>CAWUFW010005212.1:0-1379082 GCA_963921515.1 Calotriton arnoldi | reverse complement strand
AAAACCTCACATTATTTTTATAAAAATTTAAAAATTAAGAAAAAGTGGTTTTTGGACACTATACTTAGAAATTAGCATTTTAAAAACCTTTGAAATTCACTGAAAAAACCATAGGTTTCAGGGACGTTATAGTTAGAAATTAGCATTTTAAAAACCATAGAAATTCACTGAAAAAACCACAGGTTTCAGGGTCATTATAGTTTGTTGGACATTTCACTCGTACAAAACCAGAGAAATTCGGACGTTATAGTTAGTTCTGCTAACTTTAACTCACGCCCCCGCAATGCACTGCTGATGACATCACATATTACATCATTCATGACATGGTCAGTGACATCACTGATGACATCCCTGATGACATCATCCACGTGATAATCTGATGCACCTCCTCACACCCTAATATAACCTTTGATACACCCACTCTAAAATAGAGACTACCATCTTAGAAACCATAGACACACCAATATCAGTTACTACATACCCACTCACTGATTCTAAGGTCTACACACACATCCACTCATTCACCCATACAGTCACTCATACATTCAGGCACTCATCAATACAGCACTATCATATGCACTCATACACCTATACAGACAGTCACACACTGCCACTCTCCCACAGAGTTACTCACACACCTAGTCAGTCATGCAAAGAATCAATCACACTCCCATTTACTCACCTATACAGTTATACACACACCACCTCACTTATTCATACAGATAGTAACACATACTTACTTTCTTATACAATCACTGATCCATACAGGCACTCTCACAATCACTCACTCCCACATATAGTCATTTATATACTCCAACACTCACATATACTGCCATTCACATATGGAGTTACTCACTAATGTACCACTGAGACATCCATTCACTCACCAACACACCCATACACACATTCACCCACCCATACAGCCTTTCACAGATGCACTCTTGAACCCATACACACAGTGAATCACCTACTCACACATCTATGCACAGAGTCACACACCCCCCACCCACACAGACACTCAGGCACCCATACAGATACTCAGACAACCAATCAAACCCAAATAGACACTCATGTAGCTACTCACCAACCCATGCAGCTGCTTACACACCAACTGACAGACTAATACAGACATTCACAAGTTTAGTCACGAACCCATGCATTCAGTAAGACACGATTAATCACTCACTTATACAGTCAGTCACGCACCTACTAAATCATCCATTCAGACACTTATACACCCACTCATTCTTCAATACACCTTGGCATATATATATATATATATATATGTATATATATATTCACTGAAAAACCATAGGTTTCAGGCACGTTATGAGTTAGAAATTAGCATTTAAAAACCTTAGAAGTTCACTGAAAAAACCATAGGTTTTATGGATAGTTATGAGTTAGTTGGACATTGCACTCGTACAAAACCCGTGAAATGTCTCCCGTTATAGTTAGTTCAGCTAACTATAACTCGCGCCCGCAATGCACTGCTGATGACATCACATATTACATCACTCATGACATGGTCAGTGACATCACTGATGACATCACTGATGACATCTCAAATGACATCTGTATGGGTGCCTGAGTGTTTGTGTGGATGGGGTGTGTGTGACTGCACATAGATGTATCAGTGGGTGATTCACTGGGAGCATGGTTTCAAGAGTGCATCTGTGATGGACTGTATGGGTGGGTGAGTGTGTGTATGGGTGTGTTAGTGAGTGAATGTATATCTCAGTGGTACATGTGTGAGTAATTACATATGTGAAAGGCAGTATATATGTGTGTTGGAGTATATAAATGGGTATAAGTGAGTGTGTGATTGTGAGAGTGGCTGTATGGATGAGTGTGTACTTGTATTAGTGATTGTATAAGAGCGTAAGAATGTGCTAGTATTTGTATGAGTAAGTGAGCTGGTGTGTGTATAACTGTATAGGTGAGTAAATGGCAGTGTGATTAATTATTTGCATGACTGACTAGGTGTGTGAGTACCTCTATGGATGAGTGGCGGTGTGTGAGTGTCTATGTAGGTGTATGAGTGCATATGATAGTCCTGTACTGAGTGACCGTAAGTATGAGTGACTGTACAGGTGAGTGAGTGGATGTGTGTGTAGACCTAAGAATCAGTGAGTGGGTATGTAGTTATTGGTGTTGGAGTGTCTATGGTTTTGAGAATGGCAGTCTGTAATTTAGAGTGGGTGTATCAAAAGTTATATTAGGGTGTGAGAAGATGCATGAAATTATCACATGGATGATGTCATGGATGATGTCATCAGTGATGTCATTTGAGATGTCATCAGTGATGTCACTGACCATGTCATGAGTGATGTAATATGTGACGTCATCAGCAGTGCATTGCGGAGCGCGAGTTATAGTTAGCTGAACTAACTATAACGGGGGAATTTCACGGGTTTTGTACGAGTGCAATGTCCAACTAACTATAACTGTCCCTAAAACCTATGGTTTTTTCAGTGAATTTCTAAGGTTTTTTAAATGCTAATTTCTAACTATAACGTGCCTGAAACCTATGGTTTTGTCAGTGAATTTCAAAGGTTTTTTAAATGCTAATTTCTAACTATAACGTGCCTGAAACCTATGGTTTTTTCAGTGAATTTCAAAGGTTTTTTAAATG
The DNA here is from genome assembly GCA_963921515.1 of Calotriton arnoldi. NCBI lineage: Eukaryota > Metazoa > Chordata > Amphibia > Caudata > Salamandridae > Calotriton > Calotriton arnoldi. Next base: position 1,376,447 of record CAWUFW010005212.1, on the reverse strand, counting down.
CTAATTTCTAACTATAACGTGCCTGAAACCTATGGTTTTTTCAGTGAATTTCAAAGGTTTTGTAAATGACAATTTTTAAATGTATTAATTGTTATATTTATTTTTTGATACTGATTTACTACATTTTTTTAAACTATTTATTTTTAGATATTTTATTTTTAAATTACATTGTAATTACATTATACATTACATTACAAAATATACTTTCTCAGAATGAATGACTTTAGTTTAAATACTTTGCAAATAGGCAATAGACTTTTAAGTACAGTAGTTACAGTTGTTGCAATGGGCAACACAATTTCAAACACAATGCAACATTGAGCTCAATGTGAATTTCTAGTTAAATGCAATTAGTTACTTTATGGATTACTTTTCTAACCACAGGACTGGATCCTAGATTCAGTCCTGGGACATCTCCTGTAAACAGTTGAGTAAATGCGTTTTGGTTACAGTAGTGATTTTTAAGGAATATTATTGTATTTTAAAATTTGACACTTAGAAACTTTTTCACATAGAATCACCAATGTTATCCTATGGGAGGAAATTCACTTAGCAGGTAAGTAGTGTTATCGTTACTTTTCTTACTCAGTGGTGGATCCTGGATCCAGCAGTGGTGCATCTCCTGTAAACAGTTGAAAGAATGCGTTTAAGTCATACAGGCGATTTTTAAGGAATATTTGTAGTTTGTGAAAATCGACACTTTGAAACTTTTCTGCTGAAAACCAGACAATGGATTCCTATGGAAGGAAATACAAGTTACTGGTAAGTACGGTTAGAATTACTTTTCAGGATCGGTACTGGGCGCAAAGATGCAGCACTGAGGTCTCTCCTGATAACAGGTGAGTAAATCGGAATTCGTAGTTCGGCTGATTTTAGAGGAATATTATAAAGTTCCAAAACTCCACACTTAGAAGAATTTCCAATTGAAACCAGTCAATGTTAGCCTATGGAAGGAAATTCAAGTTACTGGTAAGTACGGTTAGAATTACTTTTCAGGATCGGTACTGGGCGCAAAGATGCAGCACTGAGGTCTCTCCTGATAACAGGTGAGTAAATCGGAATTCGTAGTTCGGCTGATTTTAGAGGAATATTTGCACAATGGTGAAGGAAAGGGGTGGGGCCTGAGGATACATGTCTGCAAACACGCCCTGTGGCGCGTTTTAAGTTGGAGAATTAAATCCTCCTCAATCCTGAGGGTCCCTAGGGGCCAACTAGCCCACCAGGAACCTCCAGTATGCGCCAGGGTGCTGTGTTGCAGAGAGGTGTACAGTGGCCACGCCCCTTTTTACAACACTCTGCAACGCAGCTCCGTGGCGCTTACTGGAGGTACCTGGTGGGCTAGTGTTCCTACCCTGCCCCCTTTTTGCGCTTTGCGCACTTGTTTCTGTCCCTCGGTTCTACCGAGGGACAAAATGGCTGCCAACACTTCCTGATTTGGAGTGTTGACAGCCAATTAGCATGCAGCTCGTGATCGGGAGGGTGCGCGAATCCGACGCGGCCATAGATATATATGTGATTTTCCTTTTGATTTTCTCAGCAACTACTGAACGGATTTACACCATTTAACAAAAAGGCTTCTTTCTGAACCAAGAACTACCTCTTTGCCAAATTTGGTGTAATTCCGTTCAGCAGTTCGGGCTGTAGCCGTGGCTAAAGTTTCCTATGGGAAAATGAATGGGGAAAACACGTTTTGGGACCCCCCTTTTTTCTCGGCCCCCGCTTGACGAATCACCCCGAAACTTTCAGGGTAGGAGCGGATCGGAGCGGGCCATAAAGTTTGAAAATTTCGCGAAGATTCGTCAACCGACGCAAGAGTTATTTCAAATAGAATGTTGCGGATTTCCTATGGAAAATAGGTCCGAACTATAATTATCTACTGGCGACCGCCAGTAGATAATATATATATATATATATATATATATATATATATATATGAAACATATTTAAACTTTACAGAAACACACAGTCACTGGATGATGTCATCAGTGATGTCATCAGTGATGTCATTTGAGATGTCATCACCAGTGATGTCATCAGTGATGTCACTGACCATGTCATGAATGATGTAATATGTGACGTCATCAGCAGTGCATTGCAGGGGCGTGAGTTATAGTTAGCTTAACTAACTATAACGGCCGAATTTCTCTGGTTTTGTACAAGTGAAATGTCCAAATACCTATAACGTCCCTGAAACCTGTGGTTTTTTCTGTGAATATATATATATATATATATATATATATATATACATATATATATATATATACATACACACACACACATATACATACACCTATGGTATTCAGTGTCATGCATATCTGTAGAGTGTGTTTTTTAGTAAGAGTGGTGAGTAAATAAGTGTGAAAGGGTGGCAAACACGCAAAAGTCAGGAGTTGTATAGGAGCATGCAATACAAATTTTGCAAAATCTCACAAGGCAGCAAACTTTATGGAAATTCACAAAGTTTTAAAATTTACTTGCAACAGTGTCGGAATACAACTAGAATACACATACTTGTTTTTAGTTTTTAAGTAAGATTTCTTTATATGTTTGTTGAAAATTCCCCAATTTTACCTTGGTTCATAGAGCTTTTATGCATTTTCCATTGCAAGGTTAATTAGATTCACCGTGAAATATTCTCCCAGAGAGAAACTTTATCCTAAAATGGTTGCTGCATGACAGAATCATCTCTGTTTTTGTATGTTCAACATGACTTTGTAATAGTTTACATATTTTATTCATTAGACACAGGGTTAGCATCCTCATAATGATGAGGACAGAGGGGTAAAGCCCTGCTAATGTATCACTCCATCACCTCACCCTGTACTGTATGGAGTCATCCATGTGTATTGACCAGTTTTGAGCCTGGACAATACGTGGTACTGTTCACATTGTGAGTTCCTTGCTGCTACTGAGTTCTGCAAGCAGTATGGGTGTCTGCTAGAGTCCTTTCCCAGGCTTGCGAGCGTGACTGTGTCCTAAGATTCAAAATCCTCATTCTTCTGACGGTATTGTGTTCACTGATCCAGTTATTTAATGTATTTATTTGTTTGAAATATTTCTAGAGCACAGACATTAGCATAAGAGCAGTGGCTAGGTTTGTGCCATAATGGTAAGATAGGACCATTGAGAGAAACTGCAGAATAAAGCAAATTGCAAAGAACCACCAAATAAAAACCCAGGGTCTGGAATGATGCAAAACAAAAAAGACAGATTCATCAGGAAGGTAAAATCTCAAGAAGTAAGTTTTCAGATGCTTTCAAAATATAAGGCGATTGAGATTCAGTCCAATGCAATCAGGAATGGAGTTCTAGAGTCTCAGAGCTGGGTGTGAGACAGTTTGTTTAGACCTTTTCTAGCTTTTGGGTGTTTAAATAATTTGGCAACTTCTGTTTCTAGTATTTTGCTGACCTCCTATGCATTCAAATTTGTTATTCAGGTAAAATTGTAGTTGGTTTGGATCACTTTATGAGTTTCTTGAGTTCAGTTCTAGCTTCAAGAGGGAGCAATTGGAGAAGAATGTTGGGAGTGATATGGTCTCTCTTTTTGTCTCCTGTAACTAGTCAGGCAGCAATATAGAGAATAGCGTTCAGAGACACACCAGTAGATTTGGGAAGTCCCACAAGACTGTGTTACCTCAATCAATTTGGTGAGTGTGAGTACATGTAATGATGATCGGGAGTCAGTGTGAGGGATGCTTTTGCACCAGAGGGAGCAGTTAGGACTAGGGATGGCTGAAAAATGGCATGACGCTCATGGAATTGGTAGAATTTGTGCCACTCCACCTTACTCTTTAAAGGGGAGTTCTGACCACATTCTGCCAATTGTCATGTGGCAGGATTTTGCTCCTGTTCAAGCAATGCATTGGGAACAACACGAAGTTCCAGCAAGTGAGCTGGTGTGAGTGAGCGAGATTAGCGCCCCCTAGCATGATTTACAGTCACTAGGAAGCCTTCCAGCATCATTTTCTAGTGTGGTGGTCGCGAACTTTGGCGTTCAGGGGGCTGCTTCTTGAGTAGATTTTCTACTCGAGAAGCAGCAAAATCAACAAAAAAGTGGAATTTTGAGTAACTATCCTACCCGAACTGACAGTTCACGTTGTTTTTTAGCAAAAACCCCATTTTTTATTTTACTTTTTAACATGAAGGAAGTGCCGAAGAGGCTCCAACTTCCTCTTCCTGTCCAGAAGGCTCCTCGAAGTGTTTTGTCCATCCCTTGGTCACTTTTCAATTTGATTTTGAGGGGAAAGGATTGCTCTCTTCTTTGTCTGCAGTTCCTATATAACTTTGTTTTTTCTAGGATTTTTTTTTGGGGAGGAATCAAGTAAGTTAAAGAACTTTTGAATACATTTGTTGTTTGATGTAGAGCATGCACCAGTATCCTTTTATGTTTTTTCTTCCATTTTTACATTTGATTGTGGGTAGCCAGAAGTTTCAGTAGGGGACTATTTTGTATTAACTTTATAATTTTTTCCAAGGGAAAAGTTAGCACTAGTTTGGGAGGGATGGAGGCCTGTTTTTTTTCTCTATTTTCTTGTGTGTTGTTTGGGAATTTTGCACTATTATTTTCTCATTTTACTATGGGACCTAGCCTACCCACACAACAGGCCGTGGCCAGCCAGCTAATATTACTAGGCAAGTGGCCATTTCTTTGTGTGCCCAGTGTGCGTTTGTGTTTGCCATAGGCCACCACTTTGTCTTTGTTCTTCATGACATTAGACAGGGTGGCCATTTTTGATCCGGGTATATGGCCCGTATTAGTAGTTTCTCACGCTTTGAGCGGGGTACCAGGAAGCGTGAGAAACTACTAATACGGGCCATATACCCGGATCCGGTTGGGCCACCAAGAGAGAGAGTAGATGAGCTTGAGGCCACTGCCCAAAATCTTTCCCCTCGAGAAAAAAGATAAAAGGACCTACACCGCCGATTGCATAATATATCGGCATTGAGAGCATTCTCTTTTCTATTTAATTGGGAAGCTATTACACACCAGATATCGTCTATATAACTTGAGTCTCAGAATTGAGGACTAAAAATCCTTTGATACGATACAAGAAAGGAACAACAGTGGCGAATTTAATAAAAATATATCAGTCTTATGCCACTAAACAGTACATCATTCATCTGTGATTTGATCTGTACGTAATTTTAATTACAAGGGTGGATGTCAATCCTTCATACACTTTGTTGTCCTGAAGAAGGTGGGGATTATAAGTCCATGACCACCGAAACGCGTCAATGTTGTTTTTTATACTGAATCCGACCACGAGAGAGATTATTGCCAAAAATATAAAAGTGATAATAATAATTGGAGCTCTATGTAACAAGTTGGATCAGGTTTTGTAACAGTACTCTGAACTGTACAGTAGGACCTCCCAGTTTGTTATTATTATTTTTCGTTATGTATGCTTTTTGTGTATAATATGATGTTATTGTAAGTAGATTTTTTGTTTTTATGATTCACACATTTAATCAGTTCTTACTGTAATCCTGAGCTACTGTATTGTGTATGAATTGTTTTTAAACGACATTAGATTGTTGTGTTAAGAGATTGTTGAATCTAACAGTTTTTTATTGTGATTGGAGATATTTTAACATGAGCTTTTATGCTTATGAATAAAGCCGCTTTATATTACTTACTTGGGTCTGGTGGAATTTGAGTAATCCAACTATTGTGTATATATTCCCCGCGTGCAGGGACTGAATAGTGTGAGTGTATTGGAATTTGGATCTGTGTGAATTTGAATTACTTTCTCTTGACCTTGAGACGATATTTAGTTTCAATACATTCACCCCAGTACAGAGATCTGGGCCTTGATCCATCATTTGTTTGCTCCCCATGCCATTCCAATTTGAACCCAGCCATATGCAAATCAGTCTTGACCCTGCGCCCAATGGGAACAGTCCAGCCCGAACTGCCAGGCCAGGTCCTCCCTGGACAGGAAACAAGCATCCTAGGACCAGTTTCGGGGTATCACCCTTCATCAGCCAGGATAGCTAGACTGCAGTGGCATGGAGAGCACAGGACCCACGTCTGGGCATACCTGTCCCACTCGGGGTGACAAATGCATAGAGAACAATTGATGGACAGAATGCAGAACAATGTCATACATTCACCCCAGTACAGAGATCTGGGCAGCAAAAGGCTGGACGTTGCACTCCCACATCATCAACAGCTTCACCCCAGCCTAAGGTTAAGCTCAAGCCCATGTCTCTCAACGTTGCAGCCATGCAGTCATGGCGGCGAGCAGTGAGTCTGAATTGGATTTGTCTCAGCCACAAACTACTAACCAATTGTTGCAGGAAAGTGGACAACAGGAGCCACAACCAGCAACATGTTTCATGCAGTAGTAGCACATTTTGCTTTTCAATCACTGGATTCTAAATCTCCAGCCAGTAAATGAAAGGGTACTCCATAATCTTCTCCAAGCTCCTTTTCTGATGATATGGAGATGTCTTGGACCCCGCCGAGTCCAAGACCTGCCATGAGAGAGAAGGGAAAAGGAGAGTTCCTGAAAGTCTTAGAATTATGGGAAATGACAGCGATGAGGATGAACCTGTGATTGTCAGTATGGAAGGTGGCCCAGGAGGCACTGAGATGACCCCTCCTGTTGAACCTGCGTAGAGGGGTGTAGATTCACCACCACCACTGCCGACTTCCATATTGGTAAGACCCCCATCAAGACGTGCCTCTACTACTACCACAGTCAAAGTACGCCCTACAGAGAGGCAAACAACACAGCCACATACTTCCAGTTCATCAGGCATTGGTAGTGGCATACTAAAAAAGTTCCCTTCCCCAGTTTGTGACTTCTTTACAACTAGCAAGCAGGAGGATAACATTGAAATATGATCCATTTGTCATGCAAGTGTTTGTTGAGGTAAGCTAGGTTCACACTACGGTACTGGAGGCCAAGCGTACCATCTGAGCAAGCATCACACAATATGGTTTGAGGAGCACCTTAAAATGATAGATGGTGGTGGTGTTGGTGGTGATGATCAGAGAGGGGAAGCAGCTGAGTGCACAGTGATAGAAGAAGGTGGTTATGAGGAGGAAGAGGATGACAGCATTTCACAAAGCAGTCCTGTCCCCTGTAGCGTTGCAGCAGCACCTGCATAAGCAACCTCCAAATGGCACAAGACTCAGATGCAGACTGCTCTGTCACATACATTGAGTCCCCTAAGATTCACATTGAGTCTACCACCTCCTGGTTCTCTCCAGAAGTTGCTGTATCAATGGCACCACAAAAGAATAAAATACAAGCTTCTATTACGGGCATGTTTAGGCAGGACAATGGGAAGGCACTGGCCTCTCTGCTCAGACCTCTCTCTTGAATGTTAGGTGTGCATAGTAGTGTGTGGGGAGGGACTAGCCTCTCCACTGAGACCTCTCTTTTGAATAACAGGTGTACACAGTAGGGTCCATGGAGGGACTGACCTCTCCATTCACATCCCTCTCTCAGATGATGGGTGTGCATAGTAGACTGTGTGGAGAGACTGTACTCTCCACTGAGACCACTCTCTTTTGAATGACGGGTGGGCATAGTAGGGTGTGGGGAGGGGCTGACCTTTCTTTTCAGACCCCTCTCTCAGATGACAGATATGCTTAGTAAGCTGTGGGGAGGGACTGGTCTCTCTTCTCAGACCCCTCTCTCAGATGACAGATGTGCATAGTAGGATGTAGGGAGGAACTGGCTTCTCCACTGAGACCCCTCTCTCAGGTGACAGGTGTGCATAATTGGGTGTGGGGAGAAACTGTTCTCTCTGCTCAGACTTCTCTCTTGGATGACAAGTGTGCATAGTAGTGTGTGGGGAGGGACTAGCCTCTCGGCTGAGACCTCTTTTTTGGATACTGGGTGTGCATAGTAGGGTCCACGGAGGGACTGACTGCTCCATTCACACCCCTCTCTCAGATGACAGGTGTGCATAGTAGACTGTGTGCAGGGACTGCCCTCTCCTTTCAGACCCCTCTCTCAGATGACAGATGTGCATAGTAGGATGCGGGGAGGAACTGGCCTCTCTACTGAGATCCCTTTCTCAGGTGATGTGTGTGTGTAATAGGGTGTGGGAAGGAAATGGCCTTTCCACTCAGACCTCTCTCTTGGATGACAGGTGGGTGTAGTGGTGTGCTAAGCCCTCTCTTTTGGCTAATGGGTGTGCACAGTAGGGTGCATGGAGGATCTGGACTCTCCATTCACACCCCTCTCTCAGATGATGACTGTGTATATTAGGCTTTGTGGAGGGACTGCCCTCTCCACTGAGACCCCTTTCATGAATGACAGGTGTGCATAGTAGAGTGTGGGGAGGGACTAACCTCTCCTTTCAGACCCTTCTCTCAGATGACAGATGTGCATAACAGATGTGAGCAGTGGGATGCAGGGTGGAACTGCCGTCTCCGCTGAGACCCCTCTCATGAATGACAGGTGTGCATACTAGCATGTGGGGAGGGACTGGCCTCTCCTTTCAGACCACTAGCTCAGATGACAGATGTGCATAGTAGAATGCGGGTAGGAACTGGCTTCTCCACTGAGACCCCTCTCTCAGGTGACGGGTGTGCATAATAGGGTGTGGGAAGGAACTAGCCTTTATGCCCAAACCTCTCTCTTGAATCACAGGTGTGGGTAGTAGTGTGTGGAGAGGGACTAGTCTCTCTGCTGACACCTCTCTTTTGGATAATGGGTGTGCATAGTAGGGTACACGGAGGAAATAGACTCTCCATTCACACCCCACTCTCAGATGATGATTGTGCGTAGTAGGCTGTATGAAGGGACTGCCCTCTCCTCTGAGACCCCTCTTGTGAATGATGGGTGTGCATAGTAGGGGGGTAGGGGGTAGACAGGAACTGGCCTCTCATTTCAGACTCCACTCTCAGATGATGGATGTGCGTAGTATGCTGTGGGAGGGGACTGGCTTCTTCTTTCAGAGCCCTCTCTCAGAAGCTAGGTGTGTGTAGTAGGGTGCAGGGAGAGAGTGGCCTCTCCTTTGAGACCTCTGTCTCAGGTGTCGGCTGTGCATAGTAGGGTCTGTGCCTGGACTGTCTTCTCCTTTCTTTAAGACCTCTCTCTCACTTGACAGGTGTGCATAGAGGGTTTGTGCATGGATTGGCCTCTCCTTTCAGACCCCTCCCTCAGCTGGTGGGTGTACGTAGCATGCTGCGGGCAGGGATTGACCTCTCCATTCGGACCCTCACACTCAGATGATGAGTGTGCATAGAAGGGTGTATTGGGAGCAACTTGCCTCCCCTTTGAGATCTCGCTCTCAGATGACGGGTGTGTGCAGCAGGGTGTGGGAAAAGAGTGGCCTCTCCACTCAGACCACTCTCGCAGATGACGGGTGTTCGTCGTAGGGTGTGTGGATGGACTTGCCTCTCCTTCATGACTTCTCTGTCAGATGACAGGTGTGCATAGTAGGGTGTTTGGGGGCAACTGGCATCTCCTTTGATAACTCTCATTCAGACAATAGGTGTGTGGTGTCTTCTTTGGAGACCTCCCTCTCAAATGACGGGTGTGTGTAGTAGTGAGTGGAGAGGGGCTGGCCTCTCCTTTCACACGTCTCTCCCAAATGATGGTTGGAAGTAGTAGAATGTGTGGAAGGACTGGCCTCTCCTTTCAGATCTCTCTCTCAGATGATGGGTGTGTGTAATAGGGTGTGGGTATGAACTAACCTCTCCTTTGAGAACTCTTTGAAATATGACGGGTGTCTGCAGTAGTGTGTGCGGGGTAGGCCTGGGCCTAGTTTTCAGAGTTCCACTAGGCGGAACCCCACAAAGTGACCCCAAAACTCTATCGTGCTACGCAGAGTTCCGCAAGCGACAGAGTGTGTTAAGTTGCACTGTTCCCGCTGATGTTTAGCGCTGAGTGTGTGTCCCGCTCAGGAAAATCAGCGTATATGGCACCATGCGCAGCCCAAGAGGCCACTGCTTTTTTCTGCCACTCAAGTAGATTTTCTACTCGAGTGGAACTTCCGCAATGGTTTTTCAACGCGAGCAGTCGTGAACATCCGTGACCGCCCGTGCTGAGAAATCTCCCTGGGAGGTGGTCTAGTGTTGGATTTTCCTTGCTCGTGCTTGCCAACTTAATGCTGATGAGTGAGGAATAAACTCTGTGCCGTGAGTTTTTAGGTACTCTGCATGCTCCATGGAGCGTGGAGTGTGGATAACTGCCAAAACTCCGCAAACGGACCTGAGTTCACTGCCCAGGCTAGTGTAGAGGGATTTGCCTCTCCACTGAGATCCCTCTTTTGTATGACAGCTGTGCGCAGTAGGGTGTGGAAAGAGTCTTAACTCTATACTATAAATAGTAGACTCTGATAAACACCATCCCCAGTAAGACTCCTTCCTACAGTAACAAGTCAGCATACTAGAGTGTATTCAAAGTTCACCTACTCTTTCCTATTTTTCACAATCCCGCGAGTAATATTTAAAAAACAAAAGAATGAACCTTCTACTAATCACAATACTTATCTCTTACATGTTTCCTCTCAATAACAAGGGGCACAATATGTATTCCTATGCTCTTTCTATGGAAAACCAGACTTAACCATCACTACCTAGTGGCGACCGCCACTATTTATATATATATATATATATATATATATATATATATATATATATATATATATATATACACGTATATAAATATATGTATTATATATATATATATATATAAATATATGTATTATATATATATATATATATATATATATATATATATGTATATATGTATATATATATATTATGACCGCTTTGCACCGCTAATACTTAACAAAATAAAAACGAAATCTTAACAAGCAGAATCAGCTTATTGGAGTGTCCGTTTCTCGTTGTGGTGCCCGCATGCATCTATGAGCGTTAATTGATATATATATATATATATATATATATATCCAACAAAAATACCTTGTGGCACTACGAGACCCAGAAGGCTACGAGAGTGGCCACGCCCACTGGGGCAGGACTTGGATTTAAATCGTGCACAAGAAACGCTGCTTTGACACGAGTTACCTGACAGCCAATGAGGAAGGGAAGAATTTCCTGAAATGCGTTTGGCATCATGAAGGTTTTCGTTTGCTGTTGGGAGCCTGTTTGCAAGCTGTTTGAATTAAATTGAATTACTGCACTGCCGGTGGTTTCCCTCCTTTCGGGGCTAACTTTTGTTGGATTTAATTGCGGCTGGAGCCCAGCCGTCGAGAGATGCCCACCGCCTGTGAGCGGGCCCGTGTTGACGTTCAGCTGGTGTCAACACCATGGGAGGCAGAATTGGGACCGGCCTGGTTCCGACATGTGTTCGCATCGCGCAGCTGGAAAGCGTGACAGGCAGCCCAACAGCTTCGAACACCAACCCACATGGGCAAGTTACTTTTTGTTCTAATTTGGCTCAGTGTACAAAGCTGACTCACTTGAAAATACCTTGTGGCACTACGAGACCCAGAAGGTTACGAGAGTGGCCACGCCCACTGGGGCAGGACTTGGATTTAAATCGTGCACAAGAAACGCGGCTTTGACACGAGTTGCCTGACAGCCACTGAGGAAGGGAAGAATTTCCTGAAACGCGTTTGGCATCATGAAGGTTTTTGTTTGCCGTTGGGAGCCTGTTTGCAAGCTGTTTGAATTAAATTGAATTACTGCACTGCCGGTGGTTTCCCTCCTTTCGGGGCTAACTTTTGTTGGATATAAATATAAATATATATATATATATACTGGTAGTCCGCCAGTAGGTAGTTATAGTTAGGACCTAGTTTCAATAGGAAAAGCGTTTTTTGATTTGCCAATATCTTTGGCGCCGTTTGACGAATCTTCGCGAAATTTTCCAAACTAATGACCAGCTCCGGTCAGCTCCTGTCTTGAAAGTTTCGGGGTGATTCGTCAAGCGGGGGCTGGGAAAAAGGGGGTCCCAAAACATGTTTTCCCCATTTTAATTTCCATTGGAAATTTTGGAACAGGCTACAGCCCGAACTGCTGAACGGAATTACACCAAATTTGGCAAAAAGGTAGCTCTTGGTTCAGAAAGTGCCCTTTTTTAAATGGGGTAAATCCGTTCAGTAGTTCCTGAGAAATTAAAAAAATAAAAATTTATATATCTGAGCACCGAGGAGGATTCGTGAACCCTCCCGAGCACGAGCTTAATTCTGTTTGGCTGCCAACACTTCAAACCAGAATGTGTTGGCAGCCGTCTTGTGACTCGGTAACCGAGTCACAAGAAAAAGGAAAAAAAAAGGAAAACATGAAGAAAAGGGGGCAGGGTAGAAACACCCTGACCCCCTAGGCCTGCTCAGAGGGTCTCACAAGTACCCCCAGAGCCAAAAAAAGGCATTTTAAAAAAAATAAATTGTCTGAATTTGCGCTGGATGCGCGAATCTGGATGAGAAAAAAAAAAAAACAAAGCGCGGGCTTCTGTGCTTCATTTTGATGAGCCCCCGGGTGGGCCAGGTCCGGGGGGCAATATGTAAATATATGCAGGGTCCGTGCAGGGCCCCGCAGCCCCAGGGACCGCCACCTCCCTGGGGCTTTTTTGATTATCGAGGGGGGGCCTCGGGGGCCAAGCCCCAGGGACCACCACCTCCCCAGGGTTTCAAACATGATGGGAGGGGGGCCACACTGCCCCCCTCCTGGAGCCCTTGATGGCCCTGGGAACCGCCACCCCCTAGGGCCGGCTCCTGCAATGTCCGGGGGTGCCCACCCCCAGGACATTGCCGTTTGCAATGGCAGGGCGGGAGCACAGCTCCCACCCTGTCATTGCAAACTTCTGCTTTGCTTCATGGAAGCGAGAGCAGGAAACCTGCTCTCAATTCCATGAAGCAAAGCAGTATTGTTTTTGGGCAAGGGGAGCTGCATGTTAGCAGCTCCCCTTGCCCAAAAGCAATGCCGGCTCCCGCAGGAGACGGGGAGCCGGCAGGGACCTTGGGGGCATTGGGGCTCCCCCCACGGTCCCCAACTTGAGGGCCGGCCTGGGGGAGGGGGTCCCCGGGGCTAGAAGTGGCCATGGGGAGGGGAGCCACGTGGCCCCCCTCCCGGGAAAAAATAATCTTTTTTTTTTTTAAAGGAAGGCCGGTCCTGGGGGATGGGGTCCCCGGGGCCATAATTGGCCTTAGGAGGGGGGCCACACAGCCCCCCTCCCCCCAAAAAATACAGGTTGGCCAGGCCCTGGGGGATGGGGTCCCCGGGGCCATTATTAGCCTCAGGAGGGGGGCCACGCGACCTCCATCCAAAATTTTTAAAAAAAAATGCTGTCCAGACCCCGGGGATGGGGTCCCCGGGGCCAATAGTGACTCAGGGAAGGGAGGCCACGCGGCCCCCTTCCCGTTTTTTTTAAAAATGCTTAGGCCCTGGGGGATGGGGTCCCCAGGCCCCCAAAAATATTAAAAGAAGGGGGGCCACACAGCCCCCTTCTAAAAATGTTTTTAAAAGGAAAAGCCGGCATCTCGCCGGAGGCCCTAACCTCTCCCTGCACCACTACTCAAACACGTACCCTGGCGTGTTCTAAGTTGGGGGATTAAGTCCCCTTCATTCCTGAGGGTCCCTGGGGCCAACTAGCCCACCAGGTACCACCAGTAAGCCCCACACAGTGGGATTACTGAGAGGTGGTCCGAGGCCACGCCCCTTTTTACACCACTCTGCAAATGCACCTCTTGGTGAACTGCTGGTGGGGCGATGAGGTCCTCTTGTGTCCTGAGGACCTCAGGACACAAGTGGACTTCATCCCCCAAGCAGCAGTGCGCCAGGAGCCATGTTTGCAAAGTGGTGTAAAAAGGGTGTGTGGCCTTTGAGCACTCTCAGCAAACCAGCTGTATGGGGCTTACTGGGGGGTACAGGAGGGCTAGTTGGCCCCCAGGGACCCTCAAGAGGAAAGGGGACTTCATCCCCCAACCAAGAGCACGCCTGGAGGCGTGTTTGCAGAGTGGTGGAGAAAGGGTGTGTGGCCTGTGTCCACCTCCCAGCAATCCCACTGTGTGGGGCTTACCGGAGGTAAGAGGTATGCTATTTGGCCCCTTAAGACCCCCAGCAGCGAAGGGGACTTCAATCCCCATCCAAGAGTGCACCAGGGAGCGCGTATGCAGAGTGGTGGGCAAAGGAGGCGTGGCCTGCTATGAGAACTTAGCAATCCTGCTGTGTGGGACTTACTGAAGGTAATAGGAGTAGTAGTTGGCCCCCAAGGATGTCCTTGGGGGCCAACTACCCCTCGTATTACCTCTAGTAAGTCCCATACAGTGGGATTGCTAAGAAGTCTTCGGAGGCCAAGCCCCCTTTCTCCACCACTCTGCAAACACACCTCCTGGCAGACTACGGGATGGGGGATGAAGTCCACTTTACTCCTGAGGGGCTTTGGGGGCCAAGAAGCCCTCCTGGTACCTCCTGTAAGTCCTACGCAGCGGAATTCCTGACCGCTGGTCGGAGGCCCAGCACCCTTTCTCCACCACTCTGCAAACGCGACTACTAGTTAAAGAAGCATTTGCAATGTAGTAGGTTTCGCATTTGCGAGAGTTAGAGCTATTGGCGTTGTAAATGTAAAAGTTTTTTACTAATGTTTTTTGGTGTAGAGTGGATGTACGTTTTGTGTAGTGGAATTATGTGGTATGTTGTGCAGTGAAATTATGTGAATAGAAAGTATGTGGTATTTAGTGTATAGGAATTATGTGGAGTGGGATTATGTGTTTTGGAGAGTAATTATGTGGTATTGTAGTCTGTGTTGTGGAGTGGTAACCTCAGGTTTAGTCTTCCTTGTTTCCATAGAAGCTAAACTATAAACTCAATGAGACACAAAAAAAGAAGGAACCACTGAGCAGCACTTCTGGACCTAGTCAGAGGTATGAGCAGGACCACTGGAATTATGTGACTGTTTGGCTGCACCAATTTTCACATAATTAAACATTTTCCGAATTTGCCAAATATTCCATCATCTGCTGCCTAATCTGCAGATTTGAACAAAAAAAAGCTATGTTTCTAGCTCAAATGGCTCAAATGTTCCCAAAAATGCAGCTTCACGTGTTACAGCGTATTGCTAAATGTGGGTGTTAAATTGGTACTAATGGTGGACAAACCTCTCTTCTTTCTGTGCCTCTCTTGCCTCTTTCTGTATTTCTCTTGCATCTTTCTGCAGCTTTCTTCCTCTTTCTGCACCTCACTGTTTTCTTTCTGCACTTCACTTGCCTCTTTCTGTACTTCTCTTGCCCTTTTCTGCACCTCACTTGCCTCTTTCTGCACCTCACTTGCCTCTTCCTGCACTTCTCTTGCTTCTTTCTACACCTCTCTTGCCTCTTTCTGCTCCTCTCTTGCCTCTTTGTGCATTTCTCTTGCCTGTTTCTGCACTTCCCTTGCCTCTTTCTGCACTTTTATTGCCTCTTTCTGCACCTCTCGAGCCTCTTTCTCTACCTCTCTTGCCTCTTTCTCCACCTCAAGTGCCTCTTTCTGCACTTCTCTTGCCTCTTTCAACACTTATCTTGCCTCTTTCTATACCTCTCTTGCCTCTTTCTGCACCCTTCTTGTCTCTTTCAGCACCTCTGTTGCTTCTTTCTGCACTTCACTTCCTTCTTCCTGCACCCCTCTTGCCTCTTTCTGTACCCCTCTTGCCTCTTTGTTCACCTCTCCAACCCCTTTCTGCACCCCTTTTGCCTCTTTCTGTACCTCTGTTGGTTCTTTCCGCACTGCTCTTGCTTCTTTCTGCACTTCTTTTGCAAATGTCTGCATCCCTCTTGCCTCTTTCTGTACTCCTCTTCCCTCTTTCTGCACCTCTCTTGCTTCTTTCTGCACCCATGTTGTCTCTTTCTGCACCCCTGTTGTCTCTTTCTGCGCTTGTCTTCCCTCCTTCTGCACCTCTCTTGCTTCTTTCTGCACTTCTCTTGCTTATTTCTGCACTTCTCTTGCTTGTTTCTGTACCTCTCTTGCATCTTTCTGCACCTCTGTTGCCTCTTTCTGCACCTCACTTGCTTCTTTCTGCACCCTTCTTGCCTCTTTTTGCACCCCTATTTTCTCTTTCCGCACCTGTCTTGTGTATTTCTGCACCCCTGTTCCCTCTTTCTGCACCTTTCCTGCCTGTTTCTGCACCTCTCTTGCCTCTTTCTGTACCTCTGTTGCTTCTTTCTGCACTTCTCTTCCTTTTTTCTGCACCCCTCCTGCCTCTTTCTGTACTTGTATTGCCTCTTTCTGCACCTCTCCTACCTTTTTCTGCACCCCTCTTGCCTCTTTTTGTACCTCTGTTGCTTCTTTCAGCAAATCTCTTGCTACTTTCTGCACTTCTCTTCCTTCTTTCTGTACCCCTCCTGCCTCTTTCTGTACCTTTTTGCCTCTTTGTGCACCTCTCCTACCTCTTTCTGCACCCCTCTTGCCTCTTTTTGCACCTCTGTTGGTTCTTTCTGCACTGCTCTTGCTTCTTTCTGCACCTCACTTGCCTCTTTCTGCACTTCTCTTGCTTGTTTCTCTAATTCTCTTGCCTCTTTCTGCACCTTTGTTGCTTCTTTGTGCACTTCTCTTGCCTCTTTCTGCACCCTTCTTGTCTCTTTCAGCACCTCTGTTGCTTCTTTGTGCACTTCTCTTTGTTTTTTCTGCACCCCTATTGCCTCTTTCTGTACCCCTCTTGTGTTTTTGTGTACCTCTCCTACCTCTTTCTGCACCTCTCTTGCCTCTTTCTGCACCTCTGTTGGTTCTTTCTGTACTGCTCTTGCTTCTTTCTGCACCACTTTTGCAAATTTCTGCATGCCTCTTGCCTCTTTGTGTACCCCTCTTCCCTCTTTCTGCACCTCTCTTGCCTCTGTCTGCACACATGTTCCCTCTTTCTGCCCCCTTTTGCCTGTTTCTGCAACTCTCTTGCCTCTTTCTGCAGTTCTCTTGCCTCCTTCTGCACCTCACTTGCCTCTTTCTGCACTTCTATTGCCTCTTTCTGCACCTCTCTTGCTTCTTTCTGCACCGCTGTTGTCTCTTCCTGCACCCCTGTTGTCTCTTTCTGCACTTGTCTTCCCTCCTTCTGTACCTCTCTTGCTTCTTTCTGCACTTCTCTAGCTTCTTTCTGTACCACTTGTCTCTTTCTGCACCTCTCTTGCCTCTGTCTGCACACATGTTCCCTCTTCCTGCACCCCTTTTTCCTGTTTCTGCAACTCTCTTGCCTTTTTCTGCAGTTCTCTTGCCTCCTTCTACAGCTCACTTGCCTCTTTCTGCACATCTGTTGCCTCTTTCTGCACCTCTCTTGCTTCTTTCTGCACCCCTGTTGTCTCTTTCTGCACCCCTGTTGTCTCTTTCTGCACTTGTCTTCCCTCCTTCTGCGCCTCTCTTGCTTCTTTCTGTACTTCTCTTACTTCTTTCTGCACCTCTCTTGCTTCTTTCTGCACCCTTCTTCCCTTTTTTGCAACCCTCTTGCCTCTTTCTGCTGTTCTCTTGCCATTTTCTGCACCTCTCTTGCCTCTTTCTGCACCTCACTTGCCTCTTTCTGCACTTCTTTTGCTTCTTTCCACACCTCTGTTGCTTCTTTCAGCAATTCTCTTGCCTCTTTCTGCACTTCTCTTGCTTGTTTCTGCACCTCTCTTGCTTCTTTCTGCACCTCTCTTGCCTCTTTTTGCACCCCTCTTTTCTCTTTCGGCACCTCTCTTGCATATTTCTGCACCCCTGCTCCCTCTTTCTGCACTTTTCCTGCCTGTTTCTGCACCTCTCTTGCCTCTTTCTGTACCTCTGTTGCTTCTTTATGCACTTCTCTTCCTTCTTTCTGCACCCCTCCTGCCACTTTCTGTACTTGTCTTGCCTCTTTGTGCATCTCTCCTACCTTTTTCTGCACCCCTCTTGCCTCTTTTTGTACCTCTGTTGGTTCTTTCTGCACTGCTCTTGCTTCTTTCTGCACCTTACTTGCCTCTTTCTGCACTTCTCTTGCTTCTTTCTATATCTCTGTTGCTTCTTTCAGCAATTCTCTTGCCTCTTTCTGCACTTCTCTTCCTTCTTTCTGTACCCCTCCTGCCTCTTTGTCTACCTTTTTGCCTCTTTGTACACCTCTACTACCTTTCTGCAACCCTCTTGCCTCTTTTTGCACCTCTGTTGGTTCTTTCTGCACTGCTCTTGCTTCTTTCTGCACCTCACTTGTCTCTTTCTGCACTTCTCTTGCTTCTTTCTACACCGCTGTTGCTTCTTTCAGCAATTCTCTTGCCTCTTTCTGCACTTCTCTTGCTTGTTTCTGCAATTCTCTTGCCTCTTTCTGCACCTCTGTTGCTTCTTTCTGCACTTCTCTTGCCTCTTTCTGCACCCTTCTTGTCTCTTTCAGCGCCTCTGTTGCTTGTTTCTGCACTTCTCTTCCTTCTTTCTGCACCCCTCTTGCCTCTTTGTGCACCTCTCCTACCCCTTCCTGCACCCCTCTTGCCTCTTTCTGCACCTCTGTTGGTTCTTTCTGCACTGATCCTGCTTCTTTCTGCACCTCTTTTGCAAATTTCTGCATCTCTCCTGCCTCTTTGTGTACCCCTCTTACCTCTTTCTGCACCTCTCTTGCCTTTGTCTGCACACATGTTCCCTCTTTCTGCCCCCCTTTTGCCTGTTTCTGCAACTCTCTTCCTCTTTCTGCAGTTCTCTTGCCTCCTTCTGCACCGCACTTGCCTCTTTCTGCACCCCTGTTGTCTCTTTCTGCACCCCTGTTGTCTCTTTCTGCACTTGTCTTCCCTCTTTCTGTACCTCTCTTGCTTCTTTCTGCACTTCTCTTGCTTGTTTCTGCAACTCTCTCACGTCTTTCTGCACCTCTGTTGCCTCTTTTTGCACCCCTCTTTTCTCTTTCTTCACTTCTCTTGTATCTTTCTGCACCCCTGTTCCCTCTTTCTGTACCTTTCCTGCCTGTTTCTGCACCTCTCTTGCCTCTTTCTGTACCTCTGTTGCTTCTTTTTGCACTTCTCTTGCTCTTTCTGCACCATTCGCACCTCTTTCAGCACCTCTGTAGCTTCTTTCTGCACTTCTCTTCCTTCTTCCTGCCTCTTTCTGTACTTGTCTTGCCTCTTTGTGCACCTCTCCTACCTTTTTCTGCACCTCTCTTGCCTCTTTTTGCACCTCTGTTGGTTCTTTCTGCACTGCTCTTGCTTCTTTCTGTACCTCACTTGCCTCTTTCTGTACTTCTCTTGCTTCTTTCTACACCTCTATTGCTTCTTTCAGCAATTCTCTTGCCTCTTTCTGCACTTCTCTTGCTTGTTTCTGCAATTCTCTTGCATCTTTCTGCACCTCTGTTGCCTCTTTCTGCACCTCACTTGCTGTTTTCTGCACCCCTCTTCCCTATTTCTCTACCTCTCTTGCTTCTTTCTGCACTGCTGTTGCTTCTTTCTGCACCCCTCTTGCCTCTTTCTGCACCTCTGTTGGTTCTTTCTGCACTGCTCTTGCTTCTTTCTGCACCTCTTTTGCAAATTTCTGCATCCCTCTTGCCTCTTTGTGTACCCCTCTTCCCTCTTTCTGCACCTCTCTTGCCTTTGTCTGCACACATGTTCCCTCTTTCTGCCCACCTTTTGCCTGTTTCTGCAACTCTCTTCCTCTTTCTGCAGTTCTCTTGCCTCCTTCTGCACCTCACTTGCCTCTTTCTGCACTTCTATTGCTTCTTTCTGCACCTCTCTTGTTTATTTCTGCACCCCTGTTGTCTCTTTCTGCACCCCTGCTGTCTCTTTCTGCACTTGTCTTCCCTCTTTCTGCACCTCTCTTGCCTCTTTCTGCACTTCTCTTGCATCTTTCCACATCTCTTCTGCTTCTTTCAGCAATTCTCTTGCCTCTTTCTGCACTTCTCTTGCTTGTTTCTGCACCTCTCTCACATCTTTCTGCACCTCTGTTGCCTCTTTTTGCACCCCTCTTTTCTCTTTCTGCACTTCTCTTGTATCTTTCTGCACCCCTGTTCCCTCTTTCTGCACCTTTTCTGCCTGTTTCTTCACCTCTCTTGCCTCTTTCTGTACCTCTGTTGCTTCTTTTTGCACTTCTCTTGCTCTTTCTGCACCCTTTGTGCCTCTTTCAGCACCTCTGAAGCTTCTTTTTGCACTTCTCTTCCTTCTTTCTGCACCCTTCCTGCCTTTGTCTGTACTTGTCTTGCCTCTTTGTGCACCTCTCCTACCTTTTTCTGCACCCCTCTTGCCTCTTTTTGCATCTCTGTTGGTTCTTTCTGCACTGCTCTTGCTTCTTTCTGCACCTCACTTGCCTCTTTCTGCACTTCTCTTGCTTCTTTCTACACCTCTATTGCTTCTTCCAGCAATTCTCTTGCCTCTTTCTGCACTACTCTTGCTTGTTTCTGCAATTCACTTGACTCTTTCTGCACCCCTCTTCCCTATTTCTCCACCTCTCTTCCTTCTTTCTGCACTTGTCTTGCTTATTTCTGCACTGCTCTTGTTTCTTTCTGCACCTCTCTTGCAAATTTCAGTATCCCTCTTACCTCTTTCTTCACCCAGGTTCCCTCTTTCTGTACCTTTCTTGCCTGTTTCTGCACCTCTCTAGCCTTTTTCAGCACCTCTGTTGCTTTTTTCTGCACTTCTCTTGCCTCTTTCTGCACTCCTCTTGCCTCTTTAAGCACCTCTGTTGCTTCTTTATGCACTTCCCTTGCTTCTTTCTGTACCCCTCTTGCCTCTTTCTGTACCCCTTTTGCCTGTTTAGGCACCTCTCCTGCCTCTCCCTGCACCTCTCTTGCCATATTCTGCAGTTCTCTTGCCTCTTTCTGCACCTCTTTTGCTTCTTTCTGCACTTTTCTTGCCTCTTTCTGTACCCCTCTTGCTTCCTTCTGCACCTCAGTTGGTTCTTTCTGCACTGCTCTTGCTTCTTTCTGCACCTCTTTTGCAAATTTCTGTATCCCTCTTGCCTCTTTCTGTACCCCTCTTCCCTCTTTCTGCACCTCTCTTGCCTCTGTCTGCACAAATGTTCCCTCTTTCTGCACCCCTTTTGCCTGTTTCTGCAACTCCCTTGCCTCTTTCTGCAGTTCTCTTGCTTCTTTCTATACCCCTGTTGCTTCTTTCAGCAATTCTCTTGCCTCTTTCTGCACTTCTCTTTCTTCTTTTTGTACCCCTCCTGCCTCTTTCTGTACCTTTCTTGCCTCTCTGTTCACCTGTCCTACCTCTTTCTGCACCCCTCTTGCCTCTTTTTTTTTACCTCTGTTGGTTCTTTCTGTATTACTCTTGCTTCTTTCTGCACCTCACTTGCCTCTTTCTACACTTCTCTTGCTTCTTTCTACACCTCTGTTGCTTCTTTCATCAATTCTCTTGCCTCTTTCTGCACTTCTCTTGCTTGTTTCTGCAATTCTCTTGCGTCTTTCTGCTCCTGTTGCCTCTTTCTGTACCTCACTTGCCGCTTTCTGCATCCCACCTCCCTATTTCTCTATCTCTCTTGCTTCTTTCTGCACTTATCTTGCTTCTTTCTGCACTACTCTTGCTTTTTTCTGCACCTCTCTTGCAAATTTCTGTATCCCTCTTACCTCTTTCTGCACCCCTGTTCCCTCTTTCTGTACCTTTCCTGCCTGTTTCTGCACCACTCTTGCCTCTTTCGGCACCTCTGTTGCTTCTTTCTGCACTTCTCTTGCTTCTTTCTGCACCCCTCTTGCCTCTTTCTGTACCCCTTTTGCCTCTTCCTGCACCTCTCTTGCTGTTTTCTGCAGTTCTCTTGCCTCTTTCTGCACCTCTTTTTCTTCTTTCTGCACTTTTCTTGCCTCTTTCTGTACCCCTCTTGCTTCTTTCTGCACCTCTGTTCGTTGTTTCTGCACTGCTCTTGCTTCTTTCTGCACCTCTGACTTAGAGGTAGTTTTAATCCCCCTGTCCTATTATGTACTAGGGCCTTACAGGGCATGTCATGCCAATCACAGGGGTACCCCAACCCATAGTGTACCCTAGTGTATGTAGGTGTTTTCACTGTATTCTAAGTGTCTTTCAGCATAGCACTGGCTCAGGGCCTGGTTAGTCAGAGTCAGTTATCACCAGTACCAGTCAGGAAGACGTTGGGGCACAGGATGACGTTTTCAACAAGGCCTCTTTCTTCACCTCTATTGGTTCTTTCTGCATATCTATTGCTTCTTTCTGCACCTTTCTTCGTCTTTCTGGACTTCTGTTGCCTCTTTCTGCATTTCTCTTGCTTCTTTCTGCGCCTTTCTTCCTCTTTCTGCACATGGCCAACCTCTGTAGGCATAGTTAGAAATTAGCATTTAAAAAACCTTTGAAATTCACTGAAAAAACCATAGGTTTCAGGGACGTTATAGTTAGAAATTATCATTTAAGAAACCTTTGAAATTCACTGAAAAAACCATAGGTTTCAGGGACGTTATAGTTTGAAATGAGCATTTAAAAAACCTTAGAAATTCACTGAAAAAACCACAGGTTTCAGGGTCCTTATAGTTAGTTGGACATTTCACTTGTACAAAACCAGAGAAATTTGGCCGTTATAGTTAGTTGAGGTAACTATAACTCGTGCCCCTGCAATGCACTGCTGATGACGTCATATATTACATCACTCATGACATGGTCAGTAGCATCACTGATGACATCACTGATGACATCTCAAATGACATCACTGATGACATCACTGATGACATCATCCACTTGATAATCTGATGCACCTCCTCACACCCAAATATAACCTTTGATACACCCACTCTAAAATACAGACTATCATTTTCGAAACCAAAGACACACCAATACCAGTTACTACATACCCACTTACTGATTCCTAGGTCTACACACACATCTACTCATTCACCCATACAGTCACTCATACATGCAGTCACTCATCAATACAGCACTATCATATACACTCAGACACCTAAACAGACACACACACCGCCACTCACCCATAGAGTTACTCACACACATAGTCAGTCATGCAAAGAATCAATCACACTCCCATTTACTCACCTACACAATTATACACACACCACCTCACTTATTCATACAGATACTAACACATACTTAATCTCTTATACAATCACTGACACAAGAACACACTCATCCATACAGGTACTCTCACAATCACTCAGTCTCACATATAGTCATTTATATACTCCAAAACTCACATATACTGCCTTTCAAATATGTAGTTACTCACACATGTACCAATGAGACATCTAAACACTCACGAACACACCCATACACACACTCACCCACCCATACAGCCCTTCACAGATGCACTCTTGAACCCATACACCCAGTAAATCACCCACTCACACATCTATGTACAAAGTCACACACCGCCCACCCACACACACACTCAGGCACCCATACAGATACTCAGACAACCAACCAATAACCCATATAGACACTCATGTAGCTACTCACCAACCAATGCAGCCGCTTACATACCAACAGACAGACTGATACAGACATTCACACAGTTTAGTCACTAACCCATGCATTCAATAAGACACGTTTAATCACTCACTTATACAGTCAGTCACGCTTCTACTAAATCATCCATTCAGACAGTCATACACCCACTCATTCTTCAATACACCTTGGCCTATATATATATAAAACATATTTAAACTTTACAGAAGCACACAGTCACTGGATGATGTCATCAGTGATGTCATCAGTGATGCCATTAGTGATGTCACTGACCATGCCATGAGTGATGTAATATGTGACGTCATCAGCAGTGCATTGCGGGGGCTCGAGTTATAGTTACCTCAACTAACTCTAATGGCTGAATTTCTCTGGTTTTGTACGAGTGAAATGTCCAACTAACTATAACGTCCCTGAAACCTGTGTTTTTTTCAGTGAATTTCTAAGGTTTTTTAAATGCTAATTTCTAACTATAACGTCCCTGAAACCTATGGTCTTTTCAGTGAAAATATATACATATATATATATATATATATATATATACATATATCAAGGCAGGTGTGCCGAAACGCGTAACAGCGTACATGGAATAAAGCAGAGATGGATTTGCTACGTGACCCCTGTGTCGGTGTCTGAATCTTTAAGGAGATTCGGAGTTAGTGCTTATATATATATATATATATATATATATATATATATATATATAAACAAAGGTTAAAGGGATGTTATAGTTAGGGTGACATTTCACTCGCACAATACCAGAGAAATTCAGCTGTTATAGTTAGCTGAGCTAACTATAACTCACGCCCCCGCAATGCACTGCTGATGATGTCACATTTTACATCACTCCTGACATGGTCAGTGAAATCACTGATGACATCTCAAATGACATCACTGATGATCTCACTGATGACATCATCCAGTGACTGAGTGTTTCTAAAAAGTTTAAGAATGTTATATATATATGCGCCAAGGTGTATTCGAAGAATGAGTGGGTGTATGAGTGTCTGTATGGATGATTTAGTGGGTGCGTGACTGACTGTATAAGTGAGTGATTAAACATTTCTTAGTGAATGTATAGCTGAGTGACTAATCTGTGTGAATGTGTGTATCAGTCTGTCAGTTGGTATGTAAGTGGCTGCATGGGTTGGCGAGTTGGTACATGAGTGTCTATATGGGTTATTGATTAGTTGTCTGACTACCTGTATGGGTGCCTGAGTGTCTGTGTGGGTGGTTGAGGGGGGTGACTCCCTGCATGAATGTATGAGTGGGCAAATCCCTGGGTGTATGGGTTCACGAGTGCATCTGTGAGGGACTGTATGGGCAAGTGAGTGCGCGTATGGCTGAGTCAGTGAGTGAATGGATGTCTCAGTGGTATATGGGTGAGTAACTCCATATGTGAAAGGCAGTATATGTGTGTGTTTTGGAGTATATAAGTGACTGTATGTGTGAGTGAGTGATTGTGAGAGTGGCTGTATGGGTGAGTGTGTGCTTGTGTCAACTACTGCAAGGAGAGTAAGTATTTGTTAGTATCTGTATCGGTAGTGAGTGTGTGTGTGTTTCTGTATGGGTGAGTTAGTGGCTGTGTAATTGATTGTTTGGGTGAGGGAGTAGGTGAGTGAGTAGCTCTATGGGTGACTGATGGTGTATGAGTTGCTGCAATGGTGTATGAGTAGATATCTCAGCGGCTGCATTGGTGAGTGACTGGCTGTATGAGTGCCTGTATGGGTGAGTGAGTGGATGTGTATGTAGACCTATGAATCAGTGAGTGGGTATGTACGTACTGGTATTGGTGTGTCAATGGTTTCAAGAATGGTAGTCTGAAATTTGGAGTGGGTGTATAAAAGGTTATATTGGGGTTTGAGTTGGTGCATCAGAGATTATGTGGATGATGTCATCAGTGATGTCATTTGAGATGTCATCAGTGATGTCATCAGTGATGTCACTGACAATGTCATGAGTGATGTAATATGTGACATCATCAGGAGTGCATTGCAGGGGCACAAGTTATAGTTAGCTCAGCTAACTATAACAGCTGAATTTCTCTGGTTTTATGCGAGTGAAATGTCACCCTAACTATAATGTCCCTGTAACCTTTGGTTTTTTCTATGAATTTCTAAGGTTTTTTAAAATGCAAATTCCTAACTATAACGTCCCTGAAACCTGTTTTTTTCAGTTAATTTCCAAGGTTTTTTAAATGCTAATTACTAACTATAACGTCCCTGAAACCTCTGTTTTTTACGTGAATTTCTAAGGTTTTTTAAATGGTAATTACTAAATATAACGTCCCTGAAACCTGTTATTTTCACTGAATTTATAAGGTTTTTTAAATGCTAATTGCTAACTATAATGTCCCTGAAACCTGTTTTTTTTAGTGAATATATATACATATACAAAGATGTTTTGTTGTCTCATTAGTATTAATGTTTGTTTTTTTTAGTTTACAAAAAAGTGTTGCGCATAGATCGCGAACCTACGCGGTGGGTGCGCAAATCTGTTATACGAATGTCAGTCTAAAATACATATTCAGAATGAATTATTATATTTTTTTCACGAAGAGGTTTATTACTGAGTGCAAAAAAATAGTATTATAGAAGTTATGAATTTGTTTTGAAATGTTTTAAACAGATTTTTAGGGACGCAACGGTATCGCGCACCAGTCGCAGATCGTCACGTTTGGTGAGCGAATCCGTTATACGAATGTAAGTCTAAAATACGTACTTACACTGAAATAATATATTTTTTAAACAAACAGGTTTATTATTGAAGCCCAAAAATTAGTATTACTGCAGTTGTAAAATATTTTTAAGATCTTTAAAACACATTTTTATGTACGCTACACCATCACGCACTGGTCGCGAAGGAGTCGCGAACCCTGCCGGCACGTATTTCCGGGCTCGCGTAGGGGTCGCAACTCCGGCATAATTTTAAAAATTATGAAATATCAATGTTGCAAGTTTAAATATCTGCTTTGCTTAAAGACTTTCCACTAAAATAGTTTCAAACACAATTTGCTAATAGCAATTTATACTTTTAAATTAAATTAGGCACATTTTATGGGTCGGCGATGAGTGCGTGACTACTACGCGACTCCATGTGACATGGAAAGAAAGCTTTTTATTGGTTAAAAACATTTTCATTCTCTTAGAGGGAGGATCCAACACCTGTTCTATTCCTCTTATTTTGGGTGTGTTTGCATGTGTAGACTGCTTTTTTGTAGGCTCTACCAAATTCTTTATATTTTTGGGTGTTTTGACTAACTAACAGCCAAAAAAGGCTACATCACATCCAGAAGAAGACCAGCAGGAGGAGACTGATGACATTGAGGCGCCAGTGAAGAAACGAAAGGAGAGTATTGTTTGGGCGTTTTTCACCATGCCTGAGCGAGAAAAAAAGTTGAATACACGAAAAGTCACCTGTACTATCTGCCACAAAGTCCTCTCCAGAGGTTCGGAGAAGAAATATTCTTGTGGCACATCATTAATGCGCAAACATCTCGAGACAAAACACCGAACTCGTCTTGCGCATGAGTGATGGCTCGGGAGAAGAGGGAGCAAGCTGCAGCAGATGATGGAAATTAACCTGCAACATCAGCTGGAGCTGTTCTTAACACTCCTCAACCCCAGATATTCCCTGAACCCGCCGATGCAGGAATACACTGCAGGAAGTGTTTAACAACTCTCTGCATTGGTGAACGTTCCATTGATGCCATCATTAATCTGTTAAAAATACATGTGTTCATTTTTTTTGTGTTTTTTTAACCTTGTGTTTCTTTGTTTTTTAGAAACACACAGTTAGACTTCTTCGTTTTTTTTTCACTTTAAAAAAGTCAAAAACACCCAAAAATCAAAACATTGTTAGAAAATACAAAAAACCTCAAAATAGTTCTTATGGAACCACCTATACTGGTTAAAAATAGAAAAATTGTATGTAGTGAAACTGATTGCTTGCATAAATGTGTGGGTGAGTGCAATAGCAGTGCCTGGGTGATTGCATCAGTGCATGGATAGTACCTGGGTGGATCAATGAGTATATGGGTAGTACCTGGGTGATTGGGTGAGTGTATGCATAGTGCCTAGGAGATTTGAAGAGTGCTAGAGCAGTACCTGGATTATTCCATGAGTGCATGGATAGTACCTAGATGAATGAATGAGAGTATGAGTAGTGCCTGGGTGATTGGATGAGTGCATGGGTACTGCCTGGGAGATTGGATGAGTGCAAAAGCACTGACTGAGTTAATGTATGAGTGCATGGATACTGCATGAGTAAATGGTTCAGTTGAAGGATAGTGTCTGAGTGATTAGATGAGTGCATTGGTATTGCCTGGGTGATTGGATGAGTGCATGAGTACTGCCTGAGTGAATGCATGAGTATATGAGTAGTGACTGAGTAAATGGTTGAGTGCAAGCATAGTGCCTGAGTGATTGGATGACTCCATGGGTAGTGCGTGAGTGACTGGATTAGTGTGAGGGCAGTACGTGGCTCATCCAGTGAGTACATGGGTAGTAAATACAGCACTGCATGGGCAGTGCCTGGGTGAATGGTTGACTGTATGGGTACTGCCTGGGTGATTGGAACAGTGCAAGAGTAGTGTCTGGGTGATTGAATGAGTATATTAGTAGTATCTGGATGATTGGATGGATGGATGCATAGTGCCTGAATGAATGAATTAGTGCAAGGATAGTGTTTGAATGATTGGATGAGTGCATGGGTTGTGCCATATACAGTAGATTCTATCCATCAAAACATAGTCCTATTAGCTCTATAATATATCTTAAAATACTTCTTCAAATGAGAAGATACATCATACTTAAAAAGTGTCAAATTTTCAAATATAATAAAAAAACTTCTTGTACGAAAACATGTGGTGTGAAACAGATGTATTCTAGTATGTGTAGGTTTCTACATGTATTCTGACATGTGTTGTGCATCTGTTGACTCTAACTTCAAAACTATGTAGTTTATCATACAGGTGCACAAATCGTATCAGTTGTACTAGAGTATTGGGTCACAAAAGCAGACATCTGTTATCTAAGTATGTGCCTGAAAAGTCCTCAGATAGAGATATCAATATACACCTGCCCTGTATAATGAGGAGTAAATAACTTGCAATAAAAGCACTATTATTGGTTTATGCACTTTTGTAAAAGTGTTATACTGCCTCTCAGAAATATGATGATAGTTTTCAAATATTCTAAAGGATGAACAATATTTATCTTAGAAACAAATAACATATAATTAAATTTGAAACATTTTTTCAGGTTATAATGCATATTGTATTATTACGTATGCTTACCTTTCAAGTAATTTAGATACAGCACTCAGTAAAATCTATTTTATATTTGTAATATCCTACACAGTATTAAAACTGTTTTCAAACTTCAACAGTAGCTACTATAAAGAAGGAAAAGAAGAAATGTTATTTAATGATAATATATTAGAGAAATTATAATATTATATTTTTGAGAACACAAAATTAATTTAGAATTTCATAAGATTCACAATTTCCCTTCCTTGCTGTTCTCAGATTGCACATAATTTCACAATACACAGTGATGTCAATGTACGATCATCATTGAACAGTGGGAAAAAACAATCAAATTGTTTGTCGAAAAAAAAATCAAATCAGCATAGAACATCATTATCAATATGTGTAGCTGTGCATTTTCCTATCTACACTTTGTTAATCACTTCTTTCATGTACATTAAGTCTATTAGTTATCACAAATGCATTTCAAAAAATGTACACTCTCATTTACATCAGGTACAATATAGACAACATTTATATAAACTATTTGCTTTTAAACAGAATTTTTGGCTGCAGAATTAACATATAAGAATTGCTTAATTCATAAGGCAATCTAGCTTTGAATTCCAAGTGGGCATCATTGCAATGCGTCCATCCTTTGTTACACTTTAAATAAACATTATAGTGTCCAGATGTTGTAGCTGGTTCATCAGGGAAAATAATAGTCACTGTTGTAAAAGTTCTTCCTGAAATAGATACTTGTCTTCCTTTAAAACTTGTAATGTTTGTTTCCAATTTTCTGCCATTTGCTCTACAACGTTGTAACATTAAAATGAGATATTTTCCTAATCTTTCTATATGTAATGTAGACAACATCTCTGATCTACAATATGAACATCTCATATCCTGATTTGCTGTTTTTTAATGAATTTGTTAAAAGGTACTGATATGCAGTCTGGTATTGATAAGTATAGGAATGGTCCTGTTTGTATTTGAGTGGTAAAAGTAAATGAACACTGTTCACACTTATGATCCCATTTGTAACTTAGTCCAAACAAGTTTTCAATGTGTATTCCTTGATGTTCTAATACTCCAAGCATAAGCATTAGAAAATCTTGTGCATCTTGTTGTATGTTGAGAGTAAATGTCAATGAACCAGTACATATATCTAAAAGATGCCGAATGCCAGAAGCAGTATGCATTTTACTTCTGTCACTTACCAACTGGTGAAATACATGATGTAGTGCAGAACAGAATCTTTTTTCACAATTTCTCATGATTTCATGATGAAGATGTGGTAAATGAAACACAATATTCAGAATCACATTAGCATAACAGTTGATACCTGAACTGTTTTCCAACTGGTATCCTACAATATCATCAACACTTTCTATTTTTTTTCTTTACGCCTTTAAGTTTCTCTTACAATGGTTTTCTTTTTTTGAAACTCAGTTGAATGTTTGACATATTTCCGTTTTGGACACACTATGCGTTTCTCATATATCGAATATTCACCTAAATCAGGAACATAAAGTCTTGTTAAACAATTGTACTCTCTTATACAATTTGCATCAGCACTAACCTTTTCCTCATCAAAATCTATCAAATACAAACCAGACAATATTCTTACT
Organism: Calotriton arnoldi; assembly: GCA_963921515.1. Lineage (NCBI taxonomy): Eukaryota > Metazoa > Chordata > Amphibia > Caudata > Salamandridae > Calotriton > Calotriton arnoldi. The sequence continues at coordinate 1,346,340 of CAWUFW010005212.1, read as the reverse complement.
CGAGACAATGCAACGTTTGCCATTCCCTCTTTGAACACCATACTTCCAATATTTACAAAAGCTCTGTCTATTCTTAAACCTTGAGATTTATGAATAGTTACTGCATATGCTAGTGACAGAGGAAACTGTTGTCTGCAAACATATAAGTCATTTACAAGCAGCAAAAGACGTACAACACAATGCCAAATCTGTCTTACATCTTGAATCTGATCAAATTTTATAATCAAAAATTCTGTTCAATGTCTATTTTGAAAATTTACAAATTCAACAACTTTTCCCATTGCTCCATGTACTAATACTTCTTCTATATTCAAATTGCGCCGCAAAATTACTCTACAGTTTTTACATACATGTAACGTCTTTTCTAAACCTGTAGTTTTAGATACAGACTTTTCCAAAAAATCTAATTTAGCCTGTAGTTTCTCAGTAAGAAGAATCGTCACTCCCTGGTGTTCGGTTTTATCAATAGCTTTAATTTCCACAATTTCTTATTTTTCCAGTTTGAGAAGTTGTTGATTAAATGTAGAACACTCTTGCAGTGTAGGCATTAGACAACCTATAGATTTGTTTCTACAAGCATATTGTACATTACTTCAGCTGCTCTTTCTCCAGTTGTAAACAAGTTCCTCAATAGTCGACTTTCTAAAGCTTGTTTTCAATGTTTCGTCAAGACACCAATTCTTATGTCTTTAAGAATATTGCCATAATATTCATCACCTGCTTGTCGCATATTCTAAACAAGCTCTTTATATTCAAAGTTTAACCAAATGTTTACATTCCCAGTACTTCCCAAAGATTTCCTTTTGTCATCATGGAGAAGAGTTTTAAAAAACAGGTTCTCCTTTTACAGGAGTAAGTTGTAGTAAGTCTTCAAATACAATTAAATGTTTTCCTCCAAACAGAACATGGTAATCTGTTGTTAAAATCTGTTGCATTCTCAAGTGTACAAAGGCAAGCATTAAGTTTGTGACCATGCTCACCTCATCAACGATTAAAAGTTTCATTTTCTTCAGTACTCTTGAGACTTCATAACAAGCTTCTCCAGATCTCTTCAGATATTCCAATTTATTATCATGTTCAACAGGTAGCATAAGTAATCGATGTAAAGTAATGCATTATAATGTTGTGTGCTGCTAATCCAGGTGGAGCTGTTACAACACAAGATGAATATGATTCTGCAGTTTGTATAGATAGCTGATCAAAACTTTAATCAAGAAACTTTTCCCTGTTCCAGCTTGACCACTAATGTACATTAGAATAGGTTTAAATGATGAACATTGGCATTCTTTTTTTTCATGCAGCCAGCAAACCATGTTGTACCTGTTTTTTGACTTGTAGATATATTTCTTTTTGTTCAATATTTAGTTGTTCCTCTAACTTTCCCAACTGAATAATATTCTGTTGTGCTTGTTGCATTGCAGTTTCTACCTCATTCATGCCTATCGCTGCTTCATTTTCAATAATTGGTTATCCTAGTGGATCTTGACCCAGTGGACCAGAACTTTGACTGCCTTGAAATGAAATGAAATGAAATGAAATGGAGATTTGTAGAGCGCGAAACAATCACCCAAGGGTGTCAAGGCGCTTGCTTATCAGAAACAGGATTTAAACTAGGAGGTTCGCAGACATGTTAAAGATTAAACAGCCATGTCTTTAGTGATTTCCTAAAAGCTAACAGATGTGTTTCTTGTTTCAATCTTAACTTAACTTAGCTATTTCAGCTGCAATAGTACTTTCTTGTTCAATCTCATCATTTAACATTTGTGGATAAGTTGGAAAAATTGTGCACTGAATGCTTTCTTTTGTTGCATTAAAAGAATCTTTATAGCAGTCAAAATCTCTAAGTAATTCTGTTTCAGTACGCCAAGACTTGAATAGTTGCAGCAGTGCTAAATAGAAAAATTCTCTCTTATCTGCACCATCACAAGTCAGTTTTCTGTGATTAATAAGATTCCCTTCGACATGTTTCACTAGACATCCATCACATCCAATTACTGTATATCTTTCTTCTTTTATATTTTCTCTATCATTCTTTTTAAACTTATAGTGCTGACGTTTTTCATACAGGCATAGGTTTTCAAGATGTGGACTCCTTTTGGGATAGTATGTATCCAACATATTAGTTTTACCAACATCAGTACTTTCTGGTTCATACTGTTCTAAGTATTCAATTTCTTGTAAAGATTTCAAAACTCAATTTCGTGTGGAGGCAAGACCTAGACTTACCCAAATGATTCCTCTTGACTTTGAGTATAAACTGGCTGAGCTCAAATGATCCGAACATTCATAGGATCCAATCTCTCTATGGGAAAGCATTTTCAAGCTGAAGCTGTACAATTTCTTGCTAAGACTCTTCTCTGCAAAAATTTCTTCCCAAATTTCTTTCATCTCTGTCTTTTCAGATTTTGTTATATATGATGTAACATAGCAAGCAACCGCAATTGAATTATCTGCAACATACTGAATATCCATGTTTGCATTCCACAGTTTCGAAATAACTAGATTGTAGTCTGTGAGAAGTTGGCCTGGTATATGCTGTTCACTAATTAAACTGGACACCTTGCTCCAGAACAATTCGACTCTTATGGTAGATAGGTTTAAGACAACCTTTATAGAAAGCTATCCTAGTGGTAGCTGTGGCGAGCAGCCTTCAGGCTAAGTCTTGAAGGAATGTAAAGCAGCTTGTTTTACCACACAATCTCTTGAATCACCAATTGAAAAGACACCACACAGGTATATATATCAAATATATATGTATTTATTAATAAACACTCTCTACTAATCTCTTTATGAGATTAGAAGTCAGGAACATATGTACAAGTCAAAATGTTATCAAAATAAGTTTAGCACAATCGAATATCACAATCTTAGTTTGGCTAGACCTAGGTCTAGGGCATCTAGAATCGAGGGACCCCCAAAAACCACCCCAGGTAGTTATAGGAGACCCACAGGGGACGGACGCGGTGTCCTGGCACCGGTGTGAGTCCTGTACGAGTCTATGCGCACAGACGCGATTGAGATTTCAATGTTAAAGGTCCCTTGCGTGTTCGAGGCGAACACACCGATCGGTCCTTGTACGAGTCGAAGGACGCGGTTACAGATAGAGTTGCAAGGGAGATGGACGCGCTGTGTCTAACACAGACGCGAACCTTGTGCGAGTCAGTGCAATGGAGGTCTCAATGTTACAGGCCCCTTGTGTGTTCGAGGCGAACACCGATCAGACTCAGTACGAGTCGAAGGACACAGTTCTAGATAGTGTTACAAAGGAGATGGACGCGGTGTGTCTAACACAGACGTGAACCCTGTACGAGTCAGCGCAATTGTCGCACTTAGAAAATAAGAGTTTTAGGGCACTTCGAGGGAAGCTACAAGCAAGTCACTTACAGGGTAAGTAGTTCTAGGGCCCACACCCACAGGAGCACCGTAGTGCTGAAGTTACCTCACCCAGGGGAGCCGGGTGCATAGGTGTCCTTTGGTGTCGGGTCACGGCGTCGTTTTCAATGGGAGCCAGTGAAGACTTGCTGCTTGCGGCGACAGGAGAAGTGTCCGGAGGAATCCAAGCCTGGATTCGGAAGATGGAAGACCTGAAAGCAGAGGGGACAGTGTTCAAAGTCACTTGGCAGTGACTCGGGGCAAGGAAGATGGATGCCCACTGTCGTCGCAAGATTCAGGTCGTTCACGGTTGCCTTGACTCTTCAGCCACGAGGTCCAGGAGGCGTTGATGACAACCAGGAGCTGGATTCGGCGTGTACCACAATGTCTGCAGCTTACTGCGGTGTCGGCGACTCGATTGGAGCCAACAAGCCTTGGTAACAGCAAGTCTTGGAGAAAGTGTAAAGAGGCAATGGCACAGACCAGCAAGGTCTGTGGGACTCACCCAGCGAGGGTAAGTCAGGGCAGGCCTGGAGCAACCAGGGGAGTCCTTTGGTTTCTTTAGAAAGTCTTCTGGGGACCCACAAGCTGGCTGGCAAGGGATTGCAAAGACGCCTCGGGAGGATTTGCTCAACAGGGGCCCACGGTCACTCGGGACGTGGTATGCCTCTGATCTTCAAAGGAATTCCTGCTGGAGGCTAGGACCACACGTCGTCCAAAGCACAGATTCGTGGAATGTTGTGAAGGGGTTGCACTTGACAATAGTGCATGGTACCCAGGGGTCGCGGTTCCTCATCACTCTTGGGGTCCACTGGCCTCAGCTTCGCTGGGGACTCACGATGGCCTTTGAGAAGTCAGGAAATCTACTTCTTGGGCTGCAGAGACTTCGGACTCCGGCGGGAGCGGCATAGTTTGCGACCATCGTTTGTAGTTTTTGGTGCCTGCCAAGCAGGGGAGTCACTCCTTGACTCCAAGGGAGATTCTTCAGTCTTCCAAAGGTAGTGGAATGTCAAAGGTCCGGGATTCTTCTTCAGAGCGTCGTCCAGGGAAAATCTAGGTTGCAATGCACAGGTTCCCCCTCTTATACTAAAAGAAAGGGAGGGACTAGCTCTATGACCCTACCTATGGGAGGGTCAGGGGAGTGGGTGGCTACACCCACTTCCCTTTGTCCAGTTTTGCGCCAGAGCAGGGGCAGGTAGCCCCTGAGCCGGTTTGAACTGGGGTATGCACAGAGGAGCCTTCTGCTCCCCCAGTGCAGGACTTCAAAGCACTCTAAGAGTGCACCCACCCAGCCCCAATACACTAAACCCTGTCTGGAAGGTGGTCACACCCCCTTGGGACAGGATATCTATTGTTGGGCTTCCTCCTCTGCGAGTGTTGGTCATCAGCAGGAGGGCAGCCCAGTGTCTGTGACTGGTGGCATCCATTTTGTGATGCCAGGGCTCTGCAGGATTCTACCGCGTTTCCACAGTAGGTACATGTCTATCCCTCTAGAAGGGAGGAATGCTACCCCCGCCGCCAGGACTGGCGGGGGGTAGTATTCCAAGATGTTTGACACCAAACACGACATGTTTCGATGCAGCCATTCCAAAGTTAGCATTCTACCGCGAGGATATAATGCACTTAAAAGTATATGGTTTAACCGCATCCACAAACAGCCCCAGAGAATGGACTCTGAGGGCTGCAGAGGGGCCCTGCTCAGGCAGAGGCACCCCCTCACATGGAAACTAAGCACCCTGTCCTCAGGATTGATAGGGCCTGCTTTAGGGGTGACTGATAAGTCTCAATGTGTGTGCAGGAGAGATATAGGTTACCTATATCTCGGTGAGGGGTGCTAGCACTTCCTCACCCATGCTGCAGTAGCAGGCCTGTGGTGTCAGATTTAGTCTGCTTCCCAGGGGTGGCATAATACATGCTTCAGCCCCTGGTAGGCCTGTGAAGTACCTATGCCCTTGGTACCTAAGGTACCATATACTAGGGACTCATAAGGTACCACAGTATCCAATCACTAGTGCACCTAGAGTGCACTCCAAATCGTTTAGAGAGAACAGAGAGGCTGGGGCCCTGATTAGCAGGGACCCAGCCAGACTATAGCCAGAAACCAGTGTAAACATCAGAAAAAAAGTGGGGGCAACATAAGAGGCAGATCCTACTCTCCTACACAACCCCCCAAACGCAGGGACACTAAACTAACCTTGACCAGTTGAGTCTTCGTGTTCTAAGTGGAAATACCTTGATAGTCCATCTGCATTGGCATGTTGGGTCCCAGGTCTATGTTCCACTGTATAGTCCATCCCCTGTAGGGAAATGGACCACCTCAAAAGTTTTGGGTTTTCACCTTTCATCTGTTTAAGCCATAGGAGGGGCTTGTGGTCAGTCTGAACTATGAAGTGAGTACCAAACAAGTATGGCCTCAGCTTCTTCAAGGCCCACACCACAGCAAAGGCCTCCCTCTCTATAGCTGACCAACGTTTCTCTCTAGGGGTCAGCCTTCTGCTAATAAAAGCTACTGGCTGGTCTTGACCTTCATCATTCAGTTGAGACAGTACAGCTCCCACACCCAGCTCAGAAGCATCTGTTTGGACAATGAACTTTTTGGTGTAGTCTGGACTCTGTAAGATGGGGGCAGTGCACATGGCCTGTTTTAGGTCTTCAAATGCCCTCTGACAGCTAGCTGTCCACTGAACCTTTTTGGGCATTTTCTTTGAGGTCAGATCATTCAAGGGGGTCACTATAGATCTGTATCCCTTGACAAACCTCCTATAGTACCCAGTCAGGCCTAAGAAGGCTCTCACCTGTGTCTGGGTGGTGGGAGCAACCCATTCCATTATGGTTTGGATTTTGCTCTGTAAAGGCTGAACCTGGCCTCCACCTACAAGGTGGCCCAGGTATACAACCTGACTCTGCCCTATCTGGCACTTAGTGGCCTTGATAGTGAGGCCTGCTTTCTGCAGGGCCTCCAAAACATTCCTGAGGTGGACCAGGTGATCCTGCCAGGAATAACTAAAGACAGCAATATCATCTAGATAAGCTGAGCAATAAGTTTCCATCCCTGTCAGAACTTTATTCACCAACCTCTGAAAAGTGGCAGGTGCATTTTTCAATCCAAAGGGCATCACCACAAAGTGGTAGTGCCCATCAGGGGTCGAAAATGCTGTTTTGGCTTTTGCATCATCAGCTAACCTGATCTGCCAGTAGCCAGCTGTCAGGTCAAACGTGCTTAGATACTTGGCTGAGGCCAAAGTATCAATTAGCTCATCTGCCCTTGGTATGGGATAGGCATCAGTCCTAGTGACTGCATTGAGGCCTCTGTAGTCTACGCAAAACCTAATTTCTTTCTTACCACCCTGGGTATGAGGCTTGGGTACCAGGACTACTGGGCTAGCCCAAGGGCTATCTGAAGGCTCAATTACACCTAGCTCCAACATTTTCTGGACTTCAGTCCTGATACAGTCCCTGACATGGTCAGGTTGCCTGTAGATTTTATTCTTGACAGGCAGACTGTCTCCAGTGTCCACCTCATGGGTGCACCAGGAAGTCTGCCTAGGGGTCAGGCTAAACATATGTCTATACTGTTGCAGAACTTGTCCGCACTCAGTTTGCTGATGGTCAGTGAGGCTGCTTGCCAAAGCAACACCATCTACTGACCCATAATCAGGGTTCTGAGAGAGCAGGTCAGGGAGAGGGTCACTCTCCTCCTCCTGTTCCTCATCAGTTGCCATGAGCAAACCCATGTCAGCCCTGTCAACATATGGCTTTAATCTGTTGACATGGAGCACCCTCAGGGGGCTCCTGGGAGTTCCAAGATTCACCAGGTAGGTGACTTCTCCCTTCTGTTCAACTGTTGTATGGGGGTAACTCCACTTGTCCTGGAGGGCTGCTGGGGCCACAGGCTCCAATACCCACACTTTCTGTCCTGGCTGGTATACAGTCAGTACAGCCTTTTGGTCATGCCAAGCTTTTTGTAATTCTTGGCTGGCCTCCAGGTCTTTGGTTGCCTTTTTCATGTACTCAGCCATCCGGGAGCGGAGACCAAGTACATAGTCCATCACATCTTGTTTGGGGGGCTTGAGAGGTACCTCCCAGCCCTCTTTCACCAAACACAATGGACCTCTCACAGAATGCCCAAACAGAAGCTCAAATGGGCTGTAACCAACCCCCTTCTGTGGAACCTCTCTGTATGCAAACAACAGGCAAGGAAGAAGAAGGTCCCATTTCCGCCTAAACTTCTCTGGGAGTCCTTTAATCATTCCTTTCAAGGTTTTGTTGAAGCGTTCAACTAAACCATTGCATTGTGGGTGATAGGGGTGGTGAACTTATAAGTTACACCACACTCCTTCCACATTGCTTTCAGATATCCTGACATGAAGTTGGTACCTCTGTCAGAAATGACCTCCTTTGGGAAACCCACTCTGGAGAAGACTCCAATGAGGGCTCTTGCCACCACAGGGGCTGTGGTGGTCCTCAGAGGAATTGCTTCTGGGTACCTGGTGGCATGATCCACTACCACCAGGATAAACCTGTGCCCAGATGCAGTTTGAGGGTCAAGGGGACCAACAATGTCAATCCCTACCCTTTCAAAGGGTACCCCCACCACAGGTAGTGGTATCAGGGGGCCTTTGTTGTGCCACCTGCCTTACCACTGGCTTGGCATGTGACACAGGAGCGACAAAACTCCTTTGTGTCCTCTGACATATGTGGCCAATGAAAATGTGGGACAAGCCTGTCCCAGGTCTTGTTTTGGCCCAAGAGACCTGCCAAGGGGATATCATGTGCTAGGGTCAAGAGAAACCCCCTAAACCTCTGAGGTATTACCATCCTCCTGGTGGCTCCAGGGGCTGGATCTCTACCCTCAGAATATAGGAGTCCCTCATCCCAATAAACCTTATGGGACCCACTAGCACTCCCAGCAGCCTCAGCAGCGGCCTGCTGTCTGAGGGGTTCAAGAGAGGGGCAGCACTGTTGCTCCTTACTCAGATCTTCCCTAGAAGGGCCCCCTGCCCCCAAGAACTCAACCTGATCAGGCTCAAGTCCCTCTGGGGCAGTTCCTTCTTCAGGATCTGCTTCACCTCCCTCTGGGGGTGAATCTGTGATCTGAGACAGAGGGGAAGGCACTGCCTTTACCCTACTGCTCCTCCTCTTGGGAAGCATCTGGTCCATTGTTCCAGGCTCCAGAGCTGGTTCAGTGTTATGCATTCTTGCTTGTGACCTGGTCACAGCAAATACCTCTGCAGGGATGCCCAACATCTCAGCATGAGTCCATAACTCTACTTCAGACCAGGCTGAAGTCTCTAGATCATTGCCCAATAGACATTCGACAGGGAGGTCTGCACTGACTACAACCTTCTTGAGGCCAGTTACCCCTCCCCAGGAGAAATTCACAACTGCCAGACTATGGTTGGTCCTGACATTGCTTGCATTGGTCACCTGGTACATTTCGCCCAGGATGATCTGTCCAGGGTCCACAAGATCCTCTGCCACCATGGTGACACTAGCACCTGTGTCCCTAAATGCCAAAGCCTGTTTGCCATTTATTACAGGCTGCTGTTTGTATTTGCCCAGATTACTGGGGCTTACTAGGAAGGACATATTAAGGTCTCCCTCACAAATCAGCATTGCCTGAGTGGGCACTCTGACTAGGTCAGAGTCCACTTCAGAACCCAGGGTCAACCCTACTACACCCTTATTCTGAGTACCACCTCCACCAGTAGCTGAGCTAGGGGGAACAGTTGCCTTAGGGGCAGGAGTGGTGGTGGTCTGGTCTTTGGACTTGTTACAATCAGAAGTCCAGTGCCCTTTCTGTTTACAGAATTTGCACCAGGGCTTCTTTTGGCCTTTCCCCTTGTTGGATTGTGACTCCCCACCAGATGCAGATTTTTGGGGCCCTTGTGAAGACTTCTGGTCTTTTGACTTATCCCCACCTTTCTCAGAGCCCTTAGGATCTTGCTTCTTGGTGTCACCCCCTTGGTTCTGGGGTTTCTGCCTTAACCTGGTTCTGACCCATTTGTCTGCCTTCTTTCCCAATTCTTGGGGAGAGGTCAGATCTGAGTCCACCAGGTATTGATGCAACAACTGGTTCTGGCAATTATTAAGGATCTGTTCTCTCATCATCAGATTATACAATCCCTTGAAATCAGTAACCCTACTGCCAACCAGCCAACCCTCCAGAGCCTTGGTTGCACAATCTACAAAGTCAGTCCAGTCCTGAGTCTGTGCCTTCTGGGTGTCTCTGAACTTTAACCTGTACTGCTCAGTGGTTAAGCCAAACCCATCTATCAGTGCACTCTTCAGGACTTCATAAATATCAGCATCCTCTTCTCTAACAGTGAGGAGCTTGTCTCTACCTTTGTCTGAAAAGGAGAGCCACAAGATTGCTGCCCACTGCTTTTGGGGGACCTGCTTTACTCTACAGGCCCTCTCCATAGCAGTTATCCACTTGTGGATTTCATCCCCACTCTGGTAGGGAGGAACAACCTTGCTCAGGTTCCTATGGTCTGGAATAGATTTTCTGCCTCTAGGGACACTGTTGCTGCCACCAAGGGGTTCTAACCCCTCTCTTCTAGAAGCTCTCTGGATCTCCAGGGCTTCTCTATCCAGTGCCAACTGCTTGGTTCTGAGGGCAACTCTTGCTTCCTCATACTGCAGCAGTTTGCACATTCTTTCAGAGGAGGTCTCTCTTATGGGAAAGTATGAGTTCCTCTGGTGGACAAATTATCTGCCAGAGTGATAAGAGTGGTCAGATTCCCTGGAAGGGGACCTATGCCTCTCCTCCACTCTGTCAGCTCTCTTAGGGAGAATTCCTCTGTCCTTTTCAGGCCCCTTGAGGCCTGGCCCTTCAATCACAGAGTCTTGGTCATTCTGATTTTCATCATCTGACCCAGATACTGTAATTGACCCACTCACTGATTCAGACCCATTAGCTCCTAGAGCCAATCTAAGATCATCTGCTGTCAGCAGATCTATCAGGTGTAGTGTGGAGGGACTCTGTCCTAGCTTCAGGTGTCTTTCAACACACATGGCTCTCAAATCAGAGAAAGCCATGTCCTTATACTGAGGCTGAGTGGATCCACTGGTTCCACCCTTTAAGGACATTCTAGTGTTGTGCAGTGTTGTACTACCTACACTAGTTTGTGGCCTACTGATACTAGCTTGAGCTGTAGAAAGGGTGTGCTATCCCTTGGCACACAGCTCTAAGTTCAGTAGAACTTATTGATACTAACCTTGACTTTATATGTACCTTAAGTACCTATAGTGGTTTTCAGTTAGTAATTCAAATAGAGATTTTCTGGTAAAACAATAGCAAGCTGGAATCCCACACGCTGCCCACCAATGTGAGAAGTTGGCCTGGTATATGCTGTTCACTAATTAAAGTGGACACCTTGCACCAGAACAATTCGACTCTTATGGTAGATAGGTTTAAGACAACCTTTATAGAAAGCTATCCTAGTGGTAGCTGTGGAGAGCAGCCTTCAGGCTAAGTCTTGAAGGAATGTAAAGCAGCTTGTTTTACCACACAATCTCTTGAATCACCAAATGAAAAGACACCACACAGGTATATATATCAAATATATATGTATTTATTAATAAACACTCTCTACTAATCTCTTAATGAGATTAGAAGTCAGGAACATATGTACAAGTCAAAATGTTATCAAAATAAGTTTAGCACAATCGAATATCACAATCTTAGTTTGGCTAGACCTAGGTCTAGGGCATCTAGAATCGAGGGACCCCCAAGAACCACCCCAGGTAGTTATAGGAGACCCACAGGGGACGGACGCGGTGTCCTGGCACCGGTGCGAGTCCTGTACGAGTCTATGCGCACAGACGCGATTGAGATTTCAATGTTAAAGGTCCCTTGCGTGTTCGAGGCGAACACACCGATCGGTCCTTGTACGAGTCGAAGGACGCGGTTACAGATAGAGTTGCAAGGGAGATGGACGCGCTGTGTCTAACACAGACGCGAACCTTGTGCGAGTCAGTGCAATGGCGGTCTCAATGTTACAGGCCCCTTGTGTGTTCGAGGCGAACACCGATCGGACTCAGTACGAGTCGAAAGACACAGTTCTAGATAGTGTTACAAAGGAGATGGACGCGGTGTGTCTAACACAGACGCGAACCCTGTACGAGTCAGCGCAATTGTCGCACTTAGAAAATAAGAGTTTTAGGGCACTTCGAGGGAAGCTACAAGCAAGTCACTTACAGGGTAAGTAGTTCTAGGGCCCACACCCACAGGAGCACTGTAGTGCTGAAGTTACCTCACCCAGGGGAGCCGGGGGCATAGGTGTCCTTTGGTGTCGGGTCGCGGCGTCGTTTTCAATGGGAGCCAGTGAAGACTTGCTGCTTGCGGCGACAGGAGAAGTGTCCGGAGGAATCCAAGCCTGGATTCGGAAGATGGAAGACCTGAAAGCAGAGGGGACAGTGTTCAAAGTCACTTGGCAGTGACTCGGGGCAAGGAAGATGGATGCCCACCGTCGTCGCAAGATTCAGGTCGTTCGCGGTTGCCTTGACTCTTCAGCCACGAGGTCCAGGAGGCGTCGACGACAACCAGGAGCTGGATTCTGCATGTGCCACGATGTCTGCAGCTTACTGCGGTGTCGGCGACTTGATTGGAGCCAACAAGCCTTGGTAACAGCAAGTCTTGGGGAAAGTGTAAAGAGGCAATGGCGCAGACCAGCAAGGTCTGTGGGACTCACCCAGCGAGAGTAAGTCAGGGCAGCCCTGGAGCAACCAGGGGAACCCTTTGGTTTCTTTAGAAAGTCTTCTGGGGACCCACAAGCTGGCTGGCAAGGGATTGCAAAGACGCCTCGGGAGGATTCGCTCAACAGGGGCCCACGGTCACTCGGGATGTGGTAGGCCTCTGATCTTCGAAGAGATTCCTGCTGGAGGCTAGGACCACACGTGGTCCAAAGCACAACTTCGTGGAACGTTGTGAAGGGGTTGCACTTGACAATAGTGCACAGTACCCAGGGGTCACAGTTCCTCATCACTCTTTGGGTCCACTGGCCTCAGCTTCGCTGGGGACTCACGATGGCCTTTGAGAAGTCAGGAAATCCACTTCTTGGGCTGCAGGGCCTTCGGACTCCGGTGGGAGTGGCGTTGTTTGCGACCATCGTTTGTAGTTTTTGGTGCCTGCCAAGCAGGGGAGTCACTCCTTGACTCCAAGGGAGATTCTTCAGTCTTCCAAAGGTAGTGGAACGTCGAAGGTCCGGGATTCTTCTTCAGAGCGTCGTCCAGGGAAAATCTAGGTTGCAATGCACAGGTTCCCCCTCTTATACTAAAAGAAAGGGAGGAACTAGCTCTATGACCCTACCTATGGGAGGGTCAGGGGAGTGGGTGGCTACACCCACTTCCCTTTGTCCAGTTTCGTGCCAGAGCAGGGGCAGGTAGCCCCTGAGCCGGTTTGAACTGGGGTATGCACAGAGGAGCCTTCTGCTCCCCCAGTGCAGGACTTCAAAGCACTCTAAGAGTGCACCCACCCAGCCCCAATACACTAAACCCTGTCTGGAAGGTGGTCACACCCCCTTGGGACAGGATATCTATTGTTGGGCTTCCTCCTCTGCGAGTGTTGGTCATCAGCAGGAGGGCAGCCCAGTGTCTGTGACTGGTGGCATCCATTTTGTGATGCCAGGGCTCTGCAGGATTCTACCGCGTTTCCACAGTAGGTACATGTCTATCCCTCTAGAAGGGTGGAATGCTACCCCCGCCGCCAGGACTGGCGGGGGAGTAGTATTCCAAGATGTTTGACACCAAACACGACATGTTTCGATGCAGCCATTCCAAAGTTAGCATTCTACCGCGAGGATATAATGCACTTAAAAGTATATGGTTTAACCGCATCCACAAACAGCCCCAGAGAATGGACTCTGAGGGGTGCAGAGGGGCCCTGCTCAGGCAGAGGCACCCCCTCACATGGAAACTAAGCAACCTGCCCTCAGGATTGATAGGGCCTGCTTTAGGGGTGACTGATAAGTCTCAATGTGTGTGCAGGAGAGATATAGGGGACCTATATCTCAGTGAGGGGTGCTAGCACTTCCTCACCCAGGCTGCAGTAGCAGGCCTGTGGTGTCAGATTTAGTCTGCTTCCCAGGGGTGGCATAATACATGCTTCAGCCCCTGGTAGGCCTGTGAAGTACCTATGCCCTTGGTACCTAAGGTACCATATACTAGGGACTCCTAAGGTACCACAGTATCCAATCACTAGTGCACCTAGAGTGCACTCCAAATCGTTTAGAGAGAACAGAGAGGCTGGGGCCCTGATTAGCAGGGACCCAGCCAGACTATAGCCAGAAACCAGTGTAAACATCAGAAAAAAAAGTGGGGGCAACATAAGAGGCAGATCCTACTCTCCTACACAGTCATTAATGCATTTTGAAGCTTCTGTTCTTTTGAAGTTGTATGTATTCTTGGGGGATTTCCGAGTTATTGTATGTCTTACTGCTGACAAAAAACTATTTACTCTTCCTTTAGAAATTATAGGACTTGGGAATCCAAAACGACATTTTGTATAAAATTTCCCATTACACTTGTATTTTCGTCCGCACTATTTCAAACCATGAAGGTGTAACTAAGTTTCTTAACATGCATTTAAGTTCACCATGACAACGATACCAATATTCATTGGTACCACATTGACACGCCATCAAATTAAGCAACTGAGATTCTAAATGTTCATCTCTCTGTTGAACTTTGTCCATGAACTCTTTTGCAGTAACATGTTGAAGATGAACTCCTGTTTTAATATGTGGTTCACTGCATATGAAAGTGCAGACAAATCACTTTCAAACAGAAGATGAAATATATATGGAATGCACTGTCGAAATCTTGGATCTTCAGAGTACAATCTTGTTGACTGGTATTCTGAAGCTGGAATCCGTACAGCTCGCTCATCAAATCGTTCACCTTCTCCAGTGGGGAATAGCTGTGGAAAACAGCGAGCTTCTAAACTTTTTTCCCATACACTCATGGGAGTTCCCTTTGCTTCCTTCATTTGAAATAATTCAATACTGTTTCCTATGATTTCTTTTGAATGCAGAGGATGTATAGTATAATGTTCATAAATCTCTTCACTCCTGGTCTTGTACACTTTTTCTATTTGGCCAATTGACATTACTGTTTCATCTTCTAAACATATTACTTCTTCATCAACATTTAAATTCTTATAAAAATATTATTCAGTACCAGGTACAATGCAGCCTTTTGAAGTTTAGTAACATCTACAAACTCTTGCCAAATTTTTCGAATCTTTGTTGGTACCACATTTACTAGAATAACTACTGGATTATTTTCCTCCCTGTCTACACCAACAGTTTCAATATTTTTCTTAAAATCTAAAGGTAAGTACACAAATCTTCCTCTCAGACCTCTTTGTAAATCTGTTGGTGGCAGTTTACCTGTTTTAGGCTCCATACGAACTTTGGCCTGAAATGGGTGTACAGATTGAATAAGAATAGACTCATATGCATTTAAATCTGCCAGTTCTTGAGAAATAGGTACCATCTCTAAGTTGTTATGTACTGCTCTAGATGCATTTTGTTATCTTCTAATTTGTTGTAACAGTATTTACAAATAACTTGAGAAGTGGGCCAACTGAAACTGACCTTCTACCAACAAATAAACACCAAATTGCTGCCACTTATCATTATTTTCCTTTTCACTTTTTAAATATAAATCAGTGTTCATAGTTTGACTTTTATAGTGAGTACGTCGGCAACAAATACAAACATAGGGCCCGATTACGATGGCGGACGGAAAAGCCTTCCGTCCGCCGTGCTCGTGGTAAAAAAACACCTGCATGTACTGCGGCATTGCCGCCGGTCAGATTACGATGCAATGCACGGAAAATCCGACCACGGCGGACGGAATTCACAAAACACCGTCTGCCACGGTCAGAAAAGCTGCAAATCCGACCTCGGCGGACAGGGAAAGCTGCTCAACGGTAAAAAAAGGCTGCATCTGCCACAGAATGACCGCACGGGGAATTATGATGAGATAGCGGAGCTGGCGGAACGATCATTGGTGTTCCGACCTCTGCGGTCGTGCTCAGGCAAAATAAATGGCGGTCGGAACAAACTTCACAACAATGCTCAAAGTGTGCCTGTACTCTCCGCTGCCCTCAATCACATCAGACACGCACCAATGATACACCACAAATGTATTCCTGAAATGAAAGCCATGGTCTGCATGGAAGATACACCTGGTGGTCATCACTCATGTAAACACCCACATACCACAGTATAAAACTAACCCCTTCCTGGACCAGCATCCTTTGCAAAGCAGGCACAAAGAGACAGAGATAGGACACCATTTTCACAGACATAACACAGCACACAGCACACCATCACACCCACCTATCTCCACACAACACCACTTCTCATCCACACACCTGACACACCTCCCATATCTTCACCACCACCTTGCACCCTGCACTTTTTACTCATTTGCACCAAGCCCAATCAAAAAATGCCCAAATTCTCAGACACAGAGTTGAAAGTGATAATTAGGGTAGAACCACATTTGTATGGGAACCTGGTCCAACAGACCCCACTTGTGCGCAAAAATCAGATGTGGGCAAGGATCTACAACAAAGTCAATGAAGTAGGGACCACCCTACGCACACTGCGTGACATCAAAAGGCGGTGGACCGACCTCAAGGCCCGGGTCAAGGTTTGGGCCCAGAGGAACCACGAGGCGGCCGAAAGAACTGGTGGCAGCCCTCCCATTCCACCACTAACCTTCACTGGATGGGAGAAGGTGCTTGCCATACTGCATCCGGAGAGTCTCACAGGAATCGAGCGGGGAGTGGAGGCTGGTAAGTATAAACAAAATGATCACATCCCACTGTAATGTACTGTTGTGCACAACAAGTGAGCCTCAATTGCCAGACCAAATCAAACTCATATAGAATGCACGCTTTCAATATGAATGTCTCACAAGGCTAGCATTTCCTTCCTCTGCTTCACCTCACAGGTAGGTAGTCAGCTCATGCACCCTGGCCTCCCTCCCAAACAGCATGGAGCACCCTCCCCACCCCAGAGCCATGTGGCAGCCATCACCATCGACAGTGCCTCCTAACAGGTAGGTAGCCATCTTACTGGGGAGGGGTTTGTTGGGACCTGAGAGCAAGACCACAACTCCCACAAGGCCCTCTGTCTTCCCTCCGAAACAGCATGGAGCACCCTCCCTACCCCAGAGCCATGTGGCAGCCATCACCGTCGACAGTGCCTCCTAACAGGTAGGTAGCCATCTTACTGGGGAGGGGGTTGTTGAGACCTGAGAGCAAGAGCACAATTCCTACAAGGCCCTCTGTCTTCCCTCCCAAACAGCATAGAGCACCCTCCCCACCCCAGAGCCATGTGGCAGCCATCACCCTCCTCTGCTTCACTTAATAGGTAGGTAGTCAGCTCAAGCACCCTGGCCTCCCTCCCAAACAGCATGGAGCTATATGACCACCACATCCCGCACTTGGTAGCCAACTCTGTAAAGCCCCATAAGTTGTAGGCAGTGCACATACAGCTAATCCCATCGAGAGGCCACATGAATCACAGCGTCATTGATGAAGTCACATGTAACTGCAAAGCAAAACACAAGAACGCAATCACAAAAATCCAATGTGCAAGTCCCATTGCCTCAAAGCATAAAGACTCACATCAACACAACACATGCATGGAGACTCAGTCAAACCTCACAAACCACAGGAGCTAAGTACAAAAAGCACAACACAATTTATGAAGTTGCGGCATAGTAGACAGATACTTATAGAAAAGTCTCAAATATCCAAGCATGAACTGAAGTGGATGAGCAACAAGTTGGTACCAGAGGACATGTCCTTTGAAATACAATATCTGTACAAAGGAAATTGTTGCCTCCGCCACGTCACATCGCTAACGAGCAATGTATGTACCTCTACATCATGTTCGACTGCTGACAAACTGTTATGAATGCCAAGTAATGCCAAGGTCAAAAGTCAGGTCATCTCAAATGAAATGTGCAAAACTAGAACATCAAAGTTGTGCTGTGTACTGAACATGCTGACAATCTAACCTCTGTTCAACAGGTGACTCGCTAGCAGGCGCCCGTGCCATGGATGAGCCAAGCCAGTCTCCCCCCCCCCCAGGAAGGTGAACTCTCGGATGCAGAGTCCCTGTTTTTTTTGGACGAGGAGGACCGACCTGGCCCCTCCGGTGTGCCCAGGCAAGTTCAGTCTCCGGCCCTCACTGTCCCCCCCACCACCACCACCACCACGACTCCCACAACAGCTGCACCTACAACGCAGACCCCTGCATCAACGACCTGTGTGGCAGCCACCTCCACAATCACCACCGCTGCCTCCAACTCTGTCCCTGTGCCAGTTGTTGCCAATACCTCCAGGCAGCCTGGGGACACTGGGGACAGTGTGCGTCGGCCGGCGGCACCAGGCAACGCCACAGGTCTGTGTCTGCAGGGCAGGTGGGAGGTCAACTGGGGGACAGTCACAGGAGGACACTGAGAGTGAGGCCCTGGCCACCGTGAACCCAGTCCTTGGTGCATACCAACAAAACCAGGGACAGATGGGCCAGGTTGTGGAAGAACTGCGTGAACTCCGCCTGCTGCAAAGGTCCATGGACACACATTTGGGACAACTTGTGGAGTATATGGCCCAGCTTGTGGGTGTTCTGAGGGACATGCATGCAGCTCAAATAGCTGCCCACCCCCCCGTGGGCAGCAGGATGCTAGTCACAACACCTCAGCAGCGGCCACAGGGAGGGGTGAGTCACCACACAGCGATTCCTCAGATACCTCTGAGCATGAAGCAGGTTCCCCCCCGGCCAAACGGCAGAGGGGATGTCCGAAAAAGACCCCAGGAGGATCACGTGGCAAAGCACCATGCCGTACCAGTTCTAGGAGCCACCGTTGATGTCACCAGAGTCACAACGATCATTGACTTTGTTGTAGATCCGATCCCACATTGCCACAATGATGGGAGTGTTCTGTTGGACTGTGGAATTCCACCATTGTGTGTTCTACCCTAACTATCCATGTACCATCACTTTCAACTTCAACCCCTCACCTGTCACTCATGTCAAAATAAACACAAATCACACCTGTGTGCCTTTGTGTCAGTAGCATGTTTATCATAGTAAGTAGCATGTTAACTCACATTGCAATGTATCACAAGATTTGAATGCGACAATTCATTGAGAGAGCGGAGGAACCTAGAACGACACAAGAAAATAACAGTGAGTTGACATATGATGGCATGACAGCTAAAGCACACCACTAGGCAACACTGTAAAAGATGCATTCCAGATAACACTGGCCAACACCATCAACATGGACAGAAGGGGGATGGGAGCACACGACTTCACCTCCCAGTACAGTTCACCCCTTAGCATCCTGGTAAATGCAATTCAGTTGAAATGCTTACTTGAATTTCCGTTGAAGTGTGTCACCAAGGTTGGTGCAGGTTAGTGCTGTGAATCTCTAGACACATGTGTTTCTGGATATTATCCTTCATCAGTAGAGTTAATAAAAATTAAAATCTGTGTTTGCTGAGAAAGCTGCCACAATCCTCTCAGGTCTCTGTACCTCTCCCTGCCCAACTAAGGTGAAACACTTCAGCTACATTTCAAGTAAGCATTTAAACTGAACTGCATTTACCAGGATGCTAAGGGGTGAACTGTGCTGGGAGGTGAAGCAGTGTGTTCCCATCCCCCTACTACCATCAACATGGACATGACGTAAGTTGTTACAAATCACACAGCGCTGAAAAATGTAACCCTTAGCAGAGTGCCTACAAGAGCCAGCATCAAAACACATCCTGTCATGTGGCCGTTGGTGACATTGTCGCCTTCACAAAGTCAAGTACTGTTACACGGGCTTTTAATGTATCAGGCCCAATTTTTGCATATTTTTCCACATGAACACCAGTCCCTGACAACATACCCATGCTAAATCTCCTTTCTAACGGAAGTTATCTTATCCTGAATAACCACAACTGCTGCGGTTTACGGGCAGGCGTCCCGTATATAGGAACAGTTTCAAAACGTGTTCCTTGCTGTAGCAATGTTATTTTTACTCTCCCATATGTAATTGTAGATAGTTAGTTGTGGTCTCACATTCCCACAAAGAAAGCAGACTTCAATAAGTGATGCAGGCTCAATGCGCTTTTGTTTCAACAAGAAGTCGCTCTCACATCAGCCGTTGAGACCTTCGAATTCCAGGTGGCTCGAACATCCCACGAGATTCAGTCACTGCTAAACACGACTCCCCACTTCTTTTGGGGAACTGACACACCAAATGTTTAAAAAGTCTGATACTGAAGGCCTTGCACATTTTTTTAAACATGTGGGCTCTGGCCTTGTTACATCGTTTCATACTATTTTAGGAGTACTACCGGGTGTCATTCATTCAATTTTCCAAGTGCATTTGGCAGTTTACCATCACTCCTTTGGCTGTTCTGCAGAGTGCTGGTTCTCCGACTGCTCTTACGCAATAGCTGCCCATCCTGTGGTCCAAGCCAACCCCGGTCAGTTGCAACTTTACCATGAACGAATGCAGCTTATCTTTGGATGTTTGCCATTAGCTGTGCTTTGCTTCAGTTATAGGCTAACCTTCCGCTATGCCTATTTCACCTGCGTGCAACCTGTGTTCTACTGTCGCCGATGCCCCATTCAATGGCCCATGGATGTCTGCCTTTCTAACACATCCCTTGCTGATCTGGATTATGACCTGTGGGTGAGTCCTTTGTTGGCCCACGACCAGGACTGTTTCGGTGATAGCCGTTTATGGGATGCCTTTCAACGTGTCAGACGGGTTGCCAGCTGCGCCTGTGCATTTGCGCAACGGCTCCTGTGCCATGCCTACATCGAACCTCTTCCAGGTTGCCCTGAAATGCTCCTTTCATCCTCGTGGTGCAAGGAGCACATCTGTTCCTTCATACTACTGGATTGGATGGCGGTCCTTTTTGCTGAAGCTGATAATGATCGTCTTTTGGAACTGCTTGCCTTCGAAGCTGCAAGTGCTTTCTTGGATTCGTAACTACTTAGCAGCATCCGCAATTGTTTGGAACTAATTCAATATTGTTTTACCTTTTCTCGCCTCCTTCTGAAAATTCTTTTCATTCATCTCTGAATTTGGCCCTGTCTGCATTAGCTTTGACTCTGCTGACCTCTGCGGTCTGTTTCGCTTGGTACCACAGACCTGATCAAGGGGAGGCTGTCATATGACCGTTGTGGACATTGTCGCCTAGTATGAGCCTGACTTCCATTATGCAGCTGCAGCACACGTTAATGCATGGCTTTGTTGTTTTTGCAAGTAGCTTCGTTTATGTCTTTCACATGAGAACTGTCCGCAGAGCTTGTTCTCTGCGCAGTCCTGGAGTACTGTCTGAACATTATGTCCTTGGTCGAAAAACAATGTCCCTTTTCATTCTGTTCTGGTCAGGCCCTAGCACCCCGACTCAACAAACTCTCGTAGCTGCTAGAGACCATGGGTGCCCTTTAGATATTATGGGGAGGCGGGCTAGGTGCCCCACACTTGGAGAGGGATCTTTCAAGAGAGAAGAGCGACACAGCACGTGTGATGTATATTTCACCATATATAGGCTGAGGAGTGGGGTCTGCTGACAAAGCCCATAGATCTTGGGATTATAGGGGTGGGCGGAATTTGCGTAGTCGCACTACGCAAAGCTCCGCGAAATGGTAAAAAATCTCCGCAAGCACGCAAAAGTTTCGCGAACACGCGGAATTGCTTGTTCCGCCCGTTCACGATGCTTTTTTCCTGTTCGCGAATGCTGTTTGCATGCTTGGAGAGAAATATCTCGCGAACACGCATTTTGAAAGCGCAAACAAGCAAAAAATTCCGCGAAGCCGCGGATCACGGAATTTTTGGTAATTCCACGTTCTCCGCGGAACGCGAAATTACCCAAATTACGCAAATTCCGCGAGCGGAACGGAATTTACCGCCCAGGCCTAATATCTAATACAACTTCTTCTAGCAAGGGGATGGGGGATAGGCTCGTAGGTCTTCCTCCTGAGGGCTTATTGATTTGACATCTTCCTTCATGATATATGGACATGTTACTATGCTGACTGTTTTTGTACTAATGCATTTCTCAGCTTGTTGTGGCACGTATACTGCATGTTCGGACACTGTAGTTAAAATAAACATTTATAACTGTTTCTTGTCTTCAACTGATCTTATTGTGGACAAGTATGAGAGTGAGGGTGACAGGGTGTGTCTTGTTACAGAATTCCTGAGGGATCTGAGAGTGTTGTGTTCTGGGGTGTCTAAGCGCTTGTTTCACTGTCAGTGAGTAGGAGAGCTAGTGAGGCACTATAGCTATTCGGTCCTGTGCTTATGGGTACTCAGGTGGTAGGATGACTCAGTCCCTGCCTGCCCAAGTCCTATAATCATGCGCATAGTTCTGTCTGTGGGCAGAATCCCTGCAACAATCCTCAAAGTTTGGGAGACAACAGCAAAGCACACAGACACTGTGTCTGTCATAGTTGCTCAATGCTAACTTACACTCAATGGAAGTAGTTGGCGATGAGCTGTTGACGCAGGTCAAGGCCTTCTTCCTCACCACTATCATCGTCACTGGGCATGTGTGGGTTTGGAGCGGGGGGCTGCTGCTGCTCATCATCGTCCTGAATCAGGGTGATCTCTTTGCCCAAGGCCAGGTTGTGTAGCATGCAGCAGGCGGCTACTATCTGGCACACCTTCTGTGGTGAGTAGAGAAGTGCACCACCACTCTTGTCCAGACACCTGAATCTAGACTTTAGAAGTCCAAAAGTGCGCTCCACCACACGACGTGTCTTCCCATGGGCATCATTGTAGTGGACTTCCCCAGGCGTAGTTGGATTCCTCAGTGGGGTCAGCAACCACGGACGATTGGGATACCCTGAGTCACCTTGTTGTGATAAACAAAGACAAACAATGTAATCTGAATATGTGAGGAGAGCAGCATGTCACATATACATCACAGTCATTGACACAGCCCACTCACCAACAAGCCAGGCCCACTCTGGGTGCAGATTTGCCATCAATTGTGGTATGCTGCTGTTCCGCAGTATGTATGAGTCATGTGCCGCCTGGCATACCACTTGCACATTAATGGAGTGGTAATGTTTGCGGTTGCGATAAATGTGTTCACGTGCCTGTGGTGGAACTAGGCCAATGTGGGTACCGTCAATGGCTCCCACAACATTTGGGATGCCTCCCAGATCATAAATATCCCCCTTCACAGCTGCCAATTCATTCCTCCTTGGAAAGTGGACATAGCTGTCCTTGTAAATCATCAATGCTGACAGGACATCACGCAACACCATGCTGAACATAGGCTGTGACATCCCACCGGCACTGGCCACGGTGTACTGGAAAGACCCAGTGGCGAAGTAATGCAGTGCAGCCATCACTTTCACTGTAGCAGACTATGCAGCCGGATATGTTCTGTTGGGCTTCAAATGGGGCTCCAACTGAGCACATAGCTCTCGCAGTGTGAGGCAATCCAAACGGAATTTTTTAATGATGTAAATGTCCTCCATCATCGCCAGGTCTGGGACAGGGCGAAAGATAGGTGGTCTCCTCCTACGCACTCTGGCAGGGTACGCATGCATAATATGAGTTAAAGATGAGTTGTGGTAAACAGCTTAACCAAAGACTCACACAGCCACAACATTGACAGGACTCTTGGACACGTGAAATGCACAAGTGACATGCATACAGACCTTGATTTTCTTCACTCACTCGACATACTAACTACTACAACATCAGAAAAAGTCGATGTGTATGGCATATGGTACACTGCTACATCAAGGTTAAGCAGCCCTGTGGGTAGATGGCACAGCACTTGTGTTTACCAGCATCAATGCTGAGTTGCATGTAGCTGCTGTCACTGCACGACCTCAAGCTTTAGTCCCACAATACACAACAACATTACGGAATGAGGGCAGTGAGTGTCAGCTGGACAACAATACATGGATATACAGCACGCTGGGCAGACAAATATGAACATTTTGGGGTCAGTCCATCGTGACTGTTTGAGGAGTTTGCGTGACAGACATTGCCATGTTCACCTAAATGATGCACAAATACACATGGATTGTGTATACATGCACACACGGATGAAAATGACCAATGATGTCAGCCAGAGCGATGTATTTTTGTTACACATGTGCACTCCTATGACGTGTGTGAAAACAGATACAGGCAATGGCAGCTAGGCACACTGCATGCCACAGCAGTACGTGGCGAAGATGGCGGCCGAGTAGGACGTACCTGCTCTCTTCTCTGCTCCGCCATCTGGGCCCCGCCATCAGGGAACTGCTGAGCGCCAGGAGCACTGTCGATTCTGCTCCCCCTTCTGCATCTACTCACGCCGGAGAGTGGATCAGGCCGGGAAGCGGGCCTGGGAGACGCCGACGGACCCGTGTCTTGGGGGTCGCGGCATCCGCGCACCATCCCTCAGCGGAAGCGGCACCGAGAGAGAGAGGCGGCCGGGAAACGAGAGGCCTTCCTGGGGGCGAGAGTGATTGTGGCGACTGGGCTCAGAGGCTGGCACCCTCCCACCTGGCCCGCAGCGCCGGACATCCTTGCCGCGGTGAAGCCCAGCTGTGAGCCCTCCAGTCGGGAGGCAGAGGAATGCGCGTGGCGCGGCCCCTGATGCGGTGAGTCGCGCTGCTGGGGCCTGCCTAGAGGAGGGGAGGCCTTCAGCCGGATTCACTTGAGGAGGAGCACGGCAGGGATTGGGGGGCTGGCCGCCCCTCCCCCTCCTCCCTGGCTTTCGAGCGGAGTGGCGGCAGTCCCCATAGTGGCCAATGCGAAGAGATTCTTGCCCCTACCTTGCTGGGGTTGAGCTGAGCCCCAAGTCTGGGCCCGGACACTGATGCAGAGCCTCCCCCCCCAGGGTTAGAGTTGCCAGTGGAGGGTTGGGCCTGCCATCGCGGCCGGTGCGGAGCAGGTGAAGACACAATGAGTCGCCCCCCCACCCCTTCAGAACTGAGGTGAGTGAGATCGAGGGACAGTGCGGCTGGGGGTGGAGGTGACAAGGGAGCACCGGCAGGGAGAACACTGCGGACATAGCCCCTCTCTCCACTGCAAGCAGCAGTCGTGTGCTAACTAGACCCAGAAGAGTAGTGTATCTGGTCACCCGAGGAGCCGGTGGTGGTCAACACTGGTCCCCCCTACTCGGCACCTGACATCCTGAGGCAGTGCAACACCCCTCACCCACATGCCTGTGTGAGAGCTAAGACATTGGATCCTGCTTAGCGTGCCGCTGCCCTTAGGGCCTGGGACCCTGTCACAACCCTTGGCTGACGGAGGGAGGAGCTGGACTCGTGCGGCCGGGAGCCCTGACGCAGAGTCTCAGCCGTGGAGAAGTCATACCATTCACGGTGCCGGAGGCTGTGGAGTACGGGCGGCAGTGGAGCGGGAGGTGTGAGACGGTGGACATCTCTCATACCCGGCGAGGCCTTGTAGCGAACCCTTGTAAGGCAAAGAGCAGCGCCAATCAAGATGGCTTCCACTAAAAACAAGAAGGACAGGTCGGTTAAGGACCTCTTCCTCAGGTATGGTGCTGGGGGTGCTGAGACCCACCCTGCTGCTGCTGGAGTCCCAGCAGACACAGAACCGGGGGAGGCGGATAGCCCAATGACACGGGCCTTCTTGGAATCCCTATTTGCTTCCCTGAAAGAGGACATTCACACAATGAAAAAAGAAATGACCCAGGAGCTGCGGGAGACACGGAGGGACCTGGATTCACTAGGCGAGAGAGTCGACACATTGGAGACGCAGGTTACAACACGGGACGAGGAGATGGAACAGCTCCAGCAGGAGGTGATTCGCCTGCAGGAGCAACAATTGGACCTCTAGGCCCACGCGGAAGATCTCGAAAATTGTTCCCGGAGGAACAACATTCGGATCCGTGCTGTTCCACAGGGTCAGAAGAGCAGGACATTGAAGCTTTTGTGGAGTAGCTCTTCCCCTCCATTCTGGGTTCCCCTCCAGAGCAACGGATCAAGCTCGACAGAACCCATTGGATGGGCCCGAAGAGAGCGGCAACGGCACCCCCTCCAGACATACTTACATGTGTGCACGACTTCCAACTTAAAGAAAGGATTCTCCACAAGGCCCGAGCCAAGCACCCCATAGAATTCAGATCTAGGAAACCCCTACTCTTCCAGGACCTGGCAGCATCTACCTTGCAAAAAAGAAAAGAGTTTGGGCCGATTACCTCCCACCTGCGCTCCAAGGACATATCTTATTCATGGGCTCACCCCTTTCGCTTGATCTTCAGGTGGGAGGGCTCGCTGGTCCAGACCCGCTCCCTGCAGGACGCCAAGAAATTGCTTGGCCTGACTGATGCAGACCTGAATGAGTCTGAGCAACCAGGGTCCAGACAGCACCAGCCCGACCCGGTGGTTGGAGGAGGGTCGGCGGCTCCGCATCTCGCCTTCGGCCGGACTCCGAGACCATCGCCAAGGAGAGACAGGCAGTCATTGCCTCTTTGCGAGAGGAAACTGCTAACGCGGACTAAGAGGGGTTTGGCCACGCCGAAATGAAGGGGGACGGCTTCTACAGCTTGTAACTGAATGCTCCTGCTTCGTACTTGCTTGGGGCCTGGGTGGGGCGGGGAGGCGGGACGGATCCTGCTGACAGCTTACGCCTTTCCATGGGGTTGATCACCCAGGACTATGAAAATGTTCGAGGTTACATGTTTTCTTGTTGGGGTTTTGTTTATGTCTTTGGGCTATGCTGGTTCTCTCCTCCCTTGGCCACAAGACACCTGTTTCACAGTTGCCACTCCGGGACGGGCCCCCGCATGTCAGACGGGCCTCCACCCTCTAGTGTCCCCGGCCCTTACGCTGACCATGATGGCACAACCAAGACAGATGTCCCCGAGACCTTTCCCAATGGCCGCATCCCTTAAAATAATTTCGCTCAATGTCAAAGGTCTTAACAGACCCTCTAAGAGGCAAGCCGTCCTTTCCTTTCTTGAAAACTCAGGTGCACACATATGCCTCCTTCAGGAGACGCTCTTATTGCCCCGAGACACTCATAGGCTGCGGGCCAGGGCGTTTCCTCATCAGCTATTCTCTTCTCACTCGGCCAAAACCGCCGGAGTCGCCATTTTAGTCTCATCGACTTTCCAGGGCAAAGTAGGTCCCAAGCGGGCCGAAGTCAAGGGTAGACTCTTAGCACACACATTCACCTTGGGTCATCATGTGCTGACCATTGCTTCAGTTTATTCCCCGAACTCAGGGCAGGAGGAGTTTCTTCACGAGGTGGTAACAGGGGTGGCCGAATCCCCGGACAGATCACTAGTCATAGGGGGGGATCTCAATCTCGTCCTGGATCACAACATGGACCGATCGGCCCAGAGATATGGCCAAACAGGGGCACTTTCTGACAAAGGGAGACAGATGTTATGGGAGACGGGACTGACAGACATATGGAGGGCGAAAAGTGTTACAGCAAACAAATGATGGACGGAATGCTGACAATGCAAACATTCTCCCCCAGTCAAAAGATCTGGGTTAAATCCATCGTTCTTTTGCCCACTACGCCACCCCAGTTTGGACCCAGCCATATGCATATCAGTCTTGACCCTGTGCCCCATGGGAACAGTCCAGACCGAACTGCCAGGCCAGGCCCCCCCTGGACCGGAAGCAAGCATCCTGAGACCGGTTTCAGGGTATGTCACCCTTCTTCAGCCAGGCTAGCTTGAATCCAGTGGCACAGTGAGCAAGGGACCCACGTCTGGGCATACCCATTCCACTTAGGGCGAAAAGTGTTACAGCAAACAAATGATGGACGGAATGCTGACAATGCAAACATTCTCCCCCAGTCAAAAGATCTGGGTTAAATCCATCGTTCTTTTGCCCACTACGCCACCCCAGTTTGGACCCAGCCATATGCAAATCAGTCTTGACCCTGTGCCCCATGGGAACAGTCCAGACCAAACTGCCAGGCCAGGTCCTCCCTGGCCCGGAAACAAGCATCCTGGGACCGGTTTCATGGTATGTCACCCTTCTTCAGCCAAGCTAGCTTGAATCCAGTGGCACAGTGAGCAAGGGACCCACGTCTGGGCATACCCATCCCACTTAGGGCGAAAAGTGTTACAGCAAACAAATGATGGACGGAATGCTGACAATGCAAACATTCTCCCCCAGTCAAAAGATCTGGGTTAAATCCATCGTTCTTTTGCCCACTACGCCAGCCCAGTTTTGACCCAGCCATATGCAAATCAGTCTTGACCCTGTGCCCCATGGGAACAGTCCAGACTGAACTGCCAGGCCAGGTACTCCCTGGACCGGAAACAAGCATCCTGGGACCGGTTTCAGGGTATGTCACCCTTCTTCAGCCAGGCTAGCTTGAATCCAGTGGCACAGTGAGAAAGGGACCCACGTCTGGGCATACCCATCCCACTTAGGGCGAAAAGTGTTACAGCAAACAAATGATGGACGGAATGCTGACAATGCAAACATTCTCCCCAGTCAAAAGATCTGGGTTAATTCCATAGTTCTTTTGCCCACTATGCCACCCCAGTTTGGACCCAGCCATATGCAAATCAGTCTTGACCCTGTGCCCCATGGGAACAGTCCAGACCGAACTGCCAGGCCAGGTCCTCCCTGGACCGGAAACAAGCAACCTGGGACCGGTTTCAGGGTATCTCACCCTTCTTCAGCCAGGCTAGCTTGAATCCAGTGGCACAGTGAGCAAGGGACCCACGTCTGGGCATACCCATCCCACTTAGGGCGAAAAGTGTTACAGCAAACAAATGATGGACGGAATGCTGACAATGCAAACATTCTCCCCCAGTCAAAAGATCTGGGTTAAATCCATCGTGCTTTTGCCCACTACGCCACCCCAGTTTGGACCCAGCTGTGAGAAGTTGGCCTGGCATATGCTGTCCACTAATTATAGTGGGCACCTTGCACCAGTCCAAACAACCCCTTATTGGAGATAGGTTAAAGACAACCTTTATTGAAAGCTATCCTAGTGGTAGCTATGGAGAGCAGCCTTCAGGCTAAGTCTTGAAGGAATGTAAAGCAGCTTGTTTTACCAGTCTATAATCTCTTGAGTGACCAAATGAAAGAGGACCACACCAGGTATATATTCAAAATATATGTATTTATTACTAAACACACCCCTCTAGTCTCTTTATGAGGCTAGAGTTCGAAGTACATACGTTACGAGTTAGTTATCTACAGTAATAGCACAAATACACGTTTGAGCCCCAGGGGCATACCAAACCATATACCAATAAAGTGGTATAAGAACCACGACTGAGCTAGACACAAGGCCTAGAGCCTGTAGAAGTGCTTGGACCACAAGGAACCACCCAAGGCAGTGACACAGGGGACCCACGGGGGACGCGTGCAGTGTATGAACACAACCGCGAACCACCGTTAACTTCTATGGGGAAAGTCGCGATTAGAATTTAAAAGAAAAGGGACACTTAGAGGAGGACTTGGAGCAAACCCTTTGAGAACTAGGCTGTTCTAGTGTCAATACCCACAGGAGCACCGGAGTACTCGAGTTACCTCACCCAGGGAGCCGGGTGCATAGGTGTCTTTCGGGGTCGGGTTTCGTCTGCCGCTTTCAATGGCGATCTGCTGCAAAGTGCTGCTGGCGGCCAAGTCGAAAATGTTCGGGTGGATCTAAAGGTGGATCGAAGATCTGAAGAACCTGAAAGCAGAGGGGACAGAGTCTGGGTCACTAGCCAGTGACCAGGAAGGCGATGAGCAGATGCCCACCGATGTCGAGTGCTTCAAGTAGGTTGACGGTCATCTTGACTCTTCAGCCACGAGGTCCAGGAGGCGTCGACGACAACCAGGAGCTGGATTCGAGCTGTCCCACGACGTTTGTCGATTGCAGGGGTGTCGGTGACCGGATTGGACCCAACAAGCCTTGGCAACGGCAAGTCTCGTGGAAATCGAAGAAGGACGATGTTGCAGACCAGCAAGGTCTGGGGGACTCACCCAGCGAGGATAAGTCAGGGCACACCTGGAGCAACCAGGAAACCCAAGCAGAAAAAGATTGGCCTTCGGGAGGGCCTACTAACCAACGGACTAGCGACCATGAAGGAGCCTCAAGACGGTGCACATGGAGCTGGCTCACAGGACACTCGTGGAGTGGAGGCCAGTGATCTTCGGTGCAGTTGGTGCTGGAGACTGGGGCTACTCGGAGCCCAAAGCACGACTTCGTGGGAGACCCAGAAGAGGATGCACTTGCAAATGCATTTGGTGTCCAGGGGTCACGGTTCCACGTTACCCACGACAGCTACGGGCCTCACCTTTGCTGGGGACTCAGGGCAGCCTCGGGGAAGTCTGGAAATCCATCTCTGGTGATGCAAAGACTTCGGCATCCGACGGGAGCTTCAGCGATGCAGACCGGACAATTGCTTCTTTGGTGCCTGCCAAGCAGGGGAGTCACTCCTTGACCCCAAGGGAGATTCTTCAGTCCTCTAATCTTAAAGTAGAGCGTCGAAGGTCCAGGATTCTGTATCAGAGTTTCGTCCATGTAAATCTAAAGTCCTAAGGACTGGGTTCCCCTACTTATACTAAGGTAGGGGGTTGGACATACTCTGTGGCCCCACCTATGGGAGGGCCAGGGCAGAATGGTGGTTACACCCCTTTCCCTTTGTCCAGTTTTGTGCCAGAGCAGGGGCTGGAAGCCCCTGAGCCGGTTTGAACTGGGGTATGCACAGGGACACCAAATGTGCCCCCAGTGCAGGTCTTCAAAGCACCAGAGAGTGCTCCCGCCCAGCCCCAATACACACTATCCTGTCTGGGAGGTGGTCACACCTCCCTGGGACAGGAAACCTATTGTCCAGGCCTCCCCTGCCGGAGTTTCGGTCAGCAGCAGGAGGCCAGACTCGTGTCTGTGGCAGCGGCATCCATTTTGTGATGCCAGGGCTCTGGAAAGTCAGTACTGGGTATACCGGTGTGTACATGTCTTTCCCTCTAGAAGGGTGGAATGCTACCCCCTCCGCCAGAACTGGTGGGGGTAGTATTCCAAGATGTTTGACACCAAACACGACATGTTTCCGTGCAGCCATCCCAAAGTTAGCATTTAACGCGAGGTTATAATGCGCTTAAGAGTATATGGTCAGGCTGCACTACAAACAGCATCAGAGATGGGTCTCCGAACGCTGCAGAGGGGCCCAGCTCATGCAAGGGGCACCCTCTCACATAGGAACCACGCACTCTGCCTTCAGGATTGATAAGGCCTGCCATAGGAGTGACTTATAGGTTTATATGTGTGTATGTATGTGGTGATATAGGTAGCCTATATCACAGTAAGGGGTGCATGCACCACCTTACCCAGGCTGCAGTAGCAGACCTGTGGTGTCAGTTTGGATGGCCTTCCAGGGGTGGCATAATACATGCTGCAGCCCCTGGTAGGCCTCTGAAGTACCTATGCCCTGGGTACATAGTATACCATATACTAGGGACTTATAAGGGCACTCCAGATTCCAATCAGAGATGTGCCTAAGGCACATGGAAACCATTTTATAGAGGAAGCAGATAGACTGGGGCCCTGAATAGCAGGATCCCAGTCCAACTAAGTCATAAACCAGCAAAACACCAGGAAAAAAAGTGGGGGCAACCATATAGTCAGATTCCACCTTCCTACATAACCCCCCCCCAAACAAAAGGAGATAAGGATAACCTTGGCCAGTTGAGCCTTTATTGACTAAGTGGCCATATAAGGAAGCACCTGCACTAGCATGGTTGCCCCCTATCTTATGGTCCACTAAGCAATCCCTCACCCTAAGGGTATGAGAGGGTCTCCACCATGGGGAATTACTACCTGTGGTGTGCTTTGGTAAAGTACAAGGCTGGTGAGGTGTCTGAGTAGGGAAGTGAGGCCCTAGGAAGGTTGGTCTCAGCTTCCTCAGATCACTGGTCACCATGTATGCCTGTCTTTCCATGACTGAGTTGCACTGTGCTCTAAGGGTCAACCTTTGGCTGCCTACAGCTGGGGGTTGGGTCCCTTTGGATGGACCACTGGAGGGACATGGCAGGTTTGGAACCTTTGGACCCAGGTTTGCCCTTGCCTAACAGAGTCCTTCTGGGGGAGGTCCCTACACAAAGGTATGGGGGATCCCTCAGGGTGTTGAGGAATTTTCACCTGGCTAGGGCTACTAGCCTGGGTGCCCCTAATCTGCTGATGGGTGGGTTCCTCTGGACAGGGGGCCCTGGGGGGTCCACTGACCTCCCTGACCTCTGCAGCCCTGGGCTGACTGAGGCAGGGTAGAGAGGGGCAGGTTACCTGCTCCAGACTGGGTACCACCTTGGAAGGGTCCTCTGCCATCAAGGGTGTGGCCAGGCCAGGCCTGACTTCCTCTGGGGCAGTTCCTTCACTAGGGGTAGGGTCAGTTCCCTGAGGAGGCTGACCCTTACCTACTGCCTGGAGGGAAGAAGACTTTTCTTCAACCCTTGTGCTCTCTTTGGGGGAGAGTGGGCCATTCTTCCAGGCTCCACATCTCCAAAATTTCCCTGGGCTGGGGCTGTGGCCATCACAGCCCCACTAACTTTTACAGGGACGGCCAGCATTCTCAGATGGGTTTGGTGTTCAACTTCAGCCCAAGCTGAAATTTCCAGATCATTGCCCATCAGGCAATCTACAGGCAAGGTTGGGGACACTGCCCCTCTTTTTGGGCCTGTGACCCCTTCCCAGCTGAGATTGACTATGGCCATGGGGTGATCTGTTCTGACACCATCAATGTTGGTCACCTGGTATTTAAACTCAGGTAAACGCTGGTGAGGGGGACTAGGTTCCCTGCCACCATGGTGACACTAGCCCCTGTGTCCCTAAATGCCACAGCTTTCTGACCATTAATTATTGGCTCCAGTCTGTACCTGCCCAATGCATTGGGACCCATGGTAAAGGTGGCAAATCCTACACCACCATCAGAGTCAGAGGAGTCTGTTGAGGGGGTCCTGTCTAAACTAGGGCCCACCTCTGTTCCTCTTGCAAAAGCACCTAACTTTTTGGGTACACTACTCACAACTGGAGGATTACTACTGGTAGTACCAGGAGGGGTGGTAGTAGTTGTTGGAGGAACATTTTCTTTATTGCCAATCCTGGGGCAACTGGGATCAGTTTTCCAGTGTCCAGGCTTTTTACAGACATGGCAATATGGTTTCTTTTCAGGAGAGGAAGGAGTTTGGGACCCACCCCCAGAAGAGGACTTGTGGGGCCCTGTAGTGGATTTATCCTTAGATTTATCCCCACCTTTCTCTTGGGACTTGGTAGAATCTTTCTTCTGGTCACCACCCTGATTCTTAGTCTTTACTCTGGTTCTGACCCATTTGTCTGCCTTCTTTCCCAATTCTTGGGGAGAGGTCAGATCAGAGTCCACCAGGTACTGGTGTAAAAGCTGGTTTTGACAATTATTAAGGATCTGCTCCCTCATAATCAAATTGTACAATCCTAAAAGTCATGCACCTTGTTGCCATGTATCCAACCTTCCAGAGCCTTAGTAGCACAATCTACAAAATCAACCCAGTCTTGAGTCTGAGCCTTTTGGGTGTCTCTGAACTTTAACCTATACTGTTCAGTGGTTAGGCCAAAACCCATCTATCAGAGCACTCTTCAAGACTTTGTAATTGTCAGCATCCTCCTCTCTAACAGTGAGGAGCTTATCTCTACCTTTGTCTGCAAAGGAGAGCCACAAGATTGCTGCCCACTGCTCCTGCGGGACCCTCTGTACTTTACAGGCCCTCTCTAGAGCAGTTATCCATTTGTGGATGTCATCCCCACTCTGGTAGGGAGGGACAATCTTGCTCAGGTTTCTATGGTCATAAGACCTTTCCCTATCTTTGGGGAAACTGCTGCCACCATGGGACTCTAGTCCCAACTTTTGTCTCTCTCTATAGAGATCTAGGGACTTCCTGTCTATAGCCAATTGCTGTTTCCTGAGTTCAAGCTGAGTCTGCTCATATTGAATCAGTCTCTTTCTCCTCTCATGAGAGGATTCCCTCCTATGAGAGGAGACAGAGGTCCCTATTGAGGTGTCAGAGTGGTTAGACTCCTGAGAAGGAGACCTAGACCTTCTGGGCACACTCAGAACTCTTCCTAGGGGGACAAAGGGGAGGTCATTCTGATCCTCCTCCTCCTCCTCCACAGGAGGAATTGGGTTTTCCAGGACAAGGTAATTTTCACCTTCCTGGCCAGTTTCAGAGGGGGGGGGGGCCTGGGTTTCTTCACCCCTGGCCCCTTCCTCATCTTCTGCCCCACCCTCTTTGCCTACCCCTTCAGACCCTAGGGGCCTGCTGAGATCATCAGCTAGTAACACCTCCCTGAGGTGTTGGGTGCTGGCACTTTTGCCTGTCTTCAACTTCCTAGTAGTGCATAATGCTCTCAATTCCAAGAATGGGAGTTTATCATACTTGGAGGGAAGAAGCCCACTGGCTTCTGGCAAGGACTCACTGGGTCCTGGATTTGAAGATATCACTAGTGAGGTGTGGTGTATGCACTACCTACTCTAGTGTGGCCTACTAAACTCTCTTGAGTTGTAGAAAGGGTGTGCTGTCCCTTAACACACAACTCTAAGTTCAGTAGAACTTACTGTATTACTAAGCTTGATTTATATGTACCTTAGGTACCCTTAGTGGTTTTCAGTTGATCAATTCAATTGAGATTATCTGGTAAAACAATAGCAAGCTGGAATCCCACACGCTGCACACCAATGTGAGAAGTTGGCCTGGCATATGCTGTCCACTAATTATAGTGGGCACCTTGCACCAGTCCAAACAACCCCTTATTGGAGATAGGTTAAAGACAACCTCTTATTGAAAGCTATCCTAGTGGTAGCTATGGGAGAGCAGCCTTCAGGCTAAGTCTTGAAGGAATGTAAAGCAGCTTGTTTTACCAGTCTATAATCTCTTGAGTGACCAAATGAAAGAGGACCACACCAGGTATATATTCAAAATATATGTATTTATTACTAAACACACCCCTCTAGTCTCTTTATGAGGCTAGAGTTCGAAGTACATACGTTACGAGTTAGTTATCTACAGTAATAGCACAAATACACGTTTGAGCCCCAGGGGCGTACCAAACCATATACCAATAAAGTGGTATAAGAACCACGACTGAGCTAGACACAAGGCCTAGAGCCTGTAGAAGTGCTTGGACCACAAGGAACCACCCAAGGCAGTGACACAGGGGACCCACGGGGGACGCGTGCAGTGTATGAACACAACCGCGAACCACCGTTAACTTCTATGGGGAAAGTCGCGATTAGAATTTAAAAGAAAAGGGACACTTAGAGGAGGACTTGGAGCAAACCCTTTGAGAACTAGGCTGTTCTAGTGTCAATACCCACGGGAGCACCAGAGTACTCGAGTTACCTCACCCAGGGGAGCCGGGTGCATAGGTGTCTTTCGGGGTCGGGTTTCGTCGTCGCTTTCAATGGCGATCTGCTGCAAAGTGCTGCTGGCGGCCAAGTCGAAAGTGTTCGGGTGGATCCAAAGGTGGATCGAAGATCTGAAGAACCTGAAAGCAGAGGGGACAGAGTCTGGGTCACTAGCCAGTGACCAGGAAGGCGATGAGCAGATGCCCACCGATGTCGAGTGCTTCAGGTAGGTTGACGGTCGTCTTGACTCTTCAACCACGAGGTCCAGGAGGTGTCGACGACAACCAGGAGCTGGATTCGAGCTGTCCCACAACGTCTGTCGATTGCAGAGGTCTTGGCGACCGGATTGGACCCAACAAGCCTTGGCAACGGCAAGTCTCGTGGAAATCGAAGAAGGACGATGTTGCAGACCAGCAAGGTCTGGGGGACTCACCCAGCAAGGATAAGTCAGGGCACACCTGGAGCAACCAGAGAACCCAAGCAGAAACATATTGGCCTTCGGGAGGGCCTACTAGCCAACGGACTAGCGACCACGAAGGAGCCTCGAGACAGTGCACGTGGAGCTGGCTCACAGGACACTCGTGGAGTGGAGGCCAGTGATCTTCGGTGCAGTTAGTGCTGGAGGCTGGGGCTACTCGGAGCCCAAAGCACGACTTCGTGGAAGACCCAGAAGAGGATGCACTTGCAAATGCGTTTGGTTGCCAGGGGTCACGGTTCCACGTTACCCACGACAGCTATGGGCCTCATCTTTGCTGGGGACTCAGGGCAGCCTCGGGGAAGTCTGGAAATCCACCTCTGGTGATGCAAAGACTTCGGCGTCCGACGGGAGCTTCAGCGATGCAGACCGGACAATTGCTTCTTTGGTGCCTGCCAAGCAGGAGAGTCACTCCTTGACCCCAAGGGAGATTCTTCAGTCCCTCTAATCTTAAAGTAGAGCGTCGAAGGTCCAGGATTCTGTATCAGAGTTTCATCCATGTAAATCTAAAGTCCTAAGGACTGGGTTCCCCTACTTATACTAAGGTAGGGGGTTGGACATACTCTGTGGCCCCACCTATGGGAGGGCCAGGGCAGAGGGGTGGTTACACCCCTTTCCCTTTGTCCAGTTTCGCGCCAGAGCAGGGGCTGGAAGCCCCTGAGCCGGTTTGAACTGGGGTATGCACAGGGACACCAAATGTGCCCCCAGTGCAGGACTTCAAAGAACCAGAGAGTGCTCCCGCCCAGCCCCAATACACACTATCCTGTCTGGGGAGGTGGTCACACCTCCCTGGGACAGGAAACCTATTGTCCAGCCCTCCCCTGCCGGAGTTTCGGTCAGCAGCAGGAGGCCAGACTCGTGTCTGTGGCAGCGGCATCCATGTTGTGATGCCAGGGCTCTGGAAAGTCAGTACCGGGTATACCGGTGTGTACATGTCTTTCCCTCTAGAAGGGTGGAATGCTACCCCCGCTGCCAGAACTGGTGGGGGGGTAGTATTCCAAGATGTTTGACACCAAACACGACATGTTTCCGTGCAGCCATCCCAAAGTTAGCATTTAACGCGAGGTTATAATGCGCTTAAGAGTATATGGTCAGGCTGCACTACAAACAGCATCAGAGAAGGGTCTCCGAACGCTGAAGAGGGGCCCAGCTCATGCAGGGGCACCCTCTCACATAGGAACCACACACTCTGCCTTCAGGATTGATAAGGCCTGCCATAGGAGTGACTTATAGGTTTATATGTGTGTATGTATGTGGTGATATAGGTAGCCTATATCACAGTAAGGGGTGCATGCACCACCTTACCCAGGCTGCAGTAGCAGACCTGTGGTGTCAGTTTGGATGGCCTTCCAGGGGTGGCATAATACATGCTGCAGCCCCTGGTAGGCCTCTGAGGTACCTATGCCCTGGGTACATAGTATACCATATACTAGGGACTTATAAGGGCACTCCAGATTCCAATCAGAGATGTGCCTAAGGCACATGGAAACCAGTTTATAGAGGAAGCAGATAGACTGGGGCCCTGAATAGCAGGATCCCAGTCCAACTAAGTCATAAACCAGCAAAACACCAGGAAAAAAGTGGGGGCAACCATATAGTCAGATTCCACCTTCCTACACCAGCCATATGCAAATCAGTCTTGACCCTGTGCCCCATGGGAACAGTCCAGACCGAACTGCCAGGCCAGGTCCTCCCTGGACCGGAAACAAGCATCCTGGGAACAGTTTCAGGTTATGTCACCCTTCTTCAGCCAGGCTAGCTTGAATCCAGTGGCACAGTGAGCAAGGGACCCACGTCTGGGCATACCCATCCCACTTAGGGTGAAAAGTGTTACAGCAAACAAATGATGGACGGAATGCTGACAATGCAAACATTCTCCCCCAGTCAAAAGATCTGGGTTAAATCCATCGTGCTTTTGCCCACTACGCCACCCCAGTTTGGACCCAGCCATATGCAAATCAGTCTTGACCCTGTGCCACATGGGAACAGTCCAGACCGAACTGCCAGGCCAGGTCCTCCCTGGACCGGAAACAAGCATCCTGGGACCAGTTTCAGGGTATGTCACCCTTCTTCAGCCAGGCTAGCTTGAATCCAGTGGCACAGTGAGCAAGGGACCCACGTCTGGGCGTACCCATCCCACTTAGGGCGAAAAGTGTTACAGCAAACAAATGATGGACGGAATGCTGACAATGCAAACATTCTCCCCCAGTCAAAAGATCTGGGTTAAATCCATCATTCTTTTGCCCACTACGCCACCCCAGTTTGGACCCAGCCATATGCAAATCAGTCTTGACCCTGTGCCCCATGGGAACAGTCCAGACCGAACTGCCAGGCCACGTCCTCCCTGGACCGGAAACAAGCATCCTGGGGCCGGTTTCAGGGTATGTCACCCTTCTTCAGCCAGGCTAGCTTGAATCCAGTGGCACAGTGAGCAAGGGACCCACGTCTGGGCATACCCATCCCACTTAGGGCGAAAAGTGTTACAGCAAACAAATGATGGACAGAATGCTGACAATACAAACATTCTCCCCCAGTCAAAAGATCTGGGTTAAATCCATCATTCTTTTGCCCACTACGCCACCCCAGTTTGGACCCAGCCATATGCAAATCAGTCTTGACCCTGTGCCCCATGGGAACAGTCCAGATTGAACTTCCAGGCCAGGTCCTTTCTGGACTGGAAACAAGCATCCTGGGACCGGTTTCAGAGTATGTCACCCTTCTTCAGCCAGGCTAGCTTTAATCCAGTGGCACAGTGAGCAAGGGACCCACGTCTGGGCATACCCATCCCACTTAGGGCGAAAAGTGTTACAGCAAACAAATGATGGACGAAATGCTGACAATGCAAACATTCTCCCCCAGTCAAAAGATCTGGGTTAAATCCATCGTTCTTTTGCCCACTACGCCACCCCAGTTTGGACCCAGCCATATGCAAATCAGTCTTGACCCTGTGCCCCATGGGAACAGTCCAGACCGAACTGCCAGGCCAGGTCCTCCCTGGACTGGAAACAAGCACCCTGGGACTGGTTTCGGGGTATTTCACCCTTCTTCAGCCAGGCTAGCTTGAATCCAGTGGCACAGTGAGAAAGGGACCCACGTCTGGGCATACCCATCCCACTTAGGGCGAAAAGTGTTACAGCAAACAAATGATGGGCGGAATGCTGACAATGCAAACATTCTCCCCCAGTCAAAGGATCTGGGTTAAATCCATCGTTCTTTTGCCCACTACGCCACCCCAGTTTGGACCCAGCCATATGCAAATCAGTCTTGACCCTGTGCCCCATGGGAACAGTCCAGACCGAACTGCCAGGCCAGGT
Organism: Calotriton arnoldi; assembly: GCA_963921515.1. Lineage (NCBI taxonomy): Eukaryota > Metazoa > Chordata > Amphibia > Caudata > Salamandridae > Calotriton > Calotriton arnoldi. The sequence continues at coordinate 1,307,828 of CAWUFW010005212.1, read as the reverse complement.
CCTCCCTGGACCGGAAACAAGCATCCTGGGACTGGTTTCAGGGTATGTCACCCTTCTTCAGCCAGGCTAGCTTGAATCCAGTGGCACAGTGCGCAAGGGACCCACGTCTGGGCATACCCATCCCACTTAGGGCGAAAAGTGTTACAGCAAACAAATGATGGACGGAATGCTGACAATGCAAACATTCTCCCCAGTCAAAAGATCTGGGTTAAATCCATCGTTCTTTTGCCCAGTACGCCACCCCAGTTTGGACCCAGCCATATGCAAATCAGTCTTGACCCTGTGCCCCATGGGAACAGTCCAGACCGAACTGCCAGGCCAGGTCCTCCCTGGACCGGAAACAAGCATCCTGCGACCGTTTTCAGGGTATGTCACCCTGCTTCAGCCAGGCTAGCTTGAATCCAGTGGCACAGTGAGCAAGGGACCCACGTCTGGGCATACCCATCCCACTTGGGGCGAAAAGTGTTACAGCAAACAAATGATGGACGGAATGCTGACAATGCAAACATTCGCCCCCAGTCAAAAGATCTGGGTTAAATCAATAGTTCTTTTGCCCACTACGCCACCCCAGTTTGGACCCAGCCATATGCAAATCAGTCTTGACCCTGTGCCCCATGGGAACAGTCCAGACCGAACTGCCAGGCCAGGTCCTCCCTGGACCGGAAACAAGCATCCTGGGACAGGTTTCAGGGTATGTCACCCTTCTTCAGCCAGGCTACCTTGAATCCAGTGGCACAGTGAGCGAGGGACCCACGTCTGGGCATACCCATCCCACTTAGGGCGAAAAGTGTTACAGCAAACAAATGATGGACGGAATGCTGACAATGCAAACATTCTCCCCCAGTCAAAAGATCTGGGTTAAATCCATCGTTCTTTTGCCCACTATGCCAACCCAGTTTGGACCCAGCCATAGGCAAATCAGTCTTGATCCTGTGCCCTGTGTCAAGCTATCCTGGCTGATGAGGGCTCAAAGCCCGAAACCGGTCCTAGGATGCTTGTTTCCAGTCCAGGGAGGACCTGGCCTGGCAGTTCAGGCTGGACTGTTCCCATTGGGCGCAGGGTCAAGACTGATTTGCATATGGCTGGGTCCAAACTGGAATGTCATGGTGAGCAAAAAAACGATGGATTTAGGCCCAGATCTCTGTACTGGGGTGAATGTACGACATTGTTCTGCATTCTGTCCATCAATTGTTGCTTTTGCATTTTTCCCCCCGAGTGGGGCGGGTATGCCCAGACGTGGGTCCCGTGCTCTCCATGCCACTGGAGTCAAGCTATCCTGGCTAATGAGGGCTGAAAGCCCGAAACCGGTCCTAGGATGCTTGTTTCCAGTCCAGGGAGGACCTGGCCTGGCAGTTCGGGCTGGACTGTTCCCATTGGGCGCAGGGTCAAGACTGATTTGCATATGGCTGGGTCCAAACTGGAATGGCATGGTGAGCAAAAAAACGATGGATTTAGGCCCAGATCTCTGTACTGGGGTGAATTTACGACATTGTTCTGCATTCTGTCCATCAATTGTTGTTTTTGCATTTGTCACCCCGAGTGGGACGGGTATGCCCAGACGTGGGTCCCGTGCTCTCCATGCCACTGGAGTCAAGCTATCCTGGCTGATGAGGGCTGAAAACCCGAAACCGGTCCTAGGATGCTTGTTTCCAGTCCAGGAAGAACCTGGCCTGGCAGTTCGGGCTGGACTGTTCCCATTGGGCGCAGGGTCAAGACTGATTTACATATGGCTGGGTCCAAACTGGAATGGCATGGTGAGCAAAAAAACGATGGATTTAGGCCCAGATCTCTGTACTGGGGTGAATGTACAACATTGTTCTGCATTCTGTCCATCAATTGTTGTTTTTGCATTTGTCACCCCGAGTGGGACGGGTATGCCCAGACGTGGGTCCCGTGCTCTCCATGCCACTGGAGTCAAGCTATCCTGGCTGATGAGGGCTGAAAGCCCGAAACCGGTCCTAGGATGCTTGTTTCCAGTCCAGGAGGACCTGGCCTGGCAGTTCGGGCTGGACTGTTCCCATTGGGCGCAGGGTCAAGACTGATTTGCAAATGGCTGGGTCCAAACTGGAATGGCATGGTGAGCAAAAAAACGATGGATTTAGGCCCAGATCTCTGTACTGGGGTGAATGTACGACATTGTTCTGCATTCTGTCCATCAATTGTTGTTTTTGCATTTGTCACCCCGTGTGGGACGGGTATGCCCAGTAGTGGGTCCCGTGCTCTCCATGCCACTGGAGTCAAGCTATCCTGGCTGATGAGGGCTGAAAGCCCGAAACCGGTCCTAGGATGCTTGTTTCCAGTCCAAGGAGGACCTGGCCTGGCAGTTCGGGCTGGACTGTTCCCATTGGGCGCAGGGTCAAGACTGATTTGCATATGGCTGGGTCCAAACTGGAATGGCATGGTGAGCAAAAAAACGATGGATTTAGGCCCAAATCTCTGTACTGGGGTGAATGTACGACATTGTTCTGCATTCTGTCTATCAATTGTTGTTTTTAGACATATGGAGGGCCCGGCATCCGACGTCAAGAGAATACACGTTTTAGTCTCATCCCCACAAGACCTACGCCAGAATTGATTACATATTGACCTCTGACGTGATATCTCAACAGACCTAATAGGTCGAGATACTTCCTTGTGCACTGTCGGACCATTCAGCGGTGCACTTATCTCTAGCCTTCTCCTGTCCGTGCCTACCCGGCGGCTGTGGAGGTTAAGAGAGACGATGCTACAGCGTCCTGCGGTAGTTCAGAGTATTACCAGGTCTATACAGGACTATCTGTCCAACAATGATACGCCGGACACCGCACAGGATAACAAATCCTTGAGAGAAAAAAGGGAGCAGCTCTCAGATGTGGTGGCAGAACTGAAGCGGATACACCAAAGGACAGGTGCTCCCAGGGTCTGGAAGCAATTGACGGCAGCGAGAGCCCAGCTTCCCGGTCTGGACATCGATAGGGCTGAGCACGCGGCACTGAGGCTTTGGCATGCCTTTTATTCTAAGGGAGGTAGGTGCAGGAGGCTTTTGGCCAACAAATTGCGAGTGCAGCAGCAACTGGCCAACGTCCCATTGATTATAGACCACACCGGGCAGGAGCAGACCACTGATCATGGCATTGCGGATGGCTTCCGGAAATTCTACGCATCCCTATACAAGGTGCAGGAACTTCCAGAAACGGCTCCTACGCAGTACCTACAAGGTGTTAACACCGCCAGGCTGGTTCCTAGTCAGGCGGAAGACCTTGCAGCACCGTTTAGACTTGAAGAAGTTATCTCTGCCATCTCACGATTAAAACCACTTAAATCTCTGGGCCCGGATGGCTTCTCCTCCCTCTTCCACAAGACATTTTGCCCTATCCTGGCCCCGCTCCTAATGAGGGTATTTAACTCGATTGGTTCATCCTCTCCTATTCCACCCTCGATGCTGGAGGCGTTAGTCACGGTCATACCTAAATCGGGGAAGGATAAGCAGAAATGTGCGTCCTAGCGCCCTATCTCTCTCCTTAATGCCGACCTCAAAATATTCACAGGGATTCTGGCACAGAGGCTCTCTTCTTGCCTTCCTGTGCTGCTCGACCCTGATCAGTCGGGCTTTGTGCCGGGACGCCAGTGCTCGGATAACACAAAGCGCCTTCTCAATATCATCGACAAAGCAGTGCGTTTTCAGGACGAACGCATGTTCCTTTCGGTAGACGCCAAGAAGGCGTTTGATAGGGTACACTGTTCCTATCTCAAAGCCACGCTACATCACTTTGGACTGCCGGATCGCTTCGTCAGCCGGGTCTTCGCTAGTTGTACTATCCCTACCGCTTCGGTCCGGGTAAATGGAGTAGTCTCGGCCCCCTTTCCTATCTAGCAAGAGACGAGACAGGGGTGTCCTCTCTCACCACTCTTATTCGCTCTATATATGGAGGCCATGGCGCAAAGAGTGCGGGAGGACCCCTTCAATCAATCAATCAATCAATCAATCAATCATGTCACTTATAAAGCGCACTACATACCCGCGAGGGTCTCAAGGCGCTGGGGGAAGAGGGGGGTGGTGCTGCTACTGATCGAAGAGCCAGGTCTCCTTAGGCCCTCTCGCTTCAGATACGACGGGTCAGCTGGATGTCCTTGGGCATGATGGTCACCCTCTTGGCGTGGATGGCGCACAGGTTGGTGTCCTCGAAGAGCCCGACCAGGTAGGCCTCGCTGGCCTCTTGCAGGGCCATGACTGCGGAGCTCTGGAAGCGCAGGTCGGTCTTGAAGTCCTGGGCGATCTCCCTCACCAACGCTGGAAGGGCAGCTTGCGGATGAGGAGCTCGGTGGACTTCTGGTAGCGGCGGATCTCGCGGAGAGCCACGGTGCCTGGCCGGTATCGGTGAGGCTTCTTGACTCTGCCGGTGGCAGGCGCGCTCTTGCGGGCAGCCTTGGTAGCCAGCTGCTTGCGAGGCGCTTTGCCGCCAGTGGACTTGCGGGCTGTCTGCTTGGTGCGGGCCATGGCGGGAGCGGTCTCTCTCAGCGACGAGCGAAGAACCCCTTAATCTCCAGAGTAAAGTTTGGAGGGGAAGATCACAAAATCAGCCTGTATCCTGACGACGTGGTCACCACCCTGGAGCATCCGGAACAGTCGCTGCCTGCCCTGCTGGCAGAGCTTGAACGCTTCTCTCTCACGTCAGGATTCAAGATGAATGTTAGCAAGTCCCTGGCTTTGAGTCTGACTCAGATCAGCTACATTGGACTCCCTTAAACGGTCTCACCGCCTTCAGTGGGCTCCGGATTCTATCGAAAATGGCAAGCGATATTTGAAGCACTGTCTCCTTGAACTACACAGCGCTGCTGCGGCAGATTCGTGACTGCCTTCGATGGTGGCGGCCATATTCGCTGTCCTGGCTGGTCCGTGTCGCAGCCATTAAAATGACAATACTACCTAAAATGATATACATATTCCAGACCCTTCCAGTGGCCCCTCCTACTGGGGTATTGCGGGCACTGGAGACAGACATAGAACGCTTCATTTGGCGGGATCAGCAACCCAGGATGCACAGAGACTTAAGTTATAGAGCTCCAACAGAAGGGGGTTTGGCGATCCCAAATCTGTAGGAGTATTACTGGGCAGTTCAACTGCGGGCTCTGGTCGAATGGTCTCAGCCGGAGTCTGAGAAACATTGGCTGTTCATGGACAGGGCGCTGGCTAAGCAATCACTGTGGAGGGGTTCCCTTCCTTTCTAAATCAGCCAGACCACGCAATCTGTACCTATCCAAGGTGACGCACTCCACCATGGCGGCTTGGGACAGTGTGGTTGTCTCACAGGGTCTTACAACATTCCCATTCCCAATCACGCCGATAGTCAACAATCCCGACTTCTCTCCGGGAATGGATGAAATTCAATTCGCGCAGTGGTCAAAAACAGGCTGTCGCTCGGTAGGCCATTTCTTTGACGTGGAGGGGCCGTTGTCTTTTAACGACCTGCGGGTGCAGCATAACCTCTCTCAAAATGAACGTTACCGTTACCAACAGATTAGACCCTGGGCATTGCAGCCAGAGGTACGAAAGGGGGCAGAAAGACAGCTGACGTCTTTTGAAAAATGGCTACTCACTAGACACACGGATGCTCGATTGACTACGGACCTTTACAAATTAATCCGTGGAGGTCCCAGTCTTGAGAAAACACCTAGTCAGCAGAGATGGGAGAGGGAACTGGGCAGGACTTTAACGCAGAAGGCATGGCAGGACATCTATTACAGGGCACGCCACTCTGCACATAGTGTCGCTAATATAGAGACGGCGACGAAAATTGTAACTTGTTGGTACCTGGCACCTCCACGGCTTCACAGAGGCAATCCTGCAAGTAGCCCCTTATGCTGGAGAGCTTGCGGGTCGGAGGGTACGCTGACCCATCTACTATGGGAATGCCCCCAGCTTTCACACTACTGGCAACAGGTTGTGGATGACATTGATTCCCATTTCCAGACTCAAATACCTCGCTTCCCATCTTACATTCTCCTAGGCCTGCCCAATCCCATCACCTTCCCGCTTAAGTCAAGGAGGGGGAAACAGATGGCATTAGCACTGGGGGCAGCTCTACAAAACATCCTATCCCACTGGGAGAAAACAACAACGCCTACCTATGACGGATGGCTGCATAGATTGTGGGGGGTACTCGGAATGGAGAAAATCTCCCTCTCACTGACATAGCCAGGGGCTTCCTTTCATGACCTGTGGGGACCTATTCTGTCGCTATTGACTTCCGAATTCAAGGAACTCACCTGCCCCAAATACTTGAGGCTTCTACATTTAGCAGACCCACCTCAGAACGAACCATCGACTGAGAAGTCAACACAGGGCACAGAGAGTTAGACGACCTGGAATGGGGGAGCTTGGTTACATCATTGCTACGCACCTTAAGCCTTCAAGAGGCGAGGGAGGGGGGAATTGGGGGAGGGGGAAGTTTCTGTTGTTTGCTATGTTCTTGTCCTTTGGTTTCACGGCTACTGTCTTAGCTTTCGGACTCAAAGACCCTGTCGCAGGGTTTATGAAATGTATGCCATTATCATAATTGATTTGTCTATCTTAAAATCAATAAAGAAATTTAAACAAAAAAAGACAACCCATGGACAAGAAATTGACAGTCAAATAGCAAGGGATATACAAACAGTGCTCACAGGTTGAATGTTTCAATACACAACATTAGTACAGTGCGAGAGGCCTTTGTCCTTTTTGACTCCTTAACTCATTTCAGTCCATGCTGGCCACAAGACATGACAAAGAATGTTATTTCACTCTCCTTTTCTTGGACATACCATGTGTGTGAAGACTTGACTCAAAGGTCACACTCAATAATACCTTAACAGGGTGCACAAATCACTTTAGACAAATGTGTTGGGATGTGTACACGGGTTGCATGCGTGGAGATGTTTTGGACGTACCTCTGCTGTAGAGCACAGCAACGTCTTATCTGCCAGAGGTGCACCAGGTAGAGCAGCGGAAAGGCCTGTAGAGCAGGATCCATGGCGGCTCAGATGGTATGGATGTGTTCTGGGTCGACTTTTCTTTTCCGTAATTGTGCTTCCACCATCCGCGATGTGGTGGTTTTTACGCCGTGGGGGGAAGAGCTGTTTGATACATCGTAATCTGGTTGGTGGACGGAACGTGATTCCACACGCCGGTCTTGCTCTATGGGCTCCGTCCGCCACCCTTGCGTAATGAAAAAACGTGCAGAGCCTGAAACACCGTGGCGGTCGGAAAATGGCCTCTGTTAGCCCATTGCAATATGGCAGTCGCAATGACCGCATCAGGAGCGGAAAAATCATCATTTTCCGCCACCACTACGGATGCACTTCCGTCCACCATCGTAATGACCCCCATAGTGTGGTTTCTCAGATGAAACTGTCTCAAACTTTGTAATTTCTTCTGCAAACTCATCACTACTAATTTCTTTCCCGTGTTTTTCAACACCTACACTTATCAAACTCTCACTTTGTCTACACTCGTCTTCTCGACCAAAAAAACAAAACTGTATATCATCGCAAACTTTTTGTACATCTGATACCGAACCGTGCAAAAGAGCTGTGTTAATTTCACTTTAACATAATGCAGGAGTTTTTACATAGTAGAGTCTCCTTACTAACTTCCACATTTCAGAGTGGTGTACAGCTAACATTCTTAAATGAGGAAATGTACTTTGGCACACTGTTCTTGAAAGACAAGCCAGAGAATGACCTTGCAACTTAGTATATTTTCTGATTTTACATGGATCTAGTCCTTGTAACATCTTAATCCTCTGTTTAACACTTTTTTTTGCATATTGTAAAACAATTCGTAATACGTCAATAGATTCCTGTTGAATACTGCAAATACTGCTACAATTCCAGTTATATACAGGAGCTTCTGTGGGCCTCCCTTCAACTTCTTCAGCTACTACTTCTTCCACCTTCCTAGGAACCATTTTTCTTTTGGAATGGGAGAACCATCTTTCATCTCATAGCATCGACCACTAGTATCAACTGCATGTACTAATGTGTTCACTTGAAAATAGCTTTCTTCATTAAAGAAAGGTTCAGTACTGAAGTGTGCTTCCATTCACCAGTAAAAGTTTTACAAAAGTTACTTCTATTAACAAGTCCTTTTCTTTTTCTTTCATAAACACCATTGTCTTATCCAATGTTCTCATTCTCTTCAATATTAATATAAATAATTTTTGTTTTAATTCAAAAGCATTATCTACTACACTTTCAATGTGTTGCTTTTTCTTATACGCTGCTGATCTTCTCTTATATTTTTTACAATCTTTTAATAAATTTTGAATTACTCTACTTCTAAACATTCTCATATGCATATCCTTATATGCTTTTTGCCTTCTTGTAATATGTGTTGTTTTCCCATAAACTAATGTTTTTTTACCATTACAATTCTTCTTTTCTTTCTGATTTGTTGCAAAACTTTTCTTTTTCCTTTCAAACTGTTTTAAGAAACTGTTTAGTGCTCTTACCAGAAGAGATTTTATCCTGAGTAACGTTTTACTCTTTTTCTAATGTACTCTTTACGCTTTTCTTTAAGTAGTACTGTTTTCTTTGTTCTCTTCTCTTTTCATGTTTTCTTGCCATCTTCAATTTGTGATCCAAATAAAATAAATTTCTAAATAACAAAGAACAGGTTCAATAGATTGTTACATCAATTAACGATTTTAAATTCATTATATATCAATATTCATAATAACCATTAAGCAATTACTTACAATTACATTGCTATTCTCTTCATAACAAATAAAAAGAGAGAAGTGCAGAAACAAGTAAGAGAACTGCAGAAAGAGGAAGAAAGGTGCTGAAAGAGGAAAAAAGGTGCAGAAAGAGAAAGAAAGACCCATAAAGAAGGAAGACAAGTGAAGAAAGAAGCAAGAGAGGTACAGAAAGAAGCAAGACAGGTGCAGAAAGAAGCAAGAGAGGTGCAGAAAGAACAGAGTGAGGTACAGAAAAAGGGAAGAGAGGTGCTGAAAGAAGCAAAAGAGGTGCAGAAAGAGGCAAAAGAGGTACAGACACAGGCAAGAGAGGTACAGAAAGAGGCAAGAGAGGTGCAGAAAGAAGCAAGACAAGTGCAGAAAAAAGCAAGAGAGGTGCAGAAAGATGCAAGAGAGCTGCAGAAAGAAGCAAGAGAGGTGCAGAAAGAGGGAAGAGAAGTGCAGAGAGAGGAAGAAAGGTGCCAAAAGAGGAAGAAAGGTGCAGAAAGAGGAAGACCGGCACAGAAAGAGGAAGAAGGTTGCAGAAAGAAGTGATGAAAGAGGCAAGAAAGGTGCAGAAAGAAGCATGAGAGGTGCAGAAACAAGCAAGAGAAGTGCGGAAAGAAGCAACAGAGGTGCAGAAACAAGGGAGTGAGGTACAGAAAGGGACAAGAGAGGTGCAGAAAGAGGCAAGAGAGGTGCAGAAAGAGAAAAGAGGGGTGCAGCAAGAGGCAAGAGGGTGGCAGAAAGAGCCAAGAGAGGTGAAGAAAAAAGGAATAGGGATGCAGAAAAAGGGAAAATGGGTGCAGAAAGAAGCAAGAGAGTTGCAGAAAGTAGCAAGAAAAGTGCATAAAGATGCAACAGAGGTGCAGAAAGAGGCAAAAGGGGTGCAGAAAGAGGCAAGAAAGGTGCAGAAAGAGGCAAGGGAAGTCCAGAAAGAAGCAACAGAAGTGTAGAAAGAAGGAAGAGAGGTGCACAAAGAGGAGGAGAAGTGCAGAAAAAAACAACTGAGCTGCAGAAAGAGGCAAGACAAGTACAGAAAGAAACAAGAGAGGTGCAGAAAGAAGCAAGAGAGGTGCAGAAAGAAGCAAGAAAGGTGCAGAAAGCGGGAAGAGAGATGCAGAAAGAGAGTAGAGAGGTGCATAAAGAGACAAGAAAGGTGCAGAAAGAAGCATGAGAGGTGCATAAAGAAGGGAGTGAGGTGCAGAAAGGGACAAGAGAGGTGCAGAAAGAGGCAAGGGAGGTGCGGAAAGAGAAAAGAGGGGTGCAGAAAAGGCAAGAGGGAGGCAGAAAGACCGAAGAGAGGTGAAGAAAAAAGTAAGAGGGGTGCAGAAAGAGGAAAAAGGAGTGCAGAAAGAAGCAAGAGAGGTGCAGAAAAGTAGCAAGAGAAGTGCAGAAAGATGCAACAGAGGTGCAGAAAGGGGCAAGAGGGGTGCAGAAAGAGGCAAGAAAGGTGTAGAAAAAGACAAGAGAAGTGCAGAAAGAAGCAACAGAAGTGTAGAAAGAAGCAAGAGAGGTGCACAAGGAGGAAGAGAGGTGCAGAAAAAATCAACTGAGCTGCAGAAAGAGGCAAGACAAGTACAGAAAGAGTCAAGAGAGGTGCAGAAAAAGGAGAGAGGGGTGAAGAAAGAGGCAAAAGGGGTACAGAAAGAAGCAAGAGAGGTGAAGAAAGAAGCAAGAGAGGTGCACAAAGAGGAGGAGAGGTGCAGAAAAAAACAACTGAGCTGCAGAAAGAGGTAAGACAAGTACAGAAAGAAGCAAGAGAGGTGCAGAAAGAAGCAAGAGAGGTGCAGAAAGAAGCAAGAAAGGTGCAGAAAGCAGCAAGAGAGATGCAGAAAGAGAGTAGAGAGGTGCAGAAAGAGGCACAACGGGTGCAGAAAGAGCCAAGAGAGGTGCAGGAAAAGGGAAGAGGGGTGAAGAAAGAGGCAAAAGGGGTACAGAAAGAAGCAAGAGAGGTACAGAAAGAAGCAAGAGAAGTGCAGAAAGAGGCAAAAGGGGTAGAGAAAGAAGCAAGAGAAGTGCTGAAAGAAGCAGGAGAAGTGCAAAAAGAGGGAAGAGAAGTGCAGAAAGAGGAAGAAAGGTGCCAAAAGTGGAAGAAATGTGCAGAAAGAGGAAAAAAGGCACAGAAAGAGGAAGAAAGTTACAGAAAGAAGCAAAAGAAGTGATGAAAGAGACAAGAAAGGTATAGAAAAAAGCATGAGAGGTGCAGAAAGAAGCAAGAGAAGTGCGGAAAGAAGCAACAGAGGTGTAGAAAGAAGGGAGTGAGGTGCAGGAAGGGACAAGAGAGGAGCAGAAAGAGGCAAGAGAGGTGCAGAAAGAGAAAAGAGGGGTGCAGAAAAAGGCAAGAGGGAGGCGGAAAGAGCCAAGAGAGGTGAAGCAAAAGGAAGAGGGGTGCAGAAAGAGGCAAAATGGGTGCAGAAAGAAGCAACAGAGGTACAGAAAGTAGCAAGAGAAGTGCAGAAAGATGCAACAGAGGTGCAGAAAGGGGCAAGAGGGGTGCAGAAAGAGGCAAGAAAGGTTCAGAAAGAGGCAAGAGAAGTACAGAAAGAAGCAACAGAAGTGTATCAAGAAACAAGAGAGGTGCACAAAGAGGAGGAGAGTTGCAGAAAAAAACAACTGAGCTGCAGAAAGAGGCAAGACAAGTACAGAAAGAAGCAAGAGAGGTGCAGAAAGAAGCAAGAGAGGTGCAGAAAGAAGCAAGAAAGGTGCAGAAAGTGGCAAGAGAGATGCAGACAGAGAGTAGAGAGGTGCAGAAAGAGACAAGAAAGGTGCAGAAAGAAGCATGAGAGGTTCATAAAGAAGGGAGTGAGGTGCAGAAAGGGACAAGAGAGGTGCAGAAAGAGGCAAGAGAAGTGCAGAAAGAGAAGAGAGGGGTGCAGAAAGAGGCAAGAGGGAGGCAGAAAGAAGCAAGAGAGGTGCAGAAAGTAGCAAGAGAAGTGCAGAAAGATACAACACAGGTGCAGAAAGGGGCAAGAGGGGTGCAGAAAGAGGCAAGAAAGGTGCAGAAAGAGGCAAGAGAAGTGCAGAAATAAGCAGCAGAAGTGTAGAAAGAAGCAAGAGAGGTGCACAAAGAGGAGGAAAGGTGCAGAAAAAACAACTGAGCTGCAGAAAGAGGCAAGACAAGTACAGAAAGAAGCAAGAGAGTGTGAGAAGTTGGCCTGGCATATGCTGTCCACTAATTATAGTGGGCACCTTGCACAAGTCCAAACAACCCCTTATTGGAGATAGGTTAAAGACAACCTTTATTGAAAGCTATCCTAGTGGTAGCTATGGAGAGCAGCCTTCAGGCTAAGTCTTGAAGGAATGTAAAGCAGCTTGTTTTACCAGTCTATAATCTCTTGAGTGACCAAATGAAAGAGGACCACACCAGGTATATATTCAAAATATATGTATTTATTACTAAACACACCCCTCTAGTCTCTTTATGAGGCTAGAGTTCGAAGTACATACGTTACGAGTTAGTTATCTACAGTAATAGCACAAATACATGTTTGAGCCCCAGGGGCGTACCAAACCATATACCAATAAAGTGGTATAAGAACCACGACTGAGCTAGACACAAGGCCTAGAGCCTGTAGAAGTGCTTGGACCACAAGGAACCACCCAAGGCAGTGACACAGGGGACCCACGGGGGACGCGTGCAGTGTATGAACACAACCGCGAACCACCGTTAACTTCTATGGGGAAAGTCGCGATTAGAATTTAAAAGAAAAGGGACACTTAGAGGAGGACTTGGAGCAAACCCTTTGAGAACTAGGCTGTTCTAGTGTCTATACCCACGGGAGCACCGGAGTACTCGAGTTACCTCACCCAGGGAAGACGGGTGCATAGGTGTCTTTCGGGGTCAGGTTTCGTCGTCGCTTTCTATGGCGATCTGCTGCAAAGTGCTGCTGGCGACCAAGTCGAAAGTGTTCGGGTGGATCCAAAGGTGGATCGAAGATCTGAAGAACCTGAAAGCAGAGGGGACAGAGTCTGGGTCACTAGCCAGTGACCAGGAAGGCGATGAGCAGAGGCCACCGATGTCGAGTGCTTCAGGTAGGTTGACAGTCATCTTGACTCTTCAGCCACGAGGTCCAGGAGGCATCGACGACAACCAGGAGCTGGATTCGAGCTGTCCCATGATGTCTGTCGATTGCAGGGGTGTCGGCGACCGGATTGGACCCAACAAGCCTTGGCAACGGCAAGTCTCGTGGAAAGCGAAGAAGGACGATGTTGCAGACCAGCAAGGTCTGGGGGACTCACCCAGCGAGGATAAGTCAGGACACACCTGAAGCAACCAGGGAGCCCAAGCAGAAAAAGATTGGCCTTTGGGAGGGCCTACTAACCAACGGACTAGCGACCGTGAAGGAGCCTCGAGACGGTGCACGTGGAGCTGGCTCACAGGACACTCGTGGAGTGGAGGCCAGTGATCTTCGGTGCAGTTGGTGCTGGAGGCTGGGGCTACTCGGAACCCAAAGCACGATTTTGTGGGACACCCAAAAGAGGATGCACTTGCAAATGCATTTGGTGTCCAGGGGTCATGGTTCCACATTACCCACGACAGCTACGGGCCTCAGCTTTGCTGGAGACTCAGGGCAGCCTCTGGGAAGTCTGGAAATCCACCTCTGGTGATGCAAAGACTTCGGCGTCCGATGGGAGCTTCAGCGATGCAGACCAGACAAATGCTTCTTTGGTGCCTGCCAAGCAGGGGAGTCACTCCTTGACCCCAAGGGAGATTCTTCAGTCCTCTAATCTTAAAGTAGAGCGTCGAAGGTCCAGGATTCTGTATCAGAGTTTCGTCCAGGTAAATCTAAAGTCCTAAGGACCGGGTTCCCTTACTTATACTAAAGTAGGGGGTTGGACATACTCTGTGACCCCACCTATGGGAGGGTCAGGGCAGAGGGGTGGTTACACCCCTTTCCCTTTGTCCAGTTTCACGCCAGAGCAGGGGCTGGAAGCCCCTGAGCCGGTTTGAACTGGGGTATGCACAGGGACACCAAGTGTGCCCCCAGTGCAGGACTTCAAAGCACCAGAGAGTGCTCCCGCCCAGCCCCAATACACACTATCCTGTCTGGGGAGGTGGTCACACCTCCCTGGGACAGGAAACCTATTGTCCAGGCCTCCCCTGCCGGAGTTTCGGTCAGCAGCAGGAGGCCAGACTCGTGTCTGTGGCAGCGGCATCCATTTTGTGATGCCAGGGCTTGGAAAGTCAGTACCGGGCATACCGGTGTGTACATGTCTTTCCCTCTAGAAGGGAGGAATGCTACCACCGCCGCCAGAACTGGCGGGGGGGTAGTATTCCAAGATGTTTGACACCAAACACGACATGTTTCCGTGCAGCCATCCCAAAGTTAGCATTTAACGCGAGGTTATAATGCGCTTAAGAGTATATGGTCAGGCTGCACTACAAACAGCATCAGAGAAGGTTCTCCGAATGCTGCAGAGGGGCCCTGCTCATGCAGGGGCACCCTCTCACATAGGAACCACGCACTCTGCCTTCAGGATTGATAAGGCCTGCCATAGGAGTGACTTATAGGTTTATATGTGTGTATGTATATAGTGATATAGGTAGCCTATATCACAGTAAGGGGTGCAGGCACCACCTTACCCAGGCTGCAGTAGCAGACCTGTGGTGTCAGTTTGGATGGCCTTCCAGGGGTGGCACAATACATGCTGCAGCCCCTGGTAGGCCTCTGAGGTACCTATGCCCTGGGTACATAGTATACCATATACTAGGGACTTATAAGGGCACTCCAGATTCCAATCAGAGATGTGCCTAAGGCACATGGAAACCATTTTAGAGAGGAAGCAGCTAGGCTGGGGTTCTGATTAGCAGGGCCCCAGCCAGACTAAGGTCGAAAAACAGTGAAGCATCAGCAAAAAGTAGGGGTACCCATGTGAAGCAGATCCTACTCTCCTACACAACCCCCCCCAAACGTAGGGACATTAAACTAACCTTGCCCAGTTAAGTCTTCATGTTCTAAGTGGAAGTACCTAGAGAGTCCATCTGCATTGGCATGGTTACTCCCAGGTCTATGTTCCACTGTGAAGTCCATCCCCTGTAGGGAAATGGACCACCTAAGCAGTTTGGGGTTCTCACCCTTCATTTGTTTTAGCCATAAGAGGGGCTTATGGTCTGTTTGAACAAGGAAGTGAGTACCAAACAAGTATGGCCTCAACTTCTTCAGAGCCCAGACCACAGCAAAGGCCTCCCTCTCAATGGCTGACCAACGTTTCTCTCTAGGGGTCAGCCTTCTGCTAATGAAAGCTACTGGCTGATCCTGACCTTCTTCATTCAATTGTGACAGTACAGCCCCTACCCCCAATTCAGATGCATCAGTTTGAACAATGAACTTCTTGGAGTAATCAGGACTCTGTAGAATGGGAGCAGTGCACATGGCCTGCTTCACGTCATCAAATGCCTTTTGACAGCTAACTGTCCACTGAACCTTTTTGGGCATTTTCTTGGAAGTTAAGTCATTCAGGGGTGTCACTATTGATCCATACCCCTTGACAAATCTCCTATAGTACCCAGTCAGGCCTAAGAAGGCTCTCACCTGAGTCTGGGTAGTTGGAGCAGTCCAGTCCATGATGGTCTGGATCTTGCTCTGCAGTGGTTGAACCTGGCCTCCACCCACAAGGTGGCCCAGGTACACAACCTGACTCTGCCCTATCTGGCACTTGGTGGCCTTGATAGTCAGCGCGATACAAAAGGGGATGATGGACGGAACGTTTGAGCCAATCAAACACTCACCCCAGTCAGCTGATCTGGGTTTAATCCATCATCATTCTTTAGCTCACTCCACCACCCCAGTTCAGACATGGCCATATGCAAATCAGTCTGACCCTGTGCCTCATGGGAATAGTCCAGCCCGAACTGCCAAGCCACGTCTTCCTGGACTGGAAACAAGCATCCTAGGATCGGTTTCTGGCATTTCAGCCGTCATCAGCCAGGCTTGCTTGAATCCAGTGGCAAAGTGAGCAGGGACCCACGTCTGGGCATACTCCGCCAACTTAGGGCGACCAAGCGATACAAAAGGGGATGATGGACGGAACGTTTGAGCCAATCAAACACTCACTCCCAGTCAACTGATCTGGGTTTAATCCATCATCATTCTTTAGCTCACTCCACCACCCAGTTCAGACATGGCCATATGCAAATCAGTCTGACCCTGTGCCTCATGGGAACAGTCCAGCCCGAACTGCCAAGCCATGTCTTCCCTGGACCGGAAACAAGCATCTTAGGACCGGTTTCTGGCATATCAGCCGTCATCAGCCAGGCTTGCTTGAATCCAGTGGCAAAGTGAGCAAGGGACCCACGTCTGGGCATACCCCGCCAACTAAGGGCGACCAAAGCGATACAAAAGGGGATGATGGACGGAACGTTTGAGCCAATCAAACACTCACCCCCAGTCAACTGATCTGGGTTTAATCCATCATCATTCTTTAGCTCACTCCACCACCCCAGTTCAGACATGGCCATATGCAAATCAGTCTGACCCTGTGCCTCATGGGAACAGTCCAGCCCAAACTGCCAAGCCACGTCTTCCCTGGCCCGGAAACAAGCATCCTAGGACAGGTTTCTGGCATTTCAGCCGTCATCAGCCAGGCTTGCTTGAATCCAGTGGCAAAGTGAGCAAGGGACCCACGTCTGGGCATACCCCCGCCAACTTAGGGCGACCAAAGCGATACAAAAGGGGATGATGGACGGAACGTTTGAGCCAATCAAACACTCACCCCCAGTCAACTGATCTGGGTTTAATCCATCATCATAGTTGGCGGGGGTATGCCCAGACGTGGGTCCCTTGCTCACTTTGCCACTGGATTCAGGCAAGCCTGGCTGATGACGGCTGGAATGCCAGAAACCGGTCCTAGGATGCTTGTTTCCGGTCCAGGGAAGACTTGGCTTGGCAGTTCGGGCTGGACTGTTCCCATGAGGCACAGGGTCAGACTGATTTGCATATGGCCATGTCTGAACTGGGGTGGTGGAGTGAGCTAAAGAATGATGATGGATTAAACCCAGATCAGTTGACTGGGGGTGAGTGTTTGATTGGCTCTAACGTTCGTCCATCATCCCCTTTGTATCGCTTTGTTCGCCCTAAGTTGGCAGGGGTATGCCCAGACGTGGGTCCCTTGCTCACTTTGCCACTGGATTCAGGCAAGCCTGGCTGATGACGGCTGGAATGCCAGAAACCGGTCCTAGGATGCTTGTTTCCGGTCCAGGGAAGACATGGCTTGGCAGTTCGGGCTGGACTGTTCCCATGAGGCACAGGGTCAGACTGATTTGCATATGGCCATGTCTGAACTGGGGTGGTGGAGTGAGCTAAAGAATGATGATGGATTAAACCCAGATCAGTTGACTGGGGGTGAGTGTTTGATTGGCTCTAACGTTCCGTCCATCATCCCCTTTGTATCGCTTGGTCGCCCTAAGTTGGCGGGGGTATGCCCAGACGTGGGTCCCTTGCTCACTTTGCCCCTGGATTCAGGCAAGCCTGGCTGGTGACGGCTGGAATGCCAGAAACCGGTCCTAGGATGCTTGTTTCCGGTCCAGGGAAGACATGGCTTGGCAGTTCGGGCTGGACTGTTCCCATGAGGCACAGGGTCAGACTGATTTGCATATGGCCATGTCTGAACTGGGGTGGTGGAGTGAGCTAAAGAATGATGATGGATTAAACCCAGATCAGTTGACTGGGGGTGAGTGTTTGATTGGCTCTAACGTTCTGTCCATCATCCCCTTTGTATCGCTTTGTTCGCCCTAAGTTGGCGGGGGTATGCCCAGACGTGGGTCCCTTGCTCACTTTGCCACTGGATTCAGGCAAGCCTGGCTGATGACGGCTGGAATGCCAGAAACCGGTCCTAGGATGCTTGTTTCCGGTCCAGGGAAGACATGGCTTGGCAGTTCGGGCTGGACTGTTCCCATGAGGCACAGGGTCAGACTGATTTGCATATGGCCATGTCTGAACTGGGGTGGTGGAGTGAGCTAAAGAATGATGATGGATTAAACCCAGATTAGTTGACTGGGGGTGAGTGTTTGATTGGCTCTAACGTTCCGTCCATCATCCCCTTTTGTATCGCTTTGTTCGCCCTAAGTTGGCGGGGGTATGCCCAGACGTGGGTCCCTTGCTCACTTTGCCACTGGATTCAGGCAAGCCTGGCTGATGACGGCTGGAATGCCAGAAACCGGTCCTAGGATGCTTGTTTCCGGTCCAGGGAAGACATGGCTTGGCAGTTCGGGCTGGACTGTTCCCATGAGGCACAGGGTCAGACTGATTTGCATATGGCCATGTCTGAACTGGGGTGGTGGAGTGAGCTAAAGAATGATGATGGATTAAACCCAGATCAGTTGACTGGGGGTGAGTGTTTGATTGGCTCAAACGTTCCGTCCATCATCCCCTTTTGTATGGCCTTGATAGTCAGGCCTGCTTTCTGCAGGGCCTGTAAAACATTTCTGAGGTGGACCAGGTGATCCTCCCAGGGGGAGCTAAAGACAGCAATATCATCTAGATATGCTGCACTATAGGCTTCCAGACCTGTAAGGACTGTATTCACCAACCTCTGAAAAGTGGCAGGTGCATTCTTCAGACCAAAGGGCATCACCACAAATTGATAATGCCCACTAGGAGTTGAGAATGCTGTCTTTGGCTTTGCAACATCAGCTAGTCGGATCTGCCAGTAGCCAGCTGTCAGGTCAAATGTGCTTAGATACTTGGCTGAGGCCAAAGTGTCTATTAGCTCATCTGCCCTTGGTATTGGATGGGCATCAGTCCTAGTGACTGCATTGAGACCCCTGTAGTCCACACAAAACCTCATCTCTCTTTTCCCACCACTGGTGTGAGGTTTTGGCACAAGGACCACTGGACTAGCCCAAGGGCTATCTGAGGGTTCAATAACTCCCAAATCCAACATCTTCTGGACTTCTGTCCTGATACAGTCCCTGACATGGTCAGGTTGCCTATAAATCTTATTTTTAATAGGCAGACTGTCCCCAGTGTCCACTTCATGAGTGCACCAGGTAGTCTGACTGGGTGTCAGTGAGAATATGTGTCTGAACTGATTGAGCACTTGTCTGCAATCAGTCTGCTGCTGGGTAGTGAGGCTGCCTGACAAGGCTACACCATCCACTGACCCATCATCAGGGTTCTGTGAGAGCAGGTCAGGGAGTGGGTCACTCTCTTCCTCCTGTCCCTCATCAGTAGCCATGAGCAAGCCCATGTCTGCCCTGTCCACATATGGTTTTAACCTGTTGACATGGAGAACCCTGTGGGGACTCCTGGGTGTTCCTAGGTCTACTAAGTAGGTAACCTCACCCTTCTGCTCAACAATGGTATGGGGTCCACTCCATTTGTCTTGGAGAGCTGCTGGGGCCACTGGCTCCAACACCCACACCTTCTGTCCTGGCTGGTAAACAGTCAGTACAGCCTTTTGGTCATGCCAAACCTTTTGAAGTTCCTGGCTAGCCTCAAGGTTTTTAGTTGCCTTTTTCATATACTCAGCCATCCGGGAGCGGAGACCAAGTACGTAGTCCCCTATGTCTTGCTTTGGGGGCTTGAGAGGTAACTCCCATCCTTCCTTCACCAAGCACAGTGGACCCCTGACAGGGTGACCAAACAAAAGTTCAAAGGGGCTGTAGCCAACCCCCTTTTGAGGCACCTCCCTGTACGCAAATAAAAGGCAGGGCAAGAGTATGTCCCATCTTCGCCTAAGCTTTTCTGGGAGCCCTTTAATCATGCCCTTCAAGGTTTTGTTGAATCTCTCAACTAAACCATTGCATTGTGGGTGATAGGGTGTGGTGAACTTGTAAGTCACTCCACACTCCTTCCACATTGCTTTTAAGTATCCAGACATAAAGTTAGCACCCCTGTCTGATTCAACGTCCTTAGGGAAGCCCACTCTTGAGAAAATTCCCAGGAGGGCCCTTGCCACCACAGGTGCTGTAGTGGTCCTAAGGGGAATAGCCTCTGGGTACCTGGTGGCATGATCCACTACCACCAGGATAAACCTGTGCCCAGATGCTGTTTGGGGATCCATGGGACCAACAATGTCAATCCCCACCCTTTCAAAGGGAACCCCCACCACAGGTAGTGGTATCAGGGGGGCCTTTGTAGTGCCACCTGCCTTGCCACTGGCCTGGCAGGTTACACAGGAGCGACAAAACTCCTTGGTGTCTTCAGACATGTGGGGCCAGTGAAAGTGAGGGACAATTCTGTCCCAAGTCTTGTTCTGGCCCAGGTGACCTGCTAAGGGAATATCATGGGCTAGGGTCAATAGGAAGCCCCTGAACTTCAGAGGTATAACCAACCTCCTGGTAGCACCAGGCTTGGGGTCTCTACACTCTGAGTACAAGAGTCCATCATCCCAATACACAGTATGGGGACCACTAGCTTTCCCAGCAGCCTCAGCAGCAGCTTGCTGTCTGAGGGGTTCAAGAGAGGGGCAGCTCTGCTGCTCCTGGCTCAGATCTGCCCTGGAAGGTCCCCCTGTCCCCAAGAACTCAACCTGTTCAGGTTCAAGCTCCTCTGGGACAGTTCCTTCCTCAGGACTGAGATCATCCCCCTCAAGGGACTGATCTTCCTTCTGAGCCAAGGGGAAGGCACTGCCTTTACCCTACTACTCCTCTTCTTGGAAGGCACTTGGTCCATTATTCCAGAATCCAAGGCCTGTTCAGTGCTAGACATTTTGGCTTGTGACCTGGACACAGCAAACACATCTGCAGGGATCCCCAGGATTTCTGCATGGGTCCTGAGCTCCACTTCTGCCCAAGCTGAAGTTTCTAAGTCATTGCCAAGCAAGCATTCAACGGGTAGGTCTGCACTTACCACAACCTTCTTAAGGCCAGTTACCCCTCCCCAGGAGAAGTTAACAACTGCCAGAGTATGGTCTGTTCTGACGTTGCTAGCATTGGTCACTTGGTACATTTCACCAAGTATAATCTGCCCAGGATTCACAAGGTCTTGTGTCACCATGGTGACACTTGCCCCTGTGTCCCTAAATGCCAAAGCCTCTCTTCCATTGATTAAAGGCTGTTGTCTGTACTTGCCCAGATTACTGGGACTCACAGAGGAGGTCATATCCATGCCTCCATCACAGACTAGGACAGCCTGAGTGAGTTCTCTGACTAGGTCAGAGCTCATCTCTTTACCCAGGGTCAACCCTACTAAACCCTTGGCTTGTGTAGTCCCACCACCAACTGTAGCTGCACTAGGGGGAGCAGGTGCCTTAGGGGCATTGGTGGGGGCTGGAGTCGAGTCTTTGGACTTGGTGCAATCACTGGTCCAGTGGGTCTTTTGCTTACAGACCTTGCACCATGGTTTTCTTTGGCCTTTCCCTTTGGTAGACTGTGAATCCCAACCTGAAGAATATTTTTGGGGGCCTTGTGAAGAATTTTGATCTTTACCCTTCTCCCCACCCTTATCAGAGGTTTTCGAATCTTGCTTCTTAGGGTCACCACCTTGGTTCTGTACCTTCTGCTTCACCCTGGTTCTGACCCATTTGTCTGACTTCTTTCCCAATTTTTGGGGAGAGGTCAGATCAGAGTCTACCAGGTGCTGATGCAACAGCTGATTTTGACAGTTATTAAGAATCTGCTCCCTCATTATCAGATTGTACAATCCTGTGAAGTCACATACCTTACTGCCCAATAACCAACCTTCCAGAGCCTTGGCAGAACAATCAACACAGTCCACCCAGTCTTGAGTCTGTGCTTTTTGGGTATCCCTGAACTTTAACCTGTATTGTTCAGTGGTTAGGCCAAACCCATCAATTAGAGCACTCTTCAAGACTTTGTAATTATCAGCATCCTCCTCTCTAACAGTGAGGAGCTTGTCTCTACCTTTGTCTGCAAAGGAGAGCCACAAGATTGCTGCCCACTGCTCCTGAGGGACCCTCTGTACTTTACAGGCCCTCTCTAGAGCAGTTATCCATTTGTGGATATCATCCCCACTCTGGTAGGGAGGGACAATCTTGCTCAGGTTTCTATGGTCATAAGACCTTTCCCTATCTTTGGGGAAACTGCTGCCACCATGGGACTCTAGTCCCAACTTTTGTCTCTCTCTATAGAGATCTAGGGACTCCCTGTCTATAGCCAATTGCTGTTTCCTGAGTTCAAGCTGAGTTTGCTCATATTGAATCAGTCTCTTTCTTCTCTCATGAGAGGATTCCCTCCTATGAGAGGAGACAGAGGACCCTATTGAGGTGTCAGAGTGGTTAGACTCCTGAGAAGGAGACCTAGACCTTCTGGGCACACTCAGAACTCTTCCTGGGGGGACAAAGGGGAGGTCAGTCTGATCCTCTCCCTCCTCTTCCTCCACAGGAGGAATTGGATATTCCATGACAAGGTCATTTTCACCTTCCTGGCCAGTTTCAGAGGGGGGTCCTGGGTTTCTTCACCCCTGGCCCCTCCCTCATCTTCTGCCCCACCCTCCTTGCCTACCCCTTCAGACCCTAGGGGCCTGCTGAGATCATCAGCTAGTAACACCTCCCTGAGGTGTTGGGTGCTGGCACTTTTGCCTGTCTTCAACTTCCTAGTAGTGCATAAGGCTCTCAATTCCAAGAATGGGAGTTTATCATACTTGGAGGGAAGAAGCCCACTGGCTTCTGGCAAGGACTCACTGGGTCCTGGCTTTGAAGACATCACTAGTGAGGTGTGGTGTATGCACTACCTACTCTAGTGTGGCCTACTAAACTCTCTTGAGTTGTAGAAAGGGTGTGCTGTCCCTTAACACACAACTCTAAGTTCAGTAGAACTTACTGTATTACTAAGCTTGATTATATGTACCTTAGGTACCCTTAGTGGTTTTCAGTTGATCAATTCAATTGAGATTATCTGGTAAAACAATAGCAAGCTGGAATCCCACACGCTGCACACCAATGTGAGAAGTTGGCCTGGCATATGCTGTCCACTAATTATAGTGGGCACCTTGCACCAGTCCAAACAACCCCTTATTGGAGATAGGTTAAAGACAACCTTTATTGAAAGCTATCCTAGTGGTAGCTATGGAGAGCAGCCTTCAGGCTAAGTCTTGAAGGAATGTAAAGCAGCTTGTTTTACCAGTCTATAATCTCTTGAGTGACCAAATGAAAGAGGACCACACCAGGTATATATTCAAAATATATGTATTTATTACTAAACACACCCCTCTAGTCTCTTTATGAGGCTAGAGTTCGAAGTACATACGTTACGAGTTAGTTATCTACAGTAATAGCACAAATACACGTTTGAGCCCCAGGGGCGTACCAAACCATATACCAATAAAGTGGTATAAGAACCATGACTGAGCTAGACACAAGGCCTAGAGCCTGTAGAAGTGCTTGGACCACAAGGAACCACCCAAGGCAGTGACACAGGGGACCCACGGGGGACGCGTGCAGTGTATGAACACAACCGCGAACCACCGTTAACTTCTATGGGGAAAGTCGCGATTAGAATTTAAAAGAAAAGGGACACTTAGAGGAGGACTTGGAGCAAACCCTTTGAGAACTAGGCTGTTCTAGTGTCTATACCCACGGGAGCACCGGAGTACTCGAGTTACCTCACCCAGGGAAGCCGGGTGCATAGGTGTCTTTCGGGGTCGGGTTTCGTCGTCGCTTTCTATGGCGATCTGCTGAAAAGTGCTGCTGGCGACCAAGTCGAAAGTGTTTGGGTGGATCCAAAGGTGGATCGAAGATCTGAAGAACCTGAAAGCAGAGGGGACAGAGTCTGGGTCACTAGCCAGTGACCAGGAAGGCGATGAGCAGATGCCCACCGATGTCGAGTGCTTCAGGTAGGTTGACAGTTGTCTTGACTCTTCAGCCACGAGGTCCAGGAGGTGTTGATGACAACCAGGAGCTGGATTCGAGCTGTGCCACGACGTCTGTCGATTGCAGGGGTGTCGGCGACTGGATTGGACCCAACAAGCCTTGGCAACGGCAAGTCTCGTGGAAAGCGAAGAAGGACGATGTTGCAGACCAGCAAGGTCTGGAGGACTCACCTAGCAAGGATAAGTCAGGGCACACCTGGAGCAATCAGGGAGCCCAAGCAGAAAAAGATTGGCCTTCGGGAGGGCCTACTAGCCAACGGACTAGCGACCGTGAAGGAGCCTCAAGACGGTGCACGAGGAGCTGGCTCACAGGACACTCGTGGAGTGGAGGCCAGTGATCTTTGGTGCAGTTGGTGCTGGAGGCTGGGGCAACTTGGAGCCCAAAGCACGACTTCGTGGGAGACCCAGAAGAGGATGCACTTGCAAATGCGTTCGGTGTCCAGGGGTCATGGTTCTATGTTACCCACGACAGCTACGGGCCTCAGCTTTGCTGGGGACTCAGGGCAGCCTCTGGGAAGTTTGGAAATCCACCTCTGGTGATGCAAAGCCTTCAGCGTCCAATGGGAGCTTCAGCGATGCAGACCGGACAATTGCTTCTTTGGTGCCTGCCAAGCAGGGGAGTCACTCCTTGACCCCAAGGGAGATTCTTCAGTCCTCTAATCTTAAAGTAGAGCGTCGAAGGTCCAGGATTCTGTATCAGAGTTTCATCCAGGTAAATCTAAAGTCCTAAGGACCGGGTTCCCTTACTTATACTAAAGTAGAGGGTTGGACATACTCTGTGACCCCACCTATGGGAGGGTCAGGGCAGAGGGGTGGTTACACCCTTTCCCTTTGTCCAGTTTTGCGCCAGAGCAGGGGCTGGAAGCCCCTGAGCCGGTTTGAACTGGGGTATGCACAGGGACACCAAGTGTGCCCCCAGTGCAGGACTTCAAAGCACCAGAGAGTGCTCCCGCCCAGCCCCAATACACACTATCCTGTCTGGGGAGGTGGTCACACCTCCCTGGGACAGGAAACCTATTGTCCAGGCCTCCCCTGCCGGAGTTTCGGTCAGCAGCAGGAGGCCAGACTCGTGTCTGTGGCAGCGGCATCCATTTTGTGATGCCAGGGCTTGGAAAGTCAGTACCGGGCATACCGGTGTGTACATGTCTTTCCCTCTAGAAGGGTGGAATGCTACCCCCGCCGCCAGAACTGGCAGGGGGGTAGTATTCCAAGATGTTTGACACCAAACACGACATGTTTCCGTGCAGCCATCCCAAAGTTAGCATTTAACGCGAGGTTATAATGCGCTTAAGAGTATATGGTCAGGCTGCACTACAAACAGCATCAGAGAAGGGTCTCCGAACGCTGCAGAGGGGCCCTGCTCATGCAGGGGCACCCTCTCACATAGGAACCACGCACTCTGCCTTCAGGATTGATAAGGCCTGCCATAGGAGTGAATTATAGGTTTATATGTGTGTATGTATATAGTGATATAGGTAGCCTATATCACAGTAAGGGGTGCAGGCACCACCTTACCCAGGCTGCAGTAGCAGACCTGTGGTGTCAGTTTGGATGGCCTTCCAGGGGTGGCACAATACATGCTGCAGCCCCTGGTAGGCCTCTGAGGTACCTATGGCCTGGGTACATAGTATACCATATACTAGGGACTTATAAGGGCACTCCAGATTCCAATCAGAGATGTGCCTAAGGCACATAGAAACCATTTTAGAGAGGAAGCAGCTAGGCTGGGGTTCTGATTAGCAGGGCCCCAGCCAGACTAAGGTCGAAAAACAGTGAAGCATCAGCAAAAAGTGGGGGTACCCATGTGAAGCAGATCCTACTCTCCTACAGAGAGGTGCAGAAAGAAGCAAGAGAGGTGCAGAAAGAAGCAAGAAAGGTGCAGAAAGCGGCAAGAGAGATGCAGAAAGAGAGTAGAGAGGTGCAGAAAGAGGCACGACTGGTGCAGAAAGAGCCAAGAGAGGTGCAGGAAAAGGGAAGAGGGGTGAAGAAAGGGACAAAAGGGGTACAGAAAGAAGCAAGAGAGGTACAGAAAGAAGCAAGAGAAGTGTAGAAAGAGGCAAAAGGGGTAGAGAAAGAAGCAAGAGAAGTGCTGAAAGAAGCAGGAGAAGTGCAAAAAGAGGGAAGAGAAGTGCAGAAAGAGAAAGAAAGGTGCCAAAAGTGGAATAAAGGTGCAGAAAGAGGAAAAAAGGCGCAGAAAGAGGAAGAAAGTTACAGAAAGAAGCAAAAGAAGTGATGAAAGAGACAAGAAAGGTATAGAAAAAAGCATGAGAGGTGCAGAAAGAAGCAAGAGAAGTGCGGAAAGAAGCAACAGAGGTGCAGAAAGAAGGGAGTGAGGTGCAGAAAGGGACAAGAGAGGAGCAGAAAGAGGCAAGAGAGGTGCAGAAAGAGAAAAGAGGGGTGCAGAAAAAGGCAAGAGGGAGGCGGAAAGAGCCAAGAGAGGTGAAGAAAAAAGGAAGAGGGGTGCAGAAAGAGGCAAAAAGGGTGCAGAAAGAAGCAACAGAGGTACAGAAAGTAGCAAGAGAAGTGCAGAAAAATGCAACAGAGGTGCAGAAAGGGGCAAGAGGGGTGCAAAAAGAGGCAAGAAAGGTTCAGAAAGAGGCAAGAGAAGTACAGAAAGAAGCAACAGAAGTGTATCAAGAAACAAGAGAGGTGCACAAAGAGGAGGAGAGGTGCAGAAAAAAACAACTGAGCTGCAGAAAGAGGCAAGACAAGTACAGAAAGAAGCAAGAGAGGTGCAGAAAGAAGCAAGAGAGGTGCAGAAAGAAGCAAGAAAGGTGCAGAAAGTGGCAAGAGAGATGCAGACAGAGAGTAGAGAGGTGCAGAAAGAGACAAGAAAGGTGCAGAAAGAAGCATGAGAGGTTCATAAAGAAGGGGTGAGGTGCAGAAAGGGACAAGAGAGGTGCAGAAAGAGGCAAGAGAAGTGCAGAAAGAGAAGAGAGGGGTGCAGAAAGAGGCAAGAGGGAGGCAGAAAGAGCTAAGAGAGGTGTAGAAAAAAAGAAGAGGGGTGCAGAAAGAGGCAAAAGGGGTGCAGAAAGAAGCAAGAGAGGTGCAGAAAGTAGCAAGAGAAGTGCAGAAAGATACAACAGAGGTGCAGAAAGGGGCAAGAGGGGTGCAGAAAGAGGCAAGAAAGGTGCAGAAAGAGGCAAGAGAAGTGCAGAAAGAAGCAGCAGAAGTGTAGAAAGAAGCAAGAGAGGTGCACAAAGAGGAGGAAAGGTGCAGAAAAAAACAACTGAGCTGCAGAAAGAGGCAAGACAAGTACAGACAGAAGCAAGAGAGGTGCAGAAAGAAGCAAGAGAGGTGCAGAAAGAAGCAAGAAAGGTGCAGAAAGCGGCAAGAGAGATGCAGAAAGAGAGTAGAGAGGTGCAGAAAGAGGCACAACGGGTGCAGAAAGAGCCAAGAGAGGTGCAGGAAAAGGGAAGAGGGGTGAAGAAAGAGGCAAAAGGGGTACAGAAAGAAGCAAGAGAGGTACAGAAAGAAGCAAGAGAAGTGTAGAAAGAGGCTAAAGGGGTAGAGAAAGAAGCAAGAGAAGTGCTGAAAGAAGCAGGAGAAGTGCAAAAAGAGGGAAGAGAAGTGCAGAAATAGGAAGAAAGGTGCCAAAAGTGGAAGAAAGGTGCAGAAAGAGGAAAAAAGGCGCAGAAAGAGGAGGAAAGTTACTGAAAAAAGCAAAAGAAGTGATGAAAGAGACAAGAATGTTATAGAAAAAAGCATGAGAGGTGCAGAAAGAAGCAAGAGAAGTGCAGAGAGAAGCTACAGAGGTGCAGAAAGAAGGGAGTGAGGTGCAGAAAGGGACAAGAGAGGAGCAGAAAGAGGCAAGAGAGGTGCAGAAAGAGAAAAGAGGGGTGCAGAACAAGGCAAGAGGGAGGCGGAAAGAGCCAAGAAAGGTGAAGAAAAAAGGAATAGGGGTGCAGAAAGAGGCAAAATGGGTGCAGAAAGAAGCAACAGAGGTACAGAAAGTAGCAAGAGAAGTGCAGAAAGATGCAACAGAGGTGCAGAAAGGGGCAATAGGGGTGCAGAAAGAGGCAAGAAAGGTTCAGAAAGAGGCAAGAGAAGTACAGAAAGAAGCAACAGAAGAGTATCAAGAAACAAGAGAGGTGCACAAAGAGGAGGAGAGGTGCAGAAAAAAACAACTGAGCTGCAGAAAGAGGCAAGACAAGTACAGAAAGAAGCAAGAGAGGTGCAGAAAGAAGCAAGAGAGGTGCAGAAAGAAGCAAGAAAGGTGCAGAAAGTGGCAAGAGAGATGCAGAAAGAGAGTAGAGAGGTGCAGAAAGAGACAAGAAAGGTGCAGAAAGAAGCATGAGAGGTTCATAAAGAAGGGAGTGAGGTGCAGAAAGGGACAAGAGAGGTGCAGAAAGAGGCAAGAGAAGTGCAGAAAGAGAAGAGAGGGGTGCAGAAAGAGAAAAGAGGGGTGCAGAAAAAGGCAAGAGGGAGGCAGAAAGAGCTAAGAGAGGTGTAGAAAAAAAGAAGAGGGGTGCAGAAAGAGGCAAAAGGGGTGCAGAAAGAAGCAAGAGAGGTGCAGAAAGTAGCAAGAGAAGTGCAGAAAGATTCAACAGAGGTGCAGAAAGGGGCAAGAGGGGTGCAGAAAGAGGCAAGAAAGGTGCAGAAAGAGGCAAGAGAAATGCAGAAAGAAGCAGCAGAAGTGTAGAAAGAAGCAAGAGAGGTGCACAAAGAGGAGGAAAGGTGCAGAAAAAACAACTGAGCTGCAGAAAGAGGCACGACAAGTACAGAAAGAAGCAAGAGAGGTGCAGAAAGAAGCAAGAGAGGTGCAGAAAGAAGCAAGAAAGGTGCAGAAAGCGGCAAGAGAGATGCAGAAAGAGAGTAGAGAGGTGCAGAAAGAGGCACGACGGGTGCAGAAAGAGCCAAGAGAGGTGCAGGAAAAGGGAAGAGGGGTGAAGAAAGAGGCAAAAAGGGTACAGAAAGAAGCAAGAGAGGTACAGAAAGAAGCAAGAGAAGTGTAGAAAGAGGCAAAAGGGGTAGAGAAAGAAGCAAGAGAAGTGCTGAAAGAAGCAGGAGAAGTGCAAAAAGAGGGAAGAGAAGTGCAGAAAGAGGAAGAAAGGTGCCAAAAGTGGAAGAAAGGGGCAGAAAGAGGAAAAAAGGCGCAGAAAGAGGAAGAAAGTTACAGAAAGAAGCAAAAGAAGTGATGAAAGAGACAAGAAAGGTATAGAAAAAAGCATGAGAGGTGCAGAAATAAGCAAGAGAAGTGCAGAAAGAAGCAACAGAGGTGCAGAAAGAAGGGAGTGAGGTGCAGAAAGGGACAAGAGAGGAGCAGAAAGAGGCAAGAGAGGTGCAGAAAGAGAAAAGAGGGGTGCAGAAAAAGGCAAGAGGGAGGCAGAAAGAGCTAAGAGAGGTGTAGAAAAAAAGAAGAGGGGTGCAGAAAGAGGCAAAAGGGGTGCAGAAAGAAGCAAGAGAGGTGCAGAAAGTAGCAAGAGAAGTGCAGAAAGATTCAACAGAGGTGCAGAAAGGGGCAAGAGGGGTGCAGAAAGAGGCAAGAAAGGTGCAGAAAGAGGCAAGAGAAGTGCAGAAAGAAGCAGCAGAAGTGTAGAAAGAAGCAAGAGAGGTGCACAAAGAGGAGGAAAGGTGCAGAAAAAACAACTGAGCTGCAGAAAGAGGCAAGACAAGTACAGAAAGAAGCAAGAGAGGTGCAGAAAGAAGCAAGAGAGGTGCAGAAAGAAGCAAGAAAGGTGCAGAAAGCGGCAAGAGAGATGCAGAAAGAGAGTAGAGAGGTGCAGAAAGAGGCACGACGGGTGCAGAAAGAGCCAAGAGAGGTGCAGGAAAAGGGAAGAGGGGTGAAGAAAGAGGCAAAAGGGGTACAGAAAGAAGCAAGAGAGGTACAGAAAGAAGCAAGAGAAGTGTAGAAAGAGGCAAAAGGGGTAGAGAAAGAAGCAAGAGAAGTGCTGAAAGATGCAACAGAGGTGCAGAAAGGGGCAAGAGGGGTGCAGAAAGAGGCAAGAAAGGTTCAGAAAGAGGCAAGAGAAGTACAGAAAGAAGCAACAGAAGTGTATCAAGAAACAAGAGAGGTGCACAAAGAGGAGGAGAGGTGCAGAAAAAACCAACTGAGCTGCAGAAAGAGGCAAGACAAGTACAGAAAGAAGCAAGAGAGGTGCAGAAAGATGCAAGAGAGGTGCAGAAAGAAGCAAGAAAGGTGCAGAAAGTGGCAAGAGAGATGCAGATAGAGAGTAGAGAGGTGCAGAAAGAGACAAGAAAGGTGCAGAAAGAAGCATGAGAGGTTCATAAAGAAGGGGTGAGGTGCAGAAAGGGACAGGAGAAGTGCAGAAAGAGAAGAGAGGGGTGCAGAAAGAGGCAAGAGGGAGGCAGAAAGAGCTAAGAGGTGTAGAAAAAAAAGAGGGGTGCAAAAAGAGGCAAAAGGGGTGCAGAAAGAAGAAAGAGAGGTGCAGAAAGTAGCAAGAGAAGTGCAGAAAGATACAACAGAGGTGCAGAAAGGGGCAAGAGGGGTGCAGAAAGAGGCAAGAGAGGTGCAGAAAGAAGCAAGAGAGGTGCAGAAAGCGGCAAGAGAGATGCAGAAAGAGAGTAGAGAGGTGCAGAAAGAGGCACGACGGGTGCAGAAAGAGCCAAGAGAGGTGCAGGAAAAGGGAAGAGGGGTGAAGAAAGAGGCAAAAGGGGTACAGAAAGAAGCAAGAGAGGTACATAAAGAAGGAAGAGAAGTGTAGAAAGAGGCAAAAGGGGTAGAGAAAGAAGCAAGAGAAGTGCTGAAAGAAGCAGGAGAAGTGCAAAAAGAGGGAAGAGAAGTGCAGAAAGAGGAAGAAAGGTGCCAAAAGTGGAAGAAAGGTGCAGAAAGAGGAAAAAGGCGCAGAAAGAGGAAGAAAGTTACAGAAAAAAGCAAAAGAAGTGATGAAAGAGACAAGAAAGGTATATAAAAAGCATGAGAGGTACAGAAAGAAGAAAGAGAAGTGCGGAAAGAAGCAACAGAGGTGCAGAAAGAAGGGAGTGAGGTGCAGAAAGGGACAAGAGAGGAGCAGAAAGAGGCAAGAGAGGTGCAGAAAGAGAAAAGAGGGGTGCAGAAAAAGGCAAGAGGGAGGCGGAAAGAGCCAAGAGAGGTGAAGAAAAAAGGAAGAGGGGTGCAGAAAGAGGCAAAATGGGTGCAGAAAGAAGCAACAGAGGTACAGAAAGTAGCAAGAGAAGTGCAGAAAGATGCAACAGAGGTGCAGAAAGGGGCAATAGGGGTGCAGAAAGAGGCAAGAAAGGTTCAGAAAGAGGCAAGAGAAGTACAGAAAGACGCAACAGAAGTGTATCAAGAAACAAGAGAGGTGCACAAAGAGGAGGAGAGGTGCAGAAAAAAACAACTGAGCTACAGAAAGAGGCAAGACAAGTACAGAAAGAAGCAAGAGAGGTGCAGAAAGAAGCAAGAGAGGTGCAGAAAGAAGCAAGAAAGGTGCAGAAAGTGGCAAGAGAGATGCAGAAAGAGAGTAGAGAGGTGCAGAAAGAGACAAGAAAGGTACAGAAAGAAGCATGAGAGGTTCATAAAGAAGGGAGTGAGGTGCAGAAAGGGACATGAGAGGTGCAGAAAGAGGCAAGAGAAGTGCAGAAAGAGAAGAGAGGGGTGCAGAAAGAGGCAAGAGGGAGGCAGAAAGAGCTAAGAGAGGTGTAGAAAAAAAGAAGAGGGGTGCAGAAAGAGGCAAAAGGGGTGCAGAAAGAAGCAAGAGAGGTGCAGAAAGTAGCAAGAGAAGTGCAGAAAGATACAACAGAGGTGCAGAAAGGGGCAAGATGGGTGCAGAAAGAGGCAAGAAAGGTGCAGAAAGAGGCAAGAGAAGTGCAGAAAGAAGCAGCAGAAGTGTAGAAAGAAGCAAGAGAGGTGCACAAAGAGGAGGAAAGGTGCAGAAAAAAACAACTGAGCTCCAGAAAGAGGCAAGACAAGTACAGAAAGAAGCAAGAGAGGTGCAGAAAGAAGCAAGAGAGGTGCAGAAAGAAGCAAGAAAGGTGCAGAAAGTGGCAAGAGAGGTTCATAAAGAAGGGAGTGAGGTGCAGAAAGGGACAAGAGAGGTGCAGAAAGAGGCAAGAGAAGTGCAGAAAGAGAAGAGAGGGGTTCAGAAAGAGGCAAGAGGGAGGCAGAAAGAGCTAAGAGAGGTGTAGAAAAAAAGAAGAGGGGTGCAGAAAGAGGCAAAAGGGGTGCAGAAAGAAGCAAGAGAGGTGCAGAAAGTAGCAAGAGAAGTGCAGAAAGATACAACAGAGGTGCAGAAAGGGGCAAGAGGGGTGCAGAAAGAGGCAAGAAAGGTGCAGAAAGAGGCAAGAGAAGTGCAGAAAGAAGCAGCAGAAGTGTAGAAAGAAGCAAGAGAGGTGCACAAAGAGGAGGAAAGGTGCAGAAAAAAACAACTGAGCTGCAGAAAGAGGCAAGACAAGTACAGAAAGAAGCAAGAGAGGTGCAGAAAGAAGCAAGAGAGGTGCAGAAAGAAGCAAGAAAGGTGCAGAAAGCGGCAAGAGAAATGCAGAAAGAGAGTAGAGAGGTGCAGAAAGAGGCACGACGGGTGCAGAAAGAGCCAAGAGAAGTGCAGAAAGAAGCAGCAGAAGTGTAGAAATGAGCAAGAGAGGTGCACAAAGAGGAGGAAAGGTGCAGAAAAAACAACTGAGCTGCAGAAAGAGGCACGACAAGTACAGAAAGAAGCAAGAGAGGTGCAGAAAGAAGCAAGAGAGGTGCAGAAAGAAGCAAGAAAGGTGCAGAAAGCGGCAAGAGAGATGCAGAAAGAGAGTAGAGAGGTGCAGAAAGAGGCACGACGGGTGCAGAAAGAGCCAAGAGAGGTGCAGGAAAAGGGAAGAGGGGTGAAGAAAGAGGCAAAAGGGGTACAGAAAGAAGCAAGAGAGGTACAGAAAGAAGCAAGAGAAGTGCAGAAAGAGGCAAAAGGGGTAGAGAAAGAAGCAAGAGAAGTGCTGAAAGAAGCAGGAGAAGTGCAAAAAGAGGGAAGAGAAGTGCAGAAAGAGGAAGAAAGGTGCCAAAAGTGGAACAAAGGTGCAGACAGAGGAAAAAAGGTGCAGAAAGAGGAAGAAAGTTACACAAAAAAGCAAAAGAAGTGATGAAAGAGACAAGAAAGGTATAGAAAAAAGCATGAGAGGTGCAGAAAGTAGCAAGAGAAGTGCGGAAAGAAGCAACAGAGGTCCAGAAAGAAGGGAGTGAGGTGCAGAAAGGGACAAGAGAGGAGCAGAAAGAGGCAAGAGAGGTGCAGAAAGAGAAAAGAGGGGTGCAGAAAAAGGCAAGAGGGAGGCGGAAAGAGCCAAGACAGGTGAAGAAAAAAGGAAGAGGGGTGCAGAAAGAGGCAAAATGGGTGCAGAAAGAAGCAACAGAGGTACAGAAAGTAGCAAGAGAAGTGCAGAAAGATGCAACAGAGGTGCAGAAAGGGGCAATAGGGGTGCAGAAAGAGGCAAGAAAGGTTCAGAAAGAGGCAAGAGAAGTACAGAAAGAAGCAACAGAAGTGTATCAAGAAACAAGAGAGGTGCACAAAGAGGAGGAGAGGTGCAGAAAAAAACAACTGAGCTGCAGAAAGAGGCAAGACAAGTACAGAAAGAAGCAAGAGAGGTGCAGAAAGAAGCAAGAGAGGTGCAGAAAGAAGCAAGAAAGGTGCAGAAAGTGGCAAGAGAGATGCAGAAAGAATAGAGAGGTGCAGAAAGAGACAAGAAAGGTGCAGAAAGAAGCATGAGAGGTTCATAAAGAGGGGAGTGAGGTGCAGAAAGGGACAAGAGAGGTACAGAAAGAGGCAAGAGAAGTGCAGAAAGAGAAGAGAGGGGTGCAGAAAGAGGCAAGAGGGAGGCAGAAAGAGCTAAGAGAGGTGTAGAAAAAAGGAAGAGGGGTGCAGAAAGAGGCAAAATGGGTGCAGAAAGAAGCAATAGAGGTACAGAAAGTAGCAAGAGAAGTGCAGAAAGATGCAACAGAGGTGCAGAAAGGGGCAATAGGGGTGCAGAAAGAGGCAAGAAAGGTTCAGAAAGAGGCAAGAGAAGTAGAGAAAGAAGCAACAGAAGTGTATCAAGAAACAAGAGAGGTGCACAAAGAGGAGGAGAGGTGCAGAAAAAAACAACTGAGCTGCAGAAAGAGGCAAGACAAGTACAGAAAGAAGCAAGCGAGGTGCAGAAAGAAGCAAGAGAGGTGCAGAAAGTAGCAAGAGAAGTGCAGAAAGATACAACAGAGGTGCAGAAAGGGGCAAGAGGGGTGCAGAAAGAGGCAAGAAAGGTGCAGAAAGAGGCAAGAGAAGTGCAGAAAGAAGCAGCAGAAGTGTAGAAAGAAGCAAGAGAGGTGCACAAAGAGGAGGAAAGGTGCAGAAAAAACAACTGAGCTGCAGAAAGAGGCAAGACAATTACAGAAAGAAGCAAGAAAGGTGCAGAAAGAAGCAAGAGAGGTGCAGAAAGAAGAGAGTGAGGTATGGAAAGAGGGATGAGAGGTGCAGAAAGAAGCAAGAAGGGTGCAGAAAAATGCACGAGAGATGCAGAAAGAGAGTATAGGGGTGCAGAAAGAGGCAAGACGGCTGCAGAAAGAGTCAAGAGAGGTGCAGAAAAAGGGAAGAGGGGTGAAGAAAGAGGCAAAAGGGGTACAGAAAGAAGCAAGAGTGGTGTAGAAAGAAGCAAGAGAGGTGCACACAGAGGAGGAGAGGTGCAGAAAAAAACAACTGAGCTGCAGAAAGAGGCAAGAAAAGTACAGAAAGAAGCAAGAAAGGTGCAGAAAGCGGCAAGAGAGATGCAGAAAGAGAGTAGAGAGTTGCAGAAAGAGGCAAAAGGTGTGCAGAAAGAAGCAAGAGAGGTACAGAAAGTAGCAAGAGAAGTGTAGAAAGATGCAACAGAGGTGCAGAAAGGGGCAAGAGGGGTGCAGAAAGAGGCAAGAAAGGTGCAGAAAGAGGCAAGAGAGATGCAGAAAGAGAGTAGAGAGGTGCAGAAAGAGACAAGAAAGGTGCAGAAAGAAGCAGGAGAGTTTCAGAAAGAAGGGAGTGAGGTACAGAAAGGGACAAGAGAGGTACAGAAAGAGGCAAGAGAGGTGCTGAAAGAAAAAAGAGGGGTACAGAAAGAGGCAAGAGGGAGGCAGAAAGAGCTAAGAGAGGTGAAAAAAAGGAAGAGGGGTGCAGAAAGAGGCAAAAGGGGTGCAGAAAGAAGCAAGAGAGGTGCAGAAATTAGCAAGAGAAGTGCAGAAAGATGCAACAGAGGTGCAGAAAGGGGAAAGAGGGGTGCAGAAAGAGGCAAGAAAGGTGCAGAAAGAGGCAAGAGAAGTGCAGAAAGAAGCAACAGAAGTGTATAAAGAAGCAAAAGAGGTGCACAAAGAGGAGGAGAGGTGTAGAAAAAAACAACTGAGCTGCAGAAAGAGGTAAGACAAGTACAGAAAGAAGCAAGAGAGGTGCAGAAAGAAGCAAGAGAGGTGCAGAAAGAAGCAAGAAAGGTGCAGAAAGCGGCAAGAGAGATGCACAAAGAGAGTAGAGAGGTTCAGAAAGACACAAGAAAGGTGCAAAAGAAGCATAAGAGGTGCATAAAGAAGGGAGTGAGGTGCAGAAAGGGACAAGAGAGGTGCAGAAAGAGGCAAGAGAGGTGCAGAAAGTGATAAGAGAAAAGAGGGGTGCAGAAAAAGGCAAGAGGGAGGCAGAAAGAGCCAAGACAGGTAAAGAAAAAACGAAGAGGGGTGCAGAAAGAGGCAAAAGGGATGCAGAAAGAAGCAAGAGAGGTACAGAAAGTAGCAAGAGAAGTGCAGAAAAATGCAACAGAGGTGCAGAAAGGGGCAAGAGGGGTGCAGAAAGAGGCAAGAAAGGTGCAGAAAGAGGCAAGAGAAGTACAGAAAGAAGCAACAGAAGTGTATAAAGAAGCAAGAGAGGTGCACAAAGAGGAGGAGAGGTGCAGAAAATACAACTGAGCTGCAGAAAGAGGCAAGACAAGTACAGAAAGAAGCAAGAGAGGTGCAGAAAGAAGCAAGAGAGCTGCAGAAAGAAGCAAGAAAGGTGCAGAAAGTGGCAAGTGAGATGCAGAAAGAGAGTAGAGAGTTGCAGAAAGAGACAAGAAATGTGCAGAAAGAAGCATGAGAGGTTCAGAAAGAAGGGAGTGAGGTGCAGAAAGGGACAAGAGAGGTGCAGAAAGAGGCAAGAGAGGTGCAGAAAGAGAAAAGAGGGGTGCAGAAAGAGGCAAGAGGAGGCAGAAAGAGCTAAGAGAGGTGAAGAAAAAAGGAAGAGGGGTGCAGAAAGAGGCAAAAGGGGTGCAGAAAGAAGCAAGAGAGGTGCAGAAAGTAGCAAGAGAAGTGCAGAAATATGCAACAGAGGTGCAGAAAGGGGCAAGAGGGGTGCAGAAAGAGTCAAGAAATGTGCAGAAAGAGGCAAGAGAAGTGCAGAAAGAAGCAACAGAAGTGTAGAAAGAAGCAAGAGAGGTGCACAAAGAGGAGGAGAGGTGCAGAAAAAACAACTGAGCTGCTGAAAGAGGCAAGACAAGTACAGAAAGAAGTAAGAGAAGAGCAGAAAGAAGCAAGAGAGGTGCAGAAAGAAGCAAAGGTGCAGAAAGCGGCAAGAGAGATGCAGAAAGAGAGTAGAGAGGTGCAGAAAGAGACAAGAAAGGTGCAGAAAGAAGCATGAGAGGTGCAGAAAGAAGGGAGTGAGGTGCAGAAAGGGACAAGAGAGGTGCAGAAAGAGGCAAGAGAGGTGCAGAAAGAGAAAAGAGGGGTGCAGAAAGAGGCAAGAGCGCGGCAGAAAGAGCCAAGAGAGGTGAAGAAAAAAGGAAGAGGGGTGCAGAGAGAGGAAAAAGGAGTACAGAAAGAAGCAAGAGAGGTACAGAAAGTAGCAAGAGAAGCGCAGAAAGATGCAACAGAGGTGCAGTAAGGGGCAAGAGGGGTGCAGAAATAGGCAAGAAATCTGTAGAAAGAGGCAAGAGAAGTGCAGAAAGAAGCATGAGAGGTGCACAAGGAGGAAGAGAGGTGCAGAAAAAATCAACTGAGCTGCAGAAAGAGGCAAGACAAGTACAGAAAGAAGCAAGAGAGGTGCAGAAAGAAGCAAGAGAGGTAAAGAAAGAAGAGAGTGAGGTGTGGAAAGAGTCATGAGAGGTGCAGAAAGAAGCAAGAAAGGTGCAGAAAGAGGCACGAGAGATGCAGAAAGAGAGTAGAGGGGTGCAGAAAGAAGCAAGACGGGTGCAGAAAGAGCCAAGAGAGGTGCAGAAATTGGGACGAGGGGTGAAGAAAGAGGCAAAAGGGGTACAGAAAGAAGCAAGAGAGGTGTAGAAAGAAGCAAGAGAGTTGCACAAAGAGGAGGAGAGGTGCAGAAAAAAATAACTGAGCTGCAGAAAGAGGCAAGACAAGTACAGAAAGAAGCAAGAGAGGTGCAGAAAGAAGCAATAGAGGTGCAGAAAGAAGCAAGAAAGGTGCAGAAAGCGGCAAGAGAGATACAGAAAGAGAGTAGAGATGTTCAGAAAGAGACAAGAAAGGTGCAGAAAGAAGCGTGAGAGGTGCAGAAAGAAGGGAGTGAGGTGCAGAAAAGGACAAGAGAGGTGCAGAAAGAGGCAAGAGAGGTGCAGAAAGAGAAAAGAGGGGTGCAGAAAGAGGCAAGAGGGAGGCAGGAAGAGCCAAGAGAGGTGAAGAAAAAAGGAAGAGGGGTGCAGAAAGAGGCAAAAGGGGTGCAGAAAGAAGCAAGAGAGGTACAGAAAGTAGCAAGAGAAGTGCAGAAAGATGCAACAGAGGTGCAGAAAGGGGCAAGAAGGGTACAGAAAGAGGCAAGAGAGGAGCAGAAAGAGGCAAGAGAAGTACAGAAAGAAGCAAAAGAAGTGTATAAAGAATCAAGAGATGTGTACAAAGAGGAGGAGAGGTGCAGAAAAAAACAACTGAGCAGCAGAAAGAGGCAAGACAAGTACAGAAAGAAGCAAGAGAGGTGCAGAAAGAAGCAAGTAAGGTGCAGAAAGTGGCAAGAGAGATGCAGAAAGAGAGTAGAGAGGTGCAGAAAGAGACAAGAAAGGTGCAGAAAGAGGCAAGAGAGGTGCAGAAAGAGAAGTGTGGTGCAGAAAGAGGCAAGAGGGAGGCAGAAAGAGCTAAGAGAGGTGAAGAAAAAAGGAAGAGGGGTGCAGAAAGAGGCAAAAGGGGAGCAGAAAGAAGCAAGAGAGGTGCAGAAAGTAGCAAGAGAAGTGCAGAAAGATGCAACAGATGTGCAGAAAGGGGCAAGAGGGGTGCAGAAAGAGGCAAGAAAGGTATAGAAAGAGGCAAGAGAAGTGCAGAAAGAAGCAGCTGAAGTGTAGAAAGAAGCAAGAGAGGTGCACAAAGAGAAAGAGAGGTGCAGAAAAAATCAACTGAGCTGCAGAAAGAGGCAAGACAAGTACAGAAAGAAGCAAGAGAGGTGCAGAAAGAAGCAAGAGAGGTGCAGAAAGAAGAGAGTGAGGTGTGGAAAGAGACACAAGAGGTGCAGAAAGAAGCAAGAAAGGTACAGAAAGAGGCACGAGAGATGCAGAAAGAGAGTAGAGGGGTGCAGAAAGAGTTAAGATGGGAGCAGAAAGAGCCAAGAGAGGTGCCGCAAAAGGGAAGAGGGGTGAAGAAAGAGGCAAAAGGGGTACAGAAAGAAGCACGAGAGGTGCAGAAAAAGACAAAAAAGGTGCAGAAAGAAGCATGAGAGGTGCAGAAAGAAGGGAGTGAGGTGCAGAAAGGGACAAGAGAGGTGCAGAAAGAGGCAAGAGAGGTGCAGAAAGAGAAAAGAGGGGTGCAGAAAGAGGCAAGAGGGCGGCAGAAAGAGCCAAGAGAGGTGAAGAAAAAAGGAAGAGGGGTGCAGAGAGAGGAAAAAGGAGTACAGAAAGAAGCAAGAGAGGTACAGAAAGTAGCAAGAGAAGTGCAGAAAGATGCAACAGAGGTGCAGAAAGGAGCAAGAGGGGTGCAGAAAGAGGCAAGAAATCTGTAGAAAGAGGCAAGAGAAGTGCAGAAAGAAGCAAGAGAGGTGCACAAGGAGGAAGAGAGGTGCAGAAAAAATCAACTGAGCTGCAGAAAGAGGCAAGACAAGTACAGAAAGAAGCAAGAGAGGTGCATAAAGAAGCAAGAGAGGTACAGAAAGAAGAGAGTGAGGTGTGGAAAGAGTCATGAGAGGTGCAGAAAGAAGCAAGAAAGGTGCAGAAAAAGGCACGAGAGATGCAGAAAGAGAGTAGAGGGGTGGAGAAAGAGGCAAAACGGGTGCAGAAAGTGCCAAGAGGTGCAGAAATTGGGAATAGGGGTGAAGAAAGAGGCAAAAGGGGTACAGAAAGAAGCAAGAGAGGTGTAGAAAGAAGCAAGAGAAGTGCACAAAGAGGAGGAGAGGTGCAGAAAAAAATAATTGAGCTGCAGAAAGAGGCAAGACAAGTACAGAAAGAAGCAAGAGAGGTGCAGAAAGAAGCAAGAGAGGTGCAGAAAGAAGCAAGAAAGTTGCAGAAAGCGGCAAGAGAGATACAGAAAGAGAGTAGAGAGGTTCAGAAAGAGACAAGAAAGGTGCAGAAAGAAGCGTGAGAGGTGAAGAAAGAAGGGAGTGAGGTGCAAAAAAGGATAAGAGAGGTGCAGAAAGAGGCAAGAGAGGTGCAGAAAGAGAAAATAGGGGTGCAGAAAGAGGCAAGAGGGAGGCAGAAAGAGCCAGAGAGGTGAAGAAAAAAGGAAGAGGGGTGCAGAAAGAGGCAAAAGGGGTGCAGAAAGAAGCAAGAGAGGTACAGAAAGTAGCAAGAGAAGTGCAGAAAGATGCAACAGAGGTGCAGAAAGGGGCAAGAAGGGTACAGAAAGAGGCAAGAAAGGTGCAGAAAGAAGCAAGAGAGGTGCAGAAAGAAGCAAGAAAGGTGTATAAAGTGGCAAGAGAGATGCAAAAAGAGAGTAGAGAGGTGCAGAAAGAGACAAGAAAGGTGCAGAAAGAAGCATGAGAGGTTCAGAAAGAAGGGAGTGAGGTGCAGAAAGGGACAAGAGAGGTGCAGAAAGAGGCAAGAGAGGTGCAGAAAGAGAAGTGTGGTGCAGAAAGAGGCAAGAGAGAGGCAGAAAGAGCTAAGAGAGGTGAAGAAAAAAGGAAGAGGGGTGCAGAAAGAGGCAAAAGGGGAGCAGAAAGAAGCAAGAGAAGTGCAGAAAGTAGCAAGAGAAGTGCAGAAAGATGCAACAGAGGTGCAGAAAGGGGCAAGAGGGGTGCAGAAAGAGGCAAGAAAGGTGTAGAAAGAGGCAAGAGAAGTGCAGAAAGAAGCAGCTGAAGTGTAGAAAGAAGCAAGAGAGGTGCACAAAGAGAAAGAGAGGTGCAGAAAAAATCAACTGAGCTGCAGAAAGAGGCAAGACAAGTACAGAAAGAAGCAAGAGAGGTGCAGAAAGAAGCAAGAGAGGTGCAGAAAGAAGAGAGTGAGGTGTGGAAAGAGGCACGAGAGGTGCAGAAAGAAGCAAGAAAGGTGCAGAAAGATGCACGAGAGATGCAGAAAGAGAGTAGAGGGGTGCAGAAAGAGTTAAGACGGGAGCAGAAAGATCCAAGAGAGGTGCCAAAAAAGGGAAGAGGGGTGAAGAAAGATGCAAAAGGGATACAGAAAGAAGCATGAGAGGTGTAGAAAGAAGAAAGAGAAGTGCAGAAAGAGGCAAAAGGGGTACAGAAAGAAGCAAGAGAAGTGCAGAAAGAAGCAGGAGACGTACAAAAAGATGCAACAACGGTGCAGAAAGAGGCAAGAGGGGTGCAGAAAGAAGCAAGAGAGGTGCAGAAAAAGGGAAGAGGGGTGCAGAAAGAGGCAAAAGGGGTACATAAAGAAGCGAGATATGCAGAAAGAAGCAAGGGAAGTACAGAAAGAGGCAAGAGGGGTGCAGAAAGAAGCAAGAGAGGTGCAGAAAAAGGGAAGAGGGGTACAGAAAGAGGCAAAAGGGGTGCAGAAAGAAGCGATATTTGCAGAAAGAAGCAAGAGAAGTGCAGAAAGAAGCAAGAGAGTTGCAGAAAGAATCAATAGAAGTGCAGGAAGAAGGAACAGAGGTGCAGAAAGAGGCAAGAGGGGTGCAGAAAGAGGGAAGAGGGGTGCAGAAAGAAGCATGAGTGTTGCAGAAAGAAGCAAAGAGGTGCAGAAAGAAGCAAGAATAGTACAGAAAGAAGAAACAGAGGTGCAGAAAGAGGCAAAAGGGTGCAATAACAGCGAAGAGGGGTGCAGAAAGAGGCACGAAGGGTGCAGAAAGAAGCAAGAGATGTGCAGCAAGAAACAAAAGAAGTGCAGAAAGAAGGAACAGAGGTGCAGAAAGAGGCAACAGGGGTGAAGAAAGAGGGAAGAGGGGTGGAGAAAGAGGCAATGGGGTACAGAAAGAAGTAAGAAAGCTGCAGAGAGAAACAAAAGAAGAGCAGAAAGAAGGAACAGAGGTGCAGAAAGAGGCAAGAGGGGTGTAGAAAGAGGCAGAAGGGGTGCAGAAAGAAGCAAGAGGTGCAGAAAGAAACAAAAGAAGTGCAGAAAGAAGGAACAGAGGTGCAGAAAGAGGCAAGGGGGTGCAGAAAGAGACAAAGGTAGTACAGAAAGAAGCAACAGAGGTGCAGAAAGAGGCAAGATGAGTGCAGAAAGAAACAAAAGAAGTGCAGAAAGAAGGAACAGAGGTGCAGAATGAGGCAAGAGGGGTACAGAAAGAGACAAAAGTAGTACAGAAAGAAGCAACAGAGGTGCAGAAAGAGGCAAGAGGAGTGCAGAAACAGGGGAAGAGAGGTGCAGAAAGAGGCACGAGGTGTGCAGAAAGAAGGAAGAGAGGTGCAGAAAGAAGCAAGAGAAGTGCATGAAGAAGCAACAGAGATACAGAAAGGGGAAAGTGGGGTGGAGAAAGAGGCAAGAGGGATACAGAAAGAAACAAGAGAGGTGCAGAAAGAAACAAAATAAATGCAGAAAGAAGGAACAGAGGTGCAGAAAGAGGCAAGAGGGGTGCAGAAAGAGGGAAGAGGGTGTGGAAAGAGGCAGGAGGGGTGCAGAATGAAGCAAGAGGGTGCAGAAAGAAGAAAAAGAGTTGCGGAAAGAGACATAAAAAGTGCAGAAAGAAAGAACAGAAGTGCAGAAACAGGCAAGAGGGGTGCAGAAAGAGGGAAGATGGGTGCAGAAAGAGGCACAATGGTTGCAGAAAGAAGGGACAAAGGTGAAGAAAGAAGCAAGAGAAGTGCAGAAAGAAGCAACAGAGGTGCAGAAAGAGGCAAGAGAAGTGCAGAAAGAAGCAACAGTGATGCAAAAAGTGGGAACAGGGGTGGAGAAAGTGGCACGAGGGGTGCAGAACGAAGCAAGAGAGGTGCAGAAAGAAACAAAAGAAGAGCAGAAAGAAGGAACAGAGGTGCAGAAAGAGGTAAGTGGGTGCAGAAAGAGGGAAGAGGGGTGCAGAAAGAAGCACTGGTTGTGCAGAAAGAAGCAAAGAGGTGCAGAAAGAAGCAAGAGTAGTGCAGAAAGAAGCAACAGAGGTGCAGAAAGAGGCAAGAGGGGTACAAAAAGAGGGAAGAGGGGTACGGAAAGAGGCACAAGAGGTGCAGAAAGAAGCAAGAGATGTGCAGAAAGAAACAAAAGAAGAGCAGAAAGAAGGAACAGAGGTGCAGAAAGAGGCAAGAGGGGTGTAGAAAGAGGCAAAAGGGGTGCAGAAAGAAGCGAGAGGTGCAGAAAGAAACAAAAGAAGTACAGAAAGAAGCAAGAGAGGTGCAGAAAGAAGCAAGAGAAGTGCATGAAGAAGCAACAGAGATACAGAAAGGGGGAAGTGGGTGGAGAAAGAGGCAAGAGGGATACAGAAAGAAACAAGAGAGGTGCAGCAAGAAGGGACAGGGGTGCAGAAAGAGGCAAGAGGGGTGCAGAAAGAGGGAAGAGGAGTGTGAAAGAAGCACAAGGGGTGCAGAAAGAAGCAAGAGGGTGCAGAAAGAGACAAAGGTAGTACAGAAAGAAGCAACAGAGGTGCATAAAGAGGCAAGATGAGTGCAGAAAGAAACAAAAGAAGTGCAGAAAGAAGGAACAGAGGTGCAGAATGAGGCAAGAGGGGTACAGAAAGAGACAAAAGTAGTACAGAAAGAAGCAACAGAGGTGCAGAAAGAGGCAAGAGGAGTGCAGAAACAGGGGAAGAGAGGTGCAGAAAGAGGCACGAGGTGTGCAGAAAGAAGGAAGAGAGGTGCAGAAAGAAGCAAGAGAAGTGCATGAAGAAGCAACAGAGATACAGAAAGGGGAAAGTGGGGTGGAGAAAGAGGCAAGAGGGATACAGAAAGAAACAAGAGAGGTGCAGAAAGAAACAAAATAAATGCAGAAAGAAGGAACAGAGGTGCAGAAAGAGGCAAGAGGGGTGCAGAAAGAGGGAAGAGGGGTGTGAAAGAGGCAGGAGGGGTGCAGAATGAAGCAAGAGGGTGCAGAAAGAAGAAAAAGAGTTGCGGAAAGAGACATAAAAAGTGCAGAAAGAAAGAACAGAAGTGCAGAAACAGGCAAGAGGGGTGCAGAAAGAGGGAAGATGGGTGCAGAAAGAGGCACAATGGTTGCAGAAAGAAGGGACAAAGGTGAAGAAAGAAGCAAGAGAAGTGCAGAAAGAAGCAACAGAGGTGCAGAAAGAGGCAAGAGAAGTGCAGAAAGAAGCAACAGTGACGCAAAAAGTGGGAACAGGGGTGGAGAAAGTGGCACGAGGGGTGCAGAACGAAGCAAGAGAGGTGCAGAAAGAAACAAAAGAAGAGCAGAAAGAAGGAACAGAGGTGCAGAAAGAGGTAAGTGGGTGCAGAAAGAGGGAAGAGGGGTGCAGAAAGAAGCACTGGTTGTGCAGAAAGAAGCAAAGAGGTGCAGAAAGAAGCAAGAGTAGTGCAGAAAGAAGCAACAGAGGTGCAGAAAGAGGCAAGAGGGGTACAAAAAGAGGGAAGAGGGGTGCGGAAAGAGGCACGAGAGGTGCAGAAAGACGCAAGACATGTGCTGAAAGAAACAAAAGAAGAGCAGAAAGAAGGAACAGAGGTGCAGAAAGAGGCAAGAGGGTGTAGAAAGAGGCAAAGGGTGCAGAAAGAAGCGAGAGGTGCAGAAAGAAACAAAAGAAGTACAGAAAGAAGCAAGAGAGGTGCAGAAAGAAGCAAGAGAAGTGCATGAAGAAGCAACAGAGATACAGAAAGGGGGAAGTGGGTGGAGAAAGAGGCAAGAGGGATACAGAAAGAAACAAGAGAGGTGCAGCAAGAAGGGACAGGGGTGCAGAAAGAGGCAAGAGGGGTGCAGAAAGAGGGAAGAGGAGTGTGAAAGAAGCACAAGGGGTGCAGAAAGAAGCAAGAGGGTGCAGAAAGAAGCAAGAGAGTTACGGAAAGAAACAAAAGAAGTGCAGAAAGAAGGAACAGAGGTGCAGAAACCGGCAACAGAGGTGCAGAAAGAGGGATGAGGAGTGGAGAAGGAGAAGTGCAGAAAGAAGCAACAGAGATGCATAAAGGTGGAACAGGGGTGGAGAAAGTGTCAAGAGGGGTGCAGAAAGAAGCATGAGAGGTGCAGAAAGAAACAAAAGAAAAGCAGAAAGAAGGAACAGAGGTGCAGAAAGAGGTAAGAGGTGTTCAGAAAGAGGGAAGAGGGGTGCAGAAAGAAGCACGAGTTGTGCAGAAAGAAGCAAAGAGGTGCAGAAAGAAGTAAGAGTAGTGCAGAAAAAAGCAACAGAGGTGCAGAAAGAGGCAAGAGGGGTGCAAAAAGAGGGGAGAAGGGTGCAGAAAGAGGCACGAGGGGTGCATAAAGAAGCAAGAGAGCTGCAGAAAGAAACAAAAGAAGTGCAGAAAGAAGGAACACAGGTGCAGAAAGAGGCAAGAGGGGTGCAGAAAGAGGCAAGAGGGGTGCAGAAAGAAGCGAGAGGTGCAGAAAGAAACAAAATTAGTGCAGAAAGAAGGAATAGAGGGGCAGAAAGAGGCAAGAGGGGTGCAGAAAGAAACAAAAGAAGTACAGAAAGAAGCAACAAAGGTGCAGAAAGAGGCAAGAGGAGTGCAGAAAGAGGGATGAGGGTGCAGAAAGAGGCACGAGGGGTGCAGAAAGAGGCAAGAGAGATGCTGAAAGAAAAAAGAGAAATGCATAAAGAAGCAACAGAGATACAGAAAGGGGGAAGTGGGGTGAAGAAAGAGGCAAGAGGGACACATGAAGAAACAAGAGAGGTGCAGAAAGAAACAAAAAAAGTGCAGAAAGAGGGATGAGGGGTGGAGAAAGAGACAAGAGAAGTGCAGAAAGAAGCAACAGAGATGCAAAAAGGGGGAACAGGGGTGGAGAAAGTGGCATGAGGGGTGCAGAAAGAAGCAAGAGAGGTGCAGAAAGAAACAAAAGAAGAGCAGAAAGAAGGAACAGAGGTACAGAAAGAGGTAAGTGGGTGCAGAAAGAGGTAAGAGGGATGCAGAAAGAAGCACGGGTTGTGCAGAAAGAAGCAAAGAGGTGCAGAAAGAAGCAAGAGTAGTGCAGAAAGAAGCAACAGAGGTGCAGAAAGAGGCAAGAGGGGTGCAGAAAGAGGCAAGAGGGGTGTAGAAAGAGACAAAAGGGGTGCAGAAAGAAGCGAGAGGTACAGAAAGATACAAAAGAAGTGCAGAAAGAAGCAAGAGAGGTGCAGAAAGAAACAAAAGAAGTGCAGAAAGAAGGAACAGAGGTGCAGAAAGAGGCAAGAGGGGTGCAG
Organism: Calotriton arnoldi; assembly: GCA_963921515.1. Taxonomy (NCBI): domain Eukaryota; kingdom Metazoa; phylum Chordata; class Amphibia; order Caudata; family Salamandridae; genus Calotriton; species Calotriton arnoldi. The sequence continues at coordinate 1,262,892 of CAWUFW010005212.1, read as the reverse complement.
AAAGACAAAAGTAGTACAGAAAGAGGCAACAGAGGTGCAGAAAGAGGCAAGAGGAGTGCAGAAACAGGGGAAGAGAGGAGCAGAAAGAGGCACGAGGTGTGCAGAAAGAAGCAAGAGAGGTGCAGAAAGAAGCAAGAGAAGTGCATGAAGCAGCAACAGAGATACAGAAAGGGGAAAGTGGGGTGGAGAAAGAGGCAAGAGGGATACAGAAAGAAACAAGAGAGTTGCAGAAAGAAACAAAAGAAATGCAGAAAGAAGGAACAGAGGTGCAGAAAGAGGCAAGAGGGGTGCAGAGAGAGGGAAGAGGGGTGTGAAAGAGGCAAGAGGGGTGCAGAATGAAGCAAGAGGGTGCAGAAAGAAGAAAAAGATTTGCGGAAAGAGACAAAAAAAGTGCAGAAAGAAAGAACAGAAGTGCAGAAACAGGCAAGAGGGGTGCAGAAAGAGGGAAGATGGGTGCAGAAAGAAGGGACAAAGGTGCAGAAAGAAGCAAGAGAAGTGCAGAAAGAAGCAACAGAGGTGCAGAAAGAGGCAAGAGAAGTGCAGAAAGAAGCAACAGTGATGCAAAAAGTGGGAACAGGGGTGGAGAAAGTGGCACGAGGGGTGCAGAACGAAGCAAGAGAGGTGCAGAAAGAAACAAAAGAAGAGCAGAAAGAAGGAACAGAGGTGCAGAAAGAGGTAAGTGGGTGCAGAAAGAGGGAAGAAGGGTGCAGAAAGAAGCACGGGTTGTGCAGAAAGAAGCAAAGAGGTGCAGAAAGAAGCAAGAGTAGTGCAGAAAGAAGCAACAGAGGTGCAGAAAGAGGCAAGAGGGGTGCAAAAAGAGGGAAGAGGGGTGCGGAAAGAGGCACAAGAGGTGCAGAAAGAAGAAACAGATGTGCAGAAAGAAACAAAAGAAGAGCAGAAAGAAGGAACAGAGGTGCAGAAAGAGGTAAGAGGGGTGTAGAAAGAGACAAAAGGGGTGCAGAAAGAAGCGAGAGGTGCAGAAAGAAACAAAAGAAGTGCAGAAAGAAGCAAGAGAGGTGCAGAAAGAAGCAAGAGAAGTGCATGAAGAAGCAACAGAGATACAGAAAGGGGGAAGTGGGTGGAGAAAGAGGCAAGAGGGATACAGAAAGAAACAAGAGAGGTGCAGCAAGAAGGAACAGGGGTGCAGAAAGAGGCAAGAGGGGTGCAGAAAGAGGGAAGAGGAGTGTGAAAGAGGCACAAGGGGTGCAGAAAGTAGCAAGAGGGTGCAGAAAGAAGCAAGAGAGTTACGGAAAGAAACAAAAGAAGTGCAGAAAGAAGGAACAGAGGTGCAGAAACCGGCAACAGATGCAGAAAGAGGGATGAGGAGTGGAGAAAGAGAAGTGCAGAAAGAAGCAACAGAGATGCATAAAGTGGGAACAGGGGTGGAGAAAGTGTCAAGAGGGGTGCAGAAAGAAGCAAGAGAGGTGCAGAAAGAAACAAAAGAAAAGCAGAAAGAAGGAACAGAGGTGCAGAAAGAGGTAAGAGGTGTTCAGAAAGAGGGAAGAGGGGTGCAGAAAGAAGCACGAGTTGTGCAGAAAGAAGCAAAGAGGTGCAGAAAGAAGCAACAGAGGTGCAGAAAGAGGCAAGAGGGGTGCAAAAAGAGGGGAGAAGGGTGCAGAAAGAGGCACGAGGGGTGCAGATAGAAGCAAGAGATGTGCAGAAAGAACAAAAGAAGTGCAGAAAGAAGGAACAGAGGTGCAGAAAGAGGCAACAGGGGTGAGGAAAGAGGCAAGGGGGTGCATAAAGAAGGAAGAGAGCTGCAGAAAGAAACAAAAGAAGTGCAGAAAGAAGGAACACAGGTACAGAAAGAGGCAAGAGGGGTGCAGAAAGAGGCAAGAGGGGTGCAGAAAGAAGCGAGTGGTGCAGAAAGAAACAAAATTAGTGCAGAAAGAAGGAATAGAGGGGCAGAAAGAGGCAAGAGGGGTGCAGAAAGAAACAAAAGAAGTACAGAAAGAAGCAACAGAGGTGCAGAAAGAGGCAAGAGGAGTGCAGAAAGAGGGATGAGGGTGCAGAAAGAGGCACGAGGGGTGCAGAAAGAAGCAAGAGAGATGCTGAAAGAAAAAAGAGAAATGCATAAAGAAGCAACAGAGATACAGAAAGGGGGAAGTGGGGTGGAGAAAGAGGCAAGAGGGACACATGAAGAAACAAGAGAGGTGCAGAAAGAAACAAAAAAAGTGCAGAAAGAGGGATGAGGGGTGGAGAAAGAGACAAGAGAAGTGCAGAAAGAAGCAACAGAGATGCAAAAAGGCGGAACAGGGGTGGAGAAAGTGGCATGAGGGGTGCAGAAAGAAGCAAGAGAGGTGCAGAAATAAACAAAAGAAGAGCAGAAAGAAGGAACAGAGGTACAGAAAGAGGTAAGTGGGTGCAGAAAGAGGGAAGAGGGATGCAGAAAAAAGCACGGGTTGTGCAGAAAGAAGCAAAGAGGTGCAGAAAGAAGCAAGAGTAGTGCAGAAAGAAGCAACAGAGGTGCAGAAAGAGGCAAGAGGGGTGCAGAAAGAGGCAAGAGGGGTGTAGAAAGAGACAAAAGGGGTGAGAAAGAAGCGAGAGGTACAGAAAGATACAAAAGAAGTGCAGAAAGAAGCAAGAGAGGTGCAGAAAGAAACAAAAGAAGTGCAGAAAGAAGGAACAGAGGTGCAGAAAGAGGCAAGAGGGGTGCAGAAAGACCAAAGTAGTACAGAAAGAAGCAACAGAGGTGCAGAAAGAGGCAAGAGGAGTGCAGAAACAGGGGAAGAGAGGAGCAGAAAGAGGCACGAGGTGTGCAGAAAGAACAAGAGAGGTGCAGAAAGAAGCAAGAGAAGTGCATGAAGAAGCAACAGAGATACAGAAAGGGGAAAGTGGGGTGGAGAAAGAGGCAAGAGGGATACAGAAAGAAACAAGAGAGTTGCAGAAAGAAACAAAAGAAATGCAGATAGAAGGAACAGAGGTGCAGAAAGAGGCAAGAGGGGTGCAGAAAGAGGGAAGAGGGGTGTGAAAGAGGCAAGAGGGGTGCAGAATGAAGCAAGAGGGTGCAGAAAGAAGAAAAAGAGTTGCGGAAAGAGACAAAAAAAGTGCAGAAAGAAAGAACAGAAGTGCAGAAACAGGCAAGAGGGGTGCAGAAAGATGGAAGATGGGTGCAGAAAGAAGGGACAAAGGTGCAGAAAGAGGCAAGAGAAGTGCAGAAAGAAGCAACAGTGATGCAAAAAGTGGGAACAGGGGTGGAGAAAGTGGCACGAGGGGAGCAGAACGAAGCAAGAGAGGTGCAGAAAGAAGCAACAGAGGTGCAGAAAGAGGCAAGAGAAGTGCAGAAAGAAGCAACAGTGATGCAAAAAGTGGGAAAAGGGTGGAGAAAGTGGCACGAGGGGTGCAGAACGAAGCAAGAGAGGTGCAGAAAGAAACAAAAGAAGAGCAGAAAGAAGGAACAGAGGTGCAGAAAGAGGTAAGTGGGTGCAGAAAGAGGGAAGAGGGGTGCAGAAAGAAGCACGGGTTGTGCAGAAAGAAGCAAAGAGGTGCAGAAAGAAGCAAGAGTAGTGCAGAAAGAAGCAACAGAGGTGCAGAAAGAGGCAAGAGGGGAGCAAAAAGAGGGTAGAGGGGTGCGGAAAGAGGCACAAGAGGTGCAGAAAGAAGCAAGAGATGTGCAGAAAGAAACAAAAGAGCAGAAAGAAGGAACAGAGGTGCAGAAAGAGGCAAGAGGGGTGTAGAAAGAGACAAAAGGGGTGCAGATAGAAGCGAGAGGTGCAGAAACAAACAAAAGAAGTGCAGAAAGAAGCAAGAGAGGTGCAGAAAGAAGCAAGAGAAGTGCATGAAGAAGCAACAGAGATACAGAAAGGGGGAAGTGGGTGGAGAAAGAGGCAAGAGGGACACAGAAAGAAACAAGAGAGGTGCAGCAAGAAGGAACAGGGGTGCAGAAAGAGGCAAGAGGGGTGCAGAAAGAGGGAAGAGGAGTGTGAAAGAGGCAAAAGGGGTGCAGAAAGAAGCAAGAGGGTGCAGAAAGAAGCAAGAGAGTTGCGGAAAGAAACAAAAGAAGTGCAGAAAGAAGGAACAGAGGTGCAGAAACCGGCAACAGAGGTGCAGAAAGAGGGATGAGGAGTGGAGAAAGAGGCAAGAGAAGTGCAGAAAGAAGCAACAGAGATGCATAAAGGGGGAACAGGGGTGGAGAAAGTGTCAAGAGGGGTGCAGAAAGAAGCAAGAGAGGTGCAGAAAGAAACAAAAGAAAAGTAGAAAGAAGGAACAGAGGTGCAGAAAGAGGTAGGAGGTGTTCAGAAAGAGGGAAGAGGGGTGCAGAAAGAAGCACGAGTTGTGCAGAAAGAAGCAAAGAGGTGCAGAAAGAAGCAAGAGTAGTGCAGAAAGAAGCAACAGAGGTGCAGAAAGAGGCAAGAGGGGTGCAAAAGAGGGGAGAAGGGTGCAGAAAGAGGCACGAGGGTGCAGATAGAAGCAAGAGATGTGCAGAAAGAACAAAGAAGTGCAGAAAGAAGGAACAGAGGTGCAGAAAGAGGCAACAGGGGTGAGGAAAGAGGCAAGGGGGTGCATAAAGAAGGAAGAGAGCTGCAGAAAGAAACAAAAGAAGTGCAGAAAGAAGGAACACAGGTGCAGAAAGAGGCAAGAGGGGTGCAGAAAGAGGCAAGAGGGGTGCAGAAAGAAGCGGGAGGTGCAGAAAGAAACAAAAGTAGTGCAGAAAGAAGGAATAGAGGGGCAGAAAGAGGCAAGAGGGGTGCAGAAAGAAACAAAAGAAGTACAGAAAGAAGCAACAGAGGTGCAGAAAGAGGCAAGAGGAGTGCAGAAAGAGGGATGAGGGTGCAGAAAGAGGCACGAGGGGTGCAGAAAGAAGCAAGAGAGATGCTGAAAGAAAAAAGAGAAATGCATAAAGAAGCAACAGAGATACAGAAAGGGGGAAGTGGGGTGGAGAAAGAGGCAAGAGGGACACATGAAGAAACAAGAGAGGTGCAGAAAGAAATAAAAGAAGTGCAGAAAGAGGGATGAGGGGTGGAGAAAGAGACAAGAGAAGTGCAGAAAGAAGCAGCAGAGATGCAAAAGGGGGAACAGAGGTGGAGAAAGAGGCAAGAGAAGTGCAGAAAGAAGCAACAGAGATGCATAAAGGGGGAACAGGGGTGGAGAAAGTATCAAGAGGGGTGCAGAAAGAAGCAAGAGAGGTGCAGAAAGAAACAAAAGAAAAGCAGAAAGAAGGAATAGAGGTGCAGAAAGAGGTAGGAGGTGTTCAGAAAGAGGGAAGAGGGGTGCAGAAAGAAGCACGAGTTGTGCAGAAAGAAGCAAAGAGGTGCAGAAAGAAGCAAGAGTAGTGCAGAAAGAAGCAACAGAGGTGCAGAAAGAGGCAAGAGGGGTACAAAAAGAGGGGAGGAGGGTGCAGAAAGAGGCACGAGGGGTGCAGATAGAAGCAAGAGATGTGCAGAAAGAACAAAAGAAGTGCAGAAAGAAGGAACAGAGGTGCAGAAAGAGGCAACAGGGGTGAGGAAAGAGGCAAGGGGGTGCATAAAGAAGGAAGAGAGCTGCAGAAAGAAACAAAAGAAGTGCAGAAAGAAGGAACACAGTTGCAGAAAGAGGCAAGAGGGGTGCAGAAAGAGGCAAGAGGGGTGCAGAAAGAAGCGAGAGGTGCAGAAAGAAACAAAAGTAGTGCAGAAAGAAGGAATAGAGGGGCAGAAAGAGGCAAGAGGGGTGCAGAAAGAAACAAAAGAAGTACGGAAAGAAGCAACAGAGGTGCAGAAAGAGGCAAGAGGAGTGCAGAAAGACGGATGAGGGTGCAGAAAGAGGCACGAGGGGTGCAGAAAGAAGCAAGAGAGATGCTGAAAGAAAAAAGAGAAATGCATAAAGAAGCAACAGAGATACAGAAAGGGTTAGTTGGGTGGAGAAAGAGGCAAGAGGGACACATGAAGAAACAAGAGAGGTGCAGAAATAAATAAAAGAAGTGCAGAAAGAGGGATGAGGGGTGGAGAAAGAGACAAGAGAAGTGCAGAAAGAAGCAACAGAGATGCAAAAAGGGGGAATAAGTGGCAAGAGGGGTGCAGAAAGAAGCAACAGCGGTGCAGAAAGAGGGTGGATGGGTGGAGAAAGATGCAAGGGGTGCAGAAAAAAGCAAGAGAGCTGCAGAAAGAAACAAAAAAAGTGCAGAAAGAAGGAACAGAGGTGCAGAAAGAGGCAAGAGGTGTGCAGACAGAGGGAAGAGGGGTGCAGAAAGAGACAAAAGTGGTGCAGTAAGAAGTGAGAGGTGCAGAAAGAAACAAAAGAAGTGCAGAAAGAAGTAACAGAGGTACAGAAAGAGGCAAGAGGGGTGCGGGAAGAGGGGTCTGAAAGAGGCACGAGGGGTGCAGAAATAAGCAGGAGAGGTGCAGAAAGAAGCAACAGAGGTGCAGAAAGGGGGCAGAGGGGTGGAGAAAGAGGCAAGAGGGGTGCAGAAAGAGACAAAAGTAGTACAGAAAGAAGCAACAGAGGTGCATAAAGAGGCAAGAGGAGTGCAGAAACAGGGGAAGAGAGGTGCAGAAAGAAGCAAGAGAAGTGCATGAAGAAGCAACAGAGATACAGAAAGGGGAAAGTGGGGGTGGAGAAAGAGGCAAGAGGGATACAGAAAGAAGCAAGAGAGGAGCAGAAAGAAACAAAAGAAGTGCAGAAAGAAGGAACAGAGGTGCAGAAAGAGGCAGGAGGGGTGCAGAAAGAGGGAAGAGGGGTGCAGAAAGAGGCAAGAGAGATTCATAAAGAGGCAAGAGGGGTGCACAAAGAAGCAAGTGAGGTGCAGAAAGAGGCAACAGAGCTGAGGAAAGAGGCAAAAGATGTGCAGAAAGTAAAAGAGATTTGCAGAAAGAGGCAAGAGAAGTGCAGAGAAAGAAAGAAAGGTGCAGAAAGAAGCAACAGAAATGCAGAAAGAGGCAAGAGAGGTGCAGAAAGAAGCAAGAGTTGCTTGCACACCATTCGTACCAATTTAACACACACATTTAGCAGTAAGTAAGAGGTGACCATTCTTGGTGTGCAAAGGACCTTCCACCACACTGTAACACTTGTTGCTGCATTTTTGGTAACGTTTGAGCCATTTGAGCTAGAAACAAGGCTTCTTGGCCCCCAAAGTCCGTCAGAAGTAAAGTGGACTTGATCCCCCAACCCGTAGTGTGCCAGGAGGCACATTTGCAGAGTGGTAGAGAAAGGGGTGTGTGTGGCCTCCGAAGACCTCTTAGAAATCCCACTGTGTGGGACTTACTGGAGGTAACAGGAGGGGTAGTTGGCCCCCAAGGACAACCTTGGGGGCCAACTACCCCTCCTATTACCTCCAGTAAGTCCCACACAGCAGCATTGGTAAGTACTCATAGCAGGCGACGCCCCCTTTGACCACCAGTCTGCAAACATGCTCCCCGGCACGCTCTTGGATGGGGATTAAAGTCCCCTTCACTGCTGGGGGTCCTTAGGGGCCAACTAGCCTACCTGATACCTCCAGTATGCCCCAGATAGTGGGATTGCTGACAGTGGTGATAGTGGTGGACACAGGCCACACCACCTTTCTCCACCACTCTGCAAACGCTCCTCCTGGCGCGTTCTTGGTTGGCGGATTAAGTCCCCTTGAATCCTGAGAGTCCCTGGGGGCCAACTAGCCCACCAGGTACCTCCAGTAAGCCCTACACAGCTGGATTGCTGAGAGTGGTCTGAGGCCACGCCCCCTTTTTAAACCACTCTGCAAACATGACTCCTGGCGCACTGCTGCTCGGAGGATGAAGTCCACTTTAGTCCTGAGGTCCTCAGGACACATGTGGACCTCATCGCCCCACCAGCAGTGTGACAAGAGGTGCATTTGCAGAGTGGAGTAAAAAGGGGCGTGGCCTCAGACTTCCTCTCATCAATCCCACTGTATAGGGCTTACTGGAGATATCTGGTGGGCTAGTTGGCCCCTAAGGACCCTTAAGGATCTAGGGGACTTAATTCCCCCAACCCACAATGCGCCAGGAGACGCCTTTGCAGTGTGCGGCAGGGAAGGGCCGGGCCTCCAGCGAGATGTTGGTTTTTTCCCTTTTTTGGGGGGTTAGAAGGGGGGCTGTGTGGCCCCCTCTCTCAATATTTTCTGGGCCCTGGGAACCCCATTCCCCAGTGCCTGCCACTATTCTTTTTTTTTTTAAAACAAAAAAAAACGGGAATGGGGCCGCGCAGCCCTCCTCCCGAGGCCGATTTCGGCCCCAGGGACCCCATCCCCCGGGGCCTGGTCAGCCTGGATTTTATTTTTGTGAGTGGGCCACGTGGCCCCCCTCCTGAGGCCAATTATGGCCCCGGGGACCCCATCCCCCGGGGTCTGGCCTTACGTTGGGGACCACGGGGGGAGCCCCAATGCCCCCGTTGTCCCTGCTGGCTCCCTGCCTCCTGCGGGAGCCGGCATTGCTTTTTGACAAGGCGAGCTGCTGACATGCAGCTCCCCTTGTCCAAAAGCAATCTGCTTTGCTTCGTGGAAGCGAGAGCAGGTTTTCTGCTCCCGCTTCCATGAAGCAAAGCAGAAGTTTGCAATGACAGGGCGAGAGCTGTGGTCCAGCCCTGTCATTGCAAATTGCAATGTCCCGTGGGTGGGCACCCCGGGACATTGCCAGAGCCAGTCCTGGGGGTTGGCGGTCCCCAGGGTCATCGAGGGCTCCAGGAGGGGGGCCGCACGGCCCCCCTCCCAATGTGAAAATAGCCCGGGGAGGTGGTGGTCCCTGGGGCAGTGTGGGGGGGCTCGAGCCCCCCACATGTATTAACATTATTAGTCCCGGGAGGTGGTTGTCCCCAGGGCTTGGGGGGCCCTCGAGGGCCCCCCCAATAATAAGAAATGCCCCGGGGAGGTGGTGGTCCCCGGGCAGCGTGGGGGGGCAGTTTTTTTTAAAAAGCCCCGGGGAGAAGGCGGTCCCTGGGGCTGCAGGGGGCACATGCCCCCCGCACATTATGAGTAAAGCCCCAGGGAGGTGGCGGTCCCCTGGGCTGCGGGGGCCTACATAAAGTTTGATCGCCCCCGGACCTGGCCCACCCGGGGGCTTAAGAAAAACAAAGCGCGGGAGCCCGCAATTCATTTTTTAAAAAAAATTCTACTGCATTCACGCACCCAGCGCGACTCCAGCCAAATTGTTTTTAAAAATTCTTTTTTGGGCCTGAGCAGGCTTAGGGGGTCAGGGTGTTTCTACCCTGCCCCCTTTTCTTGTTTTTTTATCTTTTTTTACTGTTTTTTTGTGACTCGGATTTACTGAGTCAAAAGATGGCTGCCAACACTTCCTGGTTTGAAGTGTTGGCAGCCAATCAGAATGAAGCTCGTGATCGGGAGGGTTCGCGAATCCTCCTCGGTCACCAGATATCAATATTTTTTATTTTTAAATTTCTCAGGAACTACTAAACGGATTTACACCATTTAAGGCAAAGAGTGCACTCTGGACCAAGAACTACCTCTCTGTCAAATTCGGCTTAATTCCGTTCAGCAGTTCGGGCTGTAGCCGCGACAAAAGTTCCTATGGAAATTAACATGGAGAAAACGCGTTTTGGGACCCCCTTTTATCTCGGCCCCCGCTTGATGAATCACCCCGAAACTTTCAAGGCAGGAGCTGACCGGAGCGGGCCATTAGTTTTGAAAATTTCGCAAAGATTCGTCAAACGGCGCCAAAGATATTGGCAAATCAAAAAACGCTTTTCCTATGGAAACTAGGTCCTAACTATAACTACCTACTAGCGACCGTAGGTAATATGTATATCCTCCTGGTTTGCGGTTATTACGTCTGGCTGTCAAACCACTGGTGGTGCATGTTTTAGAAGCGCTACCGCAGCTCTTTTGTAAATCTTCACAACTTCTTTTCCATTCTAAGAAAAGCACGGCACTCCGGGATAGAAGAAAATCAGTTTAATCCAATAGGCCAACATCGGACAGGACGCGTTTCGGCTGCACTTGACAGCCTTAGAATGGAAAAGAAGTTGTGAATATATATATATATTTGTCATTTGACAGCTCTCTTAACTGTAATTGTCTTTAATTTTTGTTTCCATGCTTGCAAAAACATGTTTCAAAATGGCCAACTGTTTTTTCCATTAGACATTGAACATTGTATTTCTCTTTCTATGACCATGCTTATTGCAACTTTATTTAACACTGACTTTGGTAACAATGTAACGTTGTCTGCCTTTGCACTTTTTCATTAAATTTGATTTTCGTCTGTACGGAGTGCGGTCTCCTGAGTGAGTCTGTTGGGAGCAGCTTTGCATTTTTTGCATCCGGGCACGGACGCCTATGAGCACCTACAGCGATCTGGAAGCACGCCGCATACGTCTCCAAGTTCCTGCTCGAAGACGGCATGCCCCCCGCGATCGACATTGCAGCAGTACAGCCCTTAAGGTAAGTCTGGGGCAGGAGGGGGCCAGAGGGCTCACACTTGTTTCATACTGCCTGGGAAGCTGCACGTTCCAAAGCCTGCATAGCAGGAGCCCTACGAGACCTGTTTTGTGTACATACGCATACCGGTACTCGCGTAGAGATAACGACTCGGACTGGGTAATATTCCCAAGTCTAAATAAACCCTTAACAGCAGCATGGCAGAAGAAGAGATCAGTGCCAGATTAAAAACAGCAGAAGGACTATTCAGAGATGGACCTATCAATGAAAATTCCGCAGGGATATCAACAGTGGACACTGCCAATGAAGAATCTTTCCATACACTCAACCGCAAACTGGAGAAACTCACTAAAGCAGAGGTTTCCAAATGGTGGGAGGTACAATCCCTAAGAAGATACATTGAGGTGGGCAGAGTACCACGCGGCTTAAGGATAATGATAACCCAATGTATGAGAATCCCACTCCCGAATTAATAAAGTAATGGGCTGAATTAAACACCCAAAGCTCCAAGCAGATGACACTATTATTGATTAAGTATGCCACCATTGACAGGGAAGACATCGTGCAACAAATTAAGGATGTGTCAGCTCAGCTGAATCTTATTGCTGAAAAGGAAGTTGTTGCCAAATTTATGAAAGAAATGAAAGAAAGGATAAAAAAACATGAAGACATGATAACAGCACAGAAGGCGCATAAGTTCCAGCGTGACAGAAGGGACTACGAAACCGGAAGGATATACACCTTCTCACGCAAGTACGACAACATACGGAGGGAAAGAATGGAAGTGACGAACAAAATAAGACAAGAAGTGTCTCTGAGTGATCTTAGCTCGAGAAGGCTCAATTGAAAATCTGGAAATAAACACCGTTCAAGACGAGCTCCGTTTTGTACGCCTGGGACTATATACAAACAACCGCCCAACGCTCCAACGGAAAAGAGAAAGAGGAATGCGAGGAGGGGCAGCATGGGGAAAAGGAAATGGAGAAAAGGAGGGAGCAGTGACGAGGAGCCAAACCAAGAAGTAGAACATGACAATATGGTAATAAACCTTAGCCCAGTGTATTAACTACAGAAGATAAACGTATTTTAAATTTGGGACTCTCCTATTGCCCCCAACCAAAAATCAATTATGACCAAACGCGTATTGACCTATATCAGTTTATACGCAAGCTGAAACTAAGAAAGTACTTCAAACAACAGGTCAGAAATATAAACAGGAATGCAGCAACATCTGGGGGCGAACAAGACAGTAGTATGTCCATTACAGATATTAATCTCTTACAGGTTCTACATGAATTGGAAATGGAGGGTTGTACAGATCCCCACCAAGTGTCCTAAATCACTGCAAGTCCCACCTCCATAGAAAAATCCCCCTTCAAACTCAAATCCAAATTCAACCCTACCCTTCCATTTGACAACATTGATGCTTTTAATGAAACTATGGTCGAAGAAATCAAGAAAATAAAACGAACAGAACTTGAGAACAATCGGAGGCCTACACCTAGGGAAAGGGAATTGACTATGGTTATTACTAAATGGTCATCAGAAAAGGATTGTGTGATACGAAATGCAGATAAGGGTGGCAACGTGGTCATCTGACCCTTAAAGATGTATATAGATGAAGCCAACCACCAACTAAAGGACACCTCATGTTATAGAACCATAACATGGGGAGAGTATGAAAAACTCAGGAACAATTTCTAGGATGACCTAGTAATATGGTGTGACCTCAGTCTAATTACACTGGAGGAATATAGTTTCCTTAAATTAAAATCCCCTAGAGTACCTATTACGTATCTCCTGCCTAAGGTACACAAAAACAGTGAATGTCCTCCAGGCAGGTCCATCATTTCTTCAATAGGAAGCCTGTTGGAAAACGTTTCTAAATATGTAGATTCCTATCTGCAACCAATGGTGAAGGACTTACCATCCTATATACAGGACACAACAGACTTTCTAAAGCAGATCTTCGACATTCATTGGGAGGCTGATTTCCTTATGGTGTGTCTTGATGTTAACTCCCTCTACACGAGCATTCGACATGAAGATGGACTTAGGGCTGTTGAACATTTTTTGAACCGTAGACTAAGACAATTCACAGATCATAACAAGATGCTGATTACAATGATTAAGTGGTGTCTAACATGTAACATCTTCCTTTTTAATAAGACACTGTACAGACAGCAACAGGGGACAGCAATGGGCACCTGCTTCACCCGCAGCTATGCGAATCTGCATATGGGCTGGTGGGAGGAGCAGGTGCTTCATGGGCCAGAAATGGAAAGGTGGTTGTCACATATTGTGACATGGTTACGGTACATTGATGACCTTTTTATCTTATGGAAAGGCAATTTGAATTCTGTGACAAAGTTTGTTGATTGTATTAATTCTAACAATTTGAACCTACTGTTCACAAGCAGAATCAGTAACACTGAAATCGAGTTTTTAGATGTGAAAGTAGAAGTAAAGGATCAATGTCTTTGTACCACTATATTCCGTAAACCATCAGCAGGTAACATGACACTGCAGGCAAATAGCTCACACCCCCAATCACTCAAGAACAGTATCCCTTATGGTGAGCTTTTGAGGGCCAAAAGAATCTGTGGCTCAAGTGGGGAGTATGAGCAGGCCGAAAGAGAGATTTGTGCTAGACTAGCAGTCAGAGGATATCAACGTCCTGTCCTGGAACAAGCCAAACTTAAAACTAGAGAGGCAAAAAGAACAGATCTCCTGTTTAGGAAATCTGAACAAGAAGGGAGGGTAACGACTGTGAATAGGTTCATTACCACCTACAATCCGTACTCACAAAGAATTGAGGAGAGCATTAAATAGACACTGGTATCTGGTCAAACAAGATTCGGTTATCGGAACAGATGTCTCTCGGAAACCTGATATAACATATCGACGCTCTCAGATAATAGGGAATAAACTAGTCAACACCTACACTAACACACATCCACAATGGCTGAAACCTAATAAAGGGTTTAAAAAGTGCACGAAATGTAAGGCCTGCCAACATGGCAAAAACACAACAGAAGTGATAACCTGTCTTGGAGAGCATTTGAACATTTCGAAACCACTCAATTGCAAGTCTGAGTATGTGGTTTATCTATTAGAATGTCTGTGCCCCAAAGGCTATATCGGGAGCACGAAGTTGGAGGCCCATAAGCGGATTTTACAACATTTGCATGCTATAAAAATGCCGACACTACATATCCTGTAGCAAGACATTTCATGGAATACCATAACAGAGATCCTTCCAAATTGACCTACTGTATCCTAGATCAGGTAGTCAAATCCTTGAGAGGGGGGACAGAGAGAAAGCCCTGAGACAACTTGAATGTAGGTATATCCTTAGAATGGGCACAAAGGAGCCGGCAGGCATGCACATTGATGAGGAGAAGTAAACTTCCATTTAATGCAGTGTCCATTTGATGGCTTAACTGTTGTATGTGCAAAGACCTAGAGTTCTTTTTCTGTAGTAAGCTAATCTGTGCACTTTAACAATACACCTTTTTTAGGTTTTTAATCTTTAAATTCTATTTTGTTTTGTTTGATCCCAGGAAAGTGTTCTTACATTATGTTTTTCTATCTCTGTTACAGGTTGTCCAGACGGATTACTGTGAGATGTCAGCTAAGGAGCTAAGATATCTAATTTTTTATTTTATTTTATTATTTTTGTGGTTAATAATCCTTTGGTGAATGCGTTTTATCATTATGCACGTATCACCTATTATGGACTATCCTACAACCGTGGTTGCAATTTTTTTTTACTGTTTTAGACGATCAGGAGGCACTTTCAGGACGAGATGTACTATGTACATACAGTGAGGACTTTGCACTCTGGGGCTGTAATTTAACCAGACCATTTGTTTATATCATTGGCTATATTTTTGAGAGTTGTCTCTTTTGCCAGGCAATTATTCAGGACGAGATGTCCTTTAATTATGCATTTTGAACTTTGCCCACTTGGGCTGAATTTAGTGGAGTATCATGTGCGTGCTATCATGGCTGCATGCTATGAGTTTGGTACCGGCATCACTGGATGCTTTGTGACGCCGCGGAGTATTTCCCTCGATGTACCTGCTATTATTTATCAGTTTATTCTTTCTTTATTATGAGATTTGATTCTCATTTGACAGCTCTCTTAACTGTAATTGTCTTTAATTTTTGTTCCCATGCATGCAAAAACAACGTTTCAAAATGTCCGACTATTTTTCCATTAGACATTGAACATTGTATGTCTCTTTCTATGACCATGCTTATTGCAACTTTATTTAACACTGACTTTGGTAACAATGTAATGACGTGAACAAGGCTTTTCAAGCCGAAACGCGTAGACATTGTCTGCCTTTGCATTTTTTCATTAAATTTGATTTTCGTCTCTACGGAGTTCCTCCTGCCGTCCAAAAAACTTTGGCAATACTTAAATGCACCCGTGTGCTGTTAGAATTATAGAAACGTATGTGGAAGCTGGGGTAAAATTGTATATTTTGTTATCCCCACTAGCCCGTTTCATATAAACATAACACGCTGATTGCCGATGACCCTCAGAGATGCGACCGCAGCACGTGCAGCGGTGGTAAAGCCCCCGTGTCTTCCAACACTGGTAGACCCCACTGCCCAGCCGCACAGCCCCGCACTCAACTCTGAGACGTCTCACTGCAACAGGCAATAGTAGCAGAAGTAGATCAGGTCTCAGGATGGCCGGTCTCAAAAGCGGTACCCTCCGTGAAATTTCAAAAAGGCAGGCGCTCCTTCCGGGTACCAGGAAACCCGTGGGAGGTGGCGCGCACATTGGCAGAACCACCAGTAATAGTCCATGAAAGTGAAATCGTAATCAGCACGCTCTCATAAATCCGAACTTCGCGACGTGTTTCAACCGTCAAGCGGTCTTGCTCACACAGAAGAAACAGTGCATACAGAGTGTCATAAGTATACATTCAACATAAATGTAGGACTAGTGCCTTGTAAACAAAACAACTCAAAATGAAAATGAAAAAAGGACTGTACTTCACATAATGTGGGTGCCATCTTGAAAAGGTACAAGAAAAAGGAACAAGCTGTGTCATAAGGACTATTCTCTTCAGAAAAAAACGGAATGAAAACACTCTGTTTGCACAATTGTGTCCTGCATTAGTGCATCTAAATATCAAGACATTCCTGGCAATCGTAAAAATACAGTAACATCTGAAGAAAGTTATTAAAAATGGCATGAAAGTAATGAAGGTAAAGCATAATGCACAATATACCCTTGCCAATATAAGCACGGCATGACCACGTTAACAAACTTGCATTCCCCAAGTGGGTGAAAAGGCATAAAAGAGTTGTTGGCATGAAAGTAATATGGTGTATAATACACATTGTAACCTTGCCAATGTAACATGGCATGCCCTCATTAACTCACTTGCATTCCCCCAGTGGGTTCGAAGGCATTGGAAACTATAGACGCTCAAATAAATAATACAGTGCTAGAAACGGACATTTAAAGTGAAAAATTGTGAATTTAAAATCCTTATCTGTGATACAGTGGACATCAGATGAACAAATCCATTGAAGAAAAGGGTAGGGAACCCGGGAGGTCCCAAATTGGATCCGAGGGCCCCTTCTTTTCCTCCTGCAAGAATAAAATATACAGTATGTCAGAGACACAAATACTTGACAGAGGGCAGAAAATGTACACAGATAAAAAAATGTACAAAGATAAAAGAAATCTATGCTATTGTTACTTCAATTGCACAAGTGATGTTCATGCTAAAGAGAACCAACATTTGTTACACAGTGTGTAGGTGTACAGCTATTTCCTCATCACTGTTTTGCCCTCCAGGGTACCGGGTTCCTAAATCAATGATGTATCTGGACTTGCGTTGTCTTAAAATAAGTTCATTGTTACCTCCCCGTATGCCAATGTTGACCTGTTCTATGGCAAAGTATTTCAGTTTGGAACTGTCGGAGTAAAGGTATTGCTCAAAAGGTCTGGCTATGGGGTAATGATGGTCCTTGTTGTTTATTGCCCTCATATGTTCCATGACTCTCTTCTTAGCCATGTGTGTAGTGCTACCCACATACCAGAGATTACACGGACATTCCAATACACATATGACATAGGAGGAGCTGCAAGTGAGAAACTGTTTTATATGTATGTTGCTGTTGGTAATGGCATTATGGTATTCTTTTCTCATGATGCTGCCACGGCAAGCCTTGCAGTGGCCGCATGGAAAGAAACCCTGTAGATTCATAGTGTTCTTGCCTGTGGTGGTGATGATATCACCGTGCACCAAGATATCCCTCAGGTTGCGTCCCCTCCTGTATGTAATTCTTGGTCTTTCAGGGATGGATCTTTGGTGAGAATTTCCCAATTCTTTGCCAGTATTTTCTGAATGTTTTTTGAATTCCCATTATAGGTCAATATAATTCTGGTTGTATCACTATCTTACTTTTCAGGGTCAATGACCTCAGTTTCCCTCAGAGTGGTAGTTCTTTCCACGATGCTGACTTTCTCAACTGCCTTCTTCGGAACCCAGTTAGGGTAACCCCTTTCAATAAATCTAGCAAGCATGGTGTCTTGTTCCCTGAGAAACATCTCCTCAGAGCTGCAATTACATTTAGCTCTGAGCAGTTCCCCGTAGGGGATACTCCACTTAAGATTGTCTGGGTGGCTGCTCAGAGCAGGTAACAAGGTGTTGCCAGCTGTGGGTTTCCTGAATAGTTTGGTATGTATTTCATTACTCACAATTTCAACTTTAATGTCCAGAAATTCCACAGAAGCATCACTTATGTTGCTGGTCAGTTTTAGGTTGATGTTATTGAGGTTGAGTCTTCTGATGAAATCACTAGCTTCGGATTCAGTACCATCCCAGATGAAGAACAAGTCATCTATGTATCTCAGCCATATGATGACATGTTCCAAATCCTTCCCAAGGTCAGTGTCATTTCTAATGTCATCCTCCCATGCCCCCAGGAACAAATTAGAAAAACTGGGGGCAAAACACATCCCCATTGCAGTGCCGAGGACTTGCCTGTATATATCCCCATTGAATAGAAAAAAGTTATTATGGAGGCAGTATCGCATCATCTCTAGGACCATGTTGGTATGTTCCATATAGCAAATGGGGCGTTTGCTAAGATATTTGGCACAGACCTTGATGCCCAACTCAAGTTCAATGATAGTATAAAGTGAGTTTGCATCCATGGTGATCAAGAGGAAACCTGTTTGCCATTTGATGTTTTGAATTTTGGTCAAAAAATCTTTAGTGTCTTTAACAAGATGGTAAGCTGTTTACATAGTCTCTGAGGAAATTGTCCACATATCTGGACACATTCTCAAGTGAGCTTCCTCTGGAAGACACTATGGGTCTGCGTGGCGGGTTGGTTGCATTTTTGTGGATTTTCGGAAGGAGATAGAGGACAGGGAGTTTAGGAAAATCCTTTTTAAGAAAACAAAATTCTTCCCACTCCAACAAACCTCTATCCTTCCAATCCGAGAGCATACTCCATATACCGGTGACGCTCTTGGTGTAGTCGTCTTTACTAGCTCTAATGTAAAACGTTTGGTCATTGATCTGACGCATGGCTTCAGTAAGATACATCTTCCTACTCATGAGGACTATATTGCCTCCTTTATCAGCTGGCCTGACGATAACGGTACTATCGTCAGCCAGAGTTTTAATTGCCTCTTTCTGTATTTTGGTGAGATTGTGTTGGAATTAAGTATTTTTGTTGAACCAGTGTTTCTGCCTGAACCATACTAGCTGATTAGACACCAGATCTTGAAAGGTGTCTTTCTCTGGCCGTGCCTTTTGCTGAAATATTGCCGGGAGATCCTTTCTCGTCTTCTTGCTGCCCTGTTGGAGGCCGGCTGTGTAGGACATTGTAGCGCTGCCACTTCTAACTGTCATCTGCCACAACACCCCAGGCGAGGACTACAGCCCCCAGGGTGCACCGATAACTCTCCAGCTGCCGCGAGTGAGGGGGAGGCGTGGTCACTGCGCATAAAGCGCTGCCTCTCCCCCTGTGGCGCGGGACGCGCGCGGGTTGGAAGCCCGGACCAAGGGCGGGCCCGTCTGAGCCCGTCAGAGACTGGCAGAGACTGGGCTGGGCCACCCCCATAATGTTTAATTTGTAAGCATTGTATTTGTAATACTTGTTGTCACTGCTTTTAAGCCACGGCTTAAATGAATAAGCGAAAGGTGGGTGTGGGTTCTGGAGTTGTGGGGACATTAGATGCGTTTCTTTCTAGGGCTGAATCAGCATTGATCCATGAGATCCAGCTCACTGAACGCAGATTATCGCTGGAGCCTTCACAACCTTTGACCAGCTTAGTATCGATGCCCCTCCCTGAGGGCATCTCCACTATTGATGTAGCTTCACTGACTAGCCAGGTCTCACCGGCATTACCAAACCCGCAACCCCCAGATACGGGGAACACAGCCCCCACCCCCGATTCCCCCCCCACCCCCGATTCCCCTAAGGTACATACTAGGAGCCAAAAGCCAAACCAGGCCCATGGTGGGGAACCGCCCTCCAAAAAAAGGAAATCTCGGGGTCCCGCAAAGTCCACCCAGCAGGTACCTAGACCTAATAAACGTAAGGTGGGAGTAAATGGGTGCGAAGGCAGTTTAAATTATAACTTTGTCCCTAACAACGATTGTATAATCCCCATCACCAATGCACCAACTGACTCACCATCATGTCCATCTGAGGATGTTCTCTTCACACGGATAGAAAATAAACTCATATCCCTGATGAACCCGCTCTTAGAAAAACTGATCCTGATAGAAGGAAGGCTGACTAAAATAGAGCAGACTATTTCCAGCGCCCTGTTAACCAATTCTAATGTGCGACAGGGTGAAGGGTCGGCCCCTCAGGCGGTGAACAGAACACACTCCAGGGCAATCATTAACACTGTACCCTGCCACCCTCCCTTAGCCACTACAGAATCCATGACTAATCAACCCCTGCATTCCATCGTTAGTGGCACACACTCCACATCTCATCCGACAGCAGGGGACTTAAGCACTCGGGCCCCCCGAAATAGGGTTATTAGTAATTTTAATGCTCACACACGTCCTTACATCTCCCTCCAGATGCAACACCCTATACAGTCATTTTGGCCAACGTCCCAGTGTTACAGCCTGCAGTACAGGAACACTGGTCTTCGTTGAGGAATAGGGCACTACATCTGCTGACCGCTAGGACAGGTATAAAACATGACCTCTTTTCGAACTTTAAAATGGTCCGCAGAATATCATGGATCGGTAGCGCACATAAGTCCTTATCTGGGGACTGTGTGGTGGTAAGCTTTGGGTCTCCAGGGCTGGTCCAACACATTTTGGATAGGGCAGGAACTCGACAAATTAAGACGGACGACATTAACATCCTCCCGTTGTTTTTTTTTTATCAACCGACTATAGTTAACAGGGGCACCAATTGGGGGGTGGCACCACAAGTTTGTGATACACCACACTGTCCAATCCCCATGTACAATCGCTTTGGCATTCTTGCCTCCCTAGACGATATAGATTGACTTGGTTTTGATACTGATCTACCGCTCTTAGGCTCACACGATTACAGGGGTATTTGCAAGAACGGTTCTGATCCTAACCTCTCGCCCATCAAAGAACTAACTTCTAAAGGGAACTACAATTACATAGGGGCAGGACATGTGGGTGGTACCCCAGAACAGATGGAAAATGGTCTAGATGGATTGGACAGGAGTAGCGTGGCAAAGGAGGTCTATTTTTCCACCCCCCTTATTGCAGGGCTCCCAAAGTCCATTGACGGATGCAGTCAGGTGGTTATGGATAACGTCATCATCCCACATCCTCCTGCTATTTCCAGCATTCCCACCCAAGGGACTAACAAACCCAATCTATCATTTCTACCAAAACCCCCTCATCTGAATGGTCTGCATTCATTGATAATCATGACATTTGGGCATTCCAGGAAACCTGGGCATTAGAACAAATTTGTTATCCAGGATTTCTAAATTTTTACAAACCAGCCCTGGGGGGACAGAGGGGTAGACCCAAAGGGGGACTTGTCATCTGGGTTAGACAGCAACTAGGCTATACAGTGGAGGAAGTCAAGACTGAAAGTAGGGACATTATAGGCATTAGATTGCGGATGGGAAAGGTCTCGGATATACTGGTTATTAGTGTTTACGCAAGAGGGACACCTAGGGGTAGAGGATCCAGCACTGTTGCATCTCTAGAAGGGTTTTTAGATCAGCACAGGGGACGCAGCAACCTGATAATTGTAGGGGATTTCAACTGTACCTTCGAACCCCTAGATCATGAAGACGGCAATCTCAGTATTGAGGAGGACGCACAATGGGACATTCCGTCCCTTGAGCTCCCACCCATTAAAAGATGGACCGAGTTGGCACTACAGCTGAAAGGGCTATGTCTGGAATGGGGAATAAGGGCAGTGAATGGGAGGTCTAAGTCAGACAGGCGGGGCATACATACTTTTAATAATGGTATAAGAAGCAGCCGGATCGATTACATCTTTCTTAACATGGAACTCTGGTCGTCCCTACAGGACATGGTAGTATATGAACGGCTCGAAAGTGACCACAACCCTTTAGTACTCTCTCTGCAGGTCCCTGGTCTTTCTATTTACAACTGCCAGGAAATAGAAAAGGACACAGTAGAAGTGGAGCTTACCAATGACTCCAGGAGAGTCAAATGGGCTAAGGTTGTTGTTAATGAAGGGCACTTAGAACAGATGAGGGTACTGGTCGAGCGCTCTTTAGCAATCCTCCAAAACTGCGACACTCAGGAGGACGTATACATAGTTATTCCGCAGGTTCATAACTAACTGTTCTCAAAACTTAAAACCTTCTTTACCAAGAAGTCAAATGAACTAAGGAAAGAACCATGTCCAAAGGCAGCCTCGTGGTACAACAAACCATGTAGAGAGGCCTATAGGAGATTATCGAGAGCCATCAGACTAAAGAATATGGAAGACATCAAAAAGGCAAGGGCTGGGTATAAGCAAGCCCTATCACGAGCCAAACGGGACTGGGACGAAAACCATTGGCAAAATTTGCTCAGTGCTAGCAAGAAAAAAAATAGGGCCAATTTCTGGCACCTCGTCAAATGGGGGAGCGGTGCATCAAATCCAGCCCCGGTCAATCATGTCGCACCTGAGATGTGGATCTCCCATTTCGAGACTCAGTTTGCTGCAAGCAGTGTAAGCATAGTTCAATTCACCATGCCCAACTTTACTACCACCTTGCATTGTTCTAAACAAGAGGTCCAAAACACCCTCAAACTAATTCCGAAAGATAGGGCCCCCGGCCCAGACTGTATACCAGCGGACCTGTTTATGCACGATGGGGATAATTGGGTGACCTACATTCAGCTACTCGCTAACGCCATAGCGAGTGGCGCTTCCATCCCGGAGTCGTGGTCTGGAGCAGAGATTATCTCGATCTTCAAAAAGTGGGATCGATCAAAACCTGGCAATTATAGGCCTATAAGCCTTATTGACTGCATCCAAAAGATCATTGCCAGGCTGGTTTTATGCAGAATCCAGACGTGGATGGATGATTCTGATATTTTGTCACCAATGCAGGCAGGGTTTCGGCCACACACCGGCACCATTGACCAGGTTCTCAGGTTTGTGACTATCTATTGGAGGGTGGTAATTATAGGAGGGGGTACACTATTTGCAGCCTTCATTGATCTTAAATCGGCTTTTGACCTGGTGCCCCACACTAAAATGTGGAGAGCCTTCATAGATATGGGGATGCCACCAGAAATATTGGCCATTTTAACTACCTTGCATAACTCTAACTTTGCCCAGGTACGTTGGGGTATAAATGGGGAATTTACAAACAAGTTCCCAATATCTAAGGGGGTTTGCCAGGGGTGTGTTCTTGCCCCAACCCTGTTTTCCCTCATCATCAACAGGGTCGTGGAATACTACTCAAACTACCCCACAGATGCCCTCACTCTAGCAGGTCTGAAGATACCCCTGTTAATGTTCGCGGACGATACTCTGATATTATCTAAGACCCAGAGAGGGCTCCAGACAGCCCTTACCAGGTTCGAGGAGTTCTGCCGCGATCATGACCTTGAGGTTAACGTGGAGAAGACCAAGTTTATGGTTCTCCATAATCGCAAGGCCGTTAAAGGGAGTGTCTTTATGAACAAAGTCCAGCTAGAGCAGACCAATGTTTTTACGTATCTGGGAATCACCTTAGGAAGGAAATTAAATAGGAAACCCCAGATCGATAAGTTGGCTCTTAAACATGCCCAATTAACAGGAGTCCTTATGAAGGAGCAGAGACTATCCCACACAAAACCAGTGGCTCCTGTCATAAAGATTTATAAAACTAAAATCAGTAACTCAGTTCTTTATGGGGCGGAGCTGTGGGGCTTTGAAGATCTAACATCCCTGACTGCAGTCCAAAACAAGTTTGTGAGAGCCTTATTATGTCTCCCCTCATCGACTCCATTGATGCCTCTTTATCTTGATTTGGGCTGCAACCTAATTGAGGACATAGCCTGATTTAGACCTGTGGCTTATTGGAGAAGGCTATGGGTTACCCCCGAACTGGCCCTGTACGCCCAAGCTCTTCTTGAAACCAGGCGGGCTGACATCTCATATAAGATCTCCTGGTTGAGAAGGATAAAAGATACCCTGGGTGACATGGGGATGAGCAGCTTATGGGATAATCCCGCAGGTAACTCTTTCCATTCAAAGAAAGAGTTTAAGACAGCCTATTGGAACATGACTATGACTAAACGATTCTCATCCATAACGAATCCTACCCTGACGAGGGATTTTCTGGAGAAGAAACATGAATATTTATACGAACGTTACTGGGATTTTATCACTGTACCAAAAGATAGGAAATTGTACCACCAGTTCAGAGTGGGTTCACTTCCCATCAAGTCCTTTACATGTAAATGGCACCCTCGGAATGAAGACATCTGTATTGCATGCCCATCACAGAAGGAAACAATAGCACATATTCTGTTTGTTTGCCCTACCTACAAAGCCCCCCGAAACAGATGGCTCAAACCAGTCTGTTTAAATCTTGGAACTAGGTCGGGCGCGGAGGCACTAAGGATTTTATAGTCAGATATATGTGAGTCTACAGTGATTGCCCTCGCTAAATTTCTGGGATGGATGTGGGCCATTCGTGCAAAACTGACAAGGACAATGTAGCAGTGAATATTTTTTTTACTGTCTCTAGCACTCATGACCCTATAGCTGTTTTTATCCCTTACTGATTACGTACATTGATTTGCTTCTCACAACTGAATGTTTTCCAAGATGGCATATTAACGGTTTTATGCAAATCACTTTTATTCTGTTTTTATTATTCTTATTGTTAAATGTTTTATACCTGTGATTTAGTTTGTCATAAATTTTACTATATGATGGATTTTAATGGTTTATAATATGAATTTCTAGATTTCTTTCAATGTATAATGTCTTTAATGATTTGACAATCGAAATAAAGACCAAATTGATTGATTGATTGATATTGTAGTGTGGCATGAGGGGAAGAAACGTGGATTTAGGTTTGAATCTGTAGATGCAGCTCGGTCATAAGCAATCTCAAGGTTGTCTAAGATCTCATGTATATTCATGTTATCATGACTTGACCCTCCCTCTAATTCGTGCATAGCTACAAGGGTATTGATATCACTGATATTGAGTTCTACATCAGTGAGTGTCCTTTGAGTGTTCCTGGGTTCTTTGTTGCTGGGGGTTTAAGTTTGTGCCATTTCTTGATTTTAAGTTTTCAACAAAATTTAAACAAGTCTATATGAGTATCCACATAGTCAACTGGTTGAGTGGGACAGAAGGATAAACCCAAGCAGAGTGTTCTTCTCTCGAGTTGGTTAAGGGGTTTATCCGTTAGGTTGATGATGGTATGGTTTACCTGTTCATCATCCATTACACGGCTGTTCTGGAGCGAATTGATGAATTTCCCACATGTTCCGTGTCACTGCCTCTTCCTCCACCTCTGTTTGAGTCTTTTCCTTCTTTTGCGTTGCTGCCCCAGCCTCTTTCCCTGC
This sequence comes from Calotriton arnoldi, assembly GCA_963921515.1. Lineage (NCBI taxonomy): Eukaryota > Metazoa > Chordata > Amphibia > Caudata > Salamandridae > Calotriton > Calotriton arnoldi. Next base: position 1,238,550 of record CAWUFW010005212.1, on the reverse strand, counting down.
CTCGTGCGTTCGGATTCTTGCTTTTGGGTTTTGGAGTTACCCTTGTTGTTTGCCGGCCCCGTCGCAGGAGCCGGTACTCATCTAAAAAAGTCTTGAGCGGATATCAGTTTCACTGCCCGAGGCTGAGCTTCCTGAAGTCAAGGATGTGGCTGTCGATTCAGTATCTGGATCACTTGAAGTTTCTCTTGTCTCATCCAGTGTTGTCGAAGTGTGGCTTGAGAGCCCTGTGTCAGTGTTTTGTGTTTCATACATGTGGTCGTACTTGCGACTATATGTGAGGATCCTGCCAGACTCGTAGTCCCCACAGTCACGGTGCAATTTGCGCTGCTTCCTAGTTTTGATGTCAGCTTCATAGCTTATCAATCGTTGTTTCATTTCGCCAAAGAATTTGGAGTTGATGTCTTGTTCGTTACTTTTGTTAAGTTCGTCTTTTAAACTCTTAATGCTGTTCATAGTTGTTTCCCTGTCTTGCCAGTCGTATTTCACCAATATTTCCATCACCGTTCTCGAACTTTTTGCAGAATTGGCAGCCCATTCTTCCAGCATTCCTGGATTCGGTGATTCATAGGATGGGGTTATATATATCCATAAACCTCTTGGCACCATTTCTTTATCTATATAGTCTTGGAGGGAGATCGCCTCCCACCATTTCGAGATTTCATTTTTACTTAGTTTTTCTAGTTTCCTAAGTAAATCCATAATTGTTGGTTCTCTTGAAACTGAGTTGCTGCTAGTTTGCCCCTTTCCTTGGGCCCTTGCAAATAATGTCAATGCAGCTGCCCGTCTGTCCGTGTCATCTTCCATCGTGCCTCATGCACCTGCCCACTGTACACAAACCAAATAGTATTGCAATCCTGGGTGTCCCCCCTCAGCAAATGTGAGGTTCTTCCTGCCGTCCAATACACTTCTGCAATACTTAAATGCACCCGTGTGCTGTTAGAATTATAGAAACGTATGTGGAAGCTGGGGTAAAATTGTATATTTTGTTATCCCCACTAGCCCGTTTCATATAAACATAACACGCTGATTGCCGATGACCCTCAGAGATGCGACCGCAGCACGCGCAGCGGTGGTAAAGCCCCCGTGTCTTCCAACACTGGTAGACCCCGCTGCCCAGCCGCACAGCCCCGCACTCAACTCTGAGACGTCTCACTGCAACAGGCAATAGTAGCAGAAGTAGATCAGGTCTCAGGATGGCCGGTCTCAAAAGCGGTACCCTCCGTGAAATTTCAAAAAGGCAGGCGCTCCTTCTGGGTACCAGGAAATCCGTGGAAGGTGGCGCGCACACCGGCAGAGCCACCGGTAATAGTCCATGAAAGTGAAATCGTAATCAGCGCGCTCTCAGGAACCAAACCACAAGGGGTGCGATACAAAAGGGATTTATTTCGTCATAAATCCAAACTTCGTGACGCGTTTCAACCATCAACCGGTCTTGCTCACACAAAAGAAACAGTGCATACAAAGCGTCATAAGTATACATTCGACATAAATGTAGGACTAGTGCCTTGTAAACAAAACAACTCAAAATGAAAATGAAAAAAGGAATGTACTTCACATAATGTGGGTGCCATCTTGAAAAGGTACAAGAAAAAGGAACAAGCTGTGTCATAAGGACTATTCTCTTCAGGAAAAAACAGAATGAAAACACTCTGTTTGCAGAATTGTATTTTTACGATTGCCAGGAATGTCTTGCTATTTAGATGCACTAATGCAGGACACAATTGTGCAAACAGAGTGTTTTCATTCCGTTTTTTCCTGAAGAGAATATATGTGTGATCAAGGCAGCAATGCCGAAACGCGTTGCAACAGCACGATAGCAAGATACGATTATGACAGCAAGCAAAGCAGGAATGAGCATGAAATAAAGAGAAAATATTTCGAAGCTTACTCTGATGTCGGCATCCGTTTCTTAACTGGTTCGGTAATGGTTGCTATATATATATGTATATATATAGTTTATACTTACCTGTAAAATACTTACAGTTTACATTTTGTGGTAAAGGCATGTTTATGGTAAAAAAGGGCTGCTGTAAAGACTTTCGTTGTAAAGGCGCATTTGTTGTTCAGGCGTCATTGTAGAGGCATGTCGTCGTTCCAGCAGTCGTCGTTCCATCATACATCCACTTTTGTGGTATTAGCAATGGAGCAATGGTAGGTTTCATTTTTTTAAAAGTTCAGATATAGTCTTACCCTATGCAAGAGCAAGGCAATGATTTCAGTGGTGTGTATCTAGGTTCACAATTTATTGCTATGCTATTTTGGGCTATGCTGGTACTGCAGTTGTGTTGTGGACCCCTCTTTTTTTGCTATAGTTTGTTCTGTTTTGCTGTTACCATATGGTATATTTTGCTATGTTGTGTTATGTTAATTCACAAAATTGTTGTATATTTCAACGTCCACAGTTTCCAGTGGTGCTTGGCTGCTAGCATGAGTTTCAACCTGGTACTTCTTGGTCTAAGACAGAGAGTAGTCCTGTTAGGCAGAATTAATTAAGGGGTGGGAAAGGTCTATTAAAAACCTTGGACCACGAAGTCCGCCAATACTTTGGAATGATGGTGATGGGTGGGATATGGAATAGGAGAGGAGTTTAGGGGAGGGCAGGAGCTCTATTATCATGGATGGTGTAGTCAATGGGTTAGGCCCGAAGGAACCTTTAAAGTGGGAGGGGGACAAATTGGCAGGAGATGTTGCAAGGGGTGGTAGGTGGGCAAGAAGGTGCCAGAAGTGGGGACTGTGATGGTAGATGCACGTCAGTTGAAGGGTTATTTGCTGCTATCGGGACTGTTTCAATCTTCTGAAGCTTCGCACTTTGCAAAGCTCTGACAGCTTTTTAAAAAGAATTTTCGAAGTTGCGAGTCAATGGACTCGAATGCAACGCACACCCCAAGTGTTAACGCTTCAAACATGAACAAAATGTGTTTTTGGAGCATATTGTATAACTGGGATATCACTTTGAATAGGGATGATACAAGCAGGCTATTGTTTAGGAAAGGAAAGCACAATAAAAGAGCAAATACAGTATGGATATCGCGGTTATACAAATAAACTATTATTTTCAAAGTTACCCCACCTTCATCAAGAACTTTATCTGATCCAGTTTTCATATTTTATATCCTCATGTATATCATGACTGATAATGCAGGTCATGTGTGACATGCATTAAGCTATTGCTCTTCCAATTGGTACGATCTGGAGTTTGTCGATCCGGGATGGAATTGGCTCGGTTTACAGAATCTTTAGCTGTCTTGAGACATTGAATGAGATGTGTGGTTCTACAAATGTATGTTGAGTTACAAGTCACTTAGTACTGATTGAAAAAATGGAGGGGTGTTTTGAAAACGGGGAGATACAGTTTGCTATTGTGTGGCTATTCTGCCTTTGGAGATAATTGTACGAATGATTAGAAAGTTTTTTCTTTATCAGAAATTGGTAGCCTATTAAATGGCGATATCTCTGCAGAAAGGGTGCAATGGTCTTGCCTTGTTTTATTTTATTGGCCTTATATTAGATGTTGAACTTGTGAACAGGTCATATGGACCAGTTGTTTATGTTTTTTACAACTGATGGTGCAAGTGGAGAAACCTCTGCAACTGGTGGTGTCATGCTGGTTGTAGTACTGTCTGTCACATTTGCAAGGAGTATGGACAAGGTCTCTTGAAAGACCCAAAGTGTAGAATTAGAGGAGGGTGGGTGTGGTGAGATAAGGTTCCAGCATAAATAGGTCTGCCCTGTGGATTTTCTACAAGATGTTGTTCTGTGTTGCAGACTGTCTGACTAGTTTTTACTCTTAAGAAAGAAAAGATATTTTAGAAGGCATATATTCATTGTCTAGTGACACTTCCTATGTCCGTATGTGTTTTAGGGCTATGGTTAAGTCTAAATAAAACAACCTAATCCTTGTCTTCAAAACGCTTCTGATTGTTTAAGGATATGACCAGTAGTAAACAGTGTTAGTAAGAAAGTTTGAGACTGACGTTCAGAAAGATTTAAGCCCTGATTCCAAGATGCCAAGCAAATACATGAGAAATATAAGGGCCAAAGTTAACGATTCGTGCTGCTATTTCCCACCAACATCCTCCCCTTCTCACCACACCTTAGATACCAGCCATCACAAGTTTTTTGCCTTAGAATGGGAAATATCATCCTCAACCGGAAATATCGGACCCTTTATCACATGCAGCTCCCAATAACAGGACTTTTTCTGCTGGCATTTTCAAACTTCTGGCATCAGGTAGACGGAAGTCTGTGGAAAGGTTTTTGGTTTTACCAGACACAGTTACAGTAACTCCGAACTGAACGGAGCATCAACCTAGTGAATTATGAGATATGTAAAATGATGAGCCCTACATTATGCAAGTTACCATTGTGAGATGTATGGCTGTGCTTTTAAGTGTGATTGTAGGTGCCTCTATTAGATATGAATGTTTCACCTTGGATTAGAAGTGAAAAGAAGGGATATAACATGCATTGCCTGTGAGCATAATTCACTAGGTAAAGGTACGTTTTACAGAGATCTGCCCATGCAGATGAGGGTGCGAGTTGGGATCTGGCAATGTTTATCCAACCTTTCATCCTTCCAAAGTAGGTGAATGCGTGCCATTAATTATGGTATTCTTAGCAATTATTCATAAAAGTTCCAAAAGGCATTTCTCTTGTCTAACCAAGGATGACATTTGTGACATGAGGATTACACAGCAATCTATGTAGTGGGGTTCGTGTCACGGGAGATGTATTTTATTTGATGGATTCTATTGTCAGTTGGAAATGAATAGTGTTACCTCAGAGCACCTGCATGAAGTTCCAAAGTTGGGATCACAAAACACTTCTGGACGGTGTTGTTACATGTCCTTGCTGGTAAGTAAGGTAAGTGATTGGTTCAAGCTCCTTTTACCTGGTATTTGAATGAGGATGTGTGGTGGTGATGATGGTAATGTCCTATTACTTAACAGTAATCTTTATTACCCCGATTCGGAATCCTCCTCATCACAGTCCTAACATGTGAGGTGTTTCTGCCTCTGACAGAGATTTCCACTTCAGCTTGAAGGGGTCTTTTATCTCTGTGACAGAAGTATAAAACCCCACCCCTCCCGCCATCCTCCTGTAATATACCAAGTCCGAGAAAAACTTGTGGAGGTGTACAAAAGGGCGGAAGAGAGGGATGTGAACTGGGACCAGGAGGATTCTGAAATGGGGTAATGAAGATTATCGGTAAGTAATAGGACATTACCGCCTCATCTCCATCCTCCTCATCCCAGTCCTAACTTGTGAGGGTATTCCAAGCAAGAAACACAACGACACCAAAATTGGATACAAAAGCTTTTATTGAATAACAACAATTACTAAATTGCCAATTACAAAACAGATGCCCCAGTCAAATCCAAACGATAATGACAGGCAAAAGTCAGCTGAGCAGGCTAAGTAGCAGCACGACAGATCTCCTGAATAGAAGACCCGCCAGCCTCAGTCCAGGAAGCAACCACAGCTCGAGTAGAATGTCCCTGAACATTAGAAGGAGGTCACACATCTGCAGAAGCATAAGCCTGAATGATAGCCTGCTTGGCCTATCTGCCAGTGGGCTGGGAAGAAACCTTGTTCCCTAGATTACCTGAACCAAAGTATACAAACAAACTCAAGTACTTGCAAAACTCCTTGGTCCTAAACAAATAGACAGACAGTGCATGGCCCATATTCAGGGAAGATGGAATCGCCTCCACATCCGGAGGAAATACCGGCAGAAATGGTTCCTAGTTCACATGGAAGGAAGATGAGACCTTGAGAACAAAAGTAGGATCCAGCCGAAGCACAACCCTATCTGGAAAGAAGTGCAAGAAGGCAAAAGAGGAAAGAAGAGCCCCCAGTTCACCCAAATGCCTAGCAGATGTGATGGCCACCAGAAAGGATGCCTTAGCAGACAACCAAGACAAAGGACAGGAATCCAAGGGCTCAAATGTCCATGATGATAAAAAAAGACATAGGCATGCCGCACCTCATGATAGTCATTTTGTTGGTTGTTCATTTCCAGATTGGAAGTTTTGTTGGGATTTTCCAGCAAACACAGCCCCCTGACTCCGGGCCCAGCTTCGAAAGGGACGTCTGCCAGGGGGAGCCTTAGCCGGTTTCTTCTGGACGAAAGACCGCCTGCCCATAGACAAATAGAAAGGCTTCAAAATCTTCTTTTCTTCTGCCACTTTTTGAACAAGCTCATCATGTTTAGGACCAAAATGCTTATGGCCAGTAGAGGGAAGTTTCATAACCAGGGCTTGCTGACTAGCCTTTAGTTTTCAAGACTTCATCCACAACAATATATGACCAGTGATAGAAGCCCCAGCCGAGATAGAAGCCTCCCACAGGTTATCAAAAGTTATATCTGACAAGAACTGGGATAGTAACTCTATATTTGCCAGGACTGGAGTGGACTGCATCACATCATATAAAGTCTGTAATTCCTTAAGCAAGGCTTGAGATGCAGAAGTCGCATATGTTCTGCCCAAATGGAAAAGATGGCAGCTGCTTAGGACCATTTCAGGGAAACCTCAACTTTTTTGTCAACTACATCAGACAGTATGGAATCCTCCAAAGCCAAACTAGAAGTTGACGCCATGGTGGCCAAAATAGTGTTCACTTTAGGAGTTTGTGGGAACAACTCCTCAAAGTCCTGCAACATATAATGTTTGCCCAAGAAATGAGGAATAGATTGTTTGTCCGGATCCTTCTATTCCTTGAACAGCAGAGACTTAATTTCATAATGAAATGGCAAATTATTATTTTCTTCAGCATTATACTGTGAATAAAGCCCTTCCTCTAGATGGGGGGTTTTCACCAAATCCCAATGCCTCTCTCATATGGGACGGTGCCCTGAGTGTACTTGCCTTTAGGCTCTGAGTCAATGTCATGCTCAGCCCCATCCAGCCGTGGCCATTTAGAGACAGATGACTCACCAACAGCTGAATCCACTGCCTCCTTGATGCAGCTCAGAGCGAGAAATCTGGAGCACATCCTCTATCTAATCCTCTCGAGGCTCCTCCACATGATTCTCCTTGCTTGAACATTTCATAATGCCAATGCAGATAATGAACATGCTATATCAGCATCCTACCTGCCTAAATATGGCTGCCAAGTAGTAGAATCTTACTCCCGTTAAATTACACTGCAAACAAAAAGAAAGGAAGCTTTTGGACCCCCAAACTTTTTGCCTTCTTCCTCTTTTTTTTCTGACTGGTTTTATTGATTTTAGGACTCTGCACACTTTACCACTGCTGATCAGAGCTAAAGTGCAAGTGCTCACTGTGTAAATGGTGATTATGATTGGTTATCCATGATTGGCATATTTGATTCACTAGTAAGTCCCTAGTAAAGAGCACTGTGTGTGCCCAGGGCCTGTAAATCAAATGCTACTAGTGAGCCTGCAGCACTGATTGTGCCACCCACATGAGTAGCCCTGCAAACATGTCTCAGGCCTAACTGTGGAATTCAAGTATGGTTTAGACTGTTGGGCTTTTGTGCATCCACTCTAGACAGTCACACAAAGGGGCATGAGGTGTGCCCTGCATATCCTGATTGCCCATCACCAGGCTGATGGGCATTCCTGAGCTAGAGTGGTATGAGGAATTGTCACTGACACCTGAATAGGGCTTTGCTGTCTCTACCCCCTTGTAGTGTGTCTGGAGCCAGGACAGGGCAAGGCAAGACCTGTGCACTACAAAGACTATCCTTTGAGGTAGGCCTACTTCGAAGGCCAAAAGGGGTATAAGTATTTGACCTATGACCCCACATCTTGAGAACACTTCTGAATCAAGAGGAGACTCTGCCATGAGGAAGAGCTAGAGAGGTTGTCAGGAGGAGTACTGCCCCTTTGTAGTGTTGCTTTGCTGGGTTGATCTGCTGTTGCTGCTTCTGTCTTGGAGAGGAAAAGGACTGGACTTTGCTTTGTATCCTGCTTGAGAAGATTCTCGAAGAGCTGGTGTGTGCTTGCCTGTTGTTAAGAAGTCTCAGGGCCATCAAATGACTTCACGTGCAGCCCCTGGACTCCTCTGCTGGAAGTTCTGACCTGCCAAGTGGTTCCAATTCCAGACTGGGTCCTTGGAGGTGGCTTTGCTGCAGAAAGAAGAAGAAAATTAATGCAGTGACCCTCCGTGCCTGTTTTATCCCCTGCAAGCTTGCTGTGCAATTGAAAAACCAATGCAGCCCCACGCTGCCGTAGAAGGTTCGACGCATGGCTGGGAGAATTGACGCTGCTTCGGTTCGTGTGGCTCCAAGCTTCCAGCTCGAGTCCTCAGCACTGTGTCTCCAATGTCCGAGAGACCCGCTCTGACTCTGACACAGGCCTGGCTGTGCGGCTGAAAAACCATTGCACTGCTGCACTGCGGCTGAAGGATCGACGCCTGTTCGGGGCTGGGAGCTTCGACTGCAGCAATTTCCGATTTTCCACACACTGTGTGCCAAGTTTCCAGTGCATCACCCTGCAGAAAGGACCCGCTTTCGGTTTTTAACACATTATTCTCCTCGCAGTAGGAATTGACGCAACACTTCTCCTGTGTGCAGCAGAAGTGACGCCTCCATTCACCTGGGACTCAACAATCGACACATCGCTGTGTTTTCCGACGCTTCTCTCCTTTGCAGCTATTTTTCATCTTGGATTTTGACCCATCAAAGGTACTTTGAGCTAAAATCACCACATCCATAGAGTTCTATGGACAGAATTGCTTATACCTTTAAAAAGAGATACCGTGAATTCAATATGTTGGATTTTCATCGTGTTGGACATGTTTGGTTTTGATACAGAGTGTATATTTTTCTAAACTGGTGTGGTGTCCATTTGTAGTGTTTTCACTGTGTTACTGTGTGTTTTATGTACAAATGCTTTACACATTGCCTCTGAGATAAGCCTGACTGATCGTGCCAAGCTACCAAGTGGGTGAGCAGGGGTTACCTTGGGTGTGCAACTCCTTTACCCTGACTAGAAGGAAGGGTCCCTACTTGGACAGGGTGCATACCACTGCCAATTAGAAACCCCCATTTCTAACAGCAGCCTTACAGAATGGCGTGTCATTTGACACACGTTCTCGGCCTCCAATATTGCATCACGTCTCATCAGTGGCGTGGGGGGCGCACGCAGTCAGAAGACTTGAGCTCCTCATCCCAGGCCCAGCACATAGGCAGGGAGCGTGCCGCCGGCAGTGCACACAGCCCATCACGCCCAGAGACGACGGCATGGAAAACACAAATCCCAGCCGAACCGGGATATAAGTAAGCACATTGAAATTAACAGAAACTTAATAAAACAAGCATTGGCAATGCCAATCGGTCTCGCCATTGGGATCTTATATGTATTTAGCTATGCAGCACATAAGCGGAGGGGGAGCGCGACACTCAGCATTTTAGCTGATGTGTGCAGTGGGCTTCTGCTGCCTCATACGCAGTTACCCTGACTTCTAGTGCGAAAGTGATTCAGCACCGACGCTAATCTGCTGCATAGCTAAATACATATAACATCCTAATGGGGAGACCGATTGGCATTGCCAATGCTTGTTTTTCCTCTCTGTTGGGGCCCATGCAATAGTAAAAGTGCTGGCAGAGTGCTGCCTGGAAGATGCGGAGTGGAGTCTCGAGAGCGTGGACTGGGTTGCCACCGTCTTTGATCGCTGTCTGCGCTGCACTTCTGCAGTTTGTCCGAAAGGGGATAATTTCATCTAATGTGATTAGCCATTTTAGTCGCTGGTCTCATTCTTCCAATATCTAGGTCTCATCCAGCACAGATGTGATTTTATTCCCTACTAACCGACTAGTACACAGTATACATTTTTAACATGAAATAGTTGCAACTGACCCCGCAACAAAAATACAAATTTTCGAGATATGTCAAATGATACGTTTTTTTTCTTAGACCTGGAGTAGCCATACCTACATCGCTCGCAGGTTTAGAATGGAATTCGGATGAATGTCTGACAGAATATCGACGGACAGAAAATCGACCTGCAAAAATATCGACACAGAAATATAGAAGTCAAAAATATCGAAGTCCAATCTACATAAAGGTAAGTACAAAAATATCGAAAAAAATATATAGTTGTCAAAAATATCGAAGTTAAAAATATCGTTTTTTTTAATGTTTTAATAATAATGTAAAATTAAGTAAATAATACATATAATTAAAAGAAATATAGTTAAAAATATTAAAAGAGATTTAAAAATAATAACTAATACATTAAATGTTAAAATAAATTAAACATATACATATAAATTAATATATATACTTACTCCACATAGTGCAACAGTAGGAAAGCGTTGGATAGCGTAGGGGTAAAAATTACTATTCTCACTCCAGAGAGTGCAACAGTAGGGAAAGCGCTGGATAGCGTAGGGGTAAAAATTACTATTCCCACTCCAGAGAGTGCAACAGTAGGGAAAGCGTTGGATAGCGTAGGGGTAAAAATTACTATTCCCACTCCAGAGAGTGTAACAGTAGGTAAAGCGCTGGATAGCGTAGGGGTAAAAATTACTATTCCCACTCCAGTGAGTGCAACAGTAGGGAAAGCGCTGGATAGCGTAGGGATAAAAATTACTATTCCCACTCAAGAGAGTGCAGCAGTAGGGAAAGCGCTGGATAGCGTAGGGGTAAAAATTACTATTCCCACTCCAGAGAGTGCAACAGTAGGGAAAGCGCTGGATAGCGAAGGGGTGAAAATTACTATTCCCACTCCAGAGAGTGCAACAGTAGGGAAAGCGCTGGATAGCGTAGGGGTAAAAATTACTATTCCCACTCCAGTGAGTGCAACAGTAGGGAAAGCGCTGGATAGCGTAGGGGTAAAAATTACTATTCCCACTCCAGAGAGTGCAACAGTAGGGAAAGCGTTGGATAGCGTAGGGGTAAAAATTACTATTCCCACTCCAGAGAGTGCAACAGTAGGGAAAGTGCTGGATAGCCTAGGGGTAAAAATTACTATTCCCACTCCAGAGAGTGCAACAGTAGGGAAAGCGCTGGATAGCGTAGGGGTAAAAATACTATTCCCACTCCAGAGAGTGCAACAGTAGGGAAAGCGCTGGATAGCGTAGGGGTAAAAATTACTATTCCCACTCCAGTGAGTGCAACAGTAGGGAAAGCGTTGGATAGCGTAGGGGTAAAAATTACTATTCCCACTCCAGAGAGTGCAACAGTAGGGAAAGCGCTGGATAGCGTAGGGGTAAAAATTACTATTCCCACTCCAGTGAGTGGAACAGTAGGGAAAGCGTTGGACAACGTAGATGTTAAAAATAACATACTTATAAATGAAATAAATATTGTAATTAAATAATGATTTATTAATAAATTTAGAAAAAAAACTACAAATATATCAAAAATAATAATTACTTTAATAATATTAAATACTACCCACCCTATTCCCCAATAAACACACAACACACTCCACATAAAATTTCACACAATTAAATTATATTTCAATTAATCAATTAATAAAAATTAATTTGCAATTAATAATTAAATTCAAAAAATGTCAATAATAATAAATAATATGCAATAAAAATTAATAGCCAATTAATAATTAATTAACAAAAAAATTAATTATCAATACCAATAAATAATATGTAATAAATAATTTAATGAACATTAATAAAAAAGTAATAATTAATTAACAGAAAAATTATCAATGCCAATAAATAATATTTAATGGAAATTAATAACCAACTAATAATTAATTAACAAAAACATTAATTATCAATACTCAATTTTTCTTAATTACGTAATTACAAATAATTTACTTACCACCCTATTCCCCTAAAAACACACAACCCACTCCAATAATAAATTAATACAAATACAATAATTATCAATTAATAATAATTAATTACCAATTAATAATTAATTAACAATAAATTAATTATTAATAACAATAATTAAAAATTAATAATTACTTAATTAAAATTAAATTACTTCCCACCCTATTCCCCTATAAACCCACAACCCGCTACAGAAATAAAACACAAAATTCAATTAAAATAAATTAATAATTCCTAAAAATTATTATTTAATGTACTATAATTAAATTACTTCCCACCCTATTCCCCTATAAACCCACAACCCGCTACGGTACTAAAATGCCAAATTTACTTAATTTTTTTACTAATTTCTAAAAAATTTATACATATATTTAAAAAAACAGTACAATACTTAACAAAAAATATAGAACACATACATATTAAATACATACTAAAATACATAACACTCATATAAATATCAATATTATTAATATCGATAATTTAACTATCGATATTACTAACATCGATATTTGCAAAATCGATATTTCTTACCTTAACTTCGATATTCTGGTTGTAGATATTCTTGACTTCGATATTTTGTCCCTACGATATTTAAAACTCGATATAACTGTGCTTCGATATTTAAAAATCGATATTTTGACTGTCCACCAATTCGGATACATTAAGCACAGAACGAACGGAGAGAACGTCAGAGTTTGATCAGGAAACTGCTTTAAAGTTTAACCCCAAAACTTTGAGAACGTTCACATACAAATATGAAAGTACATAGCAACTTTGGGATATCACTCACAAATAAACGTTTGCGAAGTTGTACTCGGAATTGCTCTTGCTTATGGAAAACGAGATGGTTGGAATAAGGTGCCGTCGAATCAGAATTTTCTTTTCAGTTGGACTCCTCTGTTTAAATGCCTAGCTAGCACCGGGTAAAACATGGTGAGTCTCGGCATGAAACTGGCCATATTTAACTTAAAACGATGGTCGAATGCTTTAAATGTTGATGCGGTGGGGATACTGAAAACACTGCAAGAACTACAGAGATTTTTTTATTATTACAAGTTGTCGCCGGATTCACTACAATCTACAGGCTACTCTGGACGGTGGAAAAGGTGTGCCGAACAACCAAGGAAATCAAACACACACACTCACCCTAACAGTTATTGACTGCACCGGTGCTGCCATTTACAGATTCCGGTCAATGCTACCTCCTGCACGACCATGCCAGTTTCAAGTGGTTTGCAGTTTTATTGTATCAAAATAAAGGCAGCTCTGAAACCTATTGCACAAGCCAGTGAGGCACGTAAAGCATTACGGTACGAGAATGGAGTGCAGCCCCTCACCCCTCCTACACTGACCTCGTGTTCCTTCCACCAGAAACGGCGTGCGCTGGCAGTGACAATTAACTTCCAGTCTGAAGTTAAACAAAACAAGAGGCAGAGGCAGACTTTTGGCGCGCATGCGCACGATGTAAAGCATCACGCGCATGCGAGAGTCTGGACAGGTCAGGCAAAATAGAGTGCGAATGCAGGCAGCCAATCATAGGAAAAAACAAGCATTTACAAATGCAATAGGACTCGTATTTACGCGAGTCCTATTGCATTGTAAACAAAAATGCGGCCGTCCAAGAAGGCAGGAACGGGAGTGGGTGGGGTGGTGGTGGTGGGCAGAGAAGTCACGGACTGCGGGAGGGAACGGGGGGAGGCAGGGGAACAAAAGAGTTTTGAAAGTAAAGGGGCTGATAGCCATGGAAGGAGAAAAATGACGACATGGTCGTCAGGAGGCGGGACTAACTTGCCGAAAACCAATTACAATGCAGCATTTAAGATTTCGGCCAATCAAAAAGATAGGTAAAGCTAGGAGGAAAGTGGGCGGAGCTTCCCCCGCTATACTGTATACAGCATCTCTCGACGAGGCAGCGCATGCGCTGCATAGGCGAGACCTGACAAACAGTGGGGCTTACCTCTGATCTGAAGGACAGAGAAAACAAGCATTTGCAATGCAATAGGTCTCGCATTTGCAAGAGTTTGAGCTACTGGCATTGTAAATGACAATGCCTTTTATTTAGGTGTTGGTTTTCAAAACAGATAAATAAAAGGCATTGTCATTTACAATGCCAATATAGCTTAAACTCTCGCAAATACGAAACCTATTGCATTGCAAATGCTAGTTTGCAAAAGCGGCCCATGCTACGCTTTCACTTTAATGGTGGCCACGCCCCTTTCTTTAGAAGCGGCTCATGTAAAGAAAGGTAAAATGAAAGCAAGGTAGGGGCGCTTTTACAACAACAACAAAATTGTTTATCAAGCTGACAAATGTATTTTGTTTGTTTGTAAAAGCGCCCCATTCCGCACTTTCACTTTAATAGAGGCTGCACACCTTTCTTTAGACAAACCGCGTCTAAAGAAAGGGGCACAGTCACCATTAAAATAAAAGTGTGGAATGGAGTGCTTTAAGACAAAAAAGTTAAGCGTGCAGACGCCAAACGCTGGCACATCGTCACAGCAGCAGCGTGCGAGACCAAGCAGGAGGGCTCGTATTGGGCGTGTGGTCACATAAATTAATTGAAAAATATCAAGCGGGGTGGCCGGCACTGAAGTAGCAAAGAGCGTGCAGAAGTGCTGCGCTTTGCAAAAGTAAAGAAAGACATCTTTCAAAAATAAGGCCAAGCGTTGTTGTATTCCTCTTAGGGTGTCCATAAACGGGCTTTCCAGTATCATGTCCTTATATAGGCACAATTTGCCCTGCCCTTATATAGGCATAAAATCCTAGCCCTTATTTAGGCATTAAACCGTGCACTCCAAATACAGGCATGGTCTCTGACATCCGTCCACCCTAACGTCACAACGAGTTCATGAAGAACAGACCCTTAGGCTTTGGGAGTTTCCCTAGCACAGGACTATTGATTTCTTCAAGGACTCATATATTATGCATGAACCATTATTCCTTAGGGGTTCATTCATGACGTCTTTCGCTGTCCGACTCACGTCAATACTAACATTCTTAGGTACTTCTCAGGTATAAATATACCTTCCCTAGACCCTGTAAACTAGAGGAGACCTCGACTTCAGAGGAGCCCGTTTCCCGGCCTGACGCACTGAGAAGACTCTGTCATCCCTGCACGCAGAGAGTCCAGCTTCCAGTGATCTGACTTCCCTTGCGGGGTGTTGGAGTTCGAGTCTGGCAAAGAGATTCCTACCTCTCTCATTCTTCAGGTATGGAACTGACTAGAACCTAGAGGGACTCTTGGCATACTAGGCATACTAGACTTAACAAACTCTTAGTATACCATAGTAAGGAATACTTCACCTACTTCATACCTCTCCCTACACCTAGGTTAGGTTAGGTACATTGGGGTAGAACCAGGTTAGAAACGCATCGTATGAGTACTCACATTTTTAGTCTGTGTCATTTATGTAAATGCATATATACTAAAAGATAATGCTATCGCAGTATTATTTATTTCTACTGCTCACACTGTACATTATTTATCTCGCATACTGTCTTGTGATCGTAACAGCACATTTTACTTACACCAGAAACAAGACTGTTCAATAAATCTTTTATTGAAACGCCCGTCTGTTCTTTCTGTGTAACTTGGAGAAAACTAAGCATGCACGATTGAGCTGAGTGAAATAGTTATCTATTGTTTCCACGACTCTGGGACACGTTCTGATTCTAAAGGGAAACAAAGTGGTCATGTTTTGCAGCTGCCAGAAACTACTCCCTTCTTGTCGTCAAGGAGTTTCTAGTGGCCTCTGAGCTAGCTGGCACAAGTAATTAAGTTTAATGTACTCGATAGGGACATACTGACCTTAGTCCTATGTCAAACCTATAGGATATATTATTCCAATGCGCAGAGCCTATTAGGGAAATAGGAGCTACACTACATGGCGCCCAACGTTTGGTAAGGCGGTAATTCAACGTTAGATACTGAGTAACTCAGCCGTGCTTTTTTCTCTCAGAGACCCCTACCCATATACTCCAAAAGACGCCTGGAGTGGGCAGGGTTAGTATCCACCAAGGCTACATAGGGCAGCACCCTATATATTAGCTGTTTGGTATGCTCAACTTTGAAGGATACAGCGTTCCAAAATATTGTGCACCTTATCTTTGTCTCCTTGAAACTTGTTCTACATTTTTCAAAAAACAAAATGACTGAAACCGGAAACGGTGGAGCTGCGGCTGATCCAGCCCAAGCAGCAGTTTTTAACATTACAGGTTTAAATGAAACCGAGGAGGGTGTTATAGACATCACTCCAAATTTAAGAAGAGCCATCACTCTAAAACTCATAAAACATGGCTTACCACCAAGAGGAGGTAGAGCAGTTTTCGTGATATAGGCACACGAATCCTTTCAGACAGAGTTATTCTATTCATGGGTAATATTTCCTGAATCCAATCCAGTAATACACATGTTTCACTTCTACAAAGAAGATGATCCACCAGAGGAATACATTCCTTTCGAGGATATTGAAATTCCATTAACATACCAGGAGTATCAGCTCTGGTTTAAAGGCGCCCTAAAACATCACAAAAACATTACCAGGCTCGGTCCACTAGGTAGACCAAGAGCAACATGGCCGATTCTAGCCGGCTACACACCTCATCCTGACATTGAAGAAATGTCAGACGAGGAATTACTTACTCAACTTACAGAGTTAATAAAAATCTACAGACAATTGGTCCAATATGTCATGCGGACTTTCACAGTCCAACCACCACTGACAATTCCAAATCAAACTCCTCACCAGGGGAATACACTAAAAATTACACCACAGACTCTATACGCAGTCATGGGTAAAATGCCCACAAAACGTGAGCAAATTCCATTCTGGATAGCTCAAAAAATTACTCAAATCGAAGCAGTATTTCCAAATACTAGCCCGTATGAGAAACACAGAATACTGACAATCAGTTTACCGATGGGGATCACACCACAACTGGAAGACTGCACCACTTGGGGCTCAGTCTTTGCTGCCATCTATACTAAAACACATGGCATTCCGTCAATTGCGGTAATACCTGATGTCCTGAAACAAATTCAAAACGAATACGGGGCAGAGCCTGCTCTAAATTTAGGTATGAAATTACTGAAAAATTTCGATCAGGTCTCAACAATAATATTATCTAATATTAAAGGGAGGCAGCAGCAGTGGCGATCCGCCAAAAATTAAGGGAATTTGATGTTACAGAACATCAAACTGAGCTACCCAGAATAATTGAACAATCTTATGCAGAATTAGGCAGAGATAGTTTGGGTGGAAGACCAGTGAAGCCAAAACTATCTGAAAGTCCTGAGAAGGACTCAATTAAACAAACTCCTACATCTTCTAAAAAGAAATGGGAGACTAATAAACAAAATTCAAATGAGAAACATTCTCAATCCCGAGGTAGGTCTCCTCAAAAGGAGCCCTCTGAAAGGAGGTATAACCTCAGGAATAGGGATAATTTGAGAAAACCTGACAGGTATCAAGATACTGATACACGTTCCTCTCGTCCCTTTCAGATCTCATCACAGACTTCGGAAAGAAGAGGACGAGCGGAACATATAGAAGAACGCGTGAAATCGAAAGACGAAAAACACGCTCCAAAAACTAAAGCAAAACCTCAATTCTCCAAAAAGAAAGTAGCAGGTCTAAAGTTCAGACATGCCGAGAATACTGAGAACACAACTCAAGAACGGAGAATGGGCTCAGACAATGCTGGACAGTGCAGCAGAAGTCACAATAGCTCGCCAGAACCTGAAGGAACTTCTGGAGATAGTGGACTTGAATGAGTACATTAATGTAGACACTGTAGACACCAGGGTTAGTACTCCACAAAAGTTATATGAAATAACACTCCGGATGGAGGGAGACAAACCAAGACAGGTGAAAGCACTTTTTTGGGAAAGACTATCAAGGGGCTATGACATACTTCTAGCAGAACAGGACTGGCCACCACAATTTGTCAGGGAGTGCCCACATGGCGAGGACATTATTATGCCTGCCTTCTCCAACCATATTCCAATTCACCTAAAATATACATATGCCAGGAAATGGGCAGTGGTCCAGGCCCCAGCATTATATAAAAATCATGTAGGATGGGATGAGGACTCACCTCACCATAAAATACATCTAAAACATGAACCAACTGCACAAAGGCAGTATCCAATAAAGCAAGAAGCTAAAAAACAGGTCAGGGGGATCTTAGATCAACTTGAATATCAAGGGGGGATTGAAACATGCACCTCCTCAATGAACAATCCTTTGTTTCCTGTCTCCAAACCAGACAACACATATCGTCTAGTTTTGGATTACAGACACCTAAACACTTGTTCTAAAACATTTGCAGTGCAAAATGCACATAGCACAGCATTAATGGACAACATTGTGCGTAAAAAATATAAAACAACATTAGACATCTCAAATGGTTTCTTTTGTCAAAACATAGCACCTGAAAGCAGGTACTTAACAGCATTCTCCATAATGGGGACCCAGCGTCACTTTTGTCGACTCCCTCAAGGGTTCAAGAACAGCCCAGGTTTATTCTCAGCGAGGGTAACGGAGTTACTACAAATTTATGACAATGAGGCATTGTCCTATGTCGATGACATCTATCTGACAGACGATGACCTGGAAAAACACTTGAACAGGGTGAGCACCATTATACTGGGTTTCGCCTCTGAGGGCTACAAGTTCAACTTTAAAAGTCCAGAATTGCCCATCTCAATGTCCTATTTTTAGGATATGAGCTTTCAAGTGAGGCAAGAGCTTGGCAGCTAACTTTCTAGAGAAATGTGCGCTGCTCCAACCTCCAAAAACGCTAAAAAACTTACAATCTATCCTGGGTTTCCTAAATTTTGGAAGAACATACATTCTAAATTACGCAGAAAGGGTTAAACCTCTCTACGCATTAATCAAACCTGATTTTTCGATCAGAAACTGGACACAGGAACACACAGAAATCTTGCGTTCACTCCAGGCTAACATGTTAGCAACAAATCACTTACAAACACGTGTAAGTCAACGTAATTTGGTGATCCGAATAATTTCGGGTCAATGCGGATTCACCTACTTAACCTTCAATGAGGGTGAGAAAATATCAATCGCATACAAATCTCATTTGTACACACAAGCGGAAATGCGCTTCAGTTCAACTGAAAAAATTCTAACAGCAGTTCAAACCGCTGTAGCAAAAGAAAGAGCCTTAGCCCAAGGGAAACGCATTATTGTCGTAACCCCAGTACCGGCTTTAGAAGCGGTCACAAAAGCAAGCATTCCAAATGCTAAAGCATTACATCCAAGATGGATACAATGGGTTAATTCTCTTGCTGCAACAGATGTTGAATATGTTTTTGATCCAGATTTAAAAACACAAGCATTCCTGCAATATGAACAAGAATGTCCTCTGCCTACTGAAATTCTGCCTCTTGATCAGTACGAATTCATAATTTACACTGACGGATCCGCACAACCCGCAACAGGGAGTAAGCAAGCTTACAGTGCAGCATGTGCGATCGTTAAATGTCGCATGCGAAATGGCATCTTCAGACCTATGGTCACAAAAACTCAGTCTCTAGGAGATTGTACAGCTCAGCGAGCTGAACTACAAGCATTCAAACTGGCACTTGAAAGTACAGATCGAGAATTCCCCACACTAATAGTGTGCGATTCCTTTTACTGTGTTCAGGCGTATAATGAATATATACAAAACTGGCTTGAAAATGGTTTCAAAGATCCGAAAGGTGGCACAATAAAGCAAAAAGATCCTTTGGGAACAAGTAGTTCAGTTGAAAAACGAACTACCAAAGGCTCACGTGATCCACACACTGAGTCATCAACGTGATGGCGTTCACGTTGCAGGGAATTCATTGGCTGACGAAGCCGCAAAGGGGGCTGTTCAGACGGCTTCCGTAGCTGCGATCACTCGTTCAAAAACGAAAATAGACGGTGAGATAATGTTGGCTGTCAATGCTTCAAGCAAGGGCAGCAGTGCAGCGTTACCAAAAAAAATTCCACTCAAGTACTCTTATGTAATTGATGCGAACAACGTTCCTTTTGCTCGAATCCCTGGAGTGGGGGATAGGGTCATTCCAAACAAGGAACGCAGATTAGGACTAATCCTAGCAGCACACGAAGGGATAGCTTCTGCCCATGCAGGTGTTTCAGCGACAGTATCTTTACTCAAGCAAAGATATTGGTGGCCTGGCATTCGGAAACAAACTAAAAACTATGTTTTAGAATGTGATATTTGCCAACAGATGAAAGTCTCAACAGTGAAACGTCCTGCGCAGACACCCCTGTTAATTTCAGACAAACCATTAGCTTGTGTTTACCTGGACCACTGCGGTCCCTTGCAAAGGGACGGTAATTATAAATATATCATGGTTGCAGTGGATTCATGCTCTAGGTTCCTATGGATATGGCCTCAGCGCTCGGCTGACGCTTGAACTGTTATAAAAGATTTGTGAGTCTTTATCGGCACATACGCAATAGGCACGCTACATTCTGACCAGGGTCCTGCGTTTAGCTCTCGGGCTTAAAATGAAGCCATGGCCAGTCTGGGCATTGCATTGTGGTACTCCTCTCCATTCCATCCTGAGGGAAATTCGGTTGTGGAAAGGAAAAACCGGGACATAAAGCAGTCTATAACAGCTAGGGTATTAGGTTCAGGTGATGGGTGGGTCAAACACCTTAATGGGGTCCAACGCTCATTGAACAATCTGCCAAGAAGTTCTCTAGGGGGGGTCACTCCATATGAGGTCCTATTTGGGACAAGAATGTGGGTACCAGACCTTGAACACGTAGGCACAGTGGTGGAAAATAAACCGTTTGACATCAAAGATCGTTTGGCTGTTTTACAGGATCTGAATGCATTAAGAACGAAAGAAAGCAACGTAGTCCTACAGCCAACCACCACTGGGGAAAAATCGGCGGTCCCAGCAAGGCCTGTCTGGATTCCAAAAGTTGGGGATCTAGTCAGAGAAAAAATTGCGGACAAGAAGGAATTTGGACCTTCTTACAGACAACCAGTACCTGTCCTAGCAGTTCAAGGAACAAGAACAGTACTTCTGCCGCCCCTTGCTGGAAGAAAGGAGAAAAGATTTGTGTCCATCGACCTGATCAAACCACAGTATGTGGCCAATACTAAATAGTAGGCCTCGTGGACTCCGACCTAGTAGCAGACGCACTCCTCTCGCTACTATCCAAGAGGTTCAGATTGAAAGACTGATAACTATCGAGACTTCAGCAGCAACAGATGGAGGACTAAGCAACAACGCTATGGAACTCATCCCTCTTGAAAACCAAGTAACAGTTCGTCCAAATACGCCTGTCTACACCAATGTAGCAAGTGATGAACTGGTTCCAGTGATTTCTACAAATCCTGATGCAATTCCAACAATTGATAGAACTGCTTCTGGCTATTTCATTAACTTTGATAAGTTCTCAGAAGATCCGAGTGAACCTGAAACGACGCCAGCATCATTAACATTCAAGCAGCAAGTACAAGACTTTCTTCACTTTCTGAAAAAGACTTATTTGGTTTCTCCATGGATTGAACTCTGGATTATATCTGGACTTTTTGTTTTCCTGCTCTGGCTAGCTTTGGTAACAACTGTGAGCGTGCTTATAAGTGGCAGATACATCCATGTGAACACTGAAGGAAAAGATGTGAACATACTTTTGAAACCTCATAAATCTTCCCATCGTGAAGCAAGAGACTTGTCATCAGTGAACATCACAGCCGTTCCTATACAGGATGGTATAGCGTGGGACAAAACAGATTTTGATATCTTCGGCCCTACGGAACAATTGAACATTCCACATTTGTTTAAAATTTCACTAAGTGATCTAATTTCGTCCAGTACCTATTCTGATGATTGGGACTTTGAGACTGTTAACGACATAATGTATGACTTAGAAAAATCTGCTGCATTTTCTAAAAATGAATTTTTAGAGGGTTCATCAGACTATGAACAACTGTATTGTTATAACCACTATGGTCATCATTATTTGCATAAATCTGCATACCCTAGAAATGTGTTTATGTTTAACCAATGGGAGCATTGTCCTACACCACCACAAGGTAGTTCAAGAACATTTGCTAACAAGTTTCCATATTTTTCAGGTTACAATACATCTGACCCAGAAACGTTTTACTATAAAAATGTAAACAAGACAGGACTGAAAATTATGTTAACTAATACGAAACAGATTTACTCTGCAGCATTTATTGCCCAACTGTCTAGACAGGGTTTCGACTTATGGAAAGACACAAAAACTGTCTGGGGTACTAAAGATTGGCAAGTGCAGGGGGTAGAAGCTTTATTTAGAGCCTGTATCATCCCTGAACAAATAATGTTTTTGAATGAAACCATCCAACAAACATCTTGTCTTGGATTAGCCAAGATCAAAGAGATGAAAACACCTTCTGTGCCAACTCCTGCCAGTGATAATAATACAAAGGCAGTGGTGACAGTTGACAATATACTACAACTCAACAGATCTAATCCTGATTGGAAAAAATGGTTGATCTGGCCCACAGACACGAATAACTGTCAGGAAAGATTCCTGAATAAAACTCAGGGCTTTACTATTAATAGGCCAGACCCAAGATACGTCCAAAGACAGCATCCGGGGGTAGTAACAACATACAGTGTAGGAAAATGATGCCTCGATTGGCTGCATAAGTCTACACTACAGGATGTGAAACAACACTTATCCTTACTTAAAGAGGACGCAGACCTTAGGGAATTCTTGCTTGGACCAAGAAAACCGCATCAAAAACGTTTCATATATGCCGGCATTTATGCTGCCTATAATGAAGCATGGAAAGTATCACAGATGGAGGCCGCAGAACGAATACGTGAACTTGATCGTATTAATTTAGAGAAAACACTCTCTGTGGTCGACAATGGGTTAACAACGTTGTCCTCCAGAACATATTCATTGGATGGCATTGTATCCTCTGCTATCGACATACTAGAACAAGATTTGGCAATGTTACAACAAGGTCAGTCTCAATTACGTTCTATTGTGTTATTAAGCTTGACGCTGCAATCTTTGCGAGCGGGCTATGTGCCTTGGCGTTTTATCAACACGTCAGCTCTGTTTGCAGAATACAATCTGACTGATAAACAGATCGAATTGGCACAAAGAGGAGCAAGGTATACAGTGCTGAGCATTGAAAAACTGGAAAAGTTACCATTCACAGTGGCAGAAAAACCAGCTACAGAATGGCTAATTCATGGCAAAATAACATTACCTGTGACTACTTTTCAGTTTCAGTATTGCCTCAGACAAATGCAAGCAGGCAAATATGAAAGGTTGGGTAAGGAATACATTAAGACATCTTGGGATTTACCGTATACATATAGATGTTGGAGTGGGGATCGTGAAGTGTTTTTGAGAGGTACACACTGTAAACGTGCACTGAGCGGTTCACTTATATGTCAGGACATTTCTTTACACATGGCTTGTAATGGTTCTGTGGCAAATTTGTCTTGCCATCAGCAGGGTATACCAGCTGCTGTGATTAATCCAACGTTTGGACAACTTTCTAATGGGAGTTACCTCATGTTGAATGATCAGAGTTGCTGCGGCATGCTGCCAGGCATCCCATATCTAGTAACGGTCAACTCCAGGGTCACTTGCTGTATGCAAGTATTGTTTGCCCCAATAGACACAGTCAGGGAGTCGCCTCTATGGCCTTCGCTGAACGACTCTTTTATAAGATTTGATACTTTGAGCAGAATGAAAGCCATGCTTTTACAGCAAACAGTGCCTTTGACCTCGGCCAAAGAAACCTATGATCTACAAGTAGCAAGGACTTCGGCTGAGATACAGACTTTAATACGTACAAACTGCCCTATACATTTCGTAGAAATAATAGGACGTATCTTCAATATGTCTGATACAACAGGAATTGTACATGTATTTAAGAGCATCTGCTCCGGTCTGTTAGCACCTTTCCAGGCAATACTCGGAATCATCCCGAACTTTGCACATTCGGTGTTTGGTGGCATACCATTAATTCTAGCACTTGTTGCCGGAATTCTATTTCTCTTCCTGCTATTGCGCTATGGCCAGCCTATTCGCAGACATCACTCCGAGCGAAATGGAGAAAGCTCTCCTTGAACGAAAGTGCCGTGAGCGAATAGTACAGCTATTGGGCATGACTCGTCTACGGGACCTGAATACCACGTGGTTCCTGTCATTCAGACCAATCTGGCAAGATTGCATCTTACCTGTTCTACGATGCCTGCTATGCGGTGAAGAATGCGTGTTGGACACCTGTCTAACGGATGTCGATACTCTGCTGGTCCCGATAACGGCCCATGCTCTGTGTTGTCCCCAGAGGCTACCAATCCTGATGTCAGCATTCATTGAGATCTCACAGACGCTTCCGGCTGCTGCTGAGGTACGAGAAAGATCTACAGGCACACAGGTAACAACGGACGCGAACATTGCTGCGGCAACCTATGCTGGAGGCGATGCTTCACATCTCTGTGCGATTAATCTACTACGCGAGGTGTTCCAACTGACACCAACTTCAGTGGATGATGTTTTGTCTATAGAAATAGATGATCTCATGTTTACCCCAGACCCGTAAACTGACTCTGATTCAGCATACAGTGTTCCAGAGATGCAGTAACAATTTGGCCTTCATTTTTCTAAAACTTGGAACTCTACCAAAATTGAACTTTTTTCCCATTATTCGAACGAAAATGGCACTTTCCTCTGCTTAAAGTAGAACTAGCCTTATAGTACAGACTTCACGGTACTTCCACGGACACTTAGTCATCTTGTGTGTCTAGAACAGTTCATTAATTTTCATGACATGAAATGACTTTGATGTTTGAACAACTTATCGATCATTTTCTGTCACATGTAAATATTATTGCTTATTTCATTCCAATTGCATTTATTTTCTAACTTTATACCTGAAATGAAAAGCATTTGCTTCAGATGTACAGTACCTTTTGCATTTTTTACTATGTTTTTAATGCTTTTAAGAAATATTTTTAAATATGCGGTACTCCATTGAATGTTTAGCATTTTAAATGTTTAGCATTTTAGTATTATCGTACACACGAAAGTGGAGTGGGTGTTGTATTCCTCTTAGGGTGTCCATAAACGGGCTTTCCAGTATCATGTCCTTATATAGGCACAATTCGCCCTGCCCTTATATAGGCATAAAATCCCAGCCCTTATTTAGGCATTAAACCGTGCACTCCAAATACAGGCATGGTCTCTGACATCCGTCCACCCTAACGTCACAACGAGTTCATGAAGAACAGACCCTTAGGCTTCGGGAGTTTCCTAGCACAGGACTATTGATTTCTTCAAGGACTCATATATTATGCATGAACCATTATTCCTTAGGGGTTCATTCATGGCGTCTTTCGCTGTCCGACTCACGTCAATACTAACATTCTTAGGTACTTCTCAGGTATAAATATACCTTCCCTAGCCCCTGTAAACTAGAGGAGACCTCGACTTCAGAGGAGCCCGTTTCCCGGCCTGATGCACTGAGAAGATGCTGTCATCCCTGCACGCAGAGAGTCCAGCTTCCAGTGATCTGACTTCCCTTGCGGGGTGTTGGAGTTCGAGTCTGGCAAAGAGATTCCTACCTCTCTCATTCTTCAGGTATGGAGCTGACTAGAACCTAGAGGGACTCTTGGCATACTAGGCATACTAGACTTAACATACTCTTAATATACCATAGTAAGGAATACTTCACCTACTTCATACCTCTACCTACACCTAGGTTAGGTTAGGTACATTGGGGTAGAACCAGGTTAGAAACGCATCGTATGAGTACCCGCATT
Source organism: Calotriton arnoldi (assembly GCA_963921515.1). Classification (NCBI taxonomy): domain Eukaryota; kingdom Metazoa; phylum Chordata; class Amphibia; order Caudata; family Salamandridae; genus Calotriton; species Calotriton arnoldi. Next base: position 1,212,968 of record CAWUFW010005212.1, on the reverse strand, counting down.
TTTAGTCTGTGTCATTTATGTAAATGCATATATACTAAAAGATAATGCTATCGCAGTATTATTTATTTCTACTGCTCACACTGTACATTATTTATCTCGCATACTGTCTTGTGATCGTAACAGCACATTTTACTTACACCAGAAACAAGACTGTTCAATAAATCTTTTATTGAAACGCCCGTCTGTTCTTTCTGTGTAACTTGGAGAAAACTAAGCATGCACGATTGAGCTGAGTGAAATAGTTATCTATTGTTTCCACGACTCTGGGACACGTTCTGATTCTAAAGGGAAACAAAGTGGTCATGTTTTGCGGCTGCCAGAAACTACTCCCTTCTTGTCGTCAAGGAGTTTCTAGTGGCCTCTGAGCTAGCTGGCACAAGTAATTAAGTTTAATATACTCGATAGGGACATACTGACCTTAGTCCTATGTCAAACCTATAGGATATATTATTCCAATGCGCAGAGCCTATAAGGGAAATAGGAGCTACACTAGAGCGTCCATGATCAGGCACCACACTGTCAGAAAAACAGGGTGGGTTAGGGAGAGCCTGTTGTGCCCGCAACAGCAGCTAGAAGACAGACATTAAAGAAAATGGTGCTCACAGACTGTAGGTAAAACAGACCGTGCAACAACACAAGTGCATATTCCCTTACTTTGGGAAACAAACAGCTTCAAAGCTATTCTCACCCTCCTGATCTTCAAGGTGAACTATGCTAATAGCCTATATGTAGAGGCCCCTTGTTTCCTTGTACACAAACTCCAATGAATCCAGTATGTCACAAAATTACTTCTCCTGTGCCTACACCCCAAGGAACACATGGCACTAGTCATACAAGAGATTCACTGGGTGGTCAGTGTTCAAGGCACTATGCACTGTTCACACAGCCTCGCAGGTAAAAGGACCAATATACCTGAAGGTAAAGTTTAAACACCACTCACAAAACATTCCAGATTAGCACCGCAGATCATTGCAGATCCTTACAAACAGAAATGCAAAGGAGGCACCACATTTTTAGTTCAAGCAGTTTAAACTGTGGAAAAGGGTTGTATAGCAAAATACGTAGTATCCAGGAGCACATGCATTTCAGAAAGATATGGCTACCTGGCTTTTTGAGATACCCCTAGACTACTGGCCCTGGCAAAACATCAGAACTTAAATCCCCACCTACATATGGTTCACACCAACTAACATTGGCTGACGACGTGATGAGAGATACAGGTAAGCAATCTGGTTTGGCCCGAGGCATCTTGTCCCCAGTCACACCTACTTTCAAGTAGCAAAACAGCTCCCCACTTCCTACTATGCAATCTCAAAATCACCCATATGATTGGAAAGATCCAGCCAGTCCACTATAACTATCCACCAGATAGTAAGACAGGAATACTCCAGCTAGAAAGATCTGCCATATGCAGATTGCACATTGGTGGACACTGGAGGACTCTAATATAGTTCACATCACCAGGTCCAAACTTCCTATATATTCTGACCATTAATTTTTATCTTGTAGTTGAGAATCTACCATAACATCCACCTCGGATGACTAAGTCAGTCCATTCTTGAAGGACCTCTTTTACTTGCATCGTTCGCTGCGCTGTACTTCTACTTCCCCCAGATCCTTAAGATTTCAGCCTGGGTGACCTCTTGCCACATTCACCATGTAATATGGACTACCAACTAATCAAACATGTCTACGGGAACAGCAGCTGACAGCTTCTGGGACCCGATGATGAAATACTTTGCTACCGTCATGGCTATTACCATAACAGAGCAAAACCAAAGGGGATGATGGACGGTGTGTTGAACATTGCAAACACTCACCCCCAGTCAACTGATCTGGGTTTAATCCATCATCATTCTTTAGCTCACTCCGCCACCCCAGTTCAGACATGGCCATATGCAAATCAGTCTGACCCTGTGCCTCATGGGAACAGTCCAGCCCGAACTGCCAAGCCATGTCTTCCCTGGACCAGAAACAAGCATCCTGGGACCGGTTTTGGGCTCACAGCCCTCATCAGCCAGGCTATCTTGAATCGAGTGGCAAAGTGAGCAAGGGACCCACGTCTGGGCATACCCTGCCAACTTAGGGCGAACAAAGCAAAACCAAAGGGGATGATGGACCGAGTGTTGAACATTGCAAACACTCACCCCCAGTCAACTGATCTGGGTTTAATCCATCATCATTCTTTAGCTCACTCCGCCACCCCAGTTCAGACATGGCCATATGCAAATCAGTCTGACCCTGTGCCTCATGGGAACAGTCCAGCCCGAACTGCCAAGCCATGTCTTCCCTGGACCGGAAACAAGCATCCTGGGACCGGTTTTGGGCTCACAGCCCTCATCAGCCAGGCTATCTTGAATCCAGTGGCAAAGTGAGCAAGGGACCCACGTCTGGGCATACCCTGCCAACTTAGGGCGAACAAAGCAAAACCAAAGGGGATGATGGACGGAGTGTTGAACATTGCAAACACTCACCCCCAGTCAACTGATCTGGGTTTAAATTACCATAACAGACAAGTAATGTATCTCACATAATGCAGACAGTCTCTGCAGACAGCTGCAGAGCATATCTTGCTGACAAGAGTCAAACAGTAACAAATGCTTCACTCCCTCACAGCACATTTTTCACTATACAGAATAACAAAAACGTTAAAGGCACGACAAAAGAAGACAGGCACCTCCAGAAAGGGTTTCAAACATTATGCCAGAATGAAAGTGGTAAAGTACCAAAATGAGCAGCTGAAACGTTATGCCTCATTGATCTGAGGAAAATCATGTTTGAAGAAGTCATGCAGCCCAACAGATGTGTGCGTTCTCCGCACATCTGGAAGAAACGGCCGTAAATGGGCCCTGCCCCTTTTATGAAAACATAACTTAGTGGTCATTAAGAGGCTTACAATAAAAGTCCTACGCTGAAATCTGCCCTTTTAACAAAAATAGTCAAACACGTCGGCACGTGATTAAGCTCATACAGCGCTTGAGGCAGGTGGCTTTAAACTGGGTTGGTAATGACGTAACACTTCAACACATACTTTCCCAGGTCCAACATTGGGGTCCATCAGACCTGACCAAGGATAGTGCAGTAATTCCAGTGTTTTAACACGGACATGGAGTCGCGCGTCAGCTGTTACTGTGAAGTGTCCGCTCTTCAAAGGTCTCGTGCCGAGCTGTAACTGAGGAAACAAGTCCACAGAGCGGCCCCAGCTCTACCCAGCTCCCTCCTCCAATGAGCGGCTGCATCAGAGCTGCCGACTCAGGACCGGAGATCAGTGTTCGAGCCTCAGGGTCGGCTCAACATCCTGTGAATCTGGGCAAATCATGTAATCGCCCTGTGCCTACACTATATAATTGTACAAATTTACATTAAAAAAGCAGCGATCTCTGAGGGGTGGGGGCGGGCAAGCAGCGTTGTGGGAGGGGCGGGGAGAGACAGCACATGGACATTACTTGTGAGACGCGGTAATGTAAATTGAAGGTAAATTAAACAAAAGGACAAGCCAAAACCAACAAAGCAATACCTTGATCTGGAGCATACGGGGGGAGGGAGGGAAAGTGAAAGTGCGCCATGCGCGTATTGCCGTACGTGTGCACATCTGCTGTCCGGGCAAGTGCACGTCTCCTGTCCCCCTTCGGACGCAAAACCCACAACAATAGATCTCGCCAAGGCGTGCAGCGCATGCGCTGCGTCGCTAGGCGAGACCTAAAAAGGAGCCAGGGCACCGTCAGCCACAACTGTTTAAAAATCAAAACATAAATAAGAGGCATTGTCATTTACAATGCCAATAGCTCAAACTCGTGTAAATGCGAGACCTATTGCATTGCATATGCTTGTTTTTGATAAGTGGTTGACGGACGACAGACAGGACCCACTGTACAGAGAGTCTGCATATGGCCATTAATGTCTATTACTGCTGTATGGTACTATTGTTTATCCTCTCCCCCAGCAGACACTGCTTTCCATTTGTAACAGTGTTTTTTTTTGTAAAGGAAGAAACTCCCCCCACCCCCAACTATTGTACTGCAGTGTCCTTACTATATATTTTTCCTTGGCTTACCATAGCTCCCTCTCACTTGGAATTTTGTAACCAAGGATGTGACCTGATCTATGTTCTTGCTATCAATATTTTCAATACAAATATTTTAAAAAATATCACTCAGTGTTTTTGCATGTAAAGTTTAGGACATGACTATAGTCTCCAACAGGGACCCGCTTCAATGCCCGTTTTAAATTCTTCCGGGTCTGAGACCCAGACGGACCCAGCCCACTTAAAGGCCTGACGATTGATATTAGGTAGGTTCAGACGCCTTTAGGTATAAACTGTGCAAATAAACTTGGGATTCTGTGAGCGAACAATGTCTAGTGATGAATATGTAATGTCAAGTTTTACAATTTCGCTATGACATTTAATTTTTACATGTAAATTTGTGTGTGGGGAAATTTTTTTTATTAAATGGATTTTCATGTAACATTTGTATTGTGCTGTTTTGTGAAAACATTAATCACGTAACTATATATATATATATTTTTTTTTACATTTCTTTGTAGGTTGAACCAAATGCACTGTATCCATAACTTCATTAAAATTAATTAGAAAGGTACATTGTATATACACACGCACACACATTCCCACATGTTAGTTTTCCATTAAGAAGAAATGAAAAAGTATGAGCAATGTACACAGGAACAAACTTGCATTGTATTGTATTGTATTGTAATTGTATTTATATAGCGCTTACTACCCCTGACGAGGTGTCGAAGCACTTTTTCGGCGAGTAGCACGCTACTCCGGGACCCAAAGAGGATCAGTGTTGAATTAGTATAGTGAAACATGCAAGTAAATTTTAAGTGGTGTATAGGTTACTCAGTTATTTGGATTCGGAAGGATAGCAGAAAGATAGAAGAGGAAAAAAAGGTTTGTATTTATATAGCGCTTGTTAGCCCTGATGGGGTGTTGAAGCACGCTACTCCGGAAACCCATAAAGGATTAGTGGTGAATTAGTATAGTGAAATATGAAAGTAATTTGAGTGGTGGATGCTAGTCCGTTATTTGGAGTGAGAAGGATAGCGGAGGGATAGAAGGGGAAGAAAGGTTTGCATTCATATAGCACTTGTTACCCCTGATGGGTGTTGAAGTGCTTTTCTGGTGAGTAGCACGCTACTCCAGAACCCATAAAAGGATTAGTGTTAGTGTACACACAGTCTCTCACATACATTCACAATGCACACACACACCTGTAAACACACACTCAGCCTTTCACATTCATTCACACCTGCACACAGACGCACACCAGTACATACAAACACATACCAAATACACACCTGTACACACACAGCCTTTCAATACACTCACACCTGCGCACACACCAGTACATACAAACACACACCTGCTCGCGCCCAGCATCTCACATACATTCACACAGACACAGACTAGTACATACACACACCTGTAAAAGCACACTCAGCCTTTCACATTCATTCATACCTTCACACAGACGCACACCAGTACATACAAACACACACCAAATACACACCTGTACACACACAGCCTCTCAAATACACTCACACCTGCGCACACACCAGTAAATAGAAACACACACCTGCTCGCGCCCAGCATCTCACATACATTCACACAGACAGACACTAGTACATACACACACCTGTAAAAATACACTCAGCCTTTCACATTCATTCACACCTGCACACAGACGCACACCAGTACATACAAACACACACCAAATACACACAGCCTCTCAAATACACTCACACCTGCGCACACACCAGTACATACAAACAAACACCTGCTCGCTCCCAGCATCTCACATACATTCACACAGACGGACACTAGTACATACACACACCTGTAAAACACACTCAGCCTTTCACATTCATTCACACCTGCATACAGACGCATACCAGTGCATACAAACACACACAAAATACACACAGCCTCTCAAATATACTCACACCTGCGCACACACCAGTACATACAAACACACACCTGTTCGCGCCCAGCATCTCACATACATTCACACAGACGGACACTAGTACATACACACACCTGTAAACACACACTCAGCCTTTCACATTCATTCACACCTGCACACAGACGCACACCAGTACATACAGACACACACAAAATACACACTGCCTCTCAAATACACTCACACTTGCGCACACACCAGTACATACAAACACACACCTGCTCGTGCCCAGCATCTCACATACATTCACACAGACGGACACTAGTACATACACACACCTGTAAACAAACACTCAGCCTTTCACATTTATTCACACCTGCACACATACGCACACCAGTACATACAAACACCAAATACACACCTGTAGAGACACAGCCTCTCAAATACACTCACACCGGCGCACACACCAGTACATACAAACACACACCTGCTCGCGCCCAGCATCTCACATACATTCACACAGACGGACACTAGTACATACACACACCTGTAAACACACACTCAGCCTTTCACATTCATTCACACCTGCACACAGACGCACACCAGTACATACAAACACACACCAAATACACACAGCCTCTCAAATACACTCACACCTGCGAACATACCAGTACATACAAACACACACCTACTCACACCCAGCATCTCACATACATTCACACAGATGGACACTAGTACATACATACACCTGTAAACACACACTCAGCCTTTCACATTCATTCACACCTGCACACACACACACATTTGTGCACACACCTGTAAATACACACTCACACCTGCACACACACACACCTGTAAATACACAATCATACATACCTGCAGTCTCTCACATCAGTGCATACTACACACGCGCCTGTAAATAGTGTCTCCCATGCATTCACACGCCCACACACCTGTAAACACACAGTCACAGCTGCAGTCACACACACACAATTATAAATACACGCACACACCTGTACACAGTCTCTCACATACATTCACACCTGCACACAGACATTTGTAAACACACACACACATGAACACGCCTGCATGCACACAGGACTCACCATGCGCCCGATGCCAATCACAGCGCTGCATGACTTTGTCAGGGTACTGAAGCGCTAGACACATAATTCATGGGAGACAGCTAATAATTGCGCAACGAAGACAGCGCTTTGGGCCAAGCAGAGGGCAAGGAAGCGCTACACAAACGGCAATGCAATGATGTTTACAAAAGGTTGGCGCTTCATCAGCGTGCAGACATTGTATTCTATACTGTGTTCTAGCCACGGGAGCAGCGACAACGGGAGCAGCGACAGGGGGCACGGCGGAGAAGCACTACTGCTAAGCTGGCAAGGATCCTTCACCATGGCAGCAATCAACTCCACGAACATGAGAAGCAGGTTGGGCCCCAAGGACAGGGCCACCGAAGCATATCCACGAGCCGCGAAGACATGACAATCGCGAGCATGAAGAGCAGGGCAGCCCCGCACAGGAGAGGGCAGGGCCCCCACCGGAGAGGCCCGGGGGCGCAGACACTAAGCAGGGTCAGAGCCCACGCAGGACAGACCCGGAGACACAGGGGCAGAGCACCGGGCAGGCAGGGGCTCAGCTTGTTCTCTGCACTGCCCCAACCCAGCACAGCCTGCACCCGGACAGCACGGACCCCGGACAGCCTGTCTGGGAGGGACCCAGCACAGCCTGTCCCCCGTCCGACAGGGACCCTGCACACCCTGTGATCGCTGACTGACCGGACCCCAGCGCTCCCTGGACCCAGCACAGCCTGGCCCCGCCTGCCCGGCTTTGCCACTTCCTCTATGGCTCTGGGTAAGTCAGGGAAATTACTGGCAGTCTATACAAATAATGAAACTGAATTATTCCGAGTTTAAAAATAAAACGGATGCTTCGAGAATTATAACTTAAAGTGCATGTAAGCTGTTTCTTAAAAGAAAACGAAGATGTTGCTAAGTAAGGCAGAAAAGAAATTCCAACAGACCAGCCCTACGCGGGGACAGGAGATGTGCACGCGTACGGAGTGCACATCTCCTGTCCCCCTTCGGCAGAGAAAGTGAAAGCGCGCCATGCGCGTGCTGTGTTCAAACGCCAGCCCTACGCGGGGACACGAGCTGTGCACGCGTACGGAGTGCACATCTCCTGTCCGTACGCGTGCACATCTCCTGTCCCCCTTCGGCAGATACTGACGACAATAGATCTCGCCAAGGCGGGCAGCGCATGCGCTGCGTCGCTAGGCGAGACCTAAAAAAAGGAGGATGGGCTGGAGGGGAGGGGTTTTATACTTCTATTATAGAGATAGAAGACAGCTTCAAGCTGAAGGGATCTATGACCCCTAGCGTGGAAATCTCTGTCAGAGGCTGAAATTCCTCACAAGTTAGGACTGGGACGAGGAGGATGAAGATGAGGGGGTGATGTGAGATAACAAGCAGTGGCAATACCATTAATGTGTTGCTTGCACCCTTCATTTACACAGGCAGTATCCTCACTACTCTGCACTCGCACAGGAACATTGCTCACCATGGTCTCCCAAGCTAATCCACTCCATTTGAACTCACCCCCGCACACCACACACCTTGCACTCACAACACACATCGCTCACCTTTCAGTCACAAACACACTCTCCTCAATTTAACCACTGTAAGGCAATGCTTGCATTCTTTCATTTCAAGATCGAGATTTTTATCCATAATCCAGGCCTGGAACAATAATTAAAGTTTTTAGATCAAGAGCTAGGAAATATTATTTGAGCTTCACATACCTTTTCAGGAAGCCCACATTATTTCTTGATGTAGACAAGTTAGGGCATATGTGCCCTCTAAGCAGCAAATGCGGCTGACGTAACTGGACTCATTTAACTAGCTTTCTTCATTATGGGACCTGGGCAGCTCTATTGGTAATCCAATGCAGCGAGTGGTGACAGTTACCTGAATTATTGGGATGCAGCATCATTTTATTCAAAAGAAAATAATCCGAAACTGTTGAGGGCACCTGTCAAGCTGTTAATGTAAGCTCTAGGAACATGCCTCTGCGAGCTATCAGTTAGCCCATTGTATGGTGTAAGCACATAATAGCAGCTCGCCAATTGAGGGCCCGTGACTAATAAACCAGCTGCCTTCGTCAGCTGATGATTTTCCGTACTTATGGCAATGGGTCCATTAACCGTCAAAGCTCGTATGATATGTCGTTGTTATTCTTTAAAATAGATCGCGCAAAAGTGTGAAGGGCAACGCTGGTGTCAGTAAACACAGAGCAGTCACATTTCTTTCTTGCTGGCACCAACACTCAGGGAAATGTGACACCACAAAGTGCGCCGATTCATGCAAGATCACATAGCTTAAGTGGGGAAGCCGAGGTGAAGACCCTGGGGCTTATTTACAAGCCCCTTGCGCCGCCGGCCGGTACGTCACCTTTTCCCATATTAAAAGTGACGTACCAGCGGCGCAGGGGGGCTTGTAAATACGCTGCACGTTGCGCTATTCAGCCCCTAATGAATGAATACATCCTCTCTGAATTCCTCTCACTCCTGCGGATAATGGCGAATGGAATTGCCTCTGGGTGTAACAGAGGCCCCCGCCGCCCCCGCGGTGCTTGGGGGCCCCCAGACTTCTCTAAATTTGAAGGGATCCCCTCTGCCCACACTGAAGTGAGTGCTGAAGCATAGGGCGAGCAGGACCGAGCAATGCACAACAGTTTCTGTTTAGCTTCGGCCTTTCTTTGGGCAGGGAGCAGTGTTGTGAAGATCTTGAGCACAAAAAAGAAACAGTTGCAATTTATAGCTTTTGTTTCATGCCCGTGTAGAGAGGCCTGGATGGAAAGGCACCCCAGCGGTTATCTGTGAAACTGAGCACTGGGAGTGCAGAAAGAAACAGTCAAGCGAGCTGCAACCAGAAAAGGTCAAAACATAGCTGCCAAGTTTCCAGTTTGCTTATGTGTGATATTTTAATGATTCCGGTGTACTTATGAGTGACATTCAATGTGCCAAATGTGTGACACTTAGAGGGACACTTTTGCACTTGTAAAACCAAGCAATGAGGCACACAAAAAGATGTAAATATCAGAAATGACACCCTTTTGAGCAATGGGGAGCTGTAAAAAGATCTTGAAACTGTTGCAAAATCCTTGAAATGTAAGGTTTGTAAGACGACAGTTGCATAGTCACAGGCGCAGATTCACAAACGTGTCATGAAACGCAGCGCAGCACCCAAAGAGGCTGCCCTGTGTTGCCTGACAGGGAGAGAGCAGGAGAGCTCTATATTCATAGAGAAATGGCACTCTCCTCCCCTCTCACTAGCGCCGGCGCCGATTTGTGCTGCTGTGCACCAGGCACACACCTTAGCGCCATAGTGCCTGAGTCTACCATAGGTTTCGTACAGGAAGGGTACCTTTCTTGTACAAAATACTATGGCTAGACAAGTTTAAAACCTTTTCCTATTGTGTATGTGCGCTGTACAGTGCAGCACACATGCAAAGTTGGAAAAGCAAGGAGAAATGGAAATATTTCTGCTTTTAACGCCTGCTTTTCAGCTGCGTTAATTTTTGCCGCTAAACCCTGTCTACTAATGTTAGTGGATAAGGTTTACCGTCAAAAAGCATGGGTGTTTGCATGGGAACGCACATGTAGCACCCATGTAACATCTCTTGAAGTAAAGTATTGCCAAATGCTAAGTAATGCAACGCAGTGTTTCGTGCTGCTTTGCGTTACTTTTCCATACAAACCAACGCAAATCCGTGTTGGTTTGTTGATCACTAAAAAGGTTTAGCATTAAAAAAGTAACGCTAACCCAATGCTAAACCTTTGAGAATCTTGGCCACAGTGCTTTCATTGTAGGTTTGCACCGTTAGCACTATGAATACACTAGTCAGTAATCCTCAAGGTGCTAACGAAGACTCAGTTCTGTTTCTCTCTGATTATAGCACACACGCGCGCACACACACACACACTCTCTCTTTCTCTGCAGTGATTTCATTAACCAATTGAATTTTCATTAGAAAAAGTAAAAAAAAAATGCATTTTCAGATCAATTTAACTTACATGATCATTTGCCATTTAAAGTGCATCATTGATATTTTTTTATATGGTTACCTGAAGATGAAAGACCAAAATAGTGGTAGAATATTTTGCCATTTAAGCCATGTGATGTCTTTTACCCCTCAGACACACTCTAGCAGGCATGATCATCGCCCCCATGATTGTACAGCACTAAACTAAACTTTGTATAGTCTAACTTAGATACTGATTGCTGGAGTGCGACGCTCTCCATGTTTTCATGTTAAATAAACCACCTCCCTCTGCTGTCAACGTGATCTAAACACCTCCATTAATAAACATTTCAAAACTTTGCAGAGGAAAGATGCTTTAATATCTGAGTTCCAGAGGTTGCGCACGGATAAGAAGGGACAATGGGTATGGCAAGGAAAAACAAAGCTGCTGCCCACCGTCCACCACAGAGGTAGATCACTGCATGTCATTGGACACAGTGGGATGTCGCTGTGCCTGAAATTAACAGTCAAATGCGCCACCCACAGATCTATGTGTTAGGCACAATTGCTTGAGCGAAAGGCCGGGCTCAGCCTTTCGCTGCAAACTACGACAGTTCTATTGTCGCCAGCCTCCCGATTCGGGAAATTATTAGGCCTCACATAAATTTTGACAGCAGGCACAGGCAGCATACAGCAGCACATAAATTGGAAGTGCACTCACAGCCTAAATAAATGCAGCTCCATGTTATCGAGTGTCTCGCAGCGGGTGGCCTCTCAGGGTCCATTAATGTGCAACTAATGCATTTTAGTGCAGTGATGCAGGCACCAAACTAAAATGCACTAGTCAAACTCCTAATGCGTGGTACTTGACAGTCAAAAGGCAGAGCACAGGAAGAAGCAATACAGAGAGACTTCTGAGAGAGAGAGAGAGAGAGAGAGAGAGAGATGATAGAACTCTGTGTGTGGGTGTCTGTGTGTATGCATGTGAACGCAAAGGTGAATAACACACCCAAAACTCCCCCTAGTGCAGGAGTCCCCTGGGGCCCATCAGTCATGCAGCTTCCTTGTCCTGATATCATGCAGCAGGTAGCAACCTGAGACATTGCGATAGGTTGACACTGCTCTGCAGGAATGCAAGTAACAAGTTACTGTTACATGTTAGGAAGTCACTGATTCTACACGAAGCCCGGCCAGGGTCGTTTTAATTGCAGAAGTGGGTGAAGGGCAGTTGCAGAAGGCCTGGATGGATGACTAAGGCAGGATTCATTGTTTGACTGTGGACCCTCCCACACTCAGCCTGCTTCCTCAGTAAGAACCCAGTATCAAAGTCAGACCACAGAGCTGGCAAGCAGCAAAGAGCCAAAGGGTTGTATTTGGGTTTCATGCGTCCTGGACCTGCAGCAGCCTTCTTCCATGCCATATTGGCAGCGTTCAGCTGCTGAAAGGCTGTGACTCCTGGGGATTAAATAAGTAGTGAGGCTAGTGCTGGACCAGTTGTTGTCCCCAAACAGGTTAGTGCACGAACAGTCCTTTTCTTTCTAGCTTGATATAATAAAAGGAGGCATGGAGTAACTGGCAGGCCCTGGGGGTATTGGGCCCATACCACAGATCCATTCACCACCTGGTCACCACCAGATTTAACGAACACCCCAGCAGTCCCCATAGTGTTGGATGGGGGCATTGTTCACTGGGGACCCTGCAAGTACTGAACAAAGGCAACTGGTTTAACAATGCCTGACAGCTGATGGAATCAGGGTAGGAGTGGCTTCTTGCATTGCTCGGTCTGTCTTTTCAGAGGTAGGTTTTGACCCCCCCACCCAAGGAGTGAGATCTAACCAAGTAAATGGACCTGCATTACCTCAAGCAGAATTACATTTACCACAGATGAGGATTGAACATGTTGCTCTGGTCTGGAGATGGAGAGGGTAACCAAGCCAGGTTCAGATCCTGTGACTTTGTCAGTGGTGCTGTTGGCTCAGACTGTCAGTGCCTAGGTATTGTAGCAGGGTGGCCCTATGGCTCAGAGCCCTGACTTACCGCCCTATCCCAATGATCCTCTGAATAGTAGACATTGTTCCTTAAAAATGTATGTTTTTCCTCCATAATTAATGAAAACTGGGTGAGAAAAATGGAACAACTTTTCCATTTTTCAATCTGCGCTAAAAATGAGTGCACTTCACTTCTTTAAAGAGTATGTTTTTCATCCTGTCGGAAAGCACCGAAGACTCATGAGAAAGCTCTCAGAGCTCTGCTACTTCAAATAAAGCGTACATTTAAAAGACCATAGTCACACTGCTTCAAACTGCATTCAGTGTACTTATTCCTAGTGTCTTCCCATCACCTTGTACATCACTACTCCCAACACAACATCCTTCTTTTTCCCTGTTGGTTGCCCCACTATTCAGTCTGTGGGTTATTCCTGCTCTGTTATCTCCCAACATGTAGTTTCCATCCTGCTTTCTTTCCTCTTCTCTCTATGGCTGCTACTATAGGGTACTGGTCTTCTGTGCCTCTCCCTCATTTCTCCATATAGTATCCTTCGTACTCTGTGAATGTCCCTCATTTCAGGCAATCTTACTTTCTGGACAGCATCTGCTCATTTTTCTGCATGGTACGAATGAGTAGCTACAGAGGGATGCTGACAGTCCTGGCGAAGGCCTCAGACCTGAACGGACTTTAAAAGATGGTCGAAACATGTTGGCATTATTATAGGGGTGGATGAGTCATTAACACTCAATGTACACCCTGGATGAAAATGAAAGTTTTGGGTGAGGTATCTATTCCAAAATCATTTTGATTCTGTTCATGGGAACTGCCGCATTACAGATTCGACCTGGTCATCTTTGTGTGTGTAGTGCAAAAGTATAATACCTGTGAGAAAGGCGAAGAGAAAACAAAGGTGTATTTATAATAGTGGCCAGATTGGAGCACTATTGAAACCATCTGCTAATGCCAAGACCGTGCTGCAGTATAACACTCCCTTAGAGAGGGAGAGAGGGTGCAGTATTGCTGTGTAAGTTGCCAATTGTTCAGAGTTCAAAATAGCGGGATGTTGTACACCTACTTGGAGGGATGCCAAGCCAATCCAAAGTACTTGCTCAGCTTATTCTGATTATTTAAATGTGATTCCTCCTAATGGTTGTGAGCATCAGAGTCCCATTCAGTCTGATTTACTCCACTTCACAAAACCTATGTATCGCCCACCCATTGCCATCAACATTCTTAAGGGTGCTTGCATCCCCCTGCCTCCGAGGCCAAAAGGAATAAAGAGGAACGGAGGAGTAGGCGCGCCTCTTCCATCAGCCCCCTTCCCTCTGCACTCTTGCCTTTGCTCTCCTACCAACCATGGATTACCGAGACCATATGAGTGTCCTGCCCCTCTACAATCTGCACCTCCTGCACCAACCTTGCCACAAACTTTCTGATCTCTAACCTCTAAATCTCTTATCCTTTCTGTACTTCCCCTTATGCCATCATACCAAACTTACCCTGTGGCCAGCAGGGAGGTGTGGGACAAAGAAAGAACAGGAAAAAGGGCTTTCTGTGTTTCCCCTTTCTACCTGCTGCACAACAACAGCAGACCATAAATAACCTATTCTGTGTAAGCATCACTGGAAGGTTGTATGATAGAGGCACGCATGGCTAAACCATGCGTGCCTCTACCACGCAGCTCGAACCACCAATGCGTCTTAGCCACGCATTCCTTGACCATGCATACCTTTACCACGCAATTTCGTGGTAAAGGCAGAAAGGTAAAGGGGTAGGCGTGGCTAAGTTCGCCACTACTCCGATCCCCCTGCCCTAAGCTACAGACCCCCTACCTGCCCCCCGTCCTGAAGCCCAAAACCTTCCCCGGCCCCCTCCCATCCCACCGGGGCTGTCCCTTAAACTACCCCAATCCCTTCCACTGCCCTTAGGCCTAAAACCCTAACCCCAAATTTAAAATACTACCCCGACCCTCCTTAGCCCTAAAAACTACCCTGCACACCCCTAAGCCATAAAAACTACCCTGACTACCCATTCCGCTCCCTCTGCCCTGAGGCCTAAAACCCTGCCCCTTTACATACACTACCCCGACCCCCTCCATGCCTGTGCTGTCCCTAAACTAACCCCACCCCCCCTACTGCCCTTAGGCCTAACACCCTAACCCCTAATTTAAAAAGCTACCCGACCCCCCGTGCCCTAAAAACTACCCGACCCCCCATGTGCCCTACAAACTACCTAGGCCCCTCCAAAACCCGGCCCCAGCCCCACTTACCTCACCGCGTCCTCCGCTTCCTCGCCCAAGGTCTTCCTGCTTCCAAATTCCACCGGGCAGCAGCCAGCAGCTTGACCGCGCACTGCCTTAAGCACGCATATGCGTGGTTAAGGCATATGCGTGGTTAAGGCAAGCGTGGTAGCGCTGAGGTCGCAGTGTTCTGACTGTTTCCCTCACTGGAACTGCACCACTTTCACGCGCCCAAAAGCCAGGTAATGCTTCGGAGAGAAGAGGAGTGAGGCAGCGCTACCGCTCATTGCACCCTCACCCTCTGACCAGACTCGAGGTTAACAATGAATGGTGAAAGGGGCATAGCTATTAATAGTGAATTAGGCACAGGGCTCGAAGAGTCCCTGGCTTCCCATTTCTGGAAATATTTCACCACTGAGCATTGTAATAGGCAGCCTGTTTTCCCTTGCTAGCAGTACAGCCCAATGCACCAGGTCTATAAAGTCAAGGAGGATTCAACTAGTGAACAATGCCCAGCTGCAGACCCGACTCTAACTCAGAAAGCCACTATAGTTGCTCCAGGCTGCCATGGCTGTATCCCCTGTGCATAACTTGTAAAAGAATAGGCAACCAAAGTTTTGCTCCGAAGGCAGTGGCTGGTGTTTACAAAGGCCAGGGTTGCCGAAGTCCAAGGTTCCTCAATTTCCCTATTCCTCCCCAGAGTCTCACACTCCATACCTTTCCTTTGCTGTGGCACCGGTCAGTAAAATAACACGCACCAAAACAATTGGCATCCCGCTCCACCACATAGAGCCAATAGGCTCCTTCTCCCTGTAGACACGCCTGCTCCTGGAACTGGGTGCAAGCCCCAGTTCAAGACACCTAGCATGTCCCTGCCTGCAAATGGTTGCTGTGCAGGTTAGACCCACCCAGAGTGCCAGAAGCGACTGAACGTGAGGGGCTAACACTTTGATTTCATAGTTTGTGTGCATGAAAGAACACAAAAGTCAATGTTTTTCCATATTATAAGGCAGGGACCAACAAACTAGGGCCCGCGGGCCACATAAGGTCCGCTACAAGATTTTATACGGCCTACAGTAACTTTAAATATTTTTTCCCAACCACACGGCCGGACAGTTAACACATGCAGTCCACACGCATGAGTGCATTCAATTCATTGAAATGTATGCTGCTGAGCTCCGTGACAAACATGACAGCTGCCTGCTCAACCTACCCTGCCCCTCCTTCCTCTTCCTAGCGTTCACTCAATTGATTCCAGTGTGAACCAATCAGAGGTTCTGTCCTGTAAGATCTGTCTTCATATACCCAATGGGAGGAATGGTAAGGTGGGGCGTAGAGGCCTTGAGAAGTTTTACACTGGCTTAAGGTGACCTGCAGGGTGAGGCTGATGTAGTCGGTTTAGAGGAGGGAGCGCAGTGCAGGTCTCAAGTCTGAACTCTTTGCTGAATTGCTGTCAGTGGCAGAGCAAAATGTCTCTCTCTACCAAGCTCACTCTGGACCAGGTTGATGTGAAGAGCAAGAGATTTGTGATGAGTATGAAAAAACTTATGGTAACCAGGTATAAAGCTAAGCGTTGGCGCTCTCCAACTAAATTTAAGGGGAAAGTATATAGCAAGGGATGAGTATGAGTGGTGCTCCAAGGAAAGGATAGGTTATCATCCACAATCCTACAGGCCCTCCCAATGAAGAGCAAAATATTTAGATATACAAATCCGAGCACTCAAAAAATCTCTTAAACAGTAGTATCGTGATGATAGTCCATTTTAATCCAAAATCTTCAGCTCAGGCCCCAATAGTAGTCCAAGTCTTCATATTACGTTTGTAGTAATTGACATTATCTCTTGTGTTCAAAAAGGCAGATAATCCCGTGCAATTGTTCAGAAGTACAGGCTGTTGGTTACACAGTTTAGAGACAGCAAGCCAACACGTGTTTCGTCGATAGTGCCTGACGGATTGGATGGTGATCGTGAATCCACATATTCTGTTTCGAACAGCCCTGAAGAAGTCGCGGTCTTACGACCTATCGACGATGTGGCTCTCGCTTGAAAAGTTTGGAAACTCCTCCGTTAGGTGCACAACAAACATCTGAGAATTCAGGAAATCCAGGGGAATTTAGGGCTCAACTTGAATTCCATTGCAATCATGATTTGGGAAGAAGCTGCAGGAAATCCCATCAATAAGCCACTTTTCATCATTTCCACTCTTTATGAAAATCCTAATGAAATGAGCTTGGAATAAGGCAAAATATGCTGGAAACAGTGTGCAATACTCCAGTTTCTCGTTGTTATGTATCACTGCAAGCTGAAAATACTATAGATTTGGTGCAGTACCATACCTGGTACACTGGTGTGTTGTAATACTCAGCCTAGCATCATATTACTGTGCTACTCCTAATGAGGTCCTTAGAGTCATATTGAAAATGGTCTTGTTCAGAGTTTACATTAATCAATTCAGGACTGATATCTAGGGTGCTCTTTCCAATTTAAAGGGCCCCCTCTTTAAGGAAAAGCAGGGCGCTTAACACAAAGGCAGAGTGGGCACCAAGTAATTTTGCTACACATTACTGTTCTTACTGGCAGTATTGAACCATAATGATGCTTGCTATGTAAAAGCTCACCATCTCCTCCCAGTAGTGCTGTGGCCACAGTGGTTGCCTTCTGTTTGTCAACAGAACCAAACAAACCCAGATTGCAAATTGGCTTAACTTAAACTTACTTGCCCCCCCTACATCTCATAGAGCATGGGATATCGCTCTAATTCACTGTCAACAGCCATTTCTTATTCATCCAATGTATCGCAAGGAAGACCATGACAGATTTAAAAAAATGTTTTTTTTATTATTTCGCAACAACAGAAGTGAAGCCAGTAAAACTGCACACATCTCATATCCATATGTATACTGTACACAGCCAGAGTGCAATCTACTTTCAAAAACACCTAAAGTAATATGTAAGCAGTTCCAAGGATATCCTCATTATAGAAGCAGTTTTGGAGGGGAGGGAGTGAGAGAGCCACTCATCAGGTAGTGTGCTGGGCCTGGGGTATATCAAACATAAACAAACTGTGAATATAAAGCTAAATAACATCCTCCATGAGTTGCGAAGTCCCACCTATAGGTCTAGTATCCATCAACTGCTGGATTCAAACAATGTAGGGGGCCCGTGATTCAGTCATTTCACCCTTGTGCAGTGGTAATTCTGTGGTTGCTGAGTGTTCCCCTTAGGGTGGGCATGTGTCATTCTTGGTTTTAATGTTCACAATGTAGGTGTGCCAATTGTCACGCACCACCCTTGCCATTCCATTAGCACAAAGTAATCTCAGCATACTGGGTTCTGTGCATGCCCATTGCAGTAGCTTATTCAACAAGTTATCAGTGTCTGGGGCTTTCCACTGCATTGCAATCTGCCGTTTGAAGAGAAAATCAACAAAAAACTCCTTCACGAGCTCCAGACCGTCCAGAACGCCGCAGCCAGACTGATCCTAGACATCCCCCATCACAACCACATCACCCAACACATCCGTGATCTGCCCTGGCTCCCCATCGAAAGAAGAATAGCCTTCAAGCTCCTCACGCATGCATACAAGACCCTCCACAACATCGGACCTGCATACCTAAACAACCGCCTCTCCTTCCACGCACCCTAGAGAAACCTCCGATCAGCCGACCTCTCTCTGGCCACCATCCCATGTATCTACAAGACCAGAACGGGTGGAAAGTCCTTCTCCTACCTCGCAGCCAAGGCCTGGAACAACCTCCCCTTCCTCCTCCGGCAAAGTGCCACACTGCTCCAGTTCAGGAAGGACCTAAAGACCTGGCTCTTCAGATGACCCCAGCAACCAACGGAGCTGCCCCCCCAGCGCCTTGAGACCCTCACGGGTGAATAGCTGCACTTTGCAAACCCCTGATTCATTGATTGATTGATTGACCAACCACGCTAGTAGCCTGTCCGATCAGTTACCCTCTGCATGCAGCATAGTCAGTCGATGTTTGTAGTCGTGTCAACCCAGACTTGTCTCTGCTTTCCTATACTGTTCACATAATTGTCGGAGACACTCAACCTCCGCCTCTCGGGCAGCTACTGCTCTCTCTAAGGGGCATAGTTCCCGCTTCACTTATAGTAATTCATCCTGTAGTGTTCGTTGGACCCCCCAGGTGTCAGCCATGAAATTACCCCTTACCACTACTTTGTGTGCATCTCATTCTATGGCCCTACAGGAGTGGAACCCATGTTAAGGTTGAAGTATTAAGTTATGCATGTTGAGAGGCCTTCACTGAAGGGGGAGGTCTAATAATGCTTCAGTCTGAAGATGCCAGGTAGGAATTTGGGCGTGCAGTCTGCCCCTCTGCAGGACTACTTGTAGCGGGCAATAGTAGGAGAGCGGACAGGCCAGGTACTCTGATCAGGTAATCAGTGGACCCAGTTGGCCGGTGCAGAGAATCAGATCGAGCCTGGTGTGAAGGTCGTGAACCGGAGAATAGAATGAATATTCACGGTCTGCTGGCTGTCCCAACCGCCACATATCGTGTAGGTGTCTCTGTGTTATCCAAGTCTGGAAGTTTTGTGTCATCCGAGTGCCCCTGCTGCACCCCGCAGGGAGGGAGTCGAGTGGTTCCAGATCACATCCGGCACACAGTTGAAGTCCCCACTCCAAAGGCCCGGTGCAGCCGGGTCGTAAAAGAGCGCAGGAGTGAGCGCATCAAAGAATTTTGTTTGATAGGAGTTGGGTGCATAGATCCTCACAAGTGTTAGCTGCACCCCATCTAAGTGGCCCTCTAACACAACATGGTATGCGCTGTGTCGATCCACTACATATGGGACCCCTGGTGCAATCCATATGAGCACACCACATGAGAACGCCAAGGAGGATATGCCATATACCTGCCCCCTCCATTTGGCCCTGACTTTCTGGAGTTCTGCGGCTGTAAGATGCGTTTCTTGCAGCAGGACAATGTGTGTGCAGCGGCACTTAAGGGATGCATAGATTCGATAACATTTGGCAGGGGTCACCATGCTGCGCACATTCCACGTTGCCATATTAGATTGTGGGGTACGATTGTCAGCACGAGTCTCCATGGTGTGTCATGGTGGTGTGTGTGCCAGGTGTCAGGCTGTGCGCTCGAGGTGATGCATACCACATGTTTACGATAACTCGCAAGTGAGTAATGCATCACTCCCTTCCATTAATGTGCATTCCACAGGAGTCAACATGTGTACAATGTCTTCACATAAACAAACCTAAAACAACAAACATAATACAGCAATTGTGCCCCCCCCTAGGTCAGGTGGCATACAAGTCCCTGGCCAATCACCCCTTATCAAAAACCATAAAACAATATGATCGTGCAAAACATGTCCACTTTGGAATCTTTCTGTGGGGCGTGGAAGTGTTAATGCCCATCTTTCCCATGGCTTAGGCCCGATACGAAGGAGTCATCATCCAGCTCTCCCAAGCTTTGCAGATTACCTTAGAAAATGCCCAGGCATGTTAGCATTCAGGGTACACAGGTCCGCTCATGTTGAGACCTTAAATAACTGTGTTATAAGTCATCTGCAGTCCATGTGGTGACTTTCGAGCACTGGTAGACACCAGCTGTCGATGATACCGAGCCATCCGAGTCTGAACCAGACTCCGACGGGCACTCAATTATTAGAAGAGCACAGGAGTTCATGTAGTGTTGCGAGGCTCTGCTCCTACTTGATCTCTGGATGGTTTCATTCTGATGGCCCTCCGCTTGCATCGACAAGGTCTTGTCGCCATTCCCTGGCATTCGACTTCTCATGTGGACCTTGCATCAGTTGTTAAGCATGCAGCCAGGTCCACATGTCTGCCTGGGGAGGAAAAAATATGGGTCGCCTTACGCTCAAGTACTCTGAGCTACGCTGGAAAGAGTAGAGCATATTTAAGATTCAGTTCGCGGAGGTGCTGTTTGACCTTTTTCCATCATGAAGTCAGGGTACGCCGTGATCACTGCATTTTCGCATTGCCAGGGACTCTGCACAGAACTGCTGTAGCAGCAAGTCACAGGTTTAGTAATTAAGAAGTTGAGTAATGATGAGATATGGTGAAGCACCCGGGGGGTGGTCTGCCCAGTATCTGATGTGCCCTTTCTATGGAAAAGAATATTTGGGCACCTTATCTTCAAGTACTGTCGTCATCAGCTATTTCTCGAGAAACAGCTCCCCACTGGGTCCCTCAGAACGTTCATAGAATCCCAGTAGGAGGATGTTGTTGCACCTATAGCGCCCCTCCATGTCTTCTGCTCTGTGGTGGAGACTGGCCACTTTCTCCCCTATGGCCTCCAGCTGCGCCTGTAGCTCCTGTACCATGGATCTTATTGTAGTCAGGGCGGACTCCGTTTCAGCCACCCAATCAGTCAGCTTGCAGTGGTCGGCCCTCAGCAAATTCACATCCAATGAGACGGTGTCAATCCGGGCCTCCAAAGAGGTTTTAGCGTCGAGAATGGCCTGTAATACTTTGTCAAAATGGGTGGGGTGGGTTCAGAGGGTAGGTAGTTTCATGTGGTTCAAAGTGTCCATGGTCCAGTCTGTGGGAGCATAGGACACCTATCTTGTAATCAAATATTAAAACTAAATAAATATACATATCATGTAACAAGCCTCATAAAATGTGATAAGAAATTGTGTATAAAATTAACGGTGCTAAAACAAAGGGTAAAAAGTAAGCCTGGGCGGAGTTCGAGGAGTTCTGCTTTGCGGAACTCCACGAAGTGCAAAAAAACCTCCTCCGCACTACACAGAGCTCCGCAAGCAGCAGAGTGCGTTGAATAAATGCTGTTCGCAGTTATTTTCAGTGCCAGGTGCTTGTCTGCAGTGTGCAATCATCGTGAACGGCACCTTGCACAGCGCAAGCAGGTGCTGCTTCCTTTCTGCTGCTCAAGTAGACTTTTACTCAAGCGGCAGCTTTCCCAACGCGAACGGACTGTTTCTCAATGCGAGCGGTCCCGAGCATACGCGACCACTCGCAATGAGAAATCAGACCGCCTGCGTTGAGCAATCTCGCTAGGAGGTTGATTTTCCACTCTCACGCTTGCCAACTTGATGTTGAAGATCGCGAACAAGGAAAAATCTCGCAGGGAGGTGGATTTTCCTCGCACGCGCTCGCCAACTTGACGCTGACAAACTCGAGCGAGGGAGCGGAGTGGAGTTTTTGGGAACTCCGCGAGCTCCGCGTAACGAGGAGTGTGAAATCTCCGCAAACTCCGCGAGCAGAGTGGAGTTCACCGCCCAGACTTAGTAAAAAGTGACCCCCGCAAAGTATACAGAAAAATTTGCCCTCGGACTGAAAGTCTGTCAACTCCCTTTTAACCTCCCCTATTCCATTCTGTCAAAGCCCTCCTACTAGACCAGGAGATAAAAACGGTTCCGTGCTGTAGCAGATAAAAGGAGTAGATAATTGTTTTATGAAATAAAGCACAGGACGGCATGAAATGTTTGCAGAAGGGGGAGAATGAACTTTTTCCTGTGTGAGGTATAAAACCCACAAAAGAATAATATGTGGAGATCGGACTGTACAGATCTTTTGTCACAGGGACATACTGGAAGATCGTTTAATATTCTTTGGAAAACCCATCATTAATGGGATGTAATTCATGCAAAATCTAGTTAGTATAAAACGGTGTTGAGGATTTGTCACAAATATCAAGTAGGACTCATCCAGCTGGGTGCGGAGGGGGCAGGTGAGGTATAACTTTACTGAATTTTTAGTGCAACTAGCTTCTACTTTGTCATTTACTGACTTCTCCAGGAATATTTGTTTGATTCTTTCTTTAGACACAGTTCTACAACTGGGAGGGTTAGCAAATAGAACCCCCAACCCCAGGCTCCCAAGCGCTGTTTTCACATATAGCAACCAGGCGCCTTATGTACATTGTCAAGGGCCAGGCAGTCCTTAATGCTATTTTCAGTAATACTAACTGTGTCTCTCTTCCAGATCGAGTGCCACAGCATATTCGGAGCAAGTCTCACTACATCTGAAATGTACGGGGCCTCTAGCTCAGCGTGACAGATATAATTTACACAGTTACTTGGGAGGGCTTGCAGTCTCTTGAAAAAACTATCCTCTATTCTTTGGAGTTGATCAACTGCCGCCATCCCCCAGACCCCTGCTCCGTAAGATGCTACAGTGACAGATTTTGCAGCATGCACCTTTTTTATTACCTCGATCCTCTTGGAACTTAGCTTCTTAATGAAGCTAAAGATGGCCCTAACACTTTTCTCCATTCGCTAGGGCCCTATTACCCACCATGTTTGACCAGGCATATTTTCTATCAAATACAACCCCCACGTATGTAAAGCAGTCTACCACTATCCGTTTGCGCTGCTCTATGTGAAACATGAGGAGTTTTTTTGTTCGGGCACCTGCCACCAGCACAAAGGATTTCGCTTCGTTTACAAGAAGATCCAGGCTAGTCATAAATTTCGAATAGGCCTCTATTGGCTTCTATAGCCTCACCTCAGTACTTGCAATTAACACAGAATCATCTGCATAAAGCAGTATTGGAAGGGATGCCGCGTTAAAGGTGGGTAGATTTTTTGTTGCTCCCATCACAGCTGCCTGCACCCTGTTGGTATATATTGAAAATAGGAGAGGGGCAAGGACACATCCTTGTCTTACCCCCGTTTTATTTTAAACTGCCTTGTGCATTCCCCATCCCTACCATAACGGACGCAAGCGGAGGCTTGGAGGTACATTTGACGGATAAAAACAACTATTGGGGGGGGGCAATGCCCATTTCCTGCATGATGGCCCATAGTTTGGGGTGGGAAACACAATCAAATGTGGCCAACAGATCTTACCACTATATATTTTGCTATGGTTAAGCTTAAATTGAGAAATTGGTCTATTGTCCCCTTGCCTTTTTGGAAACCATATTTCACTGGAATTAAAATATTCTTCTCTGAGGCACAATCCTCCAATCTGTTCAGCAGGAGTTGTCCCATCAATTTTGCTGTACTGTCTAAGAGTGAGATGAGCGTAATTTTGAGGGTTGGACCTATCCCCCTTTTTAAATATGGGAATTATTATGGATGTATTCCAGGGGGCTGGAGGGCCCACTTTGATAATAGTATTAAAGGTATTTGTTAGACAAGGGATCCAAATCTCTTGATCGGCTAAAAAAAAGTCGATTGGGACCCCGTTCGGTCCTGGAGCCATTATAGGGGTACACTGAGCCTGATCCAATCTCATCTCTTTGATGTCAAATACCAGGGACTCCTTAGGGGGTACCTGCGATGAGTTATAAAAGGGGTCGGGGGAGGTGTTGACTGCACCAAAAATGTGCTCAAAATGAGCCACCCATCCATCCTCCCCCACATGAGAATCTAGGGTAGGGTCAGAGTCCTGTTTAAAAAAAAGGTGCATTTATCACTCTTCAAAAATCCCTTGGAGTTTTTGTATCTGCTGCTTTTAACAGGTCCTCCCATGTGTGCTCCCGCAAGTCCCTAATTGTTGCTAGCCGAGCCTTACTATACTCCTTACGTAGGGCATTTACCAACTTTTGATATCTTGGGGTGGCTCTAAGGGCTTCATGTAGCTTTTTCAGGGTCTTTGAACAAATTATGTCAAACCAGTCCACTGGTGTGTTATTATGACGTGAATTGATCTGGAAGAGTGTGTTTTTGACCACCTCCAATATATCTGTAAAAGCCATCATTAGACCTGTCATATTGTGGGTTGGATCTAAGCA
Source organism: Calotriton arnoldi (assembly GCA_963921515.1). Taxonomy (NCBI): domain Eukaryota; kingdom Metazoa; phylum Chordata; class Amphibia; order Caudata; family Salamandridae; genus Calotriton; species Calotriton arnoldi. The sequence continues at coordinate 1,188,076 of CAWUFW010005212.1, read as the reverse complement.
TATCAGGACTTCACTCAGTTTTTTTGAAATTATTACTAGCAGGATTATTTGTCCTTCATCGATCTTATCCCACTTGAGAGAGTACCCGTTTTTCCTAGGTAAGATTGGGTTAGGTATCTTACTCAATTCTAAACTATTATTTTTTTTGGCCATACCATGCTCCAAGATAGAGCCGCATGGTAGCTAAATAAGAAGAAATATGCCTCAAATTGGGATATTCTTCAAGTGAAGAGTACGGAAGCTAGGATATAATCAATTGTGGAACCGGATTCCGGATTCCCAAGTGTCTTCTGGAGCTGTCCTGTGACGGGGTCAAGCTTATTTATTATCTCAAGATTCCAGGTAGTCAAAAATCCATTAAGCACATTGCCATATTCACTGTGAGTAAAACGAGAGAGGCCCTCACCTCATGTCAACTATTCCACACACCGAAGCAGTCTTGATGTCACAACAGTGCACATTCAAGTCCGCCATCATTAAAATATAAATACATTTCCGATGCACATTGATCATATTTATTGCCCTTATCAAATGCTCTACAACCGAGGCCATATTTCCTGTGAAGTTATTTTTATAATAATTGATCAACAGCCAATCCCAGTCACTTAAGCCCTCACAAAGTTAGATGTGGTAATAAACAGAGGAATTAAAAAACTTCAGCACATTTAGCCCGAGTGTGTTTGCAACTAATGACACAATACCACCCTTCGCTCTACCCCGTCGTGGATAGTATAGCTGAATGTCTGACAGAATATCGACGGACAGAAAATCGACCTGCAAAAATATCGACACAGAAATATAGAAGTCAAAAATATCGAAGTCCAATCTACATAAAGGTAAGTACAAAAATATCGAAAAAAATATATAGTTGTCAAAAATATCGAAGTTAAAAATATCGTTTTTTTAATGTTTTAATAATAATGTAAAATTAAGTAAATAATACATATAATTAAAAGAAATATAGTTAAAAATATTAAAAGAGATTTAAAAATAATAACTAATACATTAAATGTTAAAATAAATTAAACATATACATATAAATTAATATATATACTTACTCCACATAGTGCAACAGTAGGGAAAGCGTTGGATAGCGTAGGGGTAAAAATTACTATTCCCACTCCAGAGAGTGCAACAGTAGGGAAAGCGCTGGATAGCGTAGGGGTAAAAATTACTATTCCCACTCCAGAGAGTGCAACAGTAGGGAAAGCGTTGGATAGCGTAGGGGTAAAAATTACTATTCCCACTCCAGAGAGTGTAACAGTAGGTAAAGCGCTGGATAGCGTAGGGTAAAAATTACTATTCCCACTCCAGTGAGTGCAACAGTAGGGAAAGCGCTGGATAGCGTAGGGATAAAAATTACTATTCCCACTCAAGAGAGTGCAGCAGTAGGGAAAGCGCTGGATAGCGTAGGGGTAAAAATTACTATTCCCACTCCAGAGAGTGCAACAGTAGGGAAAGCGCTGGATAGCGAAGGGGTGAAAATTACTATTCCCACTCCAGAGAGTGCAACAGTAGGGAAAGCGCTGGATAGCGTAGGGGTAAAAATTACTATTCCCACTCCAGTGAGTGCAACAGTAGGGAAAGCGCTGGATAGCGTAGGGGTAAAATTACTATTCCCACTCCAGAGAGTGCAACAGTAGGGAAAGCGTTGGATAGCGTAGGGGTAAAAATTACTATTCCCACTCCAGAGAGTGCAACAGTAGGGAAAGTGCTGGATAGCCTAGGGGTAAAATTACTATTCCCACTCCAGAGAGTGCAACAGTAGGGAAAGCGCTGGATAGCGTAGGGGTAAAAATACTATTCCCACTCCAGAGAGTGCAACAGTAGGGAAAGCGCTGGATAGCGTAGGGGTAAAATTACTATTCCCACTCCAGTGAGTGCAACAGTAGGGAAAGCGTTGGATAGCGTAGGGGTAAAAATTACTATTCCCACTCCAGAGAGTGCAACAGTAGGGAAAGCGCTGGATAGCGTAGGGGTAAAATTACTATTCCCACTCCAGTGAGTGGAACAGTAGGGAAAGCGTTGGACAACGTAGATGTTAAAAATAACATACTTATAAATGAAATAAATATTGTAATTAAATAATGATTTATTAATAAATTTAGAAAAAAAAAACTACAAATATATCAAAAATAATAATTACTTTAATAATATTAAATACTACCCACCCTATTCCCCAATAAACACACAACACACTCCACATAAAATTTCACACAATTAAATTATATTTCAATTAATCAATTAATAAAAATTAATTTGCAATTAATAATTAAATTCAAAAAATGTCAATAATAATAAATAATATGCAATAAAAATTAATAGCCAATTAATAATTAATTAACAAAAAATTAATTATCAATACCAATAAATAATATGTAATAAATAATTTAATGAACATTAATAAAAAAGTAATAATTAATTAACAGAAAAATTATCAATGCCAATAAATAATATTTAATGGAAATTAATAACCAACTAATAATTAATTAACAAAAACATTAATTATCAATACTCAATTTTTCTTAATTACGTAATTACAAATAATTTACTTACCACCCTATTCCCCTAAAAACACACAACCCACTCCAATAATAAATTAATACAAATACAATAATTATCAATTAATAATAATTAATTACCAATTAATAATTAATTAACAATAAATTAATTATTAATAACAATAATTAAAAATTAATAATTACTTAATTAAAATTAAATTACTTCCCACCCTATTCCCCTATAAACCCACAACCCGCTACAGAAATAAAACACAAAATTCAATTAAAATAAATTAATAATTCCTAAAAATTATTATTTAATGTACTATAATTAAATTACTTCCCACCCTATTCCCCTATAAACCCACAACCCGCTACGGTACTAAAATGCCAAATTTACTTAATTTTTTTTTACTAATTTCTAAAAAATTTATACATATATTTAAAAAAACAGTACAATACTTAACAAAAAATATAGAACACATACATATTAAATACATACTAAAATACATAACACTCATATAAATATCAATATTATTAATATCGATAATTTAACTATCGATATTACTAACATCGATATTTGCAAAATCGATATTTCTTACCTTAACTTCGATATTCTGGTTGTAGATATTCTTGACTTCGATATTTTGTCCCTACGATATTTAAAACTCGATATAACTGTGCTTCGATATTTAAAAATCGATATTTTGACTGTCCACCAGTATAGCTGCAGTTTGGAATGATCTAAAACCCTCGATGAATAATTGGTCAGTTACCCATGTTTCTTGAATGCACAGGATGCCGTATTTTGTTACATGTCTGTACCAGTCTAAGTTGCCCCTCTTTTGTTTTATACCGGCTACATTCCATGAGGTTATTTCTACCAAACTATTGGATGGCTCTTTCCTCTCAACCCGTGTCTCATCCATGTTAATCGGGGAACTATTTATGTTGAGAACTGTAGGGACACTATTCAGTCAGTCACAAGATTCCAGATCTTGGAGGGGAGTAAAACGGTTATCAATCCTTAGTTCAAAACTCTCCGTATTTGGGAAAGGGTGCAGAGTTAGGGAAGGAAGTCTTAGGGGGTGAGTTACTTTTCTATCCCTCATACTCTATAGAAGGGTACTGACTGGGGGGGTCTGTAGAAGTAGCCCAAAACGAAGGCATGGATCCTTAGTCCTTGGCAGGGTATATTTGGTAGGACAACACAACAATCCCTTGGACACGCTATGGAGTATACACAACAAGTTAATAATGGTGTAAGAACACGCCGAAGTGAGAAATCTCCTGTGGGATGGGAAGCCCGCCCGTATAGCCATGCATAAACTGGTGAAGGGCTGGTACGATGGCGGAATTGCCCTTCCAAATATAAAAGTGTACTATTGGGCTTCACAGCTCACAGTAATAAACCAATGGCTTCATGCCTCCCAAGAGGAACCAGCGTTCCGCATGGGCAGATATGTCCTTCCTTCCGAGGGCGTTATGGGTGCACTGTACAATAAATCAAGGAAGAATACTCTTACAGGTCCAACAGCGCACACTGTCCAAATTTGGTTCACTGCACAATGAGCACTAGGATGGGAAGGGGTTCTAACACAGGCCACGCCACTCTGGGAAACCCGAAGGCTAGGCAAACTACGCAATACCAAGGGGTTCAGACAGTGGGACCTAATACGTATCTCAAAGATAGGGGATCTATCTAAAAAGGGCGAGGTCTTTGCTTTCTCTCAACTACAAGACGCATATGGATTGGCACCAACGGAAACTTTTCGATACATGCAGATCAGACACGCATTCATGGGAGTTATCCCACCAGGAACGCAACTACCAGAGGCCTCGCCGTTAGAGGACAGACTTTTAACGGACTACATGAGTAAAAAATCCATTTCCCAAACCTATCGAAAAATAATAAACAATCAACCAGATCCCACAACGACCCTTAGGGAGCGATGGCAGACTGACGTAGGAGAACTGGATGAAACAGATTGGCAGGAGGCAATCGCGTCCCCACGAGAGGTTCCGAAATGCTCCAAATTAAAATTAGTACAACTAAAAATCCTTCACCGCATCTACTACACGCGAATAATTATGCACCGACTAGGTCGCACGAACACACCACTCTGCTTGCGACAGTGTGGATTGCCAGGCACATTCTATCACATAGTATGGGACTGTCCAGGAATCACACCTTACTGGGAGGCGGTCATGCGCACGATTTCGCAGGTTAGTGGAGCTACTGTCCTGCCGGAACCGAAGAGATGTCTCCTCAATATCTGGGAGCCCACAGATCTGAACCATATGGCTCAAGACTGGGCGACGCTGGGTATGGTGATAGCGAAACGAAATATAGCCCAACACTGGGGAACGGGGCTGACTCCCACCTATCGACAATGGTGTTGTGACATGGACAGCGCAATGATAGCAGAGAAAGCAGTCTATATACACAGAGGGTGCCCCAAGAAATGGACACGGGTATGGGGAAAATGGAATGCTTTTCGGGGCAACATATGTGAGCCCCCTCAGGAGGAACCGATGTCAGACGTCAGTGAGTAATGGATCTGGGCCAAAGATAAAGTGTCGTCTATAGTAATTCTCTGTAGCTATGTTGTCAATGAATAAGGGACATAAATTGACAAACAGTAAGGAAGTTTAACCATGTAATGTATGATCTCTTCTTACACCGTGTATGTATCATTGAACTTTAATGCTATGTTATGAATACCAGCAATTACAAAATGCCAATAAAATGTTATAAAAAAAAAAAAATAATGGTGTAAGAACAGTCTTGGTCTGTTGCTTGATCATGTAACACAATTTTTATTCTTCTCGTGGTCAAACGTAAACAAAGCCTTAGCCAACACGTGTTTCGTCGCGTTCTGCTGCTGTGAGCCACGACTTCTTCAGGGTTAAGAAACATATGTAAACAATATGGGAGTCATAGGTGTCCAAAATACATTCCTAATAGCATATTCACCACTGTGACATAGTGTCCAAAACAGTTCGGTTCATTTTGCCAGCTCGAATCTGTGGAAACCCATGCTAATGTAAACAACAACATAGTTGTCTATGATCATCTGGTGCAGTGGTAGTACTCAAGTGATTTGTACACATACTGTGTAGAGTCAAGAATTATGCGAAATCTAATCAGGTGTGTGACTTCATTATCAATGACAGACAGACAGGAACAAGTATATTGTGACTTTTGTGGTCCAGTATATAGTGAGGCTGTTGCAGTTGAACCAAAAAAAGGACATCCCCTTAAAGTGTACAGAATTATAAGTGTATCCACACCCATATATGACATAGGTATATTCGATAGAGAGCGTGGCATAAAGCATGAAGCCGAGGTGAACGGACGCGAGCTGTGGAGCTCCGTCGGCCCTATCGCCCAATTACACCCATCCTGAGCCCCGGGCACGGATATTTGCCCCGAACTGGGAGCCTGGGGGCCCTGGCACTCCGGGACAGCATCTGGCGGACTTGAACTGCCCTGGAAAAGGGGGCAACACCGTAAAAGAACTGGCGGATGGGCCGAGTGCGGCGCAACTAAGATGGCGCCCAAGAACTGCTGCGCCAGACGGAGCTGAGCCACTGCACCGAAAACAATCAGTAGGAAGCCCCTGAAGTGTACCTGAGGTGCGGAGAGCCTCCCACGGGCCCGACAGCGAGGGTTCCAGGAAGCGACTGCAGAGGACATGGCGGACTGAGACGGGGAGACCAGCAGACAGCTGGAGGAATGCAGACGAGCCATTCCGGAGGGGCGGTGAAGAACCCCGCAACCCGAGCGTTCTCCATTGGACAATCAATCAATCATGTCACTTATAAAGCGCACTACATACCTGCGAGGGTCTCAAGGCGCTGGGGGAAGAGGGGGGTGGTGCTGCTACTGATCGAAGAGCCAGGTCTTGAGGAGTCTTCTGAAGGCCAGTAGGTCTTGGGTCTGTCGGAGGTTGGTGGGGAGGGTGTTCCAGGTCTTGGCGGCGAGGTGGGAGAAGGATCTGCCGCCGGCGGTCGTTTCCGGATGCGGGGGACTGTGGCGAGGGCGAGGCTGGTCGAGCGGAGCTGGCGGGTGGGGGTGTAGAAGCTGAGTCGTCTGTTGAGGTAGGCTGGTCCAGAGTTGTGGAGTGCTTTGTGTGCGTGGGTGAGGAGCTTGAAGGTTACCCTCTTGTTGACAGGGAGCCAGTGCAGGTCTCTCAGGTGGGGTGTGATGTGGCTGCGTCGGGGGATGTCGAGGATAAGACGTGCAGAGGCGTTCTGGATGCGTTGCAGCCGTCTCAGGAGCTTAGCCGTCGTTCCTGCGTAGAGGGCGTTTCCGTAGTCCAGCCTGCTGGTGACGAGGGCCTGGGTGACTGTTTTTCTTGTTTCGGTGGGGATCCACTTGAAGATCCTGCGGAGCATTCGGAGGATGTTGAAGCAGGATGAGGAAACGGCGTTGACCTGCTTAGTCATGGAGAGGGTGGGGTCGAGGATGACCCCTAGGTTGCGTGACGTGGTCGGTGGGTGGCGGGGCTGTTCCCAGTGATGTTGGCCACCAGGAGTCGTCCCAGGCTGAAGGGTTGGAACCAAGGATGAGGACCTCCGTCTTGTCCGAGTTCAGCTTCAGGCGGCTGGTCCTCATCCATTCGGCGACGGCCTTCATTCCTTCGTGGAGGTGGGCTTTGGCAGTGTGAGGGTCTTTGGTGAGGGAGAGGATCAGCTGGGTGTCGTCGGCATAGGAGATGATGTTGAGGTTGTGCTGTCGGGCGACGTGGGCGAGGGTGCCATGTAGATGTTGAACAGCGTTGGGCTGAGGGAGGAGCCTTGGGGTACGCCGCAGATGATCTTGGTGGCCTTGGATCGGAAGGGGCGAGGCGGACGCTTTGTGTTCTGCCGGAAAGGAAGGATGTGGTCCAGTCCAGGGCCTTCTCTTGGATCCCGGCGTTGTGAAGGCGTGTTCGTAGTGTGTGGTGGCAGACCGTGTCGAAGGAGGCTGATAGGTCCAGGAGGATGAGGGCTGCTGTTTCTCCGTTGTCTAGCAGGGTCCTGATGTCATCGGTGGCGGCGATGAAGGCGGTTTCGGTGCTGTGGTTGCTGCGGAAGCCGGACTGGGAAGGGTCCAGGATGTTGTTCTCCTCGAGGTAGCGGGTCAGTTGTTTGTTGACGATTTTCTCGGTGACCTTCGCGGGGAACGGGAGCAGAGAGATGGGGCGGAAGTTCTTGAGGTCCTTGGGGTCTGCCTTGGGTTTCTTGAGTAAGGCGGTGATCTCGGCGTGCTTCCAGCTTTCCGGGAAGGTTGCTGTCTCGAAGGAGATGTTGATTATTTTCCGGAGATGGGGCGCGATGGCTGTACTGGCTTTGTTGAAGATGTGGTGAGGGCACGGGTCTAGCGGTGAACCGGAGTGGATGGTGTTCATGATCTCGCTGGTGTCCTCGTCGTTGATGTTGGTCCAGGAGAGCAGGCGGTTGGTGGTTGTGGGGGCAGTGGTCTCGGTGGTTGCCGGAGCGGTCGTGGTGTTGAAGCTGTCGTGGATGTCGGCGATTTTGCGGTGGAAGGAGGTGGCCAGTGAGTCGCACAGGTCTTGCGACGGCTGGATGTCGTTGGTGTTGGAGCTGGGGTTGGAGAGTTCCTTCACGATGTTGAAGAGCTCTTTGCTGTTGTGTGCGTTGTTGTCTAGGCGGTCTTTGAGTGAGGCCCTTTTGGCGGATCTGATGAGGTGATGGTGATTGCGGGTGGCGCTCTTGTGGGCGGCGTAGCTGTCCGCTGTCCGTTCGTGGAGCCAGATCTTCTCCAGTTTTCGGCATGTTCGCTTGGAGGCCTGGAGGTCTTTGGTGAACCAGGTGGCTTTCTTGCTGGTGTGGCTGTTGGGCGGATTCTTGAGCGGGGTGAGGGTGTTGGCGCAGTCGTCGATCCACTGTCTGAGGTTGCGGGCGGCGGTGTCGGGGTCGGAGGGTTCGGCGGGTGGGCTCAGGGCGAGGGTTGTGGTTAGCTGGTCTTCCGTGACTCTGCTCCAGCAGCGGCGAGGCATTTGTTCGGTGCGGTGGTGCGTGGTGGGCTTCCTGTAGGTGAAGTGGATGCAGTGGTGGTCAGTCCAGTGAGGTTCGGAGGTGTGGTTGAAGGAGACGTGTGGGCTTGCGGAAAAGATGGAGTCTAGCGGGTGGCCGGCGGCGTGGGTGGGTGTAGTCACGAGCTGTCTGAGTCCGAGGGTGGCGAGGTTGTCGATCAGGGTGGTGGAGTTGGTGTCCTTGTTGTTCTCGAGGTGGAAGTTCAGGTCCCCGAGGAGGATGTAGTCCGTGGAGGCGATGTCGTGTGTGCTGACGAAGTCAGCGATGGAATCGCTGAACTGTGGTCGGGGTCCGGGGGTCTGTAGATGAGGGTTCCTCTGAGGGTGGTGTTGGGATCGGTGTGGATCTGGAAGTGCATGTGTTCGGCGGTGCTGAGGGTGTCGTCGGTGTTGGTTGAGACTCTGAGGGTGTTCCTGTGGACGATGGCGATGCCTCCTCCGACTCCGTTAGTGCGGTCCCTGCGGGTGATCTTGTATCCGTCCGGGATGGCAATGGCGATGTCGGGGGCTGAAGCGGGATTCAGCCAGGTCTCCGTCAGGAATGCGACGTCTGGGGAGGTTGAGTCGAGAAGGTCCCAGAGTTCGATGGCGTGTTTGCGGGCGGAGCGGGTGTTGAGGAGGATGCATCTGAGGTAGTTGGGTTCTTTCCTGGGCGGTGGTTTGGCGGGGCGGGTGCTGGCGAAGCTGCAGTTCCGGCAGGTGAAGGGCCCTTGGGTGCGCTCGGGGTGGCCTGGTAGCAGGCGTGATCTTTTCCGGGGTTTAGTGCATGGAGGGTGCTGGCGTCGTATCGGGCGTCTGTTGATGTGGCGGGCGCGGGGGATGCCCGGACCAGGGGTCTGGCGCTGGGCGCGGCCACGGCGCGGACGGGCGCAGACGGGCTTGCCTAAGGCGCGCCTTCGGCGCGCCAGCTGCGCGCCCGCGCAGCGGCCGCCATAAATGGGGAGGTGGGAGGGAGGAGCAGGGAATGGGGCAGCGAATGGGCAGTGAGGGGGCGGGGCCGCAGGGGTGCAGCGGCGGGAAACAGTCACAGAAAGGAAAAACGATCACAATCAGGGGCAGCAAGGGGGCACAGAAAGGAAAAACGATCACAATCAGGGGCAGCAAGGGGGCACAGAAAGGAAAAACGAGCACAATCAGGGGCAGCAAGGGGGCACAGAAAGGAAAAACGATCACAATCAGGGGCAGCAAGGGGGCACAGAAAGGAAAAACGATCACAATCAGGGGCAGCAGGGGGCACAGAAAGGAAAAACGATCACAATCAGGGGCAGCAAGGGGGCACAGGAAGGAAAAAACGAGCACAATCAGGGGCAGCAAGGGGGCACAGAAAGGAAAAACGAGCACAATCAGGGGCAGCAGCAGGGCACACAGACGGAGCTGTGTGGTGGGGGAGCGACCTACCAGTGAAGGTCAGGGGTCGCTCTCTTCACCACGCAGCGGCCGCCATAAATGGGGAGGTGGGAGGGAGGAGCAGGGAATGGGGCAGCGAATGGGCAGTGAGGGGGCGGGGCCGCAGGGCGCAGCGGCGGGAAACAGGCACAGAAAGGAAAAACGACGATCACAATCAGGGGCAGCAAGGGGGCACAGAAAGGAAAAACGAGCACAATCAGGGGCAGCAAGGGGGCACAGAAAGGAAAAACGATCACAATCAGGGGCAGCAAGGGGGCACAGAAAGGAAAAAACGATCACAATCAGGGGCAGCAAGGGGGCACAGAAAGGAAAAAACGAGCACAATCAGGGGCAGCAAGGGGGCACAGAAAGGAAAAAACGAGCACAATCAGGGGCAGCAAGGGGGCACAGAAAGGAAAAACGATCACAATCAGGGGCAGCAAGGGGGCACAGAAAGGAAAAAACGATCACAATCAGGGGCAGCAAGGGGGCACAGAAAGGAAAAAACGATCACAATCAGGGGCAGCAAGGGGGCACAGAAAGGAAAAAACGATCACAATCAGGTGCAGCAAGGGGCACAGAAAGGAAAAACGATCACAATCAGGGGCAGCAAGGGGGCACAGGAAGGAAAAAACGAGCACAATCAGGGGCAGCAAGGGGGGCACAGGAAGGAAAAAACGAGCACAATCAGGGGCAGCAAGGAGGGCACAGGAAGGAAAAAACGAGCACAATCAGGGGCAGCAAGGGGGCACAGAAAGGAAAAAACGAGCACAATCAGGGGCAGCAAGGGGGCACAGAAAGGAAAAAACAGCGACAATCAGGGGCAGCAAGGGGGCACAGGAAGGAAAAAACGAGCACAATCAGGGGCAGCAAGGAGGGCACAGGAAGGAAAAACGAGCACAATCAGGGGCAGCAAGGGGGCACAGAAAGGAAAAAACGAGCACAATCAGGGGCAGCAGCAGGGCACACAGACGGAGCTGTGTGGTGGGGGAGCGACCTACCAGTCAAGGTCAGGGGTCGCTCCGGAGGAAAGGGTGCCCAGCGGAGGACTACTCCCTGCTTGGCGGCAGGCTCGCGGCTCCAAGACCGACGCGCAGTGAGGGAAGAGAGAGCTGGGGGCTCTCCTGGATGCATAGCGGTGCCAGAGGAGGAGCCTGGTGTAGGGCCTGAAGAGATCGGGTCGGAGAGGCAAAAGAGGGCCGAAAACAACCTGAGGCTGGGTGAGTGACTGCTGCCCTAGAGCATTGACAGCGAGCATGGTTGGCGGGGCAGACCCGTGACAGATACCCGGGCAAGAGATTACATGGGGCCACACAACCATAATTTTTAGGGCCCTGATCCGGGTGGACCCTTTGCACCGCAGAACAGAGGAGGCCGCACACACAACAGCTACCATAACTGCTGCTCACTCTGCGGAAATCGCACTACAAGCTCCAGCAGCGAGGGGGTGAGGAACTACATTCACTGGAGGTTAGTGAAGCCTCGCCGGGACAAGTGGACACGGGTGGTGATCACACTATCACGGGGAGTAGAGCTATCCCTCACTACCACCACTGTACGCAGCACGAGGACAGTGCCTGCACCGGAGCACAGCCCCCCCGAGAAGTGGTTGTACGTCTAAATATGGGGAAAGTATCGAAGAAGAAGGGAAGTGTTGCCCAGGATGCAGGGGGCACAGGGAATCAGACAGACGAGGAAGAGGAGCTGAATGAGACGGGAGGGGGTCCGACTCCCTCGAAGCCTACGCTAGTGGACATAATGCAAGCTATTACGACCTCTAGGGAAGTGTTGGAGGGGAAAATAGGTGCCATTGGCACGGATTTGGGCCTGTTGAAAGACGACCACCGTAAATTAAAGGAACGAGTCAGAGCCTCTGAGAAGATATTGGTCGACCTCCCGGCCACAGTGTCTCTGTTACAAAAGTCACTTGCAGAGCTGGAGGCCAAGGTTAAAATACTGGAAGTCAGGACCGAGGATAGTGAAGGAAGATCACGCAGAAATAATATACGGGTCGTTGGAGTGACGGAGAGGGCGGAAGGAGGGAACATGGTGGCTTTTATGGAGGACTGGCTCCTGGCGGAAGTGGCTCCGGAGGGACTGTCATCCTTCTACGCTCTGGAGAGAGCTCACAGAGTGCCGGCCCGACCGCCCAGACCGGGGGCGCCTCCCCAGCCGATAGTAGCGCACCTGTTGCACTTCAGAGATAGAGACCACATTCTGCAACGAGCTCGTAAGAATCAAAACCTACAGATTGACAATAGCAAAGTAGTGATATTCCCGGACTTTACCAGGGAAGTCCAGCGCAACAGGGCGTCGTTCCTGGCTGTCAAAAAAAGTCTTCGCCAATTGCAACTCCCTTATGCCATGCTCTTCCCGGCGCGGCTCCGAGTGGCTGATCAAAAAGGGGCAAAGTTTTTCAACACGCCGCAAGAGGCTTGGGACTGGTTAGATACCAGACGGCCCTGAGAACGACGGGACTCAACTTCGGAGAATTCCCAACGGGACACCAGCAATAATTAAATTGGGTCCAGAGCCCCCTCCCCAAGTGAGCTCAGCTTAGAGCGACGCAGAGCGCTGCAAGCTGTGGTGGAACACAGTCAAAATGTTCACAGTCCTGAATCAAGCAAAGTGGAACAGAGACAGGCAGAGCTGAAGGATCATCAATGCATAGTGATAACGATGACTCGGACACGGAATTGCCGGTAGTTAAGCCACAAACAGCGGATCACATTGTCTGAGTAACTGCGGTGGAACGAAGACCTGAAGAGGGCATCCGCCTCACTAATCAGCAACCTGGGTTGAGGAGCTATGGAAGCTGCCAAGGGCACTGGCGTCGGTTAATTTTGGGGCTCAGTATCCAGGCTGACTATCAGGGGGGCGGGTAGACGGGGCTCCGGACTTCGAAGGTTGAGCCGCGCACCCAAAACATACGAGAGGATTCTAAAAGTTTAGATTAAGTTTGGATGTGGACTAGTTTTAGAGTACCTATCCTGGGGAGGGGGAGTTGGGGAGTTTACATGGTTAAAGGGTTGTTAGTGGGAACCAGGCATGCCACAATGGAGGACTTAGCAGGGAAAGAGAACCATATCATGCAATGCCCCCCCCCCCCTAGATTAAAATCTGTATCCTGGAATATTCGGGGAATGCATTCCATGCTGAGACGTCACAAAATTCATGCATACTTGATTCGGAGGGGGGTTCAAATCGCACTTCTCCAGGAGCCTCACATAATGGAGAAGGAAGGGGTGGTGCTGCAGCGTCGCTGGAGAGGGCAAGTATTTTACACTAATTATTCAGCATTTGCCCGGGGAGTATTGATCTGGGTGAGAGCAGGTGTGCCGTTTCAATGTACGAGCCAGGTTACAGACCAGGAAGGGAGGTATGTAGTGGTGACTGGGCGGTTAGATGGAAGAGACATAGTGATCGGAAGTCTGTACGCTCCCAATTCGGAGCAAACTGCCTACCTGACGCAGCTATCTTGGAAATTGGCACCAATACTGACGGGTTCAGTGATATTAGGGGGGGATTTTAATTCTATCACTGATGTAGATCTCGATCGCTCACATCTGCCACTTCCTGATGCACCAATACACAAGACAGCATAAGTGAGGCGACATTGGCATCAGAGGTGGGGGTTGGTGGACACATGGAGGACTCAGCACCCGGCCACTAGAGATTACTCCTTTTTCTCCACTTTACACAACTTACATGTTCGGCTGGACACTATCCTGTGTTCCCCGGACGTGCATGAAGTGGTACACACCAGTAAATACCTCACCAGAACAATCCCTGACCACAATCCAATATTGCTCGGAATTAGGTGGTCACGGGCAAGACCCAAAATACCCACATGGCACTTGCAACCTGACGAGTTGGATGATCAGGTCTTCCGCGAGACGGTGGGCAATGCTATTGAACAGTAATTTCAGATCAATGCTAATACAGACACAAACCTGCTAGGTGAGTGGGATGCGTTTAAGGCGGTCATTCGAGGGCGGTGCATATCGGAGACGATGGGGGTGCGTAAGGTGCTATTGCAGGATATACAAAGGGCGGATCAAAAACTCAGAGACTTAGAGCGGGAAAGACCTGAGAGGGCGGACAAGCAAGAGGAGCTCTTAGCGGCCAGGGAAGCAGTTGCAGCAGAAGTTGAGCGACTATGCTGCTTCAATTACAAACAATACATGACTAGAGCTCACACCAAGAGAGACAAGTCTGGTGCCCTGTTGGCCTGGCTGGCTAATCCGGCTAGACGAGGATCGGTGATTCTCGAACTAAGGGAACAGAATGGGGAAGTATGTTATGGGCTACAAGGAATTAACAACCTGTTCCATGATTTTTACACTGAACTATGTAGAAGTAGGATAGAGTCAGAGGACGAAGCCCTAGATGCGTTCCCTGGGAGATGACGGATATTTGCCCTGAACTGGGAGCCTGGGGGCCCTGGCACTCCGGGACAGCATCTGGCGGACTTGAACCGACCTGGAAAAGGGGGCAACACCGAAAAAGAACTGGCGGACGGGCTGAGTGCGGCGCAACCAAGATGGCGCCCAAGAACTGCTGCGCTGGACGGAGCTGAGCCACTGCACCGAAAACAATCAGCAAGAAGCCCCTGAAGTGTACCTGAGGTGCAGAGAGCCTCCCGACGGGCCCAACAGCGAGGGTTCCAGGAAGCGACTGTAGAGAAGGACATGGCGGACTGAGACGGGAAGACCAGCAGACGGCTGGAGGTATGCAGGCGAGCCATTCCGGAGGGGCGGTGAAGAACACCGCAACCGGAGCGTTTTCCATTGGACGGGAGTCACACCGGAGGAAAGGGTGACCCAGCGGGGATCACTCCCTGCTTGGTGGCTGGCTCGCGGCTCCGAGACCGACGCGCAGTGAGGGAAGAGAGAGCTGGGGGCTCTCCTGGATGTGTAGCGGTGCCAGAGGAGGAGCCTGGTGTAGGGCCTGAAGAGATCGGGTCGGAGAGGCAAAAGAGGGCCGAAAACGACCTGACGCTGGGTGAGTGACTGCTGCCCTGGAGCATTGACAGTGAGCATGGTTGGCGGGGCAGACCCATGACAGATACCCGGGCAAGAGATTACATGGGGCCACACAGCCATACTTTTTAGGGCCCTGATCCGGGTGGACCCTTTGCACCGCAGAACAGAGGAGGCCGCACGCACAACAGCTACCATAACTGCTGCTCACTCGGCGGAAATCGCACCGCAAGCTCCAGCAGCGAGGGGGTGAGGAACTACATTCACTGGAGGTTAGTGAAGCCTCGCTGGGGCAAGTGGACGCAGGTGGTGATCAAACTATCACGGGGAGCAGTGCTATCCCTCACTACCACCACTGTACGCAGCACGAGGTCGGTGCCCGCACAGGAGCACAGCCCCCCCGAGAAGTGATTGTACGTGTAAATATGGGGAAAGTATCGAAAAAGAAGGGAAGTGTTGCCCAGGGTGCAGGGGGCACATGGAATCAGACAGACGAGGAAGAGGAGCTGAATGAGACGGGAGGGGGTCCGACTCCCTCGAAGCCTACGCTAGTGAACATAATGCAAGCTATTACGACCTCTAGGGAAGTGTAGGAGGGGAAAATAGGTGCCATTGGCACGGATTTGGGCCTGTTGAAAGACGACCACCGTAAATTAAAGGAACGAGTCAGAGCCTCTGAGAAGATATTGGTCGACCTCCCGGCCACAGTGTCTGTGTTACAAAAGTCACTTGCAGAGCTGGAGGCCAAGGTTAAAATACTGGAAGTCAGGGCCGAGGATAGTGAAGGAAGATCACGCAGAAATACTATACGGGTCGTTGGAGTGCCGGAGAGGGCAGAAGGAGGAAACATGGTGGCTTTTATGGAGGACTGGCTCCGGGCAGAAGTGGCTCCGGAGGGACTGTCATCCTTCTACGCTCTGGAGAGAGCTCACAGAGTACCGGCCCGACCGCCCAGACCGGGGGCGCCTCCCCGGCCAATAGTAGCGCGCCTGTTGCACTTCAGAGATAGAGACCACATTCTGCAATGAGCTCGTAAGAATCAAAACCTACATATTGACAATAGCAAAGTAGTGATATTCCTGGACTTTACCAGGGAAGTCCAGCGCAACATGGCGTCGTTCCTGGCTGTCAAAAAAAGACTTCGCCAATTGCAACTTCCTTATGCCATGCTCTTCCCGGCGCGGCTCCGAGTGGCTGATCCAAAAGGGGCAAAGTTTTTCAACACGCCACAAGAGGCTTGGGACTGGTTAGATACCAGACAGCCCGAGAACGACGAGACTCAACTTCGGAGAATTGCCAACGGGACACCAGCAATAATAAAATTGGGTCCATAGCCCCCTCCCCAAGTGAGCTCAGCTTAGAGCGACGCAGAGCACTGCAAGCTGTGGTGGAACACAGTCAAAATGTTCGCAGTCCTGAATCAAGCAAAAGTGGAACAGAGACAGGCAGAGCTGAAGGATCATCAATGCATAGTGATAATGATGACTCGGACACGGAATTGCCGGTAGTTAAGCCACAAACAGCGGATCACATTGTCTGAGTAACTACGGTGGAACGAAGACCTGAAGAGGGCATCCACCTCACTAATCAGCAACCTGGGTTGAGGAGCTATGGAAGCTGCCAAGGGCACTGGCGCCGGTTAATTTTGGGGCTCAGTATCCAGGCTGACTATCAAGGGGGCGGGTAGACGGGGCTCTGGACTTCGAAGGTTGAGCCGCGCACCCAAAACATACGAGAGGATTCTAAAAGTTTAGATTAAGTTTGGATGGGGACTAGTTTTAGAGTACCTATCCTGGGGAGGGGGAGTTGGGGAGTTTACATGGTTAAAGGGTTGTTAGTGGGAACCAGGCATGCCACAATGGAGGACTTAGCAGGGAAAGAGAACCATATCATGCAATGCCCCCCCCCCTAGAGTTAAAATCTGTATCCTGGAATATTCGGGGAATGCATTCCATGCTGAGACGTCATAAAATTCATGCATACTTGATTCGGAGGGGGGTTCAAATCGCACTTCTCCAGGAGCCTCACATAATGGAGAAGGAAGGGGTGGTGCTGCAGCGTCGCTGGAGAGGGCAAGTATTTTACACTAATTATTCAGCATTTGCCCGGGGGGTATTGATCTGGGTGAGAGCAGGTGTGCCGTTTCAATGTACGAGTCAGGTTACAGACCAGGAAGGGAGGTATGTAGTGGTGACTGGGCGGTTAGATGGAAGAGACATAGTGATCGGGAGTCTGTACTCTCCCAATTCGGAGCAAACTGCCTACCTGACGCAGCTATCTGGGAAATTGGCACCAATACTGACGGGTTCAGTGATATTAGGGGGGGATTTTAATTCTATCACTGATGTAGATCTCGATCGCTCACATCTGCCACTTCCTGATGCACCAATACACAAGACAGCAGAAGTGAGGCGGCATTGGCATCAGAGGTGGGGGTTGGTGGACACATGGAGGACTCAGCACCCAGCCACTAGAGATTACTCCTTTTTATCACTTTACATGACTTACATGTTCGGCTGGACACTATCCTGTGTTCCCCGGACGTGCATGAAGTGGTACACACCAGTGAATACCTCACCAGAACAATCTCTGACCACAATCCAATATTGATCAGAATTAGGTGGTCACGGGCAAGGCCCAAATACCCAAATGGCGCTTGCAACCTGACGTGTTGGATGATCAGGTCTTCCGCGAGACGGTGGGCAATGCTATTGAACAGTAATTTCAGATCAATGCTAATACAGACACAAACCTGCTAGGTGAGTGGGATGCGTTTAAGGCGGTCATTCGAGGGCGGTGCATATCGGAGACGATGGGGGTGCGTAAGGTGCTATTGCAGGATATACAAAGGGCGGATCAAAAACTCAGAGACTTAGAGCGGGAAAGACCTGAGAGGGCGGACAAGCAAGAGGAGCTCTTAGCGGCCAGGGAAGCAGTTGCAGCAGAAGTTGAGCGACTATGCTGCTTCGATTTCAAACAATACATCACTAGAGCTCACACCGAGAGATACAAGTCTGGTGCCCTGTTGGCCTGGCTGGCTAATCCGGCTAGACGAGGATCGGTGATTCTCGAACTAAGGGAACAGAATGGGGAAGTATGTTATGGGCAACAAGGAATTAACAACCTGTTCCATGATTTTTACACGGAACTATGTAGAAGTAGGATAGAGTCAGAGGACGAAGCCCTAGATGCGTTCCCTGGGAGATGACGGATATTTGCCCTGAACTGGGAGCCTGGGTGCCCTGGCACTCCGGGACAGCATCTGGCGGACTTGAACTGACCTGGAAAAGGGGGCAACACCGAAAAAGAACTGGCGGACGGGCTGAGTGCGGCGCAACCAAGATGGCGCCCAAGAACTGCTGCGCTGGACGGATCTGAGCCACTGCACCGAAAACAATCAGCAAGAAGCCCCTGAAGTGTACCTGAGGTGCGGAGAGCCTCCCGACGGGCCCAACAGCGAGGGTTCCAGGAAGCGACTGCAGAGAAGGACATGGCGGACTGAGACGGGAAGACCAGCAGACGGCTGGAGGTATGCAGGGGAGCCATTCCGGAGGGGCGGTGAAGAACCCCGCAACCGGAGCGTTCTCCATTGGACGGGAGTCACACCGGAGGAAAGGGTGACCCAGCGGGGATCACACCCTGCTTGGTGGCTGGCTCGCGGCTCCGAGACCGACGCGCAGTGAGGGAAGAGAGAGCTGGGGGCTCTCCTGGATGTGTAGCGGTGCCAGAGGAGGAGCCTGGTGTAGGGCCTGAAGAGATCGGGTCGGAGAGGCAAAAGAGGGCCGAAAACGACCTGACGCTGGGTGAGTGACTGCTGCCCTGGAGCATTGACAGTGAGCATGGTTGGCGGGGCAGACCCGTGACAGATACCCGGGTAAGAGATTACATGGGGCCACACAGCCATACTTTTTAGGGCCCTGATCCGGATGGACCCTTTGCACCGCAGAACAGAGGAGGCCACACGCACAACAGCTACCATAACTGCTGCTCACTCGGCAGAAATCGCACCGCAAGCTCCAGCAGCGAGGGGGTGAGGAACTACATTCACTGGAGGTTAGTGAAGCCTCGCCGGGGCAAGTGGACCCGGGTGGTGATCACACTATCATGGGGAGCAGTGCTATCCCTCACTACCACCACTGTACGCAGCACGAGGTCGGTGCCCGCACCGGAGCACAGCCCCCCCGAGAAGTGATTGTACGTGTAAATATGGGGAAAGTATCGAAAAAGAAGGGAAGTGTTGCCCAGGGTGCAGGGGGCACAGGGAATCAGACAGACGAGGAAGAGGAGCTGAATGAGACGGGAGGGGGTCCGACTCCCTCGAAGCCTACGCTAGTGGACATAATGCAAGCTATTACGACCTCTAGGGAAGTGTTGGAGGGGAAAATAGGTGCCATTGGCACGGATTTGGGCCTGTTGAAAGACGACCACCGTAAATTAAAGGAACGAGTCAGAGCCTCTGAGAAGATATTGGTCGACCTCCCGGCCACAGTGTCTGTGTTACAAAAGTCACTTGCAGAGCTGGAGGCCAAGGTTAAAATACTGGAAGTCAGGGCCGAGGATAGTGAAGGAAGATCACGCAGAAATACTATACGGGTCGTTGGAGTGCCGGAGAGGGCAGAAGGAGGAAACATGGTGGCTTTTATGGAGGACTGGCTCCGGGCAGAAGTGGCTCCGGAGGGACTGTCATCCTTCTATGCTCTGGAGAGAGCTCACAGAGTACCGGCCCGACCGCCCAGACCGGGGGCGCCTCCCCGGCCAATAGTAGCGCGCCTGTTGCACTTCAGAGATAGAGACCACATTCTGCAACGAGCTCGTAAGAATCAAAACCTACATATTGACAATAGCAAAGTAATGATATTCCTGGACTTTACCAGGGAAGTCCAGCGCAACATGGCGTCGTTCCTGGCTGTCAAAAAAAGACTTCGCCAATTGCAACTCCCTTATGCCATGCTCTTCCCGGCGCGGCTCCGAGTGGCTGATCCAAAAGGGGCAAAGTTTTTCAACACGCCACAAGACGCTTGGGACTGGTTAAATACCAGACGGCCCGAGAACGACGGGACTCAACTTCGGAGAATTCCCAACGGGACACCTGCAATAATACAATTGGGTCCAGAGCCCCCTCCCCAAGTGAGCTCAGCTTAGAGCGACGCAGAGCACTGCAAGCTGTGGTGGAACACAGTCAAAATGTTCACAGTCCTGAATCAAGCAAAAGTGGAACAGAGACAGGCAGAGCTGAAGGATCATCAATGCATAGTGATAACGATGACTCGGACACGGAATTGCCGGTAGTTAAGCCACAAACAGCGGATCACATTGTCTGAGTAACTGCGGTGGAATGAAGACCTGAAGAGGGCATCCACCTCACTAATCAGCAACCTGGGTTGAGGAGCTATGGAAGCTGCCAAGGGCACTGACGTCGGTTAATTTTGGGGCTCAGTATCCAGGCTGACTATCAGGGGGGCGGGTAGACGGGGCTCCGGACTTCGAAGGTTGAGCTGCGCACCCAAAACATACGAGAGGATTCTAAAAGTTTAGATTAAGTTTGGATGGGGACTAGTTTTAGAGTGCCTATCCTGGGGAGGGGGAGTTGCGGAGTTTACATGGTTAAAGGGTTGTTAGTGGGAACCAGGCATGCCACAATGGAGGACTTAGCAGGGAAAGAGAACCATATCATGCAATGGCTGCCCCCTAGAGTTAAAATGTGTATCCTGGAATATTCGGGGAATGCATTCCATGCTGAGACGTCACAAAATTCATGCACACTTGATTCGGAGGGGGGTTCAAATCGCACTTCTCCAGGAGCCTCACATAATGGAGAAGGAAGGGGTGGCGCTGCAGCGTCGCTGGAGAGGGCAAGAATTTTACACTAATTATTCAGCATTTGCCCGGGAGTATTGATCGAATCACTGACAAAATATCGAAGGTCAGAATATCGACCTACAGAAATATCGACACAAGAACATCGAAGTCAAGAATATCGACATCCTATCTACATTATGGTAAGTACAAAAATATCGAGAAAAAAAATATCGATGTCAAAAATATCGTTGTTAAAAATATCGTTTTTTATTTAAGTTACAAAAATAATGTAAAATAAAGTAAATAATACATATAATTAAAATAAACATAGATAAAAATATTTTAAAATGTTTAAAAATTATAAGTAATATATATGTAATGTAAAAATAAATTAAACATATACATATAATATATAATATATATACTTACTTACTAATAATTTTTAATAATTATTTTAATAACTTAGGGGGTCAATATGATAGCGGTCGGGCGGTGGCGATCCCCCCGCTATTTCCCACCGCCCGCCTCACATTTCCCCACCGCCATATTAGTATGGCGGTGGGGACCCAGGCGGACGGCAAGACAGTCTGCCAGTTTTCCGCCGGTCGACCAGTCGACCGGGCGGAAAAGGGGCTGGATATGGTGGCGGTGTCTGCTAGACACCACCATCCATATTATCATGGGCAGCGGTGCAGGGCTTTCCATGGCGGAGACCCAGGCGGAGTTTGCTTTCGGGGGCCCGTTGCGGGCCCCCAGGGTATTGGGGAGTTGGGGGGTTCACATGGGGAGTACCTATGGTACCCCCCTGCATTGGCATGGACATGGTGGCGGGCACCTCGCTGTGCCTGTCACCTTGTGAATGACAATGCACACAGTGCATTCCCAGCATTGTGGCGGGCGGTGCTGTGAGCACCGCCCGCCACAAGGCTGGGAATGGAGGATGCCACGGTGGCGGTGGCATCCTAATCACCGGTGCGGGACCGCCGCACCCCTGGCGGACGGTCCCGCATTCCATTATGGTCCGCCCGCCATCGTAATGACCCCCATAATTTTTTTTTTTAAATATCATATAAATTATAAATACATTTATACACATAAAACAATAATATAAATACAAATTAAATAAATATATATAACAAATTAAAAAAATTAAAATTATTTTTAATCTTTTTAAAATTAATTATATACTACATTAACTAAAATAATACAAAAAATATTAGATAGCGGAGGTAATAAAATTACTATTTCAACTCCAAACAGTGCAACAGTAGGGAAAATGTTGGATAGCGTAGGGGTAAAAACTACTATTCCCACCCCATTGAGTGCAACAGTAGGGAAAGTGTTGGATAGTGTAGGGGTAAAAATTACTATTCCCACTCCAGTGAGTGCAACAGTAGGGAAAGTGTTGGATAGCGTAGGGGTTACAATTACTATTCCCACTCCAGGGAGTGCAACAGTAGGGAAAGTGTTGGATAGCGTAGGGGTAAAGATTACTATTCCCACTCCAGTGAGTGCAACAGTAGGGAAAGTGTTGGATAGCGTAGGGGTTAAAATTACTATTCCCACTCCAGTGAGTGCAACAGTAGTGAAAGTGTTGGATAGCGTAGTGGTAAAAATTACTATTCCGAGTCCAGTGAGTGCAACAGTAGGGAAAGTGTTGGATAGCGTAGGGGTAAAAATTACTATCCCCACTCCAGTGAGTGCAACAGTAGGGAAAGTGATGGATAGCGTAGGGGTAAAAATGACTATTCCCACTCCAGTGAGTGCAACAGTAGGGAAAATGTAGGATAGCGTAGGGGTTAAATTAACATACTTATTAATTAAATAATTTTTGTAAAATAAATAACATATTAATAATTAACTAACTAAAAAATTAATAATCAATACCAATAAAATTTAATTAATTTTTACTTAAATAACATTAAATTACTTCCCACCCTAGTCACCCATAAACACACAACCCGCTACACATAAAAAAGAACACAATTAATGTAATTATCAATTAATCAATTAATAAAAATTAATTACCAATTAATAATAAATTAACAATAAATTAATTAACAATAACAATAAATACAAAATAATAATACATTAATTATAATTAATATAATTATAAATTAATCAATTAATAAAAATTAATTACCAAATAATAATAAATTAACAATACATTAATTAGCAATAACAATAAATAAGAAAATATTAATTAATTAATCATAATTAAATTACTTCCCACCCTATTCCCCTATAAACCCACAACCCGCTACACATAAAAATTAACATAATTAATTTAATTATCAATTAATCAATTAATAACAATTAATTACCAATTAATAATTAATTAACAATAAATTAATTAACAATAACAATAAATAAAGCAAAACATTAATTATAATTAATATAATGATAAAGTAATCAATTAAAAAAATGAATTACCAATTAATAATTAATTAACAATAAATTAATAATCAATAACAATAAATACAAACATCTTAATTAATTAATTATAATTAATTTACTACCCACCCTATTCCCCTATAAACCCACAACCCGCTCAGATACAAAAACACAAAATTTACTTTTAAAAAATTACTAATTTCTAAACATCTAATACATATATTTAAAAATAATAAAAATACATTACAAAAAATGTTAAACATACATATAAAATACATACTAAAATACATAACACTAATATAAATATCGATATTATTAACCACGATATTTTTGCTAACGATATTACTTACTTCGATATTACTTACTTCGATATAAAAAAAAACGATATTACTTACCTTAAGGTTGATATTCTGGTCACCGATATTCTTGACATCGATATTCTGTCCCTACGATATTAAAAACTCGGTATTAGTGTAGGTCGATATAAAAAAAAATCGATATTTTGACTGCGCACCGTATTGATCTGGGTGAGAGCAGGTGTGCCTTTTCAATGTACGAGCCAGGTTACAGACCAGGAAGGGAGGTATGTAGTGGTGACTGGGTGGTTAGATGGTAGAGACATAGTGATCGGGAGTCTGTACGCTCCCAATTCGGAGCAAACTGCCTACCTGACGCAGCTATCTGGGAAATTGGCACCAGTACTGACGGGTTCAGTGATATTAGGGGGGGATGTTAATTCTATCACTGATGTAGATCTCGATCGCTCACATCCGCCACTTCCTGATGCACCAATACACAAGATAGCAGAAGTGAGGCGACATTGGCAGCAGAGGTGGGGGTTGGTGGACACATGGATGACTCAGCACCCGGCCACTAGAGATGACTCCTTTTTCTCCGCTTTACACGTTTACATGTTCGGCTGGACACTATCCTGTGTTCCCCGGACGTGCATGAAGTGGGACACACCAGTGAATACCTCACCAGAACAATCTCTGACCACAATCCAATATTGCTCGGAATTAGGTGGTCACGGGCAAGGCCCAAAATACCCACATGACGCTTGCAACCTGACGTGTTGGATGATCAGGTCTTCCGCGAGACGGTGAGCAATGCTATTGAACAGTACTTTCAGATCAATGCTAATACATCAACAAACTTGCTAGGTGAGTGGAATGCGTTTAAGGCGGTCATTCGAGGGTGGTGCATATCGGAGACGATGGAGGTGCATAAGGTGCTATTGCAGGATATACAAAGGGCGGATCAAAAACTACGAGACTTAGAGCGGGAAAGACCTGAGAGGGCGGACAAGCAAGAGGAGCTCTTAGCAGCCAGGGAAGCAGTTGCAGCAGAAGTTGAGCGACTACGCTGCTTCGATTACAAACAATACATCACTAGAGCTCACACTGAGAGAGACAAGTCTGGTGCCCTGTTGGCCTGGCTAGCTAATCCGGCTAGACGAGGATCGGTGATTCTCGAACTAAGGGAACAGAATGGGGAAGTATGTTATGGGCAACAAGGAATTAACAACCTGTTCCATGATTTTTACACGGAACTATATAGAAGTAGGATAGAGTCAGAGGACGAAGCCCTAGATGCGTTCCTGGGAGATGCAGAATTGCCAACATTGGAGGAGGATATAGCGGGTCTCCTGGGCCGCGAAGTGGAGCTGGGCGAGGTGAGAGTGGCTATTAAAAGCATGGCCAGAAATAAAACACCAGCAACGGATGGGCTGCCATCAGAATTCTACTTAGCATTCAGCGAGCTCTTAGCGCCAAGGCTCATGGAGCTCTATAATGAAGCGAAACGAGTGGGGCATCTCCCGGCCACAACGCGGGAAGCAATAATAATCCCACTCCTTAAGCCTGGGAAATCGGCCTGGGACATCTCGGCTTACCGGCCCCTCTCCATGCTTAACTTGGACTACAAGATTCTAAGTCGTATATTGGCCACCTGGCTCCTCCCCTATATGACAACCTTAATCCACAGTGATCAGGCAGGGTTTATCCCCACCAGAAACACGGCTCTAAATGTTCAACGGCTCCTTCCGGTCCTGGAAGCAGACTCTTACCAGAAAGAGGAAGCCGCTGTCTTCTCGGTGGTCATTGAAAAGGCATTCGATATCCTTGAATGGCCCTATCTGTTCCGAGTGATGCAGAAATTTGGAATAGGGGAGGATTTTGTGAAATGGACGGCTCTTTTGTACACTGACTCCACTGCCAGGGTTAGAACCGGGGGGCTCATTTCGGATGCTTGCAGAGTTGACCGAGGGACGAGACAGGGGTGCCCGCTTTCTCCCCTTTTGTATGCCCTGGCCATGGAGCCGCTTGCGGCTCGAGCCAGAACGGGACAGCAGTATCAAGGCCTGAACGTAGATGGGCGAATCCATTACATCGCACTCTATGCCGATGGTTTACTGATGTTCCTGGTGGACTCGAGAGTAGCACTGTTGGGAGCAAAAGAGTTGCTGCAAGAACTAGGTGAAAGGGCGGGGCTCAAAATAAACTGGGCCAAGTCCTGCCTTTTCCCTACAATAGGGAATAGAGTGGGCCCACAGGAAACGGATGGGGTGAGATGGGAAGACCGTTGCTTGATGTACCTCGGTACACAAATTTATCACACCCTGGAAGACCTATTGGAGGGTAACATCGGGAGAGCCATAAGAGGAGTGAAAAGCAGCTTTGACTTTTGGGGAACTCTCCCACTTTCGGTGATTGGCCGAGTAGCTCTTCTTAAAATGATTACACTACCGAGACTGCTGTATTACTTTGGGGTGTTGTCGGTCTGGGTTCCGGCGAAATTTTTCACCCAGCTCAAGTCACTGGCCTCGGGCTTTTTGTGGGGGACTGGAAGGCGCAGAGTAGCTCTGGGAGTGCTCTTGAGGCCAAGATCACAGGGAGGACTGGCTGTCCCTGATTTTGAGACCTATTATCTAGCGACGTAGTTGCAATGGTTCACCAGATGGATAGCAGGCAGACTCAGGGGGATAGAAGAGCCGCGCGACGATCTCCCGCCATTGAGACAGCTATCCCAAATTGTGCTAAAGCTCCCCATGCAACTTAACACTTTGCCTATGGAAGTACGAACGGCGCGTATGTGCTGGAATAGGAGTTTGAGGCGGGCACGGATTAAGTGCCCATACATCCCAGAAATCCTGTTGCTGCTTTGTGAGGCATTGCCTCATGGAGGAACCTGGGGGGGCTGGAAACTTGGGGAGACCAGGGGCTTCAAACACTAGGGGACTTATTTGAGGAAGGCACCATGATTCCATTCCAGGACCTTCAGGCGATATATGGCTTACCCGAGGGTGACTTCCTCCTACACTCAGCGCTCACTGTGGCCGTACGAAAGCACTGGGGGGAGGGGCTGTCTGAGCCGCAGTTGTCAAAGGGGTGCCAATACGTGGTGATGGCGGCGGGGACATTTAAGGTGGTCACATGTTTATACAGGTGTATGACCCAAGAAGCGATACTCCCATTGAGAGCACTGAGACAAAAATGGGAGGCAGACTTAGGGGAAGACATCCCAGACAAAACTTGGGGGGAGCTAGTGGAAAGGGCATGGAAAGGCACCAGGAATGCCAGATTCCAGCTGGTAAACTTCTATGTCTTACACAGAGCGTATCTCACCCCAGCAAAGATTAACGAATATTTTGAGACTCAATCGGCGGCCTGTCCGCGTTGTAGTAGGGGAGGAGCGGACTTTTGGCATATGTTCTGGAGCTGTCCACAGATGGGGAATTTCTGGGAGGGAATCACTGAGGTACTGACTGATGTGACTGATAGGGACATAGAGGTAACCCCGAAAACCTGCCTGCTGCACGGGTTCCCCCATACAGCAAAGAACAAAGTAACAAGCACGTTTTTGGACCTGGGGCTCTCATTAGCTAAGAGGGACATTGCTATGCACTGGAAGGCAAAAAAGGGCCCGAGTATAACCAAATGGCAGACGGAACTTGTTAAATGGGCAGATTGCGAGGGGAGAGCCAGAATGCAGGCAGCGAAAAGAGCTAGGAATGAGAAAGCAGAGGAGACAGCGAGAGCGTGGGAGGCACTGGTGGTATCACTAAAGAACCTAGAGGATATGGGAGCAGACGACCGAGTAGAGGAGGTCCCCGAGAATTCAGGATGAAGCGTCCACGCTAAAGTATAAGATGGAGCTGGTCTTTAAGCTACTTAATGTAAGACATGAGCAAACCGGCCGTGGACCTATGCTAGACGCACGGGGCCCGCGACCTACGACATGCAAAGGGGGGGCATACTTGACTGCACGGAGCAATCGCACAATGGGAAGTGGCACCCCTTGGGGGAGGGGTGGGAAGGGGTAAGCAGAGGGGGTAACATGGGGTATTAAGCTTGCGAATTTCGCAGTCCAAAATGCGGGAGGTTTGACCTGTATGGCATGGGGTAATTGCAAGAGCTAGAGGGAGGGCCGACCCTGGGTGCAGAGCGTCTTCCAGTTCAAAGAAGCATGCAGGACATGGCGGACTATGCCTCCTGAGTTAATGTCTCTGATATTGATTTGTGATAAGTGGATATGTTTGTAAAACCCAATAAAGTTTGCTTCCAAAAAATGCTGGGAGGGGCATACCTGACTGCGCCGAGCAGTCGCACATTGGGAAATGGCACGCCTGGAGGGGGGGGAGGGCGGGGGTTGGTAGAATGGGGTAACATAGGGTATTAAGTTTACGAGCTAAATAGTTCCAGGCATGGAAGGTTAGACCTGTGAGTCATGGGGGAAATGCAGGAGCTGGAGGGAGGGGGGGCCCTGGCTAGCGGGGCTCTTTTCAGGCAATTGAGGCACGCAGAGCATAGCAGTCGGTACCTCTTGAGTTAATATTTCTGGTGTCAAAATGTGATACATGATTATGTATGTAAAATCAAATAAAGTTTGTTTAAAAAATATAAATAAATGACATGGGTATACTCTAACGTTTTACAAACAGTGCTGTCCGATCAACCCACGTACCTCATTCGTAGGCTTGCAGTGTATTATAGTGTTCCCAAATATAAGTGGCAAGCGAGTCAAGACTGCAACCCTTACTGGTAAATTTTCCAATCCAAGTTGACCATCAGCCATATAACTGTCGACGGTCCAATCCTGAGAGAATATCGGGACCAAAAAAATAAGTAAGAATAAAATAAAATAATGAGCCAAACGAAGAGAGTAAGCTTGAGCGGCGCTCCCATAAGGGGAAGTCCGTTCCCAACACACCTAAGGTGTGTGATCCCAGTTAAAAGCAACTCTGTACGTGTGGTTACCTTTGCGGTGTGTAATTCACTTCCCGGCATGTACGCTGGGTATCTGTCAAATACCCGCTGGGGATCCCGCGCTATGTAGCAAGTATGTGGACATAGTCGAAGGACTATGGCCAATTTGACATTACGTAAAACCCCAGAGTAGTTAGGTTTTCCGGAGTTCTGGCTGAATGTGTTGTCCGTGGGTCAGAGGCTGCTCGGGGTGTCCTTCTACATCCCCTCCATTCTGTGAGCCTCCCTCCTCCCTTCCTTTGGGGCTCCACAAGATGGCGACTTTAAATCCTTTATTGTTAGGATAAATTGACTTCACCTAGTACAGATTACTGTGGAAACCGAGGTAGGACTCTCATTTTTGCACTGAAATAAAAGAAAAACTTCCTTCATTACTCATGAGTAATCACTCCTCTGTGTCACTACTGGTCGTGCATACTGAATAGTTACCTTTCGATGTTTCTTTATCCTCCACTCACTAAAATCTCATTTCTTCACACCTTATTTGTTCTATTCTACCGTACTACAGATTCTTCCCTCTCCTCCTTCCCTGTTCCTATCTTATCTTGGCTCCTGCCCTTTTCTCTGACTACAGCGGTTTCGGAGGGCCCCCCTACAGTTCCATCGGATGCCCTGATATTACCGGTGTGGTATTGTATTGTATTGTATTTTATTGTGTAAGGTTATTGTATTGTGTTTGCAGTTATTGTATCTGAGGTTTGGTTGTACTGAACCCCACCTGATGCTTTGATATTACTGTTGTGGTAATGTACTGTGTTTTAGTGTGTTATTGTGAAAGGTTATTGTATGGTGTTTACAGTTACAGTATTTGATGCTTTGATATTACTGGTGTGGTATTGCACTGTGTTTTATTGTGTTATTGTGTGTGGTATTGTACTGTGTTTTATTGAGTTATTGTGAAAGGTTATTGTATTGTGATTACAGTTATAGTATCCGAGGTTTGGTAGTACTTAACCCCATCTGATGCTTTAATATTACCTGTGTGATATTGTACTGTGTTGATGCTCTCCCTATCTAACGTTTTTTCTTACTGTAACCTCACTGTACAACGTTTTTCATACTTAATTCCTCCCTGTTTTAGATGGCTTCTATTCTATTATATTCTCATTTTGAATCATGTCTCCAACATTGTCCCCCCATAATTCCCCAGATCCTGCTCTTTCCAGACATGACCCTAACTCCTGGAGCATCTTATATCCGTCAAATATTTCTAAGAATGGCAAGAAAAATTTCAAACACAAATTATTAAAACTGCACCCTGAAACGTTAATAGTGGATTCCTACCTCAGCCTGTCTTGTTCCACGAAGTAAACAAACTTTATTTTCTACTCCAAACGCCCGACTAAATGGAAAAACATATTCCTCCTCCACCTTCCTATCACTAAAACTATCAAAATTCCGTATGGAATTAAACTGACTACTACCCCCTCCCCTTCATTCAATGGGGAAATTGATATATCCATCTTCAGAACTGGGAATATTCTTATTCAAGCATCTGATCCCCACCTCAACATTTTTGACACCCAGTTCAGTAACATGGCCAATTTGCTCTTGTAACTTGGCCAAAAACCCCTATCACCCCAATTGCCTTGCTCCCCTGTCACTCAACTCACTCTCCTGGATCAGTTTCATCTCCCCCCTCCTATCCCGTCATCCTCATTAAGGCCCTGCCTAACATGTTCCTATATCCCTATCACCCCGTCTGATTCTCACTGCTGTGCCTTGCCCTCCTTACCGACATCTCCGTCCTCTCAAATGGGCTTTTTCTCTAATTCTATCCGTGATAATTCTCTTGCCCCTCTTAGATACTTGGGCACATCCCCTAGTCCCGCCCCATTGAATTCTAGAGGTCATGCCTCCAGTCCTAGCAATACTCCTTCTTCACCCTTGTTGTCGAGGGCTATCCCCAGATCCTCAGACTTGGTTTCTCTTCGCAGCGTAGGACCCTCAGCCCCCCCCTCCCAAGATTGACCGCTCTCCCTCCCACTCTCACCAACAATCGATCTCCTCCTGTCCCTACTTGCTTCCCAGTTCCACACTCATACACACAGCCTTTACAATTGCCGTTTTTTCGGTCTCCTACTGATCTCTCATCTTTGTCTAGTTACTCGAATTCTAACGAAATCCATTCCAAGCGATACAAAGAGGTTTACTCCCTGCATACTCCCTCGCACTTCCACTCTCTCAACTCTTCCCCAGCTCGTACGGCTGATTCTAAGCATATCACTCAGAGCTTATTAAATACTAGTCCTAATGTCTTTGACCTCTTGCCCAATGTGTTAGTTCCCTCCCTCGTTTCTGATCACCCTACCTTTGTGGGTTCTCCCTCCCTAGTCAACACTGACTCAACTTCGTCCCCCTCCTCCTTCACTTTGGGAATCCCCCCAAACTCTATAGCTCAGATTCTGAACAGAATTGAACTTAAACTCAATTCTCTCGCTACAGAATTAACTCATTTTAGAGGGGTTCTCTCTAACCTTAACTCCCGGGCACACCCAAACACTTCTGATATGTCTCCCTCTATTTCTCCCAATTATTCTCAACATACCCAGTGGCCGACCATTCCCCTTTGCAGAGGGTCTCACAGGCCTTACCGCGCCGTCTGCCCTTTCTCTACTTTTGACCTTAATGCCCTTTACAATTCCTATCTCCCTAAGTCTCAGGCGACTGATCATCTCCCCTACTCCAATATTCCAGTTATAGTGGGTGTCAACCGAGTCCCTTCTACTATCAACTCGCCTAGACCTCCTGCACAACTCACCACCATCCTCACCCTCAAATCAGCCAACGACAATCCTAATCCTCTTTCTTGCATGCGCGCTAACTGCAGATCTGCAGCACTGCATGCTACAGAGATCTCTGAAACCATCCTCAGTGAGGCTATTGACATCGCTTTCCTCACGGAAACCTGGCTCAATGACCACTCGATGGCCATCCTGGACCTACTCACTCCCCCTGGCTTTGCAATCATTAGACAGGACAGTTCTGATAGAACAGGTGGTGGCCTGGCCATAATCCACAAAACCGAATTCCAACTCTCCCTTCTGAAGAAAGCTGAATACCTGACCTTTGAATACCTTGGTGTTGAACTCAATGTCAAAGGCTCCCCCCCTCTCAGACTGCATAATATCTATCACCCTCCGGGTGAGCTTCTACCTTTTGCTGATGAGTTATCTGACCTTCTTACTCATTACTCCCTTTCTGACTCGAAGAATTTGCTTCTTGGAGATTACAACATTCATTGGAATAATGCTGATGATCCCACTGTGATGCGCCTCGCTAACCTTCTTGAGATGAATGACCTGAAGAAACTCTGCAACAAACCTACCCATATCAAAGGTGCCACTCTTGACGCAATCATCACTAACACTGACCTTGTCTCCCTCACAGACATCATCCCCATTGACTGGTCAGACCACCACCTCATTCTTTTTAATATCTTGACCAGTGTCTTTCCCCACCCAGTATTAACTAACAAACCCAAGTTATGGACCAGTAACCTCAAACAAGTCCCCCCTATGGAACTCGAGTCAAAAATTCAAGCCCAACTTCAACTTCTCCCGCACCCCCAAAACGCTAATGAGCTTACTGAACATTTCAACAAGGCTGTTTCTGATGTCCTTGACCAAGTCGCACCCCTTAAACTAAAACAACAAAGAGCAATCCAATCTAAATCTTGGTTCAATCTGGAACTTAATAAGGAAAGAAGACAACTTAGACTAGCAGAAAGATCTTGGAGACATTACCCCTCGCCTTCTCATTTAGCTCTTCTCAGATCTACAAGATCAACTTACAAGAAGCACATTTTCATGGAAAAAAGCATCCTTCCTTCGTTCCCAACTGGATCGTGCTAAAAATAGACCCAGAGAATTCTTTAACATCGTCAGAAGACAAACTTTTTCTGCCCCTCCCGAACCGACTGCCTCTAAAGAAAGATGTGAGGAAATTGCCAACTTCTTCGCGGATAAAATTGCAAAAATTGATCAATCCTTCCCGCTAATTTTGACCTTTCCCAATCCCCAAACTCCTCTTAACATTCCCCCTTTCCCCACTTCTACCCACCCTCCTAATCCTTTTCTTCACCAATCTACTCCAACGGGCTCAGGAGATATCATTTCCAACTCACAATTGAAAAATGACGCCTCCTGGTCAAATTTCAAACCCATGACCAAGCTCGAAGTCTTTAATACCATCGCGAAATTAAAGCCGACATCTCTCTTCCGGCAAAGCTAGTACATAACCTTAACCACATCATTGCCCCATGTCGGACAAAAGTTATTAACACCTCCTTTGCCTCTGGGTGAGTCCTCAACTCCCTTCAACTTGGGCAAATTACTCCCATTCTTAAAAATCCTAAGGCAGAACCTAATAATCCCAGCAACATCCGTCCCATCTCTAACCTCCCACTCCTAGCCAAACCGTTGGAGAAATGTGTCTTACTTCAACTCGACAGCCACATAGGCAAATACAACTTACTCGACTCCTTTCAATCTGGTTTCAGGAAAGGCTGTAGCACCAAAACCGCCATGCTGAACATTGCCGATGACATTCATCGTTCGCTAGATAAGGGAGAGGCTTGCCTTCTTATCCTCCTTGACCTCTCAGCTGTATTTGATACAGTTAATCATTCTTCCTTACTTGAATCTCTCAAGTCCCGCTCTGGCCTCAATGGCACTGTCCTTAACTGGTTCACTTCCTACCTCCAACACCGAACTCAACAAATTAAAATAAACTCCTGCTTCTCCAATCCCTCCCCGGTCTCTCTGGGTGTCCCCCAGGGCTCAATTCTCACCCCCTCTCTTTTTAAACTCTTCATGGAACCCCTTACTATCATTTTGAAACAAGCCGGGATTAATTATCACCTTTACGCTGACGACATGCAACTCTATTACAAAATCAAATCACACAGCGATGTCCTTCATCTAAACAACACTCTAAGCAAGATTCAATCTTGGTTTTACTCCAACCATCTAAAACTGAACCCTAACAAAACAGAAATCATTCTATTCTCCCCCAAAAGTAACCGTCTTCCTATCCAAGGCTGGATCTCTGACCTCAATGCCCTTAACTGTCCGCTCAATCTCTCAAACTCTGCAAAATCCCTAGGTTTCATCCTAGACAAAAATTTGACTCTGAAGGATCATATCAACAATGCAGCCAAAGGAGCAATTTTCACTCTTAAACACCTCAAAAAAATCAAACCCTTCATCCCGCAAGACGGCTTTAAATGGGGTTTCAATCACTAGTCCTCTCTAAACTTGACTACGGCAACGCTATTCTCACTGGAGCCCCTAAATCTCACCTGGCCCCCCTCAGAGCCGTGCTCAACATGGCTGCCAGGCTTATAACCAACTGCAAACGCTTTGATCACATCACGCCTGCCCTCAAATCCCTTAAATGGCTCCCCATCGAAGGAAGATGCATCCACAAGACTGCCTGCATCACCCACAAAGCTCTTCACTCTCAATCTCCGGTTTACTTAACCAATAAACTCACAAGGACGGGAACCACCAGAACGATGAGAAGCTCTAATGCCCTTCTCCTCGCTCCACCATTACTTAAAAAGAAATCCACCCAGACTTGCTCCTTCTCAGGAAATGTGCCTAGCATCTGGAATGCCTTTCCGAGGGACCTTAGATGCAACTTCTTCTACCTCGGCTTCAAAAGAGACCTTAAACGACTTCTCCTCAATAAATTCTTGAGTCCATAATTCTTTCAGATCCTGATATTCTTTGTTCTCTCTGCTATCCTGCTGACATTTCGTTTTCCTTGTGTGCTACTTATTGTTTTCACCTGCCTTTGTACCCCCTGGTCTCTCATCTATTTTGTCGACTCTAATCTTCTGGTCTGTAAGTTTTTGTTTCGCGTTCTCCCTTGACTTTGCTTAGTTGTCTTGTCCTCTCTTATGTTACCCTCCCCTCTTACTCTACAAATGGTTCATTGTTATATTTTATTATGTGCTCCTTGGTTATACCTCCTTAATTTTATTTAACTTTATTTAATCCTTTAATCCTAAGATTTTTGCCTTTCTCCTGTTCTTTGATGGCGAGATTCCCTTGTACTTGATTGTATTTGCATGTAACTACTGTCCCACTGTTATTTCCTTGCCCTTACATCTGTAAAGCGCTCTGATACCTCTGGGTCTAGCCAGCGCTATACAAAACCTTTTAAATAAAATAAAAAATAAAAAATAAGTAGTGGGTGAAAAAGACGTCGGCCATCTTGGAACATGCAATGTTCCCAACCCGTAGTTTAGTACAGGTAGAATATGAGTTGGGTCAGCCTCACAAATGCAGAGTGCATGTTGTGGCAGTGGAGTGTATGACATCTTGTCCAGCCGCATGCCCTTGATAAAATCAAACCATATGTAGTCCGTAACTGCATGACGGACTGGGCCGGTATGTCTACGTTTTGGGAATCGATAAGATGAAGGGCTAACTATTAATTATAAGTATAATTGTGTAGTAAATAGCATAAATCCGCCTTGCAGTTAATGTAAGGAGAAGGAGGAGTCAGTCTCCGCTTATTAAAAATCGGTGAATCAAAGTGAACATGCAGCGGTCATCTTTGAATACTGTGAGGATAAATCGGAACGTTGTCCAACGTCCTTAACGCTCAGTAATATGTGAGATAATATAATGGACAAAATGGGGGAAGAGCATGGGAATCAATAGAACCCCCTACAAAAGCCTTAATCTACTAACCTAGCTCAAGTTAAGTGGCAACATTGAGGGAAGAGACAATTACTGCTCAGAGAGTTTGTATAAGAGTGAAAGAGAGAAGCCTATTATACAAATGACAGATAGTCCATGTTATGTCTTACACCTCACAAGTCCACAGGATCTACAGACACAGTCCTGTGGGCACACATTATAATAGAAGAGTATATCTACACCTTCCATAATGAGGAAATGGTACAGGAAATTAAGTTAAGAGTCATGTAAGTAGAAATTCAGGGAGCAGGAAAGAAAGGTGGTAAGCGTCCCCCCTCCCTCATAATGAGGTGTTCACAGACAGACATTCAGGAGTAGATAATATGGTTACAATTAAGGTCACAACAAGGTGTAGACACCGAGTGCCATAGCTTGTAGGAACAGAAAGCTACATAGATGTGGTAGAGCTGGAATGCTCCTAGTGTACGGTACTCATATCCATCACTGATCAGTCCCCCAGAAAGTAATGTAATTCGTGGTCAATATTAAGGCCCGTTTCTACACTTTTGAGTCGCATGATCCAGGTTGCCTCTCTCCTCCTCAGTGTCCCACCCCTGAAGTCCCTAGGTATGGTGTCGATCCCGTAAAAGGTGAATGTTCTGTGGCTATCCTAAGCCGAACATTCAGCTATATGCATAGCTATAGGGTATCTAGTATCGGCCTGTTTGACCGCCCTCATGTGTTCCCCAATGCGGTCTTTCAGGGCTCTAATAGTGCTTCCTATATATCTACTTTGGCATTTACATTCAATCGCGTAGACCACGTAGTTGGTCTGGCAGTTAATGTTGGTGTTAATCTTGTAGATACGGCCGTTCAGGCCAGTAAATTCCCTCTTTTTGTCCGAGCCCATCTACATGTTGTACACCGTCCACATTTTTAAAAAAACAGTGTGTAAGATGAGAGCCAATGTTCCCTGGTGCTCACCCTTGGGTATCTGGGGCTCAACAAATTCCTTAGGCTCTTGCCTTTACAAAATGTCGCTTCTGGTCTGGAGGAGATAATGGGTTCCAATGCTTTGTCTGCACGAAGTAGGTGCCAATGTTTTTTCATGCTCCTAGTGAGTGTCATGTTGTGTGCATTGTAATCAGTGACAAGCCGGATCATACTGAGGCCCTCTTTCTTACTCTTGTTCTGGAGAGTTTGTTGTCTCTCAATCCGTGAAATCCAACTCAGGGCATTGCATATTGTCCTCTGGTTGTAACCCCTGTGTTTGAATCTGTCCCCCATGCTCTGAAGGCAAAGTTCAAAATCACTATCTGTGCTGCAATTCCACCTAGCGCGCACAAACTCCCCATATGGGATGGCATTGATTTGGTGTCTCGGGTGCGCGCTGGTAGCATGTAATATACTGTTGCATGCCACGGCCTTCCTGTAAAGTCTGCTTTCTATTCTGTTGTCGGAGAATGAGAGCTCTACATCTAGGAAAGTTATGGAACTCTTACTGTAGTGATAAGTGAACCTGATATTCGCATTGTTGCTATTCAGGTATGTCACAAATTCCTTCAATCTCTCTGTAGTACCACTCCAAATGAGGAGGCAGTCGTCAATGTACCTGCCCCAATACAGAATGGAATCACTCTGGTGCCCCATATCCAATTTTCCTCCACCCACCCCATGAATAGATTGGTGTAGGATGGGGAAAATTTAGAGCCTATGGCTACTCCACAGGTTTGTCTATACCATGCCCCCTTGAAAAGGAAAACATTGTTATCAAGGATCATCTTTGTCATTTCCAGTAACACGCCCGCATGTTCCCAGAGGCTGGCCGGCCGGGAATTAAGTGTGCGTTCTAATGCTTGTAAGCCCAAGTCATGTTGGATGCTCGTATATAGAGCAGTAACATCCAGCGTTACCAGTGTCATGGTTTCGTCCCAGGAAATGTCTGCCAATGTGCTAAGTATGTGCTTGGTGTCTTTAATGTATGATGGTAGGTTAGCTACCATCGGTTGGAGAAATACATCCACATACTCCGAGAGTCTCTCTGTGGGTCCACCTATGACAGACACTATAGGTCTGCTCGGTGGAAAGGGAAGGTTTTTATGTACTTTCGGCAGTGTATACAAACATGGGTGCCTGGGACGATCAACTCTACGATAAGTGTATTCATTAAAATCTAAAAGGCATAGATCATGGCAACCTTTGAGTTTGTGGTTAATGTGATTGGTCAGTGTCCATATGGGATTCGAGGGGAGCTTCTCATAGCAGTCTGGATCATTAAGTTGTGAGAGGATCTCCCCCTCATAGTCGACCTGATTCATAAGCACCACATTGCCACCCTTATCAGCTTCCCGTATCATGATGCTGTCATCCACAATCAATACATGTAGTGCTTCCCTGTCTGCCTTAGTAAGGTTGTCTGACCACCCATGGTGTGAATGACATGAGTCAGCGTATTTGTCCAGGTCTGACATGATTAGTTTGTAGAAAATGTCTATGTTGTTGCCAACTGGCATAGGGGGAGTCCATCTCGATCTGGCCTTAAGTCCACTGTTAATATTCAGGTCCGTTTGTACATCAAAATCACAGAGAAGTCTGTCCATGGTCACTGGGTCTCCCTCACATTCAGAAATTGGCATTAGTAATTTTGTATCCA
Source organism: Calotriton arnoldi (assembly GCA_963921515.1). NCBI lineage: Eukaryota > Metazoa > Chordata > Amphibia > Caudata > Salamandridae > Calotriton > Calotriton arnoldi. The sequence goes on along the minus strand of CAWUFW010005212.1, from coordinate 1,150,397 downwards.
ACACATCCTGGATGGTCAAAATATCACAAGGAGAGTTATGTTGAGGTGTGATCTGACTTTTATTGACACATGGAAAAAGTGCAAAATGTTTCTTCAGTTTGAGTCGCCTAATAAACTTAAACAAATCAATTTTAGCCTTACATATATCTCCTCTATCCATAGGACAGAAGCTCAAACCCTTCCGTAGCAGGGATGTGGTAGCTTGGCTAATAGTCTTCTTTTGTAAGGTTAATCACTGTGGGTCTCCTACTTTTTCTTGTTTCAGGATCTGGTTCTCATCCTGTCTTCATGCCATCCCCCCTCTCTTTCCCCGCCTGGTCCGCCTGGGATAGTAGTGTGCCGGTTCTGTTCCCGGTTCCCCTTTTTTGTCCTTAATACTTCCCGTAAAAAAGGGTTGTCAAAACGTTCACTGGCTCCAGTCCCCTCCTGTTCACTCTCACTAGTTACCGGCGTGTCCAGCTAGGTAGAGCTGGAACTAATAGATGTACCTGGCTCCTTTCTCTCTGTCTGTGGTTTAGGGATTAGATGGTCATACTTCTTGGCGAAGGTAAAGACCCTGCCACTGTTATAGTCCTGTTCGTCTCTCTTAAGTTTTTTTGCCTTCCACTGTTTCACCTCGTTTTGATGTCTCAAAATCACGCTATCAAGGATTGCGTAATTTTTCTTAGTCGCTTCTGTTAGTTTGAGATCTTTGATCTCTGTTTCCAGGGTATCTATTTCTTGTAGTAATTTGTTAACCTTCCTCTCAGAATTTTTGATCAGTATGCCCATAAGTCTATTGGAGTTTGCCGTTAGTTCCCTCTCCCAAGCCACTAGTAAGCCATCCTCTAAGTCGTCGTAAGTGGGGGAAATTTGAGATCTGAGGCCCCTCGGGATTCTCCCCAGTTTTATGTATTGTCTCAAGGTGGCCCCATCCCACCACTTAGATAACTCGTTCTTTTTAAGTCTCTCTAGCCTGACAAATTTGCTTTTTAGACCCTCATTGGTTATTGGGTTTCCACTTTTGGCTGCTGACTCTATGTTGAGTCCCTTGCTGAGGTTGCTGAACAGTTCCTTAGCTTCTTTGTTCCTATCCATAACTCACGACGTGTATTCCTAATGTCGCTGCATCCTGGGCTGCCCCCTGTTACTCGATTTGAAGCTTCACGGCCGGTGGTATAGTAGGGTATTGGCGCTCCTAGGCAGTACACAGAAAGTGTTAAAAAGTGCTTGAATATGTGAGCGGTGCAAAAGGGGTAGGGAGGACCACCCTTCTTCCTAAACTGTGGAAAACCACTGACAAAACAACACAACAATGCCTTGCACACGCTATGGAGTATACACAACAAGTTAATAATGGTGCAAGAACAGCCTTGGTCCGTTGCTTGATCATGTAACACAATTTTTATTCTTCTCGTGGTCAAACGTAAACAAAGCCTTAGCCAACACGTGTTTCGTTGCGTTCTGCTGCTGTGAGCCGCGACTTATTCTGGGCTAAGAAACATATGGGAATCATAAGTGTCCAAAATACGTTCCTAATAGCATATTCACCACTGTGACATAGCGTCCAAAACAGTTCGGTTCATTTTGCCTGCTCGAACCTGTGGAAACCCACTCTGACAGGCGCAGATGGGCCCGCCAGGGCGCGCCCACGCACGTCCTGCGCTGCGGGACCAGAGAGGCACCTTTACGGCAACGGGAGGGCTGTCCCTAGCTTCCACGCTGCACAGAATGCTGTGGGACCAAGTCCCACCCCAGCCAGCCACCACAGCAACAGGTAGGTTTGGTGCAGGGCCTCGGCCGGCCCGATTTGCAAAGCCCGCACTGCGGGACCAGAGAGGCACCTTCACGGCAGCGGGAGAGCTGTCCCGCCTCCCCCGCTGCAGAGAATGCTAGGGGACTGAGTCCCACCGCAGCCAGCCACCACAGGAACAGATAGGTTTGGTGCAGGGCCTCGGACGGCCCGATTTGCAAAGTCAACAAGTTGATCTGAAGCCGTGAAGGGCCCTGCCATTGTGAGGTGCAATGTAAATAGGCAGTTTGGAGTAGTGGGATATCAACTGTGCTTTCCAAGAATATCACAGTGGTCCCAGGCCAGTCCACAGAGTCTAGCAGCAACCTATACTGTGGTCGTGAGCCGTACAATCAGACTCAATGGGGGAGCGGTGAGGTTACAGGTGCTCCCCAGGCAGCAGCCATGTGCCCCCCATGCTCCATGATGGTGTAAAAAAGGCTGCAGTGGCGCTTACCGTGCCACCCCGGCCAGGCAGCGTGACCACCCTGGAAGGAGCAGAGGGCCGACTGGCCCGGGGCTCCAAGCACTCACCGGTGTTCGCCGCCGGGCGTAGATTCTCCGAGTCTGCCCTCACCGACCCAACCCCACTGCCACCACACTCTCCACCTCCACGGGCATGGCCACACCAGCAGCAGGCTGCGGGTCTCCCTCAACCACAGCGTGGAACCATCCACCGCCGCCCAGTGTCAGTAGAGAGGCAAATCGGGGGTCCAGGGTGGCCGTAGTTGTCGGCAGGCGCGACCTGCCATGTTCAGCGAGCTAAAGCACCGCAACGCCTCAGTTCTTTCCTCTCAGCACAGAGTCTGGCTCCACTATCAAATTTTAAGCTTGGGTTTTGGGTTTATTAGTGTATTTGGTGGATAGTGCTTGTAAATCTATATATTTATTTAAGTTAATTAATTAATTTGTTACTTTTTAAAATGTTTAAATTGCTATTTATTAATTTAAATATTTTACAGTTGTGTAATGTAAACAATTTTAAATTTTGGGTAGGGTTTACTGGGAGATTGGATGTGCAGTTATTTAAACTAAAATATTCACAAACTGAAATTAATTGATTAATACATACATTATGTTTTTATGTGTTTTTACTTGCCAGTAATTAATTGTACTTATTCATCTATTTTGACTTGAGGAATTATTTCATATAATTTTTAAAAACAATGTTGATATAATATATAATCATTTTATCATTACATTTATTAAAATTTAAAGAAAACATATAACTTAAATATAAATTTACTTAAAAAAATATAATATGTTTTATTGTTTTTTAACGCATTATTGGTTTTAAGTGGGAATTATATTTTTTGGGTGTAGTGAATGCAACACTCCCATCTATATCTCCAATGATTGCTAGAATGGAGTTAAAGTGGCAAAATCTGACTCCCATAACTTTATGCATTCCCCATTTCTTCTTCTTATAATCATAAATCAGACCTCTCCTAATGTATCCACATTCCCCAATTTTAGAATAGTAATTCTGACCCCCTCCCACCAATATATACACTTTCCCAAAGTTTTTTAGACTGGTGTTAGAAAAGTAAATGTACCCACCCACAATTTATGGCTTTCCCCAACGAATAATAGACTGGATTTAGAATATTAAATTTGTTTCCCTCTCCACCAGCAATGTATGCACTTTCCCCAACATTTGTTACATTCAAGTTAGAATAGTAAATCTGATCCCCTCAATGTATGCAATTTCCACAAAGCTTGCTAGCTTTACGTTAGACTAGTAAGTCTGACCCTTCCTATGTATGCATGTTCCCCATTGTTTGTTAGCCTGAAGTTAGACTAGTACCCTCTCATCCCCAATTCATGCACTTTCTCCAATATTTGTTTGACTGGAGTTAGAATAGAAAAAGTTTGTTAAATTGTAGTTAGAATAGTAAATCTGACTTCCCAATTTAGAATAGTAAATTTGATTGATTTCCCTCCAAAATGTAAGTATTCTTCCAGATGTTTGTATTATTGTACTCTCAGTTGTGTATTCAAATAGATTTTTAGATTTTTGGATTGGGATTTTATTAATATTTTTATTTATTTAAATTGTTTTATAAAATTGTGAGTGTATTTAATATGAAAACATCTCTTTTTAAATTTATCAGATCATCTGAAATAACCAAGAATTGCTGACACAGCCCTGGCCTGGATTTCCTCATTTCTGACACAGCATAATCAGTCAGTTAGACTTTTGCTTTATAAAATTTCAGAAGTTCAAATGAAATATATTGTCACCTTTTTAATCTATCTGTGGAACAGTTAGTCAAACTCCTTCACTCAAAGATGTCAACTTATACAAGTATGCTGACTACACCCAGTTATTACTCTGACTGGATAGCTCCTTTGAAGCTTACATTTCCAACAACTTGAGATCTACATAGGAGCCGATGGGTAGATAATGCAGGAAAAAGAGGTGATTAAAGGGCAAGCTTTTGGCTGGACTTCAACTGGCCCAGCGAAATGAGACCTCTTTAAACCCTAAGTTGAAGTAGTCAAAAGCCTGGGAGTAAATATTGATTGTGAACTGTTTTTGCCAACCAGGTATCTACCTGGTACGTACAAGCCAGGGATATCTTGGTGATTAATGGCTCCAGACTAGACATTGCCAACTCTCTGTACGTAGGAGTACCGGATTATCTACTACAAATATTACAGGTAATTCAAAATGTAACGACAATATTGGCACTCAATCCCGATCAGAAAATGCCTCGTATTTAAGGCACTATGTTCTGTGCACAGGGCACTGCAGGGCCATTTTCCCTAGTTATACTGAAACACATAGAGATATCAGCTTCATAGAGTTGTACGGCCCTCAACTGATAATTTAACAGCTATTCCATAATTTGCTAAAAGTATATTGGGAGGACGTACTTTCTCTGTTTGCTCCACCAAGCTGTGCAACATGCTAACAGACAACATGTGGTTGATTACATTTCTCAACAAATGTAGATGCTCTCAAAAAGCATAACTGTTCTTCCAAGTTTTTACTCGAAAGAAAAGGGGGAGGTAGAGGTAGAAACACAGGACTCAGCCTCCTATTCGTAATATAGTAAACAAAGTGAGCACGTCTGTCATTTGGGACTACCTTTCCACTTCAGGTGTTTGATAGCAAACAGACAGTTTTCTTTAAATAACCCTCACCCACCAGGGTTTTCCCTTGGTGGCATGCTTCATCATTGGATTCTTCCCGTTCTGCTGCGGAACGGGGCGTACTACGACCAATGGTTTACAAGGGAGCACTTTTGATGCTAAGAGGAAGAGACAAATAGGTGTGGAGGAGTTAAACTAGTGGAAAAAACGTACAAATACCTGGCTTAGTAGGAAAACAATGTTATTCTTGCCTCTATCCTGTATGATAAAAAATTGGGTAAACGTTTGAAACTCATGTTAATATGTTATTATCCGGCTTGCGGCGAGTGCAAGGTAAGTGGTTTTATTTATTTATTTTTTTCTTTTCCCTATCCTGTCGTATGTGGACTTCCCCCCTGCCCCGCCCCATCGCCCTACCGCTCTTACCTGTACCGGCCGCGCCTGTTCCTACCCTTACGTAATTCTGCATACTTGATTTTTCAGTAGCATTTGGGCACTGCTGAAAGAGGTATTCCACTTAGGATGACCACTTCACTCCAAATCATTGTGTACCTGGTCTCCAGTCCTGAACGTTTCACCTACAAAATACTTATTTCAAATGTGTTACTCTAATTCATTTTATTGAAGCAAAACAAGACAACCATACCCAGAATGCACTAAGCTATCACAACATTGTTCAGGACTGAAACCCTGGAGAGAGGTAGTCACCATAAATCATTGAGCGTCTTTGTTGACAACTCCAAACAGCTCTTCCAGTTATTTAGCAATTTCTCCAGCTGATCAATGAAAATAAAAGTGAACTGCCTCGCATTTTTTATTTAAAAATTCTATTGAGAATCAGATTCTGCTTTGAACCATGAATGCTTAAAGCAGTGGTTCTTAACTTGTGGTCCAGGGACCCCTATGGTTCTGTGAAACCTACTCAGGGGGTCCAGAAACATTCTGTAAATGTGAAGCAATTTGAGCTTAGAGGCTAAAATTTAGGTTAATACTCTCAGATTGATTTGTGGAAGCAGAGCAAGTGCTTACAACAGAATATAGTATGGATGATGAGTGGCCTCAATTAAATTTAGAAACGCTTCAGCCTTCCTATTGACATTAAAAATGTGTTTTTTTATATTTGTTTGTGAACTATATAATTCATTAATGGATTTGTTTGATGAATGCTTGTTTCTGTATTTTTCCTGTATTCTCTGCGGTTCGAATAATCGAAAATGCTTAGGGAGGGGTCCCTGGCTTCCAGTAACTACTCAGTGGGGTTCCCCAGATTTCAGTGATAATTAAGTGGGGTCGCAGAGAAGTCCAGCGGTTAAGAGCCTCTGCTCTAAAGGGTACAAGAAGGCACATGCTGTTCAGCATTATCTCGGTCTCTGACGTTGATGGAGCAGGAAGATTGGCAAAGACAATAACTCAAGCGTGGATCCCACAAGCCTGATTGTTTAGAACATTTGCAGCTCGAACCGTTTGCATTTATTTGAACTAACGGGATTGCAACTCTGGACTCTTAAATCAAGCTGAGCATTGTCCTACATGCTGCAGAAAACACAATGTTGTGAGAATTTGCACACACAGTGCACATAAATGTGAAGTTAAAGAACACCTTGAGGAATATCATGACCTTCCAGAGGTCCCGAGACGATGCCATTCAAACAATGCAGAAAAGGCAGACGTCTGCTGGAGAGAAGTGAATGAGCGAAAAGACAATCTGATAAAGATTACAAAAATAGGTAATTCAGGCGGTGTTCAAATCTTAAATGCCAGATGTTAGGATATCTGCCAAAAACATGGGACCTGCTCCCAGAGTAATTGGATTGAATGGCCCCACAAAAAATGGCTAATCATGTTTTATGAAAATAACTGAAAATCAAAGACAGCCTAATTAGATTGCAGCCACTTATTATATGCAAGGAATAAACAAACCCCAATCTCTTCAGATTTAGTTTACATCTAATCTACATCAGTGCTTATGTAGGCCAAAACTCAATTAACATGTATGTGACATATATTGGTTCATATGTATCATAATGGATCACAAAGCAACTACACTGTATACACTGTATACATAAAACATATTCGATGTGTCTTTGTGCTGCACTGGTTCACGCACATGTTTTTGGTTTGCGTGCATTATACTGGTTTGCTTACAGTAACATTGGTCTAAGGAATTATTATATTGATTAATGCAAAGGTAAACTATTGAAACACCAACAAATAACACTGGTTTAGATGAGAGAGTATGAGGTCAAGGTATGGGGTTTTTAAACACAACGTATCAGTATATGTTACAATAAACTATTGATATTAAGAAACACTGCTGTGTCTGCTTAGCATATCAGTGTATGCAGAGTAAAGTGTGATGTGTATCTAAAACAATGGTGTACTTGCAAGAGTAACATGGGTGAAGATGTTTAATGTACTGGTTTATATACATACTCTATAGGCTCATTTCTGTAATATACTGGTTTGTGTGCGTAGGATATTGGTTATGGATATGGTTATGGATATGTTCAGCCTACTGATTTGATTATATTCTCTTCTGCATTCACAAAGTACTGGGAGACATGTATTGGTTCCCTCTGGTAATGTACTGGTTTGTAGGTGTAATATATTAGTTTGAAAGCATTATATGCTGGTTTTCAGTCATAATATACTACTATACATGCATATCTGCTTGTTTCAGAATCATAATGTATTGGTTCTCTCTGATAATGTACTGGTTTATAGGTGTAATGTATGAGTTTAAAGCATTATATACTGGTTTTCATTCATAATATACTACTATACATACATAATTGCTTGTTTCAGAATCATAATGTATTGGTTCACTCTTATAATGTGCTGGTTTGTTTGTGTAATATATTGGTTGTAATGTCCAAAGGCTTGAAAACATTGCATGCCAGTTTGCACATGTTATTCACTGGTTCAGATGCATATTTTACTGGTTTGCATGAATATCACATTGATTTGCATGCATACTACATTTGTTGATATACATAATTATATGGTTCATATCCATTGTATATTGCTTCATTCTTTTAATCTACTGTTTGTATGTGTAAAATGTAGGTTTAAATGTATACACGTGTTTAAAACCATTTCTTGCTGATTTGTCTGCATGATGGGCTGTTTTTTATCCATAACTTGTTGGTTTGCACATTTGCCATATTGATGTACATGGACATGGTATTGGTAGACACAAACAATTGTTTGGTTCTCATGAACAACACTTTGGTTTGCAAATACAGTGCATCTGTTTGAATACAAAATATTCTCTTTTATAAACATTACTTACTGATTTGTGCACAGAATACAGGTACATACGTTTGGTATGCCCATTGCATACTCCTGGCTATTTCCGCAATCACAATGGTTAATGAACTACAAACACCTAGGTTTTAATGGGGCTCACAGTGAATTCTAGTCCTCACACAATGGTTTGCTGGCACTACAATATGGCTTGACTCAGCAGATTTGAGGGGGCAGAGACAATGCCAGGGGGTTACAAGATCCCTGGAAACAGGAGGCTCAGTTTTTCCAAATCCTGAGAGAAACCACTTCATGTGAAGCTGAGGGAAATTTCTTGGATCCTGAAATATCTTGGATCGTTTACTCCAGTTATGAATTCACAAATGTAAGGTTATGTGTTTGAAAGTAATACACCCCATTTAAACTGTTTTGGTTTACCAATTTGAAGTGTGATTTAGCAGATTGTAAAATAGTTAGCATTAAAACATTATTTTAAAGAAAGTGCCCTTTGTTATCACTGCTTGCAACAGTCTTGACTTCATGTAGATGGACGTTGGTTAAAAAAACAGCTTCAGATAACTTACACATTCAAAATGTTTAAAAAGAAAACAGTTTCTAGGGATTGTAACTGTTCCTTCTCAGTTTTGCAGAGTGGCTCCTGCTATTTTGATGTCAGTAGATGTTAGCATGCCCTACAAAGCATGGGTCATTTAATATTAAGGGACATCAGGGTCTCATGTTTACCTTGAATATAGGACTCTTACATTTTGTAAATCCAGTGAATTATCTGAAAAGTGCCAGTGTAGCACATCATTTTAAACAATTGATTGTCAATTTTAGGCTAGAAAAATTTATGTATTTACATTTAACTGGGGGCCTTATTATAGAAAGTTCCCTGGGGGCGCAACAGGCTTTGTGCCTGCTTTTTTCTCCTTGGGCATTTCTGATATTATGGGGGTGGGGGAGTCTGTTGCTTGCATTGCCCCATCTATTACACAGATCATGCTAGCAGTAAACGTACGTGAAACAATCTCAAGGGGGTGTTTCTTCATTTGCATGGGTGTGGCTCCTTTCAAATGAGGAAATCCTTTGCCATTGCACCCATGCCATATTAGAGATGTGGGCAGAGGTAAAGACGAAGTTAAGAGGTGTGTTGACTGTGCATCACATCAAGTTTGCTCACAGTCAGTGCACCAATCAAGGGAGTCCCTTGGGAGGGGGACATTAGAGTTCCAGGTCTAAATCAGGGATCCACAGCAGTGAAAGGTGGACACAATGCTTCAAACAAGAGGTCTGCATTTCACTAATGCGCTGTTCCTAATGTGGGTGTAAGTTTACACCTGCAGTGGGAACAGAGCAGCTGCTGTGATATGGCACACTGTCCCACTGTGCTCTGTCGCATACACTAAGGGTTTAATTATGAGACTGGCGGTTCTCGGACGGCCAGATTCGTGATGGGGCAGCAGTGGCATTCTTCCGACCACCACATTACGACCTTGGCAGTCGTGCCGCCCTGGGATTGCCGACTCCACCAGGGAACCGCCATTCCCTGGCAGTGGCGTGGTGGTCAAAAGGCATCAATATGCTTGGCAGGACCGCCACAGTCCCGCCAAGCATATTACAACTTTACTCACCGGCACTGATTTAATGGAGGTCTTTCCTCCTTCAGAACAGTAACAGTGAGGAAAGGGGCCCCCTTGTGCCTCACTCCATGTGGATGCACCCCCAGTTCCAGCACGGCATGGACTTCATAGTCAGTGCTGTGTTGGAACTTCCTTTGAGGTTCCCATTGCGGTGCCTATTTTATAGGCACCGCTGTGGGAACGGCAAAGGAACCACCCACCAATGACTAAAAAAGACATAATACGGCGGGCGGTTCTCACGCAGGTTTGGTGGTGCGGCGGTGGGGCGGTCTCACCGCCACACCATCAAACTCATAATCGGGCCCTTAATTGTGAACCACAGAACAGAGTGGACAGTATGCAGTATCTGTAAAGTGGCCCCTGGGTTTCTCAGCACCTGTGCTGACAAAATCACCGCAGTCACCATTTGAAAACCTAGAAACAAAAAATGTAATGCCTTTTCATTTTTTGATTCTTCCAACCAATATTTCTGAATGCATTTCTATTGGGGAGTAACACTGTGCATTCCTTTGTCCCACAGAATGTCTCTTTTTCAACAGTTTAATGTTCAGATATTCATATTCTAAAACACAAAGCACCATTGTCCGTATTCTGCCCACATCAATCACTTTACAAATCAACTTTCTCCTACCTTTATGCTTTCAAAGGCCCATGTTTACTGTTCTATTTTCCCACAAATGTCTATATCTGTCATTTGTTGTGCTCCAAAACAACTTTGCGCTGACAGTTGCCTATAATGCAGCTCCAAATCGCACCCATGTATTGCCGCATATTTAGCACAGTCCGTATAACAGATGCACCGTACAAGCATCTGCGGCTTCTCCTGTAATACCAATGTGCCCCCGGGGTGCAAAAAACAGATGTACATGTCTGTTGTACCCCCACGAGACTTTCTATTACACAGCATTTGCTTAAAAGGATGTGTGTTGCTCTGGTTATTTTCAGACTGACCACTGGACTTCGAAAACTTCAATTTCCTTAGTTCCAGAAAAACATGAGATCCCCTGATATTAAAACACTCATGCGTTACTGAACATGCTAACAACTACTGACTTCAACATAGCAAGAGATCCACTGCAAATCCATGAAGGAACAGTTGTACTTCACACAGTTTGTTTTCTTTATAAACATTTAGGGGCCGATTCCGATTCGGGCCGGAAATCTCTGCGACCGAGCCGGACCCGGAGAGAATTCCGACCGAATCGGACTCTGGCAGTCCGACCGAACTCAATGGGTGCGAGGCGAACAAGGGCGCCCCCTACAGCGAGTACGCGACGAAGCGGGTCGCGCCGTACATGCACAGGTAGGGGGGACCCATGGGTCCCCCCTGTGTGCGACTCGCGCGGCTACGCGTACAGGGGGGTCCGACGCGGACCCCCAAAGTCCGGCTCCGACAGCTCTTTCGAGCCGGACGGCGCGAGTCTGTCGGACTGCTCGCGGTGCGCATCGTACTTACCCGGCCGGGGAACGTCTCCATTGCGCGGTGCGAGTTGTGTCCGTGCGAGTCGGTCGGAGCGTGTTGTAGCCGCGTTCGAGTCGGTCGGCGATTTCGCGGGCGCTTGCATCGTACTCGCTCGGCCGGACCCGCGTACGATTCGGTCGGGAAACAGGGCTCCGAATCGGATCCGGTAATGCCGAATCCGATTCGGAGCCCTACCGGCCGAGATCGGAATCGGCCCCTTAGTATGTAAGCTATCTGAAGCTGCTTTTTAAGCAGTGTCCATCTAACTGGATTCTACACTATTGCAAGCAGTGCTAACATACATCACACTCTAAAATAATGTTCAAATACTAACTAAACTTTTAAAAACATACCTTTGTAGTTGTGAACCAATAACATGAGCAAGTGATCCAAGGCATTTCCCTCTGGCGGCAACAGCAAGTGCTTCTCAGATTCACAGGAAGTGGCTTCTCCCAGGACTTGAGAAAACTGAGCTTCCAGTTTATGGAGACCTTGTGACCCCTGTCATTTTTTTAACCTCTCACTCTGCATGGTCAGTCTATAGTGTGTTGCCGGCAAACCAATTAATAAAGCACAGGCTTCAATATAAAACCTATTCAAGTCAAGTTATTTGCCGTTCATTCACCAATGGGATTGAGGAAATAACATATAGGGCCTAATTACTAGTGGTTCGGTTACTTCCAACCCATATGTAAACCCCTGTTTACACATGGGTTGGAATTATGAGTTTTCAGGTATTTAATGCATTAGATAGTTAATGGATACGTTAAATACCTCATGCTTCATTAAATTACGGCAGGTCAAACCTTCTGAAATTTAACAGGGGAAATATGTATGTTATTTTACCGTACTATGTGGATTTTTATGTGTTAAACACCCAAATCCGCATGTAACGCCCCACAAACTTGCAATAGGTGCTTTTTAACACACCTGATAAATAATGTACTCTGTGGTATCATTATTTATCAGGAGCTCTAAATAACACCTATAGTTTTAATCAGGGCCATAGTATGCAATGGGCATAATACAAAATATTTAGGGATGAATAGAAAACACAATATTCTGTACACAATCACATATAATGTGCTTGCAAAGCAATGAGTCATTCATGGGAACCATACTGTGCATGTATACTAGCAATGTATCCATGCAAATCAGTATGGTAAACATGCAACCTAGACGGTTATGCATAAGGACCAGTACATTAGCAAGTAATGCTTTCAAATCAATGGGCTATACATTTAAACCAATACATTACACATACAAACTAGTGCTTTTCAAGAATTAAGCAATATATTATGTATATGAAGCATACCATTTTGTATATGCCAACCAAAGCAGTATGCATGCAAATCAATGGTACTCATGCTAACTGTAAAAAAACTGATTTATTAATTAGGGTGAATGTCAGTCCACCACCAGTAATTAAGTCACTAATCTGTAAGGTGCAGACACATGTTTCAATAATATAAACCTGAGCTTTGCCCCTAGTAGCTATGTCACAATGCAGACAGGCATAACATATTAAATATGTAAAGCGTTTAGAAGTTAAAAAAAGTTACAAAGTCAAAAACACATCTCAATACAAATTTTACACTAATTTATAAAATTAGAGAAAACTTAAATAAACAAAATGACACCAAAACAACAGCAATCAAATAAGGGGAATTGTAAATATGATTTTTGAAAGATTTAAGAGAAAAGTGCGAATAAAAGTAAAGCGCCAATAGAAAGCATTGTTTAAGTGTGAATGGGACCTTAGCGTGATTTCAGGCTGACGACAATAGAGTGTGGGCCAGATACTCCAAGCAGGTTTGTCCCTGTCAAAGTTTTTACCTTCTGAGTTTGACTCTGAAATGGAAATCAGGATCTTCCAGTAGGGAAAGACAACAGGTTGTATCAGACAAGGTCTCTTAGAAGCTGGGTAGTCTTTCAAGTGAGGTGCTGCTGACACTTGGTTTTGGAAGGAAGAGTTCTTAGCAGCAAAGTCAAATTTCATGCCCAGGAAAGTTCTCGTCTTGGCCGACTACTTTTGGTGCCTTTCCCAGTAAACATGTCTACCTTTAGATTAATCTCTTTTTTGGAGCTCCGATTCCTCCAATGGGGCAAGGGAGGAGGCGTTATACCGGAAGTCCACACTAAAGTCAGATAGACTTGCCACAAGGGTCGGCTGAACTGGATTTTGAGGCAACAATAGTTTGAGTGGGACCAACATGATTTTCTTTCCCAGAGATGTCACCCCTTGGAGGATTAACTTGGGTGATTGCTCCCAGTGCTCCTGAGGTCTGGAAGTAAAAAAAGTCCAAGTTCAAATGTTTCAGTGATTTAATAAATAGTCCTTCAGGGTGCCACTAATGATCCCTGGACATCAGGGTCAGCACTTAGGGGTCAGGACTCACTTCAGCAAAAGGCCACCAGTTGTGACTGGTCACTGGGCACACAAGCAAAAAGGCTTCCTTCAGCTTTTGACATGCTTGTAGCCACACAGGAGGTCAGTCTAGTGACCCTTAGAGTCCAGTCGGTACAATTGGAAGCAGGTCCATTACTTCAGGTGTCCTCACATGTTTGAGACAGCAAGTTTAAGCCTCTAATGTTCATCCCCAGGTACAGAAAGTGTTCATAAGAGTTGGTGGTGAGATCTATTTTTTACACTTCAGGAGGCAATGGGTGGGGGTCTCTCCTGGAAACTCACTAACCATGGGGAAAAGTTCCTGAGGTCAAACCAATCAACTTTTATAGCCCATACTATTTGACTTTCTGCAAACTATTCCAGATTGCAGCATACTAAGGGAAATCCAAGATGGCACAGGCCTTCTGTCCCTGAAAGAAGTCTGTGGCCCAGCCAGGCATCAACTTGCACCAGCACTGTGAATAGCACATTAGTGATATGCAGACATGCTGCTTGAAACCATGCACCTACCATTTACTGTAGGTGGCCCAGGCGGATGTCAAAGCAGGATCCCTGTGTGATGCCTGTGACTCTCATGCCCCACTCCCAAGGACCTCCCATCAGGAGCACATGGACAGTGTGCCACATAGACGTAATGCACAGTCAATGCTCCCCTTCATGTCGCCTTTGCCTCTGTCCACTTCTCTAATATGAAATGGGTGCAATAACAAAGGATTTCCTCATTTGCATGGAGCCACACCTTATGCAAATGAGGGAACACCCCCTTGAGATTGCACTACACACATTTACTGCTAGCACGATCTGTGTAACAGGCAGGGCAATACAAGATTCTGCAGCCCCTTCTGCAATATCAGAATGACCCTCAGGTGCAAAAAGCAGACGTACAAGTCTGCCACGCCTCCAGTGCACTTTCTATAAGTTAGCTCCAGGTGGACCATAAATAGATACATTTTTCTAAACTAAAATTAACAACTAATTGTTTAAGTTTCCTTTATTGAACGAAAGCATGAGACCCTGATGACCCCATATATCACAAGACTTGTGCTTTCTAGAACATGTTAACAGTAACTGACTTCAAAAACGCATTGGACCTTCTGACAAACATTTTGTAAGAAATTGGGTTCTTAGTTGTGCTGGATGTGAGGCCTGCAGAAGTAAAAGGTCAACAATTTCTGCTTATTGGGAACCAAGCACCCCATTGCAGCACTTGACTTTCTCTGGAAAGCAAAGGAGAGCAGTCCAAGGCATACTCGGGGGCGGGGGCTAGTAATCAACATTCGCTGGCATGCAATAATAATACTCAATAAATGATTGTCCAGTAAATGCTTTTCTTTGAAAAGAGAAATTTACATTTATTACTCACACACTACTAAATAATAAACATGAATTTGCACATATATACATCATGCAGACTGAAATACCTTTGGTGACATTCTGAAATCACATTTGACCCTAATGGGTCAATACCCCAAACATCACAGTACCCCTCTACCTATACCAGATAGAACATCACAATATAGGGGATATCATTTTATATGAAGCAGGCCTATTGGCTTTGTCAAGGAGTCATCTCAACAGTAATATAAGGTAAGCCTATTGGTTTTGTCAAAGGGTTACCACATCAAAATATAAGGCAAGGGGGGCGTGGCCGGGAAGATGGCCGAACGGACGTAATCCGTCTCGGCTCCCGGTCCGCGCTTGAGATCCAGACGCCTAAAAGCCACTTACCGTAGCCGTAGCTGTTGCTGAGACCATTCCCTGAGAGCTCCGGGATCGGCGCGTGGGGGGAACTCACGATCTTCATGCGTGCTGACCCCTAAGAGCCATACTGAGACCCTGCCGGATCGGCCTCGGGGTTCCCCAAAATGGCGGCCGCAGTCTCTTGAGACAGAGAAGCATTCAAAGTCAACGCAGTGGATACGAGACTGGGCCGGGGCTGAGGCCCCACTGAAGCTACTCCAAAGCAAGCCCTGGTGACCAGCGGGGAAGCACGATATACGCAGTGAGGAGGCGGGCGCGGAGGAGGCCGTGCTGCGGGGCGTCCCGTCACTCTTCGCACCGCTGCCTGACACTGGGGAGGAGCAGGATGGGAGGCCGGAGGCCACACGGAGCGCCACATAAGGAAGGGAAGGCAGCGAGATCTGACGGTGCCCCGAATCTGCGGTCTGGTGGTGTTCGCTCCCTCAGATGCATTACACGCACGGACTGCCTGACCCTAAGATGGCAGCTATGCCCAGATCGGGCATCAGTAAATGAGTCTCATCTCCCGCCGCCTGCTCCCTGTTCACATCGGCCGCCTCAGAGAGATGCACGGATGACGGAGGAAACCTCTTAGCTGCCTGACACTGTGGCTCGGGACGAGACTGTTATCCGACGGAGGACACCTATGCGGAACGGTGTGGGCCCGCGCAATCACAGAGGGCACCGATCGTTCTGGAGAAGGGCTTGACCATCACGCCCTCCACAGACGCAAGGCGAGCCACCTGTCTGGTAACAGGCCAAGAGCCGCAGATCTCCCTACAACCTCAGTGAGAGCCCCCACCAGCAATATGACCAGAGCGGACCTGTGAGCCAGGAGGTTCCCAACGTCCTCAGGCCTTTGGAGTCCAGGGCTCACAGGTAGCGACCACCGAGCAGAGAGCCACTGTGCGATCCGTAGCTGACAAGTTTGAGGCCGCAGACCTAAAATGATCAGCGCCCACGGGGATCCCGGGTAGTGATTTCCATCGGTACCTCCCGACTGCACGCAAGGGTAGAGTACAGTACAGACAGACATTGCAATAAGGGGCCCCCCTGCTACACCGGTGGAGGTCAAGCTAGGCCCGCCTCTATGCCACCAAAGAAGACGCTGACCAGAGCATCGAACAAAGTCTCCAACTTTTTATCACCAGCAGACAAACGCCTGCCATTGGATCGCGACGAGGGAACGGGCGCCATGGCTCTTACCAAGGAAGATCTCATGGCCTCCTTGCGCGATTTTAAAACAGAACTGCGGAGGGACCTGAGACAAGATATTAAGACCTCCATCGAGCAGCTGAAGTCTGACCTCAACGCATGGATGGCTAACCTCCAACAAGATGTGGACTCAGTGGGCACCAGAGTGGTAGATCTAGAAACGCAAACTCAGGAAGTAGACAAACGCACCGCCGAGCTGCAGGAAAATGTGCTTACCCTCCAAGACCAGCTACGCCAAACCCAGTTAAAAGCCGAAGACCTAGAAAATAGAGCACGAAGAGAGAACCTACGAATTCGGGACCTGGAGGAGGGAGCAGAAGGACCAGATTTTGAAGCATTCCTGGAGGGTCTGTTCGCAGAGGTTATTAGCCCGCAGACACTCAAGATCAAGCTAGAAAGAGTACACCGAGTTGGGGGCCCACCGACCGGCGAACGGAAGCAGACAAGGGATGTCCTCGCGAAGTTTCACTCCTATAAAGTGAAACAAGCTGTCCTTCTGGCAGCTCGAAAAAAGGTGATATTTCCTTCCAAGGACACTCCTGCACCATTTACCAAGACTTGATACCTGCGACCCTGTCACGGAGACAGCAGTTCTGACCTATCACGTATAAATTACGCGACGACAAAATTAGATATCAATGGACCTACCCATTTGGTTTGAGCTTCGAATACCATAACAAGCAGCGACATATTGTAGACCTAAGGGAGGGTCTGGACCTGTTGGGTATCGCTACAGGGGATTCTGAGCCCTCACAAAACACCACACAAGGAACATGGGGTAGCGGCTCCCCCAGGGCAGAATGGACCTCAAGCCCACGAGGACACCACAAATGAGGTAAACAGGAGGTACAGTTACGTACCACTCACAACCCGAAATACGGGCTGCCGAGGGCCGGCTCCGCCTAGCCAAGGGCCACCTAAGACTAGGATATGAGCGAAAGCCCCGGGAATGGGGGACGACTGGCCACACTACTTTCGGGACCAATTAGGCCAACAAGATGGCGAATTAGGAACCCACCAATTTGGAGAGGAGACACACAGACGGACTACAATTCAGAACAAGGCCAACTATAGCCCATAATCACTGGGGGTTACGCTTTCTACGGCAGCACGACTGAGAGCCCTGCTATAGAGACACAAGCGATCAGAACTCTTCTGCCCACATTCAAGGCTTGGACATATTGAGTTGGCTTCGCTGCCTGGTTAAACTGGTAAGGTGATCAAATTCTTCAGAGCGTCCGGAATGGGCGCGGGCGGGGACCTTGGTCACACCGTCCCCCCATCAAGTTTACCTGGGTTGCTAAACCCATTGTCGGAAGACTATCACTACTCCGACACTTGATGACGTTGTTAACGTTGTGTTTAGGGTTTTTAAGTTTGTTGGGGAGGGTTTGGGGCCTGGTGGCGGCTTTTTTAAGGTTTGCTGCAAAGCTATGTCTTGATCAGATTGAACTCAATACAGCAGATGTATCTAGGCAACACACTCCGCATGGCCTTTGATACGGGAGTCATGGGACCAACACACAGGATCATGAGAAGGCGGGGGATCAACACTGGGCAGATGGTACTCACTATAGGCTCATGGAATGTGAAGGGTCTCAATTCGCCTCAAAAACGAGAAAAAGTCTGGAAATACCTTACAGACCACCACCTTGATATTGTTGTAGGGATTCTGCACATATACAGAGCTATGCACAGGATAATAGGACCTCGGAGTATAGTGGTGAACCAACCATGCACCTTAATACCCACAATCCCAATCCGACTAGCTTTAGCGTCTCATTCGCAGCGAAGTTACCAATGATTAGACAACCCAGAACACGGTCTCTCTCAGGACTCGCGGGAGCAAGAACACCCTTTCATAACTCACTCATACTTGTCCACAACGTGCGTAATAAGAGACACAGTTTAGTTTAAAATGTTTATTTCAACTATCGTGCTCTAAGATACAGTACACGTGCAGGTACTATCAGAATAATGCATAATGATAAAATAAGAAGCATAGTTACAATTCCATAGAATACAAACGGGGAAAGCATTTTATAAAGCAGTGGATATAGGGCTAAATGACCTTACCACCCTCCCTGTGCTATTAACTAGTTTATTATAAAAATAGAAGACCTCTGGGCTTTGTCAGGCGGACCCTCATACCTCAATATCTAGATGCAAGGTTTACATCATAAGACAAGCACAGCTCTTCTCCCTGGAAAGGTTTTCCTCCGAGTGCCACAAACAGCGAGATCACAATATTAAAAGCACACGAATTTCTCCAGTGCAGCTGTACTTCGTGTTATGTCTAAGTGCGAGGGGCTGGCCAGATCAGCAAGAACAAGGGACGTTGTTTTTCGACCTTGTACATGTTGTGCAGACGAAACCCACAGGGAACAGGAGAAAAGGTGAAAGGCAAAAAGGCAGACAGTTCTAATATAGCCGGGCACAAGCAGAGGCTGGAAAAACAAAGTCACAAAGTCACAAAGTAACGTGTGCAAAAAAGGCATCATGGCAGCCAGGCCGAAGCCAACTTAGCAATGTAGACAATGAGGCCACAAACCACACGACACCCTCCCCTGGTCAGTCCATAGGAGAAGACATAGGACGAAGACAGAGTTCAAATAGATGGAGCAGAATGGAAACGTCTATTCTGGAATAGTGCCCAATGAAGGACAATGAATGGAACAAAAATTCAGGATAAAAAAAAAACCAGATGGGGGTAAAAAAAAAAATCCAGAGATTCAGGACGTTGAAAGTGGAGGCCCCCTAATCCAATAGAGTGTAAGTGCAAAAAACCGCCACACCTTCCAAGAGGAGATCGTTGGAATCGTCTGAAAAAAGAGACGCCATCCAGTTCAACAAATCAAAACTGCATTCACGTTCCTCGCAAGAGGGAGCAGTGATCAGCATTGCGGGACAACTTCGTGATACTCAACATAACTTTGTTGTAGGAGAGACTGAGCAGCCGCCCAGGTATCCCATTGCACCAAAATTCCAAGTGCTGCCGCACGTGCCATCAAACCATTGCCGGAACAGTCCCGTTCATCGGCCTCTAAGGGA
Organism: Calotriton arnoldi; assembly: GCA_963921515.1. NCBI lineage: Eukaryota > Metazoa > Chordata > Amphibia > Caudata > Salamandridae > Calotriton > Calotriton arnoldi. The sequence goes on along the minus strand of CAWUFW010005212.1, from coordinate 1,130,760 downwards.
CCCATTAACTGGCCAAAATCCGGGTCAGACAGAGACGTATTGAAGAGGCAAAAATCCAAGGACCAAGAGAAAGGACATCGGATGCAAGACATCACAGGTTGCACGCAAGTGAAATACGCAAAGCGAAAAGAAAGTCTATAGGACACACTGAGTGTTGCCAATGGCAGAATGCCAAAGCCGATGAGCATGCGTTCACGGAGCATCCGGAGTCGACCTTGGTCGAGGAGGCCCCCCAGGAAGTGCAGCCATTGCGTAGCAAACAGACCAAAAGCAATATACCAGCCGCTAAGGCGAGGAGCAACGGAAAGCCGCCAAAGACGCTGGAAAAAATAGAATGAATAAAAGCTGGTATTACACCAAATATATTTGAAAGGAGGTAACAAGGCCAGAGCCCACAACTTTAAAAAAGTGCACAAGACCTTCGCTGCTAGATGCATTGAAAACACGGGGAATCAGCTCACCGAAATGTTGTGGGAGGTTTGTGTTCAAAAGGGCCTGTATCTCACTGTGGGTACTAGCCACCTGGAGGATGAATGTCTCCCGTGCGGATGTGAGCATAACCTCCTGGTTCAATAATAGCGCCTTTATGCTGCTCAATTTATTGAAATCCGCCTTCAAAGTCGGAATGGAAGGTCAAATGGAACTATCTATTATGCCGTGCGGGGGAGGAAAAAGCACATTTTTGCAGCACACAACCCGGTGGGAAACTGTTACAATATAGGGAATGCCAGCCAGCATTCCACAGCAGTCCCGATTATTCAGAAGGAGATAGCTACCATTTGCAAGCACAGTAAAAGTAAGTGATATAGCAGGAGCAGGAATGCCCTTTAAAACACAAGCAAGATTCGGAGCCGAAACATTACAAGCCCCGTGCAATTTAATGTTTTTACAAATCAGGGAATGACCCACAGTAGAATCGCATGACTCTCCTGTGAGAAAAACTTATTTTCCGTCCCTAAGGCATCTATACATGAAAGGCAGGGACCAAAGTTCATGCAAGAACGCACTGCCTAAAGGCTGAAAACGGCCAACAGGATAATGTTTCATGCAGGAACTGAACTCAAATAAAGAAAAAGGCAAAGCGATAACCCCGTGAACTAGCCACACTGCAGAGTCCAACTCCGCCACAGAGAATGGTAATGGCTCTATCTTTACGATATGTAAGAGAGTGTATGTTGCATCTTTCATGGACATGAATTGCTGTTTTTCAGTTAAATTAAACGGCAAGAATAAGGCAGAGGTGTTCAAAAAATGCCAAGGAACTTTACCCATTTTTAGTGTTTGCAAAGCCAACGCAAACTGCATTACTGAACGCAATTGATTTTGACCATGATATAACACAGATACATCATCTTGTACAATATCAACAACAGAGGAAACAATATTCTCTAATGTGTAAATGCGGGAAGACAGGGTATTAATACTATTGTCAACAACAGCAAGCACTTTTTCTAAATTTGCTTGATCGATTTCCCGTAAACGGGAAGCAGCTTCAATTTGCGAAAGCTTCCAGAGTTCATTGTAAGTTTCATAAATGAATCTCTTAGGTCGAGGACCACGAGGCCCCAGAACAAAATCGGACAGATCAATGTTGCCTGATAGGAGGGATAAATGTTGTTTTACAGAATCTAAGGAAGAGTGCTGCAACCACTGTTTACACAATTTACCAACAGAATATGTTGTAACAGTACGAGAGTCAGAAAACCTCGGATCTGGCATATCCTGTTTGTAACCAGGAGCTGAGTCATGAAAACGCAGTTGGCAGGCATTTGATGCTATGGGCCAAGCCAACCAGGGTGACTGAACAATCGTAGAGGTATTAAACGAATTGTTTTGAAACAAAGCTTGCAAATTGGCTAGGGAAATATTAAAACACAAGCTGTCATTGGGAATGGAAGACAATGCGGGAATGGAGAGTGCATTCAATTGTTTAGAAGTAGCCAAACCCCAACAGGTCGTTTGATAGATCGTACGATTTAAAAACAAAATTTGGGCTGGGATGAGGCAAGCACGGTGTAAGGCTTCCGTGCCTCAGACCTGCCACGATTTGGTGCCCCAAATAGACTTTAAGTCAATGGTGTCTTGCCAGTGTTCATAACCACCCACTGCTAATGTGTTCAAGAAGGAACCCGAATACAGCAATTTGGTGTGGGTCAACATGATCTTCTGTGCGGACGAAGTGTTCAATTTAAAATAATAGGACCCAGGGTTTGATCTATCAAAGTCTGTAAAGTAAGTAAATTTACCTCTAAGAGTTTGGGAGCTACCTGGCAAAGGGGTCGGACAATGTTCCCATTGGGTGTAATTAAAAGGACCCCGAAGAGTACTTGGCTTATGGAGAAAGTGGTTGCCCCAATGCTGGTAACAATATAAATCAGCATAACTTGCAGAATTTAAATACAGATCTTCAGCATTAAAAGCAGCATAATATTTCAAATCAGTAAATAACGATTCAACGGCATGCACATCCCAATCGTCAGAATGAATATTACTTTTAACGACATCACCTATTGAAACACGGAGGACATTTGGTACATTAATAATCTCGGTTGGTCCATGAATTTGGAAATTTACCGCATCCCATACAATGCCATCAGCGACTGGGAAAGCTGAAATGTTCACACATGTGTGGTCACGCTTCATGATGTGAGAAGAAGAATGCGGAGCCAAAGTTCCAGCGACACAGCTCACTGCAGAGCGTTCTGGTAAATAGTGACCATTAATGAGCAAGAAAAAAACTGTCACGAAGCCAATGGACATGAACAGAAAAATCAGGAACAGTACCAACCAGATGTACGTCCACGGTGGGACTAAAAAATTGTCTCTGAACCAGGATATAAAAACACTGAAGCTGGACGGGATAAGTGATGAGGTGGAAGCCGAATCAAAGGAATACCGGGCTGGGCTCAGTGGTGTTGTTGGTAAATGAGCCACTGATTCAGTGGCAGGATAGGCATACTCGGTCTCCTCGTTGCAGGAGGAATCCGGGCAGTCGAGCAGGCGATCAGGCAAATCTACCATCTCAATGGCAACATCAGTGTCCGTGTGGGCTGGAGGGCCACAAACATGAGTCCTAGAAATGGCTGGACAGGAGACCGCTGGTGTTACGCTATTCAGGATCGGCCAGATGTTGTAGGTTGACATTGTCCACTGAGATGTATCTGTTGTCTTTGCGACCAGGAAGCGGTGGTAAGATGACTGTACGAGTACCCTTCAAGCCAAGGACTGGAACCGGTGCACGATAAGAGGAGCCAAATTATTTTTTGTTCTCCACCTTCTCTCGGACCAGATCTCCAACCTTCGAAAGCCAGCCGGCAACCGGAATCTGCAGCGCAGCGTCTGTGGCTGAAGGTAAATGTTCTTTTGCAAGTTTGTCATGGGCTTCTTGTAAGTCCTGCAACATAGTAGAATGATTATCTACGTCAAAGATTGCGGCATTCGCCGCTATGTCTAGACCATCAAGGTCTGGCACAAACATTTGGATGCCAAAGAGCATTTCGTATGGGGTCCGCCCACCCAGAGATCTTCTAGGGAGATTATTAAGTGCACGTTGTACGCTATATAAGTGGGCCAGCCAGTTCCTGCCAGTACCTAAGACTCTAGCTGTCAAGGATAGCTTTAAGTCACAGTTCATTCGCTCCACAATCGAATTACCCTCAGGTCTATACGGAGACAAAAATTGCACCCACACCCCCAGTGACCCCATTGCGTCCTTGTACGCCTTAGAGGCGAACGCCAGACCTTGGTCGGAATGGAAGGTGCCACAGGCAAAAATTCCCACAAAGACAAGCAAATCCCTTATGACATTTGGAGCGTCAGCACTCCGTTGTGGCCAGACCCAGATGAAACGTGTGCATGAATCCACTGCAACCAAGATGTATTTATACGCAGTGTCAGAAGAAAATGGACCGCAGTGATCCAGGTAAACACACCCAAAAGGTTTGTTAGAAATGCGGAGCTGTGTTTGTGGTGGACGTGTAACCGTCGAAGGCTTAATTTGCTGACAAACGTCACAAGAAAGCACATAAGTACGGGTCTGTTTATATAACCCACGCCACCAGTAACGCTGCTGCAAAATGGAAACCGTTGCAGACACACCAGCATGGGCCGAAGCCAAGCCTTCGTGTGCGGCCGTTATCAAGGAAGGTCTGCGGTCTGCGTTGGGAATCAGCCGATCACCAACGTCTGGAATTCTTACGTAAGGAACCTGTGAGAAGTTGGCCTGGCATATGCTGTCCACTAATTATAGTGGGCACCTTGCACCAGTCCAAATCGACTCTTATGGTAGATAGGTTAAAGACAACCTTATTGAAAGCTATCCTAGTGGTAGCTATGGAGAGCAGCCTTCAGGCTAAGTCTTGAAGGAATGTAAAGCAGCTTGTTTTACCAGTCTATAATCTCTTGAGTGACCAAATGAAAGAGCACCACACCAGGTATATATTCAAAATATATGTATTTATTACTAAACACACCCCTCTAGTCTCTTTATGAGGCTAGAGTTCGAAGTACATAGGTTATAAGATCTTAAATCACAGTAATAGCACAAATACACGTTTGGGCCCTAGGGGCGTACCAAACCATATACCAATAAAGTGGTATGCGAACCACGACTGAACTAGACACTAGGCCTAGAGCCTCTAGAAGTGCTTGGACCACAAGGAACCACCCAAGGTAGTGACACAGGGGACCCACGGGAGACGCGTGCAGTGTAAATACACAACCGCGATACGCCGTTAACTTCTATGGAGAAAGTCGGGATCGGGAAAATAGAGGAAAGGGACACTTAAAGAGGACTAGGACAAAACCCTTTGAGATCTAGGACTTTGAAGAGTCTCTACCCATGGGAGCACCGGAGTACTCGTGTTACCTCACCCAGGGAAGCCGGGTGCATAGGTGCCTTTCGGGGTCGGGTTTCGTCGTCGTTTCGTATGGCGATCTGCTGCAAAGTGCTGCTGGCGACCAGGAGAAAAGTGTCCGGGTGGATCCAAGAGTGGATCGGAGTTCTGAAGAACCTGAAAGCAGAGGGGACAGAGTCTGGGTCACTAGCCAGTGACCAGGAAGGCGATGGACAGATGCCCACCGATGTCGAGTGCTTCAGGTGCGGTGACGGTCGTCTTGACTCTTCAGCCACGAGGTCCGGGAGGTGTTATCGGCGACCAAGAGCAGGATTCGGGCTGGTGCTCAATGTCTGTCGAGTGCTGAGGTGTCGGCGACCGGATTGGACCCAACAAGCCTTGGCAACAGCAAGTCTTGAGTAAGATGTAGATCGTCGATGGTGCAGACCAGCAAGGTCTGGGGAACTCACCCAGCAAGAGTAAGTGAGGGCAGGCCTGGAGCAACCAGGATGCCAAGTAAAGAAAAGATTGGCCTTCGTTAAGGGCTACTAGCCAACGGGCTAGCGACCGCGAAGGAGCCTTGTGACGCCGCACGTGGAGCTGGCTTACAGGACACTCATGGAGTGGGGGCCAGTGATCTTCGGTGCAGGTGGTGCTGGAGGCTAGGGCTACTCGGAGCCCAAAGCATGACTTCTTGGGAGACCCAGAAGATGGTGCACTTGCAAGTGTGCTCGGTGTCCAGGGGTCACGGTCTCAAGTTACCCACGATAGCCACGGGCCTCAGCTTTGCTGGGGACTCAGGGTAGCCTCGGGGAAGTCTGAGAATCCACCTCTGGTGATGCGATGACTTCGGCGTCCGACGGGAGCTTCAGTAATGCGAACCAGACAGATGCTTCTTTGGTGCCTGCCAAGCAGGGGAGTCACTCCTTGACCCCAAGGGAGATTCTTCAGTCCTCTAATCGTGAGTAGAGCGTCGAAGGTCCAGGATTCAGTTTCAGAGTTTCGTCCAGGTATAATCTAAAGTCCTAAGGACTGGGTTCCTACCTTTATTCTAAAGATAGGGGTTGGACTACTCTGTGGCCCCACCTATGGGTGGGTCAGGGCAGAGGGGTGGCTACACCCCTTTCCCTTTGTCCAGTTCGCGCCAAAGCAGGGGCTGCAAGCCCCTGATCCGGTTTGAACTGGGGTATGCACAGGGACACCAAATGTGCCCCCAGTGCAGGACTTCAAAGCACACAGATGGTGCTCCCGCCCAGCCCCAATACACATTATCCTGTCTGGGGAGGTGGTCACACCTCCCTGGGACAGGAAACCTATTGTCCAGGCCTCCCCTGCCGGAGTTTCGTCCAGCAGCAGGAGGCCAGACTTGTGTCTGTGGCAGCAGCATCCATTTTGTGATGCTAGGGCTTTGGAAAGAAGTTACCGGGCTAGTTAGAGTTAACATGTCTTTCCCTCTAGAAGGGTGGAATGCTACCCCCGCCGCCAGAATTGGCGGGGGGTAGTATTCCAAGATGTTTGACACCAAACACGACATGTTTAGGTGCAGCCATTCCAAAGTTAGCATTTTACCGCGAGGTTATAATGCGCTTAAGAGTATATGGTCAGGCTGCACTACAAACAGCATCAGAGATGGTCTCCGAACGCTGCAGAGGGGCCCTGCTCATGCAGGGGCACCCTCTCACATAGGAACCATGCACTCTGCCTTCAGGATTGATAAGGCCTGCCTTAGGAGTGACTTATAGGTTTATATGTGTGTATGTATTTAGTGATATAGGTAACCTATATCACAGTAAGGGGTGCATGCACCACCTTACCCAGGCTGCAGTAGCAGACCTGTGGTGTCAGTTTGGATGGCCTTCCAGGGGTGGCATAATACATGCTGCAGCCCCTGGTAGGCCTCTGAGGTACCTATGCCCTTGGTACATAGTATACCATATACTGGGGACTTATAAGGGCACTCCAGATTCCAATCAGTGATGTGCCTAAGGCACATGGAAACATTTTTACAGAGAAAGCAGATAGACTGGGGCCCTGAATAGCAGGATCCCAGTCCAACTAAGTCATAAACCAGCAAAACACCATAAAAAAAGTGGGGGCAACCATATAGTCAGATTCCACCTTCCTACAGAACCTGTTCGGGACTTAACTGATAAGAGTACTTGGAAGGGAAACCCCGGGGGTAATTAGCACCTTCCTTTGTTGCAGCAATAGCTACCAAAATCTCATTATCTATTTTAGTCATGGATCTTGTAACTGCTGCTACTGAGCACGTGGCTACTGCTGATTTGGCAGCTTCATCTGCCAAACTGTTACCTACCGCGTGTGCGCCCACACGCTGGTGGCCAAGGGTGTGAATCACCTGTGTGAGAGGCAAACGTTGTTTAAGATCTGCCACTCGAACCCAAAGCATCTTATGCTTAATTGTGCTGCCTTTTGCATCTCTATAGTCGTTTTGCGACCAAAAGAATAGGTTGTCATTGAAAGATTGAATACAATAGTAAGAATCGCATACAATAAGAGTCATCACGTCTGGATTCGCGAACTCAAGTGCGAGCACCAAGGCACGCAGCTCGGCCAATTGTGCAGTACTGTCTCCTAGTGCCTGTGTGCACTACATTCGACTTGAACTCTCCGTTCACCATATTACCTGCAACAATAGCACACGCTGCGGAATAAGCATGCTTTGAACCCGTGGCCGGTTGTGCCGAACCATCGGTGTAAATAATGCACTTGTACTCCTCAAGCGGCAGCAAAGACAGAGGAGGAGGATGAACAAATTCATACTGTAAGAACTCCTGTGTCTGAAGAGAGGAATCAAAGATAAAAGTGACATCCGGGGACATCAGAGATGTAGCCCATTGTATCCAATGGGGGTGCAAAGCCCTAGAGTTCGGGACACTTGCCTTCGTAACTGCCTCAAGGGTAGGATATGGTGTTACCACCAAAATGCGTTTTCCCTGTGCCAGTGCGCGTTCCTTTAGAATCGCCATTTGCACTGCAGTCAAAACTTTCTCCACAGAGGAAAAGCGCAACTCCGCTGAAGTGTAAAGATGTGACTTGTATGCAATCGGTACTGTGTCACCTTCGTTAAAGGTTAAGTACGTGAAACCCACTGCCCCTGGCACAATTCTAATCACCAGGTTTGTGTGGTTATCACGAGTCAACAAGAATTTAGATTCAAGTAGATCAGACTGCAAAGAGTGCAGTATCAAAGAATGCTCAGGAAGCCAGCATGACTTCGAAAAGTTGGACTGTATCAAGGCATATAGAGGCTTGATACGCTGGGCATATTCGGGAATGTAAGTACGACCGAAGTTCAGAAAACCCAGCAATGACTGAAGCTTCTTCAGGGTGGTTGGAGGGCGCAGAAGTGCGCACTTCTCCAAAAAATGGGGAGCTAAGCCCTTACTTTCACTGTTGAGCTCATAGCCCAAAAACAAAACAGTAAATTCAGCAATGTGAGATTTGGCAAAATTAAATTTGTATCCTAAGACCGCAAATTCAAGAATAATGCGGTCCACACGTGAAAGATGCGGCCATAATTCGTCGTCTGTCAGATAGATATCGTCGACGTACGAACACGCATCTGGGTCAATGCTGTCCAACAAAGAGACAACACGGGCAGCGAAGACACCCGGGCTATTCTTGTAGCCCATGGGCAAACGCCAAAATTTGAGGTGTTTACCACCGGAAGTGAAAGCTCTCCATTGGCTGCACTCCGGGGACAAGTTGTGCGTGTAAAATCCATTGGATAGGTCAAGTGTCGTTTTATATTTTTTACGAACAAGACTGTCTACAAGCGCAGAACTGTGGGTATTTTGTACCGCAAAGGTCCGACAATGAGAGTTCAAATGTCGGTAATCCAATACTAGGTGGTACGATCCATCGGGTTTAGAAACCGCAAAAAGGGGATTATTCATTGGTGATACGCATTTTTCAATTACTCCTTGATATTCTAACTGTGTCAGAATGTCGGAAACGGGACCTTTAGCTTCCCGCCGGATGGGATATTGGGGTTGTGGCTGTGGCAGCGACCGCAAGGGAATATCATGGGGGGGAGAGTTTTCATCCCAGCCCACGTGATTACGGTATAACGCCGGAGCCAGGGCCCCAGCCCATTCAGCTGCGAGAGCCTCCGCTTTGTCCTTGGGGACATGACGAGAAAAGCTCGGAAGGATTACCTCCTCCCCTCTATGAGCAGCAAGTACGAATGGGGGCGGCCAATCCGCCTCTGCCAACAAAATGTCGTAAGAAGAGGTCAGATTCTCCCAGAAAATCCCTTTAATAACACGCTCAATGTCACCTTCAATTTGAAGGACAATATTAAATAGTCTGTCAGGGGGTGCCACTCCACATGAGGACGTAGTGCCTCCCGCACTATGGTAACTTCCGCGGCGCTGTCTAGTAGCGTCACTGCCCACGTCCAATTCAGGAGTCTCGTTCTCACCGTCTGTGGCATACCTCGCTGTTAAAGCTGCAACTTTGTTCTTCTGAAACTGTGGGCGAGAACCTGGAAATTCTTCTGGTTTCCCTCGGACCGGTTGTCGAGGTTGGTCTCGTCCATGTGGGGCCTCACGACCCCTGCCTCTATCTTGGCGATCTCCTCCACCAGTCTGGGAGGTTGATGGTGCCTGTGAAAAACAAGGAGAACGTGGGTCAGGGACTTGAAACCTATCTGGAGATGTAATTCTCGCTCTGTCGCGCAAATCATAAGTGCGTTCAGAAGATATGGAAACCGGGGCCGCAGCACGCGACCCTGGTTTTTTCTGTTGCTTACCCTGTTTCTTCAACCTCCAGCTCTTTTTAGTAAAGAACGGTTTCTCATCCTTCTCAGATTGAGTTTTTTGTTGTGGCTGTGATTGAGTTTGCGTTTTAGCAAAAAGCTTAACTCCCAGACTATTGCGGCCAATGGTTTTATAAGCCTGTGCAATAATTTTCGGTAATTCGCGTGGCTTGTCCGGTTCTGGGACTAAAGCCAAAGCATTATCTACTTGAAAGTTAACTGCATCGCCCTTGACGTTCGCAAGGATTAGATCAGCCACCACATCGAACACTCCCACCAGTCTCATCCCCAACTCCACAGCCGCTTCAGGGCCATGCTCATCCTGCACTCGTTTAATTACAGAGGGGAGAACTGTCATGGAAGGAGTGCCGAAACACTTCGCATATACTGCCGCGAATACCTTGCCCCAGTTGTTGCATTCTGCCAACTCGGGAATTAAGTCTTTCGGCAAACTAATCGTTAAAATCCTGTGTTTTTCCACAGGAGAAGTATTTGGAAAAACTGCCTCCAGCTGGTCAAATTTTTCTGCAAGCCAATAAGGCAAATCATCCTTATTTTGTGGGCGCTTGCCCATCACCGAATTAACCATGACGGGACTTATGGTTACACCGCCCGGTCCAGCTGGATGCGCCGCAACTCCAGGAGGGGCTCCCTGGATGTTGCCTGTAACATACTGTACCAAAGCTCTGTGAACACGTATCAAAGACGTATGCAATGCACGCAGTTCATCAACCGCTAGCGTCAAATAACACGGATAAGGGGTATACCCGGCCAAGACTGGCCAAGTGGCCCCGTCTATTGATAAGGGGCCTAAACGAACCGGGGTGACCGGATGTTGGAGGGCGCCATTAAACCAAATACGGTGTTGCCATGCCGTAAGTGGTACTTCAAGAGCCTGATAAGGCCGATAAGCATTGGGTAGGGCAGTGAGAGCGTACTCATGAAACAAATTGTCCGCTCCGTCCACCGCCGGAAAAGTGACCCAAGAGTAAAACACCTCAAAGTGGTGAGCCGGGTCAGCCTGCACCACAAAGATGAGTGCGACACCCGCGTCGGGCACTCCATAAGCCAGTAAATGAGCCCGGAGCGCAGCGCGGCTATGTGCCGGTATATTTATATCCACCATGAAGACCAGAAATGATCGACAACCTAATGTGAGGCAGCGCAATATAGGGTTAACATAAACACCTTTTAATAACTTCAAGCTTGAAAGAACCTATAAAAACATCAATATAGGAGGTATCACCCTCACACACGTTTCCGGAAGCGTATGCGAAGGGTGTTGTGGACAAGCACAAGCACTACTCAAGCGTTTCGCAGATAAGAAGCCCACCACGTTGGTGGCGCCATGTTGTAGGGATTCTGCACATATACAGAGCTATGCACAGGATAATAGGACCTCGGAGTATAGTGGTGAACCAACCATGCACCTTAGTACCCACAATCCCAATCCGACTAGCTTTAGCGTCTCATTCGCAGCGAAGCTACCAATGATTAGACAACCCAGAACACGGTCTCTCTCAGGACTCGCGGGAGCAAGAACACCCTTTCATAAATCACTCATACTTGTCCACAACGTGCGTAATAAGAGACACAGTATAGTTTAAAATGTTTATTTCAACTATCGTGCTCTATGATACAGTACACGTGCCAGTACTATCAGCATAATGCATAATGATAAAATAAGAAGCATAGTTACAATTCCATAGAATACAAACGGGGAAAGCATTTTATAAAGCAGTGGATATAGGGCTAAATGGCCTTACCACCCTCCCGTGCTATTAACTAGTTTATTATAAAAATAGAAGACCTCTGGGCTTTGTCGGGCGGACCCTCATACCTCAATATCTAGATGCAAGGTTTACATCATCAGACAAGCACAGCTCTTCTCCCTGGAAAGGTTTTCCTCCGAGTGCCACAAACAGCGAGATCACAATATTAAAAGCACACGAATTTCTCCAGTGCAGCTGTACTTCGTGTTATGTCTAAGTGCGAGGGGTTGGCCAGATCAGCAAGAACAAGGGACGTTGTTTTTCGACGTTGTACATGTTGTGCAGACGAAACCCACAGGGAACAGGAGAAAAGGTGAAAGGCAAAAAGGCAGATAGTTCTAATATAGCCAGGCACAAGCAGAGGCTGGAAAAACAAAGTCACAAAGTAACGTGTGCAAAAAAGGCATCATGGCAGCCAGGCCGAAGCCAACTTAGCAATGTAGACAATGAGGCCACAAACCACACGACAATATAGTGGGCCTTCAGGAGACACACCTAGCTAGAGCAGAGGAAACCCGCTTCCGCCACAAACAATATCCGCTGATCTACAGGGCCTCCGCACTCACTAAACACCGGGGTGTTGCGATTCTTTTCCATACCTCTACCAAATTTCAACCAACCGACACCCGATCAGACAAGGAGGGTAGTTGGGTTATGGTGAAGGGCAGCCTGAAAGGTAAACTCTGCACGTTCATTGTGATCTACGCACCCAACTCAGGACGGCCAGCCTTTTTACATACGCTAATGGGGAAAATACAGGATTTTGCAGATGGGTCAACAATCTTATTGGGGGATTTCAACCTGACGTGGCAGGCAGATCTCGACAGCACCCACCACCATAGATTGGAAACGAGCTCCTTCTCCGCAGAGATTAAACAGCAAATTCATGACATGGGCCTTAGGGATGCCTGGCGTACTCTTTACCCCCAGACACGAGACTATACTTTTTACTCCCATGTACATCGCACATATTCTAGGCTCGATTACATTTTCATGAGCCAGAATTTAATGGGAACTCTCCGGGAGGCCAAGGTTTTCCCACTTTCCGTGTCGGACCACTGCCTGGTCTCGATTTGTCTGACGTGGAGTAATATCGCGTCCACCACTCCCAAATGGTATTTCCCAGCCTCACTCATGAGGGATAGGGTACTTTGTACTGAATTGAGGGACACGATCACAGATTTTTTCGCTATGTATTCGCCCACAGATACCTCAGTGTTTACTAACTGGGACACTTTCAAAGCTGTCATTCGAGGGAAATGCATGGCACTCAACTCCACCCTGAACAAACAGCGAACCAAAGAGAGAGTGGACCTGGAGGCTGAATTGACATTAGCAGAAATGAAACATAAAAACAACCCCACTAGAGAATCTTTACGCACACTCACTACATTACGAGGGAAACTTAGAGCTATCTACAACAACAGGGCAGAACACACACTCCTGAAACTACGTCAACTTTCCTATTCCCAGGGGAATAAGATTGGGAAACACTTAGCTAGACAACTGAAAGAAAAGCGGGAATGAGAATACATAGGAGGAATACAGGACGGGCAGGGAGGGCTGACTCATAAAGACGCGGAAAAGGCCGATGTCTTCGGCTCCTTCTACAGGACCCTATACACAGGGGAACCATGAGACACAGATAGGCAACATAGCTACCTTCAGACATTACAGTTCCCTCGGGTCTCACAGGAGTGGAACGACAAACTTACAGCCCCTATAACATCAGAAGAGGTACTCTCAGTCATCAAATCTCTGAAACCACATAAAGCTCCAGGACCAGACGGGTTTACGGCCCAATTCTTCAAAACCTTAGCCCCGGGTCTTATACCCCACCTTACACACCTTTTTAATACAATGGCGGAGGAAGGGGAAGTCACTCCCTCGATGGCGGAGGCGGTGATCACAGTTATTCCCAAGCAGGGGAAGAACCCGCAGATGTGCGCTTCATACCGTCCCATCGCACTTTTAAATCTAGATGCAAAACTTTACTCAGCTATTCTGGCGGCCCGGTTGAGCGACCTTATGCCAGACCTAATCCACCCTGATAAATCTGGATTTATTTAAGGCCGTCAGACTCATAATAACACCAGACGCATAGTACACCTTGAAGGCCAACAAGCGAAAGGTACCAGCAGTACTGGTCGGACTGGATGCCGAGAAGGCTTTTGACAGGGTGGATTGGGCATTCCTTTTTAAAACACTCACACATTTTGGGTTCGCTGATAAATTCATTCACATGATTAGAGCCAACTATGTCCAACCTCGCTCTAGAGTGCAGGTGAATGGAATTCTGTCCGCTCCCTTTTCCCTGACCAGGGGCACTCGTCAGGGGTGCCCGTTGTCGCCCCTATTATTCGCCCTTAGCATTGAACCGCTGGCCATGTCCATTCGCAGCGCCGGAGATAAAGGGAATTCCGTTTAGTGGCACTACTCATAAAATTTCGCTCTTTGCTGACGACGTGCTCTTGTCCCTTACTGAACCAGCCACATCTCTCTCCACGCTTCAAGCTGAACTCACACGGTTCGAAGCAGTAGCGGGTTTTAAGGTCAACTTAGATAAATCTTATATACTTAATCTCACAATCCCAGAGGACGAAGTCAGAGAGTTACAAGCACACACTATGCTACAGTGGACCTCACGTTCACTCCAATATCTGGGAGTTCAATTGACGCCACGAGTGGACGGGCTATATAAGGCTAATTTCCCGCCAACCCTCTTGCGGCTCCAGGCAGATCTAGCACGCTGGAAGCCGCTCTTTATATCCTGGTTAGGCCGTATACATGCAGTAAAAATGACAATGCTTCCTAAACTCCTGTATCTTTTTCAGGCACTACCCATTGAACTCGACACAGACTTCCTCTCTAGGGTCAGATCCATGATACTAAAGTTTATATGGCAGGGGGACGAGCACGCGTTTCCTTCTCAATCTTGAGGAGATCGAGGTCAGAGGGGGGAGTGGGCCTCCCAGACTTTGGACTCTACTATAAAGCTGCTCAGCTGCGGGTGGTGACAGAATGGGCCAAGAGGGAGTCGGAGAAACACTGGCTCCATATGGACAGAGCTATTGCAGGGAGGACGATCTGGGACCTCATATGGAGGCCCAAGAGGGAGAGACTCGAGAATGCCTACATTAGCACCCCTACCCGGACCACCTTGAGAGTATGGGACTCCATATCGGGTAACGAACAATGGACCACATTTCCATCACTGTATACACCTCTTCACTTTAACCCGGCCTTTTCCCCGGCTCTTCGAGAGGGACCCTGTGACCCCTGGAGGGAGGGTGGGTGTCGGGCGCTGACACATCTCTTCCATAACTCTGATCTCCTTACTTTCGACAACTGCAGGAGGGATTACGGCTTGGAACCTGCTGAACATTTTCACTACCTTCAATTGAAACACTGGGCCCTCACACCCCATATTCATGACGCAGCCACACGCCCGCTCACGAAGTTTGAAATATACGTACAAAATGTAGACTCTATGAAAGGAGTGATCTCATTTCTATACAATTACCTACTCACCTCTACACACTCTCCGAGACCCCGCTATATGACAATGTGGGAAGGCATTTTGCAACGCGATATTCAAGACAGGGAGTGGACTGGGCTATGGTCAGACATCACGAAATTCAATCACTCTATAGAGCTACGGGAAGCCCACCTTAAAACAATGATGGATTGGTATCTATACCCCGCTAAGCTCAAAAGAATATTCCCAAACACATCAGATACATGATGGAGGGGATGTGGGCTATTGGGTGACTTTCAACATATTTGGTGGGACTGCCCCGTTATACGACCCTTTTGGGAGGAAATTCTCGCACAAATCAAAGATATGCTGGGGTACCCTATCCCGACTACCATGGCAGAGATCCTGCTGGGCCTCCGTGACCCTTCTCTCGTACATCAAACCAAGGCAGATAAGGCCATTATGTGGACATGCATTGGGGCAGCGAAGGTAGCGATAGCGGCAGCCTGGAAGAAGAAGGAGGCTCCTGCTATCTCATTATGGCACTCCAGGCTCTGGAAGTTATTGTGTCTTGAAAGGATGGCAGATATATTCCGAGATGATTATAAAAACTTTGAGTATAGATTGGGCCCGCTAGTTGCTTTCCTTACAAGGGGTTTACCAGTGGCAGTCTGTCCTACCTCCATCAGAGATATGCATCTCTTTCAATTTTGATCTACCAGTGCATGATACGATCTGGAAACACATTACGGTTCTGTAGCCGCCACCAGTACTAGGTTGGGAGGGAAACGGGGGGGGGGGGTTATTTTTATTTGTTTGCTTTTCTTTTTTTTTTTTCACCTTCTGTGAGTTCTAATTATGGAGGTTTTTTCTCTTGGGGCGCACCTTCCCCGTTGGAAGGCTTAGAGTCCAAACCTTTTGCATAAGAAAGAAGGGTAATGGGTATAATTTTTAAGATACGTTTACTCCCTGCCCTTACAATTTTGAATGCTGTACTTGTTATTGTAGGTCTTTTTGGGAAACAGGCTGGGATATGTGCCTAATACCGTACATCAAGCCTGGACTCCCCATACTGCTACGCTTTGTAAGCTTATCTCGATGTACCATCTGTCAGATTGTTTTGCAGTATCTGAAAAATGCTAATAAACATATGTTTGAAAACAAAATATAAGGCAAGCCTATCGGCTTTTTCTAGGGGTCATCACAAAAATAATAGAAGGCAAGTCTATTGGCATAGTCAGGACTTACCACATGAAAATATAATTCAACTCACTACATTAAAAGACCAATAATCCACATGCTATAAAGCACCATCATATCCCTAAAACCACTAACGCTGTTTAAATGCAACATTATTATCAATAAAGAATTGAAGTGTTTATGAAAAATCATTGTCAGCATGATGTATCAATAAAGCATTAAAATCACCATGACATGTATTTAAGGCTTTCTTTAACATCTTTAGAGCATAGAGCATGCAGCCATAGAACCAACCTCTAGAAGTCCCTGAACTCTCATCTGTAAAGAAAAAGCCCCAGCCAAAGGAGTGCTTAAAAGAAATTGAAAAGCTTCCCCAGGTCTTGCATTCCAGGACCTGGGAGACATAGGGTTACTTTTCTTCCAAGTATTCTTAGAGGGTTGCTGCACTCCTTGTAGCCCCCACAATGCTCCAAAAGTAAGTTTGTGGTACCCCTGTCATTTTAGAGCCACCACCAGCACAATTACATATGTAATAAAAGCCCCGAAGGGCATCTTGGGGCACTCCAGCGGAGAATAAATGAATAAATGATGAATAGCTTTGCTCCTGGTGCAGATCAGATAAGGCGGCTTTGTGGTGTGTAACTTACTTTTACATTTAATTTATTTCGAGCGTTGCCCTGACCCTGCCCGGGACACCCCAATTGGTAGGATTACTTTGGGGAGCAGTGGGCAGAGTTCCCTGCTTGCTACTCCTATGAAGTGCTGGAGCCGGCTACTACTTTTCGGCTTCTCGGGCAGCGCTGGTCAGGCAGCGAGAACACATAGGTCTTTCTGCCTCCAACCTGTGAGAAATGAGGGGCAGTGTACTGCGTTGGCACAATTTTATTCTTCCTGGGTCCCGGGATCCGGTCGTTGTCATCATGGTCCGGTATTGGAGTCTCTGGCCCTGGGCCTCCTTTAAGTTTTGCAGGCTGGAGTCCATGGGCATGTGGATGGGGCCCCACGCATGCCCCCTCTCTGGGCATAAAATAAATAATATATTCTTGCACTGACCCCCAGGCACTAGAATTCAGTAAGGGGGCAGTGCCCCATGTGCTCCGTCACTGGGGGTGGTCAAAGGTCAAATCCTTCAAGCATGTATAACTTCAGTCCCAATGGTCCGATTTCAACAACCGTGGGCTCTTTTTACTCCATGTGGTGAGCTCTAGCCACCAGGAGCAGTTTCAGTAGGCCTCCTGGCATCAAAAAGGGTGCACGCTGTGGGGCACTGGTTTCACTCACTCCCTGTGCCACCTTCCTACTTGCCTGGCTCCTGTAGCGCCCATCCTCCTGGGGCACAAAAGTCCAGGTCTTTCCCCAACTGGTCCAGGCATTGGATGAGTGCCAGCAACACTAGACCTGGAGAGACCCACTATTCCTGGGGTAAGCTGCAGACAGAGTTCTCAGCCCATTAGAGCATCAGGAAGCTTGTCATTCTAGTCCAAAGTCTTGCTCTCTTTCAGGTGCTGGGATGCAACTTTTATACCCAGTCCAGCCTCTGAGTGTATGTCACCCTTTGTCTAACCCTCAAACTGGCCTGGTCAGTTTTCCACTCTTCCCTGGGTTTGGCTCTGGCCTGGTTAGTGAAACAAAAGGCTGGTGTTAGGTCTTTTTATTTTGTGAGCTGGGGAAAGTCCCTTTGAAGTGTAACCAGGGCAGGGCCTAACCCCTCCCCATCTATCCTGTGAGCAAGACCCACTCTCTCTACATCCAGGCCCCTTTGTGCACTGTTTGGCTGCAATACGCATTTCCAAATGAAAGAGTCATCACCCGCCCAGGCAGTTGGAAACTCCCAGAAACTTTAAGCAGAAAAATACTTACTTCCTAAAAGCAGCATTTATAAAATAATAATTTAAATTCCAACCTCACCATTAAAGAGGACTTTAAATTACAGTTAAAAAAGAATATAAAAAGTGTTTTCCTACCTGATATAAATCTGAATTTAGCATTTAATAAATGTAACAATGTAGCCCAATAATTCCGCATGGCAGCAGCCAGCCTTACTGCACTGAACATCGTTTTTGGGTATACTTCACTGTAAGGACAAGTTTAATATTAATTTCTACATTTCCTACTTTGAAATATCTGCACAGTGCCTTTATGAGCAAAAAGACCTATGTATGGGTGACTTAATAATAAAAAAGGAAGTTTTAGGCCTGTAAATAAGGGGTTACCTGTGTGCAGCTACCAGGCTGCACGACTGTAGTCTCTCATATCCAGTTTCTACCTGTGAGCATAAAGCATGTGCACACTTGTTCATTTGTAACCAGCCCAGTGCCTCTTACCCTAACTGCGTTGCAGCGCGCGTATCTTAAAAGGTGGACACTGGTGGTAAACTTGGGCCATCCAATTTACCATGAAATTAGTGGAAGTGATACTCAGGTAGGAAGCCTCACCCATAACAAAGGTCTATTTTACAATCTGCTAAATCAAACTTCAAATTAGCAAACCAAAACAGTTTAAAATGTGAATTATCACTTTTAAAACATTAGCCCTGCACTTGTGAACAGATAAATTGAGTAAAAGACACAAGACATTGCCCTCTGGAGGCTAACAGCAAGTGTGTCTCAGACTCAGAGGAAGTAGCATCTCCCAAGGCTAGAGAAGACTAGGGGGCCAATTCCGATCTGGGCCGGAAAACTCTCCGACCGAGCCGGATCCGGAGAGATTTCTGACCGAGCCGGACTCCTGCAGTCCGACCGAGCGAGTACGATGCGGCCGCATGCTGCCGGGCTCGATTCGGTCGGACTCCCATTGAAGTCAATGGGAGCCAGTCGTACGACGCGTACACGGGCTCCCATTGACTGAATGGGTACGTCGCGAACAAGTGCGCCCCCTACAGTGTGTACGCGTCGGTGCAACCCGCACCGTACATGCATGTTTAGTGTTCGACTCATAAGGCTAAGGGTGAAGGGGGTCCGGCACGGACCCCCAAGTCCGGCTCCGGGAGCTTTTTCGAGCCAGACGCTCCGACTCGATCCGGCTGTCCGACGCGTACATCGTACTCGCTCGGTCGGATAACGTCTCCATTGCGTGGTGCGATTCGTTTCCGTACGAGTCGGTCGGGGCGGTTCGGATCCGGAAACCGTTCGGTCGGAACACACGCGTACATTCACATCGTACTCACTCGGTCGGACAGCTGTACGAGTCGGTCGGAAAAAACGCGTACGGCTCGTACTTTTTCCGGCCGGATCCCGTTCGGAGAGCTTCCGACCGAGATCGGAATCGGCCCCTAGGCCTCTAGTTTCCAGACACCTTGTTACCCTTGTCATTCTCTTCACCCACCCAAATTTCTGAAACAAATCATAGTGTAGTATGTACAAACCAATGCATAAAACACAGTACTCAATGTACAACCCATTCAGATCAAAGTTTTTGTTGTTCATTAACCAGGCATACCGAAAATATGCACCTGTATATTGTGCACATAAATCAGTAAGTGATTTTTCAAAAACAGAGTCAGAGTATGTTTTATGCAAACCGATATAGGGTTCTTGCAAACCATTAGTGTATTCATTGAAACCATACACTTGTGCATGTCTACCAGTATGTTATGTATGCCAATTTGTAGGGTAAACATCTAAACCAGCAGGCTATGCCTGAGATCAAGTACATCACGAATGCAAATCATCATGTAATGCTTTCCTACCAATGAGTTATATATTTAAACCAATATATTACTGTAGGAGGCTGGCTTGGTATATGGTGCACACTTATTCAAGTGTAACACCCTGCACCAATCCAGACAACCCTTATGGTGTTTTTAGTGGTTTAGACAACCTTAGCTCTCTAAGTGGCCGCTGTGGAGAGCAGCCTTCAGGCTTAGTCTAGGAGGAGTGCAAAGCAGCTTGTTTAACCAGTATCTAACCTTATAGTGTAGAGTAATTGAAAAAAAGCCACACAGTGCAGTTATAAAAATAGTTATTTATTACAGACACTCACTAACCCAATGCAATATCTCCTACCCGGAGATATAATTACAATAGACACAATACTTCGATAAAACGACAAGTAAATAGCATGAAAACACAGTGGGCTCCAGGGGGACCCCAAACCTTATACAAAAATAGTTTAATGCGACTAACGACCAAAGTCGATAGTGGACCCAGAAGACTTAGAAGCGCAGGGGGACCAAGGAACCACCCGAGGTAAGGACCCAGGAACCCCACGGAGGCCGTGTGCTAAATGGATATACGACTGCGTGCTCAAGGTAAGTCAATGGAGAAGTCCCGGTTGCAATTCTTATGAAAAAGGACCCTTTCCAGAGGACTTGGAAGACACCCCGCAGAAGATGGACGGTGCGAGAGGCACCCCACCTGCGGATACCCAGGAGACCAGGTTACCTGCCCCAGGGAAGCCGGGTGCATAGGTATGTAGTGACGTCGGGAACCGCCGTAGACCCGAATGGAGGACTTCAAGCAAGATGCTGCTGGTGAAGAACCTGGAAGTGTCCGGTGGAATCCAGGCCTTGATTCAAAAAGAGGAGTACCTGCAAGCATAGGGGACAGAGTCTAGGTCACTCAGGAGTGACCAGGGGGCATGGGAGTTGTGTGCCCACCAATGTCGGCTTTTGCAGGGAAGTTGATGGTGCCCTTGTTTCTACAGCTGCATGGACCAGGTGACACTGAGGATGACCAGGAATGGTGTACGAGCTGTCCCACGTCGGATGGCGATATCCAGGGGGTCGGTGTCCGGCCGGAGCACCAACAGGCCTTGGCAACAGCAACACATGGAAGAAGATGAAAAGGTATGTGTCGGGACCAGCAAGGTCCAAGAGAATTACCACATTCAAGCAAGTCAGAGTGGGCCCCAAGCAAGCAGGGGAGCCTACTGGAATAAAAGCCTTGGTCGGCAAGGGCGCGGATGTCGTTGGTGGCGGCTATGAGGGTGGTCTTGGTGCTGTGGTTGCTGCTGAAAGCGGATTGAGAGGTGTCTAGGATGTTGTTGGTTTCTATGAAGTGTTCTAGCTGGGTGTTGACGGCTTTCTCAATGACTTTGGTGGCGAAAGGGAGTACTGAGATGACCCTGAAGTTCTTGAGATCCGTTGGGTCTGCAGAGGGCTTCTTAAGGAGGGGTTTGACTTCGGCGCGTTTTCAATCGTCAGGGAATGTGGCGGTCTCGAGAGAGCAGTTGATAGTTCACATAGTTCGGGTGCAATGGTGGTGGTGGCCTTGTGGAAGATGTGCGGCGGGCTGGGGTCAGTAGGTGCTCCGGAGTGGATGCTTTTCATGGTCTTAGCGGTGTCTTCTGTGGTGAGAGGGGTCCAGGTGAGGAGGGTCTGTGGATGGCATCGCTTGGGGGGGGGGGTGTTGAGGTGGTGCTGATCTCTTGGTAGTCGAAGTTGTCGTAGAGCGTCCTGATCTTGAGGTGGAAGAAGGAGCTAAGTCTGTTGCAGAGGTCTTGGGAAGGAGGGACGTCGGTTGTTTCGCTGTTGGGTCTGGCGAATTCCATGATTGTATGATGGCTAGGAGTTCCTTGGAGTTGTGGGAGTTGGAGAGGATTCTGTCTTGGATGAAGTTTCTCTTAGTTGATTTGATGAGTTGGTGGTGTGCAGTGTTGGCCGCCTTGTAAGCGGAGCGTGCTTCCGGGGTTTTGCTGTTTATCCACGTTTTCTCCAGTCGTCCGCAAGAGCGCTTGGAGTCTCTGAGGTCCGTGGTGAACCAGGTGGCTTTCGTGTTGTGTCGTCTCGTGGTGTTCTTTTCATTGGAGGGCTTCAAACTATTTGGGAACATCTTGTTGACTAGAGTTGCCAGAATAAAAAATTATAGTGAATTTTGAAATACAAACTGGTAATTGTGTACCATACAGGTGAGTAACAACTAATCCTACGAACAAATAATCACCTTCCAAAGAATATAAAAGGATACAGTCTTTGAAAGTCACTAGAAGGCGTTATACAGGTAACATTTGTTCTTCAACTAAACTGAACAATGCCTAAATGTGTTTTTATGGTATCATTTGTCAGAATAACCCATTGTATTCCAGGAAAAAGTGATTTTTTGCAACTTCCATTTGATCCTGATCCCTTCCCCTTATCCGTGCACTCCAGTACAAATCAGAGTTGGTTCTTCCAGAAGGTGGGAATCTGGTAGTACTGTTCCAGATGATTCCTGACCTGACAGAATAACAGGCCCAGGAATTATAACATCCTCCTGAACAGTATCTACCAGCATGGCCTCACTAGATGATTTATGTTCTATGATCACATAATATACATAGGGTTCGCCCAACTCACCCTCCACTGTCTGGGCAGCAAATATCAGCACAATAAACAGTGATGTGGAGGACAAAATAGACCCAAAGTATTCATAGAATACATTCAATTACTCCTATGCAGTGGTACCTAGTCCCATCTCATTAATATGTACTTAAACAAAGTCACATACCAACGCTTACTCCTGATCGTAGCGCGTTTCAGCCCTGTTACTTGGGCCTCATCAGGACAGAGGTGTAAGGAACAACTATGAAGTACTGTCCCAGATGCGTAAATACTACTCCGGCTCCACCCGCTATCAACTCAGGATTTCCTTATGCCGCGTATATCTCTGTCAAACCGTTCTCGTCCTGTGCAAGGATGCCCAATGTCAGCCTCATTAACGCCCCACTGGTATTCCGCTGGTTTCTACACTAGCGTGGTTCTGTGCCTGCCGTTCACTAAGGCCTGTCCAGATGAGGCCCAAATAACAGAGCTGAAACGCGTCGACAGACGAGGAAGGAGGAATCTGTTAAATTACAATTATTGCACTAAAATTAAACATGCACACCGGAAAAAAGATGTAGAGGTGAATAGGGTACCTCAAGTGTGCAAAGGATTACCTCACAGTGGACCGCAGTGAACTGAGAAAGCGGACACTTTTTTTGTAATTAGGGGGTTAGGAAATTATCTTTTTGTATAATTATGTATGTATTTGTGTTTATGTTGTACTGTGTTGTTGTTCCATGTTGATTTAATGAATGATGAATTAAGAAAAATGAACAACCGATCTTAACTAGTAAATCAATTAAAAGAAATAATTATTGGGTACCATCAGGAGTAAGCGTTGGTATGTGACTTTGTTTAAGTACATATTAATGAGATGGGACTAGGTACCACTGCATAGGAGTAATTGAATGTATCCTAGGAATACTTTGGGTCTATTTGTTCCTCCACATCACTGTTTATTGTGCTGTTATGTTCTATGATGGCAGAGTGAAAACAATAAATATCCACCTGTAGGGCAGAGTCTGCAGCTCTCTTTAGTAGAGTAAATCAAATGCAATCTAGGATGGGTTCACCAAATGTTGCGCCTTCACACTTTGATATGCTAGGATTTGTGAGAGGGTCCAATATTTCTGGTATGACACCTCCAGCATCAGTGTCAGTTACAATTCCAACAGTAGGTCTACTTGCTGCTTCTAAAAA
Source organism: Calotriton arnoldi (assembly GCA_963921515.1). NCBI lineage: Eukaryota > Metazoa > Chordata > Amphibia > Caudata > Salamandridae > Calotriton > Calotriton arnoldi. The sequence goes on along the minus strand of CAWUFW010005212.1, from coordinate 1,107,251 downwards.
GGTTCTCTGGGGAACCCACAAAGGTGCAAGTGTTTTTAACCCAGGTGCTATTACATTTAAAGGTGAGAACTCAGGCTTTTCCAGATGCAAAGTCAAGAAGTAGGGGTGGGTGAAATATTCCGTTCTGCCCGCAGAATTGGCAGAATTTTGGCGATTATGCATTTTTCTTGTAAAGCAGAGTTCTGGTCAAATTCCGAAATCGGCAAAACATTTTCTTGTGTGCGAGTCCAAAATGGTAAGTTGGCGAGTGCCAGCGAGATTTGGCATCCCCTAGCGCAATTTCCAGTCTCTAGGAGGACATTCAGCGAGATGTTTCTAACACAGGCTGACGGTTCACAGTCAGAAAGCTGCCGCTTTAGTAGAAAATCGACACGAGCTGCAGCAAAATCAGCTCGAGCAGCGCAGAGTGACCACAATCACTTGTTTCTCACTCTACATTCTCTTTTCAATAAGTTCCTAGTTGACCCTTGTGCTCTACTTATGATGTGGTTCACACGTCGGACAGGCGGTGCCTTAAATGGCGACAGGCTGTTGCTCAACTGAATATTCTGCTAAAGATCAGGGAAACTAAAAGCGACATTGACAAAGAGCCTAAAGGCTGGGGAAAAGGAGGGCACTCTGTGGATTTAAGTGTCGTGCACACACAGTTTTTTCAGGAATTAGCTGCTCTTCTGTAATTACTCCCTCTACTAAGAAACAGTTCCCCTGTAAAACCAATGGCTGGTTTAAAAAGGAGTGTAGACAGTTAAGGTTTTCTTTGGCTAGGGCCATTAAGTTAAAAGATTTAGCATTGCTATCTAATGCTAGAAAGGATTATACATGTGGGTTGTTGAAGACCAAGAAGAAATGGGACAAGGATAGATGGTGTAGCCTGGCAGAGGCATGTTCCCATAGTGATTTTACACGCTTCTGGAAGCTGGTTGCCAGTGGCGTCAACCCACAGGGACTTGCACCTCAGTATCATGTCCTGCCCTTAGAATGGTTTACCCACATTTCTAGCCTCTATCACCATGAGGCCACTGTTTTATCCAAGGGCTCCTTATTGTTTAGTACCTTTCAGAATTGTAGTTATCCTTCATTTACTAAAGAGGGCATAATTGTTTTTGTTTGTCCACTTTTGCTAGTGCAAGGGCCCCCGGCTCTGACGGGTTTCCAGTAGATGTCTTTGTACAGGATATTGACATTTTGGCAGATTATGTTCTTGCTCTAACGCAATTGCTTTGGGCACCCATATTCCCGAATCCTGGAAAGGAGTGGAGGTTTTTAAAAAGGGGGACATGTCCTTACCGGCAAATTATAGGCCCATGAGCTTAATTGATGGACTGGAAAAAGTTTGTTGCCAAGTGGTGCTGGCTAAAATTCAAACTTGGGCAATAGACAACGACATCTTAATCCCTCTACAAGCAGGTTGTAGGGCTAAAGCCTCGACAATTGACCAAGGGGCATATTATCAAGCGGCAGCGATAATTATCGCTGGCCGCTGTTAGCGTGAGGAATCCTATCGCCGGCTATCGCTGGAAATTATCGCCATGCTAGCGCTGTATTAACAACGCTTAGCGCAAAGGCGATAATTTTCCAGTGATAGCGATGTTTTACATGGAACATCGCTGGTTTTCCAGCGATGTCCCATGGAAAACGGCGATATACTTGGTGATAGGGCCTGTGGTCTTAGCCACGCAATCCACCCCCCATGTTAGGTATGCCTTAGTCAGGAATTTAGCAGACGTTAAATTCCTGCGTTAAGACATACTTAACGCAATTTAAAATATCGCTAACCCACGTTGCTAATATGGCGATACCTGGGTTAGCGATATTTCCCCTGTTGTTTTCACAGGCACGCCCCTTTGCATCTCATTAGCGATGCGATGGGAGGCGTGCAGAAAACGGACGCTAAGTCAGGAATCACGCGCTAACGTGTCCTTGTTAATTCGGCGATAAAATTATCGCCGCTTTTCGTCCGAAAACGGACGCTAAAGCGGCGATAATTCATTAACGCCGCCTTGTTAATATGCCCCCAGGTCTTTTGGTTTGCATTTATATTTGGGAAGGCGGTTTTGATCCGCAGAGGCAACTTGTATGTCACCTTTGTCGATTTAAAATCAGCCTTCGACCTGGTGCCGCGCCAGAGATTGTGGTGGGTACTGAAAGAGATGGGTATGCCTCTTGATGTACTCTCATTAGTGGTCAGGCTCCACAAGAACAAGCATTGGCATAGCCAATAGGTCTCGCCTTTGGGACCTTATAAGTATTTAGTTATGCAGCACAATATCCTTACTGCAACAACATTAACTGTTGCATGGCTAAACACTTATAAGGTCCCAAAGGCGAGACCTATTGGCTATGCCAATGCTTTTTTTGTCTGTTGCGGAGATATTTATTTATTTCTAGTCACGCTTGCGACTTCATACTTTTGAGTATAAAGTTGAATTTTAAAGTAAAATTCTTCCATGCAGCTGGCCACATCCTGCAGTCAGTTGTAGTTTAAAGACCGTTGCTAATAAGGCTGAGTTCGGAAAACATGACCAATACCTTTAAACTTAACCACAGGCTACACTGTGTGTGGGTGGGAGCCGCTCGGCGCGTCTGTCCTTCCAAAACCGCAAACTTACCGCTCTGGTACATTATGTGTCCACGTGAAAGCAGCGACACATCATCATTTTAAAACCAGGCTGGCCTTAGTTATGCTTGGGAAGTGGCGTGTATGTGCACTCCGCATCTCAAAAAAAAAAAGATGTCCCAGGTCTTTCCTTTGCATTCTGGTACTTGTAGTCCTAGATTTAGAACGAGAAACTTAAAACTCCGGGTAGAAGAATGTAAAGAAAAAGTCAGAACCAGACATGCTGCAGAGTGGTGTAACAGAGAACTTTTATAGGTGGCCAAACTGATTAACACAGAGAGCAAATTGGATATTGATTGCAGAAGTCGTCAGGCGAGTTGCTTGCACACTCGGAGACAACATCCCTTCCCGCTCACCAGTCCCAGGGTGAACAGATGGCTCCACTTTCCCCCTCCTGGGCTTTCCTTTTACAGAGCAGCATGGGGCCTGCTACCGCAATTGGTTCAACTGAGCCAATTTAAGACAACCCCCAGAATGCACCGCTTCGCGGAATGAAAAGGCCAGGGCTGGCAACAGTCTGTCCCGGATGCAGGGATTCATCTGGTCGCTTTAGTTGTGACTGATTGCGATTTCTGTAATCTGCATCCTCAGCACAGCGTCACGGACGTGGGTGATCAGGCCGGAAAGACCAACTAGTGCTTAATTTGAGCCGGTGGTTGGAGGTGGGGCACACCGGCACTAATTTTTGGGAACCTGCAGTTATTTTTCCCTCATTAGACTTTGACACGTGGCATGAGACAGAAAAGCACACAAGGGGAAAGAAGGTGGAAGAGAACGAGGGGAAAACAATGAGAAAGGTAGAAATCAGGGATAAGAAATAACCTGCAAGATTGAGTTAAAGGGGCAGAAAGTGTTTGGGTGGCTCATAGAGGTGTGAGGTGGAAACATCGCCTTGGTACTCTGCAAGCTGACATTCGATAGCGGCGCATGTGAACTTAAAACTTTGGGCCCAGCACTTATTCTCTTATAAATTAAGCACTGCACATGCACAGCCCGTGGTCACAACCAAGCCTTCTGTCTTGATGTCATCAAGGACGCATTGCTGTTGTATTGCGATTTCATTTGACAGATCTTTGTGTTCAAGCCTGCGAAGGCAGCAATGACTACATCTCCCAGAATGCATTAGGTTGTTAAAACGAAAAGCCAGGACTACAGTATCCTCAGTGACAGGGAGTAATCTGTTAGTCTTGCAGAAAACTACTTTCCTGGGACAAAGTTGCTACCCCTGAGCACAGACCTCGTGTCACTCGGACATTTAGAGGTCAGTTTGACCAGCCACTGGCACAAAGCAGCATCTAGTGCGGAGAGCGTGACCCTGTCACTCAGACGTGAAACTTATCTGTGTACAGCCTAGGGCAGCTTCGGACACAAGAGGGTACAAGGGAAGCAACCCCAACCCAAGGGCGCAATCCGTTAAACCAGACTGCTTGGATATCTGATGATACGCTGGCTGCTTAATCCCTTCTGCGCATGTTTATAGCGTGTTGCTATTTAAATCAGGATTGATTTAATTTGTTCTATTTTACGTTTATTTTCACCGTTTTTCATCATTTATTTGACTGCACTCACTACCCTTGTAGTCACTGATACCAAAGTTTGCGTGACCCCATTTCCTCTGAAGTCATCTCATTCACTAAGTCTTACTAAACTCGAGACTGGAGAGAGCGCGAGAGGTCTGATCTGGCCCTGTCACAGGCCTCACCAAGCTTCCCAACATAACTTTCAAAAGGAAGACGTTGAGTCAGAACAGGGGGCAGGACTTTTATTTACGAAACATGGATTCTGCTCCACGCATGTCAACAGTGGAAAAAACACAAGAAACTTTAAGAAGACCTAATATGTTTATTATTTCGACTGCTAAAACAAGAATAACAAGAAAACAGAGGAAGACTTTTAGAAGACAGCAAGGGGGGGAAACGGGTATCAGCTAGTTGAGGGTTTGGTGGTCACAGAGTGACGAGATCTGTGGTGGGGGAGGGGGAGGGGGAGGGAATTGAAGCGCGGAGAGAGGCACCAAAGCGCGCGCCCGCGCACATGCACTCAAGCTCTAGGCCGGCCATGGCAGCATCTGGTAGCACTTTTTAGGTCTCGCCCTGAAGCCAGCGCTTGCGCTGGTCTGGGCGAGACATTTTGTAAGTGGGCTTTTAGAAATGCGACCACTTTTTTTTGGGCTTGCCTAGAGCATGCGGGTACGCGCACAGTAACGCGCATTGCTCGCATGCTCCAGGCGCCATATGTCTTTCCTCTCACTTGCTCCTCCCCCTCCCCCACCACAGAGCGCGTCTCGCACGGCCGCGCGGCCAATGCTTGTTTTATTTAGTTTTTGCGCGCGCGCGCGCACACAACTCCCGGTTGCGGCCGAAATTCTTGCTTGCGATCACTTTCGCGCGCACCATTTGCTTGTTTGAACACTTCTCGCCCTTTCCTTGCTGTTTTCTGTGCATCGCTCATTCTTTCATTACTTGTCACTTTTATGTGCATTTCTCAGTCTTTCTTTGCTACTTCACTGTGCATTACTCCTTCCTTCTTATTCCTTCTTTGCTGCTTTTCTGTGCATTTCTCATTCTCTTTCTGCCACTTTCATGTGCTTTTTCATTATTCCACAATCTTTCTTTGCTGTTTTTTGAACTTTTACACTGATTCTGTGCCGATCTGCTGGGCATCTGCCACTCTTTCTCATTCATTCTTTGCTGATCTTCTGTGCTTTTGCCTTTCATTCTTTAACATTTTTCTCTGCCCTTTTCACTCAATCCTTGCTGCTCTGGGCTTCTTTTAGTCTCAGCTCTTCTCTTCGAGTTTCGAACTCAATTGCTCTCTTAACTCCTCTTCTTCCTTTTTCTCACTCTTTTGCTCTTCTTCGTGCCCTTTTCCTGAATTTGCGACCTTCCCTGCTTCCTCTCCCACGCCGCACTCTCTTCTCGGTTCCTGCCAGTTACTTAGCCCAACCCATTGCCCCAATGACCCCCGCTCCTAATTCATGTCCGCCGCAGCTTGGATGCACAGCCCGTATGCGCCCCTCCCGTGCCCAGCGCCAGACCCCTTGCTTTCACTCCTATCACTGCTACGTCTCTGCTTCCCTCTCCTCACCCTGAACCTTGAATGCACCTTCCAGTGCTGCTGCTACGCCTCGGTAGTCGACTGCGAAGGTGCCTTCCCCTGTTCCACCTGACACTCTTCCTGCACCTTCCCACACCTTCACACCACCCTCACATGCACCGCACACAACACTCACCTCTCCCTCGGCCACGCACACCTACACACCTCTCCCCACCCCTCCCTGTTCTGCCTTCTCCTCAACAACACCTCCCTCAATAAACACGCTACTGAAATATGGGACCTGCTACACGACCACACATTGAAACTGCTCTTCCTCACAGAAACCTGGCTGATTCTATCGACATTACCACACCTATTCCCCAGGCACAAGGTTATAAGACAGGACAGAATTAACAGACCCAGCGGAGGACATGTCATCGTTTTCAAAGAGCTCATCAAGTGTTCCACTGCCTCAGCTAGCACCAACAGCACTGATGCTGGATGTGTTTATTGTGCCAAAATGGCTTCTTTTGTCATCTTCAATGCAAGATGGTGCACACTCTGAAATCCGTAAAAGTGCACTCTCTTAATGCTTTATTTTAATAAATATATTTAGGGTGATCACCAACCTCTAGTTCAGTGTGGACACTTTCTCCAGTCCTTGTCTTCTCTCTCTGTACGTCACACCTCTCTTTCAATAAACCTCAGTGCCCCACAGCACTTACCTCTCATGACCTCAACTTGCCACCTCTCTCCGATCCTACCTCTAGATCTCTAGCTCTCGGTCAGCTCTCTGCCCCTCTCTTCTCCTCAAGTGCCTCTCTCTCTCTCTCTCTCTCTCTCTACTTTCTCTTCTTTCTGCATCTTGCTGCTCTATTTGCATCTCATCCCCCTTCATTTCTCTTCCATTTACTTCCCCTCCCTCTTAATTTCATCTCTTTATCTTACCCTTTCTATCATTTTTGCCATCTATACCATACCTTTCTCTACCTCTCGCATGCCTCTTTCTACCTCACCATTCTCTCTTTCATTTCTCTCTCTGCCTCACAACTCACTGCCTCATCTCTCTCTTCCCCACCTCTCATACACTATCTAGACTCTCAATTTACATCACCTATTGGCCTTCTATGTCTCTCTTTTTATTGATGTCGTCTTTCCCTCGCCTTTCCCATTATTTTATTTTTCTCTCTACAATGCTCTCCCTACCTCTTCCACTCCATCTATCACTCCCTTTGCTTTCATCTCTCTTTCTATCTCCTTCACTGTTTCCGTTCACTCTCTCTGCTTCCAATGTCTCGCTCGTTTAATACATCTGTCTTACCTCTGTCTCTCTCTCTCCCTATTTCACCATTCTCTACTTCTCCCTCGCACTTACTCTGTATTAGCCTCATCTCTCTACCTCATTTGCACCTCTTTTTCTCTACTTCTCATATCTTTCTATTTTTCATCCCACCGGCTCTACCTGCCTCGCTACTTTGTTTACCTGACCTGGCATTCTGTGCTTCACCTTTCTATTTGTGCTATCTCATTATAACTCACCTCTCTTCCTATCTTATTTCTCTCTAGACCTTGCCCCTCGGGTTGGCACCTTTCTTACCAGCCTACATTTAAAACTGCATGCCAGGCCTCTAAAAACAAGCATTGGCATAGTCAATAGGTCTCGCCTTTGGGACCTTATAAGTTTTTAGACATGCAACAGTTGATGTTATTGCACCAAGGATATTGTGCTGCATAACTAAATACTTATAAGGTCCCAAAAGCGAGACCTATTGGCTATGCCAATGCTTGTTTTACCCCGCCATCTGTCTCCTCCGTCACAGGTCATTTAAGTTGCTTGTTTTTATTTCCCGTGCTTTCCCCTCTGCCTCCGTCCGATCACTTTCACTTCCGATTGAATCCAAATGTAAATTACCATGGTGTGCAAACTTTTTCGAGTTGCATCAAAATAGTCTGTGTACCTCCAGTCCTTTGCCTGATAAATTAGAAATTGTAAGCCCTGTATGAATTTCTAAGGAAACTACACCAGTGCCATCCTTCTAAACTAAGCATTCAAAATTCTGCCTACAAACCACACTTGAGCGAGCTCGTCCTTTCGTTACTTTGGCTAACGTATGCTATGCCTGCCTTCATTAGTCTGCTTTCTTTGTATATCGAGGGAGGGGCCTTCAGTTTAATGGGCTTATTCCATTCAGCTTTGGAATTCGGGCTGGTCATATAGTGTAATTGTATGCAGCTTCTGTTGCAAATTGGCCAGCTTGGCACATCAGTTAGCAAACTTCAATTTCAAAGCAATGTTAACTGAAATAGCTAGAGGCTAAAGTGGGCTATCCAATAACCCAATTCTATAGTGCGCAGAAACCCGAATGACACTGCGGACCAATGGTTTAGGATGTCTCGCAGAATATTAGGCGTATCGTCATTTTCAGAAAAATCAAAACTTATTGCCGTACTTAAAAATATAGATTGATTCCCAAGGACACAGCTTCATCTGAAGCTTTATATACTTTTATGCTCAATAAAGCTGCTGCTCCTTTTAAAAGGTGGCGTCTTATTTACATAATTAAGTCGAGATCATAATATGCTCTCATGTGTACTTCCAACTTCCTGGTAGGCGTTCCGGCAATCCTTGCTTCATTCAGTAGACGGAGGACCACGTGGTACTACTGTACTACATCTGCTCTCAAGCGAATTCCTTTGCACAGGTCCCTGTAGTATATATTTACACCACCTTTTGCCTCGAAAGCCATCTATGGATGTGTAGCAGCCTGCCTCTCCCGGCGCTATAAATGTTACCTGCGTGTGCCAAGAATATGTTTTTTTAACAAGTATGTTTATTAAACTTTTGTCAACAAAATATAACATACATTGTACTGGTCCAGAATTACATAATATTTTCAGGAGCATCTTCTCAACTGACCATGTGTCAAAATAAGGTGACAAAGGGAGAGGGAATAGGGATTGGAGCTGGGGAACCGGGGCACTGTTGGAAGTGAGACCTTAATAGGGCTGAACCCCTCGGACAAGAAGAAGTGACGGCCCACAGGGGGGCGGTGGGAGGGCGGTATCGGTAGGGCTCAGGCAGGGAAGAGGAGAGCCAAATACTGAGAGATGTGCCCTGTGGCTCACGGGGGTAGGGTGCCATCTCGTGTAAGAGAGAGGAAGTGGCCGAGGAGGGTATCCCACGTGGGGAAGTGGGGTTTTTACGGATATGCTGAATCTCGTCAAAGCGCAGTGCCTCGCTCTCGGCTCTTCCCCATTGCTGCACATCTTCATGCCGTGATGCCGGTCCGGGAGGCTGGGGAGATCGCCATTTAAGGGTGATAGCCCGCTTAGCGAGAAGTGAGGCTAAACTTGCGAAGCGCGCCCTGACTCCCACGCACTTCCCCTGCTTAAAAATATCTCGGGAACAGGCCTCCCAGGGTGTTATGTCCGGATGTTCCGTCACCTCGTGGGGTGTGACGTGGACTGTCTGCCAATAAGGAGAGTGCGGGACAGGACCATGCAATGTGCTGGAGGTCTGCTGAGAACTCCTGGCAGTGCTGGCCTCCTAGATGTGGTGTGTGTGTGTGTGATGGGGGGGTAAGGGGGTGTAGTGTGAGGTATGCTGCCTGGAGTATGTTGAATTGTGTGCTCTGAAACCGGGCATTGTGGACGGCCTTGTGCGGGGATTCGAGTGCTCTGTCCCATTCTGAGCTGTGGAGCACACAGCTCAGCGCCTGTATCTGTGTCTCATTTGTCTCCGAGGGAGAGCAGTGCGGTCCTGTGTGATCCCTCTTGGTCTTGGTCCGATAAAGCCATGAGATAAGTCGTCGTCACATCCCCACGGTGGGTAAAGTCTGGATAACGAGTGTGTGGGAGGCGCGGTGTCTATTATGGACCCTTGAGTGCGGAGGTCGTGCCTTATCCGACGATCCTGTAGGAATGGACTGCTGGGGAGGGCGAAGTCATCGACCAAGGGGTCGATGGTTAGAAGCTGGCCATCTGCGAACAGGGTGCCTGCAGTAGTAAGGGAGCAATTATGCCAGGTGTTCGCTACGTGGTCGTGACAAGAAAGGGCTTTAACGTAAAATGTGTAATGCAGGAACTAAACCAAGCCATCTCAAAGCCTTCTCTTTAGCCTGGCCCTGGCAAAAATATACATTTTTCTGTTCCGGATGAGTCGTGAGATGAAAGGAGCAAAATTCTCTGAGCATAGAGGGTTCGAATGTGATGGCGAAAGGCACACAGGGCGGCGTGAGCAAGAGAACACGTGCCTTTCCACGGAGTGCTCAAAGAAAAAGCAACAAGCGCGGCAGGCTGCAGGGGGAGGTGCGCGCCTCGCGCGGCAGCAGGGGGAGGAGGGGGGCTGCGCGATTCACTTGCGGGAGCGATAATTGCTACCATATGGCGCCAGCTGCTCGCTCCCGCAAGTGAATCGCCAAACGTGCACGCGTTGCCATTGAAGGCAATGGAACGCTGCGTAGGCGAGACCTAAAAACGACATCCTGGTTAGATGGGGTGCTCAAGGCCAAGGGACACACAAGATCCCTGTGCAGAAAGGTGTGTGCTAAGGGTGCGTACTCACCCCCACTCTTTTTTCTTTATACTTAAATGGCCTTGTAGAGTATTTGTTGAACTGTTCTGTGGATGCCACTAGCATAGCAAATGTGAAAATCCCAATTTTGCTATTTGCAGATGATACTCTTTTAATATAAAAAAACTCTAGGTGGTCTTCAATTAATTCCTAATAAATTTGGTGCCTTGTGTAACAATTGTTGCCTCAAAATAAATATAGACAAAACAAAATTCATGGTCTTCACAAATCGTAGAAAGTTCAAGGGCAACTTAGTGCTAAGGCGAAAGGCCTTGGAGAGGGTGGACTCATTTAATTACTTGGGAATCAAACTTTCGTCAACTTTGTCTTGGTGCCCACATATTAAAATGGCCTTGCTGAAACACATGCAGATTGTCATATCTAAAAGAATTCCATACTTGTTACACTAAACCTACAGCCCCCACCTTATAGGTCTATGTCGCCAAGGCATTGGGAGCCGCATTTTACGGGGCTGAATTATGGGGCTTTGGTGATGTCTCTGCCTTATAGCACTCAGAGAGTAGATTTGTTAGAACATTAGTTTCCCTACCCACCAGTACTACTTTGTATCCTCTCCATCTGGATTTGGGTATTAATAAGATCACTTTGAAAGACACCTTAAGGACTTTGTTTTTTTGGCAGAGATTATGGTCTACCCCAGAGCCAGCCCATTATGCAGAGGCTTTACAAGACATTATTAGGGTGGATAGATTTAACAAAATTCCATGGCTGAGACCCATGAAGAGCCTACTGTTCTCCCTAGGTTTTGGGGAATGCTGGTCACAGCCAATGGCAGTGCCCTTGCCGTCGAAGGGTTCCACGAAGAAACAATATTGGGCTTTATCTGCAGGTAGGGAGGAACAAAAGGTTATGGGTACATTAACTGGGGACTTTCTAAATTTTTAATCGATGTATTGTTTAGAAAAATACTGGGACTTGATCTCTGTCCCTTTTGACAGGAAGTTATATCTGAGTGGGTTCACTACCTCTTAGGCCATTTACTTAAATATCGGCAGGTTCTGAGAGTCACGTGTCTCTTTAGTAGTTCACATGTTGAGTCTGTACCACATGTTATCTTCGCATTCCCTGCCTATGCCCAACCACTTTCAGCTTGGTTGGCACCCATTTGTAGACAGCTGGGTACCACTGGTCACTCTGTTGCCTGGAGGATATTGAAAACAGACCCTTGTCCTTTGTTTGTCTGGGGGTAGCTAAATTGGTTAATGTGGTTGATAAGAATACGTGTGGTAAATGAGCTGGATCTCGTGTGATTTATGGGCTTTTTATTCATGCCCAATTGCTAAGTACCCACAGCTGCTGTACAACTCTCACCATCGCACTGTACCATTTTATGCAATGTTTTATCATTTTTAACTTACGCTGCTTAACTGTTTAGTTTTATTGTAATAAGCTGTTTTACTATTTTGATTATTTTTTGTATTGCTGGTCTTGATTGGATCTTTTATGGCCTCTGTCGAAATAAAGATATTTCTTACTTGAACTCGAGCAGCTGCTCCCGCTTGTAAATAAAACGAGTCTGATGCTACTAGGTTTAAAACAGAATTTGGAAAAGGCATTTAATAGAAGGACTATAGCTGTGTCCATTGAGTTAATCTTGAGATCATGTTGAGTTCACCTCTGCATTGTGTAAAGACTATTGTAGTGTAAATGGGGAAGTAAAATAATCAAAAACATACTTCTCTCATATGGTTGCAATGGCTGCCAAAATGGCTATTGACTTGCCATCAGAATAGAGGGAATTTGAAGACATATTTAGCGAAGTGAGTCCAGAAACCTTCCCCCCTTATCTGGCCACTCTGATACTATGTGGAACTACTGCCAGAAGGTGGGCATCTAGGGGGTACTGTTCCATGAATGTTCCTACCTGGCATATATTATTCACATGAACCATACATTTTTGTATCAATCAATCAATCAATGAGGGTTTTTTAAAGCGCACTACTCACCTGTGAGGGTCGCAAGGCGCGGGGGGGGAGGTGCAGCTCCGGATCAGTCGAAGAGCCAGGTCTTGAGGCTCTTCCTGAAGGTGTGCAGAGTGGGGGACCATTTGATGTTGACTGGGAGCTTGTTCCAGGCCTTTGCTGCGACGTAGGAGAAGGCTCTTCCACCTGTTCTGGTTCTGCAGATGCGTGGGGTCTCTGCCAGGGCGAGGTCGGCGGAGCGGAGGTTCCTTACGGGTACGTGGAAGGAGACTCTTTCGTTGAGGTATTTGGGTCCGATGTTGTGGAGGGATTTGTAGATGTGGGTGAGTAGCTTGAAGGTTACTCTCTTCTCGATGGGGAGCCAGTGGAGGTCTCGTAGGTGCTGGGAATGTTCTCATGTCGTGGGGTTCCGAGGACGAGTCTGGCTGCGGTGTTCTGGATGGTTTGAAGCTTGTGTAGCAGGGATTTGTTGATTCCGGCGTAGAGGGCATTACCGTAGTCCAGTCTGCTGGTTATGAGTGCTCCAGTCTGCTGGTTATGAGTTTATCAACCAGTAAACTTTGCTTGCAAATCCATGTGTTATTCATGCAAACCAGTAGGATATACATGTGAAGCAGTGCATCACGTGTTTAAATATGCATATACTGCTTTCAAATCAATAGGTTGAGGATTTTAAAAAATATATTACACATACAAACAAGTACGTTACAAAAGTGAACCAATACATATTTGGACGTATTCACAAAGGTAATTTACAGTTGTGAGTAATCTACACATGTAAGTTTATTCTTACACTTTTGTGTAACTTTACTACTTTAGCTAATTTTTAGAGACCTTGATCATCAAAATCCACCGGAGGAGTTCTGGACATACAGATTTTTGAAGCAATAAATACTTTTAAATGCAACCACAAACAAGCATTGGTAAACAAAAACTTTGCAAACTTTTGAAAAGTTTGAAACAGTTCGGCAACTTCAGCTCAGCTTGGACGACCAAATCCGACAGGGCATAGCTCTAGGAGTCCAGTAAGGATACTTTGGACAGTTACCTGGGCACTAGAGCATTTTTAAGGTAAGTTCCAAACTTTACAGGAATACCGCCATAGACATCAATGGAGTGGTCCTGATGCTGAGGATACCGTCAAAGGATGCTCCTGGTGCTGTGCAGTCAACAGGGGTCAAGTGCGGGTGATTCCTCGATCCACTGGTGGGTTAAGGCAACTTTGACCATAGCACTTGGGGTCCCACGACATCCTCTTTGCAACAGTAGAAGGCCAGCTGCGACTGGACACTTGATCTCACGACACAGGAATCCCAGCAAATACCCTTGGTGGGGGCTGGTGTCCCTCTTGGGCAACAAATCACTCTCTGATAGCACTCTCAGGTCCGGCAGACACAGGTGCAACTTTTGGGTATCTCTGATTTGCCTCTTGGCGTGCTTGGCCACGGCCATCCCTCAGGAGTGTCCCCTGCTTTACCGGTTTGGGCTTCCACAGCTTTGATGTCCCTGGTGCTATTCCAGGGGTCTAGCCAACTGACACTTGGAGTCACTGCTTGGATCTGGCTCTGGGAATCAACTTTTCCCCGAGCCAGGACTACAGGTGCAGTCCAATCTCACTAGCCCAAAGTGCAGCAGGTGCAGTCTTTCCAACAGTGTAGCCTCTCTTTGTGCAGCTTCAAAGGTAGAAGGACACTCCTCTCTTTGTCCTCTCTCCAAATCCATGGTGTACTGAGGCTCAGCGTGCCAATGGTGCCCATTTTAATCATCCAGGAAAGTGCCCTGAGGGGACAACGCAGTCAGTAGCCAATGGGTTAGTGGGTCCCCTCCTCTTTGGTGTCAAAGTTTCGGTGAAGTGTGGCATTTGGCAATCCCAGAGTCTGCCTTACAGACCCAGGGGTCCATGGGTCACTCTGCCTTACAGACCCTGGGTCTTTTTGTAATGGGTCAGAACAGTGGCACTGAGGTCTGGTTAGCAGGCCTCAGGGCACACTCAGAGGGGCCGATTCCGATTCGGGCCGGAAAACGTACCGACCGACTCGGAGCCGGAATAAATACCGACCGACACGTACCGGTGCAGCCCGACCCGCAAAGTACGATGAGAAGCATGCAAAATACGACCGACGCGTACGGAACACAAGCCGAACGACCGAACCGCGCGGAAAACAGCCATCCGGCCGGAAAAGCACGCGAATCGAACCGACCGACACGCACCAGGAAGAATCCCGAACAAAACGTACCCGCGAACTCCTACCCGCCAAGTACGATGCAACACGTGGAAAACACGACCGAGTCGCACGGGGCCCAAGCCGCACGACCGACACGCATTCAAAACTGCGAGCCGAAGCAACCCAAAACCCCGCGACCGACGCGTACGCAGCACAGAAAACAGCACAAACACAGCGTGAACGAATCTGAGAGGCTCGCACGAGACAACTGGAGGGTCCGACTCGGTCACAAGAACGTCTCCTACATGCACAAAAAGAACCAAGGAAAAAAAAAAAAAAAAAAAGGCCAAACAAGCAATCACAAAGCAAATAAATACTGGGGGGGGGAAAGAGGGAACAAAGACACACCCACAACTCCACCCATATAAAGGACACAAATCCCTACCATGATCCTTTGCAAATTCAAATTACCTGCCAGCACTCAACACCAACAGACAGCAACCACACACACACTCACAGCTCATCCATCACACAAGCCACACACCAGCAGCACCACAACAAATAGCACCCTCACATACACCCAGCAAAACACACACTCACACACCCTCACTTGCACACCAACACACACATCACACACCAGCACCACCCAACACCATGCCCCCAAAGAAGAATCACAAGTTCCTAGATAGTGAATTGGAAGTCCTGGTAGATGAGATCCTCAGGGTAGAGCCACAGCTGTTTGGTACATTGGTCCAACAGATACCCATGTCGCAGAAAACCAAGATGTGGGAGAGGATCGTCGACAGGGTGAATGCACAATCACCATGTTTGCGCACAAAGGTAGACATCCAGAACAGGTGGTATGACGTGCGCATGAGGGTCAAGGAGCTGTTGAAGAAGGACTACATCGTGAGCCAACACACCGGCAGTGGCCCTCCTGCCAAACCAGTATACCTCAGGCCCTGGGAGGAGAAGGTGCGGGCCATCCTACCACCAGTGAGCGTCTATGGACTAGAAAACATCCCAGAGCCTGGTGAGTACACAACAAATGTACACAATATTGTGCCACAATACACACACATCACTGTCAAGGGGAGAGTCAAACCATGCACCCTTAGCAAATACACACCAACCAAAACAGATCATCCCAAAATGTGTATGTCAGCCAGATAAACACAATACATGCCAGCTCATAGTGAAATGTAACTGTGTCATGACATGTACAAACCTAACAACAAATAGAGCTAGGCAGTGGCACAAATCTAACCAACAAACACAGTCAGACATGTAGCCACCACCACAACACCACCTCACAGGGAAGCTCACTGAAAGGAAGGAATACTGTGTATGCTGGGCAAGTCAGAGTAGCCAATAGCATCATGGGAGTCGTAGTCACAGAAATTGCCCACCCTCACAATGCGCACATCAACACCACCATGAACCATGCCCACATCACAGGGAGTGGAAAACAACTGACAAGATGGCTGACACTGGCTACTGCTGTGGGGAGCACAAGGCCCTGCTGGCAACTGTGCACCAACCAACAGCAGGACACCACTGACTGACATCTTGCCATTGCTGTCACACTCACACACAGTGAAGTCCACCCAAAAGCAAGTAAGTATGGGCATGCTGGGAAGTGGGGTGGAGGCAATAGCATGATGGGAGTGGTAGTCACAGATATTGGTCACCCCCACAACTGTCCCATCAACACCACCCTGAACCATGCACACATCACAGGGAGTGGAAAACAACTCACAAGATGGCTGACACTGGCTACTGCTGTGGGGAGCACAAGGCCCTGCTGGCAACTGTGCACCAACCAACAGCAGGACACCACTGACTGACATCCTGAAAGACAACTTGCACTCCCTGCAATCGACGCACTTTCCATGGTGGGATATCTGGCTGGGTGGGAAGGAGGACTCTCAGCACTGACCATAGTCACCAGCAGCTCCACCCACACACACCCCTAACACAAACTACACACAACTCACCTGGGAGAAAGCATTGCCTCACACACCAATCAAATATCCCACAAAGAACCACAACCCTGGGTCATGCAGTGTGAAGCACAGGGACACACATAGGACTTGTAGCAAAACAAACCCCAGGATAACACTGTCAGCCATCTTGCCATTGCTGTCACACCCACACACAGTGAAGTACACTCAAAAGGAAGGAAGTATGGGCATGCTGGGAAGGGGGGTGGAGGCAATAGCATGATGGGAGTGGTAGTCACAGATATTGGTCAGCCTCACAATGCGCACATCAACACCACCATGAACCATGCCCACATCACAGGGAGTGGAAAACAACTGACAAGATGGCTGACACTCGCTACTGCTGTGGGGAGCACATGGCCCTGCTGGGAACTGTGCACCAACCAACAGCAGGACACCACTCACTGACATCTTGCCATTGCTGTCACACCCACACACAGTGAAGTACACTCAAAAGGAAGGAAGTATGGGCATGCTGGGAATTGGGGTGGAGGCAATAGCATGATGGGAGTGGTAGTCACAGCTCAACATCCCCCCCCCCACATGGCCCAGCAAGCTCACACTGAAGCATGCACACCTCACAGAGAATGTAAAGCCCCATCAAAGATGTCTGACACTGGTGCTCTGTTGTGGGGAGCACAAGGCCATGCTGGGAACTGGCCAACAACCAACAGAAGGACACCACTGTCAGTCATCTTGCCATTGCTGTCACACCCACACACAGTGAAGTACACTCAAAAGGAAGAAAGTATGGGCATGCTGGGAAGGGGGGTGGAGGCAATAGCATGATGGGAGTGGTAGTCACAGCTCAACATCCCCCCCCCACATGGCCCAGCAAGCTCACACTGAAGCATGCACACCTCACAGAGAGTGTAAAGCCCCATCAAAGATGTCTGACACTGGTGCTCTGTTGTGGGGAGCACAAGGCCATACTGGGAACTGGCCAACAACCAACAGCAGGACACCACTGTCAGCCATCTTGCCATTGCTGTCACACCCACACACAGTGAAGTACACTCAAAAGGAAGGAAGTATGGGCATGCTGGGAAGGGGGTGGAGGCAATAGCATGATGGGAGTGGTAGTCACAGCTCAACATCCCCCCACATGGCCCAGCAAGCTCACACTGAAGCATGCACACCTCACAGAGAGTGTAAAGCCCCATCAAAGATGTCTGACACTGGTGCTCTGTTGTGGGGAGCACAAGGCCAAGCTGGGAACTTGCCAACAACCAACAGCAGGACACCACTGTCAGCCATCTTGCCATTGCTGTCACACCCACACACAGTGAAGTACACTCAAAAGGAAGGAAGTATGGGCATGCTGGGAAGGGGGGTGGAGGCAATAGCATGATGGGAGTGGTAGTCACAGATATTGTTCACCCTCACAATTGCTCACATCAACACAACCATGAACCATGCCCACATCACAGGGAGTGGAAAACAACTGACAAGATGGCTGACACTGGCTACTGCTGTGGGGAGCACAAGGCCCTGCTGGCAACTGTGCACCAACCAACAGCAGGACACCACTGACTGACATCCTGAAAGACAACTTGCACTCCCTGCAATGGAAGCACGTTCCATGGTGGGATATCTGGCTGGGTGGGAAGGAGGGCCGGATGTCAACCAAATACAACCAATGCAGACCATGTACACACCCCAACATTCACATAGAAATGCCCAAATAATGCAGGACAATGTGCTACACCAATATCAACCCCTGACTGTGACAACTTAGGACAATGCAATGTACAGGCCCGCATCCAGAGGCACAGTCACAACTGTCAGGTGTGTCAACCATTGATGCCTGCAGAAACATAACATACATTGTGTGTGTCTCCCAAAAACAGGTGATGATGGGGACACAGGAGCAGACGCTGAGGAGTCCCCGTCCCAGGCTCAAGAGGATATGGAGCTCACTGGTGTGGAACAGCCTCTGCCCTCCTCGGATGAAGAAGACCAACCTGGCACCTCCGGAGCAAGTCATCATGCAGCACCAGCAGGACCACCAGCTGCACCTCCTGCACCCACCCCTCCAACGACTGTCAACACACATACCACCCCTGCCGACATGGAAAGACCAAGGAGCACCACCACCACCAGCACAGGGACCCTGGACCAACGTGGGGCCATGGACACCAACACCACCAACAACCCCCAAGGGGGCCCAGGGTCACCTGTGCGTGCCACCTCAGGTACTGCACGTGTCGCCAGGGGTGGTGGGAGGGGTGGGAGACATAGGTCGCTGCTTGCAGAGGGGTCTGGACTGCATGATGACCCACAACTGGCACGCATAGCCGATGCGTACCAGTCCAGCACCGGAGAGCTCAGCCAGGTAGTGGGGCTCCTCAGGGACATTAAACAGCAGCAGGCTGCCCATCATGCCCGCTTGGACTCACACATGTCCCGCGTGGAGTCCAAGTGGGACACACTGCAAGAGATGACGGCGGTACATAGGGACATATTACAATGCCTCCGCCAGATGAGTAGCAACCAGTCAACACCTCCCTGTGTGCCCACAACATCTGCTGCTGAAACAACTGCAACTGCCACAGGGAGGGCGGATGACTCTGGCGAAGAGTCCCCTACACCGCAGCAGCCTGCACTTGAGGGTCCCCCCCCAAAGAAGAGGGGCCGTCCGAGGAGGGGCAAGTGAGAGGCCGATGGCCATGTGCAACCCCAGGAAGCCAAAACCTGTTCTGGATAATCACCTTTGTGCGCAAACTGTTCACCCTGTTGACTGCAACACAACTCTCCCACATGACATGGGGAGCTCAAGTTGGACCAATGTCTCAGATGACTGTGGACTTTACTCTGGACATTTCTGCTACCAGGACTTCCAAATCATCTAGGAACTTTGGATTACAATCACAATGTACAGCACCCACCATCCTGTGCACTATACTCACACATGTATGTCAATAAACTCACTAATACACCATACTTGCCTCTGTTGTGATTCCTACGTTGTCTCTGAAGTGGCGATGATGATCTGGGAAATTACACTGTGCATGCTAACTGCTACAGCAAGTACAACACCGGCATGTGAGTCATGGCGACGTCACACATATGAGGGAGGCACACCACCAGGGCTACACAACACATACACACCATGGCCATCTGACTCATCGCCTACACTGATGTTGCCAGGAAATACGTTGCATTGCACAGACCCAACACCTATTCACAGTCTGTGTTAACTAGCCCACTGGTGCAGTAAGCAAATGTCAGTCAGATGTGTGACCACAGACAACGCACATCACAAAGTGAAGCACAGGTTTATTACACATTTGCAACATGTTGTAACCACCACAGATGCAAGGTAATCCCACCTGGCAGCGGGCACACAGTCAACAAGTGTAGAAGGAAGGAAGTCCATGGGTGTGGTGCACATCACCTGTAGGGACACGACAGCTACCACCCTGGAAGTCGAATCACGGTGTCGGGGATCACAGTTGACCAAACGACTCTGAAAGTACCATGTGAAGGACAGAAATGACACACAGTCAAAAGCACTGAAGAACAGGACAGAACTGCAATACTCATGCCCAATACATGTCACAAGATACCCACCCAGAACCAAGTTAGCATGTCAACACTGTTTGGGAGTACAGACTACCTGTAAGGACACATCGCTACACGCATACAGTCATGTAGCACATGGACACACTCAAACAGCACCAGAGCACCACCAACACATATCATGCAAACTCACATCAGTTACATGACATCTCTGGATACTTACATTCAGCTGAAGAAGTTGGTGATGAGCTGTGTGCGGACATCACCATCATCATCATCATCATCACTGGCATCGTGGTCCAGGCCAGGATCCTCCACAGGTGGCGGACGTTGGTCATCGTCATCCAGGATGAGAGGCAACTCCTTCCGCACTGCCAGGTTGTGTAGCATGCAGCAGACGATGACAATCTTGCACACCTTTGCCGGGGCATATGGGAGGGACCCTCCTGTCTTGTCCAGGCAGCGGAAGCGGCTCTTCAGGAGACCAAATGTCCGCTCAATCACTCTCCTCGTCCGACCATGTGCCTCATTGTAGCGCATCTGGGCTGGTGTCACAGGGTTCCTGAGGGGCGTCAGCAACCACGGCATGTTGGGATATCCGGAGTCACCTACATACAGACAATTGCACATTAGCTGAGTTGGAAAAGAGGGTGGAACACTACATTGCAGAACACACACAATGGTACAAAGTCAGTACACGCCAACAAGCCAGGCACGCTGGTTCCGCATCTGTGACATCATCCTCGGGATGCGACTACTCCTCATCACGTAGGCATCGTGTGCAGAACCGGGGAAACGGGCACACACGTGTGAGATGGTCATATCTGCAAGAGAGACCACCAGTGCATTGACCGAGTGGTAGTGCTTGCGGTTCCTGTATGCCTGCTCCTGGGCCTGTGGTGGTACCAAAGCCACATGTGTCTCATCAATGGAGCCAATGACATGCGGCATCCTCCCCAGGGCATAGAAGTCACTCTTCACGTCAGTGAGTTGCTGGAGTCTAGGGAAATAGATGTACTAGTTCAGGTATATCAACATAGCCTCCAATACATCGCGGCTGAACATGGTCTGTGACATCCCACCAGCAGTCGCCAGAGTGTGTTGAAAGGTACCAGTGGCAAAGAAGTGTAGGGCTGCCATCACCTTCACCTTGGGGTTCAGCGCTGTAGGGTACGGCCGGCCAGGTTGCAGGTGTGGTGCCAAGCGCACTGCCAAATCATCAATCAGCTGCCTGGTGAAGCGGTACCGTCGGATGCTGTCACATTCCACCATCGTTGCCAGGTCAGGGAATGGTCTATGGACAGCTGGTGCCCTGCAGTGCATAGGTGAAGAAAGAAAGATTGTCACTCACCCCACATATGTGGCATTGTACACACTCAATATCACACGATACATCATTATGAGGCACAAGTACATGATGTGTGCAGTTCCGTAAGGACATGTATGGCACATACATGGCCAACATCCAACATCACAGTTCAACAAGTGGTATCAATAAGTCCCAGGTTGTGCCATTGGGTATCATGAGGACGTGTCACATTTCCCATCTCCTGCTGCCACGTTACAAACACACCCCACAGTGACATGTGAGGACAGATGTGCCCCAGGCATCACAGCTCAACGACAGGTAGATTCCCAGGGACCCTGTATTGCCACATGGACACTGGCATGACATGGCGTATCATGTATACACCATAGCAAAACAACCATGACCCCCACAGGTAGTGGTCCCTGTTGCCTCGGCAGGACAGACATGGACGTCTGTGACACACACGCACAACATCAAAGTCCATGCACAAACAACGTGGATGTGGAGACTGTCTCCCATTGTGCACATGGAGTCAGAGACATGTGATACACAACATGCACACAGACTGTGGAGGACCATCACTATTGTGCCAATGGGTCACCCTGGGTTAAACATACCGTCCCACATGGGACTCAGGGGGCATGTGACATGACATACACATACACCACTGTGAAATGTGACCATGCCACATGCTCAGATATGAACAGTTGCACATCACAGTGGTCATGTACATGAAACACCAAGGATACTGTCCCCATGAACACGTGCACAGCCTGGGGGTGGCTGCCCCAAGTGACACCCACAGAACAACATGTTCACCCCCATACACGGAATAGATAATGCAGCCTTACATGCCTTAGGATACAGTTTGGACAGGCTGTGGTGTTGTAGGTGTGCCCCTCACTCCCTGGGAAGTATATGTGGCTGGCATATGTTCACCTGTGACAGGCATGGTGACATATGCCAGTGACATGTACAGGGACGCGTTGAACAGCAATGGACCGATCGGTGCGCACACATTGGCCATTGCATTCAATGTGTGCTGGTACGCGTTGTATTCGCAATACGCGTTGGACAGCAATGGACCGATCGGTGCGCACACATTGGCCATTGCATTCAATGTGTGCTGGTACGCGTTGTATTCGCAATACGCGTTGGACAGCAATGGACCGATCGGTGTGCACACATTGGCCATTGCATTCAATGTGTGCTGGTACGCGTTGAACAGCAATGGACCGATCGGTGTGCCCGGCCGGCCCATTGCATTCAATGTCTTGCGGGTACGCGTTGTATCCTGAGTACGCGTTGAACAGCAATGGACCGATCGGTGTGCCCGGCCGGCCCATTGCATTCAATGTGTGCGGGTACGCGTTGTATCCTAGGTACGCGTTGAACAGCAATGGACCGATCGGTGTGCCCGGCCGGCCCATTGCATTCAATGTGTGCGGGTACGCGTTGTATCCTAGGTACGCGTTGAACAGCAATGGACCGATCGGTGCGCACCCATTGGCTATGGCCTGGCCTGGCAACGGACGCGTTTTCAAATCTTGAACGAGTCTGATGCTGGAAATTCAGTTGGTCACCCACAACAATGTTGCAAATTCATGGGTGTCATGAAGTTGAACTTTTGAAGGATGCTGTGGGCGTGTGTAAGTGGTGCAATTCCATGGATTGGCCAGATTCAGAAGATGCCAACGACTTGGACCTATCACTTTGGACACATAGGACAGTAACTGCCTCTGCAGCACACATATAATGCTGGCTGTTCCCCTGAGAGCTCACTTGCCTGCACTACATGCTCCAGGACGACATCTGCCACCACCACTGCTGCTGTATCTGCACCCTCTGGACCCTGCAATGGCACGTACTGTGGAGAGAGCCCCAGCCTTCAGCACTGAGGAGAACCAGGCCCTGCTGGACAGCCTCCTTCCACAGTACAGCAAGCTGTATGGGAAAGCAGGGGAGCAGGTGATTGTTCTGTCCACTGCCTTCCTAAATGTGCATGTTGTCTGACTAGCAAGGCTAACAGTCTGCACGCCACTGGCTAGCAGGCTCACTGAGTAGTTGTCACCCCCCATAGTGTGTAGTTACATGCACTGGACAGGTATAGTGCAGTGACAGTGCATTTAAACAAGGTTTTACTTCCCAGGCAATGATACCATGTAGTAACTGCTGGCATACTGTCCATGGCCATCGTTGCACTGCCTGTGTACATCATGTGCCCCTGTGATTGAGACATGTATACACAACTGTGTAATGCACGGATATGTTGTATGTGTAGTAATAGCATTCTCACTTTGTCATCCTCACAGGTTGATGCCCACCAGAAGCAGAAGATATGGCTGACCATCGTCCGGGCAGTGAGATCCGTGGGGGACTAAAAGCGCCGGATCCGCAACTACCAGAAGAGGTGGCAGGACCTTCGGGGCTGGACCCGGAGGATCGCACGGGTCCAGCTGAAGCTGTCGCCTCCTCGCAGGAGGGGCGGACACCGGACCCTGACCCCCACATGCTCAGGATCCTGGCGGTGGTCTTCCCTGATCTGGATGGGCAGCTGAAGGCCAGGGAGCAGCACGGAGGGGTGAGTCCATGACTGCATTGTGTACTTTGTCTGCCATGCTATGTGCCCTCCTCTGGCCTGGTTAAACTTCCACAGCACATCAGTCATGTGGTCCAGGACCCATGTCCCTCGATTGTGCACTGCCCACTCCTCATCTGATACCCAGGTGTGGCCCTTGCAGTCAGGGAATTGTGTCACTTGGGTACTGTGTCCTTGCAGTTTGCTTGACTCAAGGTGGGGGACAGCATCTGTTCCCCTAACTGTGGTGGGCATCATGGGTGGGTCCATTGCTTACACAATGCCTGTGTTCTGACATGTAATCTACGTGTTACTTTGATATGTGGTCCAATTGCTGAGCTGATCCACCACATGTGCCTGGGGTAACTGGCACACACCCAAGCTGCGGGTGGGAACAATGTTTGGGCCCCAGGAGTGTGTATATTACGTGTGTCACACATACTTAGCCAGCTGCCTACTGTCCAGGGTTCATCCCTCATTCATGTGGGGCAGGACAGTCATGCCTACTCCAGGCCATGCAATGCACTCTGTACTCCCACTCCCGTGTATCAGCTGACACGTTGTGCTCAGTGATATGTCCCCTCAGGTGTCAGCCTCTGTGTCAGTGTGCTGTGGCTTCGATGTCAGGACTGCTGGGGTGTTTATCGGTTGGGACTCAGCATGCCACCGGAGATGTGACCATAGGAGACGATACTTGTGTGACACATAGGTGTTTGAACACCTGACCGTGCAGACTGGGGTATGCGAATGTGAAGTCCATGCAGCTGTTTCCCATTCACAGCAGATTGTGAGGTGCTCAGGTTCAGAGGCTTGTGTTACAGGTCACCCATATGTCCAATCAGTATGACCTGGACAGATAAGGGTTCAGATGATGTGGTGTGTGGGGGATGTACATGTGCACTTGTTCAGCTCCAGGACTTGCCTTCCCCATGACCTACTATTGTGACACAGTGCAGACTGTTGTTGTGTGGCTGCCCTGCCCATGTGACTGGAGACAGTGATGTATGACTTAGCAGGCATGCCTGTGCCATGGCATGTGACTTCCTATTAGTGATCCTGCAGGGGAGTGACATGTGCTACATGCACACCATAGTGGCAATGGCTATCAGCACACGGGTGCATCATGGTGTCTGTCGCTGGTATGCATCACATGCATTTCATATATCTGACTCTGGGCATCACTTTCATCCGGACACCTGTACTGACTCAGTGGCAAGAGTTGTGATGTGTGCATGTTCACATGCTTCACCGTGTTCTCTGCACCGTCCAACTACTCTGTAGGTGGTGCATGTGTCCACACTGGGGTATTGCCAGCCAACGGACGCCAGACAGATGGGTGCAAGGCCAGGTGGGATGTGAGTGCCATGGTTGACGATCAGACTGACAATTGGCTTCTCCTATTCTGTTTGGGCAATTTTAGCAATGTTCAACTAAGGATGCCAGGCCTTGCTCTGTATTGTGCTGTACTTACTGTGGTGTGTGCGTTCGGTGCAGGTGACTGATGTCTGTCTGTTTCCCTATTGTTTGCAGATACATCCATGGCCACAGGAGGGGACAGCTCCACGGACCAGGAAGAGCCGCAGAGCCAGACTGGGTCAGCAGCCGAGGAGTGGTCGGAGGGACCCAGTGGCACGGAGGGCGAGGGGAGCCACACCGAGGAGTCCTCAGCACCATCCACCTCAGCTGAGGACCACAGCAGCTCGGAGGATGACTCCCTTATGGAGGCGGGTGTCAGCAGCCACCACACCCCAGCTAGTGTTGCTGTCCCCGCCACCACCACCACCACCGCCCTCCCATCGGCTCCCATTCCCGAGGTCCGTGGAGGCTCCCATGTTCGGGAGCGTGTCTCCTTCGGGCCAGGCACCGCACCCCCTGCCCCTGTGTCCCCTGCTGCCCTGAGTGAGGAGTCTGTGTACCTCCTTCGCCAGCTCCATGTAGGGCAGACAGCGATGCTGAGTGTCCTCCATGCACACACCACTCTGTTGACTCAGCTGGTGTCGTTCATGGAGGGCATCTCATCGGGCATGTCTGCCCTACAGAGGGGCAATAGGTCCATGGACTCCTCCCTGACGGCAGCAGTGTCCCTCCTCCAACAGTCCCTCACCCCTCCTGTCTCTGCCCCATCCACACTCCCCAGCACCTTACCTGTCCCAAGCACACACACACCGGCACAGGCACACACCAGCACAGACACGAGCAGCACACACACACACACGCCACAGACAAGACGCACACGCACGCACAGTCAGGGGACTGAAACCACACTCACAGGGGATGGGGCCCAGTCACACACACACACATCCACGAGCACTGCGCAGTCCACAGTTGCCTCTCCCTCCAAAGCCCCCTCCGTTGCCTCACCTGCAACCCCAAAGACCCAGCGGCTCTTCCTCAGTGACCTCGGCCTCTTCCCCTCTGATCCAGCTGATACAGCATTCAGGGGGAAGAGGAAGCCCACCCACACGGAGCGGAGTGCCCCTCGCCACCGGACAACCTCCCCCAGGCGCAGACCGACTGACGCCCCCATCCGCAAGTCCCCCCGGACCCGGAAGAGCAAGACCCCGCCGCCGCCCTGCAGCTCAGGCACCAAGTCTCCTTCCTCTATCCCTCAGGCCCCCACTCCACAGGTGCCCCCACCACACCCTGCCCCAGGTTCCCCCACCCACAGATACACCATCCCCAAAAGGATCAGGCCTTCTCCCCCTGCCACTTCCTCTTCTGGCCCCACACCCCCGCTGCGCTTGTCTGTGCCACTGGTGTGGAGACGGTGTCCTCCCCCTCTGTCCTGCCCACCTTACCTGATCCCCATTCTCCTCCCCTGGAGGTAGGCACTGCAGTGGAGTCCACTACCACCCTGTCTGACTTGGGCACTGCAGTGGGGAACCTGTCCACTCAATCTGCACGGTCCCCTGCAGTCTTGCCGGCACCCACACCATCAGAGTCATGCCCCCCACTTGTGCCGGCACACACCATGTCAGACACCTCCACTGCAGTTGTCAGTGGCTCTCCAGCACCCACCACCCCTTCCCTGCCTCCTTCTGGTGAGCCCTGATCCTGTCCCTGCGGTGCCTGGCCTGCCCCCCCCCGTATGCCCCTCCGAGGGGATTGTCCCTGGTTTTCATCAGTGCAGGCATGCGTAGGGTGACATCTGCCACTGTCACCCTGTTTTGACTTTCATGTTGGACTGGCCATTGGCCTTTGTTAATTTTTTGCTGGACATCAACTGTTAGACCCACATATGCTGAATAAAGCACCTTTCTGTTCTCTAGTGCTTTTGCTTCTGATGTACATGTTGTTGATGATGCTAACCATGCCCTTGCTGCAGTGATGGTGATATTTGGTCTCATGATAATGAAGTGTTACTGTGCAGGAACACATGTGGTCCAGGGGGAATGTGTCCTATCCTGTGGTGTATCCATGTCATCCTTAGCAGCATCTGAGGGTGTCATGTGTTCAATATTGGGCAATGGGATTTCCTACTTACATTAGCAATTTCACATCTGTGGCTTCCACCCCTGCACATCTGTTGTGCCTGCCATTGTTCAATTAGTCTACTTCCCTGACCGTGTGGCCATCTCCACTGGACATGCAGGTTTGGGCATCAATGGGGAAGGACTCATCTGTGTTGTCAGTGCAACATTGCTATACAAGTGTGTTGGATCTGTGCTGATGATTTCGTTGGCACTCCCATGACCAGGCTGATGTGACGGGAGCCTTCATTTGGTGCTAATTGTTGACTGTGTGACGAAGTGCTCAGCTGACATGATGGAGCCCTACTGAGGCAACATATGGCACAGCTTTCCTCACACAGGAGTGGAGTCCCCTCATGGCAGTGTGTACTCCTGTGACATTGCCTGCGCCCAAGGTGTGTGTTGTATGAGCATGTCTGTGTGTTCACTTCCGTTTTGCTGTGCATGCTGGGTTCCTTGTGTTGTACCTGTTTGTGATGCTTGCTGAGTTGACCTATGTTCCCCCCAAGTCTTCTCCCTGGATTCTCTGTGATGTGGGTGCATGGCACATTACTGGTCATCAGGGTGTCACCCATAGGTGTGTTTGCTGTCAGGGCTGAGTTTGTGTGCAGACACAGATGGGTCACAGTCAGGATTCCCCTTGGCACTTGTTGTTTACACCTGTCATGTGATTTCCAGTTTGAGTTATCTTTCAGTGATTGTGACACGTTGTGTGTGTGACTGCTGGCACTCCTCAGGGTCCGGTCTGCAATGTTGGTAGTTGTCTATGTGTGTTCTTTGTGGGTGACCTTGGCTTCTTCATTGGTGTGTGACTGTGGCTGGGATCCCATTGGTTGGTGTGGTATTGCCGTCATGTCCATGTACAGCGTAGTGTGCAGTGTGTCAGACATTCAGGAGTCTTGTTGAGTGGCCATGTGTGATGTGTTTCTGCACCTTGGTTCCCACCCACCACCCTGGGATTGTCATGGGTGCATGTGCAATGTCACCAGTGCATGTGTGCTTCACTGCTGCACATTGTTGGAGGTCGAGGTGTGTGGTGTTGAGTGTGTGCAGATGAGAGTTGTTGCCCGGCTAGACCCCTGCCTCCATGTTGGCCTTGGCTTACTGGCCATGCTGATTGATTTGTGCTTGTGTAGGTGTGATGGTAGTTTGTTGCTCAGGACACATGACTGTGGTTCACAGTGTGAACGACATTTAGCTTTGTCATCACAGTGGGATTGTAATGCAGCCCAGGGTCACCACATTGTGGGGGCCCTGGGGGTAGTGCTGTGGTGTGTCTGTGTCTTGCTGTGTCAGTTGCTGTTCCTACATGCTTGTGTGACATGTGTGATTTGTGCTCCCTCTCATCTGACAATGCCTGATTGCCCACATAGGGGATTTGGATCCATGAGTTACCTTTGTGTGGCACTGTAGGCACATCTGTGTAATTGGTATTCAGGCCTCCTCATGTGTTGTGTGGTTGCCTGGGGACACTGGCCCCCCCTCACCTGTTGTGTTTGATGTGCAGTGTGGGTCTGCCTGTTTGTGCATCTGCACCACTGCATTTGCATATCTTTGGTGTGCCATTGGCTGTATGGTGTTTGGTGGGTTTCCCCTGCTGTCCCTGGGACTCCTAGGTCATCGGTCAGCACAATGATCATGGTTTGTGTGTCCCATTGCTGCCATGGTATGGTATCTGTTCACCTCACATCTACAGTCTCCACAGGGTATCTGCATTTGTGTGCCCATTGGTGCAAATATGTGGGTCTGCATTCTGATGGTCACTTCTGTCATTGTGTCATTGATGAATGTTGACAGTGTCAGCCCCCATGGGTGATGTTTGTCTGCACATGGCCAAAGGTATGTCTTATTTGCACTGCAGTATTTGCCTCCCCCAATCTATGTTGCAATGGGACACATGCACTACTTTGCCACTGATGTGTTTTATGTTCTGTGACCAGGAATCATCCATGCAGTTTGGCAGTTGCAGCTTTTTCTTTGTCAACACTTGCATTTTGGTCACTGTGATGATGGGGGTTTGGACCCCATTGCCGCAATGTTCAAAATGTGCTTCAGTTATGGACCCCACACTTACCTTTTGGTCACTGTGATGATGGGGGTTTAGACCCCATTGCCACAATGTTCTGAATGTGCTTCAGCTATGGGCCCCCACACTTACATTTTGCTCACTGTGATGATGGGGTTTTGATCCCCATTGCCACAATGGTCATGGCCTGCTTGCATTGTGGGGGCCACACACATATATGTGTGGCACATGTGATAGGGGGTCACATTGTATGTTCAAAGTCATGTTCAGTGTTGTAGGCATTTGACACAGTCTACACACGCTTGTCATGGTGTTGGGGGGACGTCTTTTTCTTGCATTCCCTAGGTTGTAGTGTGCTGGTTGTGTCATGCATTGTCCATCCTATGAGTGGGGGTGGTGTTGGTGGTAGGCATCCCGCCCCCCATGGGTAGAGGTGGTAGTAGTGACAGGCATCCAGCCCCCATGGGTAGAGGTGGTAGTAGTGGTAGGCATATGGCACCCCCTGGGTAAGGGTGGTAGTAGTGGTAGGCATCTGGCACCCCCTGGGTAAGGGTGGTAGTAGTGGTAGGCATCTGGCACCCCCTGGGTAACGGTGGTATTGGTGGTAGGCATCCAGCCCCCCATGGGTAGAGGTGGTAGTAGTGACAGGCATCCAGCCCCCATGGGTAGAGGTGGTAGTAGTGACAGGCATCCAGCCCCCCATGGGTAGGGGTGGTAGTAGTGACAGGCATCCAGCCCCCATGGGTAGAGGTGGTAGTAGTGACAGGCATCCAGCCCCCATGGGTAGGGGTGGTAGTAGTGACAGGCATCCAGCCCCCCATGGGTAGAGGTGGTAGTAGTGGTAGGCATCTGGCACCCCCTGGGTAAGGGTGGTAGTGGTGGTAGGCATCCAGCCCCCCATGGGTAGAGGTGGTAGGCATCTGGCACCCCCTGGGTAAGGGTGGTAGTGGTGGTAGGCATCTGGCACCCCCTGGGTAAGGGTGGTAGTAGTGGTAGGCATCTGGCACCCCCTGGGTAAGGGTGGTAGTAGTGACAGGCATCCAGCCCCCATGGGTAGAGGTGGTAGTAGTGACAGGCATCCAGCCCCCCATGGGTAGGGGTGGTAGTAGTGACAGGCATCCAGCCCCCATGGGTAGAGGTGGTAGTAGTGGTAGGCATCTGGCACCCCTGGGTAAGGGTGGTAGTAGTGGTAGGCATCTGGCACCCCCTGGGTAAGGGTGATAGTGGTGGTAGGCATCCAGCCCCCCATGGGTAGAGGTGGTAGTAGTGGTAGGCATCTGGTACCCCCTGGGTAAGGGTGGTAGTGGTTTTAGGCATCCAGCCCCCCATGGGTAGAGGTGGTAGTAGTGACAGGCATCCAGCCCCCCATGGGTAGAGGTGGTAGTAGTGGTAGGCATCTGGCACCCCCTGGGTAAGGGTGGTAGTGGTGGTAGGCATCCAGCCCCCATGGGTAGAAGTGGTAGTAGTGGTAGGCATCTGGCACCCCTGGGTAAGGGTGGTAGTAGTGGTAGGCATCTGGCACCACCTGGGTAAGGGTGGTAGTAGTGGTAGGCATCTGGCACCCCTGGGTAAGGGTGGTAGTAGTGACAGGCATCCAGCCCCCATGGGTAGAGGTGGTAGTAGTGACAGGCATCCAGCCCCCATGGGTAGGGGTGGTAGTAGTGACAGGCATCCAGCCCCCCATGGGTAGAGGTGGTAGTAGTGGTAGGCATCTGGCACCCCTGGGTAAGGGTGGTAGTAGTGGTAGGCATCTGGCACCCCTGGGTAAGGGTGGTAGTGGTGGTAGGCATCCAGCCCCCATGGGTAGAGGTGGTAGTAGTGGTAGGCATCTGGCACCCCCTGGGTAAGGGTGGTAGTGGTG
Organism: Calotriton arnoldi; assembly: GCA_963921515.1. NCBI lineage: Eukaryota > Metazoa > Chordata > Amphibia > Caudata > Salamandridae > Calotriton > Calotriton arnoldi. Next base: position 1,076,148 of record CAWUFW010005212.1, on the reverse strand, counting down.
GTAGGTATCCAGCCCCCCATGGGTAGAGGTGGTAGTAGTGACAGGCATCCAGCCCCCATGGGTAGAGGTGGTAGTAGTGGTAGGCATCTGGCACCCCTGGGTAAGGGTGGTAGTGGTGGTAGGCATCCAGCCCCCCATGGGTAGAGGTGGTAGTAGTGGTAGGCATCTGGCACCCCTGGGTAAGGGTGGTAGTGGTGGTAGGCATCCAGCCCCCCATGGGTAGAGGTGGTAGTAGTGACAGGCATCCAGCCCACCCTGGGTAGGGGTGGTAGTAGTGGTAGGCATACAGGCCCCTATGTGTATGTGTGGCATTGGTGAGGGCCATCCCGCCCCTATGGTGCTGCTGTTGCTGGTGTAGGTATTTCTGCATCCCTTTGTGTGTGATGTGTCGGGTACGTGTAGTTTGTTTTTGTTGTTGGTGTCTGACTTACCTTCTGCGCCGTACGCGTCCGTGCCTGTTCCGGTAATAGAGGTAGAATATTGGTAGGATCGGCACGAAGGGATTCATGGTTGGTTCGTCTCGTTCGTCTTTCTCTTTGCTTCGCCTCGTCCTCGTCGCTGGCGTGTTCGTCTCGTAGCCGTGGATCATGTTGTGGCGCGAATCGGAGCTTATGTGCGCCTCGACTGGTTGCTTTGACGTGCCGTGCGTAGCGACGGGTTCGGCGCGTACGGGAAGCGCATCGTACTTGTCCGGCCGGACGGGGCTGCATTTTTGCTTCCGTGCGGCTCGATTCTACGATTCCGGATCCGCCTCGGTCTGAGTTCAGGTCCTGTATTGGGTGAGTACGACTGGGTCGGGATTTGGGCAGTTGTGCGCATCGTACTTGCTCGTTCGGACGTATGTGCGGATCGGTCGGGAAACAGGCATTCGCCTGGATTTTTTCCCGACCGAATGGTATTAGGTGCGCCTCCGACCGGGATCGGAATCGACCCCAGAGTCGTAAAACCAGCAGCTGATATTCCAAATGGGGCAAATAAAGTGTGGGGGAATCTGCAAAAAAGCCCATTTTCTTACCTGATAAAAAATAGTTTTATGCTAAATATTATTGTGGATTCATTTTATATATTTACTGGAACATAGAGCAAATGAAAAATGCTACAGCACTGTTATCTTAATGTATACTTAAATCTTGAATTAATTTAAATATATTAAATTAATAATTATTTTTTCAAGTTTAAATTAAAAGATAAATTCCCAACTAAAGTACTTTTCAATTAGGCATTAATAATTATTAAAAGTGATGTATAGATTTAATTTAAAGTAATGTAATTATATTGTATTAAAATGTAATGGTATATTGATTTTCAAATTAAAAAGGTTTTAAAATGTTCTAATTAATACATATGTTTTATCTGTATATTTTAAACATGAAATTATATGTATTTATATTTTTAACTTTTCAATAAATTTTCCTATGGGGTTTTATTGTAAGTCCCTACCTCTATTATTTTCAATGGGAGGGTGTTGTAGTACCAGTGGTTAGCCCTGTGTGGTGTTGGATTTACTTCAGCTCTGAACTGGAGTAATTTGCTACTGGTTTGGATTCCTTTTTGCCTGTTGAAGCTTTAGAAGTGCAGTTAGTCAATAGCATTGGGCTTACTCTTTTGTGAGTAGTAGAATGTCCCTTCCTAAACCCATCTGTAACCCTCACTAATTCCCTCCTTAATCCACCCAAATCCCCTTCCCTTTAGTGGTAAATATTCCCCATTTTCCAGCCACTCTCCTCCGTCTGCCCCACCTTTACTACTAAAATGTATACTTAAGCATGCAGAGACTCCACCGGCATGTATGTTTGTGAATATCATTTTGTAGTACTTTTGTAGTAATATTGCAGTACAACAAATGTACTACAAAATGCAGTTTGAGAATAGGCCCCTATGAATCTGAACTAAGCAATTATGCATGTTAACCAGTACATTAGGAATTAAACCCAGCATATAATGCTTTAAAATAATATAATAGGCATACAAAGCAGCATAGTATAAGAATGAAGCAATTTAATATGTATTTGACCCATAAAATTGCCTATTTCAAACTGTACAATATGCATGCAAATCAATGTGGAATTTATGTAAGTCAGTAGGATAAGAATGTGTACCAGTGAATCATATGTGCAAACCAGCATGTAATGCTTCCAAACCAGTAGGTTATAAATTACAACCCAATATATTACACATACAAATAACCTAGTAAATTACAAGAGTAAACCTATTCATTATGTATCAGAACCAAACAAATAATCATGCCAACCCTTACATTATGAATGCAACCCAACATTTATTGCTTTCAAGCCCATAGGTTATGCACTTCTACCAATATATTACATAGACAAACCAGTACATTCCAAGAGTGAGACAATATAGTATGTATATAAACCAGTATATTACACTCTTGCAAAGCAGCATGATACAGATGTAAAGCAGTTTGATTTGCATACAACCAGTACATTATGAAAGCAAACCAATCTATTATGTATCTCAGCCAATTTGTTACACATCTGGGCCAATGTACTATGTATGCACAGCAGTAGGTAATGTAAGCAAACCACAGTTCTATGTAGGTGAACCAATTCTTTATGAGGGCAAACCAATAGTGTATGCCTACAAGCCAATACAATGTGCATGCACACCATTTTGTTACACACACCCACTGTTGCAGGGATTCTGCTCAGGAACAGAACTATACCTGGGACCATGGGACATCAGTATGCAGGGAGTGAGTCAATATACCACATCAGTACCTATGGGCCCAAATCCGACTAGCTAATAGTGTCTCACTTGACCTCCTAATCTTTTCAGAGGGACAAGTAATTTGACACCCCAGAACACAACACTCTAGACCCTCTTAGGGATTGCGGTAGCAGGTCATCACCTTTCTTTATCTCACTCATACATGTCCACAATAAATGCAAAAGAGACACGAGGAAAGCTTACAATATTTATTGAAACTATTGTGCTCTATTATGGAACAACTGCGCTGCAATCATAAAGCATATGCAGGTCAACAGTATGATTAGCATAATTAGGAGACCATACACAATAAAAAGCTCTGTCATATTAGCTCACAGATTTGCCTAAGCCTACCCTCACTATGGTAAAAAAAGATATATTATAGATCTCTGGGTTTAGTGGCGAACACCCTACCTGGCATACGTAGATAGCTGTTCAACATCTCAGCTCGCTCGGCTATCTCCTCTCGGGACCTTTGCTCTGCAAGTATGTCTTTGCTATGTGTGTTTGCAAAATGACAGGTCCCGGGTTGTATGATAAAACTTATGTGTTCAAAAACCATAGCTGGATTTCTCTATTATGCCTAGGTGCTAGTGTTCAACCACAGAAAAAAACAAGAAACGAGAAATGGTGTTGTTTGCCCTTGAATGTGTTGTTCTGACTGAATCCCAGCAGAGGAACAAAATACGAAAACATGTGCGGCCTATTTGCAAAATAAGAATGTGGTACAAAAACAAGCATGATATTTTGTAATGTGTGCAAAGCAAAAGTGGCCTACAATATGCATAGTTAGACTAACGTAGGGAAAACAACAATGGGATCCATAGGGAACACAAGACAACACCACTTTTGACCGTGCATACACCAATGCAGTAAACAGACACAACAGTGTTCTGTTGATATGATGCGTTTAAAATATGCAACCTTAAACCACATGCTTTCTCACATAAACCGGTGTGCTTTGAGTTCTAATAGTTTATCTTTGCATTATCCTACATATTGAGTCTTTAAATTAATGTTACTGTTTGCCAGCCAGTATGGTGCATGCAAACCAATACAACTTCTGTGACCTAGTACAGTAAATATACAGACACATCCAATGTTTCATACTTATACCAATGTAGTTGCTATGTGAAACACTGTGATTGATATAAACCAACATGCATCCCATTCGAGGTAATTGAACTTTGTCCTGTTTGGCATATATCTGACCTGGACTGGCTATCGATTTAACCAAGAGTACCTTCGAGGCACGTGGGTAGGAGGCGAGCCAGAGAACTGTGCGTATTCTGCATGGCTGCTTCTTCCTGCTCTAGCACTGCTAGGGAGTAGCCACACTGCTCCCAGGCTCGCCTCTTCTCTACCCACAAGCCTCTCCTACAGCCCCAGTGCCAGAGATGGAAGAAGCATATGCATTGAACACACACCATTCCCCTTAGCAGCTCAACTCTCTCAGGTCATTGCTCCAGCAATCTTTTGAGGCAGTCTTAGGTGATTATGTGGCAATGGGCGATACGCTCGGGGGATATTTTTGGGACGAAGATGATAATGGGCCCCAGATTAAATAAAACACGTTTAGACGTGCCTAATATATTCACATCTTGTGCATGTATTATCAAAGCAGAAATCCACTCAGTAGAAAGTGCAAGAGCAGTTGCTGTGCAGCTGTGCACACACTGTCAGGTATTTTGGCTGACTAGGTGAGCTTGTAAGGTGGACTGAACCTGGTTTGCAGTTCAGCGTTGCAGCTGCCCCAACCACTGCAAGCCTGTGCTTGGCCTTGTCTATGGCCCTGTACAGCATGCAGCCTTCTGCAGCCAGCTATCGAATGGCTTCAGTCAGCATGCCATGACCCTGAGTACTCTACAGACTAAGGGGCCGATTCCGATTCGGGCCGGAAATCTCGCCGACCGAGCCGGACCCGGAGAGATTTCCGACCGAATCGGACCCGTGCAGCCCGACCGAACGAGTACGATGCGTCCGTATGCTATCGTACTCGAGTCGGTCGGACTCCCATTGAAGTCAAATACTACCACCCCTACCCATGGGGGGCTGGATGCCTGTCACTACTACCACCTCTACCCATGGGGGGCTGGATGCCTACCACCACTACCACCCTTACCCAGGGGTGCCAGATGCCTACCACTACTACCACCTCTACCCATGGGGGGCTGGATGCCTACCACCACTACCACCCTTACCCAGGGGTGCCAGATGCCTACCACTACTACCACCCTTACCCAGGGGTGCCAGATGCCTACCACTACTACCACCTCTACCCATGGGGGGCTGGATGCCTGTCACTACTACCACCTCTACCCATGGGGGGCTGGATGCCTACCACCACTACCAGTTTTTGCAACTTAAATTTATATTTAGGATCGTTAGAAGTGATAAAAACCTCTCAACTTCTGAAATTTGTTTATCCAACTCTTTAATTCGTATATTATACGTTTTATTCTCATATGCCATGAGAGAGATAGAAGCGCCTCTAACATAAGCTTTAAAGGCGTCCCATCTATTCACAAGGGAAGTGGAACCTTCTGGGTTAAGCTGAAAGTAATCCTGTATAGTTGTTAATATTTTTGGTTTGTTTTGTTCATTAAGAATAATATCAGTATTCATTCGCCATCTAGATTGTACGTTATAATTTGTAATTTGCAAAACAAAAGACACGAGAGCATGATCTGATATGTCAATATTGCCAATGTTAGGAGAAACCACAGAATTAAGGAGCTGCCCGGAAATTAATAAATAATCAAGTCTAGAGTGTGAATTATGAGGATTGGAAAAAAAAGTGAACACTTTATCCGTAGGGAAATGTAATCGCCAAATATCGATTAACTTTGTAACTCTAAGGAAAGTTCTAAAAGTTAAAAAAGCTTTTGGAGGTCTAAACTTAGTGAAGGATGATCTATCCAATAAAGGATCAGAAATAAGGTTAAAGTCTCCTCCAACTATAAGAGGAACGTTGCCTAACTTTAGTACTTCAGTAGTTAAATTAGACCAAAACAAAGGATCATCAGCAGTTGGACCATAAACATGAATGAAATACATAACAGAATCATAAATTTTAACTTTGACTATAACATATCTACCTTCTAAGTCTGATGTTTTACTTAAAATTTGACAATGTAATCTTTTAGCAAAAAGAATAGCAACACCATTCTTTCTCCCGTTAGCAGGAGAAGAGACAATAGTATCTACCCATTGTTTTTTCATATAATCCAATATTTTGTCGTCAATATGTGTTTCCTGAATAAAACAAATATCTGCTTTACAGCTTCTGAAATAGTTTAGTATCTTTGTACGTTTTACCGGATGTCTCAAACCTTTAACATTTAAGGAAGTAATTTTAATATTATGAATATTAGCCATAGTAGAATAGAGAGGAAGAGGAAAAAAGATTGAAGAAGAGGAGTAAACATTGAAGAAAAATACAGAGAATAGTAGTTCTAGTATAATATACAAGGAATAGGAGGAAAAAGAACAGAAACAGACAAACAGAAAAAAGACGACCACACATAAACATTAATACGAAATTTGAGACGCACACGCGCTTTACAAGCATGACCAAACCGTTGGAGCCCATCGTGTAAAGAGCTAGAAAAATTAGTCAGAAGTACATATGAAAACAATTTTCAAATTGCAGAGTCATGCGTATCCATAGAATGTGGTGAGAGCTGTTAGTGCTGTTCCAGGAATAATTTTAAGTCTTCTGGACGTTGGAAGGACTTAGAAAAATTATCTTTCCAGATTCTCATTGTTGATGGATCAAATAAGCCGTATTTAAATCCAAGACTTCTCAAGTGAGGGCGACAATCAGTAAATTCTTTACGAATCTTGACAGTCTCTTTGGCAAAGTCTTGGTGAATAAATATTCTATTGCCATTAACTATTAAAGATGGAATTTCCCGTGCTGCTTTCCTTATCATGACCAAATGATGGTGACGCAGTACCTTAAAAATCATTTGTCTTGGCTTTGTATGTTGAGGATTGCGATGGGATGGAATCCTATGCGCTTTATCAATTTCAAATTTTTCCGGGAATTTGACGTTTAAAAGGCCAGGTAACAAATTTTCCAGGTATAATCTGCAACCTCCTCAGGTAAATTAAAAATACGCAAATTATATTGCCTGTTACGATTTTCCATATCCAGAAGAAGGGTAGACATAGGGGAAATTTTTGTCACAAGTGGTGTAAAAGCGTCAATTTTTACTTTATTGTCTTGTATTTTAATTGTATTATCCGATACTTTCATCGACATGCTGGCCATATCTTTACGTAAGTTTTTAATTTCGGACGCAATAGTATCAGTATTTGCACGCAAAGCATGAATCTCGTCAAGAATTAAAGCCAAAGATGGCTCACTGGATTCCACCACTTTAGATTTTACTGGAGGAGGGGAAATCTGATTTTTCCTCTTATTATTAGGATTTTGTAGATTTTTATTCTCCATTTTCATATGAAAAAATGAACAGGAGTAATTAAGAATAATGAAGCAAGTATAAATTAAAAGTACCGAAATTGCTTCTCTGTAAAAGCTGGTGCAGCAGCTAAACCAGACAGTGGGAGTGGTTAGGCCAAAGCCAGGCCCTTTCTTGAGAAGACGCTCCGCCCCCCTGAGAGGAATCTGGGCAGTACCTGAATGCAGAGCTCGAGTCTGGAGCAGGCTGAAGCAGGAGGCAGAAATCATGCACTTCTGACGGTCCAAGGAGGAAAAAACAGCATCCACAGCAACAGGTAGGGTTTCAACAGTCTGCTACCGTCATTTCCAGCAATTTCTGACTGGAAATGCTGATTTCGTCGATAAAAACGGGCTCCTTAAACACGGAGCTCACCGGGAGGCGGCCATCTTGTTTTCGCGCGTTCGCGTGTCTCCCTGGTTACTGCCTTTCCAATGGTGCGTTACATACAAAGCGGCAAGTGAATACTCAAAGTAAAACAGATTTCACATGGTGGGCCGTGTGAATACTGAAATGGCAGTGATGCTTTACCTATAGGAAGGCAGGATGAATACTGGTGAAGAAATGTTGTTTTACAAACTGGACACCTTGGATACTGGCATTGTGAAGCTTTACATACTGAGAGAGCATGTGGGTATTGGAACACTTTGCAAGCTGGAGGCTGTGAAGACTCTATAATACATACAGGCAGATGTGGTGGTGTTGCTGGAAGAGAAAGGCTCTTCCAGTAAGGGATCTAGTAGTGCTTCTCTGCATACGTTTTTCGTTAGTCTCTGTATACATTATTCATCCAATAAACTCTTCTAGATAGCCTTAACCAAAGCCCACATTGACTATATCGATCTCTATTTCTTGTTTATTACTTATACTTCCCAATTTCTGGAGACTGTGTTAGGAGTTAAACCTTCCTGGGGTATTTCACTGTATGCTAACCCTATGAGTTTTTACTTCCGGTTCTTTAAACCTCTTCCTACACAAACCCGGCCCATTTTTCTCACCTCTCAGAATAGGGTAGATCTAAACTCAGGACCATCCCCAGTATTTGGAACACCCTTTGTATATGACCTGGCTAAGGTTTAGCAAAGGGTGCATTCCTCAGGTTCATGCAACCTGTGTTAGATGGTGTTTGTTGTGGGTACCCACTCACCCAGGAAGGGACTTCCGCTTTAGGCTGCCCTGTCAATCAATCCCCAATGTGCGACAGCACTTCCGTTGAGAGAACCATGCAGTGTCGCCTTCCCCGTTTGCAAAAACTGCAGAAGTCGCATCAGGAGCAAGGAGGACAGCACCAGCCCGTGAGTACTGAAGCAACCCTAATCCAGGGAATATGATGATACTGAAATAGCAGTTGTGATTAAAAAGCAGAGTAAAGTGGCTGCCGGCATGGCACTTGTGGGTGCAGTTGTAGCTTCGTTTGTGGCTCAAATATTTGCCTCCTGTGCATCCATCCTTTAGGCTCGCCCACGGACGTTTCTTTCAGACATATAAATGGTTTGCTGCTGAGGAGAAATATTTCAGTTTTGTGCTAATCAGTCAGGTATTGAAACACTGCCTCAGTTTCCCTATATTTGGAAAATATACTACAATATTCACCAATTGGTCTGTTTTTTCAAAAATGTTATTGGGGGCAAACCTCTCACACTTCTCTCATTGGCATTCAGGATACACTTGCTTGTTCAGTGCACCTTGGATTTGTGCTGCTTTGGTTCCCACACCTGCCCTTTGATAAATGCATAGGTGACTAGGAAATGCAAGTTTGATGGCACCAAGCAAAAAATGTAAAGACTGTGAAATACAGTGAATGTAATAAATGGTATTTCTTTTATGTACCACTCTTCTCACCTTTAACCTGATGCTATTTTGTCAGCGGAAGACGTGCTAAAGGGGGAATACATTATGTGGATGGTTCTAAAGATGTAATTAAAGGAAAAGCTAGCTGACATTTTAGGTTTCTGGTCAGTGAGCACGAGTTTCTAAGGGAAATATGAAGGCTTGTAAAACGTCTGCATATAATTCTTACCCTGACAGATTCCCAATTCTAGCTATATTAAGCAACAAAGTGGGCCTTTAGGCAAGCCACATGGTGAACATAACGAGCCTGCAGCTAGTTATGGACGTGCTAAAAGCAAGCAAGCGGAAGGAAATGGGCATCCATTAAGGCTAAGGTATACATACGCAGTGGCGGCTCGCAGAGAAAGTGCTGCGGGCGGTGGGGCGGGGCGGGGGAGGGGCTGGGTGGGGGGTAGTGGAGTCGGACATACGACGGGCAGGAGTAAAGTAAGTAAATAAATAAATAAAACTATTTACCTTGCGCTCCTTGCATCGCCGAGTTGGCGATGCAGCGAGCGCAAGGTAAATAGTTTTATTTATTTATTTACTTACTTTACTCCTGCCCAACTGTTTTGCCAAACACCTCTTGTCTTTTCATTTATTTAGGGAAAATTCATATCTGAGCAACATTTTTGCGAGCCTGATAGGAGATATTGGTACATGGAGCCCGACTGCTGTCGAAGGAAGGACTCCGACCCGAACGGATTCACATCTGCGCAAAAAGATCAGTGAGCAGAAGCCATAATTGATTAGAAGTTCTGGATCCATGGGGCAGAGGTCCATCCAGAGGCAGCCGTCACAGGGTAAGAGAACTACATCTGATCCTTAGTCCGAGTACGTGGCGTATGGCAAACTAGGACAAGCGCGTAGATCCCTTTTGTTTTTTCTCCTAGTCGGAATGCTAGAAGAAGGCAAGGGTAGGTACCTAACTATAGGCTTGGAGCACAAGGTACGCCTCGTCCCTGTGTGTTAGTAAGGAAACGCTTTGCCATTGGGCGTTGAACTGGGTACACCTCGTCCCTGGGTGTCAGTATGGGATCGCTTTGCCATTGGACGTGGAACAGGGTACGCTTAGTTCCTGGGTGTCAGTAGAAGATAGCTTGGGCCGCTGGGCATGGTCACAAGTCGGTTCGCATAGGCTCTGGGTGTGATATAGAGCCAACCTCTCAAACTTGATTTTTTTGTTACAAAAGTACTTTGGGCTATTGATTGCCCACATTGATAGCACCTGAAAGAAGTGAGGGTTGTTCCCTTTTTTTCTCTCCCCTTGTATCACTGGGTGTTAGACAGTGATAAGAACAACCCCTGGGTGTAATATAGTGTGTAATTTGTCAATTAGGGACAAATTTCGGACCTGGGTGAATCAAGTATAGCTTGTGTCTGGCCACAGCGGGTCAGTAGTTGTCAGGTTATTCCTTTTTCTCCGCTTAAATCGTTGCTAAGTTTTGTCTGCCGAGCTGATAGTGACAGACTATCAGGCTCACCTAGCTCCTTGTATTGCGCAGAGCATCCCCTATCCACGGGATATAGGCAAGAGGAGAAGGCCCAGGTTTTTTTTTAACAAAATAACTATTTTTTAGGCCAACCTTTTTAGTCTCTATTAGATTGTTTCCTTTTTTCATTTATTGATGTTGTGGTGCTGTTGAAATTTTGCAAATCATGCTGCATGTTTAAATGTTATGTCTCGTTAATAATTCTATGCTTTTAGGTGATAATAACCGTCTTTTCCAAAATCAGAAGTTCATTATTGCTAGTTTTTTGCTGCAATACAATCCGCACTGCCCTGAACTAACAATTGCACTTTTGTTACAGGTCGTTATTGCTTCATTGCAATATTGTCTCTATTTTTCAGTTAACCAATTTTTTGTTGATGCATCAGGTTGTTTTTGAGCTCGTAACCAGTAAATTGAGTGTTTGTTACCACCCCCGTGTACACAGTTCCCAAAAATAAGAGTAGAATTGGTAACTAATTTTAAGAAAATCCTGAGATTATCCAAAATTTTGCAAATCCTTAAAACCAACAAATTTCCCAATCCGTCATTGAGACTCCATAAGAACTCATGAAAGCGGGGTTCCCCACCCAGGCTAGGAAATTAGAGAAACACTGCAGTGAGAGGCACATGCATGACAAAACCCATGCATTTCCCTGGCCTGAAGGGGGAACGTTTGACATCAACACCATAGAACTCAGAATAACTTTAATTCAGATCAGACATAAGGGCCAAGAGAGAGACATGCAAATGACCCTGTTAATAATGTGGACCTACCGAGGGGTGGCCCTAACATGCACCATACACAACCACATAGCTAGCAGCAGCAAAATGGAAGGCTCCAGCTCTTCTGGGAACGACAGCGAAAGTGAAGGCCTAGAATGGGGCCTGCCAACCCAGAGAGCAGATAGTGAGCACTTGCAAAAGTCCACCCAGGCGCATAAAAACATGCTCAACCCCCTGACAGCCCCGGACAGCCTTGAGGAGGACCCATTGTCACAATGCTCATAAGCAATACACTGTACCACTTCCTGGTGGATACAGGGGTGGCTAGGTCATGCCTACAGGAAGGAGTAGCCCCTATATTGAAGATCACCACCAAAATACAGGTGATCTCAGGATCCATGGCCAAAGTCCCTCTCACTGAACCCCTCGAGCTTGAAATAGGAGGAAGTAAGATCAGAGAACAGTTGTTGTACTATCCCTCCTCCCAATCAATATATTGGGATGGGACCTATTATCCAAATTGAGGATGTCCATCCAGTTCTCCCCTGGACCCTCCCTCCTAGAGTAAGGGCAATGAATCAGTTCCAATCAGTGCAGGGGCGTCACTGCATCAATTTTAATGGTTCTGCACAGCAGAAGCTCACATTCAAGGGCCCAGGACTGGATTGGCACCACTTGGCAGGGCAGGATTCACAGATGGCAGAGTCCAGGTGCTGTTGCAGGGTTGAAAGAAGTCTTTGAAGGCCCTGAGACTTCAGCAAGCCCTTGGAGTCACTCTGGGTTTAAGTGAGGTGGGTCCAGTCATTGTCCTCAGCAGGGCAGAGATCAGCAGGCAGCAGAGCAGCACAGCAAAATAGAAAAGTAGTTATTTCAGAGAAGCAGCCAAGAAAGAAGAGTGGCAATCCTTGAAGCACAGCAGTGTTTGCTCCTGTCAGAGTTCTTCACAGGTACAGTAGGGTACTGTCTTGGTAGGGTCAGAGGCCCTGTACCTATACCCAGTTGTGTCTTCGAAGTGGGGGTGACTTCAAAGCAAGCTCTTGAAGTGCGCAGGTCTCCCTTTCTTCCCAGCCCTGGTTCCAGACAATCAATAGGGGACAATCAGCCCTTTGTGAGAGAAACAGGACACTGCCTATTCAGGTGTAAGTGTCAACTCCCCCCTCTCTTCCTGCCCTTGGAGAGATATCAGAATGCAGATGAATACATATGAATACTCTGTCACACCCACCCTTCCTGTGTTTGTGGCTGTCTAGAGGGAATTCACAAAGTGTGGCTGTCACCTACCCTAGATATGTATTGGAGACAGGCTGCAAGGCACACAGAGCAGTAAGAGCAGAGAAATGTCCACTTTCTTAAAGTGCCATTTCTAAAATAGTAATGTTAAATCCAACCTTACCAGTAAAGAGGATTTATCATTATCATTTCATGATAGAGCTACTCCTTTCTAATCAGGAATTACAGCTTTAAAGTGTATAAAGTAATTATGAGAGGAGTAGGCCTCACAGTAGAGAAAAACAAATGTGGGCGTTTCCCACTACTAGGAAATGTGAAACTTACTTAAAAGTACATGTCCTACCTTTTTCTTACACAGCACCCTGCCCTTAGGGCTACCTAAGGCCTACCTTAGTGGTGACTAATGTGTAATAAAAGGAGAGTTTAAGGCTTGGCAAGTGGATTAAAATTTAAAGTCGGAGTGGCATTAAACAGCACACACAGGCCTCGCAATGGCATGCCTGAGACAGGTTTGAAAGGCTACTTGTGTAGGTGGCACAATCAGTGCTGCAGGCCCACTAGTCGTATTTAGGTTTCAGGCCCTGGGTATGTGGTATACCACTTTACAAGGGAGTTACATGTAAACTAAATGTGTCAATAGGGTATCCACCAGTGTCATTGATGTTTAGGGGGAAGTGCATGCACTTTAGCACTGGTCAGCAGTGGTAAAGTGCTCAGAGTCCTAAGGCCAACAAAAAAATTCAGCAAAAAGGGGGGCAGGCAATAAGTTTTGGGGAAGAACACCTTAAGGATGGCCGGTCTAACATGGTTGCATAATTTAGTCAAATCTGCTGCATAATGTGGTGCTCCAGTGACGCATAATTCCAGTGGCCCTGAATAATAATGTTATATATAAATTTTGGATTTCAATTGTATTTTATATTTTTTTAAATACTTAGACAAAATGTTATCATTTTGTAGTTTTTTTAACCATTCCGTAGATTTTGGACATCCCCTGTCTGGATTGTATGGCACAAAGGCAGGCACCAGCCAGGAGAGGGTATACAGGCCCCTACGATGTCTCTGAAAGAAAAACACTGAGAGGAAAGCATCCTAAACATTATGTGATGCACGTTTTGAAGTGGTTGTGGTGAGCAGCTTTATATGTACATAAGCATAGGTTCCTCTTATTCCATTTTACATGATATTAAAAAATATTCAACACAGTATATTCGGAAAGATGCACTAAAATAAAATTCCAAGAGCTTGTTCTCTGTAGTCTGAAATTCCACAACTGTATTCTTCATATTAAAATATTTCATGTTTCACAGTTAAAGGTCACATTTACTAGTAGTTCACAGAACACTGCACTTTATCAGGCCTACAGAACTTGTTAATCAAGTTTCCAAATTGAGCATTGTTTCATAGTATAGCTAGACTCCGCTTTCATCACAAGGCGCAATATAATTTTCGAGCATTAATAGATGGCACTTTCATTCAAACACTGTTTGCAGCGCTATTTATATTGTTGAATTACTATTAATTCATATGTACATATTTCCTACTGGGTCTCTACAGGTTATGCTTCATTTACATTTTTGCACTTACTTACATGAGTAAAAAACTCTGACACAATTGAAGTAGTTCATGAACAGTGTTCGATGCACATGATACTGCGTGGTGTTTCCCTATTGTTTCATGTGACAAAGCAGCCCTTTTACTGAGCAGTGCCAATGAACCAAGAGAGGAGACATCATTGTGACTGTTTCACTCCTTTATCTTCTGCCTTTATCATTTTTAACTTCATTAGGATCACAGCTGAAGCTTCTGGAACAAAATGTTCCATCTAACCTTGAAAGCGCATTCTGACAAGAGGATTGTGTTGACATCTGATTGTCGTGCTTGCCTCTCTCATTGTGTTGAAGCTTGAGTGTGCCAGCGTACCGGTAAAACACCCTGTGAGACAACAGGAGCAGAAGAGGGCTTAAGTTCTAGCTTTTAGGAGTTCCCTTGTCTTTGCTAGTGGTTGGAAAAGTACACTATAATAATCCAACTCAGTTTACTTTTATTGCCATTTTAAAACTGGCAACAACCCAGAGAAGAAATGGAAGAGTGAAAACACCACAGAACAACAGATCGGAGAAATATAGATCAAAGTGCTTTGAATAAATCCAGAAAGATTATTGTCTCACTGCCACCACCACTATCAATCACTATCCAGAAAGATTATTATCTCACTGCCACCACCGCCAACAATCACTACCTGGGTTTAGTGGGAACATGGACGTCCATTACCAAAATGTCAGTAGTAGTCGAAGTGACATTACTGCACTATAACGAGACAGGAAGTGGCAGAAGGGAGATCACATGAGCTTTAATGCCAATGACATGACAATAAGATGTGTGACCTTTGATCTTGATGACATTATAGGAAATGATATTACTGAAGTTTAGAAATGCCATATTAATAAAAACCACTAAACCAAATAAATGTCTCATTGTGGTTTTACCTACAAATTACGATAAGCCCATTGTTGAAATGATATGGCGGGGCACAGCTATCATGTGCGTACATACAGCCATCAACGCGGTCATTTCAAATTACAGTCCAAAGCTTCTTGGACAACTCCCAAATGTCTTTTTGAGCCTAAAATTTCCATGCATGATCATCATACATGTGCAACGGTGTAGCCTCATATTGACAATTGTAGCTGCACAAACCATGTGCCCCCTCAAGATTGCATAAAATGCACAGAAGAGTGTGGGGCATATTTGCAAGACAATGGCGCAGCATGGTGCCACAAGAAATTTTGCTGCGCCGAGCTGCATTATTGTCTAAGTGCAGGAATGCGCCGTATTTACAAGAATACAGAGCCAGCCGCGGCTGCTGCAGGTAAGAGCTGTTGGGCAGTGTGGCCGGCTGGGGGGGAAATTCGAGTGATGACCACAAGGGAAAATTAAATGAATAATTAATTTGCCCTCGTGGTCATCTGTCGAAATCCCCCCTAGCCGACCCCAAAGCCCCACCACTCTTACCTGCAGTGGACACG
Organism: Calotriton arnoldi; assembly: GCA_963921515.1. Lineage (NCBI taxonomy): Eukaryota > Metazoa > Chordata > Amphibia > Caudata > Salamandridae > Calotriton > Calotriton arnoldi. Next base: position 1,060,647 of record CAWUFW010005212.1, on the reverse strand, counting down.
GCTGTACGGCGCATTCCTGTACTCACCCCTCCACCGGCGCACAAGCAGCAGCTGTGCCCCAACGCACACACCCTTGCACCATGGTGCAAGGGTGCCTGCGTTGCAGCGATGATTGTTGTTGTGCAGGAAGGGACACCTTCCTGCACAAAAATAATCATTAATGGCATTTTGCTCCTTCTATGTGTGCTGCAGAATGCAGCAGTCATAGAGCAAAAAATGAGGAGCAATACAAGTATTTCTCCGTGTTGTATCACCCCTGGGGAGGCATACGTTTTTGGCGCTGCCTCAGATTTACGACTCTTTGTAAATCTGGGGCAGTGTCAAAAAGTCATGGGTGTTGCTAGGAAACCCCACAGAAACACTCAATGTATGCCCCTTTAATGCAGAAAACTGCGTCAAAGGGAACAATATTTACAAGGACGCGTTAAGCCATGCAAAGTGGCTTAGCGCTGCCTTGTAAATATGGAGCATGACACAGCGCCACTGGAGTGTCACAAAAAGTGATGCTCTGGTGGCACAGGAACCTTGTAAATGAGGCCCTTTGTGTGCAATTAGCAGCCCTCCATGAGCCTCCCCTAATCTGAATCCACCGGTCTACCCACCCCATTCAGCCTCAACCAAAGGTGAACAGAGTAGTGACCAAACACTGTCACTGAAACACACCTTTCTGTATCCCAATCAGCGAGCACTGAGCCCCTTGCACCTGCAGACAGCAAAAGCCCGAAGTCTCCCCCTTTCTTTAGGAGACCTCTCATTTGCCCTTCCTGGGATTCTAATGAACTGCTTCTATAAATTGAAATTATCAGTGTTTATGGTTGAGCCCTCCAGCCCAGCATTGTAGCCCTGGGATGCCACGCCCCAAGGTGCTCTGCACCGAGAGGTCTTGGTCTGTTCCACAGCTTGAGCATGTGAAGTGAAACTTAACTACAATAGCCCCGAGCTACTTTCAGTTCACAGGTCAGAATTGTGAATGTAAATGACTGTACTGAATTATTGGAATTCATGAAGCTAATTGAAAAACAAAAGCACATGCAAAAAAAAACTTACACCCATTGCCCAAACAGGCTCCCTCTCCATGCAACAAAACACATATCTTTAAACGTTCCCACTATAACGCTGCTCCTCTTATTTCATTAAACGTTGCATGCAGTGCCCAATGCTGCACCCAATAAGAAAAGTGTCAGCCGAAGGGAAACTCCCTGGGCCCACAAAGCGGGTTGGTAGATGATCTGGAGAAGTTGTAACAATATGTACTGCAATTGTTTACAGTCTCCATTGAGCCCAGCCTTTGTTTAGCTTTATTTTAAAAGAACTAGATGGAAACTTCTCTTTTCCTTATAACTATTTTGTGGATATATGGTTCAGGGGCTGTGGTGGTAAGCGTCTGTACCCTTTGGTGACCCCTAAATGGCCTTCATGAGCAGAAAGGAGCAATGATCTCCAGAAAGAGATCTACACTGTTGATGTATCCCTGACAGCAAAGCACAGGTTTTGAGAAAAAACATCCGACATGGAGCCCTTCCAATAGGCCTGTATGATTGTTGAGCTCATTAATGGAAACACAGATAAATATTCATTTGCAAAGTTGGTTTCACTTTGCCAATGCTTGTTGGTTGCCGTTATTGGCTTTGCCAATGCGTCTAATGCAATGGCAAAGGCTGTTGCAATGGTTGGCCATCTTGTACTATTACTGTGTATACTTCCAAGATGACTGAATGTTGCATGTAGGTGTAATGCGGCACCCATCATGGAAATATAGAACATAGTATTCCAAGATGGCCAAGTGTTTTTTCAATACTTCCAAGATGGCTGCCACATGAGTCCAAATGCAACATGGTATTTCTGTTGGTAGGAAAAAAATCCTCCCAATATCACCAAAGCTGGAGTTACTGGATTTCCCAATTTTTGTAAAATGAGGTCTACATGCAAAGGAATGGCCTTCTTGAGAGTGGAGAAATTAATATTTCAAGATGCCATCTGCTTGTATTGGCAGTCCAAAGTTAGCACAACTTTACAAGCATTGGCAATGCCAACAGCAGCAGGCAACAGGTAACAGGCAATGGGCTGCAAGCAAAGGGTGGAGAATAGGGAGAAACACAGGAGGATGGAAGGGAGAAACCGAGCCACAGAAGTATTCGTGTCAGCAGCAGAGAAGAGAGCAATATATATAGAGAGAGGCAATGGGAAAATCGAGGATGACTGGGATAGAGGGAGAAACAGGAAGGAGAGAGGGCAATGAGAAAGCACACAAGAGAGTGAAACGAGAGAGAGCGATATGAGGGAGCAGGACATGCACTCCCATTAAGTGGTAAACTTCAAATGGCACAGAAAGAAAACAAAAAGAATAATATTTCCCTGACATCACCAGTGGAAGAATACAATCAACTAATGAATAAAACAGGGTAGGGTAATACCTAAATGCTCCAGGGGTGGGACAAACACAAGAATGGGGAGGGAAGTCATAAAATCAAGAACAGGCAGGGACTGCTGGTTTTTCTTGAGGTGAGGTCAGAGGGATGTAGTTTAGAGGTGCCCTGCTGCACATGTTCCAGTCAGGTGTAGTTTTCTTTGCACTGGGAGACCCAAGTTACAGCAGTGACATCATAGTAAAGGGTGTGTTGAATTGTAAGGGCATCAATGTGGTTCCTTTTGGGACCTTTATTCAATGTCTGGGAGGAGTTAACAGAAATCCATTAATTTAAATGGCTGGGGAGGGGTAGGCAGATGGGGACCATGAGGTACTGGTGGCAGCTCTTTGTTTATCATGAGGAGATGGGGTGGACTGTTGGAGGAGATCAGCTGGCTGCTCTCCTCTCTTCCAGTTAAGTAATCTGCAGGAACACATGTGTTCATTAGTGCCTGTGTTTTCACTTTGGAAGAGTAGGGGGGAATGAGCCTGAGCCAGCCATTTCAGAGGATGTCTCTCTCCTCATTTGTTGCAGCCCTCGGGAGCAGAAGACTAGGCATAAGAGATGAAAGCAACCTGCTATGGGCAACAATACAGGTTGACAAATGCTGATAGCATGGTCTCCCAGTGACCAGTTTATTCTACCAGGGACTGGTACAGAACAGTGAGAAACCTTTCCAGTCACAGCACACATCAGGTCAGCAACATCAACAGTCACTGCCACTCTCTTTCGGTCTGTGATTTCTTTTATCACTGTTTGCTAGAATATTGAATGCTTTTTAAGAAAGAATACTTCAACAAATGAGCTTTTGAAAAAAATAAACAATTCTGAATCTCTGAAATTTCAGGTCTGGAAATATGAATATGTGTTGCTAGCTACTGAAGATTTTACACAAACAGGAACATGTTGAACGTGGCCCTCTCTGCAGGGTCACCCCCAAACCTTTTGCCTTCTCCCCTCCTGTTTTGCTGAATTCATTTTTTGTCGGCCTTTGGACTCTGTGCACTTTACCACTGCTAACCAGTGATCAAGTTCTTGTTCTCGCTCCTTTTAACAAGCGAAAATTGACTTGAACCAAATTGGCAATTTAATGTACTTGTAAGTCCTCTGTAAAGTGGTGCTACATGTAGCCAGGCCCTGTACATTAAATGCTACTAGAGGGCCTGCTGTATCAAAAACAAGGGTTACCCCTCTCACAAGGAACCAGGGTATCATTATTGTAACAAGGAGCAATGGTTCTTGTGGCCTATGTATACAGGTACTTGATAGGTCGGACACAGAATGGCAAATATTTGTGTGGGCAGTGAATGTCAGAAGGAGAATCAGAGTCATACACTTGATGAGGTTATCAGAACTACCAATTTTACTAAATGATCATATTTTTCATAAAAAAACAATTAGTGCGCGGTGTCCCAAGTGAGATAGAACCTTACAAAGGGGAGGGGGTGTAGGCAAGTGGTAAGAAGGTTTCTATTTACAAAAAAACGAGCACAGTACAATATGTTCAAATAGACAGACAGTCCTCTAGTACAATGCTAAAAGCCTGTGCAAGTGGTTCATTTGTAGAGTGTGTCAACGGCGTTTCGACCCCACGGGCAATGAGGGTCGGGTGGGAAGAGGGCGGCGATGTGTCTTTCTCCCCCGCAGTGTCTACAAGACTCATTGTAGACACTGCGGGGGAGAAAGACGCATCGCCGCCCTCTTCCCGCCCGACCGGCTGACACCTGCCGCCGACTGCGTCAGGACATTCGCACTTAAACGGGTCTGAACCAGGTGACGGCTGAACGTTTGCGTGTTATTTTTCTGTATCTACGACCAAGGTGGAATTTCCCTATATGGAGAGTATCCAACCCCATACTCCGATTGGACCTTCACCATCTACCGAACAAGACTGTCATTCCCCCCTCACTGTGGTGCTCGGCCGGGCCCCACTGTGAGTACCCTCTTTTTCTCTTTCCCATCCCAGTCTTGAGCCACTTCAGTCCCTTGGTGTCTCCCACTGATCACATTGGCAGTCTTATGATACTATTCAGGTGTCCCATACTATAAGGTCCTGATGAGACCTCCCCACCTGCTGCTACAGGACCTGCCTGGACCTGGAACTGGACCTACCTGAGCCCTGTGAGTCCCTGATCCCCAAGAAGCACAACCCCAGGTCCTGGGCCGTTGGTGGGACTCAGAGTACACTCCTCTTAAGAAGAGGGAGAAATGCTGAAGTTTTGGGCACTTGGCGACAACAAACGGGCTTGTTTGCACCGAGATCTCGCCACCCGGAATGACTACCTATGCGAACATCAGGTGGACCAGACTCTTCGTGCTATAGCAACCACCAGTGACGACCGAAAGCACGAGATCTGCACTTCGCGCTACAGCATCGACCTCCAACATGAAGCCCCAGTAATGACCATCCATGATGCCCAACAGGATCTTCGCGCTACAGCAATGACCATCGACGCCGAGCTTGCTCTTTGCGCTACTGCAAGGACCATCCACGATGCTCTCCATGCTCCTTGCAGCCTCCTCCACTGCAAACTTGAGTCCTTGCACTAGACTTTGATAAGGGAACTTTTTCAGTAGAAGTAACCAGGCCCCTGTATCTGGCCTGCACTCCATCATGGTCAGCCTGAACTTATGACTTTCCCCGTGTCTAGCATGATCAGATAACCGAGGCACTTTGTGCTTTTAGGTGCTATACTTACCGAAAATCTTTGAAATTGCATATCTCCGGGTCTACTGATTGTATTTTTTTCACGTTGGTGTCAAATAATTTCTTAGATGTTGCTGTATTTTTGCTAAATTGGTGTGGGATTTTTCTTGTGGTGTGTTTTCACTTTTTATTGTTTGTGTGCTGCATAAATACTTTACACATTGCCTCTAAGTTAAGCTTGCATGCTTATGTGCCAAACTACCAGATGGTTTAGCACAGGTTAATTTAGTGACTGTTGCGGTTTGCCATGACAGGAATTGTGGTTGTTGCTTGAGCAAGGTTAACACTCCCCACAAACAAAAACAATTTCTCATAGAACACTTTGGGGTAACTGCGAGACATCTGATATAACCTCAAACAATTAAGTGAATTTCACCAGTTTTAATGCAAACTGTCAAGGTAGGATTTAGAGTGCACCTTATGTGCTGAGTTCAGAAACATCTCCTCATCTGCTGATCTTGCGCTCTCGGGGCTTGCCTATTTCAAACTGACCTTTGGCACACACATATCCTTGCCATAATTAACAGTTTCAGATAATTATTAAATTAGGAGGCAGGTTAGAACTTTCAGCCAATCAAGTATCTTGAGTGGCATGAAGCCCTGAAAAACACTTTGGTGAGTGTTTTACGTAAGTGAATATAGCTCTAGATTCATCCACTTAAGGAAGGAGAAAGGTGTGCTTTAAAAGCTAGTAGGCTGTGGCAAGTAACGCTAAATACATATTGTTTTGTTATCACTCATAAAAAATAATTATGCTTTGCAGGTGTATAATTATTATTAGTAGGTGTGTTATATTTATTGCTAAAGCAAACATTTCTACCAAGAGGCACACTACCAGCCGGCAGGTTCCCTGTTTGATTGTAGACTCTACATAAACTTGTAGCAGGAGGATAATGTTAGGATTTCAACAGATATCATCCAATGCAATAAATTAGGATCAAGAAAACAACAAATAATGCATGTTTTGAAAGTTTCTACAGAGACACAGAAATTGCTAAGCTACAGTGGCGTAGCTAGGGGGGGCAATGGGGGCGGACCGCCCCAGGCACCACGAGTTTTCGGGCGGCAGCCGGCCCCCCTTCCCCCCGCTCTTACCTGCGGCCGTTGTGGCCGCAAGAATGGGCCGCAACTCCCCCCCCCTTGCCGCTCTTCTATCATTTTGCCGAGGGCGGCAAACGCAGGGGCCGCCACGGGCAGCCTAAGGCCTAGCTACGCCCCTGCTAAGCTAAGAAAGTCCCAAAACGCTCAGCCCAAAAAATGACGAAATGCATTATCCGTGTTGTGTCCCGCAGTAATCCCCCTTAAGCGGCAAATCTATTTAGCCTCATTCTGCCTCAAACATAATTCTCTGTTACCGCCCCTAGAGTTCTGAGCAACATGATCGATTCCCTTCCCTTCCCTTCATATGGGATATGGGTCATGATAACATGGCGACCGTTTTCTCTACATAATGGCTCAGTACATCATTGAATATCACATGGTGTAACTGTAGCCAATGAATTTGTTTTAATCCTCATGGGTGGACCTTATATGAATCAATGGCGCCTGGGGATTTTACTTAGTGGTAATATGCTACTATACGCGCTGCATTCTTGCTTTTCCCTTTTTTTCTTATGTTTCTATACTGGTGACTTATTTTCCACATGGGCAGCATTGTGTGGTTATCATAACCCGATGACTCATGGTATTTCCCTTTTCACTTCGAATGTGATTTCAAGTATAGTACTCGTTCTTAATTTTAGAATTATTTGGGGATTGGATTGTTTATTATGCACATTCCCTTGTCGTGATGTGTGGTCACCCCAGGCCTGAATGTTATTTCGTTTTTTATTCGATTATAAATTTTGAATAAGTATTTGTCCGGAATATGAGAATTGGTCAAATATTGGTTCATTTGATTCTTGATGCACATTCTTTTTCGGTGAAGAGAGGTTTTTGAGCTATGCGCATGTATCTTTGGATATACAGTTCTAAACTACCATTGGGTTACTTTCACATAAGGTATAAACACACACGCAGTGGTGATTAAGTATCAATGTTTTTTATTTTTGTGCTTTAGATATAGCTTTTTTAGTGCAATTGTCTTTGTGTGTTGATTGTTTTGAGTTTATATAACTTTCTATTTTTTGATCAATTACATGAAATATATGCAGGTTCCTGTGGCAGTTATTCATTATCATATATTATGACTGCGTGACCGTGGAGGATTGATGATACAGTTCATATTGGTTTCTAGATATACTGTTGGACTTGGCCCTTTTTGGCTGAAGTTCCCTAAACTTTTTGCTTTCCCCCTAGACCTTTTTTCTGACATGGTGTTGCCAACTTAGATGCTTTGGGCACTTTGCCACTGCTGATCAGTGTCAAAGTCCAAGTGCTCCCTGTATAAAGTGTAATGGTAATAGGTGGTCCATGATTGGTATGTTTGCCTTACTAGTAAAGTCCCTAGTAAAGAGCACTATGTGTGCCAGGGCTAGTAATGCAAATGCTACTAGTGGGCCTGCAGCACTAATTGTGCCACCCACACAAGTAGCCATAAAGAGAGAACTCAGGCCTGCCACTGCAGTGCCTGCGCGCAGTTTGTTAAACTGCCTTGTTGTCCTGACAAGTGCACCCACTTGCCAGGCCTTACCCTTCCCTTTCTATTCACATCAGACACCCCTATGGTAGACCCAAGGTACCCCCCTGGGCAGGGTGCAGTGTATGTGAAAGGTAGGACATGTACTAAGGTGTATACCATGTCCTAACAGTGAAATACTCTCCATTTCGTTTTTCACTGTTGAAAGGCCATCTTGCCCATAGGATAGAATGGGGAAGGCTGTGTAATATGTTTCCAGCCTATCTTCCCAAAGGCTTAAGATGGAGAGGTGAAGTTTAGTGTGCCTGAACTCACAATTTAATAACACATCTTATTGTGAAGGTGGTTTTTGAATTGCGTGTTTAGAAACCACTCTTTTAGAAGTGGCTGGGTTTTTGTGCTCTAACATTTCTGTGTGTCTCTGCCTGGTTGTGGATTGACTGTCTGGATTTGAATGTGATAGGCTCTGGGGAATGTCTTGACCCAGGGGAGAAGGTGAGACAGCAACAGGCTGACCTGCATCTGGAGTGTAGGGGGAGGAGTAGCCCCTGGAGGTGAAGAGGCCTGGGTTGCTGCCATAAAACAATGGCTCCATCTCCTGCTGAATGATTAAGGATCCAGACCCCCACTATCAAAGGCAGAAGGTGTCACTGGCAGGGAGACACCCAGAACTGGTTTGGACAGGGGTCAGTGCCCCCCCTGAACACAAAGACTTCAAAGACATTTAGGGGTATAACTATCAGAGCTGAAACCCCTGGACTTTGGAATGGAACTGTTGAAGACTGTAAAGGATTGAAACTACTTCGTGGTCAAGAGGAACGTCTGCCAAGGAAGAAACAGCTGAAGAGACTGAAGGAAAGGACTGACCCTTGCTATGTGTTCTGGGGACGGCCTGCAGTTTGCTGATTTAACCAAGGAGAGGCTAAAGGGACTTTGCTGTGTGCTGTGTCCCCCTGCTTGAAAGGACTTTGCTGTGTGCTGTGTCCTGAAGTAACTTATCCCCAAGGGCCCGAGGAGAGCTGGCTCCCTGTTGTGGAAACTCAGGAACTCAAAAGTTTCCAGGTGTGTCTCAGCGACGCTGTGTGTATGTACTTTTTGCAGCCTGAGACCCTCGTAAGAATTGCCCTGTGATCGTGGGCACCTGGAGTCCAAGCGAGTCACAGCGACGCTGTGTGCATGTGCTTCATGCAGCCTGAGCCCTTCGTGAGGATTGTCCTATGATCGTGTGCACCTGGAGTCCAAGTGAGTCTCAGCGACGCTGTGTGCGTGTGCTTAGTGCAGCCTGAGACCTTCGTGAGGATTGCTCTGTGATCGTGCACACCCGAAGTTCAATTGTGTCTCAGCGACGCTGTGTGCTTTTTGCAGCCTGAGACCCTCGTAAGAATTGCCCTGTGACCGTGGGCACCAGGAGTCCAAGTGAGTCTCAGCGACGCTGTGTGCGTGTGCTTCGTGCAGCCTGAGACCTGCGTGAGGATTGCCCTGTGATCGTGCACACCCGGAGTCCAAGTGAGTCTCAGCGACGCTGTGTGCGTGTGCTTTGTGCAGCCTGAGACCTTCGTGAGGATTGCCCTGTGATTGTGTGCACCTGGAACTCAAGTGAGTCTCAGTGATGCTGTGTGCGTGTGCTTCGTGCAGCCTGAGACCTTTGTGAGGAGTGCCCTGTGACCGTGCACACCCGGAGCTCAAGTAAGTCTCAGCGACGCTGTGTGCGTGTGCCCTGTTGCAGCCTGAGATCTTCGTTATCGCCATCGGCCCGGACCGGCATCCCCAGAGGAGCTGTGCCGCCGGCCAGAGCCCGCCGTTCCCAGAAGCAGGACCTCGAACCAACCCCGTCGGGGGAGGGCCCGAGTTCCACTGCCCGGAATCAACCAAGTCGCATCGAAGGCCCAAGTCGCCAGAGGAGGAGAGGAGAGCGAGGTCGCACCCCCCAGGTAACGTGTGTTGCCGCCTGGGGCGGAGTGCGGGCTCGGAGAGAGATGCTCTCGGCCTCTCCCATTCTTGCAGCGCGAGTCTCTGCTCAAGCTCGTATCGCGGCCTGTACTTGCCAAAGGAGTGGCAGTACTGGGGCCGGAGTGTGGAGCTGTACTTTGGTTTACACCATACCCGTGTTGGGGGCATATGTTGGCGGAAGCTGACCGCGAGTCAGTACGAGTGGCAGAGAGACCGTATAAAGCACTGTGATCGGTGCCGGAGTGCCTTGCGCATTGCATTGTTTCTGCATTATGAACTGCCTGATTGTTGCCTTGCGCATTGCATTGTGTTTGCATAACGAACTACCTGATTATTGCATTACGCATTGCATTAGTTTGCATCACGAACGACCTGATTGTTGCATTACGCATTGGATTATTTTTGCATTACAAACTGCCTGATTGTTGCATTACGCATTGCATTATTTTTGCATAACGAACTACCTGATTGTTGCATTACGCATTGCATTATTTTGGCATTACGAACTGCTTGATTGTTGCATAACGAACTGCATTACTTTTACACTGTAAAGTGCCTGATTCTTGCATTACGAACTGCATAGCATTGCATTAGGACTGCATTGGATCATCTAGAATTGCTCATTAATACCGTCAGAACCTACAAGGGCTTGCTGGCCTAATAACCAGCAAGGTGAATTATTACAAGTACGCATATGTTGGATTTTTATCGTGTGGTCTCATCGTATATCTTTTTATATAAACATATACTTGTTTTTTTTTATGAAACTCGTGTGAAGTCCATTTGTGGTGTAATCATTGGGTCACTGAGAGCGTGGTTGCCAATACATTACACATTTGCCCTGAAGATAAGCCTGGCTGCTCGTGCCAAGCTACCGAGGGGGTGAGCAGGGGCTATCTGAGAAGGTGTCCTTCCTTTCCCTGACTTAGAAGCAAGGGTCCCTATTTGGCCTAAGGTACCTACCTCAGCCAACTAGGGAATCCCGGCTCTAACATATACCGTTTAACATTGGATGGAACTATATATATTCATTCTATATATATCGTGATATATTAGTGTTCTACACTATTAAGGCGAGAATCATTGTTACTCTACTTCATTAGTCAGTATGAGGAATATTATATATTAATATTATTTATGATTTTCATAAGAGTACAGCTTTTTCCCCTCTTTTCTTTGTACCATCTTAAATTGATTTATTTATATGTAAAACTCAATACACCCTTATGATAATTGGGCACTTTGTGAATATTTTATGATCCTTATAATGGATCTGCACTGATTGTATACGAAGCACTTTATAAACTTATAATAGGTTTCAAATAACTATAAACTGAATTACTACTGATCAAATGTTTGTATAATGTTGAGATATGTCTAAATGCCTATATGATGTCTAGGGGACTTACATACACGTTTGGTTTACAATATTATCAGTTTGTCACTTGATGTTTTTTTCTGTATTATTGTTTTTGTGGATGTTTTTATATGTGTCCTTGGTGGATATTTATGAGTGCCATTTCATATTTTCATATTTTTGTGTGATTTCATTTTGTTACTATTGTTATGATTTGTTATTTAGTAAGTCTATGTTGTGTGCTACATTTGTATACATGTTTGATTTGTGTTTTTGTTCTTTTTATGTTATTTTCAGCCCTGATGAAGTTCTAAATGCATTTGGAACGAAACGCGCTGGCTGGATCTTTTTCTATATTTGGATTTAAGAAGAAATAATAAACATTTGGTATTTGATTACACCTATTGGATTCTTTATTAGACTCTTACCGGTACACCTCTCCATTTGCTATCAATGACTGATTATATGCTGTAAAATCCACCATTTGAATCAATTTTTTAAAACATTTTCTCAGGGGGCAGAACCCCCCTGAACCCTTTTTGTCAATATGGGCTTGCACGCTTCATGTGCTCACTCGCACATTATACTTGAGTCTAAAATTTCTGCCCCACCGTATTTTAAATTCAACCAGCCACCACGGGAAGCGGGCATAGAAATTGGCAAGAAAACCCTCCCTTTATGAATAATGAGCAGACCCAAGGCCCACTCTAAGTACATTTGAAAGTAGTGGATACAATTATCAACGCGACTGACAGCTAGAGCTCTATATTGGTGTAAGGTTTTTAGTGATGACAGGAAGATTGGCGCTCAAGCTAGTATGCGTGTGTATTGCTATGCTCAGTGTATGCACGGTGCTGCCAGGTCGGGGAAAACACCCTGAAACCCCCGTGAATATGCGAGTCCAGAAACCCACAATAATAATGAGAAATACTGTCCTGGGCACACGTAATTGCGATAAACTTATGGTTCAAAAAGTCTCGTATTTTAACAGTATCTGTGGTCCACACCAGTCTGCTGATTAAATATTTTTAATGATGCAACAACGAAAAACAACCAGCCAACACGTGTTTCGTCACTTGAGGGAGTTATCCAGTGACTTCTTCAGGGCTGTACGGAGCTGCGGAATGAATGGAAGATTCGTAAGGCCGGTGATAATTCCAACCCGGCTGGGTAATCTAGAAGGGTCTGGGTAGGAAGAAGGCGGGCGGTGTGGTCCCTGGGCAATGGAGACCTAATGTAGGTACGTAAAACGAGATGCGTGTGATGGACGCATCGGTATGATCCAACTTGAAATGAGGGTAGCAGTAAATGGTCGATGTGGGAGCCGTCCAGTGTCCGGGGTAGAAAAGGCGGGTATTCAAGTGTTCCTAGAGTTGGAGTGGTGGAGGATGTGGCTCGATTGAAAGATCGCCACTTTCCTGATCACATTCATCCTACACCCTCAAAAGACTTTCCCACTAGGAGATGTAGAGTCTGTTGGCGAAGAGGTACGCGGAAGGAGACTCGTATGTACTGCCCTGAGTGTCCTTCTAACCCTGGGCTGTGTGTGCCTGCTTGTTATAGAGCGTACCACAAGCAAAAGAATTATTGGGAGCAACCATGAGTGGTAAAGTGAACTGCCTGGTCTGTAATGTTTAAGAATTGTTGTTCTGTTTCAAGGTTGGCATTAGTGCAATGTATTTAGTTTCTGATTTTGTGTTAGTAGATTTGTATCTATTTGCAATTTGTTTGTGTTTTCTTTTTGTATAAAAAAATCCTAAATGTGATGGTGGTGTGTGTAGGCTGGTGCTTGGCTGGCGGTGTGCGTGGAGTGGTGCTTGGCTGGCGGTGTGCGGGGAGTGGCTCTTGGCTGGCGGTGTGCGTGGAGTGGTGCTTGGCTGGCGGTGTGCGTGGAGTGGCGCTAGGCTGGCGGTGTGCGTGAAGTGGCGCTAGGCTGGCGGTGTGCGTGGAGTGGCGCTTGGCTGGCGGTGTGCGTGGAGTGGCGCTTGGCTGGCGGTGTGCGTGGACTGGCGCTCGGCTGGCAGTGTGTGAGTAGTGACTTGCTGCTGGTCACTACACACACTGCTAGCCGAGCGACACTCCACGCAATCCATCAGCTTGTGTACCCACGACAGGCAAGGGCCCAAAACATTTTTTGATAGGCAATGTTGATGTTGCCTCAAAACGTTTTGTGTCCTTGCATGTCGCGGGTACTTGGGCCTCCACACAAGTGATGCACCATTTTTATCGGGAGACCTGGGGGAACGCTGGGTGGTAGGAAATTTGTGTGAGGCCAGTGATGCCACACTTTCCCACACAAAAATGTGTGAAAAAAGTGATTTTTTCAGCTAAAATTGAGGTTTGCAGGGGATTCTGGGTAAGGAAACGTTGGGGGATCCACACAAGCCATACCTCCCTGGAAGCCCCCGGGTGTCTACTTTTCAGAAATGTGTGGGTTTGGTAGGTTTCCCTAGATGGCCGCTGAGCACGGGGCCAAAACCCAGGTGACCCCCCTTGCAAAACCAGGTGGTTTTGTGAAAGGCCATTTTGAGGTCGCCTCACTACGTTGTGGGCCCTTGCCTGTCGCGGGTACTTGGGCCTCCCACACAAGTGAGGCACCATTTTTATCGGGAGACCTGGGGGAACGCTGGGTGGTAGGAAATTTGTGTGAGGCCAGTGATGCCACACTTTCCCACACAAAAATGTGTGAAAAAAGTGATTTTTTCAGCTAAAATTGAGGTTTGCAGGGGATTCTGGGTAAGGAAACGTTGGGGGATCCACGCAAGCCATACCTCCCTGTAAGCCCCCGGGTGTCTACTTTTCAGAAATGTGTGGGTTTGGTAGGTTTCCCTAGATGGCCGCCGAGCACAGGGCCAAAAACCCAGGTGACCCCCCTTGCAAAACCAGGTGGTTTTGTGAAAGGCCATTTTGAGGTCGCCTGAATACGTTGTGGGCCCTTGCCTGTCGCGGGTACTTGGGCCTCCCACACAAGTGAGGCACCATTTTTATCGGGAGACCTGGGGGAACGCTGGGTGGTAGGAAATTTGTGTGAGGCCAGTGATGGCACACTTTCCCACACAAAAATGTGTGAAAAAAGTGATTTTTTCAGCTAAAATTGAGGAGGGGATTCTGGGTAAGGAAACGTTGGGGGATCCACGCAAGCCATACCTCCCTGGAAGCCCCCGGGTGTCTACTTTTCAGAAATGTGTGGGTTTGGTAGGTTTCCCTAGATGGCCGCCGAGCACGGGGCCAAAAACCCAGGTGACCCCCCTTGCAAAACCAGGTGGTTTTGTGAAAGGCCATTTTGAGGTCGCCTGAATACGTTGTGGGCCCTTGCCTGTCACGGGTACTTGGGCCTCCCACACAAATGAGGCACCATTTTTATCGGGAGACCTGGGGGAACGCTGGGTGGTAGGAAATTTGTGTGAGGCCAGTGATGCCACACTTTCCCACACAAAAATGTGTGAAAAAAGTGATTTTTTCAGCTAAAATTGAGGTTTGCAGGGGATTCTGGCTAAGGAAACGTTGGGGGATCCATGCAAGCCATACCTCCCTGGAAGCCCCCGGGTGTCTACTTTTCAGAAATGTGTGGGTTTGGTAGGTTTCCCTAGATGGCCGCCGAGCACGGGGCCAAATACCCAGGTGACCCCCCTTGCAAAACCAGGTGGTTTTGTGAAAGGCCATTTTGAGGTCGCCTGAATACGTTGTGGGCCCTTGCCTGTCGCGGGTACTTGGGCCTCCCACACAAGTGAGGCACCATGTTTATTGGGAGACCTGGGGGAACGCTGGGTGGTAGGAAATTTGTGTGAGGCCAGTGATGCCACACTTTCCCACACACAAATGTGTGAAAAAAGTGATTTTTTCAGCTAAAATTGAGGTTTGCAGGGGATTCTGGGTAAGGAAACGTTGGGGGATCCACGCAAGCCATACCACCCTGGAAGCCCCCGGGTGTCTACTTTTCACAAATGTGTGTGTTTGGTAGGTTTCCCTAGGTGCCGGCAGAGGTAGGGTTAAAAAACTACAGCTAGGCACTTTGCCAAAAAAGGGTCATTTTTCACTGCGAAATTGAGGTGTGACCACGTTGCGTTTTGCGCTGTTTCCTGTTGCAGGCACTAGGCCGACCCACACAAGTGAGGTACCATTTTTCTCGTAAGACTTTGGGGAACGCGGGGTGGGTGGAAATTTGTGGATCCACGCAGATTCCAGAACTTTCCACCACAGAAATGTGGGGAAAATGTGGTTTGTTTGACAATTTTTTATGTTTGCAAGGGATTCTGGGTAACAGAACCTGGTGGGAGGCAGTCAAGTCACCCCATCCTGGATTCCCCTGGGTGTCTAGTTTTCAAAAATGTATAGGTTTGCTAGGTTTCCCTAGGTGCCGGCAGAGGTAGGGTTAAAAAACTACAGCTAGGCACTTTGCCAAAAAAGGGTCATTTTTCACTGCGAAATTGAGGTGTGACCACGTTGCGTTTTGCACCGTTTCCTGTCGCAGGCACTAGGCCGACCCACACAAGTGAGGTACCATTTTTCTTGTAAGACTTTGGGGAACGCGGGGTGGGTGGAAATTTGAGGATCCACGCAGATTCCAGAACTTTCCACCACAGAAATGTGGGGAAAATGTGGTTTGTTTGACAATTTTTTATGTTTGCAAGGGATTCTGGGTAACAGAACCTGGTGGGAGGCAGTCAAGTCACCCCATCCTGGATTCCCCTGGGTGTCTAGTTTTCAAAAATGTATAGGTTTGCTAGGTTTCCCTAGGTGCCGGCAGAGGTAGGGTTAAAAAACTACAGCTAGGCACTTTGCAAACAAAAGGTCATTTTTCACTGCGAAATTGAGGTGTGACCACGTTGCGTTTTGCGCCGTTTCCTGTCGCAGGCACTAGGCCAACCCACACAAGTGAGGTACCATTTTTCTCGTAAGACTTTGGGGAACGCGGGGTGGGTGGAAATTTGTGGATCCACGCAGATTCCAGAACTTTCCACCACAGAAATGAGGGGAAAATGTGGTTTTTTTGACAATTGTTTATGTTTGCAAGGGATTCTGGGTAACAGAACCTGGTGGGAGGCAGTCAAGTCACCCCATCCTGGATTCCCCTGGGTGTCTAGTTTTCAAAAATGTATAGGTTTGCTAGGTTTCCCTAGGTGCCGGCAGAGGTAGGGTTCAAAAACTACAGCTAGGCACTTTGCCAAAAAAGGGTCATTTTTCACTGCGAAATTGAGGTGTGACCACGTTGCGTTTTGTGCCGTTTCCTGTCGCAGGCACTAGGCCGACCCACACAAGTGAGGTACCATTTTTCTCGTAAGACTTTGGGGGACGCGGGTGGGTGGAAATTTGTGGATCCACGCAGATTCCAGAACTTTCCACCACAGAAATGTGGGGAAAATGTGGTTTTTTTGATAATTTTTTATGTTTGCAAGGAATTCTGGGTAACAGAACCTGGTGGGAGGCAGTCAAGTCACCCCATCCTGGATTCCCCTGGGTGTCTAGTTTTCAAAAATGTATAGGTTTGCTAGGTTTCCCTAGGTGCCGGCAGAGGTAGGGTTAAAAAACTACAGCTAGGCACTTTGCCAAAAAGGGTCATTTTTCACTGCGAAATTGAGGTGTGACCACGTTGCGTTTTGCGCCGTTTCCTGTCGCAGGCACTAGGCCGACCTACACAAGTGAGGTACCATTTTTCTCGTAAGACTTTGGGAAACGCGGGGTGGGTGGAAATTTGTGGATCCACGCAGATTCCAGAACTTTCCACCACAGAAATGTGGGGAAAATGTGTTTTTTTTGACAATTTTTTATGTTTGCAAGGGATTCTGGGTAACAGAACCTGGTGGAAGGCAGTCAAGTCACCCCTTCCTGGATTCCCCTGGGTGTCTAGTTTTAAAAAATGTATAGGTTTGCTAGGTTTCCCTAGGTGCCGGCAGAGGTAGGGTTAAAAACTACAGCTAGGCACTTTGCCAAAAAGGGTCATTTTTCACTGCGAAATTGAGGTGTGACCACGTTGCGTTTTGCGCCGTTTCCTGTGCAGGCACTAGGCCGACCCACACAAGTGAGGTACCATTTTTCTCGTAAGACTTTGGGGAACGCGGGGTGGGTGGAAATTTGTGGATCCACGCAGATTCCAGAACTTTCCACCACAGAAATGTGGGGAAAATGTGTTTTTTTTGACAATTTTTTATGTTTGCAAGGGATTCTGGGTAACAGAACCTGGTGGGAGGCAGTCCAGTCACCCCATCCTGGATTCCTCTGGGTGTCTAGTTTTCAAAAATGTATAGGTTTGCTAGGTTTCCCTAGGTGCTGGCAGAGGTAGGGTTAAAAAACTACAGCTAGGCACTTTGCCAAAAAAGGGTCATTTTTCACTGCGAAATTGAGGTGTGACCACGTTGCGTTTTGCACCGTTTCCTGTCGCAGGCACTAGGCCGACCCACACAAGTGAGGTACCATTTTTCTCGTAAGACTTTGGGGAACGCGGGTGGGTGGAAATTTGAGGATCCACGCAGATTCCAGAACTTTCCACCACAGAAATGTGGGGAAAATGTGGTTTTTTTGACAATTTTTTATGTTTGCAAGGGATTCTGGGTAACAGAACCTGGTGGGAGGCAGTCAAGTCACCCCATCCTGGATTCCCCTGGGTGTCTAGTTTTCAAAAATGTATAGGTTTGCTAGGTTTCCCTAGGTGCCGGCAGAGGTAGGGTTCAAAAACTACAGCTAGGCACTTTGAAAAAAAAAGGTCATTTTTCACTGCGAAATTGAGGTGTGACCACGTTGCGTTTTGCGCCGTTTCCTATCGCAGGCACTAGGCCGACCCACACAAGTGAGGTACCATTTTTCTAGTAAGACTTTGGGGAACGCGGGGTGGGTGGAAATTTGTGGATCCACGCAGATTCCAGAACTTTCCACCACAGAAATGTGGGGAAAATGTGGTTTTTTTGACAATTGTTTATGTTTGCAAGGGATTCTGGGTAACAGAACCTGGTGGGAGGCAGTCCAGTCACCCCATCCTGGATTCCCCTGGGTGTCTAGTTTTCAAAAATGTATAGGTTTGCTAGGTTTCCCTAGGTGCCGGCAGAGCTAGGGTTAAAAACTACAGCTAGGCACTTTGCCAAAAAGGGTCATTTTTCACTGCGAAATTGAGGTGTGACCACATTGCGTTTTGCGCCGTTTCCTATCGCAGGCACTAGGTCGACCCACACAAGTGAGGTACCATTTTTCTCGTAAGACTTTGGGGAACGCGGGGTGGGGGAAATTTGTGGATCCACGCAGATTCCAGAACTTTCCACCACAGAAATGTGGGGAAAATGTGGTTTTTTTGACAATTTTTTATGTTTGCAAGGGATTCTGGGTAACAGAACCTGGTGGGAGGCAGTCCAGTCACCCCATCCTGGATTCCCCTGGTTGTCTAGTTTTCAAAAATGTATAGGTTTGCTAGGTTTCCCTAGGTGCCGTCAGAGGTAGGGTTCAAAAACTACAGCTAGGCACTTTGCAAAAAAAGGGTCATTTTTCACTGCGAAATTGAGGTGTGACCACGTTGCGTTTTGCGCCGTTTCCTGTCGCAGGCACTAGGCCGACCCACACAAGTGAGGTACCATTTTTCTCGTAAGACTTTGGGGAACGCGGGGTGGGTGGAAATTTGTGGATCCACGCAGATTCCAGAACTTTCCACCACAGAAATGTGGGGAAAATGTGTTTTTTGGGACAATTTTTTATGTTTGCAAGGGATTCTGGGTAACAGAACCTGGTGGGAGGCAGTCAAGTCACCCCATCCTGGATTTCCCTGGTTGTCTAGTTTTCAAAAATGTATAGGTTTGCTAGGTTTCCCTAGGTGTTGGCAGAGGTAGGGTTCAAAAACTACAGCTAGGCACTTTGCCAAAAAAGGGTAATTTTTCAGTGCGAAATTGAGGTGTGACCACGTTGCGTTTTGCGCCGTTTCCTGTCGCGGGCACTAGGCCGACCCACACAAGTGAGGTACCATTTTTCTCAGAAGACTTTGGGGAACGCAGGGTGGGTGGAAATTTGTGGATCCACGCAGATTCCAGAACTTTCCACCACAGAAATGTGGGGAAAATGTGGGTTTTTTGACAATTTTTTATGTTTGCAAGGGATTCTGGGTAACAGAACCTGGTGGGAGGCAGTCAAGTCACCCCATCCTGGATTCCCCTGGGTGTCTAGTTTTCAAAAATTTATAGGTTTGCTAGGTTTCCCTAGGTGCCGGCAGAGCTAGGGTTCAAAAACTACAGCTAGGCACTTTGCCAAAAAGGGTCATTTTTCACTGCGAAATTGAGGTGTGACCACGTTGCGTTTTGCGCCGTTTCCTGTCGCAGGCACTAGGCCGACCCACACAAGTGAGGTACCATTTTTCTCGTAAGACTTTGGGGAACGCGGGGTGGGTGGAAATTTGTGGATCCACGCAGATTCCAGAACTTTCCACCACAGAAATGTGGGGAAAATTTGGTTTTTTTGACAATTTGTTATGTTTGCAAGGGATTCTGGGTAACAGAACCTGGTGGGAGGCAGTCAAGTCACCCCATCCTGGATTCCCCTGGGTGTCTAGTTTTCAAAAATGTATAGGTTTGCTAGGTTTCCCTAGGTGCCGGCAGAGCTAGGGTTCAAAAACTACACCTAGGCACTTTGCAAAAAAAGGGTAATTTTTCATTGTGAAAATGTGGTACGTCCACGTTGCATTTTGAGCCATTTCCTGTTGTGGGCACAAGGGCTACCCACACAAGTGAGGTACCATTTTTATCGGGAGACTTAGGGTAACACAGAATTGTAGAGCAACTGTTATTACCTATTGACTTTCGATGCATTTCTGCCTTCCAAATGAAAGACAATGTGTAAAAAATAAGTCATTTTGAAAAATGACCTATAATTCTCATGCTAGTATGGGTACTCCCAATTTCGGAAATGTGCAAATATCTACTGTTTCTAAAATCTACATTTTGTTCCCATTTCAGAAATACATAGGTGTCTTTCATAACAATTTTTCCATGTATACATTTTCCCAAAATAATTGCTATATACCCGGTACTTAAAAAAAAATCATTGCAAGATGTTGCTCAATTATTGGCTCTGGGTTCAGTCGGGTGCTTGGTGAACCTACAAGTCCTATATATCCCCACAACCAGAAAGGTCCAGCGGATATAACGGTATATTGCCTTCAAATAGCTGTCATAATTAGAAGAAGTTACAGGTGAAAACGTTGACACAAATGGCTGTTTTTTTCAACTAATTTTCAATTTTTCCTTTATTTAACTGTTAGTTTCTATAAGGAAAACTTTAAGGATCTACACAAATGACCCCTTGCTGAATTCAGAATTTTGTCTACTTTTCAGAAATGTATGGCTTTCCAGGATCCATTATTGGTTTCATACCCATTTCTACCATTAACTGGAAGGAGGTTGAAAGCACAAAAAATAGCAAAAATAGGCTATGTCCCAGAAAAATGCCAAAACTGTGTAAAAAAGTTGGTTTTCTGACAAAAGTCTGCTTGTCCCTGAAAGCTGGGAAGATGGTGATTTCATCCCCACAACCCCTTTTTGATGCCATTTGCAGGGAAAAATCAAGACGCTTTCATCTGTAGCCCTTTTTTCGCATTTTTCCAAAAAAAAAAAAATTTAGCTGTATTTTGACTAATTTCTGGGTCCCTCCAGGGGAATCGACAAACCCTGGGTACCTTTACAATCCCCATGATGTTAGAAAAAAAGGACGCAAATTTGGCATGGATACCTTATGTGGTCAAAAAGTTACAGGGGCCTAAGCGCGCACTACCCCAAATAGCCAAAAAAAGGCTTAGCACAGGAGGGGAAAAGGCCTAGCAGCGAAGGGGTTAATATGATGGATCTAATGATATTTGTTTCATGTGCTTACTTTGCCTTTGATGTACATATTATGACTGTTCAGTATGAGTGATGACATGGATGTGGTGTGTTTGTGGATTGTTTTAAATTTGTTTTGTATATATATTTATTGTTAAATTCTTAGTAAAGAATCAATTTTGTATTTTCCAATAAACACATCTTTGTCCTGGTCCCTCCATATAACAGAATTGTTATAATTTAGTGTTGTATTAAGTTTGAGTTCCCCTAGGAATTTACACTGTGTATTATTTCCCTGCCTAGAGGAACTCCCTATTAGAAGCAGGGGGGCCCTTTTCCATTTACGCTTATTTAACAGAAAACTTACATTTGATAACATGGAGCCCAAAACTGATTTAAATATACAAATGTGCAAAGGAAATGCAACTTTTCCCACCGTGTGTTATCAAATTGATCCTTAAAACAAACGGTAAGATTAAAAAGATATTGTTATTTTAGAGTAATTATATTACCTTAAATTAAACCAATTGTGTGTGATCCTTCATTCTAGTGGAGGCACAAATATCAAAGCGAGCCAGCTATATTTTTCGTTTTGTCAATCTCTACAATTATTCATCTCACTTTTATGGTCTCTAATGGGAGGGATATTAACCTAAATATATTTATAGCATATCACAAATTAAAAAAATAGAAATCGTACATTCACATGTATAATACAAACACAACCGAGTTGGTGTACAGTCTTAGCACATCTCACAGATCAAATACAAGAGACAAACACCACTGAAGAAGAATATATCCAAAATTGCATAAGTGGAAAAAGCCCACAATTATTCAATCAATCAATATCCTTTTAGGCATCATAGCAAATTTGCATTAGTCCAGAACCCCTATGACACCAACATGTCTGAGTTTTGGAGCCTCCTATCTGAAAGGACTTCGTAATCAAGACTACAACAGTCATCAATAAAGAAAAAACATATGAAGAGAAAACCGTATTGGGCTTCCATGACTTTAAAAGGAAAAAATTAACAGAACTAATCTAATAATTCCAAAAGGCACCTTCTCAGTAATATCTACAGAAATAATGGACACTAACTTCATACTTTATGTAAAAAAGGGGGCGGGGGGTAGTGTACAATTCTCTTTTATTATAACTAAGAAGGAAGAGGAATTACAACGGTATGATTCCTGCATGGAACAAAAGTTAAAATTAGAAGAAGAATCACCCACAGGCCTGTTAAAGTGAATACTAAATATATTTATCCATAAAGATTTCTTTGAAAACCATCAACCCGTGCAATGTAAATGATTCTTTAACACATAATGGCCACAGGAATCTGCAACACAAAATCTAATTGATAATAGTTTACTTTTAATGTTTATGCAAATTCCATCTCATAGTATTCTGCAGATTCAGTGTTAAAGGCCTGCATTAGCACATTTAGTCATCAACAGAGGTAAAAAAACGTTTACGGTTTGCATGGACTGTAAATACTGTCTACAGAATCAAAAGCAATAAAACTGTAATGTATTCAAGAGGCGGTATTCCGAAGAACAGTCCAGTGTTTATATTGCAGGCGTCCCAAGATGCTTGGAGGGGCTATTAGCATTTTTATTAGATCGTGAGC
Source organism: Calotriton arnoldi (assembly GCA_963921515.1). Taxonomy (NCBI): domain Eukaryota; kingdom Metazoa; phylum Chordata; class Amphibia; order Caudata; family Salamandridae; genus Calotriton; species Calotriton arnoldi. The sequence continues at coordinate 1,038,231 of CAWUFW010005212.1, read as the reverse complement.
AGCAAGCCTAAACGTACTGGCTTGGATGCATCATCTGCAATACTAAAATGGCGTGGGTTCGGAGCTTTATGTTGCTGAAGAAAGCACATGAATGGAATTTAGCTCCAAAGGGACTGTGCGACTAGAGTGCAGCTGAGAACACTATGGTGCAGTTTACACCCGCCATCTTGCTGTTATAAACTAAGTCATTCAACAGAATAAAGAGAAAGTAAATGCTTTGTTAAATGGGACTAAACCCGTGGGCCGAATAGTGGAAAAACATACCCAGAGGAAGCCTACTCTAAGTGCCCATTTATAAATAGTACTTACTACAACTGAAGATACTGATGCATGTACTAACAGTGGTTACAGACAGGAGACAATGAAGTGAATGCACTGCAAGAGGAAGTGTTGTAGGGATTCTGCACATACACAGAGCTATGCACAGGATAATAGGACCTCGGAGTATAGTGGTGAACCAACCATGCACCTTAGTACCCACAATCCCAATCCGACTAGCTTTAGCGTCTCATTAGTAACGATGCTACCAATGATTAGACAACCCAGAACACGGTCTCTCTCTCTCAGGACTCGCGGGAGCAAGAACACCCTTTCATAACTCACTCATACTTGTCCACAACGTGCGTAATAAGAGACACAGTATAGTTTAAAATGTTTATTTCAACTATCGTGCTCTAAGATACAGTACACGTGCCAGTACTATCAGCATAATGCATAATGATAAAATAATAAGCATAGTTACAATTCCATAGAATACAAACGGGAAAGCATTTCATAAAGCAGTGGATATAGGGCTAAATGACCATACCACCCTCCCCGTGCTATTAGCTAGTTTATTATAAAAATAGAAGACCTCTGGGAATTGTCAGGCGAACCCTCATACTTCAATATCTAGATGCAAGGACATCATCAGACAAGCACAGCTCTTCTCCCTGGAAAGGATTTTCTCCAAGTGCCACAAACAACGAGATCACAATATTAAAAGCACACAAATTTCTCCAGTGCAGCTGTACATAGTGTTATGTCTAAGTGCGAGGGACTGGCCAGATCAGCAAGAACAAGGGACGTTGTTTTTCGACCTTGTACATGTTGTGCAGACGAAACCCACAGGGAACAGGAGAAAAGGTGAAAGGCAGAAAGGCAGACAGTTCTAATATAGCCGGGCACAAGCAGAGGCTGGAAAAACAAAGTCACAAAGTAACGTGCGCAAAAAGGCATCATGGCAGCCAGGCCTAGGCCAACTTAGCAATGCAGACCATGAGGCCACAAACCACATGACACCCTCCCCTGGTCAGTCCATTGGCGAAGACATAGGACGAAGACAGAGTTCAAATAGATGGAGCAGAACGGAATCGTCTGTGTTGGAATAGTCCGAATGAGTGGGAGAGAAAAAAAAATTGCAAAATAAAAAATTCCAGTGAGGCAGGACGCTGAAAGCGGAGGCCCCTTAATCCAATACAGTGTAAGTGCAGAAAAACGCCACACCTTCCAAGAGGACATCGTTGGAATCATCAGAAAAAAGAGACGCCATCCAGTTCACCAAATCAAAACTGCATTCATGTTCCTCGCAAGAGGGAGCAGTAAACAGCATTGCGGGACAACTTGCGTGATACTCAATATAACTTTGTTGTAGGAGAGTCTGAGCAGCCGCCCAGACATCCCATTGTGCCAAAATTCCAAGTGCAGCCGCACGCGCCATGAAGCCATCACCGGAACAGTCCCGTTCATGGGCCTCTAAGGGACCCACCAACTGGACAAAATCCGGGTCAGACAGAGACGTATTGGAGAGGCAATAATCCAAGGACCATGAGAAAGGACATCGGATGCAAGACATCACTGGTTGCACGCAAGTGAAATACGCAAAGCGAAAAGAAAGTCTATAGGACACACTAAGTGTCGCCAATGGCAGGATGCCGAAGCCGGCGAGGATGCGTTCACGGAGCATCCGGAGTCGACCTTGGTCGATGAGGCCCCCAGGAAGTGCAGCCATTGCGTAGCAAACAGACCAAAAGCAATATACCAGCCGCTAAGGCGAGGATCAATGGAAAGCCGCCAAAGACGCTGGAAAAAATGGAATGAATAAAAGCCGGTATTACACCAAAGATAGTTTGAAAGGAGGTAACAAGGCCAGAGCCCACAACTTTAAAAAAGTGCACAAGACCTTCGGTGTGTGATGCATTGAAAACACGGTGAATCAGCTCACCGAAATGTTGTGGGAGGTTTGTGTTCAAAAGGGCCTGTATTTCACTGTGGGTACTAGCCACCTGGAGGATGAACGTCTCCCGTGCGGATGTGAGCATAACCTCCTGATTCAATAATAGCGCCTTTATTCTGCTCAATTTATTGAAATCTGCCTTCAAAGTCGGAATGGAAGGCCAAATGGAACTATCAATGATGTCGTGCGGGGGAGGAAAAAGCACATTTTTGCAGCACACTACCCGGTGGGAAACAGTTACAATATAGGGGATGCCAGCCAGCATTCCACAGCAGTGCTGATTATTCAGAAGGAGATAGCTACCATTTGCAAGCACAGTGAAAGTAGGAGATATAGCAGGAGCAGGAATGCCCTTTAAAACACAAGCAAGATTCGGAGCCGAAACATTACAAGCTCCGTGCAATTTAATGTTTTTGCAAATAAGGGAATGACCCACAGTAGAATCGCATGACTCTCCTGTGAGAAAAACTTCCTTTCCGTCCCTAAGGCATTTATACACGAAAGGCAGGGACCAAAGTTCATGCAGGAAGGCACTGCCCAAGGGCTGAAAACGGCCCACAGGATAATGTTTCATGCATGAACTGAATTCAAATAAAGAAAAAGGCAAGGTGATAACCCGGTGAACTAGCCATACTGCAGAATCCAATTCCGCCACAGAGAATGGTAAGGGCTCTATTTTTTCGATATGTAACAGAGTGTATGTTGCATCCTTCATGGACATGAATTGCTGTTTTTCAGTTAAATTAAACGGCAAGAATAAGGCAGAGGTGTTCAAAAAATGCCAAGGAATCTTACCCATTTTAAGTGTTTGCAAAGTCCATGCAAACTGCATCACTGAACACAATTGATTTTGACCATGATATAACACAGAAACATCATCTTGTACAATATCAACAACAGAGGAAATAATATTCTCTAATGTGTAAATGCGAGAAGAAAGGGTATTAATACTATTGTCAACAACAGCAAGCACCTTTTCTAAATTTGCTTGATCGATCTCCCGAAGACGGGAAGCAGCCTCAATTTGTGAAAGCTTCCAGAGTTCATTGTAAGTTTCATAAATGAATCTCTTAGGTCGGGGGCCACGAGGCCCCAGAACAAAATCGGACAGATCAATGTTGCCTGATAGGAGGGATAAATGTTGTTTAACAGAATCTAAGGAAGAGTGCTGCAACCACTGTTTACACAATTTACCAACAGAATATGTTGTAACAGTACGAGAGTCAGAAAACCTTGGATCTCGTCGATCCTGTTTGTAACCAGGAGCCGTGTCATGAAAACGCAGTTGGCAGGCATCTGATGCTATGGGCCAAGCCAACCAGGGTGACTGTACAAACGTAGAGACATTAAACGAATTGTTTTGAAACAAAGCTTGCAAAGTGTCAAGGGAAATATTGAAATGCAAGCTCTCGCTGGGAGTGGAAGACAATACGGGAATGGATGAAGCATTTAATTGTTTGGAAGTAGCCAAACCCCAACAGGTCGTTTGATAGATAGTATGATTTAAAAATAAAATTTGGGCCGGGATTAGGCAAGCACGGTGCAAGGCTTCCGTGCCTTGCACCTGCCATGATTTGGTGCCCCAAATAGATTTCAAGTCAATGGTGTCCTGCCAGTGCTCATACCCACCCACAGCTAAGGCGTTCAAAAAGGAACCCGAATATAGCAATTTAGTGTGGGTCAACATGATTTTCCGAGTGGACAAAGTGTTTAATTTAAAATAATAGGACCCAGGGTTCGATCTATCAAAGTCTGTAAAATAAGTAAACTTATTTCTAAGAGTTTGGGAGCTAACTGGCAAAGGGATCGGTCAATGTTCCCATTGGGTGTAATTAAAAGAACCCCGAGGGTACTTGGTTTATGGAGAAAGTGGTTGCCCCAATGCTGGTAACAATATAAGTCAGCATAATTTGCAGAATTTATATACAGATCTTCAGCATTAAAGGCAGCATAATATTTCAAATCAGTAAATAACGATTCAACTGCATGCACATCCCAATCATCAGAATGAATATTACTTTTAACGACATCACCCATTGAAACACGGAGGACATTTGGTACATTAATAATCTCGGTTGGTCCATGAATTTGGAAATTTACCGCATCCCACACGATGCCATCAGCGACCGGGAAAGCTGAAATGTTCACAAAAGTGTGGTCACGCTTCATGATGTGCGAAGAAGAATGTGGAGCCAAAGTTCCAGCGACACAGTTCACTGCAGAGCGTTCTGGTAAATAGTGACCATTGATGAGTAGAAAAAAAACTGTCACAAAGCCAATGGACATGAACAGAAAAATCAGGAATAGTACCAACCAGATGTATGTCCATGGTGGGATCAAAAAATTGTCTCTGAACCAGGATACAAAAATACTGAATCTGGACGGGAGAAGCGCTGAGGTGGAATCCGAATCAAAGGAAGAACAGGTTGGGCTCAGTGGCGTTGTTGGTAGGTGAGCCACCGACTCGGTGGCGGGGTATGTATACTCGGTCTCCTCGTTGCAGGGGGAATCCGGGTAGTCGAGCAGGCGATCAGGCAAATCTACCATCTCAATGGCAACATCAGTGACCGTGTGGGCTGGAGGTCCACAAACATTTGTCCTGGAAATGGCTGGACAAGAGGACCGCTGGTGTTACGCTATTCAGGATCAGCCAGATGTTGTAGCTTGACATTGTCCACTGAGATGTATCTGTTGTCCATGCAACCAGGAAGCGGTGGTAAGATGACTGTACGAGTACCCTTCAAGCCAAGGACTGGAACCGGTGCACGATAAGAGGGGCCAAATTCTTTTTTGTTCTCCACCTTCTCTCGGACCAAATCTCCAACCTTCGAAAGCCAGCCGGCAACCGGAATCTGCAGCACAGCGTCTGTGGCTGAAGGTAAATGTTCGTTTGCAAGTTTGTCATAGGCTTCTTGTAAGTCCTGCAACATAGTAGAATGGTTATCTACATCAAAGATTGCGGATTGCGCCGCCATGTCTAGACCATCAGGGTTGGGCACAAACATTCGTATGCCATAGAGCATTTCGTATGGGGTCCGCCCACCCAGAGGTCTTCTAGGGAGATTATTAAGTGCACGTTGTACGGTATACAAGTGGGCCAGCCAGTTCCTGCCAGCCTAAGACTCTAGCTGTCAAGGATTGCTTTAAGTCACGGTTCATTTGTTCAACAATCGAATTGCCCTCAGGCCGATATGGAGACGAAAATTTCACCCGCACCCCCAGTGACCCCATCGCGTCCTTGTATGCCTTAGAGGCGAACGCCGGACCTTGGTCAGAATGGAAGGTGCCACAGGCAAAAATTCCCACAAAGACACGCAAATCCCTTAGGACATTTCGAGCGTCAGCACTCCGTTGTGGCCAAACCCATATGAAATGTGCACGAATCCACTGCAACTAAGATGTATTTATACGCAGTGTCAGAGGAGAAGGGACCGCAGTGATCCAGGTAAACACACCCAAAAGGTCTGTTAGAAATGCAGAGTGGTGTTTGTGGTGGTCGTGTAACCGTTGAAGGCTTAATTTGCTGACAAACGTCACAAGAAAGCACATAAGTACGGGTCAGTTTATATAAACCACGCCACCGGTAACGCTGCTGCAAGATGGAAACCGTCGCAGATACGCCAGCATGGGCCGAAGCCAAGCCTTCGTGTGCGGCCGTTATCAAGGAAAGTCTGCGTTCCGCATTGGGAATCAGCCGATCACCAACGTCTGGAATGATTACGTAAGGAACCTGATCGGGACCTACTTGATAAGAGTATTTGGAAGGGAAACCCCGTGGGTAATTAGCACCTTCCTTTGTTGCAGCAATAGCTGTCAAAATATCATTATCTATTTTAGTCATGGATCTTGTAACTGCGGCTACTGTGCACGTGACTACTGCTGATTTGGCAGCTTCATCTGCTAAACCGTTACCGACAGCGTGTCGCCCACACGCTGGTGGCCAAGAGTGTGAATCACCTGTGTGAGAAGCAGAAGTTGTTTAAGATCTGCCACTCGAACCCAAAGCATCTTATGCTTAATTGTGCTGCCTTTTGCATCTCCATAGTCGTTTTGCGACCAAAAGAATAGATTGTCATTGAAAGATTGAACACTGTAGTAAAAATCGCATACAACAAGGGTTGTCACGTCTGGCTTAGCGAACTCAAGTGCGAGCACCAAAGCGCGCAGCTTGGCCAATTGTGCAGTACTGTCTCCGAGTGCCTGTGTGTGCACTACAGTCGATTTGAACTCACCGTTCACCATGGTACCTGCAACAATAGCACATGCTGCTGAATAAGCATGCTTGGACCCCGTGGCCGGTTGTGCCGAACAATCGGTATAGATAATACATTCGTACTCCTCAAGCGGTAGCAAGGACAGAGGAGGAGGATGAACAAATTCATACTGTAAGAACTCCTGTGTCTGAAGAGAGGAATCAAAGATAAAAGTGACATCCGGGGATGTCAGAGATGTAGCCCATTGTATCCAACGGGGGTGCAAAGCCTTAGAGTTCGGGACACTTGCTTTCGTCACTGCCTCAAGGGCAGGATATGGTGTTACCACCAAAATGCGTTTTCCCTGTGCCAGTGCGCGTTCCTTTAGAATCGCCATTTGCACTGCAGTCAAAACTTTCTCCACTGAGGAAAAGCGCATTTCTGCTGAAGTTTAAAGATGTGACTTGTATGCAATCGGTACTGTGTCACCTTCCTTAAAGGTTAAGTACGTGAAACCCACTGACCCTGGAACGATTCTAATCACCAGGTTTGTGTGGTTATCACGAGTCAACAAGAATTTAGATTCAAGTAGATCAGACTGCAAAGATTGCAGTATAGAGGAATGCTCGGTAAGCCAGCATGACTTCGAAAAGTTAGGTTGTATCAAGGCATAAAGAGGCTTGATACACTGGGCATATTCGGGAATGTAAGTACGCCCGAAGTTCAGAAAACCCAGTAAAGACTGAAGCTTCTTCAGAGTGGTTGGAGGGCACAAAAGTGCGCATTTCTCCAAGAAATGGGGAGCTAAGCCCTTACCTTCATTGTTGAGCTCATAGCCCAAAAACAAAACGGTAAATTCAGCAATGTGAGATTTGGCAAAATTAAATTTGTATCCTAAGACCGCAAATTCAAGAATAATGCGGTCCACTCGGGAAAGATGCGGCCATAATTAGTCGTCTGTCAGATAGATATCGTCGACATACGAACAAGCATCTGGGTCTATGCTGTCCAACAAAGAGACCACACGGGCGGCGAATACACCCGGGCTGTTCTTGTAGCCCATGGGTAAACGCCGGAATTTGATTTGTTTCCCACCGGAAGTGAAAGCGCTCCATTGGCTGCACTCCGGGGACAAGTTGTGCGTGTAAAATCCATTGGATAGGTCAAGTGTCGTTTTATATTTTTTACGAACAAGACTGCCTACAAGCGCAGAACTGTGGGTATTTTGTACCGCAAAGGTCCGACAATGAGAGTTCAAATGTCGGTAATCCAAAACTAGGCGGTACGATCCATCGGTTTTAGAAACCGCGAAAAGGGGATTATTCATTGGTGATACGCATGTTTCAATTGCTCCTTGATATTCTAACTGTGTCAGAATGTCGGAAATGGGACCTTTAGCTTCCCGCTTGATGGGATATTGGGGTTGTGGCTGTGGCAGCGACCGCAAAGGAATATCATGGGGGGGAGAGTCTTCATCCCAGCCCACGTGATTACGGTATAACGCCGGAGCCAGGGCCCCAGCCCATTCAGCTGCGAGAGCCTCCGCTTTGTCCTTGGGGACATGACGAGAAAAGCTCGGAAGGATTACCTCCTCCCTCTACGCGCAGCAAGTACGAATGGGGGCGGCCAATCCGCCTCTGCCAACAAAATGTCGTAAGAAGAGGTCAGATTCTCCCAAAAAATCCCTTTAATAACACGCTGGATGTCACCTTCAATTTGAAGGACAATATTAAATAGTCTATCAGGGGGTGCCACTCTGGTGTCTGCTGTCTCGACAGTAATGAATGTGTCAGTTGCTGTCGCCTCCACATGAGGACGTAGCGCCTCCCGCACTATGGTAACGTCCGCGGCGCTGTCTAGGAGCGTCACTGCTCACGTCCAATTCAGGAGTCTTGTTCTCACCATCTGTGGCATACCTCGCTGTTACAGCTGCAACTTTCTTCTTCTGAAACTGTGGGCGAGAACGTGGAAATTCTTTGGGTTTCCCTCGGACTTGTGGTCGAGGTTGGTCTCGTCCCTGTGGAGCCTCACGACCCCTGCCTCTATGATGGCGTTCTCCTCCACCAGTCTGGGAGGTCGATGGTGCCTGTGAAGAACGAGGAGAACGCGGATCAGGGACTTGAAATCTCTCTGGAGATTTAATTCTCGCTCTGTCGCGCAAATCATAAGTGCGTTCAGAAGATACCGAAACCGGGGATGCGCCACGGGATCCTGGTTTTTTATGTTGCTTACCCTGTTTCTTCAACCTCCAGTTCTTTTTAGTAAAGAACGGTCTCTCATCTTTCTCAGACTGAGTTTTTGTTGTGGCTCTGATTGAGTTTGCGTTTTAGCAAAAGGCTTAACTCCCAAACTATTGCGGCCAATGGTTTTATAAGCTTGTGCAATAATTTTCGGTAATTCGCGTGGCCTGTCCGGTTCTGGGACTAAAGCCAAAGCATTAGCTACTTGAAAGTTAACTGCATCGCCCTTGACGTTCGCAAGGACTAAATCAGCTACTACATCGAACACTCCCACCAGTCTCATCCACAAATTCCACAGCTGCTTCAGGGCCATGCTCATCCTGCACTCGTTTAATTACAGAGGGGAGAACTGTCATAGAAGGAGTGCCGAAACACTTCGCATATACTGCTGCGAATACCTTGCCCCAGTTGTTGCATTCTGCCAACTCGGGAATTAATTTTTTGGGGAAACTAATCGTTAAAATTCTGTGTTTTTCCACAGGAGAAGTATTTGGAAAAACTGCCTCCAGCTGGTCAAATTTTTCTGCAAGCCAATAAGGCAAATCGTCCTTATTTTGTGGGCGCTTGCCCATCACCGAATTAACCATGACGGGACTTATGGTTACACCGCCCGGTCCAGCTGGATGCACCGCAACTCCAGGAGGGGCTCCCTGAACGTTGCCTGTAACATACTGTACTAAGGCTCTGTGAACGCGTATCAAAGACGTATGTAATTCATGCAGTTCAGCAACCGCAAGCGTCAAATAACGCGGATGTGGGGTATACCCTGCCAAAACTGGCCAAGTGGCCCGTCTATAGATAGGGGGCCTAAACGAACCGGGGTGACCGGATGTGGGAGGGTGCCATTAAACCAAATACGGTATTGCCTTGCCGTAAGTGGTACTTCAAGAGCCTGATAAGGCCGATAAGCATTGGGTAGGGCAGTGAGAGTGTACTCATGGAACAAATCGTCCGTTCCATCCACCGCCGGAAAAGTGACCCAAGAGTAAGACACCTCAAAGTGGTGAGCCGGGGCAGCTTGCACCACAAAGATAAGTGAGACACCCGCGTCTGACACTCCATAAGCCAGTAAATGAGCCCGGAGCGCAGCGCGGCTATGTGCCGGTATATTTATATCCGCCATTAAGACCAGAAATGATCAACAACCTAATATGAGGCAGCACAATATAGGGTTTACTTAAACACCTTTTAATAACTTCAAGCTTGAAAGAACCTATAAAAACGTCAATATAGGAGGTATCACCCTCACACACGTTTCCGGAAGCGTATGCGAAGGGTGTTGTGGACAAGCACAAGTACTACTCAAGCGTCTCGCAGATAAGCAGCCCACTACGTTGGTGGCGCCATGTTGTAGGGATTCTGCACATGCACAGAGCTATGCACAGGATAATAGGACCTCGGAGAATAGTGGTGAACCAACCATGCACCTTTTACCCACAATCCCAATCCGACTAGCTTTAGCGTCTCATTAGCAACGATGCTACCAATGATTAGAGAACCCAGAACACGGTCTCTCTCTCTCAGGACTCGCGGGAGCAAGAACACCCTTTCATAACTCACTCATACTTGTCCACAACATACGTAATAAGAGACACAGTATAGTTTAAAAAGTTTATTTCAACTATTGTGCTCTAAGATACAGTACACGTGCCAGTACTATCAGCATAATGCATAATGATAAAATAATAAGCATAGTTACAATTCCATAGAATACAAACGGGGAAAGCATTTCATAAAGCAGTGGATATAGGGCTAAATGAACATACCACCCTCCCCGTGCTATTAGCTAGTTTATTATAAAAATAGAAGACCTCTGGGCATTGTCAGGCGAACCCTCATACCTCAATATCTAGATGCAAGGTTTACATCATCAGACAAGCACAGCTCTTCTCCCTAGAAAGGATTTTCTCCAAGTGCCACAAACAGCGAGATCACAATATTAAAAGCACACGAATTTCTCCAGTGCAGCTGTACATAGTGTTATGTCTAAGTGCGAGGGACTGGCCAGATCAGCAAGAACAAGGGACGTTGTTTTTCGACCTTGTACATGTTGTGCAGATGATACCCACAGGGAACAGGAGAAAAGGTGAAAGGCAGAAAGGCAGACAGTTCTAATATAGCCGGGCACAAGCAGAGGCTGGAAAAACAAAGTCCCAAAGTAACGTGCGCAAAAAGGCATCATGGCAGCTAGGCCTAGGCCAACTTAGCAATGCAGACCATGAGGCCACAAACCACATGACAGAAGTCTAGCATCCAGTATGTTGTCCATAATACATGTCATCATATTTGCGGGCCAGGTTGCTATGTTTATGGGCTAAATAAGTCCAAAAGTGCAAAAAAGCCAAAGAAAAAACATCTTTTCTAGTGAGTAATATAAACATCTTCGCAAATCAAAAAATGATCCGGTGTGAAAAAATAAGCAGAGCATGATGTCCCTGAAAAATGCAGCATATGTAATGACAATTCATTTTGCAATTAATTATAAACACAGACATGGTAGTAGGTGAAGTCAATTGCCACAATAATGGGTTGCATGCAGCTATGCCTATGAATAGACATGGAATAAATAGCCCAAACAACTACTCTGTGAAAACCGAAACTATATGTAGTTCAATTCACATCTTGGTCAGCAATTATATAGAGGCAGAAAAGATGCACATCATTAACTCTTGGATAACTGCTTACAATGTACTACTCATGTTTAACACACAGGTCACCTCAATGGTTATGAGTCACTCATGATGTAGTTGGTAGAAAGATATATCTAGGTAGGAAACATTTCAAATTTATAATGGAGCTAGACATGTATTCACATGCTCCAAACAATGGCTTCATTGAGTCCTTTATCAATATCCCTGAGGTGCAGCTTCCAGCTATTCTCCTGCAGAGAATAGCTGCATTCCATATATATTTTAGAATTCGGTTGGAATTGTTCTTTCAGTGCTAGACCTATCAGCCATTGGGTGGTCTGCTTCCAACCTTTTTGCTTTTCTCCTCCATTTTTGATGATCTTGTTTTTTGTTATCCTTAGGACTCTGTATACGTTACCACTGCTAACCAGTGCTAAAGTGAATGTGCTCATTCGCTAAAACATGTTAACATTAGCTTACACCCACTTGGCCCATTTAATTTACTTGGAAGTCCCTGGTCAAGTGGTCCTATATGTACCCAGGGCCTGTAAATTAAATGCCTGCAGCACTAGTTGTTCCACCCACTTAAGTAGCCTTTCAAACATGCCTCAGGTCTGTCGTTGCAGCTTCTGTGTGCAGTTTTAAACTACTGTTTTGAACTAGAAAAATAAACCTGTAGCCAGTCCCAAACCTTCCATTTTATTACATATGTCACCCCTATGGTAGGCCCTAATTAGCTCAGAGGGGAAACATCCTTTACCCCGCAATCTCAACAACGAACTGCCTTTACAACGCAGTCAATACCCCGACTGCAATGTTACCACTTGTTACTTAACCACGCAAGTCATTAAAACGACTTGCTTTAGGGGGCACGTTGTTGGACTGGTGTTGGATTTTTAAGTCCCACACCTTCCCTGCTGTTGTGTATACTCGAGTTGGAACAGTAATTTATACTATTCCAAAGTCCAGCGTACCCTAAAATAGATCATTGTAACGACTTGTGTGGGAAAGTAATGCATGGTAACGTCACAGTCTGGGTAGTGACTGCGTTGTAAGGGCATGCATGGTAAATGCATGCAGGGTTCCATTATACAGCCTAGAGGGCAGGATGCAGTGTATTTAAAAAGTTGGACATGTACGTTTAACTTTTACATATCCTGTTAGTGAAAAACTCTTAAATTTGTGTTTTCACTACTGCATGACCTGGCTCTCCCTCAGGATAACATTGGGTTACCTTATTGCATTTATTAAGTAATAACTTTCAATTGGGAGCATGGAGGAATCTCGAGTTTGGTGTCTAAAGAATTGTAATATAAAGTCTTCTTTAATGGCAAAGTTAGATTTCAAGTCCCAATTCTGAAACATTTCACTTTTAGAAAGTTGGCAATTTCTTGTCCCAGTCATTTGGGGCCTGCAGCCTGTATCCTGGGTCACATGACTAGGTGTAGCAGGCAGTTGGTATTGTGCATTTCTCCCAGGAAGGGAGAAATAGGGGGAATAGATGGGGGTAAGATGTGCCATCTCTGACTTGATGGGGAGACAGACCTGTCACCTACCATACTTGCCCATCACAAGGCCTCAGCCTGAGCACACTCACAAAGGGTATGACGCTAGTCAGCTGTGTTTGACATGGTTAGCCACCAAATGCTAAACCTTAGGTTGAAGGAGGGGTCGAAGGGACTTTACTGGAGGGGATTAAATCTTATCTAACTAATAGATCTCAGGCAATCTCACTCCCGCCCTTTCACTCGGAATACAAGAGAACAGAGCATGGGGTGCTATAGGACTCTATACTGAGCCCCATACTCTTCAATATATATCTACGACCACTGCTGGTCCACATTAGATCTTATGGAATCTCATATGTAAACTATGCTGATGACGCACAGCTGAATTTGGCCCTTCCAGTGGAAGGACTGCACATTTGCATGAATGAGATGGCAAGCTGGTTGAGAAAGAACTGAAATTTAATGGCGGAAAGACGAAGTTTCTATGTTGCTCACCCTCTAAGGAGCCTCGCTGTCGTCCAAAGGGCTTTTGGTCTTGATCCATGCAGAAAACCTCAATGCAACCCAGGTAGTACGTAACCTAGGAGTACACCTTGACCACAAGCTAACCATGGAAACCCATATTAACAAAACAGCAATCACCTGTTTTGGTCTTCTCCGAAAACTTTGGAAGTGTTCCACTCCTGCCCCAGCCAGAACGAAAGTTAGTAGTCCAAAGTACGATTCTAAGCAGAATCGACTACTGTAATGCGCTTCTCCTGGGGGCTCCAAAGTACCCGATAAAGAGGCTACACCGAGTACAATCAATAGCTGCAAAGCTTGCTCTGAACAAATCTAGATACGACTCATCTTCAAGTACACTCAAGTACACTAAAAGAGCTACATTGTCTCCCAGTCAAAGAGAGGATCATCTTTAAATCCAGTGACTCAGAGCCAGCAGCTGAAAAATAAAACTATATTCTATCATTGTTTTATTTTTCACCTGTTGGCTGAGCCAGCGTGTGTAGGAAGGGACGGGGCTGGGGCCATGGGAGGGTGGAGCAGGACTGGTTGGTGCACTTCTAAGTGCACATGTGTTTGGACAGCTGTCTTAGGCTGGCCAAATACACATGTGCACTTAGGTTTCTCCAACACAGCTGTTTTAAACAGCCGGGTAAGAGAAACAGCACAGACTCCCTGTGCCTGAGCGGAGCGTCAAACCAGCACGCTCAGGCCAATCCCCGTGCTGCTCTCATAGCATGAGAGCGGTGTGGGGATTGCACAGGGAGTCTGTGATGCTGTCCCAGTGTCTGCTGGGACCAGGGAGAAAAACAGTGAGGCGCGACGCGGGAGGCGACCGGCAGCTTTAGGTAACTCTTCCTGTTTTAAATTATTATTAATAAACTCCCCCCGTGCCCCCCTTTCCGCGCTCCTCCACCCACCCCCCCACTTTTTGTTTGTGGCAACTCATTGGCATTACAAAGACACTTTAGACAGCACAGACCTCCGAGGAACCTATGTTCTACTTTGGCTAACCTAGTCTGCATCCCAAAATTCAGGAGAGTAAGGTCAGGAGGAAGACCTTTTCATGTAAAGGCTGCCCAACTATGGAATAGACTCTCGGCCACCCATAGAGCCAGTACAAGACTTTCTAGTTTTAGAAGCAACTTGAAAACCTCGCTCTTTCCGAAATAGTCGATAGAGAAAAAAAAGGGTCTACTTTGAGTTCACTGATGCACTTTTTGAGAAAATCTTTCAGTGTGGTTACCAGCTAGGGTCTATAGCGCCAAGATGCCTGTCAGGTGAATGTATGCACTTTAAAAAAATGTCTGTTGCTTACTACTACTAGTCTTTTGTGTCCCAAGACAAGCTGGAGCCACAGTAGGGAAGTGGGACATTCCAACACCTCTGGGGTAGAAACCTCCAGAGGGTACCAAGTATAAATAATGAACTCACAGAGACAACTTTTCAGTACACCTCTGGGTCTGTGGAAGACTCAGAAGGACTTCTGTGCTGCTCTGCAAGAAGTACTACTACTCTGTTGCCACCTCCCCCTGCCCTGCTGCCCTGCTGCCCTCTGCCCTGCTGCCCTGCTGTCCTGCTGTCCTGCTGTCTGAGTGAGAATGACTTGACCTGCATACTGAACCCAGGACCATCAGAGTGACTTTAAGGGCTGGTTGGCTGGCCTCCTAATGAGAGCCTCAGGGACAGAGAGGACTCCAACAACCTTGAACTCAGAACCTGGACAGTACCACCTGTGAGTCTTTCCCCAACAAGTGGTGACAACACAGTCCTAGACTCTTGGAAGTGGCCCTGAAGGTGCTCTGCCAGCCCAACGGTGGTCCTGTGAGCAGAACCAATGAAGTTGGATGCATCTCTCTGCAGCCGCATCAGAACCATTGCTGTGCGATGCATCCTTGACGCAGGACCTTGCATCACTAGCCTCAGCTGCCTCGGAACCACTGCTGTGCGACCCATCCTTGATGCAGGGCTTTGCAATGCAAGCCCCTAGTTGACGGCCTCCTCGACAATGAGGCAGGACTTTGCATCCCAGCCCTGCAGCTTCATCGGAACCGCCGCTCCGCAATACATCCTTGACTTAGGACTCACATTACAAGTCCCTCATTGACTGATTCCTTGACGATGACTCAGGACTTCGCATTGCAGCCCCGCAACTTCCTTGGAACCGCCACTGCACAACGCATCCTCAACACAAGATCTTGAAATGTTCTGCAGCCAGGATTTAAGGTACTGTGTTCAGTGGGCCTAACATAGGGGGTGATTAGGATGGCGGGCGGATCACCATCGCCGGCCAGGCGGTGGCGATCCGCCCGCCATCTCCACCCAATTTACCCCCCGCCATATTATAATGGCGGGGGGATCGCGGCAGACGCAAAGTGCGTCCGCAGCTTTTCCTCTGGTCGGCAATCGTTCGGATTGCCGGCCGGGAGCTGGGGCATAATATGGTGGCGGTGCCTAGCAGGCACCGCCATCCATATTGGGATGTATGGTTTTAGAGGCCTTTCCATGGCAACGATGCCGCCATGGAAAGGCTGGCGAGGAATCACTTTGGGGGCCCGTTGCGGGCCCCCGGGGTGGGCTGCACTTGGGGGGTACCTATGGTACCCCCCTACATTGCCATGCACAAGGTGGCAGGCACCGCGCGGTGCCTGCCACGTTATGCATGGCAATGCACAACATGGCATTTCACCATTGCGGCGGGTGCTGCAGCCAGCAGCACCCGCCGCAATGTTAAAATGCCTGATGCGACCGCCGCGGTGGCGGTCGCATCATGATTGGGGTGTCGGGACCGCCGCAAGGCTGGCGGCCGGTCCCGTTACCGCTAGGGTGGCGGGCGGACTTAAGTCCGCCCGCCATCTTAATCACCCCCTTGGTACCTGCATCCAGCCCACACTCCATTGCTGTGTTTTCAATTTAGTACTGTTTGAAGATTTGAAGTGCTACAGAAATTCTTTGCACATTGCCTCTAAATTAAGCCAGACTCCTTTGTGCCAAGCTACCAGAGATTTGAACATAGGTTAATTTAGGGTTTGCTTGTGTTTCACCCTGACAAGAATTTTGGTTGTTGCTTAAGTAGGGTTTCTCCCCCCTTAACCAGTAACTCAATTTCCTACAATCACCATCCATTTTATTTGATTGTTTGTGGGTTGTTGCTTAACATGTGTGGCGAATCTGCACTTTCAGTGAGTTTGTAGTGGAATGGCAGGCTGTACAGCTGTTGTAGGGACGTTGTAGTGTTATTCCAATGATTCAACTATCCTGATGCATTTCGGGCCGGGTCCTTCTTCAGGGGCTATATTACCCACGGGAAGTATCCGTGTCTATTATAGCCCGTCTCCGGCGGCGACGGGCTTTAACAGACATGGTTACATCACGTGAAGGGCCTGAAGAAGGGCCCAGCCCGAAATGCATTGGGATAATTGAATCATTTGAATAATGGATTCTTTCGGTATACAAAATTGAAATCACATGGAATATCTTAACACCATGTATCTGTGAATGAAACAATCTTAAGTGTCATTCAAATAAATTAGATTTGAAGAACTAACATTTGAACTAATGAGTGTTTCATTTTCAAAGAAACTTTGATAAAATTGGATTACTGTCCGAATCAGGGATCATAGTCATGCACCAAGGAGACACTTCTCCCTGTTTGGGGGCGGGTGCAACTTATTCATTTTGGGTTTAAGACACATTACACTTTATTATGTTATGTAATTTTTCCTTTGCTTAAAGATTTTAATTTTTCTCAAGTTAGGCTGGCCCTGTTTTGCTTATAAACGTTATACACTGAATGTATTTATTTTTATATTGTTACTTTTTTTAAATGGAGTAATTAAAAAGTCTAAAATGATCAATTTATTGTTGTTTTAGCGTTTCTGTATATTTTAACTGTGATTATGGTTCCCGTGAAACCGAAATAAAGTTCATGAAAGACTCCCTCAGATGACGTTTTGCCACTGAAATATGCAGTCCCACAGTCACAAGCTCCCATCCCAAGAAGGCTGACCGAGACTTTCATGTTTCTAGGGTGGGCACATTGAATAGTAATAAGTTGCTTAATCGTAACAACTGTTAGTCACAGTACTTAGAAAAGCCCGATGTAAAAAAAACAAATATTATATATGTGCTAAACACCCACTTAGGGCTGCTGTGGAAGGTGGGACGAAAGAGGCTCATTACAACATGAGAAGGAGCTATGTTTAGGAGGAGAGAGCATCGCCCCCAAAGGTGCTTTGATGTAGCTCTGTCTAATGAAAACATGTCCTCCTTTTTCCTCTTTGAACATGTCTGGACAACAATACCCGGAAGGTACAAAAGAACATCATGTTCCACAGCCTGACAAAGAATATTTGTAAACAGCCTTAAGGTTTGGTACTTTCAGTATTGGCAAAGGATAAGGCATGGTTCCAGATTAAATACTAAATGCTGTAATTGAGTTTGGGGTTCTGCTGCAGTTTATGATCTGAGCAAACTGTGCTAATTGGTTTATAATGCTGCTGGACCGATGTATTAAATTACCTCTCTGAATACATCTGTGGATCGAGTGTCTTTTTGCATAATTATCTCTATTTATAGTTTGTCTCTGTATGTGTTATTTTATGCGTGGCTTACTTAATGCTTCCAATGCTACTTGTTTTTGAGGACCTTTGTCACCCTAACAGAAACGTGAACATCTTCTTAGTAAGGTCTAAAAAGAACACATATTCAGGACAATAAGCTGTGTGAAACATGACAAAATTTGCCAGTGGACAGTTCATAAAACCCAAACATGAGTTTAGTTAGCACGCCATCTCCGGGGACCTTCAGTTAAAAAACGAAGGACAACTGTTTTAAGGTGTTGTGGTCATTTATAAAGCACTAACCCCTGCAAAGGCCAAATAATTCTACGTTGAGTTACACCAAAGGGACACATGCCTTTAAGAGAAATCCTGAATTCAGGTATAATCTCTTTCTTCGCAATTACAAGGAATTAAAAAGGAATTGTCTCCAAGTAAAGTTTTATGAGTAGCTGTCTAGATTTCTAACTAAACAAGCATTTGCAATGCAATCTGTCTCGCCTTTGGGACCTTGTATGTATTTAGCTATGCAGCACATTAGCCTGGGTGCTGAAACCTCTACTGTTCTTTAACATGGAGGGAAAGTAAGCACCAAACTGCGTGACACGCCAGGTGTGGGAACACATGGAGTGAAATATTGCCTTTCAGCGTGAAATGATATAATCCAAAGCTCTGTTTTTAATATAAAATCGGGGCCTTCGGTGGTCATATCACTGAAAATACAAGATTTAAAAAATATATTATTGTCTACGGGTGCTCGTGGAAGACAATTTCTATGGACTGGAATCTAGAGAATGCTAAAGTGATTCTGGTATTTTACTGACCTCTGCTGGTTGTTTTCTATCAAGAAAGTTAAATAGAGGCAGTTGCCAGAAAAATTAAAAAAAGAAAGTCCCTCAGCAGAAAGCAATTCTGGTATTTTACTGACCTCTACTGGTCGTTTTCTATCAAGACAGTTAAATAGAGGCAGTTGAACAGAAAAAAAGTCCCTAAGCGGAAGCAGACAAGTCCTAGGGCTGATCTCCAGAGCCCACAAAGTACATAGACATATAAGTATATATTGAAGTATATACAAGAGGTCTCGAATGCTCGACCTAAAAATTATCTGTGAATTTTATTCCTGTGATGTGTTTCATTTGTTTAAATAAATAGTAATGGCACGGCCTAATTGAGAATGATTGTATGCGTGCACACAGACGCAAACATTCAGGCAGTAGCATTCAGGCACTCACACACACGCACACTAGTGTAGCTTTCGCTGTCCTAACCATATGTTGTAAAAGTAAAAATTTGCTGCGGTGACAATATCTCTCTAATGCACTCACACGTTAACACAGCTTTACCTGTCTATAGCAGCTCTACATTTTTATAGTAAAAAGGAGCCATCGTGAGAATAGCTCATACACTAATGCATACACACAAACAAAAAACACACCAACATATTAATGCAGTTTTCCTGTCATCTAACTCTGCTTTGTAAGTAGCTATAGTTAGAATATCTTTCGCACATGCAAACACACACTCACACACACACACACACACCACACACATATTAATGTATCTATCCTCTATTATATAACACTACCTTGAAACAGTGAAATGTGAGGTAAAAAGTAGATAACATAGCCGAAAAGAAAGATTATAACATGCCATACAAAAATACACAGCTGCAGCTACAATGTTAGGCTACTTATTTTCAAAAGTGGCTTGTCAATATCCTAGCGAGAAGATAATGTGTCCGACAGCTTATACAGCAGACCAGTAAAACAGATGCAGAGCGCTGACTAGGTGAGCCCATCTTGTCTCACTCAACAGGTATTATTAGTCTATATCGTAAACTCATTGTGGGTAAACCAGTGAATGGAATCGGTGCTGCACAGCAGGTAAACACAGGCATATCTACAGAGAGAAACAACGCCACCCTGGCTCAACCAGTCGGTGGGAAACGCAACTTCAAGTATACGGAAGGCAACTACTGACGATCAGTAGCTGTGACACTGCTTTGGGTTCACACAATATATATATATATATATTTATATATATATATATTTCCCTTTACGATGCCGATTCCTTCGCCTACTTGCGACGGCGGCCCTGACGGGGTGGCAACCCCTTTAAATCACACCATAGTCTTTATCCTCATTCGTAGAAAAGACAGCCAGGGCACAAATTCCGTAAAGCGTGAAACTTTTTAATTTAAGGCAAAAAGAATATCTCTCCAAATTTTCTTTTTGCCTTAAATTAAAAAGTTTCACGCTTTACGGAATTTGTGCCCTGGTTGTCTTTTCTACGAATGAGGATAAAGACTATGGTGTGATATATATATATATATATATATATATATATATATATATATATATATATATATATATATATATATATATATATATATATATATATATATATATAATTCCAAAAGCCATTGATGCTGGGGGCGCCCAGCCTCTCGGGTCGGGGCCTGTCAGAGTGCATCTGTCCTCAATCATATTCCAAACAAAAAACAAGCACTACTTCAGTGCTATGCAAACAGGCCCACCAAACATGCTTGAAAAAGCTTCTTTATTCCAAGGCAGAGTTAGTAGCATAACGCGTTTCGACTTTAGAAAGTCTTAATCATATGCAGACACTAAACACGAACTCTCTTGAGCTTTTAAGAGTAGATCTAAAAAGTAAAAAAGGACCAAGGTGCTCACACAATGTTCAAATATTTAAAGTGACAGTGCAACAGTTCTTGTGAAGTTCTTAAAAGTGTGTTGTCTGAAGACAGCAAAAGTTTAAATTAGTTTTTCCTTGTGCAGGTAAATCCTTCAATAATGAAACAATTTTGCATTCATGGAATTCCACCAAAGTCTTCATTTTACACACTTCTCACCAAATTCAGGACCACAGTGCCCACAATGCTTTGCTTTTGTTCACTTTACTGTGCACAATCTTTTTAAAATTTAAATTCATCACCTTTCATTAGCTGTACCTGTATGTCTCATTTTGCGCCTTTGAAGGATAAAGTTCTATGAATGGCTGAGCATCCGGCCTCAGTATAATGTCAAGAAGATGCCGTTTTTATTCTTCACCAGTTTTCCCATAGGTTTGACACTTGCCTTGTTCCTGAAATTTGGAAGGCACGTTGTGCAAGGGTAAAGTACCCCTACAAACCCTGGCTGCTTCCGAAAGCTTCTCAAGTAGAGGCAGGCCTCTCAACAGTGGCCCTGCCAGTCACACTTTATCCACATCCTGAGTTGCATCCGGCTGCAACTCAGGATGTGTAAATGTAATGCTAGTAGTGAGGCACTACAGCCTCAATAGTAGCATTACATTTACAGGCCCTGGGCACATGTACTGCCACTTTACTAGGTACTTATAAGTTAATTAAATATGTCAATTGGGTTTAAGGCAAAGTTATGATGTTTTAAGCAGCAAGCACAATAACTTTAGCACTGATTAGCAGTGGTAAAGTGCACAGAGTACTAAGGCCACCAAAAACGAAAAATGGGACTCTTGGTTGGCTGAGGTATGCACCCAGGCCAGACAGGAACCACCACTCTAGTCAGGGTAAGCTAGATACACACTGAAAGATAACCTGTGCTCGCCCTTTGGTAGCTTGGCATAGAGCAGTCAGGCTTTTCTAAAGAGGCAATGTGTAAAGTATTTTTGAAACACACACAAACACAGTAACACAATGAATACACCGCAAAAAGACTCCACACTGGTTTATTAAACTAGATTTTTATATTCTGAACAAAACAAGACCAAAACGACAAAAATCCAATTTATAGAGTTGAGATATTGAATTTTCAATGGAATAAATGCGGTAAAGCACTTAGAAGTAAGTTTAGCTAAAAAGGTTACTTTAGGCCGTGCTGGCCCGGGGCAAAGTCAAAATTTGGGAAGACCTCGTGGAAGTGCAGGCCGACTACAGGACCCACGTAGGCCCTGGTGAACAAAGTACCTTTCCTGGTCACTAGCAATGAGATGCTTCGATCTTCTCCACACTGTGAAGCCGATGCGTCAGTTCAGAAGATAGATGCCGGAGGAGAGGTATTGAGCGATGCACAGGCTTCTGCCATGCAGTCGAGGGAATGCATCGATCTTACCAAGCTGCAGCTGCGGTGATACGCTGTCCAAGGCGTCGATCTCTGGAGGCAAAGCACTGGTTCCGTTGGGATGCCCCAATTTTACTCCTGCAGCCAGGTCGATGCACTGGTTCTGTTACACATAGGCAGGAAATGCGTCGAAATCCAGGTTGCAAGTATCTGGGCCACTTCCAGTGAGCCAGGCACTGCAGCAGGGGTGGACTTTGATATCCCTCAGTCTCAAGTAACAGTAAGCAATGCAACAAGCCATTGGAGATCACTTGGAGTGAAGTTAGAGTCCAGCTCTCCTTCAGCAAAATCAGAGAGCAGCAGGGCAACAAGCAGAAAAGCAAGCCTTCCAGATCAGCAGTCCTTTAAGCAGCACAGCGGTTCTTATGGCAGAGCTTCAGTTAAAAGCCCAATAGTATCTGATTTCAGGGGGTCAGAGACCCAGCACTTATACCCAAAAGTGCCTTTGATATGGGGGGTGAATTCAAAACAGCTCCTTGAAGTGCACAGGTCCTCTTTTCGATCCAACCCTGCCTGCCAGGCTATCCATGGGGGGGAGGGGGGGGATAATCAGTCCTTTGTGTGAGGACAGGACACAGCCTATTCAAGTGAAGTGTTAGCCCCTCACTTCCATCCTGTCCAGGCAAGGCCATTCAAAAGTGTAGCTGTAACCCACCCCAGAAGTGTATTGGAGACAGGTTGTCAGGCACACAGAGCAGTAAGTGCAGAGAAATGTCCTCTTTCTAAAAGTGGCATAAAACGGTAATGTTTAATCCAACTTCACCAGTAAGGAGGATTTATCATTACAATTCCCAGCATATGAAACATGAAAAAGCTACTCCTTTTTGATCAGGAACTATAGCTTAAAAGTGTATTGAGGAATTCCTAATGCTAGCCCATGAGAGGAGTAGGCCTCATAGTAGTGGAAAACAAAATAGGCTGTTTGTCACTACCAGGACATGTAAACCATAAGGGTACATGTCCTACCTTTTACTGACATAGCACCCTGGCCTTAGGGTTACTTTGGGCCTACCTTAGGGGTGACCTATATGTAATCTAAGGGGAGTTTGAGGCTTTGAAAGTAGTTTTAAATGCCAAGTAGAAGTAAACTGCCCACACAGGCACTGCAGTGGCAGGCCTGAGACAGGTTTGAAAGGCAACTTATGTGAGTGGCACAATTAGTGCTGCAGGTGCACTAGTAGCATTTGAAGTCCAGGCCCAGGGTATATGGTATACCCCTTTACAAAGGATTTACCAGTTCATCAAATATGTCAATCAGGTATACACCAACGTCATCATGTTTAGGGGAGAGGCACATACACGTTATCACTGGTTAGCAGCGGTAAAGTGCTCAGAGCCCTAAGGCCAAAAAAAAGAATCAGCAAAACGTGGACGTAAAAGGCAAAAAGTCTGGGGAAAGATCATCCTAAGGATGACAGGTCTTACAATCCCATATTAAAAAAACTAAGCAGCCTGTCATTTGACCTATGTCTTTGAATCATGGGAAATGCGACTAGAATTTAAAGGTATCTTTATTTATTGCTCTGACGTTCGTAGTACACGAAAAAGCAACTCGAGACCCACAAGTGAGTCGTGACCCACAGTTTGGAAAACACTGTCTTAGTGTCTGTTTTAGATCTTGGCAGAGGGGAATACTTTGTCACAAACATGACAGATATCCTGTCTGCCATATTACAATCCCATTACATCCTATAGAGATCGTAATATGGCGGACAGTATATCCATCACGTTTGTGATGGAGTATTCCATACACCGAGATCTAAATAAGGCCCTTAGACTATTGCTTCTGATAAAGTCAGAACTTGGATCTACCAACAAGTTTCCCATGGCTCACGACAGGCAACACATGATGACAATCATATAAACTATCTGACCTAGAGGCACCTAGTCCTCCCTCAACTATTGAGTAGCTACAACTACTTACCACTACCACCTATGCAATCTCCATATGATTGGATGTAATCAAGTAAAACTATCCACTCAATACTAACTGAAGAGCTATACTATATCTAAAGAAATCTGTTACAAACTGCCAGCTGTGAGAGGACTCTAACATATTTAACACCCATAAGTCAACACTACCTATATATTCTGACAATTAGCTACCATCTTATAGCTGAGAACCTATAATAGCAACAATACAAAGGATGACTGTAACCCAGTCCATCCTGGCAGATTTCTCGTTCTTGCATCACTCCCTATACCGATGTTTCCCTAGATCCATATGATCTCCACATGGGCAACCTCCTGCCACAGTCAGCACATACCTTTGGACGTAAAATATTAATTAATGATAAAAATAGCCAATTACAGTACCAGCATACTACAAAATATAAATTGAACATCTATCTCTCACACCTCTCATCTATCACACCACTAAGGACTGCAACCCAAGGCAACAGAAGAGCAACTCTCTTGTCACTGTGACATGACATGAAATCACTTCTCACGTATGCTGAAAACTAAGACAATACTCTTCCAGCCATACACCCTGTACAGTGTAGCTTGGTGCCTGTACGGGTCAGCACAAGAGAAATACCCATCTGGTGACTGAATTTCAGTATGTGAAACCAGATAATATGGAATCAATACCGGCTTCCTTGCTTGTCCAAATTATGTCATACTAGGCAAATATTTTCTTTTACAGAGGCTCCTTTTCCTTTATTATCACATATGAACCAACTTTTCAATATGTGAGTTCAGGATGTGCACTATACAAAAACCTCTCAACTTTTATGTTGCTCCATCTATGGCATTGTGTTAGACCTGGCATCTTTTGGCGTGTTTCCCCTGTCTTTTTGCTTTCTGACCTCCTGGTTTTGACTCTGTTTTTGCTGGATTTGTGTTTCTGCGCACTTTTCTCACTGCAGCTCAGTGTTAAAGTGCAAGTGCTCCTATTGTAAATTGTATTATGGATTGGTGTTTCCATGATTGGCCTATTTGATTTACGGGTAAGTCCCTAGTAAAGTGCACTGAGAGTGCCAGGGCCTGTAAATCAAATGCTGCTAGTGGGCCTGCAGCACTGATTGTGCCACCCACACGAGCAGCCTTTCAAAGGGTTCTCAGACCTACCACTGCAGTGTCTGCACACACTTTTTACTGCCATGTCGACTTGGTGCATGCACTTGCCAAGCCCTAACCTTCCTTTTTATTACATGTGAGTCACCTCTAAAGTGGCCCAAGGTACCCTTGTGGGCAGGGTGCTGTGTATGTGAAAGGTAGGACATG
This sequence comes from Calotriton arnoldi, assembly GCA_963921515.1. NCBI lineage: Eukaryota > Metazoa > Chordata > Amphibia > Caudata > Salamandridae > Calotriton > Calotriton arnoldi. The sequence goes on along the minus strand of CAWUFW010005212.1, from coordinate 1,013,057 downwards.
TACTGGTGTGTGTGACATGTCCTAGTAGTAAATTACAGTGTATTCCATTTTTCACTATTGAAAGGCTATCTGCCCCATAGGATAGAATGGGAGTTTACGTATAACATCTTATAAGTATATCTTCCCATTGGGACAAGATAGAGAAATTGAGTTTACTAGTATGCCTAAACTCAGAATATAAAACTGCACTTCTGGTAAAGATGATTTTTATGTTCTGTGTTTGAAAATACCCCTTTTTAGAAAGTAGGTATTTTCTTGCTTAGCCATTCTGTGTGCCTTCACTGGATTGTGGATTGACTGTCTGGCTTTGGAGTGACAGGGGCTGGGGATATGCATTCTCTTCAGACAGCCACTGGAGGGGGGGTTGAGGTGTGTCCTGCCTTTCCAGGATGAGTCATGGCTGAGCGGAATAGACCTGGGCTGCATTTAGAGTAGTGGGAGGAGATTTCTTTGCACCTGAATGGGCCTGGTCTGTCGTGGACAATGCTGACTCCACCTCCTGCCAGGAAGCGGGGCCAGAGAGGACCAAACTGGTTTGGACTGAACACAGACACTCTCTGCCCAAAATAACAAAGAGAAACTGAGTTTAAATATTGGGGCCCAGACCCCAGAACATTAGAACTCACTTGGATCAAGGAACCTGCCAAGAAGAAGATGTGAGAAAGTGCCCTCTTTCTACATGGTTGCCCCCACTTTTTGCTGAATTGCTGATGTACTTTGACTGAGTGTGCCCTGGGCTCCTGCTAATCAGGTACCCAGGGCCTATGTTCTTTCCCTAAAACTGCATTGAAGCCTAAACACAATTGTCATCTATGGCCACAGGTCAGTCCCTGGTAAATGGTACTACAGGTACCCAGGGCACAGTGACCAGAGAAGGCCTCTAAGGGCTGCAGCATTTATTGTGCCACCCTTAGAGGTCCTGTATCACTACACTCACACACTGCCTTTGCAGGCTGCATGTTTTGGTGCAGAACAAAGTGAAGAGTCGACATGGCACACATCTCTGTGTGCCATGCCTGCAACCCACTGCACTGGCATAGGTCAGTCACCCCTCTAGCTGGGTGCACTATACCAGTGGTGAGGGTACAGGTGCACAGTGTCTAAGTCCATTCTTAGACATTGTAAGTGCAGTGCTGCCATTAAGAGTATATGGTGCTGGGAGATTGTCATTACGAACTCGACAGCACCATAATGGCTACACTGAAAACTGAGAAGTTTGCTATCAAACTTCTTAGCACATTAAACCCACACTGATGCCAGTGTGGGGTTTAATGAAAAATGCACACAGAGGGCATCTTAGAGATGCCCCTGAAAACTAACCAACCTCTAGTGTCCAGGCTGAGTGGCTGCTTTCAGCTGCCACCACCAGACATGTTTCTGGACCCCTGGGTCGAGAGCCTGCTGCTCTCTGGGGCCTGAAACAATGCACATCCTGGGACGAGGTGCCAAGCCTCCTCCCCCAGGATGGGCAGGGTTCATGAAGGGGAAGCTTCAAAGGCTTGCCGCCTTTGTGAGCTTCCCCAGGCCACTTGCTTCTTTCAGCAACTGGTCCCCACTGGTTCTGACCCCCACTTTGGGCGGGAGAACCGGCAGGAAAAACAAGTGAGGAAGAGAGGTGTGCCCACCTCTGCCAACTCAACCCCTCAGGTGCTGGAGGCGAGGTGAAGCACAACTCTCAGTCCACGCCATCTTGAAGATGGGGGGACTCAGCCAACCAGGGACAGGCACATGCCCCCCTCCTACTGGAGGGTGGCATAATAGGGGTTGTACCCACCCCAGGGAAGGGACCCATTGGTCCCTGCCTTTTACCTACCTGTAACGCCCCTAAATCTAGTATTTAGGGGCCCCCCTGAACCTTGTTTCCTCAGATCCAGACAAGAAACAAGAAGAAAAGAAGAAGAAGGACCGAACAGCCGTGCAGCAGCTAACAAAAGGAAGACGCCCACTGACTTGGCCCCAGCCCTACCGGCCTGTCTCCCCCTCGAACCTGCTCCTGTGAACTCTCGGTGTATCCTGCAGCCAGCAACCTCAAAATCCCCGGAGGACCTGCCTGCCTTCACTTCCAAAGACTGCTTCTCCCGTGAACACCGGATTTGTTCAACTGCAACCTCTGGCAGCAGCCGGAGACCGCGAATCCGCCCCACTCTGCACCCGCTGTCCACGGCCTGAGCTCGAGTGGGCAAACACCACCAGGAGGTCACCCCAGCGATCCTGAACCAAGATCCGGTGACCCCTGACCTGCCTCAAGCCTCCAGCCGACGCCTGCAGGCTAAAACCAGAAGGCCACCCTAAGCGCGACCAGGAGCTGGTAAGACGATCCGACCCCAAAAGGCATCCCTGCACCCGACGCCCCACGGCCTTGTGTGCCCAAACCAACAGTGCCTAACCAACCCCTAACTTCCCAACTTACCTCTCAAAGTGGTGGTCGCACCCAGAAGTCCTTCGTCTCCCTGCCTGCAGTGCTTTTGCAAACCGGAGGCTCTCCATTGGAAATAACAGGGCATCCGACGTCGAAACAGCACCCTGGACCCGGCCGCCCTAGTGCCGCTGAGGGTGCACCATTGGTGCTAATTTGTTTCCCCATTTGCCCTGAGCTAAAGTCCAGGAGCTTTGCTCCCACAACCCAGTGGCCTGTTTGCCAGCAGCCACCAACCGGAGGCCCCGTACTCCCCATTGGATAACATTGGGCCTCAACACTCTGCACCCGGCCGCCCTAGTGCCGCTGAGGGTGTAACAAGAGTGCATCACTGACCCTGGGGGACCTCTGAGTCTACCCCCAGAACCTCAACTCCCACTACCGAATACTTACCTAAATACCGATAACCATATTTTCCTCCATAGGATAACATAGACACTTTTTCCTGAAAAAGTTTCTAGGTGTGGAGTTTTGAAACCTAAAGAAATTCTTTAAAATTGTACGATTTAACAAAAATGCTTTTACTCACCTGTTTACAGGAAATGTCCCAGTGCTACATCTAGGCATACAGCACTGAGTTAGAAAAGTAATCCAAAAGTAACTTACCTGCTATTTTACTGAAAATCCCATTCAAGTCTATGTACTGTATTTACAAGTGATTGCATTTCTCTGAAACAAAACTGTAAGTCAAACCATAGTACATTTACAATTGCAATTGAACTGTTTTACAATCAGCATTTACTACTGTAAAGTATTTATTGCTTACCTGTGCCAGGCTTGCTTGGTTCCAGAAATAAAATAACTAAAAGAATATTTCTGTACAAAAACAATTGGTCTGAAGTTCAGTCTTTGAGTGTGTGAATTCATTTGCTGACTGAGTGTGTACAACAAATGCTTAACACTGTCCTCTGATACTGCCTTACTGCTCGACCACACTACCACAAATAGAGAGTAAGGTTCTATCTAAGTTTGCCTCTGCCTACCTTTGGGGTTCCACTGGACTCTGTGCACACTATACCTCACTTTGGTATAGTATATACAGAACCAGCTTCCTACATTGGTGGATCAGCGGTGGGATACACAACTTTGCATTTGTTGGACTACTTGGTTACCACCTGATTACACGACAGAACTCTTAAATTGTCTTTAGGATTCTGATTTTTCAAATTGGCATTTTTTGCAAAATTACTAAAACTCTTGTTAGGGCCTTGGTTAAGTCCCTTTAGAATTTTAGAAAATAAAAGGTCACTGTAGCTAGGGTTAGAGGGGTTAGAAGTTTTTTTTAACAATGTCACAAAATAAGAACCCAGCTATTAGTGAAAATAACCACAATGACATAGAGGACAGGGTTGAGGATCTTGACCTCACCCCTTACCTTCACTTGTCTTTCAAGGAGGTAAGGTCCATATGTAAAATTAAAAACATAACCATGGGTCCCCATCCCACCAAACAAAAGCTCCAGGAGCTGTTGGCTGGGTATGCTAAGGACCACCCATCTGAAAATGGTGAAGACCAATCAGATGAGGAAGTAGAGGAAGGGAATGACCTGGTAGATCAAACCCCTCCACTTCCTAGGGAGAGAAGGGTTCAAGTACCCTTGACTTCAAGAGTAAACCTCTCAGTGCCTAGATCTCACACAGGTGGATCAGGTATCAGTGAGGACATTGAGGACAGCCTCAATGAGGAGGACATCCTTTTAGTAAGGCTGACCAAAAGACTGGATCTAGAGACCAGGTTGCTGGCTCTAGAAAGAGAGAGAGCAGAGATGGGTCTAGCACCCATCAATGGTGGCAGCAATTTACTAAATAAGGATAAAGAGCAATCTTATGACCCTAAAATCCCCAAAGGGATTGTCCCTAAATATGAAGAGAGTGATGTTATCACAAAGTGGTTCACAGCCTTTGAGAGGGCTTGTGAAATGAGAAAAGTGAAGAAGTCACACTGGGGGGCCCTCCTTTGGGAACTGTTCTCTGGTAACTGCAGAGACAGGCTCCTGACCCTTTCTGGGGCAGATGCTGGGTCTTATGACCTCATGAAGAGAACTCTGATTGAGGGATTTGGACTCACAACTGAGGAACATAGAATTAGATTCAGGGGGGCTCACAAGACCCAAAACCAATCCTGGATTGACTTTGTAGACTACTCAGTTAAAACACTAGATGGTTGGTTAACTGGACACAATGTGCATGATTTCAATGGACTTTACAATCTGTTTATGAAAGAACATATTTTAAGTAATTGCACTAATGAAAAGTTACATCAGCATTTGGTAGACCTAGGTCTTATTTCTCCCCAAGAATTGGGAAAGAAGGCAGACCACTGGGTCAAGACAAGGGTGACAAAAACAACCACGAGGGGTGACCAAAAGAAAGGGGTTACGAAACCTCCCCAGGGGAAAGGTGGTGAGAATCCCCAAGATAAAAAGCCTGAGTCTTCAAAAACCTGCACGGGGGTCCCAAAACTCTTTCCAGTCCATTAATAGGTACAGGGGAAAGAACTTTGATCCTTTAAAGGCATGGTGTAACAAATGTAAGAAGTTGGGACACTTAACTGGAGATGCTGCTTGCACAAACAAGAAGGCCCCTAGTCCTACTGCAGCTACTCCTGGGGTAGCAAGTCTCCAGATGGGATCAACAGTGTGCCAAGGGCAAATCGGTTTGCACACTGAAACAGTTCTAGTTTCAGAAGGGGAAGTTGAGTTTGCCACTGTAGCTGTGTGGCCACCCAACTTAAAAAAATACTTACAATACCCTTGGATCAATGGAAGTAGGACAGAAGCTCTGAGGGATACAGGTGCCAGTGTCACTATGGTGAGAGACTCACTGGTTTCCCCTGAGCAATACTTGATTGGGAGAACTTACCCAGTCACCAAAGCTGACAGTGTTACCACTAACCATGCAATGGCTATGGTGACATTAGACTGGGGGGGGGTTACTGGCCTGAAACAGGTAGTGGTCTCTCCAAAGCTACCAGCTGCATGTCTGCTTGGCAATGACCTGGAAACCTCAGCATGGGCTGAGGTTGAACTAAAAACCCATGCAGCAATGCTGGAAATCCCTGAATTGGCGTGTGTAAAAACAAGAGCACAGAGCAAGAGACAGGGTGAAAAAGAAGTGTTGGAGCCTGAAAGTATGGCCCAATCTTCCAAGAGAAAAGGTAAGAAGACTGGGGAACCAGCTTCTGTACAGCAAAAGGATCAGGACCCCTTTCCTCAGGGAGAGGACTTGGACACCCCAGAGGGAACTGAGCCCATGGAGCTTGACCCTTACCAGGTTGCACTCTTAGGCCCAGGGTGACCCTCTAGGGAAGAGCTGTGCCTTGGACAGTAGGACTGTCCAACTCTTGAAAGCTTGAGGCAGCAAGCTGCTGCACAGGAAAAGGGAGATGTCAGTGGTACCCACAGAGCTTATTGGGAAGAAGGACTACTGTACACTGAGGCCAGAGACCCCAAACCTGGAGCCACTAGGAGAGTGGTAGTGCCTCAGAAGTACAGGGAGTTTCTCCTAATTTTAGCTCATGACATTCCCCTAGCTGGTCAACTGGGTCAGACCAAGACTTGGGAAAGGCTAGTTAGCCACTTTTACTGGCCCCAGATGCACCAAAAAGTAAAGGAGTTTGTCAGCTCCTGTGTCACTTGTCAGGCCAGTGGCAAGACAGGTGGCCCCTCAAAGGCCCCCCTGATACAACTGCCTGTGGTGGGGGTTCCCTCTGAAAGGGTAGGTGTGTACATAGTGGGTCCACTTGAACCTCCCACAGCATCAGGGAACAAATTCATTCTAGTGGTAGTGGATCATGCCACTAGGTACCCTGAAGCAATTCCCCTTAGAACTACTACAGCTCCTGCAGTAGCCAAGAGCCTCATTGGTGTCTTCACCAGAGTAGGGTTTCCTAAGGAGGTGGTTTCAGACAGAGGTTCCAACTTCATGTCTGCTTACCAAAAACACATGTGGAAAGAGTGTGGAGTGCAGTACAAGTTTACTACACCCTAACACCCACAAACCAATGGCCTTGTTGAGAGTTTCAACAAGACATTGAAAGGCATGATTATGGGGCTCCCTGAAAAACTCAAAAGGAGATGGGATGTCCTCTTACCCTGCCTGCTTTTCGCTTACAGGGAAGTGCCACAGAAGGGAGTAGGGTTTTTCCCCTTTGAACTTCTGTTTGGCCATCCTGTGAGGGGAACACTCTGTCTTGTAAAAGAGGGTTGGGAGAAGCCTCTCCAAGAACCCAAACAAGATATTGTGGACTATGTGCTTGGCCTAAGGTCCAGAATGGCTGAGCACATGGAAAAGGCATCCAAAAATCTTGAGGCCAGCCAGGAGCTTCAGAAGCACTGGTATGACCAAAAAGCTGCACTGCTTGAATTTCATCCTGGGCAAAAGGTATGGGTGTTGGAGCCAGTGGCACCAAGGGCTCTCCAGGACAGATGGAGTGGCCCTTACCCTATCCTATAAAAAAAGAGTGAGGTCACCTACCTGGCTGACCTGGGCACAAGCAGGACACCCAGAAGGTTATCCATCTGAACCGCCTAAAGCTCTAACATGACCATGCTGATGGTGACTGATGAGGATCAGGAGACAGAGAGTGAACCTCTCCCTGACCTCCTCTCATACAGCCCAAAAGATGGGTCAGTGGATGGAGTTGTCTTTTCAGACACCCTCTCTGCCCAAAAGCAGACTGATTGCAAGCAAGTCTTGCAGCAGTATGCTAAGCTCTTTTCCTTGACCCCTGGTCAGACAAACTGGTGTTCCCATGATGTGGACACTGGTGACAGTTCACCTGTCAAAAACAAAATCTATCGACAGTCTGACCAAGTCAAAGAAAGCATCAGAGCTGAAGTCAGCAAGATGCTGGAGTTAGGGGTTATTGAACCCTCTGAGAGCCCCTGGGCCAGCCCAGTGGTTCTAGTCCCCAAACCTCATGCACAGGGTGGAAAGAGAGAAATGAGGTTCTGTGTGGACTATAGAGGGCTCACCTCTGTCACCAAGACAGATGCTCACCCTATCCCAAGAGCAGATGAGTTGATAGACAAATTGGGTGCAGCCAAATTACTAAGTACCTTTGACTTAACTGCAGGGTACTGGCAAATTGGCATGGCCCCAGGAGCAAAAGAAAAGATAGCATTCTCCACACCTGATGGGCATTATCAGTTTACTGTTATGCCCTTTGGTTTAAAGAATGCCCCTGCCACCTTCCAGAGGTTGGTGAACCAAGTCCTTGCTGGATTGGAGTCCTTTAGTGCAGCTTATCTAGATGATATTGCTGTCTTTAGCTCCACCTGGCAGATTCACCTGATCCACCTTGGGAAGGTTTTAAATGCCCTGCAAACTGCAGGCCTAACTATCAAGGCATCCAAATGCCAGATAGGGCAGGGAACTGTGGTGTACTTGGGCCACCTTGTTGTTGGAGGCTGGGTACAACCCTTACAACCCCAGATCCAGGCCATCCTGGACTGGGCAGCTCCAACAACCCAAACCCAAGTCAGGGCATTCCTTGGCTTGACTGGGTAAAACAGGAGGTTTGTGAAGGGATATGGGTCCATTGTGGCTCCCCTCACAGAACTCACCTCCAAGAAGATGCCCAAGAAGGTAAACTGGACAGTTAGTTGTCAAAAGGCTTTTGAAACCCTGAAAGAGGCTATGTGCTCAGCACCAATTCTCAAAACTCCAGACTATGCCAAGCAGTTCATTGTGCAGACTGATGCCTCTGAGTTGGGGATAGGAGTGGTCCTATCCCAGACTAATGATGAAGGCCAAGACCAACCTGTTGGTTTTATAAGCAGAAGGCTTCTCCCCAGGGAGCAGCGTTGGAGTGCCATTGAGAGGGAGGCCTTTACTGTTGTTTGGTCCCTGAAGAAGCTGAGACCATACTTGTTTGGTACTCACTTCCTAGTTCAAACTCATCACAGACCTCTCAGATGGCTAATGCAGATGAAAGGTGAAAATCCTAAACTGTTGAGATGGTCCATCTCCCTACAGGGAATGGACTTTGTAGTGGAACACAGACCTGGGACTGCCCATGCCAATGCAGATGGACTTTCCAGGTTCTTCCACTTAGAAAATGAGGACTCTCTAAGAAAAGGTTAGTCTCATCCTCTTTCGTTTGGGGGGGGGTGGTGTGAGAAAGTGCCCTCTTTCTGCATGGTTGCCCCCACTTTTTGCTGAATTGCTGATGTACTTTGACTGAGTGTGCCCTGGGCTCCTGCTAATCAGGTACTCAGGGCCTATGTTCTTTCCCTAAAACTGCATTGAAGCCTAAACCAAATTGGCATCTGTTAGACCTGGTACCATTGGCGTGGGTCTCCATTCCATTTTTTTGCGCTATGCCTCCTCTGTTACTGACCTGTTTTTGCTGGATTAGATGCTTTGGACACTTTGCCACTGCTATTCAGTGCCAAAGTGCAAGTGCTCCCTATGATAAATTGATATATGGATTAGTGACTCCATGTTTGGCCTATTTGATTCACTGTCAGACCCTAGTACAGTGCACTGGCTGTGCCCAGGGCTTGTGATTCAAATGCTGCTGGTGGGCTTGCAGCACTGGTTGTGCCACCCACAAGAGCAGCTTGTAAAGTGTGTCTCAGGCCTGCCATTGCAGAGCCTGTGTGCAGTCTGGTACTGCCATGTCGACTTGGTAAGTGCACCCACTTACCAGTCCCCAAACCTTCCCTTTCCTGCATATTAGTCACCCCTAAGGTAGGCCGTAGGGCAGGGTGCATTATATGGGTAAGGTAGGACATGCCCTGGTGTGTGTGGCATGTCCTGATAGTGAATTACAGCCAATTTCGTTTTTCACTATTGCAAGGCTACCTGTCCCCATAGGCCAGAATGGGCAGTTTGATTATAACACCTTATAATCCTAACTGACCCAGGGAACATGGTAGAAAAACGAATTTAGTATGCCTGAACTCAGAATGATAAAATACATATTTTAGTGAAGTTGGTTTTAACATTCTGTGTTTGAAAATACCACTTTTAGAAAGTAGGTATTTTTTTGCCTAAACCATCCAGCCTGCCTCTGCTAGCTTGTGTATTGTATGTCTGGTTTTGTGAGTGACAGGGGCTGGGGGACTCCAGGAGACAGGCTGAGCCAGCACAGGGCTGAATAGACCTATCTGCATGTAGAGTGGTGGGAGGAGTGGCACCTGGGTCTGAATAGGGCTGTGCCTGCCTTCCACAATGCTGGTTCCACCTCCTGTGGTGTGTCTGATGACCCTGGCCCACACTGACAAAGAGAGAAGGTGTGCCCTGGCAGAATGCACCCAGAACTGGTTTGGACTAGGTACAGGACCCTCTGCCTTCAGAGGGCAAAGGATTTATGGGTATAAATACTGGGGCCCTGACCCCAAGACTTTAGATCACTTCTGGAACAAACAAGACGAACCTTTGCTGAGGAGAGGAACCAGAGAAGCTGAAGGAGGACACTATCCCTATGCTGTGTGCTGTTTGAGGGATTGGCCTGCAGTGGTTGCCTGATTGCCAAAGAAAGGAGAAAGGAACTTTGTGCTACTTTCATCATCTTGTAGAACATCTCCAAGGGCTTGAAGATTGAGCTTGCCTCCTGCTGAAGTCTCAGGGACACAAGACTTCACCAACCAGCTCCCCTGAATTCCCTTGCTGGGAATTTGAAGTGCCTGCTGTTGTGTTGGGCCTTCTGAGAGACTGCGTGTCGCTGTGAGCTGGAAGCGCGACTCAAGAGGTAGAAGCGTGTCGCCGCCGCTGTCGTCGCATCGCCGAGAAAGCGTGCCGCCGCTGTCGCCATCGCATCGCCGAAGCGCCTCGCATCACCGGAGAAGAGTGTCGCCGTCGCATCAGACGCCGTCACATCATCGGAGAAGCGTGTCTCAGGGCCTGTCGCGGCTCAGAAGATTCACCGAGTCGCCGCACGGCCGTCAGGCGTGCACGCATCGCCCCCTGAGTGTCGCATCGAGAGGAAGACACCATTTTGTTTAATTGCACTGGGTCGTCATCGCGGCGCTGCTGGTCGCATCGCCACAGAAGCGCAGTAAGATACCGACGCATCACCTCCCCACGCGGTGAAAAACCAACGCATCACCTCCTCTCCGGTAACAAACCGACGCATCACCGTCCCTTACGCAGCAGTGGGGAACTGACGCATCACCTCCCCCGGAGCAAGAAACCGACGCATCACCGTTCTTGCGTGTAAGGAACCGACGCATCACCTTCCCTGCAACTCTTTTGTTTGTATCGCGTTACGCATCCAAAGGTACATTGAACATTGAGTGTCGCATTTACCATCTTTATTGAACTGAACTATTTTCTACCATTGACAGTCATATTTTTCATAGTGTATTGTGGATTTTTGTCGTTTTGGGTCTTGTGATGAGTCTATATAAAAATACTTATTTTTATAATACAACCTGTGTGGTGTCCATCTGTAGTGTTGTCACTGTGTTACTGTATGTGTTCACAAATGCTTTACACACTGCCTCTGAGATAAGCCTGCCTGCTCGTGCAAAGCTACCATGGGGGTGAGCAGGGGTTATTTTAGTAGTGTATCCCCCTTACCCTGACTAGAAGCAAGGATCCCTATTTGGACAAAGGTACCTACCTCTGCCAACTAGAGACCCCCAGTTCTAACAGCATCTCTGGCCACAGGGCAGTCCCTGGTAAATGGTACTACAGGTACCCAGGGCACTGTGACCAGAGAAGGCCTCTAAGGGCTGCAGCACTTATTGTGCCACCCTTAGATGTCCTGTACCACTACACTCACACACTGCCTTTGCAGGCTGCGTGTTTTGGTGCAGAACAAAGTGAAGAGTCGACATGGCACACATCTCTGTGTGCCATGCCTACAACCCACTGCCCTGGCATAGGTGAGTCACCCCTCTAGCTGGGTGCACTATACCAGTGGTGAGGGTACAGATGCATGAGCCCTGTACCCCTACAGTGTCTAAGTACATTCTTAGACATTGTAAGTGCAGTGCTGCCATTAAGAGTATATGGTGCTGGGAGTTTGTCATTACGAACTCCACAGCACCATAATGGCTACACTGAAAACTGAGAAGCTTGCTATCAAACTTCTCAGCACATTAAACCCACACTGATGCCAGTGTGGGATTTAATGAAAAATGCACACAGAGGGCATCTTAGAGATGCCCTCTGAATACTAACCCATCTCTAGTGTCCAGGCTGAGTGGCTGCTTTCAGCTGCCACCACCAGACATGTTTCTGGACCCCTGGGTCGAGAGCCTGCTGCTCTCTGGGGCCTGAAACAATGCACATCCTGGGACGAGGTGCCAAGCCTCCTCCCCCAGGATGGGCAGGGTTCACGAAGGGGAAGCTTCAAAGGCTTGCCACCTTTGTGAGCTTCCCCAGGCCACTTGCTGCTTTCAGCAACTGGTCCCCACTGGTTGTGACCCCCACTTTGGGTGGGAGAACCGGCGGGAAAAACAAGTGAGGAAGAGAGGTGTGCCCATCTCTGCCAACTCAACCCCTCAGGTGCTGGAGGCGATGTGTAGCACAACTCTCAGTCCACGCCATCTTGAAGATGGGGGGACTCAGCCAACCAGGGACAGGCACATGCCCCCCTCCCACTGGAGGGTGGCATAATAGGGGGTGTACTCACCCCAGGGAAGGGACCCATTGATGCCTGCCTTTTACCTACCGGTAACGCCCCTAAATCTAGTATTTAGGGGCACCCCTGAACTTTGCTTCCTCAGATCCAGACAAGAAACAAGAAGAAAAGAAGAAGAAGGACCGAACAGCCGTGCAGCAGCTAACAAGAGGAAGACGCCCACTGACTTGGCCCCAGCCCTACCGGCCTGCCTTAGCCTCGAACCTGCTCCTGCAAAATCCCGGTGTGTCCTGCAGCCAGCAACCTCAAAAACCCCGGAGGACCTGCCTGCCTTCACTTCCAAAGACTGCCTCTCCCGTGAACACCGGATTTGTTCAACTGCAACCTCTGGCAGCAGCCGGAGACCGCAAATCCGCCCCACTCTGCCCCCCCGCCGTCCATGGCCTGAGCTCGAGTGGGCAAACACCACGAGGAGGACACCCCGGCGATCCTGAACCGAGATCCGGCGACCCCTGACCTGCCTCAAGCCTCCAGCCGACGCCTGCAGTCTAAAACCAGAAGGCCCCCCTAACCGCGACTAGGAGCTGGAAAAAAGATCCGACCCCAAAAGGCACCCCTGCACCCGACGCCCATGGTCTTGTGTGCCCAAACCAACGGTGCCTAACCAACCCCTAACTTCCCAACTTACCTCTGGAAGTGGTGGTCGCACCCAGAAGTCCTTCGTCTCCCTGCCTGCAGTGCTTTTGCAAACCGGAGGCTCTCCATTGGAAATAACAGGGCATCCGACGTCGAAACAGCACCCTGCACACGGCCGCCCTAGTGCCGCTGAGCATGTAACAAGAGTGCATCACTGACCCTGGGGGACCCCTGAGTCTACCCCCAGAACCTCAACTCCCACTACCGAATACTTACCTAAAAACCGAGTACCATATTTTCCTCCATAGGATAACATTGACGTTTTTCCTGAAAAAGTTTCTGTGTGGAGTTTTGAAACCTAAAGAAATTCTTTAAAATTGTACGATTTAACAAAAACGCTTTTACTCACCTGTTTACAGGAAAGTCCCAGTGCTGCATCTAGGCATACAGCACTGAGTTAGAAAAGTAATCCAAAAGTAACTTACCTGCTATTTTACTGAAAATCCCATTCAAGTCTATGTACTGTATTTACAAGTGATTGCATTTCTCTGAAACAATACTGTAAGTCAAACCATAGTACATTTACAATTGCAATTGAACTGTTTTATAATCAGCATTTACTACTGTAAAGTATTTATTGCTTACCTGTACCAGGCTTGCTTGGTTCCAGAAATAAAATAACTAAAAGAATATTTTTATACAAAAACAATTGGTCTGAAGTTCAGTCTTTGAGTGTGTGAATTCATTTGCTGACTGAGTGTGTACAACAACTGCTTAACACTGTCCTCTGATACTACCTTACTGCTCGACCACACTACCACAAATAGAGAGTAAGGTTCTGTCTAACTTTGCCTTTGCCTACATTTGGGGTTCCACTGGACTCTGTGCACACTATACCTCACTTTGGTATAGTATATACAGAACCAGCTTCCTACATTGGTGGATCAGCGGTGGGATACACAACTTTGCATTTGTTGGACTACTTGGCTACCACCTGATCACACGACAGAACTCATAAATTGTCTTTAGAATTCTGATTTTTCAAATTGCCATTTTTTGCAAAATTACTAAAACTCTTGTTAGGGCCTTGGTTAAGTCCCTTTAGAATTTTAGAAAATAAAAAGTCACTGTAGCTAGGGTTAGAGGGGTTAGAGTTTTTTTTTTTAACAATGTCTCAAAATAAGAACCCAGCTATTAGTGAAAATAACCACAATGACATAGAGGACAGGGTTGAGGAGCTTGACCTCACCCCTTAGCTTCACTTGTCTTTCAAGGAGGTAAGGTCCCTATGTAAAATTAAAAACATAACCATGGGTCCCCATCCCACCAAACAAAAGCTCCAGGAGCTGTTGGCTGGGTATGCTAAGGACCACCCATCTGAAAATGCTGAAGACCAATCAGATGAGGAAGTAGAGGAAGGGAATGACCTGGTAGATCAACCCCCTCCACTTCCTAGGGAGAGAAGGGTTCAAGTACCCTTGACTCCAAGAGTAAACCTCTCAGTGCCTAGATCTCACACAGGTGTATCAGGTATCAGTGAGGACATTGAGGACAGCCTCAATGAGGAGGACAGCCTTTTAGTAAGGCTGACCAAAAGACTGGATCTAGAGACCAGGTTGCTGGCTCTAGAAGAGAGAGAGCAGAGATGGGCCTAACACCCATCAATGGTGGCATCAATTTACTAAATAAGGATAAAGAGCAATCTTATGATCCTAAAATCCCCAAAGGGATTGTCCCTAAATATGAAGATAGTGATGATATCACAAAGTGGTTCACAGCCTTTGAGATTGCTTGTGAAATGAGAAAAGTGAACAAGTCACACTGGGGGGCACTCCTTTGGGAAATGTTCTCTGGTAACTGCAGAGACAGACTCCTGACCCTTTCTGGGGCAGATGCTGGGTCTTATGACCTCATGAAGAGTACTCTGATTGAGGGATTTGGACTCACAACTGAGGAATATGGAATTAGATTCAGGGGGGTTCACAAGACCGAAAACCAATCCTGGATTGACTTTGCAGACTACTCAGTTAAAACACTAGATGGTTGGTTAACTGGACACAATGTGCATGATTTCAATGGACTTTACAATCTGTTTATGAAAGAACATATTTTAAGTAATTGCACTAATGAAAAGTTACATCAGCATTTGGTAGACCTAGGTCTAATTTCTCCCCAAGAATTGGGAAAGAAGGCAGACCACTGGGTCAAGACAAGGGTGACAAAAACAACCACTGGGGGTGACCAAAAGAAAGGGGTTACTAAACCTCCCCAGGGGAAAGGTGGTGAGAATCCCCAAGATAAAAAGCCTGAGTCTTCAAAAGGGCCCCAAAAACCTGCACAGGGGGGTGGGTCCCAAAACTCTTCCCAGTCTATTAATAGGTACAGGGGAAAGAACTTTGATCCTTTAAAGGCCTGGTGTAACAAATGTAATAAGTTGGGACACTTAACTGGAGATGCTGCTTGCCAAAACAAGAAGGCCCCTAGTCCTACTGCAGCTACTCCTGGTGTAGCAAGTCTACAGATGGGATCAACAGTGTGCCAAGAGCAAATCGGGTTGCACACTGAAGCAGTTCTAGTTTCAGAAGGGGAAGTTGAGTTTGCCACTGTAGCTTTGTGGCCACCCAATTTAAAAATAATACTTACAATACCCTTGGATCAATGGAACTAGGATAGAAGCTCTGAGGGATACAGGTGCCAGTGTCACTATGGTGAGAGACACACTGGTTTCCCCTCAGTAATACTTGATTGGGAGAACTTACCCAGTCACCAATGCTGACAATGTTACCACTAACCAATGGAATGGCTATGGTGACATTAGACTGGGGGGGTTACTGTCCAGAAACAGGTAGTGGTCTCTGCAAAGCTGCATGTCTGCTTGGCAATGACCTGGAAACCTCAGCATGGGCTGAGGTTGAACTAAAAACCCATGCAGCAATGCTGGACATCCCTGAATTGGTGTGTGTAAAAACAAGAGCACAGAGCAAGAGACAGGGTGAAAAAGAAGTGTTGGAGCCTGAAAGTATGGCCCAACCTTCTAAGAGAAAAGGTAACAAGACTGGGAACCAGCTTCTGTACATCAAAAGGATCAGGACCCCTCTCCTCAGGGAGAGGACTTGGACACCCCAGAAGGAACTGAGCCCATGGAGTTTGACCCTTACCAGGTTGAACTCTTAGGCCCAGGGGGACCCTCTATGGAAGAGCTGTGCCTTGGACAGCAGGACTGTCCAACTCTTGAAAGCCTGAGGCAGCAAGCTGCTGCACAGGAAAAGGAAGATGTCAGTGATACCCACAGAGCTTATTGGGAAGAGGGACTACTGTACACTGAGGCCAGAGACCCCAAACCTGGAGCCACTAGGAGAGTGGTAGTGCCTCAGAAGTACAGGGAGGTTCTCCTAACTTTAGCTCATGACATTCCCCTAGCTGGTCATCTGGGCCAGACCAAGACTTGGGAAAGGCTAGTTAGCCACTTTTACTGGCCCCAGATGCACCAAAAAGTAAAGGAGTTTGTCAGCTCCTGTGTCACCTGTCAGGCCAGTGGCAAGACAGGTGGCCCCTCAAAGGCCCCCCTGATACAACTGCCTGTGGTGGGGGTTCCCTTTGAAAGGGTAGGTGTGGACATAGTGGGTCCATTTGAACCTCCCACAGCATCAAGGAACAAATTCATTCTAGTGGTAGTGGATCATGCCACTAGGTACCCTGAAGCAATTCCCCTTAGGACTACTACAGCTCCTGCAGTAGCCAAGGCCCTCATTGGTGTCTTCACCAGAGTAGGGTTTCCTAAGGAGGTGGTTTCAGACAGAGGTTCCAACTTCATGTCTGCTTACCTAAAACACAAGTGGAAAGAGTGTGGAGTGCAGTACAAGTTTACTACACCCTATCACCCACAAACCAATGGCCTTGTTGAGAGATTCAACAAGACATTGAAAGGCATAATTATGGGGCTCCCTGAAAAACTCAAAAGGAGATGGGATGTCCTCTTACCCTGCCTGCTTTTCGCTTACAGGGAAGTGCTACAGAAGGGAGTAGGGTTTTCCCCCTTTGAACTTCTGTTTGGCCATATCGTGAGGGGAAAACTCTGTCTTGTAAAAGAGGGTTGGGAGAAGCCTCTCCAAGAACCCAAACAAGATATTGTGGACTATGTGCTTGGCCTAAGGTCCAGAATGGCTGAGTACATGGAAAAGGCATCCAAAAATCTTGAGGCCAGCCAGGAGCTTCAGAAACACTGGTATGACCAAAAAGCTGCACTGGTTGAATTTCAACCTGGGCAAAAGGTATGGGTGTTGGAGCCAGTGGCACCAAGGGCTCTCCAGGACAGATGGAGTGGCCCTTACTCTATCCTAGAAAAAAAGAGTGAGGTCACCTACCTGGCTGACCTGGGCACAAGCAGGACACCTAAAAGGGTTATCCATGTGAACCGCCTAAAGCTCTACCATGACAGGGCTGACATCACCATTCTAATGGTGACTGATGAGGATCAGGAGACAGAGAGTGAACCTCTCCCTGACCTCCTCTCATACAGCTCAAAAGATGGGTCAGTGGATGGATTTGTCTTTTCAGACACCCTCTTTGCCCAACAGCAGACTGATTGCAAGCAAGTCTTGCAGCAGTATTCTAAGCTCTTTTCCTTGACCCCTGGTCAGGCAAACTGGTGTACCCATGATGTGGACACTGGTGACAGTTCACCTGTCAAAAACAAAATCTATCGACAGTCTGAACAAGTCAAAGAAAGCATCAGAGCTGAAGTCAGCAAGATGCTGGAGTTAGGGGTTATTGAACTCTCTGAGAGCCCCTGGGCCAGCCCAGTGGTTCTAGTCCCCAAACCTCATCCACAGGGTGGCAAGAGAGAAATGAGGTTCTGTGTGGACTATGGGGGGTCAACTCTGTCACCAAGACAGATGCTCACCCTATCCCAAGAGCAGATGAGTTGATAGACAAATTGGGTGCAGCCACATTTCTAAGTACCTTTGACTTAACTGCAGGGTACTGGCAAATTGGCATGGCCCTAGGAGCAAAAGAAAAGACAGCATTCTCCACACCTGATGGGCATTATCAGTTTACTGTTATGCCCTTTGGTTTAAAGAATGCCCCTGCCACCTTCCAGAGGTTGGTGAACCAAGTCCTTGCTGGATTGGAGTCCTTTAGTGCAGCTTATTTAGATGATATTGCTGTCTTTAGCTCCACCTGGCAGGATCACCTGATCCACCTTGGGAAGGTTTTAAATGCCCTGCAAACTGCAGCCCTAACTATCAAGGCATCCAAATGCCAGATAGGGCAGGGAACTGTGGTGTACTTGGGCCACCTTGTTGGTGGAGGCCGGGTACAACCCTTACAGCCCAAGATCCAGGCCATCCTGGACTGGACAGCTCCAACAACCCAAACCCAAGTCAGGGCATTCCTTTGCTTGACTGGGTAATACAGGAGGTTTGTGAAGGAATATGGGTCCATTGTGGCTCCCCTTACAGAACTCACCTCCAAGAAGATGCCCAAGAAGGTAAACTGGACAGTTAGTTGTCAAAAGGCTTTTGACACCCTGAAAGAGGCTATGTGCTCAGCACCACTTCTCAAAGCTCCAGACTATGCCAAGCAGTTCATTGTGCAGACTGATGCCTCTGAGCTAGGGATAGGAGCGGTCCTATCCCAGACCAATGATGAAGGCCAAGACCAACCTGTTGGTTTTATAAGCAGAAGGCTTCTCCCCAGGGAGCAGCATTGGAGTGCCAATGAGAGGGAGGCCTTTGCTATGGTTTGGTCCCTGAAGAAGCTGAGACCATACTTGTTTGGTACTCACTTCCTTGTTCAAACTGATCACAGACCTCTCAGATGGCTAATGCAGATGAAAGGTGAAAATCCTAAACTGTTGAGGTGGTACATCTCCCTACAGGGAATGGACTTTGTAGTGGAACTCAGACCTGGGACTGCGCATGCCAATGCAGATGGACTTTCCAGGTTCTTCCACTTAGAAAATGAAGACTCTCTAGGGAAAGGTTAGTCTCATCCTCTTTCGTTTGGGGGGGGTTGTGTGAGAAAGTGCCCTCTTTCTGCATGGTTGCCCCCACTTTTTGCCGAATTGCTGATGTACTTTGACTGAGTGTGCCCTGGGCTCCTGCTAATCAGGTACCCAGGGCCTATGTTCTTTCCCTAAAACTGCATTGAAGCCTAAACCCAATTGGCATCTCTGGCTACAGGTCAGTCCCTGGTAAATGGTACTACAGGTACCCAGGGCACTATGACCAGAGAAGTCCTTTAAGGGCTGCAACACATATTGTGCCACCCTTAGAGGTCCTGTACCACTGCACTCACACACTGCCTTTGCAGGCTGCGTGTTTTGGTGCAGAACAAAGTGAAGAGTCGACATGGCACACATCTCTGTGTGCCATGCCTGCAACCCACTGCCCTGGCATAGGTCAGTCACCCCTCTAGCTGGGTGCACTATACCAGTAGTAAGGGTACAGGTGCATGAGCCCTGTACCCCTACAGTGTCTAAGTCCATTCTTAGACATTTGTTTGTGCAGTGCTGCCATTAAGAGTATATGGTGCTGGGAGTTTGTGATTACGAACTCCACAGCACCATAATGGCTACACTGAAAACTGAGAAGTTTGCTATCAAACTTCTCAGCACATTAAACCCACACTGATGCCAGTGTGGGATTTAATGAAAAATGCACACAGAGGGCATCTTAGAGATGCCCCCTGAAAACTAACCCACCTCTAGTGTCCAGGCTGAGTGGCTGCTTTCAGCTGCCATCACCAGACATGTTTCTGGACCCCTGGGTCGAGAGCCTGCTGCTCTCTGGGGCCTGAAACAATGCACAATCTTGGGACGAGATGCCAAGGCGCCCCCCCAGGATGGGCAGGGTTCACGAAGGGGAAGCTTTAAGGGCTTTCCGCCTTTGTGAGCTTCCCCAGGCCACTTGCTGCTTTCAGCAACTGGTACCCATTGGTTCTGACCCCCACTTTGGGCGGGAGAACCGGCGGGAAAAACAAGTGAGGAAGAGAGGTGTTCCCACCTCTGCCAACTCCACCCCTCAGGTGGGGGAGGCGATGTGAAGCACAACTCTCAGTCCACGCCATCTTGAAGATGGGGGGACTCAGCCAACCAGGGACATGCACATGCCCCCCTCACAACGGAGGGTGGCATAATAGGGGGTGTACCCACCCCAGGGAAGGGACCCATTGGTCCCTGCCTTTACCTACCTGTAACGCCCTAAATCTAGTATTTAGGGGCACCCCTGAACCTTGCTTCCTCAGATCCAGTCAAGAAACAAGAAGAAAAGAAAAAGAAGGACCGAACAGCCGTGCAGCAGCTAACAAGAGGAAGACGCCCACTGACTTGGCCCCAGCCCTACCGGCCTGTCTCCCCCTCGAACCTGCTCCTGCGAAATCCCGGTGTGTCCTGCAGCCAGCAACCTGCCTGCCTTCACTTCCAAAGACTGCTTATCCCGTGAACACCGGATTTGTTCAACTGCAACCTCTGGCAGCAGCCGGAGACCGCGAATCCGCAAATCCGCCCCACTCTGCACCCGCCATCCACGGCCCGAGCTCGAGTGGGAAAACACCACGAGGAGATCACCCCGGCGATCCTGAACCGAGATCCGGTGACCCCTGACCTGCCTCAAGCCTCCAGCCGACGCCTGCAGTCTAAAACCAGAAGTCCCCCCTAACCGTGACCAGGAGCTGGTAAGAAGATCCGACCCCAAAAGGCCCCCCTGCACCCGACGCCTTACGGCCTTGTGTGCCCAAACCAACGGTGCCTAACCAACCCCTAACTTCCCAACTTACCTCTCGAAGTGATAGTCGCACCCAGAAGTCCTTTGTGTCCCTGCCTGCAGTGCTTTTGCAAACCGGAGGCTCTCCTTTGGAAATAACAGGGCATCCGATGTCGAAACAGCACCCTGCACCCGGCCGCCCTAGTGCCGCTGAGGGTACACCTTTGGTGCTAATTTGTTTCCCCATTTGCCCTGAGCTAAAGTCCAGGAGCTTTGCTCCCACAACCCAGTGGCCTGCTTGCCAGCAGCCACCAACCGGAGGCCCCCTATCCCCCATTGGATAACATTGGACCTCAACACTCTGCACCCGGCCGCCCTAGTGCCGCTGAGGGTGTAACAAGAGTGCATCACTGACCCTGGGGGACCCCTGAGTCTACCCCCAGAACCTCAACTCCCACTACGGAATACTCACCTAAAAACCGATAACCATATTTTCCTCCATAGGATAACATTGACACTTTTTCCTGAAAAAGTTTCTATGTGGAGTTTTGAAACCTAAAGAAATTCTTTAAAATTGTATGATTTAACAAAAACGCTTTTACTCACCAGTTTACAGGAAAAGTCCCAGTGCTGCATCTAGGCATACAGCACTGAGTTAGAAAAGTAATCCAAAAGTAACTTACCTGCTATTTTACTGAAAATCCCATTCAAGTCTATGTACTGTATTTGCAAGTGATTGCATTTCTCTGAAACAATACTGTAAGTCAAACCATAGTACATTTACAATTGCAATTGAACTGTTTTACAATCAGCATTTTCTACTGTAAAGTATTTATTTCTTACCTGTACCAGGCTTGCTTGGTTCCAGAAATAAAATAACTAAAAGAATATTTTTATACAAAAACAATTGGTCTGAAGTTCAGTCTTTGAGTGTGTGAATTCATTTGCTGACTGAGTGTGTACAACAAATGCTTAACACTGTCCTCTGATACTGCCTTACTGCTCGACCACACTACCACAAATAGAGAGTAAGGTTCTATCTAACTTTGCCTCTGCCTACCTTTGGGGTTCCACTGGACTCTGTGCACACTATACCTCACTTTTGTATAGTATATACAGAACCAGCTTCCTACAGAAGAGCTGGAAGGACTGCCAGGAGGATTACTGCCCCTTTGCTGTGTTGTTGCTTTGCTGGGTTGGCCTGCAGTCGCTGCTTCTGTCTTGGGCAGTGCAAGAACTGGACTGAAATTTCTTCACTTGTCGCTGAGTATCTCCAAGGGCTTAAAATAGAGCTTGCCTTTTGTTTGCGAAGTCTCAGGGACAGCAAAGACTTCACTTACCTCTGGGTACCGCCTCTGGAACCGTGGGTTACAGTTGCCACAGAGGGGGAAAGCAGCCAACACCATCACTGACACCCCTTCTGGCACTGTGTCCAGAAGGCACCGCTGAGGGCACTGCCACACTTCGCACCACAAACCTGGTCTCACCGACAACGACCTCTGACGCAGCCACAGAGCCGCTGCTTGCACTGTGACCTGTGGGCGCTGCACTCCGCACCGCTCTGCTCTCACCGACGACGACGCTGCCCGCTGACCTTGACACCCATTTCTGGACCATGGATTGGGGGCACCGCTCGTAAGTCACACGATGCACCACCCCATCGCACACCACAGTCTGAGCCGACCGACGCCAGCTCCCATTAACCCGCACTGCCGCTTGCACCGCGAAGTGAGCTAAAGAATGATGATGGATTCAACCCGGATCTGTGACTGGGGGTGAGTGTCTGAAAAGTTTCAGCGCTCTGTCCATCATCTCCTTGTGTTTGCTTTATTATTCTCTCCTCTCTGGTAGTGGTATATTCCAAACCTCTGTACGCATTTATTTTATCCATAACTTGTGTGCCTTACCCATATCCTCAATGCTCATATCATTGCCCACTTCTTTGTTCCCAGGGCTTTTTCCTCTGCTTTTTTCCCTTGCTTGAGCTCTCAGCATAGTGAGCTTAATATTTTATTTGACTCAGAGAAACAAAGAATAAAGAATCACCTTTACAGATACCCCGAGCCCTGGCCCTCCCCCAAAACCACACCATGAAAGTATTTAAATATTTCGTCTGTGACCTTTTAGACAGCAGCGGTTTCTGGGAGAGGGCGTTGGGGCTCTGCCCCCTTTACTTTCGTCCCCAGGTCAGAACTGGAGATTAAAACAAAATTGTCCATCCAAAAATGCTAAAGTGCTTTATAGAAATAAAAAATTTAAAAAACGTACCCACACGCTCGATCTAGTCTTGCAGGCTACTTTCTAGGGGGTTGCTGCACACTGCCACTCAACACCTGCCCGAGGCCCAAAGTCTAGAGTATTTGCCGGGCTGATGATCTCACAGCCCTGAGGCCTCTGAGGTCATCTGCTCAGCAAAGACATAGCCTTAAGTACCAGTCTCCACACCCTGATGACCTGGGGGTAGAGTTAGCCCCGGGCTTTTCAGACTGAAGCCCTGTGGTGCTGGGGCTTTACCTCAAACAGGGAGTGGAGGCATTGTCACCCCACCCTTCCTCAAAAGTTGGGAAAGGGTGGGGTAGAGGCTGCAGGCAGGAAGCAGAGAAATTGAGTCTGCGTAGTTTATCATCATGACTTTTGAACACACTGCGCTGATTCGAGGTGTCTGCTTCCCGCGCTGTATTTAGTGTGAGATGCCATTCTGCTCCCTAGTTCCAGTTCCACTGCCTGGAGACTTGTGGAACAAAGTTGCACTCTGCAGGCTGCATGTGTGTTGGCCTAAATAAACAAGCTAACTTCCCTCAGTACAGTGCGGTGCCCTGCAGCCCCCAGTCCTGGAGTGGGCCAGGTCATTTAAAAAGAATGCAGCAGTTGTTGTTCAGGTATTTAGAGTGCCACTACTGCTAACAGGTGCCCTAGATGACCAGTGCAATATGTGCCTTAGAGTTTTTTCTTTTTCTTTTTCCTTGTCATTTTCTTTTCAAAATTAATTTTGGCATCCCGCCTATTTCACCGATACAGATAGGACACCCCTGTCATCCAGCTTGCAAGCACCTAATGCAACATTCTATATATGCATGTAGACGTGTATACCCTAAACCTAGATGGTAAACAAGGGATAACTGTAGTGTACACCGTAGAAGAGCGGGGTGACTCAGGATCATGCACAAAGTGGAGAGAAGAGGAGGCAATGTAGCTTTCATTCTTAATAAGACCCAGGAGGCGATAGGGGGACTCATGCTCCTTATCTATTGTTAAAACTTTGAATGAGGATGTTGGGGAGAGGATGTGGTCTGACGGCTAGATTGCCGACTTTGGTGCTGGAAACCAAGGTCAAACCTCGGGGTCACGTCCACATCCTGTGATTCTGGGCAAATCACTTAATCTCTCCGTGCCTGAATGTGTCCTTGTGTAACCTAACTGGTGCTCATGTAAAGCGTTCTAATACCTTCGGGTCGAGTTCACACTATATAAATCTGCAATAAAAAAAAACTTTAAAAAAACTGCACAACATTTAAAAGGCACCAGATTGCAGCCGCAGGTCATTCATAAAAAGAGCTGCTTATTTTGACACTGGGGATCCAGGTTTGAATCCCAGCATCCGCGCAGCATCCTGTGATTCTCAGCAAATCATTTAACTCTCCTGTGCTGGTAAAAAAAATAATATGAACTTGTGTAATGTAATTGGTGCTCACGTAAAGCACTCCAATACAATTCAGGTCGAGTACGTACCATATGAAACTGCGAGAAAAACAAATGGTGCCCAGCATCTGACAAAATGTTATCGTAAACACGTTCCCTTACTGACTACAGACACAAGAATAAGTAGAAATCACACAAGGGGGCTAGAGGAGGTTTAAGGACCTGCGGGAGCCAACTCCCCACTCATATATTCACGTCACAAAAGAAACCCCGGGTCCGTAGTGATAGGGAGGTCTATCAAGTGACTCGATGTGCCTGAGTGCATAACAGGGGATTTCCCTTTTAAGGACAGTTCCCCTCACATACCAGAGGTGTCATGGTTCATCATGGGGGTACCTCCTTGCGTGAGAGACCTGGTCCTCACGCGGACTACAACCCCCTTGCTACGAGGGAGGAGCTCAGGGATGTTTTGATAGGGAGGGAGGGTGTACTAAAACCCTATGAGAGCTTGGTGTGATGAAAGAAGTGCAGTGCTATGTTGTAGGTGGTTAAAACTGGCTACCGGGTCAGCTATGATGCAACTTTTATTCAGCTGCCCGGTATCAGGATTAAAAACAGAATATAGTTCGTAGCGCAGGTGCCAAGATTCAAGGCCTCTGCGTTCTTACAAGACCAACATGTTTCAGCCTAACAGACCTCGAATAGTGTCACGGCTTTCTTCAGGGTCGGTGCTGTAGCTACTGCAATAAATAGGTGAATAATGCGTGAAAAAAACATAGAAAAACACGTGATAAATAATTGGGACAATACTGAACCAGGGAAATTTTCGCTGTTCAGTATGTTCGACGTATACCCATTCTAGGTATACGGAGTTCACCACATTTGTCACGGCTTCTTAGCCATATAGTACGGGCGCCACAATCGCCAAAGGTGCGGTTCTCCATGGGTCTGCAGCGCTCGTCCGGTGACAGGACGAGCGCTGCAGACCCACGGAGAACCGCACCTTTCAGGGTTCAGTATTGTCCCATTTATTTATCACGTGTTTTTCTATGTTTTTTTCATGCATTATTCACCTATTTATTGCAGTAGCTACAGTACCGACCCTGAAGAAAGCCGTGACACTATACGAGGTCTGTTAGGCTGAAACATGTTGGTCTTGTAAGAACGCAGAGGCCTTGAATCTTGGCACCTGCGCTACGAGCTATATTCTGTTTTTAATCCTGACACCGGGCAGCTGAATAAAAGTTGCATCATAGCTGATCCGGTAGCCAGTTTTAACCACCTACAACATAGCACTGCACTTCTTTCATCACACCAAGCTCTCATAGGGTTTTAGTACACCCTCCCTCCCTATCAAAACATCCCTGAGCTCCTCCTCGTAGCGCAGGGGTTGTAGCCCGCGTGAGGACCAGGTCTCTCACGCGAGGAGGTACCCCATGATGAAGCATGACACCTCTGGTGTGTGAGGGGAACTGTCCTAAAAGGGAAATCCCCTGTTATGCACTCAGGCACATCGAGTCACATGATAGACCTCCCTATCACTACGGAACCGGGGTTTCTTTTGTGACGTGGACAAGAATAAGTAGAGTCAGCTGCCGCCACTGCCCTTCAAGACACCTAGGGGCAGATTTACAAGCCCCTTGCGCCACTTTTGCGTCATTTTTAACATGGGAAAAATGACGCATAAGTGGCGCAAGGGGCTTGTAAATCTCCCCCCTCGTATTTGCTAGCCCCAGCACAGAGAATAAGTGCTTCAAAAATGTCCACGTGCAAAGGATCAAGAAATTTGAATGTGTCTACCATTTCCACTTTCCCCCGTCCCCTCGGACCAGCAACCCACAATGTCAGAGCTGGTAAAACAGAAACTACCCTCAATAGGTGAGCAGAGCTTCATCAGAAGAGTGCAAGGATTGGGGAGTGAGGGGATTTACCTAAGGGAAATGAACTGTTGGGGTCACACCATGGAAGAAATGCTAGATTACCCAGTCGAGTTAAAGATCCTAACGGGAAGTTGAGGGTTTCAGCGCATCCATTGACATAAAGGAGCAGGAAGAGAGGATCAGTAGCCTGCGAATGTGAGGGCAATGCTAGTTCTGTTGGTAGGCTGTAGGTGCTGTACTTTCAGAGCCTTTAAATACTATGGGGGATATGTACAAGGAAGTGGCGGAGCGTGTCGTTATCCTCCTTGGCTTAACAACATGCTCCGCCACTTCGGAAACACAAGGCTTCACCATATTCACAAGGATATGGTGCAGCCTTGCGTTTCCCCCTGCGTTGGCGCTACGTTTCACAACTTAGCACCAACGCAGGCACCCTTGCACCAGAGTGCAAGGGTGTCTGCTTGCAGGGGAGGATTATTTATGTGTAGAACGGTGTCCCTTCCAGCACATAAACAATCCTAAAATACCATTCTGACACTTTCATGTGTGCTGCTTCATGCAACACACATGTAAGTTACAAAATGGCATTTTTTAAAAGTTTGTTTATGTACAGGAAGGGACACCTTCCTGTACATAAACAAACCATGGCATTTTGCTTTTTCCATGTGTGCTGCACAAGGCAGCACACATGGAAAAAGCAAAAACAAGAAGAAATAATTCATTTCTCCTCGTTTCGCCAACTTAAGACAAGGATTTTCCTGGTCTTAATTTTGCCACCCTTGTACATAGGGGGCAGCGTCAAATACAATGGGTGTTGTGGTGGAACGCCCACCACAACACCCACTGCACGCCCCTTTCACGCTAACGATAGCGTGAAAGGGTGCCTTATTTACAAGGCAGCGTTAAGCCACGCGCTGCCTTGTACATAAGGCACAGCCCCTATAGCCACCACAACGTCCGTAAAAGTGACGTTGAGGTGGCGATAGGGGCTTGTACATATGCCCCCATGTGCTCTTGCAGAAGTGGGGCCTGATTTGAATTCACTGCTTTCCTAGCACGGCTGAATGCCTCCTCCAACACTTGTTTTCAAGGGACAGGAGGCATTTCCAGACCACTTCCTACTGCTGTTCTCCCGGGACACCTGTCCGCACCTCTTCTCTGGATGCTCCTGCTGCAGGCCCTGCTCCGTGACCTTCTGTATTGCAGAGTCCATATCACAGATGCTGCACTGCAATTTTGGAGTGAAAGGCAGACAGGTGCATTTATTTTGCATATGTCTTCACTTGGCCGTGTCGATCTTCTTTGAGGTGGCCGCGCAGCGGACGTGCGCAGCGGGCGCACCGCTGGCGCGCCGAAGGCGCGCCTAAGGCAAGCCCGTCTGCGCCCGTCCGTGCCTGGACCGCGCCCAGCGCCAGAACCCCTGGGCCGTGCGCCCCCGGCACCAGCCTCGAGGACCGACGCCGATACGATGCCACCACACTCCACGCTCTCAACCCCGGACGGACTGCTTCAAGGCCGCCCCGAAACGCACCCATGGTCCCTTCACCTGCCGGAACTGCAGCTACACCAGCCTCAGAGCCACCGAGGCACCCGCCAAGAAGGACCGCAACCACCTCCGATGCATCCTACTGAACACCCGCTCCGCACGCAAACACGCCGTCGAGCTCTGGGACCTGCTCGACACATCATCACCAGACGTCGCCTTCCTGACAGAGACCTGGATGAACGACTCCTCCGCCCCGACATCGCCATAGCCATCCCAGACGGCTATAAGATCACCCGCAGAGACCGCGCCAACGCAGTAGGAGGAGGAATCGCCATCGTCCAGAAGAACACCATCAGGGTCTCGACCAGCACCGACAACACTCTCAGCACCGCCGAACACATGCACTTCCAGATCCACACGGACCCCAACACCACCCTCAGAGGCACCCTCGTCTACAGACCCCCTGGGCCCCGACCCCAGTTCAGCGACTCCATCGCCGACTTCATCAGCACGCACGCCCTGACCTCTACCGACTACATCCTCCTCGGAGACCTGAATTTTCACCTGGAGAACAAGAACGACAGCAATTCCACCACCCTGATCGACAACCTCGCCAACCTCGGTCTGAGCCAGCTCGTCACAACACCGACCCATTCCGCCGGCCACACGCTCGACCCCATCTTCTCCTCCAGCTCCCACGTCTCCTTCAGCCACACCACGGAACTCCTCTGGACCGACCACCGCTGCATCCATTTCACCTTCCAGAAACCCACCACACACCACAGCACCCAACAGATCCCACGCCGCTGCTGGAGCAATGTCACCGAAGACCAACTACGGGCAACCCTCGCTCTCAGCCCAGGCCAGCCCTCCGACCCATTAAACACCGACGACGCTGCCTGCAACCTCAGAAGATGGATGGACGACTGTGCCAACACCCTCGCCCCGCTGAAAAAACCCACCTACGCTGACACCACCAAAAGAGCCAGCTGGTTCACCTCGGAACTCCTAGCTTCCAAGCGTACCTGCCAGAAACTAGAGAAGAAATGGCACAGTGATAAGACACCGGACAGCCACGCAGCCCACAAAGATGCCATCCGTAACCACCACCACCTCATCAAGTCCGCCAAGAGAATCTACTTCAAAGACCGCCTCGACAACAACGCACACAACAGCAAGGAGCTTTTCAACATCGTGAAGGAACTCTCCAACCCCAGCTCCAACACCAACGACATCCCACCGTCGCAACACCTGTGCGATTCCCTCGCCACCTTCTTCCACCGCAAGATCGCCGACATCCACGACAGCTTCAACACCCAGACAGCCCCAACTAAGATCGATGCACCAGACCCGCCCCACACCATCGACCACGATCCCCTGCCAGCCTGGGCCAGCGTGAACATCGAGGACACCATCAAGACCATGAGCACGATACACTCCGGCTCCCCGTCAGACCCTTTCCGCACCACATCTTCAACAAAGCCAGCAGCTCCATCGCACCCCACCTGTGCAACATCATCAATCTCTCCTTCGAGACCGCAACCTTCCCAGAGAGCTGGAAACACGCAGAGATCAACGCCCTACTCAAAAAACCCAAGGCGGACCCGAGAGACCTCAAGAACTTCCGGCCCATCTCCCTGCTTCCGTTCCCAGCCAAGGTCATCGAGAAGATCGTCAACAAGCAGCTAACCCGATACCTCGAAGAAAACAGCATCCTGGACCCATCCCAATCGGGGTTCCGCAGCAACCACAGCACTGAGACTGCCCTCATCGCCGCCACCGACGACATCAGGATCCTGCTGGACAACGGTGAGACCGCAGCCCTCATCCTGCTGGACCTCTCCGCCGCCTTCGACACTGTCTGCCACCGCACTCTACGCGCACGCCTCCACGACGCAGGGATCCGAGACAAGGCCCTGGAATGGGCCACCTCCTTCCTCGCCGGCAGAACCCAGAGAGTCCACCTCCCACCATTCCGATCCGAAGCCTCTGAGATCATCTGCGGCATACCCCAGGGATCGTCCCTCAGCCCAACACTGTTCAACATCTACATGGCCCCGCTCGCACGCATCGCCAGACAGCACGACCTCAACATAATCTCCTACGCCGACGACACCCAACTGATCCTCTCCCTCACCAAGGACCCCTCGCCGCCAAATCCAACCTCCATGAAGGGATGAAGGCCGTCGCCGAT
The DNA here is from genome assembly GCA_963921515.1 of Calotriton arnoldi. Taxonomy (NCBI): domain Eukaryota; kingdom Metazoa; phylum Chordata; class Amphibia; order Caudata; family Salamandridae; genus Calotriton; species Calotriton arnoldi. The sequence goes on along the minus strand of CAWUFW010005212.1, from coordinate 983,563 downwards.
TGGATGAAGATCAGCCGACTAAAACTGAACACGGAGAAGACAGAGGTCCTCATCCTCGGCTCCAACCCCTCAGCCTGGGACGACTCCTGGTGGCCAACGACGCTGGGAGCAGCCCCGACACCCACCGACCACGCTCGCAACCTGGGAGTCATCCTCGACTCAACGCTCTCCATGGCCAAGCAAGTCAACGCAGTCTCATCCTCCTGCTTCAACACCCTCCGCATGCTTCGCAAGATCTACAGGTGGATCCCGACAGACATGAGAAGAACAGTCACCCAGGCCCTCGTCAGCAGCAGACTCGACTATGGGAACGCCCTCACGCGGGAGCCCCGGCCAAGCTCATCAAGCGACTGCAACGCATACAAAACGCCTCCGCACGCCTGATCCTCGATGTACCACGCCACAGCCACATCACCCCCCACCTGAGGAACCTGCACTGGCTCCCCGTCGACAGGAGAATCTCCTTCAAACTCCTCATCCACGCACACAAGGCACTCCACAAGACTGGCCCAGCCTACCTCAACAGACGACTCCTCTTCTACGTCCCCAACTGCCAACTCCGCTCCGCCGACCTCTCCCTCGCCACCGTCCCTCGCATTCGAAGAACCACCACCGGCGGCAGATCCTTCTCCCACCTCGCCGCCAAGACCTGGAACACCCTTCCACTAAGCCTACGACAGACCCAAGACCTGCTGACCTTCAGGAGGCTTCTCAAGACCTGGTTGTTCGACCAGTAGCAGCACCCCCCCCTTTTTTTTCTCCCCCAGCGCCTTGAGACCCATGCGGGTAAGTAGTGCGCTTTACAAATTCTGTGATTGATTGATTGAGCATCTGGGGGTGATGTTGGACCACAGCTAGGCATCAGCAGTCTCCGGATACTTTTGCAATTAAGGTAAATGTCCAGTATTTCTAAAATGCAAACAATTACCTGAGGGTGTCAAGGAGCTGGGGGCCGTCGGGAAGATTAAGTGAGCTATTGCACAGAGTCACATGGTGCTGGGCTGATCTGCCGCCGGTGCCAGGGATCAAACCGTGAGCCCCCGGGTGCTGAAGTCAGTCGCCCTGGCCGCTGCACCACACCTCTTCCCTCGAGGTAGGCTATCAGTTTTGCATAGTGTCAATTCAATATGCAGGATAATGTAGAATACTGTTAGCTACATCCAGGATGTTGATTCTGTACTTTTTCTTGTAGCACATTACTCTTGTACAGTGCATAGTGTGAACTGAGTGGCACCACTTGTTTGCACGATTGAGAGCTCTGGAGCAGTGGTTGAAGGCACTGCGAGTTTCTCACAGTGTCTGTCAGTGGCTCAAAATAGTGTTTGGAAGAAATGGCCATCCAATCATTGCCCTCTCTGCAGAGCGCTTAGGGCAGTAGTCACGTATTTGAGTTGTAATTGTGATTCTGTGCAAACGGGTGTGATGGGGCCCCGATCATAGCAGTTTTCAAAATTATGACAAGGTGAGAGTAAAAGAAAATGCAGTTGTTGTTTGCTACTGAAAACTCATCCCTCACTTTTACGCCCTACCACTTTCATTGTCACCAGCCACCACTGCTTTTAGAGCCTGCATATTTTTAGCATCTTAAGTGAAAATTGGGCAGTAAAATACACTATTTGGTACCATTTTTCAAGATTTCCTCCCATGGAGAATCTACTCTCTTCTAAATCATTGATGAAGATTGGCTCACTTGCTGAAATCGAGTTTTAGACGTTGTACATTTAGGTAGTGGGTGGTGCCACTGGTTGAAGTGGACGGAGTCAAAGGGAAGGCGCTGATGGCATCCTAAGACACAGTTTGGGCACTCGTACATAAATTTAGCACTGCTTGATACAGAATTTGTTTACTCTACTTTTAAAATGTGAAAGGTGTTCCTGTTTTATATAAGAAACAAAAATAGTGCAAAATTAGATTGCTGTTCTCGATTATTTGTTCACACAAAAATGAGATATAACTATATAAATTGGGATATATTGTTTTGGCAATGGTCCCACAATGCATTTTCTCCATCTTTGCCCTCATGAAGAAACCCAGGCAGTAATGCGGATTGTACAAAATTTGCCTGGTCAATTCCAGATTCCATATCACACAAATAGCAAAATAGTGCAAAGTTTGTGTGTTATGGCCCCATGTGTGCATAGACCTCGGCAGAGTTACAACTAGATAATATTGGAAAATACCGATAGGCAGTGGTGAGCAGTCCATTAACATGATGCTTTTGTACAATGTAAACAGTAGTATGAAGTACTTTCAGTGGCTAACAAGGGCATTAATGTTATTCCCGTCATGAAATGTGCTCTGCAAATTGATTGTTACCTCTATGGCATATAACTTAAATGAAGATGGCACATCCTAAAATACTTTTCTGTCAGACCTGGGAGTTCGAGGTCTATCAATCACTTTCATGGCCAGATCATATGAACCGATTAGGGGATATGTTAATTAAAAACGTGATCCATGCCTTGGTTTCAGGCTTCGTGTTGCCTTAATTAGCTGAAGCAGTTTTCCATTACAAACTTTGAGAGTGGTAAATGATGGCTTTGCGTTTGAAATGTCATAGAATGTTCTACTTTCGACGGGAAACCTGCCAGCAACTGCTAAACACTAAAAACAGCTGCAGAGACCAATAAAAACAAAATCACACAACACAACTAAAGACAGCAAAAAAATATATTAAAGCACAAAGAAATAGCAAAACAACTCAAAAGTTCGGCACAATAAAAAGAACACATCACAGCAACACAAAACAAACAACAAAACATACAACAACCAATAATGGTACAAAACAGTGACACAAGCAACACTAAGACACAATACAACAGAATACAGCACAAAAATACATAATTGTGTTTATGCGATATGCAGTGTAATTGTTTTCTTTTGGTGTACTATTGCGTTGCATTATTGTGCTAAGCTGCTGCTCAATGTTGTGTTTTTGTTTTTTGGTTAGTTGCATTTTAGTTATTGTTGTGCTGATATGTGTTTAGGTTTGTGTATTGTATATTGTAGTCATGTGTTGCAGTGTTGTGTTGGTGTGTCTGGGTTTTGTGTTGTTCTCTTCTGCTGTCAATGTATTGTATTAGCATTTGTAAATTGCATTTATATAGCACTTACTAATCCTGACGAGGTGTTGTTTTAGTGCGTTGCTGCATACTATCAGTTTCTTGTATTGATTTGTGGTGTGTATGTGTTGTGTTCTGCTTTTGCTGTTGCATTATTTTATCATGTTTTGTGTTTTTGAATTGATATTGTACTAATATGTTGTAATCTGGTGTTTAGATTTCATGCTGTTGTGGCCCTGGTGTGTCGCCAAATCTAAGGGCCTGATTACGAGTTTTGCGGTCCCACTGCCCGAAAATGTGTCCGCCAGTAGCCCACACAGCTGGTAGTCTTCAGGCAGACATATTACGAGTTGACCGCGGGGCCCGCGGGGTGGCTGCAGCGGTCTTGCGGCGGTGGGCAATGGTTTTCTGTATCTATGGATACCTGTGTGTACATTTCGACTGCATGTGTCAAATGTACACATATGCATGATACATGTGGAAAAATACTACCTGCCCATTGCCGGAGTCCGGCCTATATGAGGCAAATCCAGCAATGGGTAAATGGTATAAAAGGACTCACCTGTAGATCACCGCAAACAGGGTTGTATTCTTTGGGGTGAAGATGCTGCTGTGAAGTGGGACCTAGAGAAAGGGATCCATGTCGAACTCTGCCTGGAAGAACAGGAGAGGGGTAAATATGCACCCCACATCCTTCCTTACCGCTGCCTCGAAGCTGGCGGTCGGACCACAGCGGTCAGCTTGGTGGACAGCCAACTCGTAATACGGATGGCAGTGGAGCTCCTCAATACCACCCTATGGCAGCTGCCTTTCCCCGACCATGACCCCGGCGGTGTGCCAGCAGTAAAGGCTGTACAGCCGCCGTCTTTGGAAACACAGTAAGCCCATCTTGTAATACAGCAGTCGGACCACCGAGCTCACCGCAGTTGGACCGCCACCGTCGGTACGGCAGTTCACGGACCGCCAAACTCGTAATAAGGTCTTAAGTTACAGTCTGTCAACTCACATAGACAAAATTAATTTTGTCACATATTAACTCAGTGATGTATTTGAATTCATGATACCTTTGCAAAAGGTGTTTGCACACAGCACTGTGCTATTTACAACAAATTGCATGTATTAACGCCAAACCAACAAATGTTTTGCAATCCGGCCTGAGACGTTAATGTTTTTACCGTATTTAATATAAGGTAAATATTACTATATTCTTAGTCAGCTCCATCAAATCACCTTCCTGCACAATTTTTTGAATAATTAAAATTTCCTCTGTATTATAGGATAAAAAAATGACATGCTATCAGCAAGTCAAAGAAGTGTAATTAACATCTGCAATTTTACGCAAGAGATTCTACACTTTTAGGCAATATTTCCACTGTAGGTAACTCGGTATGGACACCACAGTCTAGGTTGGAGCTTTTCCGAGCCTCTGCTACTTTGGCTTTCCCTGATAATGTAAGCTCTGTGTTCATATTTTCCATTATAAATTATGTACTTGTTATTTCTGCATGAAGGGTTGTGATAAGGACTAGGTGTTGTCATTGCCACAATAGTAGAAGCAGATCTATCAGAATTGTGTGTATTTATAGGCTGCACGATGTTTGCACAGTGGGGTTTCTAGTATCCCTGCACAGCAGAATTGCCAGTTTCTTGATTTTTTTTCTAATGCTGTGGGTCTGAAATGTCATTCTCAGTATGATGCATGCTGTATGTCAAGCCTTACTTTCTGTCGGGATTGTGTGCATATGAGAAGCCATGGGAAGCACGTCCTGCCAGAAAAGATGCACACACTTGCCACACAGTTATTTTCTTGTCCATCAGAATTGCTAAACATTGTTAGTAAGATTTGTTCATTGTTTAAATTTCATCAACCAGGTGCGACATATTGAGTTGCAGTTCTATATATTTGAACGTGTGTAGGAAGCTGGGTTTCTGTTGCAGTAACCTCCCCCACTCTTTGTCAGATTTCTGATGCACTTTGACTTGATGTGCCCTGAGACCCTGTCAATCAGGTTCCCAGGGCCTGTGTTCTTATCCAACACTCTACCTTTGTACCCCCAAATTGGCACCTGTTTGGCCACATGTAAGTCCCTTGTAAAACGGTACCATGGGTACCAAGGGCACTGTGACCAGGGAAGGCCTCTAAGGGCTGCAGCACATATTGTGCCACCCTTTGAAGTCCTGAACCTTAACACACACACACACACACACACTGCCATTGCAGGCTGCGTGTTTTGATGCAGTGAAAAGTGAAGAGTCGACATGGCACAGATTCCTGTGTGCCATGCCTGCAACCCACTGCCTATGGTATAGGTAAGACACCCCTCTAGCTGGGTGCAATACACCACCGGTGATGGTACAGGTGCATGAGCCCTGTACCCCTACAGTGTCTAAGTCCGTTCTTAGACATTGTAAGTGCAGTAAAGCCATAAAGAGTATATGGTCTGGGAGTTTGTCATTACGAACTCCACAGCACCATAATGGCTTTACTGAATTCTGAGAAGTTTCATAGCAAACTTCTCAGCATACTAAACCCACTCTGCCAGTGTAGGATTTATTATAAAATGCATTCAGGGGGCATCTTAGAGATGAAAAATTACCAGCCTCTGGTGGGTTCCCTGACTGGTACACACCAGCCTGCCACCACGAGACATGCTTCTGGATCCCTGGGATGGGAGCCTTTGCTCCCTGAGCCCAGAAACAAAGCCTTTCATTGGCGGAGGTGTTCACACCTCTCCCAGGTCAGGAAGAGCCATCTGTGGCAGGGGAGCTTCAAAGGCCTTGCCGCATTTGTAACGCGACCCCCAGCCTCTCCTGCTATCAAGAGCAGCCCCCCTTCCTGTCTCCCCTCCTTTTCGGTGGGAAGACAGGCAGGAGCAACAATTAGAGCAGCCCAGAAGGTGTGCCCACCTCTGCCAACCCCACCCCTTAGGTGGGGGAAGCAAGTTGAAGCCCACTCTTCAGTGCCCGTCATCTTGCAGATGGCAGGCACTCTCCAATCAGGATTAGGGATTGTGCCCACTCCCCCATGTGTGGGGAGCACACAAAGGGTGTAGTCACCCTAAGGTCAGTAGCCCATTGTCGACTGACCTCCAGACCCCTAAAGTGCCCCTAAATACAGTATTTAGGGGGCAGCCCTGAACCAAGAAGACAGTTTCCTGCAACCTAAGAAGAAGAAGGATGAAAGAAGACGCCCAGCAGGGGATACTACAGAGAATAACTGACTTGGCCCCTGCCCTACCGGGCCGTCTGCAGTTTCCAGAGATCCTGAGCCAAAAGTCACCTTGTCCTGCAGCCAGCGACCTCCAGAACCCTGGGAGGACTGACTGCCTTCAACAAAGACAGCAGCTCTGTTCAAAAGAAACTCCCAAGACAGAATCTGAGCCTGATGAGGACAAAGAAAACTGAAGCCTGGAACCACCACTGCACCCGATGCCTATGGCCCAAATCTGGATGGCCCACTAGTCCCAGCGAGGTCCCCCAGCACTCCGGAGTCCGAGTCCACCGTGGGTTGACCCCTCCAGGACTCCCCGACGTCGCCTGCAGCCTCTGCATGGAGACCCCCCCAACCAAGAGTGGCTGGGTAAGGTGAAATCCGACCTCAAAAGACACCCCTGCATCCAGCTGCCCTGCACCCTGGAGAAGAGAGCCCGAAGTGCACTTACGTCCCCGAGCCCTCCAACTTACCTGCCCAGCTGTTGGTTCCTCCCTGAACTCTTCCTGGACCGAGCCTGCAGCCAAAATCCAAAACCGGCAACTCCAATTGAAAACAACAGGGCACCCAACGTCAAATCAAATCAGCTCTCTGCACCCGGCCGCCCCTGTGCTGCTGTGAATGCACCTCGTGTGCTAACTCGAATCCCCCTTTGCCCTGATTAGCTTTGCTCCCACAACCTTGTGGCCTTCTCGTGAGCATCCACCAACTGGAGGCCCCCTATCCCACATTGAATAACATTGGACCTCAGCACTCTACACCCGGCCGCCCTAGTGCCGCTGAGGGTGCTTTGAGAGTGCATCTTTGGCCTGGGGGAACCCTGCTTCTAACCCCAGAAAACCAACTCCCAAACATAAGTACTTATCATTAAACCGATAACCTTGTTTTCTCCCATAGGACTGCATTGACTGCTTTCTTGGGAAAATTGTTTTAAGTGTGGAGTTGGTTTGTATGAAACCTTAAGAAACTGCAAATGTACAAAAACTGATTTACTTACCTTTCTTCTAGGAAATGTCCCAGTGTGATATCTAGGCATATCACACTGAGTAAAGAAAGTAACTTCAAAATTAATCTGAAAAGTAACTGAAAAGTAATTCAAACTGCCTTACAAAACAATGATTTACCTGTAACCAATCCAATTGCACTAAACTGCATACAAACTGTATTTGACTGCATTATTCTTTCAAAGTACAATTACACTTACCTGTACCAGGCCTGGCTTTGTTCTAGAAAATAAAATACAACTAAATAATATTTTTTTATACAAACAAATTGGTCTGAGTTCAGTCTTTGAGTGTGTGACATCATGTCTTGCCTGAGTGTGTACAATAAATGCTTAACACTACCCTCTGATAAAGCCTTCCTGCTCGCCAACACTACCACAAATAGAGAGTAAGGTATTATCTACTTTTACCTCTGCCTACCTTTGGGGTTCCACTGGACTCTGTGCACACTATACCTTACTTTGGTATAGTATATACAGAGCCAGCTTCCTACAACGTAATAAATTTAGTTTTTAGTAAGATATTCTGAGGCAAACTCAGTTCCTTAGAAGTGTCCCACACTGCCTTTCACCCCCTGACATCTATGAGTGCCACCTAGCACACTAGACACATCACCCCAGATTGACAGTGGGCCAAAACACTTGACTGAGTGTGAAACCTACAGAGCCTAAATAGTTTTTCTAAAACACATTTTTGCATATATGGCAGACACAGGCCTAGCCAAGTAGAAAATATAACGGAGGCAGTAATCGTCTACCACCATACTTAACAGAGGAACCAGAGATGCAGACGCCAGAAAGTAGGGTAGAACAACTGTAGGTTGCAGGGATGAGTATGGAGGAAGGTTTCCAATGAATAATCCTATGGTAAGCTTTTTCAAACAATAGGAAGGCTCAGTGTAGGACTGTATGTTCCGATGTACAAAAAGCCGCTCTCAAAACAGTAGGTGTAACCTGCACAGGGGATGGTTTGTGAAAGGGTAAGCAGATTGTGAAACTACCTATGTAGTAATAGGTTGCATCGTAAATTGCACACTTGAGGTGAGTTGTAAAATGACCTGCTTAACAACGCTTAATCTGTACAACAAGAAGTACCTGGACCAAAATTTTGCCCAGGACCCGACAGTGGCACTGTCAAAGGTCAGGCTGCTGAATACCAAGGTTGTGTAGTCTTGATTCCACCTCATACCTCTTTTACCCATCACCAGACACTCCCTGCCTCTTTATCTCACTGTTGCATGTTCTTTTTTTCCTTGCGTTTATCTCTTTGTCACTGTTTTCCGTCTTTCACATCCTACTTCTTTCCCTCTTTTGTATTTTTCTCTGTAGCTCTGGATCACAACCTGTTAAGGAAAAATAAATACCACCACCCCCCAAAAAAGTGCCACTGGGCCCCACTTGCAGCTACCAATCAAAGTAGAAACTGTTGCTTTATAAATATTAGTTTTTTTAAAGTAGCCCATGGCCATTAAAGGGACAGGTACTGCTATTAAAAAAATTGTTTTCTGTGTGGCAAGACTTCCTGAGACTGGCTAACATGATTCATAAAAGGAAAGCTCTCCCCAGGCCAGCTTCCCCTTTGGAAATCAAGGAACCTCATTTTGAGGTGTTGGTAGCTTTTCATTGATTTGTGACAGCAATCACAGTTGCAACCCACTGATCATACCATTGCAAATTTCTTTCATGACACCTTCTAATTGTGATTGGTTTTCCGACCCACAAAAGGGGTTCTATACATAGCCCAACACTATGTTATTTTGTGTGAAACACAGGATTTGTGACTGCAAAAAGGTGTAGTACAGCTGGCTTGTATTTATTGGTGAACACATATATTAAACCCACAGACACAACAAATGTAACACCACTCAAAGTGGCTCAATAGTGTTAATCACCAAACAGTGAGGAGCGCCATTGCGCCCCATTACGAGTCGCACAGCAACATCTGTGAAGTACTCAATCGATTCCGTGTTTGATAAGATAATCCATTTTAATTAATTTTAATTCCAATGTTTGTCACTTGTTTTTATTCACAACTTTATCCATCCACATGTAAGGTTCCATTTTTTCCCATTGCTTCAAATACTGAGGATATGCCTATCCAGGCCTTTTTCTCCAGTACGCAAGAAATTATTTCTTGATAGCCGTATTCGCCTGAACCCAATGTATTTCGGGCTTACTAGCCCTTCCTCAGGGGTAACTACAAGACTAAGAACATTGTTTACTATTTAGCTACGTTAAACATGTGGCGCAAACTATGCATCTCTCACTATAAATGCAGAAGCTTCGCTTCATTCATTTTATAAAAAAAGGAAAAAACATATATTCCACTTAAAAACATACCAACTGAAACCCCCCTGTGCCTTCAATACCCCTATGAATCTGTCATGAACTGAATAGAAAATTCCCCAGTGAAACCACATCCTAAGAACATTATACTTCAATTTAACATTCTCTCCACAAAACCTCCTACAAAGAACCAACACCCTCTTTATGTGTGCTTCCAAAATCTTGCATTTAACTGTGAAACAACCGCAAGCACCTCCCCACCCTCCACTGTAAAGATGTTCAACCCACAATTCACTCATAACATTCCCGACTACATCCATCCGAACATGCCCCCTCCCTCCTGCTACACTTACAACACGTTTTGTGACTTTATCTGCCTCTTAATATTATTAGTCCCTGCAACAAAAAAGCAACTCCCTTCCACCACTGCCCTCAACTCATAGTGACTTCTCCAAACAAAGGGCCCGATTCACAGAACTAACTTAAGACAAAATCCTAAATTTACTACCATTTTGGTATTCACAGAAGGCACTTACTCATTTTGGTATTCACAGAAGGCACTTACTCATTGATGAGTAAGTGCCTTCTGTGAATACCAAATGAGTAACTTACTCATTTTGAGTAACTTACTCATTTTGGTATTCACAGAAGGCACTTACTCATTGATGAGTAAGTGCCTTCTGGGAATACCAAAATGAGTAAGTGCCTTCTGTGAATACCAAAATGAGTAAGTGCCTTCTGTGAATACCAAAATGGTAGTAAGTTTAGGATTTTGTCTTAAGTTAGTTCTGTGAATCGGGCCCCTTGAGTTTGGAACAGAAGCTGACAACATTGAGGATGGCTTTGAAGATATTAGTGAAGAAGTGGAAGGCAATCCCAGGAACTGACAGGCTTATGTTGTGCAAATGTACTGTCTTTTCAAAATCATTTTTTATGTTTTACATCACAGCAAAAAGAAAACTCCGCTACACATGATGACTGCCCATGCAGTTTATGACAATGCAAAAGGAGATAGCTAATCACTTCAATGAATAGGATTGGTGTATCAACAAGTTATAATGACAGAGTACAGAGCAGGAACTTGTTAGCAGCTCATGCTGTAAAATCGTGTGAATCCGACAGCACACCACTTCCAAGTCACTTTACCAGGAAAGGATTTACAATTGCTGCTCTTGATAATTTTGATTTTGAAGACATCTCTTCTTTGTCTAGAACAACCAGCACACATGATACTGCCATGGTGCTTTTTCAAGACTGTATCAATGAAGTAGCTGCTGAAAAACAAGCTGTGTCAGCTGTAGGCCTAAACAAACGAAGCTGCAAACTTGTAATCCAACTCCCTTGCCAACATGTACAAAATTACTACAATACATCAACACGTCCCAGTCTACCAGAAAGTTTCAAAGTGGCTGAGGACATGGTTCTTCTTCTACCTGATGCTGCAGTCCGCAAAACTGACTTAACTGAATTTATCATACCGCTCATTTTGAGTAACTTACTCATTTTGAGTAACTTACTCATTTTGTGTAACTTACTCATTTTGGTATTCACAGAAGGCACTTACTCATTGATGAGTAAGTGCCTTCTGTGAATACCAAAATGAGTAAGTTACACAAAATGAGTAAGTTACTCAAAATGAGTAAGTTACTCATTTTAGTATTCACAGAAGGCACTTACTCATCGATGAGTAAGTGCCTTCTGTGAATACCAAAATGAGTAAGTTACACAAAATGAGTAAGTTACACAAAATGAGTAAGTTACTCATTTTGGTATTCATAGAAGGCACTTACTCATCAATGAGTAAGTGCCTTCTGTGAATACCAAAATGAGTAAGTTACACAAAATGAGTAAGTTACTCAAAATGAGTAAGTTACTCAAAATGAGTAAGTAAGTGCCTTCTGTGAATACCAAAATTAGTAAGTGCCTTCTGTGAATACTAAAATGGTAGTAAGTTTAGGATTTTGTCTTACGTTAGTTCTGTGAATCGGGCCCAAACAATGTAACTTAGCCATGTACCTGCGAATTCTGAATCCTGCGTGTGGCCGTAAAACAGCAACAGCTGCCTCTCCGACCTCACCTACGAAAATGCTCAACCAACAGCTCCCAGCTGACACTCCCCATTACATATGCTCAAACATAGCCCCTCCCTCCTACGTGAATGCCTGCATGCTCCGTAACTGTCACTGCCCATTATACCGCCAACTTCCCTAACCAAAATACAACTCCCATCTGCCACTGCATTCCTCCCATTGATGCACGGCTACAATTACTTGCATGTTTCACGTTTTTGTGAACAACAGAATGTCATGCTTTGTCAAAATCAGTATTTTTTCATAAACATTATCGTACAATAATAAACAATGTATAAAAACAATGTCCTTGAAATCTCTTTGATGATACTGCGCAAACGAACTGAATGTTCTGGTGATCCTCGACAAACGAAATCGACTCCCTCTCTTAAACGTGGTGTAATCTAGTCGCCTTACATGTGGTGTTATATTCCTTAGTCTGTTTAATCATTGTTTATCTTGGGTGCAAACTGAATCAGCAAGGCAATAATGAACTTTATTTCTAAATAAGTGATAGGATGCACACCAGCTTTTTCAATTATACCAACTTGCTCATGATTTTCTGTTTTCGCGTGCAGACCTGACCCATGCTTTGCCTCAATAGCACGTACGTCAGACTCCAAACAGTGAGGAGCGCCATTGCGCCCCATTACCAGTCGCACAGCAACATCTGTGAAGTACTCAATCGATTCCGCGTTTGATAAGATAATCCATTTTAATTCCAATGTTTGTCACTTGTTTTTATTCACAACTTTATCCATCCACATGTAAGGTTCCATATTTTCCCATTGCTTCAAATACTGAGGATATGCCTATCCAGGCCTTTTTCTCCAGTACGCAGGAAATCATTCTTTGATAGCCGTATTCGCCTGAACCCAATGCATTTCGGGATTACTAGCCCTTCCTCAGGGGTAACTACAAGATTAAGAACATTGTTTACTATTTAGCTACATTAAACACGTGGCGCAAACTATGCATCTCTCACTATAAATGCAGAAACTTCACTTTATTCATTTTATAAAAAAAGGAAAAAACGTATATTTCACTTAAAAACATACCAACTGAATCCCCCCTGTGCCTTCAATACCCCTATGAATCTGTTGTGAACTGAATAGAAAATTCCCCAGTGAAACCACATCCTAAGAACATTATACTCCAATTTAACATTCTCTCCACAAAACCTCCTACAAACAACCAACACCCTCTTTATGTGTGCTTCTAAAATCTTGCATTTTAACTGTGAAACAACCACAAGTACCTCCCCACCCTCCACTGTGAAGGTGTTCAACCCACGATTCACTCATAACATTCCCGATTACATCCATCCGAACATGCCCCCTCCCTCCTGCTACACTTACAACACGTACTGTGACTTTATCTGCCTCATAATCCGATTAGTCCCTGCAACAAAAAAGCAACTCCCATACACCACTGCCGTAAAACAGCAACAGCTGCCTCTCCGACCTCACCTACGAAAATGCTCAACCAACAGCTCCCAGCTGACACTCCCCAATAGGTCGGAGAGGCAGCTGTTGCTGTTTTACGGCCACACGCAGGATTCAGAATTTGCAGGTACATGGCTAAGTTACGTTGTTTGTTTGGAGAAGTCACTATGAGTTGAGGGCTGTGGTGGATGGGAGTTGCTTTTTTGTTGCAGGGACTAATAGGATTATGAGGCAGGTAAAGTGGCATCTGGAAGGTTTGTGAAAGGAGATGCGGCATTAAAGTAGGCAGGACCAGTGTAGTGTTTTGCTCTGAAGAGGTGAGGTGTTAGACCTGTGCATGGCTGTGTACTGTGAGCCAGAAGAGCTCCTTTAGAGTGTTATGTGAGTGCTGTGTGGCAGGTTTAGGATGATTCTGGCTGCCATGTTCTGAATGCTCTGTAGTCTTCTGGTGATTTGTTTGCTGATTCCCGCATAGAGGGTCTTCTCGTAGTCCAGCATAGTAGTGATGAGGGCATGTGTGATGGTTTTGTGGGTGTCGAGAGCCATTTGAAGATTTTTACCAGCAGTGTGGTAGCACGATGCTATGACAGCTTTGACTTGCAAGGTCATTTTCACTTTCTGTCAATGATAGTTCCGATATTCTTTGCATGAGTGCTGGGGGTGGGTGTGGCTCCTAATTCCACCAGGTGTAGTCCCACGGCAAGATGTTGCCAAACATCACGTCTTCTGTCTTGTCAGTGCTGGGTTTAAACCAGTAGGTTTCCATACAGTCAGCAAATTTGGTCAGGCAGGCAGTGAATGTGTCCCAGTTTTGGGAGTCTTGACTGAGAGGGAGAGTATGAGTTGAGTTTCAACGGTGTAGGAGAGGATGTCGTGGATGAGGTCGATGCTAGCTAGAGGGATCATATATGCTTTGAAGAGGGTTGGGCTGAGATGGTGTCATACGAGCCTTGCAGAACTCCACAGATGAGGTTACGGCTGTTGGAAGAGTAAGGGGCCGAGCTGACTGCCTGAGTTTTGTCATACAGGAAGAAGCAGATCCAGTGCAAGGCTAGTCCTTGGATTACATTCTTGCGTGGGTGCTGAATAAAGATAGAGTGTTGGACCATATTGAATGCTGCAGAGAGGTCCAGGAGAATGAGGGTCGCCGTGTCTCCTCTGTCCAGGATCATGCATATGTCATCTGTGGTGACAATGAGGGCTGTTTCTGTGCTGTTGTTGGATTAGTAGTCGGACTGTGTGATGTTGAGGAGTTGATGGTTGCTGAGATGGTCAGTGAGGCATCTGTTTAAGAGTTAAGGACATTAGCCAGATACAGTAGCAATAAGATTGGAGTAGAAGGAGAACTGTGGATTGTTTCCAAGTGTCCCGGAAGATAGCTGAAGAGATGGAGGCATTAAGGATAGGTGTGAACACTTCTCATATTGGTTAGAGTCCTTTGGTGAGACATGTGAGGACAGGGATCCAAAACTGCCCAGGAGTGCAATGACTTAGTGATGGCAGAGGTCTCGTCCATAGTGCTGGCGGGCCATGAGGACAAGGATGCTTCCTTGGCTAAGACAGGGAGATGAGTTACAACACTAGGTGTAGATTTTCTACTGTTAACTCCAACGGAGCAATATTTTTGTAATATTAGGACACAACATTTATGGCAGATGATAATCTGCAAATGATATATTGTTCCCATACCATATGTTTGCTTTGCTAAAATCTGCATTTCTTAATAGCCTAATTTGACTTTTAAGAAAATTGCAGCCCTGAAGCAGACATATTACATAATATTAAGAAATGTAAAGAAGAGTGTCGTAGAAATGGAAAAGTTGGAAAAAGTATGACTGTGAATAGTCTGCAAAGGGTGGTGCGGATACTGTAGTAACATGAATAGAGGCAGACAAGAGGCAAATAAGAGCATAACATTAGAAACAAACTTCACTATACATTAGTTCACCGTCAATAATGCAAGGCTAGGGGGGCGTGGCTTGAGCCGCCATCAAGATGGGCGCGATCGGCTGAGGTGAATCGGTCGGAGCCTTTGCGTTTACCGGAGCCTGTATCCTGTTCCTATGGATACGAAAATAACCGGCAGCTGAGGAGCGGGCGCGGGGGCTCAGGTAGTAGTTTTTTTCTTCATATTTTATGCTGCTTATCGCCCTGTCCCCGTCGCGCTCCGTTTTCCTCAGTGATATCGGCAGCGCCCGCCATTTTATTTTCAGCGGGACGCTGCTTTCCTCTCAGGCGTTTATCACGTCGCTGGAGCAGCGGCGCAGTTGTTTTTGGTATTTAGCCTATCTGGAGGTGCTACATGATGTGTTTTAACTGCAATAGGGTTTTCTACCCCTGAATCATTTTTTCCTACTGAGGAAGTCCTTTTTTCCTGCTTCTACTCCATGGCTGGAGCTTCATCACTTCTACTGTATAACCCCTCTGGCACTGCTTCTCCTGCTTATAAGCTTGGGTGATCGGCTCCTCATCTTTGCAGGACTATTTTTCTGTATTACCCTGCCACGCTACGTATGCCTTTCATTTCAACTTGTGACCAGTTTTTATCGCAGGGAGGCTGTCACTAGCACTGATTCTGGTTATTAAATCTGTTCTATGTTTGGGTGAAGAGAGTACTTGACGTTTTGCTTCATTTTTGCTCACTATATTATTACTCTCACCCACATGGATCCTGCTTCATCCTTTGGGCAGAAAAATACTCCCAATATGTCTTCTCTCCGCAAGGATTCCAACTCGACTGCTCCTCCTAAACGTCACAAGAAAGAACCTAACTCGCCTACTAAATCTCCACTACCTATCACTCTGGAAGATCTTATGGAGGAGATAAAGATGAACAAACCTTTTGTTATTGAAACAAATGCCACCCTTCAGAGACTTGATGAAAAATGGTCAAACTTAGATTCCAGAATGTCGGCGGTGGAACAGAAGGTCAGCGACGTTCAAGATGTGTTACCTCAGGTTGCGGCCATGTCTAAAGAGATTGCTGTTCTTAAGACACAAACGGAGGATTTAGAAAATCGCAATAGACACAATAATCTACGTATTTATGGCATTCCTGAGGGTGAGGAAGGGTCAGATATGCTCGCTTACTTAAAAATTCACATCCCCAAAATGGTTGGCCTTAAAGATGGTACTATTCTTAATTTGCAACTTGTCCACCGCATCGGTCCTAAATCTGGAGGTTCATCTGCTTCGTCGTCTGTCAACCGTCCCAGAGGGATAATTGTATTATTTTTGGAATATACTGACTTATTACTGGTTCTTTCGGCTGCAAAACAAAGAAAGCAGATGTTATGGTCTGGTCACAAAATTTTCTTCTCTCAGGATGTTGCCCGCGCTACTGCTGCTTGTCGCAAGGAATTTCTTTCTCTCCGACCAGTTCTTCGTTCCATGAATGCCAGATATGGTCTGGTTCATCCTTGTTTCTTTAAAGTCACTTATAAGGAGAGGTCCTACTCCTTTGACCGTCCTGAAGACTTACGACAATTTATTTCTCACCATAAAGGGGACGAGATGGACTATGGAGGGACCTTAGTGTCTTTAGTATTTTTGCTCTGTCTTACGTTTTATGAGGTTCAATCTCTCTAAATACACAGTTCTGAATTTATTAGTTGTCTCTTTATGTTTCAGTTTTGGTCTATTGTTGTTGTTCCTTTTAGCTTAATGTTGCTAGCTGTCATATAGGTCGGTCATCTCACATTATTGTTTTTCTTCGTCATTCTCCACAGATGTTTTTCCTTTTGTACAACCCCTTACCCCAGATGTTTCCTTCCTCCCTGCATTTCCACCTTACTCCCAGTGTTTACGGTTACCCTCGTGTTTGGTAAGTGTTAAGTACTCGTTTACGCATTCTTGATCCCCTTGCATGTTTGTTTCACGTTTATTGATTCAGGTTTGACTTCCAGTTATCTCTCTTGTTTGTAAATCTCTTATAGGCTCCCTGTTCTCATTATTGTTTCCGTTCTTTGTTTTAAGCATTGGTTCCGGCAGTTCTCGTTTGCCCTGGCTGGCTTGGCCGTCTTTTCTTCCATTGCGGCTTCCCACTTCCTCTTGCTAATTTTTCTATTTTTTATCCTTACCTTGCCATTCTTGACTGAAGTCCTTTGGCTTCTCGTCAACTTTCCATGTCTATCACTTATTTCTTCTCCCCTCTTTCTCTGTCCTTTCTTCTCTTTATGGTTTTCTTTTATACTCTTTCCCTATTGTCCTCTGACATTACATCTTTTTTTCCCTGCAACGCATTATGTCTACTTATCTTCATCCTATTTCGCTTTCCTTATCATCATTTTGCTACTAATTTTTCTCTCCACTCTTCAATATGTATTCCTTGGTATTATGCACTACATGTTTTTCTGTGTTTATTATATAATTACGCTTATTTTCAGCCTTATCATTTGTCTCAGATATTTCTCAAAGTTACCCATTGCTTATCTTGTTGCTTAATTTTGTTTTTTTCTGGTTAACATGACTGAAAATGTTAGCATTATTTCATGGAATGTTAAAGGACTACGAAATCCTGTTAAGAAGCAGAGGGTTCTCACTCATTTGTCTAGGCTGCATTGTAAAATAGCATTGCTCCAGGAGACTCATCTTACTGAAAAAGAGATTAATTCCCTTAAAAAGCAATGGGTTGGTTATGTCTTTTGCTCTACGTCCAAAGGTAGAAAAAATGGAGTGATGACTTTGATTCAATCTACTAGTGGGTGGGGACTGCAATCAGGTTATAGATCCTTTTGCAGATAGGAAATCTAATGCTAGATACATTCCTAACAAAATGCAAAAATCGTTTTCGACTACAATTCACTCGAGGGGTTTGGTTGATGCATGGAGAATATCTCATCCTGACACGTTAGAATATACTTTCTACTCCCCTACTCATAAATCTTCCTCTAGAATAGATTTTATCTTTTTGAGTCCTCCTCTCCTCACTAATTTGATTCATGCTGATATTGGATCCATTCTTATTTCCGATCATGCTCCAGTTTTGATCAACCTAGATCTCCCCTCTGAATCCTCCAAGTCACGCAGATGGCGCTTCAATAATTACTTACTCAAGGACCCTAAATTTCTAGAGCATTTTAAAGAGTTCTTGCCAGAGTTCTTCCTTAGGAACGCCTCTCCAGACATTCCTTTTTCCACCATATGGGATGCCTTTAAGGCTACAGCCAGAGGTTTTATTATTGATTATGTTGCGGCGAAAAAGAAGCAATGTAGTAAAGATTCTGCTTCCCTACTAGCATCTATTAAGCGTTTCGAACACGCCTATTTTACTTCCAATAATGAGGATAATTTAAAAAAGCTAGTTCAAGCTAAGTTGTCCTTTAATAAAAAATCAACTGAAGAAGCCTCTGGCACCTTACTCAAGATTAATTCTTAAATTCTACGGAGGTCGCAACAAAGCTGGCAAGCTACTAGCAAATTATTTAAAGGTTAAATCCCAACGTTCTAAGGTTGTCAAAATTACTGACACTAATGGCGTTGATCATCTCAAAGATGGCGAAATTTTAAATTGTTTTACGGATTTTTACAAGATGCTTTACACTCCAGAATCTTCCCCTTCTGAAGCGGCGTTGGATTCTTTCTTTGAAGCACTCCCTCCACGTTCCTCCGAACCTTCCGATTGTTCAATCTTAGAAGGGGACCTTTGCCTCTCTGAACTCAAGTCCGCCCTAGCCCTACTACCAAAGGACAAATCTCCTGGTCCAGACGGCTTTGCTGCTGAGTTTTATTCCTGTTTTCCCCAATTTTTACTTCCTCACCTTTTATCTTTATTCCAATACTTTTTGTCTTGCAAGGAAGCCCGCGGTTCCTTTCTTGAAGCAATGATCTGTCTTATTCCTAAGAAAGGCAAGGATCCTTCTTCTTGTGCTAATTACCGCCCTATTTCTTTAATTAATTTAGACTGTAAGATTTTCGCCAAGGTCCTTGCTCTTCGTATCAACAAGGTCATTCCTGAATTAATTGGTTATGAGCAAACAGGTTTTGTCAAGGGTAGAACGATTGCAGATAACTCCAGAACTTTTTTGAACATTATACATCTAGCTTCCAAAAGCTCTACCCCGTTTGCAGCTATCACCCTAGATGCGGAGAAAGCTTTTGACCGCGTTCACTGGCTCTTTATGATGCGTTCTCTTAAGTGGCATGGATTCGGCCCTGCTATTCTATCTCTGATTAGTTTGCTGTATTCCTCTCCCACCACTTCGGTTTTTGTTAATGGTCTTCAATCTCAATATTTTACTCTCCAACGAGGTACTCGTCAAGGTTGCCCCCTGTCTCCTTTACTTTTAATTCTATCTCTTGAGCCTTTTCTTCATTCTCTCAGGAACTCTCCCACCTTTCGAGGTTTTACTCATAAATCTATTGAAATAAAGTTCACTTCTTACGCCGATGATATTCTGCTATATATATCTGACCCTTCTACATCTTTGCCCGCTTTTGTTGATCTCCTGTCTTCATATGCTGCCATCTCTGGATACAAGTTACATTTTTCCAAGTCTGAGATTCTTCCGCTCAATAAACACTGCCTTAGAAGTATGTTTGAAGGGATGGACTTTAAATGGAACACCAACTGTATTACGTGTCTAGGGATAAAATACTCTGCTTCAATTGCTAAAACTGTTCAATTGAACTTGGATGAGGTTTTATCTAAAATTTCTGCCATGCCGGAGAAGTGGTCCCCTTTATTTCTGTCCTGGTGGGGTAGGTTGGATACCTCTAAGATGATGATGCTTCCGGTAGTTAATTTTTACATTTCCATGTTACCGATACGACTTCCTTTAAAAAAAATTAAGAATCTTAATAGTGTAATGAGTAAATTCCTATGGAACAATCGGAAAGCTCGTATCTCTCTTTCTGCGCTTTCCGCTCCTAAAGATAGAGGTGGGGTTAACTTTCCCAACTGCCGTCAATATCATTCCTCATTCCTACTTCGACAAGCCTTGCCCTATTTTTCCTCATCAGAAGATCCTCCATTATCAGTATGGCATAAATTAGAGGAATCAATTATTCATCCATTCCCCTTCTCTTCGTTAGATAACCTTGCTCATCCTCCCCGTTCTTTTAAATCTCCTACTATTTCATATCTCATATCTACTCTTTATCCGATTCTTACCAAATCACGTTCTCCACTTCAGTTATTTCTAGACTCCTCTATTTGGCATAATAAATCCATTAAAATTTCCAATCGTACTATTTTCTGGAAAGACTGGATTTTCAAAGGTGTTATACAGGTTAAACACTTATTGCATAATAAGCAGCATTTATCTTTCCAGGAACTTCAGTTTAAATACAATTTACCCGTTACATCTCTTTCTAAGTTTGATTCTTTGAGACTGATTGTCACTCAGCAGCTCTCTCTTCTCTATGATATTCCTTTTTCTCTACCTGATTCCCCTATTCAATTGTTACCTTCTTCCCCCTCTGTTCGGGCTTCTCACATTTGCAAATACCTCTTTTTCTCCTTATCTACCCGTCCCAAAAACAAGATTGAACTCTTATGGGAAACAGATTTGCAACACACTTTCTCTATTCACACCCGGGACTCCATTTGGGCTCGGATACACCACACTTCATGCAACGCCAGTACTACTCAAACACTTTATTTTTTTTATCAGAGATTGTTTTTAACTTCATTAGCTGTTTCTAAATTCAGTCCTGCCCTATCCCCTAATTGTTGGTCTTGTAGAAATACTCCTGGTACATATCTTCATTCCTTTTTTCTCTGCCCTAATATTTTCATTTTCTGGACTAAAGTATGCAAGACTATAGCCTCTATCTGTTCAATTAATTTCCCTTTTGATATACCTTCTATATGTTTGGGTAGCTCTTCCACACGCTGGTTGGGCGCTTGAAAACTAGGCTCATTTATAGATGTATCTATTGCCATTGCCTTTCAGGTTATAACTTCGAATTGGAAATATGCCTCCAAAGTCTCCTTCCCCGCCTGGTGGAATCTTTTATGTCATCATCACAGGCTAGATAGAGCCTTTGTAACCACCTCCCAGCAGCTTATTCGTAAAGAGGCCTTCTGGTCTTCTCTCACAAATTATATCTCTTCCTCCGCACTACATGCCAATGACAGTAACTTTGTTTTTCAACCGCCATGAATGCTTTGCCTACTCTTATATATAATGTGCTTATTACAGGATTGTTTATTGATAATTGCGTTTCTGTATTTTTGTATTATGAGTCATTGGAAAGCTTTACTAGTTTATTATATGATTGCTGATATCCTTTTCTTTTTTATCTCCTTTCTCTCTTTTCTTTTTTCTTTTTTCCTTTTCCTTTCTTTTCTCTCTTCTCTTTCTTTCTTTTCCCCTCTTTCTCTCTCTTCTTTCTTTCTTTTCTCTCTCCTCTTTTCTGTCTTTCAAACTCAAAAAGCAAACACTAAAAATGCTAATTTTATTATGGTACTCTATGACTTTGTTTTCCTTTTATAATGGTTTTATTCTTGTAATTCATGATGTATTAGATTTTTCACCTTTTGCTTTTCAATTTGTATTCTCTGTTACCCTTGGGATTTGTATTTCATTCTCCTTATTATATTTCTGTACCAAGTTTTCTCTTTCTATTTTAATAAAGCTTTCTAAACTCAAAAAAATAAATAATGCAAGGCTATTGTTGTGTTGTATTGTTTTCTGGTATTTCTATAGGGCTTTCACTACCTCTTGTCAAGGCCTCAATGTACTCTCCAAACGAGCGACCAGGAGGAAAACAATGTTCTAATGCATAGATATGGAAGGGTGTTGGTTACAGTGTCAGCTTAACTATTGATTGTCTAAACTGTGACAACGGTTTAAAAATTCTGTGGCTATGATATGTTAAACAGATGCTTGAGGATTTGGGTAGACATTGCCTTTCCAAGAACCCTTCTTCCATTCGTAAATAGAATATGCTTTGGCTCAAGAGCACCTTTTTAGAAAATTGACGTCTAAGCAGTGAAGAATCTGAATTAATTATACCTATGGTTAGGCAATATGTAAACTTGCGGACCACAATAGTATTGAACATTATTTATTGTGCATATTAGTACTGGCCCCTTGATATACCTCAGCAAAAAAAAATTGTTGTCTACAGATTTTCATTTTTGATTTGTGTTTTTGTATCATTTGAGAAGTAATTTAGCTTGGGTAGACATTGCTAAACCGGGCCAAATTTTTCTGGGTAACATTTTAAAAAATGGCGGATGCAATGATTTTTTATTTCGGGAACCATGAGACCTATATACTTCATTTTGGTGTCAAAACATAGGTTTGGGGGATCAAGTAGTGTTATAGCGACAGAAAATAACTCCTCAGAGCAACCCTTCAGCGATTTTCCAAAATGGCGGCTCTACAATGCTGTGTTTTAGCCATTATATTGGTAAATAATTTTTTTATCGTTTTTGTTTCAGGTTTTCCGTTGATTCAAATTTTTAAACATGAGCGAAGCAGGTGTAGCAGAGGATCTTTACCTCCTGACATAGTGTTGCTAACTACAAAATCTGAGGACTCCTTCAACAAAGAAAAATGTGTCATATGCCAAACTAATCCGAAAGAAAAACTAACATCAACTGCGGCTGGAAGAGTTTGAAATGCTGCAGAAATACGACAGGATGAAGTTCACAAAAGATTGAAACTGATGGGTGAAGAGGATCAAATATTTTTATCATTGTAACAACAAGTGCTACAAGTCATATACAATGGAAAAAGCCAGGAAAAATTTGTCGAAAATAGCAGAAACCAGTGAATCACATCAAGAATCTGAGCCTTGTGTGAAAGCGATGACAACCAAACTTAATGCCCATCCACTTAGAAGATCAGTGGCTACCCCTCCCCCACCTCCAACAACTGATCGGAAAGCAGAGGATCTTCTATGTCTTATCTGTGGTTTATATGTATCAAACAAAGGTCGTAGGTCGTAGCACGCCCCGTCCCGCAGCGGGCCGGGAAGACCCCGATGATGAAGCATGCCAGCAAGGGTCCTTTTGGTGGGTGAGGGTTATTTTAACAAAGCTGTGTGCTTTCCATCAGTGTAGGAGACACACGAAGTCTGGAGGAATACTTCTTTCCATTTCTATAAGGGTGGATCCCTTTGTTTGATACATATTGACTAGAGGAGGACGTATCCACCTCTTATGCTCTGTAAGCATTACCTCTTCACTCCCCCCTTTGGTTATTTGATTATCTGTGGTTTAGCCAGAACAAAGGCCAAAGGGATTGACAAAAGAACACAGCACAGAGTATGTGAGTCTCATGTTTTTATCTGCCTGCTTGTTTCTTCCAAGATCAAAATTTCAGCAGAGTAGCTGATCTAAACAGTGAGGTGAATGTATTTTCACCCAATTTGTATGCCCACTCGAACTGCATGCATGCATACAGTCGAAACTATAAATGTACAATGAGCTCCCAGCAGCGTAACCACCAGGCTTCAGTTAAGTTTGCACTCTTTGAAAAAGAAAATTTAGTTTTAAAGCCACTCTTGAGTGCTGGCTACGGGTTCACCCTCAGATCGGAGAAATAATGGTCAACATTGATGAAACTGTAGTGATCATAATAGTGAAATTAAGATTTTTCTGGTGAGAATGTACAATGACAGCATTCGTTTTTGTCAGTCTAACAAAAAGAATGAGCCACTTATGGTGCTCTCAGCTGATTTACTACTGAAGTTCTTGCTGCTAAAATAAGATCAGCAAGAACCATTTTAAACTTCCTAAAAGATTTAGATTTTGGACCTAATGACAAATTTTGTGATGGCCCAGAGCTCCGCAAATCATGGGAGTCAACAAGTATGCCTGGCGTTGTCTTAACATTTTTTACATCATTGTTTAATATTAGCAAAGCAAAACTGTTACAAACTAAAGTTCTTGGGCCCGATTCACAGAACTAACTTAAGACAAAATCCTAAACTTACTACCATTTTGGTATTCACAGAAGGCACTTACTCATTTTGGTATTCACAGAAGGCACTTACTCATTGATGAGTAAGTGCCTTCTGTGAATACTAAAATGAGTAACTTACTCATTTTGAGTAACTTACTCATTTTAGTATTCACAGAAGGCACTTACTCATTAATGAGTAAGTGCCTTCTGGGAATACCAAAATGAGTAAGTGCCTTCTGTGAATACCAAAATGGTAGTAAGTTTAGGATTTTGTCTTAAGTTAGTTCTGTGAATCGGGCCCCTTGAGTTTGGAACAGAAGCTGACAACATTGAGGATGGCTTTGAAGATATTAGTGAAGAAGTGGAAGGCAATCCCAGGAACTGACAGGCTTATGTTGTGCAAATGTACTGTCTTTTCAAAATCATTTTTTATGTTTTACATCACAGCAAAAAGAAAACTCCGCTACACATGATGACTGACCATGCAGTTTATGACAATGCAAAAGGAGATAGCTAATCACTTCAATGAATAGGATTGGTGTATCAACAAGTTATAATGACAGAGTACAGAGCAGGAACTTGTTAGCAGCTCATGCTGTAAAATCGTGTGAATCCGACAGCACACCACTTCCAAGTCACTTTACCAGGAAAGGATTTACAATTGCTGCTCTTGATAATTTTGATTTTGAAGAAATCTCTTCTTTGTCTAGAACAACCAGCACACATGATACTGCCATGGTGCTTTTTCAAGACTGTATCAATGAAGTAGCTGCTGAAAAACAAGCTGTGTCAGCTGTAGGCCTAAACAAACGAAGCTGCAAACTTGTAATCCAACTCCCTTGCCAACATGTACAAAATTACTACAATACATCAACACGTCCCAGTCTACCAGAAAGTTTCAAAGTGGCTGAGGACATGGTTCTTCTTCTACCTGATGCTGCAGTCCGCAAAACTGACTTAACTGAATTTATCATACCGCTTATTTCGTGCGGACTGAAGGATGAAGAAAAGACAGTTCCTCCGTGGGGTAGAATTAATGATCTGATCTCCCAAAATTCAATCCTACTGAAGAAGGTTGGGTTTTCACCAGTAATACCATCTCCAGTCACAATCTACGCAACAGTATACACAGCGCTAAAAGATTTCGAAAATGTGCATGCTCAGCTTGAAGACCAGCCTATCCTACCAATGTTCTGCGATGAAGGTGTTTTCCGTATTGTAGCCGGGATTTTTATGAGCAATCCAGTAGAATTTGATGATCTTTATCCAATGATGGGTGTTTTCCACATGACAAAGGATGCATTGTGCAGGAAGTTATCTTAGTGGATGTGGCATAGACGATGCACTAATTGAGGCTGAAATCTTTGGAAGCAAAACTGTCCAGTCAGTATTGAGCGGTACTCATTATGTTCGTTCATTAGAAGGCATACTCAGCATGTTTGAGGCTATAGAAACATTGCGCTGTAATGCTTTCTGGAACAAGAATGATAAATTAGGTTTAGCATATATTATCTCAGAAGTGAACAAGGCAGAGGGTGCACTTCATTCAAAAGACATAATGCAAAGACAGGCAATGTTCAATACAGTCAGTTCAAAATCAGAAAACCTGAAAACCAAGTTTGTAGAGTTTGTCAAGGAATAGGAAGAAAATCAGAACTTTGCAAGTACTGGGAAAATGTTTTCCACATGATAGCTCTAGTGAAAAACTTGGTACATGCTAATTGGGAAGGTGATTAGGAGCTGCACTTGAAGACTGTGGAGTCAATGATAACTGTGTTTCACGAATTTGATTGCATAAACTACCTGATATAGGTCCTGGTAATTGGAAAGAGTGAAGAAGCTAGAAGTGTAAAAAACATACCTCTACAGCAAATGTATCCAAAGACATTTTGTGGTGAAAGACAGAGAGGGAAGGTTTAATGCTTTGGCTTCAGATATGAAACTGGAACACAGAAAAGTTCCAATGGAATTGTTGATCAGACACGTAAAAGTGGATATGTTGCTCAATGGCAGCTAATTTTTCATGAAGTCCTTTTTATTTGCAATGTTTTCAGAGACATGACTAATTCAAAATTAATGGACCATCGTGAAACTGTTCCTCACCAAGAACTTGTGGGAAAGAGAGGGGAATGATTTAATAAACAGGTTGGCAGCCTTCTTCATTTCATGCAGCAGCAAGGAAACCTCTTTGAAATGGCTGAGCCAGTGCGACTACACAACTTTGTGACCAAACGATATGTGGATAATGAGATAAAGAAACGCCTACTAGATTCCTTGGAACATGCATCGAAACTAGACGCAGAACTGAAGCATGAGAGATTTGTATTTAAAGGGAAAAAGCTTTTGACATAATCACTAAAGCTAAACTTCCACGCTGTAATTGCTATAGTAACTCCTACCAGCCACTACAAAACAGGTTACAAAACAGGTTACAAAAAAACAACTTCCGCAAGCACATAGAGATATGAAATTAGCAAAAGAAAAGGGTGGATTTATCAAGGACATTCTGTTGCATGATCTTCTTCCAAAACACGCATTATTTGATGGAGATGCTGCTACCAAGCCAGTGAAGCACAAACTCATACAAGAGCTCGAAAAAACCTTTCACCTGAAGAGTTTCAATTCAAAAGGTGTCCACATTGAAAACTGCTGTTTATGTGGACTATATGTCACAATTACGAATGGTCAAGATTTCCTCAATGCAAAACTTCAGAGAGGTTGTTGCAAGAACTGTACATTGTCTTTGACAGTTATCTTGAACTATCTGTCAAAGAATGTGAGAGAATCAGACAAATGCCTACAAGTGGAACAATTGACCTTGCCTTCTTCAAAAATTCAACACCTATACCTGTCCAACTTGATAAATTCTGGTCATCAACATTGAACAAGATGAACTTGGAGATGTTAACTCGCCAAAACATTGCTGATGCTTCCGTAAACACGGAATTTCCAATTATTGCAAGTGTAATGATTGTCAATGAGGAGTTGGTGCCTGCAGAGAAATATTCAAAAGGCACAGGCCGTATTGTTCAAGAACTTAACAGCAATTTTGAGGAAGCTGACCTTCGTGTTGTGCCACATGTTGAGTGGGCTGTTTGAAATGGTTCCAATCGAGTCATTGCACTGTCCAATGACACTGATGTTATTATTGTGGTACTTAGATTTGTTGCATTGTTTATAAGTCAGGGATTGTCAGAGTTATGCATACGTTATGGAACAGACGAGAAAAGACCCATAATCCCGCTTCATATTCTGTACAAGAAACTTGACCCAGTGATGCCCAGTGTTCTTATCAAGGTACATATTCTGACGGATGATGACACTATGAGCAAAATAGGAACAGAGCTTGGAGTTTTAACTGCTGAACCTGTGAAGTTTCTAAAAGGATTTGCTTAGACAGAAGAAGAATGTGACTTTAAAGACGTAGAAAAATGCCTTGTGCGTGTGTGGAAAATGAGTTCTGACTGTCACACATTTGACTATCTTCGGTACAGTGAGTTCAAGAGATTGGTCCCGCTAAGTGACCTTCCACTGATGTCATATTCTGTGCGTGGACACATCAAAAGAGTCTTCTACTTGATCAGAAGATGTGTAAATGTTTTGGGTCATGCATATGTAGAGAAATAGCCATGCAAATTTAATTGGGACGATATTGATGGGGTGCTAAAACCCACAAAATTTCTAAATCCTCTCCCCACAGAACTTACACATAAATGTACTTGCAAAACCTGTGCTACAAAAAGATATCCCTGTCGATATGCTCTTCTCAAATGTTCAACATTCTGACTATGTACCATGAGCAATTGCTGAAACAAATACAGTGAACTATGAAAATGTGTTCTAAAACAGGAGTGATAAACAGGTTTTTTTTCATAGATCCTAAACATTTGTGGGTGTATACATAAAAGGATTAAAAACCATTATTATTTGATTCATTTCTATATATGCCTCTTCTTCTTCTATTATAGGTACCATTTTGAAAAATGACAGAAGGGTTGCTCTGGGGAGTTCTTTTCTGTCTGTCTAAGAACACTTGACTCCCATAACCTATGTTTTGACACCAAAATGAAGTATATAGGTCTCATGGTTCCTGAAATATTACATCATCACTGCAACACATCTGCCATTTTTAGAAATTTTGTCCAGAAAAATTGGGCCCGGATCTGCAATATCTACTCAAGCTAAATTACTACTCTAATGATCCAAAAACACAAATCAAAAATGAAAATCTCTGAACAACAATTTTTTTCCGGAGATATATGTGGGGGCAGGGATTAGATCCGGGATTTGGGAAAGGACTTTATTATCTAGATTTTGAATTGGTTCCATCTGTAATTTGGTTTGGTTCATGCTGGGACAATATAGCAGTCATAATATCTGTGTTTTTTCCTGTGATGGATATTCTGATCAGACACCTTTTCAGCAAATTCTATGATGTCAACACTAAAAGGTTTTTAATCCTTCTGCTCAAACTTTATAATTTTAGAAAGTGTAGAACAGCTTTGTGTTTTTGCAGATGTTAAAATGACATGATGTCTGTTCTCCTGTTGAATCCTTTTTAAATTGGGAAATGTGAGAAAAGCAATAACATTGTTTTACAATAAACTCAGAAGGGTCAAGCTAGTTAATCGCAACCTAGCCCAGTGGCCAAGTTGGGAAACTGCAATGATCAGGTGAAAATATTTTTTAACAAAGACATGGTGGGCGTTGTTGAAGAAGCAAGTAACAAACACAACACGTTTAAGGAAATGTTTTTGCTGCAGCAAACCATTTATAGTCAGCACATTTGTCAGCATATACAATCAAAAAATGTTTTTTAACTTTCACACAATACAGTTTGCAACATTTACATCAAAAAGCAAATCTGGGCCAATGCAGCGTTACCTAGAAACATGGAGTTAGTGTTCAATGGAAAAGTATATCAGAATGTCATTCTCATTTGTAGTTTTGAGCACAGGTTGTGAAGTGAGTTAATGGCTTCGAACTGGCCTCATAGGCTTCATTGAACCTTTTTTGATGTCCATGACTTTGTTTAATGAATCTCAGGCACCACAAATTATTTCCATTCACCATTGAAGCTGTTGTCTTGGATCATTGTTATGCAGCCTCCTAGTTACACTGTGATGAAGAAGAGTGACAATTTATTTTAATCCTGATGTTTCCTCTGCCCTGGTTTCTGATCTCTCTGAGCCCGTCCCTATTCCAACTATCATCTTTAATTATTATCAAGAAATCAATACTTCCTGGTTAGCCCCCTGAGATCTGAGGACAAATAGGTATGCTGGTGAATATCTACACCTGGAGAGTATGGGGCTGCAGCAGGTCTGATATGCTGAAAGCTCATGGCAGGTATAATGCCACTGCTACTGATGGACGGGAGCAGTTACCCTGCAAAAGATGTGGGAGTGGCTCAAGATAATAGCTGCGTCCAACCCCTGGACCAAAATAAACTAGCCAATCTCCAGTTGCTTCTTAGATATTTTTACATCATTTTGACCCTTTGCGTTTGCTGCAGGTAAATCTGGGACGATGGCAGGAAGCAAACATTGGCAGTTAGTCGCAAAAACAATTGAGAGTTAAGAGCTAAAAGGCGAGCTCGTCCACCTCCGTTTTGGATAGCAGGGGCTTTTAATTTGTTTTGATCACACAAATAATTTGACCTTGCAAAAATCTTAAATGGCGGCTGGCATGTAAGGAGGACTTTTATTACCATTTTATTTTTCTATCTGAGGACAATTTTTTAGTGGAGTATCGCTCCTCCGCTTTAATGGTGGAGCTTCGCCAGCTAAAAATGCTTTGATAGGTCTCTTTACCTTGTGGTCTGAGAATCGATCACATTTTTATGACTGAGATCGCATAAAGCATCCTTGAATTTTTCTCGCTGTATTTACCATAATGGAACCCCTAAACACGGAAAGGGAAAGGACAAACCGTGTCTATTGGGTATTGCACAAACATATTGTATTCACAAGCAGGGGCGGCTCCTCCTTTAAGGTGGAGGAACTTCGTCTCACTAACAAATTACCACCACAGCTGGAATATCCAACAAAACATCCCCCAGTGAGCAACACCCAACCATAAATTACTGGTGACCATAAGAATAAAAATTGAGACTGCTACACCTTACCCTCCTTGACAAATGAGTAACTGGCTAGCCCAATAGGCGAGTGTTCTCTTCTCTACATATAGCCTGTGCGAAAGAGGTAATCAGTGTAATCTAAGTCCTCACTTGAGGAGAAGAAAGCCATAGGAAGACCTAATTTGTGCTCTTCTTGAATTATATATACATCCCATAACAATTGTCGCAAATCCACATCCTTCCATTAAAATTGAACCGTATTCCAATTGAACATTGCAAGCGCATAACAGACAATGCCACATATTCCAACAAGGTTTTAAAGCAGTTGTACAGTTTACCTTTATAACGATAAATTGGGTAAGCATGCACACGATGTTACCATGTACATTAAAAACCATTTTGTGGCCAAATGAATTATATGAATTACAGTACGAACTATGTGACTCATTAGGATGGCGGACTGAGGCACATCCACCGTGCTGGCGGGGGCAGAAAATGTCCTTTTCCGCACTCCATTGGCGGTCCTCGCGTCTGCCATATTACGATGGGCAAACATAGCCCATTTTCCGTCCGCTGCGGAGTTACGTGAATCGCCAGAAATTTCCCTCCGCAACCGCGGCGGAGGGAGCCAATAGAAAAACACCGCCGTGCGGAATAACGTCCCGTCCGCCGTACAAATCACGATGCCGCAAACAGCCCATCACACCGCAGCGGAGAATCCAGCCACCCGGAGATGGCGGAAGCACTAGAGCGGAGAGCGAAACTCGACTCCAGGTCCCCTCCACTCGATCCTGACCGCTATGGATCCAGCTCTTCAAGCCTTTCCGCTGCTGTACCTCATCCACTACCAGCAAATAAGACACCGCCGCGGACAACGCCGCAGGTACGCAAAAACACAACTCCGCATACAACTACAACACACAACTCCTGTGCTGACATACGGTTCCTGTCCACATCAGACACTCTGGTGGGGACAGGAACATATCCCCCAGTGTACTCACACATGTCCTACCTGATAGAAACCCACACCTCCGCATCGTGGTCACCCATCAACCGCGAAATCACTGCAATGTCTCGGAAAAGTCACCGCAGTGGTGAAGACGCGGGAAAACCTGCGCACAATGTAGCAGGTAGGGCCTGCGCCAGGCATGGGCAGTCCGCCCAGATTCACTGGGCTCCACCCTCACCCTTCCCACAGTACGCATCACACACCCATTTGGGCACAATGCTGTGTGCCCCTCATGTGCCCCCCTTCACAATTAATCAGCCAGGTGTAGCCAAACCTCGCACCTCACACATCAAAGGACAAGGGAGATTGACTGGGAAGGTGGGGGTGAAGAGGAACACCCTGCACAGAAGTTCAGGGGCTGGACAACCCTCCTCCTCACACCTACCTTCCACTCATGTGAATCAAACTGAGTATAATTTCAAAATGAAGACTCACACTGCATATGAACATCCACTGAACTGTTCACACTGCCTGTCAAGTCCCTCAGAAAGACCCCACACTGACACTCTGCCACATACTCATACCATAGGTCACGGCATTGGAGGACAATAAAAGGGCTAGCCAAAAGTGAAGTGGACAGTGCTGGAAAGCCATGGAGCAAGCCACCTAGCATGTGTACATCACATGCAAGAGGAGGAACATATCACACCACCCTTAGGCCCTCAAATCAGACATGGGTGGCACAGTGAGTGAAATTAAACCAAAGTGACCTCTGTGCAACAACTCAGGGATACATCAAGGCAAGCCATGCATAGGTACAGGAATGATAGGAAGTGTCAGAAGTCATACAGTGACCAGCCACACATCTGTGTCAAATCACTTGCCATGTGTATGTCAGCAGCACAACACACATGGCTCATTGTCACACTCCCTGACTGTCAAACACAAGTAGGACCTTCACACATGCCCCTAACCTACCCACCTCACACCTGCAACACTCAACACCTGTGTGAAACACACATAATGGTGCAAATGATGTCCTGTGAGTTCACTGACAACCAATCACATACCCTGTGGTGCATCCACAAATATCAGACTCACACTCAGGGATGCCTGAACCAATGCTGACACAAAACCAATAGCCAAACACAAAGCTCACAAACAACATCCACAGAAGTCCAACAAGCCCAGCCATGTGTAGCCAAACAGTGGAAAGGCAATGAGACCCTAGACAGAACAGGAATACACAACATTGTCACTCTGGACAAATGCACAGACACCATACCCCAACACAAACAAGAATTGCCTCCTCAAAAAACAATCATGAACAATAACTGGGATCAAGGGGACAAATCAGCTACACACCACACCAGTCATCAAGTGAACATGGTGTCATAGTGTACCACAAGCATGCACATGCACAATCCTGACAAGTGACAGGCCCAAAATAGGAGGACAAACCACTAGTGTGCACTCAAAACAAGTTCATGAACATGAATCCACATTGCTGCATGTGACATACACACAAGAAATGCACTCTACACATGCAACACACATATGAATGTATCACAAAGCACAAACTACTCACACACAATATCATGCAAATAGAACAACACACACATTGCACCTGTCAGCAGAAAGAGCCAACATAGACCAAACACTGCATACATCCACAAGAACAACACAACAGAGGCACATACCAATCCATCACATAGCAAACTCAGCTGCACATCAGGGGGATGCACACCAAGCAAGTACAAGGCAACATACACTGACAGCACTGCATGCACACCAAGCAGTGTGTGCACAACTACAAAACCAGTAGCACACATATCTGAGTGCCACACCATGAACTCCCACAACACAAATCATCACAGCACAAACATAACATCACACTCAGGAAGGGTAGCAGTACCTCAGCAAACACACATACACCTTAGCCTTCACCCACAGATGCACATCTCATGGAAACCCAGATGCAAACAACATGACTAGAGGACTGTGATGCTCAAACACATGCACTGCACATGAGCAACCATGACTGCAAACCGGTAGAAGAAAATATCCTACAACTTATTGTGAAACTGTCCTGAGTGGCACATTGGTCCTGTACACAGATCATCCCCAAACAGCATAGTGTCACACTATGAAGTGGTGGGGAGGCTCACACACTGGCAAGGTATGGGGTGGAAGACATGAGATTGAAGTGGTGTGTACTTCAGTAGTGGACAGGTGAGGAGTGTACAGTCCACAAACACATAGAGGAGTAACTCACAATGTGTAGGCATCAGAAGCACATATAGGGGATGGTATGACTCCACATACCACATACCATACTGGAGCCGAAAATGGGTCAAGTGACAGCAATACATGAGAAAACTCACAAATAATGTCAGTGTGGCTGAGCAGGTCTGCACAGTGAGCACAAACAGAAACAAGACACATGGCTGATCAACAAAACACAACACAGACTTGGCAGTCACACACTCTGCATACTCACAACTGGCAGCAACAACAAGTAGGTGTCCCCCAGGAGTGCAAGGACAGACCAACACACTGCACAGTGCCCAACCTACAACTCCTACATGTGCCCACAATCTGAAGCACATAGCTGACAATTTAAACAAACAAGCACTCATTACCTAGATCATACATGTGTGCAGTTGGCATTGCAGGGGCACACACACATCAACACTACTGACAATGACAGCCCATTCACACTGTATGACTACTCAAGTTCACATATTCAAATGTACCCATGTGACTATGAAGACAGGCCTACACAAGATGACCACACATCAACACTGCTGTCACACATCACGAAAGATCACACAGATATGATGGACCCTGGCCACCCCGCAAGTAATCCTGTGGATAGAATTCACCTCTGTTGTGGTATTGCATCATAACATGACATGTGTGCAATTTAGCAAACCTGACCATAGGATGATTAGGATAAGAGTAGATCATCACAAACAACCATCATTGCACCCTCAAGCCTCAGAGTCAACAAGAACAAAAGTGCCTGTCACCTCTGGCAAACTCTGAAAAGTAAAACAAGCAATTGGCAATGTTAAAAGTGGCATACAGAGCATGTGTCACATGCAACCATACCCATACATAAAACATTTTATTTAGCAAGGACATTGACAAAGCAGACAACAGGAGTAACTGTCTTTATTACATAAGACCCAGATAGCCATCAAAAGTACAAAACAGCAAGGCCATTGGCCTGTAAAAATTCAAAGTATGTACATGTGTGCATGAGAAACTGCACAGGGAATGGGCATCCAAAGTGACAAACAGCAAGGCCATTGGCCAGTCCATAGTTCCGGTGTGCACATGTGTGCATGAGAAACTGCACAGGGAATGGGCATTCAAAGTGACAAACAGCAAGGCCATTGGCCAGTCCATAGTTCCGGTGTGCACATGTGTGCATGAGAAACTGCACAGGGAATGGGCATCCAAAGTGACAAACAGCAAGGCCATTGGCCAGTCCATAGTTCCGGTGTGCACATGTGTGCATGAGAAACTGCACAGGGAATGGTGAACACCGTCCACTGCCATGGGAACCACCCCAGCTCCGGGGATACAAATGGGCAGTCCAGGCACCGCTGTGGGAGAGATGGGTTTGGGAGGGGGACTTTGCCTCAGATTTGGCTGTCAGTTGTACTGGGAGGTGGCTGATTGTCGGGGCCAGTTGGAAGACTGGACCTGGGAGAGAGAGGACCAGCTGAGGTAGAGGCATCAGTGGCTGTGGGAGCCTGAGGGCTGCTTGGACCGGGTGGCGTGGTGGCACGGGGAGGCGGAGACATGCCGCCGTGAGACACAGTGTGTGAGGGTGAATGTTGAGGGCTGGGTCTCAACTTCTCGGGATTCGATAGCCAACAATTGTCTTGGCAGGAGTGGTAAGTGGGGTGGGCGCAACAGCCTCACTCTCCACCAAAGGTGTATCAGGTGCAGGTGGCTCTCCCTGTGGGGATTTGCTGGATCTGGTGGTACGCTTGGGGTGTCCTTGCCTTTTCCCCTCTATCCCCTGTTGTCCAGGTAAACCCCCCACTTTGCTCTCCTGTCCCAGCTTCACAGGGGTGTGGGTGGGAGTTGACGTTGTGGGTGAATCTGCCTTAGAGAGGTGTTTGTGCTGAGTCTTTGCAGGCACCAGGTCCATAGCAGACAGGGCAACTGTTTGTTTGTCTTTGGGAGAAGGTGTGGGGATGGGAGTGCCCTTGGATGGGGTGATTTGGATGAATGTGAGCTTGAGGCCTGCTTCTTGGCCTGATGCCCCTGAGTGTCAGGTGAAGGGCTTTTGCCTTTGCGCTCCTGTGTGCCTGTTTTGTGTTTTGGGGATGGTGTCTGTGCTCTTTGCCGCTTGGAGTGCTGCTGTTGTATGCTGCGTGTGGAGGATTTTGCGCCTGAGGTCTGTGGCATGTGGGCACTCTCGTCAGGTGATGCCACTGGCAGGGTGGTTGCTGAAGGGACTGGAGCTGGACTGGGAGCCTGTGACAGCTGAATGGCTGCCGTCACTGTGGAGGACAAAGACTGGACAGTCCTGTGCAGTCCACCCACGTCAGAATGAATGCCCTCCATGAAGGCAACTACCTGTGCCAACTTCTTGTCATGATCCTGGAAGGCATTCAGGAGAGCAGCCTGACCCACACACAGCTGGTGCAAAAGGTCCACCGCCTCCACACTGAGGGCAGCAGGGGAGACAGGGGCAGCGGTGCCTGGGGGGAAGGAGACTCTACCCTTCTTAGGGCTGCGGGCACGGCCAGCACTAGTGGTAGCAGCTGAGAGGGTGGGCACTGGAGGATGTGTGGTGGAAGAAGAGGCAGATTTCGAACTCCCTGTGCCTGCCAACATCGAGGAGTCACCGCTGGAGTCAGATGATGTGGAGGTTGGTGTTTCTGGGCGTGATTCTTCCAGGACACTCCTGTCCCCCTCCGAGGCGCTGGTCTCATCAGTGTCAGTGAGCTCATGTGTAGCAGTCGTGCCAGAAGCTTCACCACTGGTGTCCGTCCCCTGTCCTTCCGTGCCCTCTGTAGATGCTGCAATAGACAGGAACGTAGGTTCAGTATAGTGCCATACTCACAAACATCATATGCAAGCAAAGCACAAAACTAGAAAATGATATCCCCATGTTGCCCACCACCCTGTGCAGTCTGCATGTGCAACCTTTATGCAATCCTCAGAAGTGCATGGAAACATGCATAGTTGACATTAATGACCCATATGACGTTGTCACAGCCAAATAGCTGGCCCGTGCCTCCTTGTAACCTAACATACTAATCTCTGTAAGTATACCTACGTGCCTGTAGGTGAGATAGATATACATCTCAACATGTTGTCTCTGTCACATATGGAGTCCAGTTTAATTATGTCTTTATTTTGATTATCAAAAAATCATAAAAGACAACGTGCATCAGCAAAACATACAAACTGACACAATACCACATTAACTGGTGTTCCCAAGAACAATGGAACAGTTAAAATAGCCAGAGAGGAAAATAGAAAAAAGAAAAAAGTACATATGGTATAACATTATATCAAATTGTCTAAAAAACTGGTCTTATATCATATAAATAGCTAAAAAATCACAAAAGAGCAGGTGACATAAAAGACAGTAAGCGAATATAAACAT
Source organism: Calotriton arnoldi (assembly GCA_963921515.1). Taxonomy (NCBI): domain Eukaryota; kingdom Metazoa; phylum Chordata; class Amphibia; order Caudata; family Salamandridae; genus Calotriton; species Calotriton arnoldi. The sequence goes on along the minus strand of CAWUFW010005212.1, from coordinate 946,962 downwards.
GATGCATAAAAATTACTAAAACTGTGACAGATTATTAATAATAGCTACGGCTAAAAAAGTCTAGGTCATTATTTAATATATATGGCCGTGTTAACAAACCCTCATCTTGTTTGCTTGAATGACCCACAACCAGCTCAGGAATTTGGCCACTGCTATAACAATGGGATCCTCTGTGTTGGTTTTCAGAATCCTTAGAGCCTCCATAGCTACTCTGATGCCCATATGCTTGCAAATTGGTTTCAACCATTTGTGCCTAGGTGACCTATAGGAGGGGCATACAAAGAAAATGTGAGCTAGTGACTCAATCTCGGCTGGACAAAAGGGACATTTGTCATCCGTAGGGGGGTGCCAACTACTGGTGAACACTTTGATGGGAAGAGAACCCACCCTAAACTGATGATACAGCTTCCTATCGATAGGACTAGTAATAATGTCCCAGTATGTTTCTAATTTTGGCTCATATTTGTGTTCATTGAAAACCCGAGTCAAAGAGCAGCATTGATGATGTGTCAGTTGCTGCAATCTAACCATGCTCCAGTAAGCTGCTTTCAAATCCTTTTTCGCAGGAAAGATATCAGCTACTGGATCCTCCCACAGTTTGCTCAACCCCATGCTGGACAGTGTAAATTTTAGATTCCTTATCCAAGGGATTTTATTTATACAACCCAGCGACCTAACTTCAGAAAAAGCTTGAGCGTACGGAGTAAGCTCCGGAGTGGTCCAGAGCCTTCTCCAGAATGCTACCGGTCTAAACCGTGCCTGGTCCGCTATTTTGTTACAGCCCAAATCCAAATATAAAGGCCGCAGTGGAGTAGACTGCGGAAGGCCAATCAAAGCTCTCACAAATTTGTTTTGGGCAGCAGCCAAGGATGTTAAATCATTAAAACCCCATAATTCCGCCCCATACAACAGTGATGAACCTATTTTAAGGTTGTATATCTTTAGCGCAGGGGCTAAGGGCTTGGTCTTGGAAAGCCTATGCTCTTTTAGCAATACACCTTCGAGTTGGGAATGCTTAAGTGTCAGCAGGTCGATCTGGGATTTCCAGCTGAGTTTCTTACCCAAAGTTAGCCCTAAATAGGTGAAGGTGTCAGTCTGCTCCAAGGGGACATTATTCATATACACCCTCCCCTCACGGCCTTTGACCTATGGAACACCATGAACTTCGTTTTGTCCACATTTACCACTAGCTCATGCTCGCGACAAAAACCCCGAAACGCTCCAGGGCTACCTGCAACCCTTTCTGAGTTCTGGAAAGTAGCAGGGTATCATCTGCGAATATGAGCAGCGGTATCTTCATTCCTGCCAGCATTGGAGCATCAGTGGGATGGGATATGAAGTATTGGACCACCCTATTAATGAAGAGTGAAAACAGGGTTGGGGCCAGTACACACCCTTGTCGGACCCCCTTGGTTACAGCAAACCTTTCGGTAACATTCCCCTGCTTCCCCCATCGAACCTGTTCATAATTTGTTTCATGCAGTTTAACCAGGATACTCAGTAATTCGTAGGGCATCCCCAAAGCCTGAAGGACACTCCACATTTTGGCACGAGGAACTAGATCGAACGCGGTCTTAAGATCTACAAAGGCCACGTAAATCGTACCACCTCCAATAGCAACTACCTTCCAATAAACAAGAACAAACCTGAACACCTGATCGATGGTGCTTGTATGGGGACGATACCCTGCCTGTAGGGGGGTCAAAATGTCCATCTCGTCTATCCAGGCCTGAATTCTGACTAAGACAAGCCTTGCAACTATTTTTTGGATAGAATCAATAAGGCTTATTGGCCTGTAGTTGCCTGTTTGGGAACGGTCACCCTTCTTGTGTATAGGTAAAATTTCAGCACCGGACCAAGTTTCCGGAATAGGTGCGCCACTAGCTACTGCATTTGCAAGGTATTTTATGTAGGGGACCCAATTCTCTTGGTCCGATACAAACAGGTCAGCCGGAATACAGTCTGGACCTGGAGCCCGGCCTCGTGGGATCGATTTTAGCACATTTTCCACCTCGAGGCAGGAAAAGGAGGCACTGGTATCAAAAACGGGTAGGAGGTTGATAGGGTCACTACAATTAGTGGCTGAAAACTGTGCCTCAAAATGGGACACCCACACCTCTGGGGCAACATGATTCATGGGTACTTGGGATATAACTCCACTGCCCCATTTGACGAGTTGCCAGAAATGGGTCAAGTTTTGCTCTTTGCTTGCTACAAGCAGGTCCTGCCATCGGGACTCATCCCAGTCCTTCTTCGCTTGCAATTGGGATGCCTTATACCTAGTTCTGGCTTTTTTTATATCCCCCCGTAGCATGTGATCTAATAGCCCTAGCCAGTGACCTATAAGCCTCTCTACAAGTTTTATTATATGGAGTCACTTTAAGGGAACAACACAGATACTGACTCCCAAATGTCCTTTTTCAATGGCCATGAGCTACTGATATCCACCATGTTGTGCTTTGAAGCACGACAGTTGCACATTGGTGTCAGATGTGTAGTTCTCACAATTTTCAAGTTAAGCACTGCACACATGTACGAAAGCACACTAAGATGTTGCACACTGCTGTTCACTGCCCGGTGATGTCTATGACACCCATAATACAGCAGATGTCAGAAGGCCACATCTCATCTTGCAATGTCAAAGGCTATTGTATTAAACACATGAGAAAGTACATGTAGTGAAAATGCATGACAGCTGCACTCTACACAGAGGCCACTTACAAGCCATTGCATTACACTAGAAACATCACTGACCTCCGCACTGGCTCAGGGTTGGGATAAATGCAGTCACTCACACCCAAAGTCACCCTTCGCAGAATACTCACCCCCAACTTGCTGCTGATGGGCCCTCAAACGTCCATCCAGCTCTGGCTGTGTCACTGCCAAGATGCGGGCCATTAGTGGTGTCATGCTCCTGCGCGCCAACCTTCCAGTCCGAGGGGGCATCCCCAGCGTCATCTCTGCCACGTTTCTGCTCAGCCGGCAGATGTCATCCCACCTCTTGTGACAGTGTGTGTGCCGGCGGTTGGAGACACCCAGAGCCCGCACCTTGCGTGCAATGGCCTTCCATATGGCCTTACGCTGGCGGACTTTAAGCTGCAGGCATGGGAGACAAGAAGAGGAAGTTTCAGTGACACTGTGTTATGTACCACTGTGTGTCAGTACAGGAGCATGAAAAAACATAGCACACCAATACAGAAATGTTGAGCAGAGGCCATACAGCATGACACGTAGTACATTTGCATCAAATGATCTCATTGAAATGAATGCATGTATGATGATGGACACAGTACATGGCCATCTCATACACATGCAGAGTTCCAGCACAGCAACCAATGTGAAGAAGGCCCTCATCTGTGATGCAGTATGTGAGTGAGCAATACATACAATACATTTGAAATGATGTGTCGGGGCAGACTCACTGTGTCCAACACCACACACCCCTCAATGTCCTTGGCCAGTGAATGGCTACCTGTGTCATGGAAGTCACATGTAGGGCCATGATCTTACATTCTCACACTCTTCTCACAAGGTGTAGGCTTGTCTTGTGCAATCCTCAGGCCTAAGATAGCTCATTAAGAAATAGGGTTGTGGACAACACATATGTTTCACTCAGTCCATTTACTGATGGGTCCTTTTAAAATTGGGCAGCTTCTGTGCAGGCCAGGGTGACTCACACTGAGGTGAAACGTGGGCCATCAGAAACTTCACATGCATGTACAATATGAGAGGGCAAACAGTGCCTACACATGTGAGACAGAACACATAATGAAAACATTGGAAGGATGATATCTCCAAAGTACATTAATCTGATGTGTCATAGGTGAATTACCACCAAGAGAGTTTCACTCAGGCATTTTAATCTTGTATATAATGCACACATATCCATGAGGGCAATATTAAAAATGTACACACATTATTCAGTACCCTCTGGACGAAATACATTTGTAATGTCACAAATGAGCATGTGAAAACCTCATGGACTATGACATCACATAGCACAGGCAATGTTTCTTCAGACTTCGACTGTCCAAACCAGCAGTGTTACTGTATGGCTGCAAAAACACTGCATGTCCCTCCCATCCTTAAATGCAGCCATGGATCTGTGGCAATAAGGCTACACACCCCATTTACATGAAGTCAGCATGCTAGGCAGTGTATCACACAATCACATTACCCAGTCTCAGACCAACATTTGTATTTTTATTGCTGAAGAAGGGCTGTAGAAATCTCCATGTTGCCATCCTCCCCAAATACTCAAGTGCAATATTTACTAGGCCATGTATGGAGCATGGTGTATGAAAATTGAGGATGCATCCACATTAACTTGCACTCACAGGCACATACTACAGCAGAGCAACATCATGTGAGCACTCTTTGCACTCTCAAACCTTCACTATGAAACACTTACCAGTACATCTGGAGCACCATATAGCCTCCCATACTGTGAAAGCACCTCGTCCACCAGGACCTCCAGCTCCTCTGTGGTGAAGGGACGGGCCCTGATGTTCTCAGTTCTCGCCATCACTGGGTCCAGGAGACAGAAACAGCAGCAGTTGGGGATGAAGAATGGCAGGCAGCAGTGTCTGTATGCATTGGAAATGTGTGGCTCTTTCACAGACATATATAGCCCCCTGGGGTTGTTTCAGTGGTACTCAGCTGCTGCAATTGGTGTTCCAGGTCAGCTTTTTTCAAATGTAACCAATGACCGGGACCGCGGTGGCGGTGCACGCCTACTGCGATTTTCAAATGTGTATTTCACTACCGCGATCGCGGTTCCCATTGGCTGTAAGGGCATGGGCATTGGCGGTGTCACACCGCGGGGGCCAGGCGGTCACTACCGCAATCGTGCATCTTTCAAATGTACCCAATGACCGGGACCGCTGTAGCAGAGCACGCCTACCGCGATTTTCAAATGTGTATTTGGCGATCGCGGTTCCCATTGGCTGTAAGGGCATGGGCATTGGCGGTGTCACACCGAGGGGGCCAGGCGGTCGCAACCGCAATCGTGCATCTTTCAATTGTACCCAATGACCGGGACCGCGGTAGCAGAGCACGCCTACCGCGATTTCCAAATGTGTATTTCACTACCGCGATCGCGGTTCCCATTGGCTGTAAGGGCATGGGCATTGGCGGTGTCACACCACGGGGGCCAGGTGGTCGCTACCGCGATTTGGCATTTTTCAATTGGTGCCAATAACGTGATTGCGGTGGCGGTGCATGCTTACGGCACCTATGGACACATCATGCTGTAGCAATGGCAAAGGCCAGTTCTCATCATTGAACAGTACACACTTACAATGAATAATGCCACCAGATTGTTAAATTCAATGCTGGTATGACATTGAACTCACTGATGACTACACATGCCATGTCAGTGCACAGGATTACATGCATTGGCATGTACTCCCTCACATGTCACATATGATATTTGTGTGCATGTAGACAGATCTGTTGTGTAATGTACTCTCAAATTTGTAAACATGTCAATGTGTGAGATGGCTAATCAACCCACAGTAATGATGGACTGACTACATAATGTGCCTATTTCACTGTGTAGATTGCTGAACTCATTTTGATAGTTGATCTTTATACACACACTGTGCTCATTGTGTTGTTAATGTGTGCTCTGTCCGACTCACGCAAGAAGGTGTGGCAGGTACAGCAGCGACATAGAAGCCAGCAGTGTTGCTGTTTCAAACATGTGCTGTGTCAACTACTCTCAGGGCTGGTGACACAAGATGTCGGAATGTACCATTTTACATTCACATGGGCTGAATCTGTTTGGGGGTACTCAGTATGTACATATTGAACACGTGTACAACAACTTGAAATCAAGGTGTCTCGGCATGTGACTTGTGCTGTAAGCTGTTGTTTCAGTCCAGTCATTGTTGGCGCTGTGTCATTCAAGACGTAAGATTTTGGACACATCTCATAGGGGAATTTAATTGACATGTGTCCTCTTTTATTTTGTGTAGGAGACGACCAAATGTGCATCGTCCATTCACATTGCTGGCGGACATGGAGGATGAGGACATCATATGTAAATTCCGTTTGGATCGACCTACCCTTCAAGACCTATGTGGTCAGTTGGAGCCCCATCTGAGGCCTCGCAGAACCTATCCGACTGCTTTGACACCAACATGTAAGGTGATGGCGGCCCTGCATTTCTTTGCAACTGGTTCGTTCCAGTACACGGTGTCCAGCACAGGTGGGATGTCTCAACCAATGTTCAGCATGGTGCTACGTGATGTCCTGTCCGCAATGATGACATACAAGGACCGCTACATCCATTTTCCAAGGAGACATGAATTGGCAGCTGTGAAGGGTGATTTTTATGACCTTGCCCACATCCCTAATGTTGTGGGCACCATTGACTGCACACATGTTGGCCTGGTTCCACCACTGGCACGTGAGCACATATACAGGAACAGGAAGCATTTCCATTCCATTAATGTGCAAGTGGTATGCCAAGCGGATATGATAATCTCCCATGCCTGTGCCAGATTTCCCGGATCAGCACATGACTCCTACATACTGCGTAACAGCATCGTACCACAGCTGATGGCAAATCTGCATCCGGAGCGTGCGTGGATTGTTGGTGAGTAAGCAGAGTCAAGTAGTGTGCTGTATGTGTGACATGCTGTCCTCAGCTACTGTTATATTACAAAATTGGTCTGTGTATCTCACACCTAGGTGACTCTGCATATCCCAACCGGCCTTGGTTGCTGAGCCCACTGAGGAATCCCAGGACCCCCGGTGAAGTCCGCTACAATGATGCACATAGGAGGACACGTCCTGTGGTGGAGCGTACTTTTGGTCTTCTGAAGTCTAGATTCCGGTGTCTGGACAAGAGCGGAGGTGCACTACTCTACTCTTCCCAAAAGGTGTGTCAGATCGTAGTTGCATGCTGCATGCTCCACAACCTGGCCTTGCGCAAAGAGATCCCCCTGCTCCTGGACGTTGATGAGCAGCAGATGCCCCCCCTGCAAACCCACACATGTCCAGTGACCACGATAGTGGAGAGGAGGAAGGTGTCGACCTGCGTCAACAGCTACTTCCCTTGAGTGTGAGTGACATTGTACAACAGTGACATTGTCTGCTGTCTTTGATGGTAGTGACAAGGCCTAGAGGAGCTTTTTGACTGCTGCCTGTTGTTGGCTCTGTGCTGATGGCTGATGTTTGTGGCACAGGATAGTTATGAGCAGCCACATGATGTCTATGTTGATATTGTTTCTCATTGTAATGTGTGCTGGTTTGTGTAACTTGATAACTAGTGTTGCGTGCTGGCTGTGATGCCATCACCTGACAAGTAAATGTCGTTCTCTTGTGTCTTTCTAGGTCCTTTCAGCCTCTCAATGCCTCGTCATAATCAGAGCTTCTGGTACATTGGAATCTGAGTCAACATTGTACATACTGTGATAAACATGGAGCTGACACAAAGACATAGGTGTGTAAAGAGTGTTTATTTACAATGAGTATTTGTGACAGACAAGTGATGTTTTGAAAAACAGGTGCTAAGTGAATTAATGAGTTGTCAGTGATGGTAAATGAGACAATAGAGTAGTCACCATATTGATGTAGTGCCACAGTCCAACAGACACCTGCCATCAACATGGCAGTGTGGGTAAGGATAGTCAACAAAGTCAATGTCAAGGGGAACAGAGGTGCCATCATGGCTGGCTCTGCGACTGGCGTTTGGATGGTGCTTTGCCACGTGATCCTCCCGTGATGTTTCTCAGATGGCCCCTTTTGCGTTTTCCAGGGGGGGCCACTGCTGCGGGCTCAGAGGTGTCTGAGGAGTCATCCTGTTGCAGCTCACTCCTCTCTGTGGCCACAGCTGAGGTGGTGGGAGTATCATCCTGCGGGCCACTGGAGGGGGGTTGAGCTGTCCTTTGGGCCGCATGACTGTCCCTCAGAACACCCACGAGCTGGCCCATGAGGTCCACAATTTGGCCCATACGCGTGTCCATGGACCTCAGCAGCAGGTGGAGCTCACGCACTTCTTCCATAACCTGGCCCATGAGTCCCTGGGTTTGCTCGTATGCCCCAAGGACTCTGGCGATGTTGGCCAGGGCTTCAGTCCCAGTGTCCTCTCGAATTTGTCCCCCAGTTGCCCTCCCACCTGCCCTGCTGTCCCGGACCTGTGGCCTTGCCACTCAATGCACCCACAGACTCTTCCTGCCCTCCTCTGATTGTGTGGTGGTGTTGGTAACCACTGAGGCAGGGAGAGTGTTGCAGGCAGCATTGGTGGTGGTGGTTGAGGCCGCACAGGTCGTTGCAGCAGGGGTCAGCGCGGTTGTTGTTGCTGAGGTGGTGGTGGTGGGGACAGTGTGGGCCTGGGACATGGTGCGCCCTGGCAGTCGGGATGGACAAGGTTCTTGCTCCTCATCCGAGAAACGTAGGGAGTCTGCATCCGAGAGTCCATGTTCCGGGGGGAGACTGGCTCTGCAGGTTGGTGTTGTCTTCTGCAGCAGTTAATTGTGGATCTCCTGTTGGACAGAGGTGAAATGGTCATTGAAGTGCACCCCACAAGCTTGGTGTTAGACGTTTGGTAGTTACATGTGATACACCACACAGTTTACATTGATATCACTTTGTATGGCTGCAAGGTACTGCGCATCATGACATGATGTGGAGGTACCTACATTACTTGTCCATGGTGTGACATGTAAATTGATACCATGTTCCACGTACAGATTGTGTGATTACAAGGACATGTCGTCATCTAACGACTTTCAGCACATCAACTGTATGTGATGCGTCTTTTTGGTTTGCTCTGCATGGAAGAAGTTTCATCTGAGCAAGACTAGCCATTGTAATCTTATGCATACCTTTGTCATATCATGTACTTTACTTTCTTTTACCAACTGACCATGCATGTTTTGTGTTCATATGGGCCTTAATGCTCTGACACCATGACACATACACATAGCATCCAGTTCTGTGCATGATTGTGCCCTGAATTTCTTCAACATGTGACTTGGTGGTTCAAACTTTAATTTCTGTGACAGTTACATACGCTTAGCTGTCTGCACACTGGAAGTGGCTATTGGATCTATGCCAAGTTGGGTGGCATGTGAGGGCTGGTGTGGTCATATGGCTTCATGCTTTTTTAGAGGACTGGCAGGGTGCATGCACTGTCTACCTACCTGTTCTGTGACACAGTTGAGGGGGATTGCTGCCACATGGTTCTGGGTGTGGGGGGTGTACCATCCTGCTGAGCTGTGGGACAAGCTGGCCTGGTAAGAGTTGTAGTGCTGCCTTCCCACCCACAGATACCCCTCCCTGTTAGGATGGCTGCCTCCCTGTGAAGTGGAGTAGAGGAAGGGAATAGGCTAAACATGGCTCTTGGATGGGGGAGTGTTCCATTCTGCTCAGGGGTGGGACAAGGGGGCCTTGTGGGAGTTGGAGTGCTGGCTTCCCACCCACAAACACTGCTCCCTGTTAAGATGGCTACCTACCTGTAAGTTTGAAGAGATCAATGCAATGTCTGTCACATGGTTGTGGGGGTGGGGAGTGTTCCATCCTGCTGAGCTGTGGGACAAGGGGGCCTGGTGGGAGTTGGAGTGCTGGCTTCCCACCCACAAACACCCCTCCCTGTTAAGATGGCTACCTACCTGTAGGTTTGAAGAGAGCAATGCACTTTCTGTCACATGGTTGTGGGGGTGGGGAGTGTTCCATCCTGCTCAGCTGTGGGACAAGGGGGCCTGGTGGGAGTTGGAGTGCTGGCTTCCCACCCACAAACACCCCTCCCTGTTAAGATGGCTACCTACCTGTAAGTTTGAAGAGAGCAATGCAATGTCTGGCACATGGTTGTGGGGGTGGGGAGTGTTCCATCCTGCTCAGCTGTGGGACAAGGGGGTCTGGTAGGAGTTGGAGTGCTGGCTTCCCACCCACAAACACCCCTCCCTGGTAAGATGGCTACCTACCTGTAAGTTTGAAGAGAGCAATGCAATGTCTGTCACATGGTTGTGGGGTGGGGAGTGTTCCATCCTGCTGAGCTGTGGGACAAGGGGGCCTGGTGGGAGTTGGAGTGCTGGCTTCCCTCCCACAAACACCCCTCCTTGTTAAGATGGCTGCCTACCTGTAAGTTTGAAGAGAGCAATGCAATGTCTGTCACATGGTTGTGGGGGTGGGGAGTGTTCCATCCTGTTCAGCTGTGGGACAAGGGGGCCTGGTGGGAGTTGGAGTGCTGGCTGCCTGTACACATGCCCCCCTGGGAATGTTGCTAGCTACCTTTGGGGTGATTCAGAGGGAGCAAATGTTAGATCTGTGAGACATGTGTTGTAAAGAGGGTGGTGCACATAAGTGCATTATGGCCTAGGAAGTGTAGCTTTGTAGTTGTGCAAGACAGTACATAGCAGTGTAATGGTAGACATTTGTTGGTACTTACCAGCCTCCACTCCCCCGGGTATTCCTGTGAGACTCTTTGGATGCAGTATGGCAAGCACCTTCTCCTCCCATTCATTGAATGTTAGTGGTGGAATGGGAGGGCCACCGCCAGTCCTCTGAGCCAGCTCATGGTTCTTGTTGGCACGCTCTTTCACCCTGGTCTTGATGTCATGCCACCTCCTCCTGATCTCCTTCTGGGTATGTGGGGTGGTCCCTACTGCATTGACTTTGTTGACTATCCTTGCCCACATTTGATTTTTAGTGGCTAGTGGTGTCTGTTGGACCATGCTCCCAAACAAATGTGGTTCTACTCTGATTACCTCATCTACCATCACTGACAACTCATTGTCAGTGAATTTGGGCATTTTCTTCTGTGACATGGTGTGTGATGTGCAAATGTGTGAAAAGTGCAGTTGTGAAGGTGGTGGTGGTGATGTGTGTGGTGTGTGTGTGGTTGTGAGGGTGTGATGTGTGCAGATTTGCCTCTCCTTTGTGCTGTGGGGTTGGGCCCTTCAGTTGTGGAGTTGTGCAAAGGATTCTGATCAGGGAAGGGCCTGGCTTTATACTCAGCTATGTGGGTGGGTCAAAATGGAGTATTCATGTCAGGTGTGTTGTGTGGGTTGACCTGGGATTTGTATTTTTTAGTTGCCATGGGGATGTGTCATTGGGGTGTGTTAGGTGTTTTTTGAGGCTGAGCCAGATTAATGGCCACACTTGGTAGCCTTGTTGTGTGGTTGCTTTCGACCGCCATTACTCTTCCGGCGCGACCGCGGCGGTCGGAATACAACGGCTCTTCCGCCGGCTCTCCCATTCATCAATTGTTGCGATCGCGGCGGTCGGAAACAACTGATCGTTCCGCTCTCACCGCAATCGTATCCTAATTTGACGTGCGGTCAATCCGCTGGCCTTGCGGCGGTTTTGGGTCTTTCCGCATCAAATCCGACCGCCGCGGACGGATTTTCACCTGCTCCGGACGCTCCCAGCAGACTTTCGTGGAATCCGTCCGCCGCGGTCAGATTTCTATGGCGGTTCATCCTAATCTGACCGCTGGTATTCCCGCGGTACATGCGGACGGTTAATTTCCGCTACCACGGCGGTCGGAATGCTTTTCCAACCGCCATCCTAATCGACCCCATAGTACATTAAATATATGACTCATTTGCATTGCATAACCTGTATCTTAATTGGTGCTCTTCTTCACCTGCATTTCTGATAGGAATCATTCAACTTCTTCTTATTACTGCTTCTCTGTATTATATTGCGGAGTCACTTCTAACAAAGAGCCGTCCATCTCCATCACCTTGAATTCTCAAGTTAACTGGGGTCTGTGGCAGACATTACATTTTCTTCTCTGTTCGCTTGCTCTTCAGTTTACGTTTCTAAGTCCAAACAATTTTGTCAAGATGGATGGATAGATGATGTATGCATCGATAGATGGATAGAGTTCCCTTTCTCACTGCACAATGGACAATGGACACTACAGATAGAGGCCACTGGATTCCCTATGTACTTCTGGTATGCTTTTGCATGCCATCCTATTCCGTGATGAAACTATGGATTGTTCGACTAATTTCCTGTGATCTTGTTCTTCATTCCGGGAAGTGCCCCACTATTTTTGTTGACTTTCTGTTTGCATTGCATAGTAGTAATGCCCAACCATCCCTGCTCCCTTTGTTTCCCTGTGCAAGCTCTCTATTTCCAACCATCAATTCTCGCTCTGTCTCTCTCTCACCCTTCCATTCTCTCTCTCTCTCTCTCTCTCTCTCTCTCTCTTTCCAACCATCAACTCTCTCTCTCTCTGTCTCTCTCTCTCCCTCTCTCTCTCCCCTTCACTCCTATCACTCCTCTCCGATCACTTTCACTCTACCTAACTCCTTCTATTTGTCTCTCTTTTGAAGCTCTCCTCCTTGCCTGCTGCAGTTAGCCTCAAGGAGCTGGGTAAAGTGACAGAGGCCCTGGGCTTTCAAAACCGGCCTCCAGGGGCTCCAACCCACTGGGGAAACGCCAGGTGAAATAAAAGCTTTGTCAGCCCCTGAGCTGAATCAGTTTCATCTAGAAGGTGAATCATGTCACTCTTACCGTCTCTATGTTTTAGTCCAAGACCCACAGCTTTGTTCTATAGATCTCAGTACTCCAAAGATTGTATTGAACTCATTGTGTCCACTTGTACAGAGATAATGTTCCAATACTTTCTCACAAATAAGCAATTGAGTTTACTAACCTTTCGGCTCTTCTATCAGACATGTTTTTTTCTGGTCCTCATATCAGTCAGAACGCAAGGCTAACAACAATCAGTTACTTTTGCAAATGATAGCACTCCAGATGGTAGTAGAGGGTAAGGCCAATCAATATGTTGCGGACTGCTCCTGAACCAGGCGAATCAGCAAGCTCCTGTTCATAATATGCAAAACAAGAAGAAAAGAATACTTTATAAGCTCACCATTTGCTTAAGGTGCTGTTATGTGTGGTTAATACACCACGAAGCAGGTATACGCTTGAGAGTACGTTTATTCATGGAAAGGAGCCCACATCCTGCAGCTCTTCCTCCAAGGAGCTCCAACTGCATCTAACCCATTGTTGGAGTTGGAACCCTGGGAGAAAGAAATGGAAGGCAATACAAAAGTAAACACAGTGTTATGCATGCAGATGACAAAGGAGACAACATAAAGGTAGGACGGTAAGAAAGGAGTAAACTGATGACATAAGATTAAATGCATTACACTACATCATCTCCCCCTTTACAAAACTATAAACATTGTAATAGAAACCTAAAATATGAAAACATGCAGAAACCTGCTAATTTTAAGAAGCTGAAATTGTTGCAAGAGTCTCTAAACATATTGAAGCATGTGCAATTACCCATAGGCAGAGAAAAGTTGCAAAAGACTCAATGCAAGTAGAAATCATAAAATTTCATTGACACGGAAACATTGCGAGATACTCTAGAACTTTGTTGTGGGGTTTTTGGTTTTGTGTGCCAATCAGTATTACTATCTATATTTCACTGAAAAACCAAAGCCGAGCTACCTGAACAAGAATTAGTTGAAACACAACCCAGAACGCTCAAACAATTATCACTACTGGACTCAGGTTCCTGGTCATTTGACTAAACAGGACCTAAGTTAGATTGTACTCTTTGGAGTTAAGTGAGATGATCTCATGATGTTAGTAATGTTATTTTCTGACAGCCAAAAAGAGTCATTACACACTTTCCCATCCAAATTCCCTTTATGCCTGCTTGTTCTTCTGGCTTGTTCAGGAAGCCACTTTACCAATGCTCCTTTGCTCCACCATCCTTTTTTGTCAGTCAGCTGGTTGTATTAAATTCATTGTTGGTACATTAGATTCACTTGCTATACACCTACTAGAAATAATAGATTGCTCTATACTTTTGGCTATATCTATAAACTCAGATAATGTTGGGTCCTGACAGCTTGGTAAGCCTTCCTGGATTTTCTTTGAATTACAACTATAAACAAACTGGTCTCTGATGTATATGTCCAGGGAACTTCCAAAGTTGCAGCTGGAGGCTAAGGGGCACATGCATCAAAGGTTTTTGCGATCGCAAACGGTGCGAATCGCAAAAATCGGCCGTTTGCGATCGCAAATTGGCCTTTGGAGATGCATGAAAGTAGTTTCTATGCGCAATTTAAGAATTCGCAATTAATTGCGAATTCTAATTATGACAGATGCATTAAGGAATCGCAATTTGCGATTCCTTAAATGCAATGCTAGAAGCACTTTCAAATAGCGATTTCGCTATTTAGGACCGCAAATTACAGACAAATCAAACTTGTCTGTAATTTGCAATACCTTCGAAAAATGCTCTAAAATGCATTTTTTAAGTTTTAGGTTACACACACACATGCCCTTGGGGCATGTGTGTGCGCAACATGGGTGCACATCACAATTTCAGGGTGCAACAGGGTGTCATTTTGACACCCTGGCACCCTTGAAATTGCATTCTCAATTTGCGATTCTCTAATTGCGAATCGCTAATTGAGAATGTATTCCAATTCATTCCTATGGGCCTCTAGGCCCATAGGAATTAATGGGGAGGTATTCTTAATTGCGACTCGCAATTAGCGAGTCGCAATTAAGGAATGTTTAGGAATCGCTATTTTTATAGCGATTCCTACATGCATAGGCTTTGCGATTCCTTAATTGCGATTCCTTAATAATCGCAATTAAGGAATCGCAAAGCCTACCTTGATGCATGAGTTCCTTAGTGCCAAAATATATTCCTCGACTGTCTCTTCCTGGTTCTGCTTTCTCTTGAAGAAATGAAACTTTTCAAATAAAGCACTCTGCAATTCAGTGAACCTATTTGTGAGCCTGGCAATTGACTCTGTGTACTCATTCCAGTCCTCAAAATCTATAGTTGGTATGATTTCAGGTAAGTTATCAAAAACTTGTTGATCTACTGGACCAAGATGACTAATGAGGATGGCTGCTTTTCTTTTAGGTCCACATTTTTCAGCGTCAATTGCTATTAATTAATTCTCAAAGGATCTAAACCATGTTTTCCAGGCCAAGGGTTGTTTTCCAGGTAGCGACAAAAATGGTTGTATTTGCATCAATTTATTTGTGGAGCTCATTTTAATATACTGTAATAAAAATATAACTGCAATGCTTGGAGAATTGTAAACAGGTTACATACTAGCAGCAGACCTCCAAATGAGCATACAAGCAGAATAATCTGGTGAATTCATTCAAATACATTACGAATCCTAACTCGATGTCGTTTGAAACTGTAGACCGGTAGTAGCGTCACCACGTCACCTGACGTATTGCGTAGGCTGCCTGTCCTGAAGTGATGGCGGGAAACAGGTGCGCTAGGCAGTGGGAGCTGATTTCCTTTAAAGCTCACTGCTCGCGCTGAACTCCAACTCCTGCTCAGTCTTTGCACTGTGATCCAGCTCAACGTTCGAACTGGTGCTTGTGCACCTCGTGCTTGTGCACATGTTGCACCCACCCGCATAACCTAAAACATCATGTGGCTAAAATAATCCTGCAACAATAAGATATTCATCCTCTACCCACAGGGCCTGCATCTTCACAAGTGGCGTCTTCTAGCGCTTCATCAGTGAGCTCAGGATCTGAGAAGTCCGCCACAAGAGCGTCTCAGCAACACAGGTTTGAGGTAGGAACACCCTGGTTGCATTACTCTGTGTGAAAGGGGCATTTCTTGGGTGTTGCTGTGGGTGTTCCCATGCAACATCCATGGAACCTGACACACTCCTAGATTTACAATGTTTTGCACAGCTGGGAATGCATCAGAATCCTAGGTAGGAGTGGTGCAAAGAGGAAAAATACTTTTTTCACCTAGTTTTATCCTCTTTCTATGCATGCTGCATTCTGCAGCACACATAGAAAGAGGAAAATGCCATCAATAATTGTTTTTGTGCAGGAAGGTTTCCCTTCCTGCAGAAAAACAATCATCTCCGCAACACAGGGCTCCTTGCAACATGACGCACGGGTGTCTGCTTTTGTGCACGGCTGCTGTTTGTGCGCCGGCTCAGGGTAGAAGGACAGGAATTATAGATATGATGCATTCCTGCCTTTTATTTTGACGCACGGCAGCGCAGCATGAAGGCTTGCTGTGCTGCAGTGCGTCAGAATATAGTAAATGAGGCCCTTTGTACCTGGGTCATCGCCCAAACTACATTTTCCTGAACAATTCTATCTGTTTTGGAAGTCAGTGTCACTCCAATATAGCTGCATTTTATTTGGCTAGAGTTCAATACTCACATTTCCAGATCATCATCTCAGATTTGCCTGAGCTGACTTTATAACCCAAAAGTGAACTAATGTCCCGGGTATTAACCTTCAGCAAAAAGCAAATGCTCTTCTATTGATTGGTTGTGAACACTACACAATATTTGGTATCATGGGAGTCAATTCACAAAAAAGCCAGGGGTGATGACAGAGACATGAAGTAATTTTCATTTGCCCAATCACATGTGAAGTGAAATCATACGATGTGATACTGAATCCTGCCAGAAGGTGATATCTATATTGCACTACCTTATACGTATTTGTTTTACTGAGCTAAGAGTTAATTGCCTTAGTTTACAGCCAGTGCTGCAGAAAGTAAATAGTGCACATCGCAGCAACATTAAAGGTAAGTTCTCTTCTTGGCATTGCCTTTGCCAGCCTCTGAGGCCAGGAATCGCAAAGGCAGTGCCAGAGGTTGCAAGGATCATGCTAGAGGCCACACATGCAACCCCTTATTGATGTTCATGGTTGGCATGTAGACATAACTTCTTTATGCGGTTTCTCTCTTGCTGTACTCTGAAGCTACTTGCTAATGGCTCTGCATATAGATGAAACAAAGGATGTGACAAAAGGCAGCCCTGGTTATACCTGCACTCAGTACCTTGGCGTTGGAGTAACACTGCTGAATTGGCCAGATGAGTCTATAAACCACCACAAAACTTTGCATCACTTGTGACAGGTGGTGTGTAGTTGTTACATTGCAAGTAAGTATATCGTAGTTTGTTTTTAGTACCTTTTCATTGTGGTACTTTACATAGGAGGTAAGTAATCTTTTTTATGGTTTTATGTGACATGCAAGGATTTTTTGTGCATATACATGTTTAAATATAAATGTTAGGTCACATCACAAGGGGTAATAATGATTTTTTAGGGCAAAGGGATGCGTAGTGTTAATGCATAGTAGGGAGTTTTAAGGGTATGGTCTGGGTAGGGAAAGGGCTATTAAGGGTTTTGCTAGGGCTTAGGGACGGGCACGTGTGAGAAATTGGGTTGTTGGGAGACTGGGGTGTGGGCCCTGGTCAAACAGCAACCACAATCGTTGTCAGGGTAAGACACAAGCAAACCCCAAATTAACCTGTGCCCAGCACCCTGGTGACTTGGCACAGAGATGTTATGCTTAACTTAGAGGCAATGAGTAAAGTATTTGTGCAACACTTCAGACTTTAACACAGTGAAACACCACACGAAAAGGATCCCACACCAAGTTTAGAAAAATAGAGCAAAACTTAATAAATAAAACAAGAACAAAATGTCAAAACTCCAATCAGTAGAACCAGAGATATGAATTTTTAAAGAATTTAGTGAAAATGTGCCAAAAAGCACAACGCTCCAACTCAGGATATCTGGTCGTGCTGGACCGAGTCAAAGTCACACTTTCAGGTCAACCGCGATGGAGCACAGGTCGCATACGGTCACCAGGTTGGGCCTGCTGAAGTTTACCTTCTCAAGTTCGTGCCAAGAGTCCTGTTTGCATTGAAGAGGGCCGTGAGGAGGAGGGAGAGCATAGCGGGAGGCTGTCAGCGAAGAGCCAACCGGCGTTGCGGTGGACATTGCTGGAGCTTCATGATGGCGATCCCCGCGAGTGGTCAATGCTGCAGCGTGAGGAGTTGGGATGATGGAGTTTCGTGCTGAATCATGGTGCGAGTGGCAAGGTCTCGGTGTGAATAGCCCCATGTGTGAACTGCCCAAAAACTTGAATTCAGCTCCCTTGAGCCACACCAAAGGTCCAAGACCTGAGAGGCACCACTTGGGGGTCAGGAACTCACTGCAGCTGGATCCAGGGGCTGATGCAGGATGTTGGGGGGCATTTTATGTCCCTGAGGCTCAGATCAGGAGGCAAGCAGACTAGCCCTTGAAGTTACTTTGGTGTCCTGGGTTGAAGATGAAGTTGCAGGTCCAGTTCTTCTACCGCAGGCAAGTAGACAGCAGGCCGCAGATCAGCACTGCAGGGCAGCAGTTCCTTCAGAGCATCAACCCAGCAGAGTGGCAATCCTTTCAGCAGCACAGTAGTCCTTCCTGGCCCTGGCTCCAGACTAACTAAAGGGGATATGAAGCTCTTTGTGTGGACACAAGATACAGTCCATTCAAGTGTAAGCAGAGCTAGGCCCAGCTCCTCCTACCCATCCTGCCAGTGATGGCCCACCCACTCTCACTTAAGCTCCCCATTGTGTGTGGCTGTCTAGGAGAAACACACAAAGCCCAACTGTCACCCACACCCATGTGACCCAGAGACAGACACGAAATAGCTAAGGCAAGAAAATGCCAACTTCCTAAAAGTGGCATTTTCAAAATTGTAATTAAAATCCAACTTCACTGTAAGTCAGGATTTTAAATTCCAGTTAATGAGATACCAAACATGAACTGGTTATCTATTCCCATTTGGAAATTACATTTATAAAATGTAATAAGACAACTCCAATGTTATCTTATGGGAGAGCTAGACCTTGCAGTAGTGAAAAATGAATTGAACAATTCTCACTACTAGGACATGTAAAACGTAAAAGTACATCTCCTACATTTTAAATACACTGCAACCTGCCCTCTGGACTGTTCAGGCCCTACTCTAGGGGTGACTTATATGTATTAAAAAGGAAGGTTTGTGCCTGACAAAAGGTTTGCTTTACCAGGTTGACATGGAAGGTTAAAAACTGCACACACAGGCTGCAATGGCAGTGCTGAGATATGTTTAAATTGCAATGGCAGGGCTGAGATATGTTTAAAGTTCTACTTAAATGGGTGGCACAATCAGTGCTGCAGGCCAACTCATAGCATTTTAAAGTGCCACTTTACTAGCGAATTATAAGTAAATTAAATATGCCAATTGGGTATAAGCCAATGTAACATGGTTTAAGGAGAAAGCACAAGCATATTAGTACTGGTTAGCAGTGGTAAAGTGCACAGAGACCCAAGGCCAACAAAAACGAACTCCGTAAAAAGTGGAGGGCAAAGATAAAAGTGTGGGAATGACCCTTCAGAAAGGGCCAAATTCAACAGTAGGGATACATGGTAGTAAGGGTTTTTTTGATCTCAAGGATGGGTAGTCTTAAGGGGTAGTGAGGGGTTGTTAAGGTTTGATGGATGGGTAGTGGTAAGAGGTAAAATTGGGATAAAAGTGTCTACCCCCACAATATAAATATGTATAAAAACATGTATAGCTATAACTCGCGCTCCTTTGTACACTATAACTTGCGCACCTCTGTACACAGTGTTGTCGGCTCACTAGCCAGAGTGGCTTGTATTAGAGTGGCATTTTGTACAGTGTCTTACTGTAGACTGTAGAGAGGCATAGAGTGGAGTGGTATGTTGTAGAGTGGAGTCACCTCTCGGACATTGGAGTGTCATGTCATAGAGTGTCATGGCAGAGAGTGTTGTGGCATACAGTGGAGTGGTATAGAGTGAAGCAGCGTAGAGTGGTAGTGACGTAGATTGGAGTGGCATAAAGTAGAGTGATGTGTTGTAGAGAAGAGTGGAGTGTCATAGAATGGAGTGGCGTGTTGAAGAGTAGAGTGGAGTTGCGTGTCATAGAGTGGGATGCCGTACAGTGTCTTACAGTGGAGGGGCCTACAGTAGAGTGGAGTAGTGAGGAGTGGCATGTCATACAGTGGAGTCACCTGTCGTTCAGTGGAGTAATGTGTCTTGTCATAGAACAGAGTAAAGTGGTGTATAGTAGAGTGCCATAGACTGGAGTAGAGTAGTATAGTGTGGAGACCCACAAACTGGAGAACAGTCTTTTAGAGAGGACTGATGTAGAGTGGAGTGGCATGTTGTAGAGTGGAGTGGCATGTTGTAGAGTAGAGTGCAGTGATGTGTCATAGAGTTTCTTTGAGTGGAAGGGTATAGATGCAGAGCGGCATGTCGTGGAGTAGCGTGGCATACCATAGAGTGGAGTAGAATGTCATAGAGTGGAGTAGAATGTCGTAGAGTGGAGTGGTATGTTGTAGAGCAGTGGGGTGTGGCGTGTCTTAGTGTGGAGTGAATGTTGTGAAGTGTAGTGCAGTGGCATGTCATAGAGTGGCATGTCACAGAGTGTCATAGAGTGGAAGGGTGTAGATTGGAGTGGCATACAATGGAGTCACATGTCGTGTATTGCAGTGGCATGGTGTACAGTGGAGTGGCATGTTGTGCAGTAGTGTGGAGGGGTGTGTTGTAGAGTGCCGTTTGTCATATTTAATTTTTTTAGGGGAGATTTCCATAGGTAACGTAATACTGCCTAGATAGTTTCAAGGAAGTACAGCAGTACTCCTTAAACTTTTTAAAATATATATAAAATAATAAAAATATTTTTTCCTAACTGTAGATACTTTTGTAAAGCGCCTCATTTCTTTTAATATATTGTAAACACAGTAATACACTATATTTCATGTTGAAACCCACAACAAGCCCAAAGTGTGCTCTAAACAACATGGTTGCCTTTTTATTTTGTAAGGGTTGTCATTAGCCAAAAATATAATATGTTTTCCATCGCCATATACCGCAGTGAACAGCAAAATTACACCTGTATACCGCAGCCCAATATATCATTACATTTTTGTCCCTTATTTTTTAAAACTACTGAACCAATTTACACCTACTATAAAAAGGACCCTTTCCACACCATAATCTACATTCCTGCCAAATTTAATTAAAATCCATTCAGCCATTTTGCCAGTACATTTGTTTAAAAAGTCTATGGAAATGCATTCATGGAAAAACTTGTTTGTGGCCCCCCCTTTTTTCTTTGCACCCCTTAACTAATCACCACAAAAGTTTGCATCATCCACCGATGTAGAAAAAAAGGAATAGGTCTCCAAAGTTTTGTGGATATTTGCCAAACGGTGGCAAACTTATTACCAATCAAAAATCAGAAGAATTCCTATCTCTCAGAATGCTAAGTATAACAATAGAGTGGCTACTGGTAATTTGGCAGGAAGTTAGAACTGTAATCAAAAAGTGTGGCTTCTCAGTAAAGTTCTAACTTTCTGCCAAATTTGGTGTAATTTAGTGCAGCAGTTTTTTCAATATTGGAGACCAAAGTTTCCTATGGGAGTTAACATGGAAAATTAATGTTATGGGACCATCCTTTTTTTAGGTCGAGCCTCGAGTAGCGCGCAAGCGCTGCTAGGCGAAGACTTTAAGTAAGGGGGTTTCAGAAGCAGTCCAAACGCTCGTGCATCGTGGCTGGCCTTTTTCAGATGGTTACGCGCGGCAGACATGTGTTTCCAATTATCGTGCCCAGACGCGTGCGCGATAATTGTAAACACATGACGGCAAAAGGCCATGACGCACGAGCGTCTGGTCAGCTGAGCAGGCTGCCGCGCTCGCTCGCCCTCGCCCCCGCTCCTCTCGTCCCCGCTCCTCTCTTGTTAATTTAAAGGGGTGCGCTGACGGTAACTGGAAACATTCCATTGGGCACAACTTAAGGAAGAACACATTGCGTCATAGTGCCGGCGCATCACGGAATCGAGACGCGCTACAGTGACCCACCTGCTGATGTAGTTGACGACCCGGAGCTCGTGACCCTCCATGCGGAAGCCTCCGTTGGAGAACAGGTTGTAGCCCCCGCCGCCCAGGTGGCAGCTCACCAGACTGTCGGGCTGCAGCTGCAGGTACTCGGGCTGCATGGCGAGCAGCTGCTTGAGGGGCAGCAGGGCCAGCTCGCAGTTGCAGGTGGTGAGCGTGCGCAATTCCCTGGACCCGACGGAGACGAAGCTCCGCAGCGGCGGCCTGGCCATCCCAGCCCCGTCCGCAGCAGACATTCAGCCCAACAGCCGGCACCGAGCCGAGGGAAGGAAGCCGCGACTGCCCCGGGACCAGGACAGGCAGCGCGACGCGGCACACCTACAAATGTGAACAACAGTTCAAGTGATGTCGGTGCCTCCTTGGTTTGCTGCGTCTTTGTTCACTTTTCAATCCATTGCACGCGCTTTCCGAAATGATGGGTTACTCAAAGTACAGGATTGTGAGCGTATTACTCATATTCACGCCCTCGGGAACCACTCCCGAGGAGGGAAAAAATAAGCAGTGTCGAAATAGTTTGAGCTGCCTGGACAAATGAGTGCGTACTCGGCCCTGCCCTGCCCTTCAGCCGCCGTTGACTGGTAGAGTCAGATTTCACAGATATGGGACCGGCCAAGGGAGGGGGAGGAAGTCCGCGTGTTTTCTCTCACTAGATTAGAAGGCTGCATAGCCAGCAAATGCACCTGCAGCAGGGGCTGCTCCTCTCTTTTTAGGCCTCCCCCTCTTTTAAGGGCTGTGTAAGAAGGTGGTGTTCACTAAACTTGCTCAGCACCACTCTTGGGGGTGGGGGGGCACCACAACGATATTTTGAGTTATAAAATGCCTTTTATGTAGATGGTCGCTTGAGTTGTAAAGAAGTAACTTTAACAGATTAAAGTAAAACAATGCTGACAATTATCAAATCAACAATTTTATGGAAAAGGGGACTAAAGTTGAGATTTGCTGATGTCAGGCTTATGGGGAGGAAGGGCGTTTAAAAGATTTCCAGAGCCATATTCCCAGATTATTACAGGTGAGACATATTTTCCTGGGAAGATGGGCCAATGCACCTTTTTTTTGTGTGTTTATTTTAGATTTATTTCAATATGCCTTCCAAAGATCATAACCTTGGATTTATTCTGGTTTACTTCCCGTTTGTTGTCAAGTTTGTAAGCATGTGGATCATTTAAAGCTCTCTGCAGATCAATAAAAGTTTGGGGGTCTCCAACCTTTTGTGTAAGAAGAGCTACTTATATTCAACAAAACCCATCACCAGCTACTAACCTTATCTAGTTTTAATAGTAACCACATAATAGTAACCACATAAGACAAGAATACATCAGTGGTCACCTTACGCAAGACTATGAGTCATCATCATCTCAATGCATTGGGAAGGGTTACCCGAAGTAATGTGAAAAAGCATTGGCATAGCCAATAGGTCTCGCCTTTGGGACCTTATAAGTGTTTACTTATGCAACAGTTGATGTTGTTGCACCAAGGATAATGTGTTGCATATCTAAATACTTATAAGGTCCCAAAAGCGAGACCTATTGGCTATGCCAATGCTTGTTTTCATGGCCCTTGCTTGATGAATCAGTGTGATCTTTTCCATAAAGGGGCTGAGACTTTTTGGGGAAATTTGTGAAGATTCTTAAAATGCATTACTAACACAAAAACACCACTCCCACAGAAACTGTTGCCTAGCTATAACTACACAATATATATAGATATATATTCACTGACCATATCATGAGTGATGTAATATGTGAGGTTATAAGCAGTGCATTGTGTGGGGTGTAAGTTATAGTTAGCTCAGGTAACTATAACTGCTGAATTTCACTGCTTTTGTGCCAGTGAAATCTGAGCCTAATTATAAGGTCTCTGTTAGTTTTTTTCAGTGAATTTCTAATCTTTTTATAGTTCTATTTTCTAACTATAAAGTCCCTGTAATTATTTTTTTTTTTTTGTGAATTTCTACGGCTTTTTAACGTTATTTCCTAACTATAACGTCCCTGTAACCTTTGGCTTTTGTTTTAGTGAATTTCTATGTTTTTTAACGTTATTTCCTAACTATAACGTCGCTGTAACCTTTGTTTTTTTGTGTGAATTTTTAAAGTTTATACAATTTGATTTCCTAACTGTAACCTGTAATCTTTGTCAGTGAGTGTGTGGGTGGCTATATAGGTCAGTGAGTCGGTGTGTGAGTGGCCCTATAAACCTTTGAGTCGGTGTGAGAGTGTCTGTGTGGGTCTGTGAGTGGGTGCATGAGTGTCTGAGTGGATCTGTGAGTGGATTCATGAGTGAGTATCTGAGTGGTCTGTGAGTGGCTGCTTGAGTGTCTGACTAAATGTGTGAGTCAGTGTGTGAGTGTCTCAGTGGATGTGTGAGTGGGTGCATCAGTGTCGGAGTGGGTTTAGGAGTGGGTGCATAAGTGTCGCACTGGGTATGTGTGTCAATACATGAGTATCTCAATGGGTATGTGAGTGGGTGTATGAGTGTCTGAGTGGGTCTGTGACTGGGTGCATAAGTGCTGAGTGGGTGTCTCAGTGAGTGCATGAGTGTCTGGGGGAGTGTCTCATTGGGTCTGTGAGTGGGTGTGAGAGTGTCTGAGTGGGTTTGCGAGTGCATGCATGAGTGTGTGAGTCAGTCTCTGAGTCAGTGCATGAATGTCTGAAAGAGTCTGTGAGTGGGTGCATGAGTTTCTGAGTGGGTCTGTGAGTGGGTGCGTGAGTCTCTGAGTGAGTCTGTGAGTGGGTGTGTGTCTCTGAGCTTATGTGGGGTAATTACTATAAGCAGTGCATGGTGAGGGTACGAATTATAGTTACCTTAGGGAACGAATTATAGTTACTTGAGATAACCGTAACTATAACTAGTGAATTTCTGTGGTTTTTAGAATTTAAAACTTTACGTTCTTACTGAACACTTCACCTAACTATAATGTTACTTTAACCTTTTAGTGAATTCCTAGGGTTTTTTAACATAAAGTAATAATTTATTACCATTGGTATGTCTAACCCCCCCACCGCACACAGCCTTTGGGTGTGCACAAAAGGGGGTTGGCAGCAGCGCCTGGCCTCTGACCAGGTCTGCAGCTAACCCCATACTTTATATGGCCTTCAGTCATGCGCGGAGGGCAGCTGGCTACAAGGCCTGGCATGGCCTGTGGCAGGGCCATGCGGTGAATGCCCCACATGCAGCCAACTCCACACTGTGCATGGCCTTCATCCGTGTGTTGAGGTGGGTTTGCCACAAGACCTGGACTGCGGCCAGGTGCTGTGACCAACCACCGCATGCAGTCAGACCCACTGCAAATGGTCAAAGTAGTCAACCTCACAATGCGCATGGCTGATGGCTGTGCATAGCAGGGGGTTGACCAAAAGGCCTTCCTGCAGTAAGGCCCTGTGGCCAACCCACGCAAAGGCAGCCAGCCACACACTGTGCAGGGCCTTCAGCCATGCATGGTGAGGGGTTGGACACAGGTCTGGGCCTGTGGCTACATCCTGTGGCCAAGCTCCTGCAGGCAGCCAACCCCAGTCTGCGCACGGCTTTCATCCGTCCATGGCAGCGGTTGAGCTTTTACCAAATGGTGTATAATTGGCTCTTGGGCACTGGAGACCCCATCCCCAGAGTCAAATGTAATTAAACAGGAGAGGGGGCGTGCAGCCCCCCCCAGGCTTCTTGGTCCCAGGGGACCCATTTCCCACACAGGACTGTATATTTTAAAGTGGAGGGGGGCCATGTGGCCACCATCCTCAAGCCTTATTAGGCCCTGGGAACCCCATGCCCCAGGGCCATTTTTTTTAAGGGAGGGAGCAATGTGGCCCCTCTCCATGAGCCTTATTAGGCCCTGGGGACACCCATCCCCCAGAGCCTTTTTTTAAGGGAGGGGTGATGTGGCCACCCTCCATGAGCTTCATTAGACCCCGGGGACCCCATTCCCTATGGTCCTGTGTATTTTAAAGGGGAAGGGGGCCACATGGCCCCCTCCCTGAGCCCTATTAGGCTCTGGAGACCCATCCCCCAGGGCTGTGTTTTTTAAAGGTGAGAAGGGCTTCATGCCCCCCAAGCCGTATTAGGCCCTGGAGACCCCATACCCCTTGGCCTTTTTTTGTAAGGGGAGCAGAGCCATGTGCCCACCTCCCTGAGCCTCATTAGGCTCTGGGGACCCCATCCCCCAGGGCACTACATATTTTAAAGGGGAGGGGGCCATGTGACCCCCTCTCCCGAGCCATATTAGGCCCTGGGGAGCCCATTCCCAGGGCTGTTTGTTTTATTTAGAGGGAAGGGGGATCGTGTTCCTCCCTCACTGAGCCACACCAGGCCTTGGGGACCCTATCACCCAGGGCCATATGTTTTTTAAAGGGACGGGACAGAGCTTCCTCTTCCCTGGCCCTATCATGGACCCAGGAAACCCATCCACTGGAGCCCACATTATTTCAAGGTGGCTACCTGGTGCCTGCCCAGGGTACCTACCATGCTCACGTTGGGAGCAGCGGGAGAGCCCCCTGGCTCCCACAGCCCCAGCTGGCTCACTGAAGACTGCGGGACTGGCATTACTTTGGCCCACAGTGAGAAGCTATTTATGCTGCTCCTGCCAGGCAGGAGCATTATCTTGATCTGTTTATCTGTCTGCATCAGTGTGGGTAGGGAAAAGTCTGCTCACAGCCAGTGGAGCATTTTTAAAGTTCCAGGCCCATGGGAGCACATTTTGAGTTTGCTCATGTTTAGCAGGAGATTTTAAACTGCTCTCACCAGTTGGGAGCAAACTGTTTCCCTACTCACACCAATGAGGGGAGGGAAACTGTTTTGCCCCGGGGGTGGGTTCCCCAGGAAACAATATGTGAGCTTGCCTTGGGGGTGGGGTCTCTGCGGCCATTAATGGCTCAGGGATGGGGGCTGCGTGGCCCCCTCCCTGTTTCAAAAGTAGCGACTCTGGAGATGTGGTCCCAAGGGCCTTTGAAAAGCTTGGAGAGGGGGGCTGCATGGCTCCCCTCTTCTTAAAAAATACATTGGGCCTCGGAAGATGGGGTCCAGGGCGGAAAGCGGCCTTGGGAGGGGGGCAGTGCACCCCCTCCATTTAAAAATACTTCAGGCAACCGGGGATGGGTCCCTGGTGCCAAACATACCCTGAGGAGGAGGGCCATGCATCCCCCTCCCCAATAAAAATAAACATGGGTCAACCCCTGGGCCCTAGCCCACTCCAAGGGGCTTTTAGAAAGAAGCGTTGGAACCAGCAATTCTTTTTTAAATTCTGCCATTGATTTGTAGATCCTCAACGAATTTGCAACAAAATAAAAAAATGTTGGGCCCCAGGCCGGGTTACTCTGAGATCCCATCACCAGGTCTACGAGGTAAGGGTATACCTACCCTGACCCTATATGTCTTTTTTTTAAAAAATTCTAAGACTCATGTCTAAGATGGCTGCCACCACTTCCTGGTTGAGGTGGTGGGAGCCTAGCAGATCTCAGTACACTAAGCCCCAGGGATTATAGTCCCCAGAGCCAAAATAGACCCAGGGAGGGGGACATGTGCCCCTTCCCCTTAATTTTAATTAGTGTCCCTGGGGGATGGGGTCCCCAGGGCCCATTAAGTCTCGGGGGCATGCGCTACCCGCTCCCCTTTATTCTTAAAAACCTTAGGGATGGGGTCCCCAGGGCCTAATAAGGCTCAGGGAGGGGCTCTCCCCTTTAATTTTAATAGTGGCCCTTGAGGATGGGGTCCCCAGGGCCTAAAAAAGGCTTGGGGAGGCAAAGTGTCCCCCCGCCTTGAACCTATTATGGCCCTGGGGACCCCATCTCCCAGGGCTATATATATTTTAAATGGGGAGGGGTGCCATGCTACACCATCCTCTTTAAAAAAAAAAAGCCCTAGATCCCCAGAGCCTGGCCTTGTGGCCAACCCCCTGCCACACGCGTTTGGGGTTTGCTGACTTTGGTGGGTTGGGTACAGGGCCAGGACGCAGGCCAGACCTTGTGTCCAACCCCCCTCTGCTCATGGTCAAAGGCCATACGCAGTGCAGGGTTGGCTGCATGCAGGACATTGGCTGCAGGCCAGGCCCTGTGGCCAACCCCTCAATATGCACAAGGGGTTAGCTGCACACGGAGGGTTGGATTAACGTATGATAATTCAATATTACTGTATGTAAAAAAAAAACTAGAAATTCACGAAAAAAACTAAGGTTAAAGTAACATTATAGTAGGTTAATTGTTCAATTTAAACTCTAAAAACCAGTGAAATTCACCAGTTATTTCAAGTAACTATATCTCGGGCCCTAAGGTAACTATAACTCATGCCATTACCATGCACTACTAATTACCCGACATATTATATCACTCATGACATCTTCCTTGACATCATTGATTATATTACTCTGCACGGCAGGGGCGGAAGTTATAGTTATCTTAGAGCATGAATTATATTTACTTGAGATAACTAACTATATGTGGTGAATTTCAATGTTTTTTAGAGTTTAAAACTGAACATTTTATCTAACTATATTGTTACTTTAACCTTTGGTGTTTTCAGTGAATATACATATATATATAGACACACACACACACATATTCGCTTTAAAAAACTAAATTAAGGGGTTAAAGAGACGTTATAGTTAGGAACTTCAATTTATATCTTAATTTATATTTAAAAAAACCTTAGAAAGTAACTGAAAAATCTAATTCATCAGTCATAGTTATCTCTTGTAACAATAACTTGTGCCCTAAAGGAAATATAATTCAAACACTCGCCATGCACAGTGTTGTCCTAAATGATGTAATTTGAGATGTAGCAGTGATGTCATCAATGATGTCATAGAACATGTCATGAGTGATGTAATATGTGAGGTAATTAGCAGTGCCGCCAAAATTACCTTCAAAATTGCATCACTTATTCCATCAATATTAACTTGGAACTCCTAGCAATCAGTACCCTTGGTTTGCCCTCCCTACCCTGGCTGCCCATTCTAATCAAGTTCAATAACTTTCATTGAAATTTCTAGGGACTCAAACTCCACCCTCCTTTTTCTTGCTCTGTTGCTTGAATGACTAATTATTATCTTCCTTGGATATACTTTATAAGTATCCTATATCGTATCCCATGAAATTGAGCCCAGATAGAAACAAAAGAACTCCTAAATTTTAATTGCCATAAGATCACGGACATTTGGTTTTATTGCTAATCCTTTATCTAAGGTCCATCTTCTGCTAAGCTCATTAACTTGGTGGGTAACCACTGGCATCTCTCACACATCATGATCTTAGAGATGTATCGGGCTGCATCAAGCACATCCCAAGCAAAGACCTAATTATTGGAAAATAATCTAATCTAGCAAAATGTCTACACCTACTTAAATTAACAGCCAGTCCTAAAACTCCAGATATCACAAAGATTCAAATCTCCCATTAAATATTTGAGAGCAGCCCTTGCTCTGTTCATTCTTGTGTGTGAGTGGGGTTGAGCATATAATACGTTTCATTCAGTAGTAAATGAAGGTTCCCAGCTAAAGGGTAAAGGAATGCACACCATGCCAGGTCTTAATATTAAACTTGCTTAATCCTCTGCACGATTGGAATTGGTAGCAGGAGGATAACATTAGGGTCTACATGATGGATCCCTTGTGCCATTATGATGCTATAAACCAACTCCTATTTTAATTAGCATTGCTGTGCCCCTAGTCTTGTTTGGCTGTGCTGATACTATTGTGTGCTCTACCCCCGTGGTTAATTTGTATAAAAATAAGTGCCCGGGCTCTCGTCAGGAGACAGCTTTGACCAGCCCATTTCTCCTGTTAGCTCTGCCTAACACAGAACCAACAAATCCTGCTGCGCTGCTGCCCTGCTGCCTAAGGAAGAAGGATTGGACATGCATCTTGAACCCAGGACCACCAGAGTGACTCCAAGGGCTACTCGGCTAGCCTCTTGATCTGAAGCTAAAAAGACACAACAAGCTCCAGCACCCTTAAACCCTGCACCTGGACTATGCCTTCTTTGAGACCTAAACCCCCAAGAGGTGCATCCCCTGGACTGGACCCTTGGAAGTGGGGATAAAAGTGCTCTGCCAGTCCAGCTGTAGTCCCACTCCATATCCGAACCAACACAGTGTGACACAACCTGACGCAGCCCTCGCAGTCCCTCATCGAAACCATCGCAATGCAGCACAACTCGATGCAGGACCTCACATTGCAGCCCTTGCAGCTCACAGGAACCAGTGTGGCTTGGCGCAGCTTAATGCAGACCTTACATCGCAGCCCTCGCAACTCCTCACCAGAACCAACGCAGCATGACGCAATTTGATGCAGGACCCCACATCACTCTTTGGAACAACTGCTACAAGGTGCAATGCCCTGCATCAAAGACATAAGGTACAATTCTCAGCAGGCCTAACATGGTCCCGTGCTCTATTGTGGTTGGCCTGAATTTACCCGGTCCGGCACGACCAGATACCACAGTTTGCACTTTTTGCTTTTGGGCACTATTTTTACCTAAATCTTTAAAATTCCATTCTTCGGTTCTACTGATTGGATCTTTGTGGGAGGGACGGGCGGAAACAGAATCTAGGAGGCTTAATGTGCAGCTCAATTTTGGCGTAGTTTTATTTTGATGACATAAGGTAATATCTCTGAACAGAAAAGGTAGGATTTTTCCTTGAAAGTTTCAAACAGTCACTCTTCTCCTTGCTTTTTCTCTTCTACAGGTATGTTCCGTCAGGCTGCCAGTCCAACGTCCCCCGGAGTCTCAAAAAGAGAAGAAAGTAGCAGTAAGTATAGTGACCCTGGGCTTGGGCGTCCAAAGCTACACCGTCTCCACACCAAAGTGCAGGGGTTTGGAAAAAGGTTTTTAGGAATGTGCTGGTCAATGAATGGAAAAGCCAAGGGTCCTGCTTTAATTTCCTTCTGCCCCTGTTATTGCTGTTTATCCCTTAATCTCAGGGACTAACAATGTGCACCCCGCGAAACAAAGAAAAGAAAGGCAACAAAGTTCAGTTCAGCATGCGAGTTTCAGTGCATAATAATAATACTGAAGCTTATAAAGCGCGACAGCTACCCCAAACAGGGGTGTCCCGGCGCTGAAGCAGCAGGTAATTGCGACTGGAGTAAGCACCGGGGTCCAACGGACCCTATTAGTCTGCCAAAAAGAGCCATGTTTTCAGGGCCTTTCTGAAACAGGCTTCTGACTTGGCCTGTCGCAGGAACCCTGGTAGAGCATTCCACAGAGAAGCCGTTATAACCGTGAATGCTCTTCCGCCCAAACGTGATTTCGCAAAGCGTGGGGTGCATATCAGATTGTGGGAGTTGGAACGCAGCGTACGATTTTGTTTATAAAGGCACAGTCTGTCTTTCAGATAACCAGGGCATTTTCCATAGAGGGCCCGGTAGGCCAGTGTCAAGGCCTTAAACTTTATTCTCCTCTCCACTGGAAGCCAGTGAAGCTTCTGTAGGTGCGGAGAGACATGGTGTCGAAAAGGTATGCGACGAACCAGTCTCGCAGCCGCATTCTGTATCATCTGAAGGCGACAGATGGCATAATTGGGGAGGCCAAGATATAAGCTATTTACGTAGTCCAGCCTAGATGTAACTGTGGCGTGGACTACTGATTTACGGCAATCTTCCGGTAGGAAGTGTAACACTTTCCTAAGGTTTTT
This sequence comes from Calotriton arnoldi, assembly GCA_963921515.1. Taxonomy (NCBI): domain Eukaryota; kingdom Metazoa; phylum Chordata; class Amphibia; order Caudata; family Salamandridae; genus Calotriton; species Calotriton arnoldi. Next base: position 915,678 of record CAWUFW010005212.1, on the reverse strand, counting down.
TAATTTACTGAAACAAGTTGCAGAGACCTGCTGTATTTGGGCTGAGAAAGAGAGGTCCGCCTCCCATCTCACCCCTAAATTACAGATGTGTGTGGCAGGTGATGGAGGTGGGCCCATTTCTGACGGCCACCATAAATCAAAGTCTGGCACTGGGCATAGTAGCTGTATCTTAGTTGTGCATACTTCTAGGGTGGCGTCCCTTCGTGACCCCTCTCCTTCTCCCCACTGGTGTTGGACCCTAGGATTTCCTCCCCCCTGCCTGAGTCACTTACTGCAACTGCCGCAACTCTCCTGAGTTGCGGCGGCTTAAAGGCAATCCCCAGGGGCGTCCACCAGTCCTCACACCAGTCGTCGGGGCTGTCTTCACCCGGGTCTCCCTCCTCTTTCCTTGTATCCACCGGTCTGTCGACGTCCGTCGGCTTGGCGTCCTCATTCTCCTTTTCCTCAGGGTTCCTCCAACCTTCGGCTTCTTCCGGGTTTCCTGCTCCTGCTTGTCAGGATTCCCTCCTCTTACGTTCTGATGACTCCTCCCCTTCCTCCTTTGTCGATGCCATCCATTCGACCTCCCACTGGGAACACTCCTTTTCCTGTGTGGAGGAGATGGTGTAAAATGTTAACCCCTTCCATTGAGTCCCAGCCGCATATGTCGGAGCGTGACACACCGGGGAGTAGATGCGGTGAGTTATAGTCCCCCTCACAATCTTTTTTGTTTTAGTGTCAAAAAATTTATTCAACTGTACTCTATTTTTCTAATTTGGTTTGGGACTTTTTGTGTCATGTTTTCACTTTATTACTGTTTGAGTGCTGCATAAATAGTTTGCACATTGCCTCTACAATAATCCTGACTGCTTTTGTGCCAAGCTACCAAGGTGTTAAGAACAGGTTAATTTGATAACTTTTTTGGTTCACCCTAACAGGGATTGTGGCTATTGCTTGAGAAGGGCATACACCCCCATCAACCAAAAATCCAATTTCTCACATTTCCTTGAATGCATCCCCTCGAATCGAATCTACATGAGTCTCCTCACCTAGCCCAGAGTCTTCTGCCACTTTTCCCAGCTTTCTGGTTCAAAATGAAGCTGAGGTGACTGGGTTAACTTTACGTGCTTCCTGGTGCTTTGCCTCTCACAACCTGCTATTTGCTCCCACACCTAACCCCTTCCCAATCCATAGACACCTCATGCAGCTCTACCTGCTTGTGGATACAGTTTGAGAACAGGTCTAGCCCCTCTCAATCAGACCCACCAGGATTTAGTGATTTGCAAAAAAAGTACAAAATCAGACATTTTGTAAAAAGCCAGCACTTTTTACAAAAGTGCCTGCAAAATATGAGAATGTGACTCTCCTTGTATTGGTCCAGTTGCTTGCCACTGAGCTAAAAGAAGGAGGCTTTCTTGCATTCCTGTGAGGACTCCCACCCGTAAATGCTGCCTTGGCCCGCTGGGTGTCCATGGATGGTGGGCCCTAAACATTTAAAAAGAAATAAATGCCCACTTGGCCCACCGCATGCCCCATTGGTGGTAGGCCCTAATCTTTCAAAAAAATGCATGCCCCTTGGGCCCACCACATGCCCCGTGGGCAGCAGGCTCTGAACATTTTAAAAAACAAAATTTCCTCTGTGCCTGCCGCATGCTCTGTGGGCCCTAATAATAAAAACATGCATGCCCCCTGGGTCTGCCGTGTGCCCCTTGGGCACAAAACTTGATACAAATTAATGCTTTCCAGGGGTCATTAACTTTTATCAAGTTTTGGGCCCGCTACCCACTGGGCACGCAGCAGGCTCAGGGGGCATTTAATTTTTTTAAATGTTTAGGGCCCAAGGGGCACGCGGCGAACCCAGGAGCATTACCCAGATAAAAATACATGCCCCCAGTGCCCGCCGCGTGCCCCTTGGGTGTCGTGCCCTAATCATTTTAAAGAGTGCAGGCCCCCTCAGACCGCCGTTTGCCTTGTGGGCGGCGGTCCCAGGGGTGGCAGGCCCAGGAGGGCATTCCTTTGTATCAAGTTTTGGGTCCATCACTCACGGGGCATGCTGTGGGCCCAGTGGGCATTTTTTTTTAAAATGTTTAGGGCTCACGGGGCATGTGGTGGGCCCAGGGTGGCATGCATGTTTTTTAATGATAAGGACCCGCCACCCTTGGGGCATGTGGCAGGTGCCGGAGGCATTTAAAAAAAAGATGTTTAGGGCCCGTCACCAACGGGGCACGCGGCGGGCCCACGGGGCATTTATGTCTATCAATTTCCCCAAAACTTGATAAAAACACATGCAAATAGCAAAATAAAGTGCCGCAAAAGTGCTGCAAAATGTTCCTATTTGTGCCACAAAATTTCCCTATTTGTGCCACAAAATTTGCTAATCTATGCCGCCATATCCTGAGGGGACTGCTACCCCTTTCAAATATCCTTATCTTTTGTGCCAGTCTCTCAATGCATTCTGGGGATGTCTGGACATATGTAATGCCTCCTTTCTCCTGACCAACCACTGCAAGCTGCCCTTTGTCACCTCCATTCCACATCCTGGTAGTTGAGCAGGGCCAAAGCATCATCAAGCCTACCTAGCTAGTGCACTGCTAGGTCCCAGCACCAAAACCAATCTTGGGCCTTGGGAGATGATAGGGATAACATCTTTATCCAAAAGCCCATAGGTGATACCTGAAAGGTAAATATATGGTTATACAATGATGAAACGAGGAGTCCCAAAACATATAAGGTACGCAATGTTTAAATGGAATAAAACAAGATACCCTAAAGAGAGAGTAAAGACTGCTGCATTAATCATCAATGCCTCTGTTGCTAGGAGATCCTTGGCCCTGCCTAGCTCCAATGTCCACCCTTCTAATAGGCGTTTAATATACAGTTCTCAGCATAACATGATAGACAGAGGTGGGCGAGCCATCGAAAGCTCGAGCCAGATGACTGGCTCTGGCTCAGCTCGAGGTTCTCTTTGATTTTCAAGCCCAAAACGAGCCAAGCCATCATGTGGCTTCTGCCTGTCACCCGCACTCTACCCTCATGCACCAAGAATTAAACACAAGATAGTGACATTTGATTTAAAATGGGAAAAAGACAAAAATACCCATTTAGAGACTGAAGTGCACATGGTGGAACCAGAAAAAATGGTGTCAATCCCAGCTTCCTCACTTCACCAAATTGTGTGATTCTTAAGAAATATTTTATTTCCCAAAGTCACCTCTTTCTTCATTGGTACTTATGAAAACACCTTCAAATATGAACCTTTGCTATGTGCCGTCTTTAAAAATCTCTTGTATTTTATTTAATACACTATAGTCTTGCTCCATGATTCTAAAAATCTAGGCCACATATATGGCACAACTGACAAGTGACTTGCCTCTTAGTGCACCAATAGTATTGTCGGAAGGGTGGGGCACATGGATATAACTACGTACATGTTTAAAAACTATCACTTTAAATAAATGCCTCTCAATGTACTGATATATTCGGATGTACTAAGGTGAAATGTTTCAGTGTATTAATGAAACGTAATTGTTTGAATTTTGAAGTGGCATTATCATATTTTTATACGACGTTTGTTTCTTAATTTACATGCCAAACGATTTCATGGATCAGCTCGTACATGGGCTCTGAGAGCCAAGCCAGACCCTAAGCTCAGCACTGAATAGGCTCTCCCTGTTAATTTATTGACTAGCCCGCCTCTAGAGATGGATTTGATTAGTCCTAAACAGTGGACCCCCTACACCGACGCGGGACTCCACCTGCCACTGATAAATCTTGGAAAACAAGTGGCGTTCTTGTTAACATGTTGTAACTCCTTTATTTTTTCACAAACCCTTAAATGCTGGGGTAATGTCATGTACTAATCTTATTACTGTATCGGGGTATTTGCCTTATTAATATCTGGATACTAACCACTTATTAGGGACCAGGGCCGGGCTGGGAACCCAAAGCAGCGCCTGGCAATTTTCTCGGACCAGCCCCAGGGGAAGCATTGCCTGGCCCCGGGAGGCTGAAAATGCTTGCTTGATGCTTTTGTTACTGGGGGCCGATATTACAGCACTGCTGCAAAACCTGCCCCCAGTAACAAAACCGGCCCCACCTCTGCAAAACCAGTCCCCATCCTTCCAGCCTCCTGGGGAAAAGCTCGATTTCCGGTACGGCCAGTCTGGCCCTGTTAGCCACTCATTTTGGCCCTGGTGGGATAGCCTCCAAGCTACTGAGGCCCTGCATCTGTTAACCTGTCATATTTAAAGACCCACGCCTGCACAGCAGGATTTTTCAGTGAATGTAATGCTGCAAACATAGTGGGCAGGGCTGACTTTTGAGTTGGTGGGACCCGGTGCTACAATCTTTTTTGGCACTCCTAATTACCTCCTTCTCCACTGATTCAATCACAAGCACCCTCCAACAGTGCTCCTCATCTCTCCATAGCCTCTCTCACATGGATCTCATTTGTTTTTATCGCCCTACTCATACCAGTGCAGAGTGTCAGAGCACTTTACATCACATGCACATTATACAGACAATGAATCATATGTGTGTAATTCAAAGTATAGGAAATGTTACATAATAGTGTGAGGACTATAAGTCAGCCATACTGGTAGGTATCATATTCTAAGAGTGCTTGATCTTGAGAAGCATAAACTCCGTATCTGAAACATAACAGTGGTATAGGTTGGCTTTTACTAATATAAATGTAAACGAACCCTTTTAGCAACATTAGGTTAATGGAAGACTGGGGAAAAAGACATAATGTTCTCACCTATACCTTGCAATTTGCATGCAGCTCTTTGATGACAGTTCATCACTCACTGTGCTATATTAGGATTGCAAATTATGATCTGCAAGTACAAACCCACTGAGCTATCAACATGCAAGATATTTCTGTGATCTGCATGGTGCACATTCTTTGCTGTAGGCATATTATCCCCCTGTGCTACTTTATGATGAGTCAAAACTACCACTAGAGAAAAGGCTGAGCTCTCTCCTACAGGTACATTAATCACCAGGGGCCAGATGTACGACTCACCAAATTGCGACTCGCAAATTGGGATGTATAACAGTGTCTCAGACACTGTTTGAGATTTCTAATGGGGTCGCAAATTGCATGCCTCATGAATATTGATGAGGCAGGTGCAAATTGCGACCCCATTAGGAATGGCTAGCACTCCCAGGGATGGTGGCTTGCTGGGGTCAGCAGACCACCATGTCTGGGACTGATTTTAAATAAAGCAGTCTTATTTTTTAAATGCAGCCCGTTTTCCTTAAAGGAAAACGGGCTGCATTTAAAAAGAAAAATGAAACTTTTCAGTTTCATTTTTTTAAGGGAAGGCAGTGGTCCTTGGGACCACTGCCTCCTCTTAAAAATATTGCTCACATACTCACAAAGGGGAAGGGGTCCCCTGGGGACCCCTTCCTGTTTGCGAGTGGTTTACCACCTACTTGAAGTAGGTGGTAAACTGCGAGTGTTTTGCGGTCGCAAAACAATTGTACATGGCAGGGTGACTCGCTATTAGGAAGGGACGCCCCGTCCTAATAGCCAGTGGTGGTTTTTCCGCAAGGGTGTCGGGGCTCCGCCCCCTTTAATTTCACCCCCAGACAAACTATAATGGAAGTCATTTGTTCACACCAAAAATCTGTTTTATTTATCTGAAATAAAATGCTTACAAACAGTGCTTCTTGCTGGCTGAGGGACTGTTGCACTCTGAGATGCATGTGCCTCTTGGTTTGCTGCCTTAAACATGCTGCCCCTGGTGGGCGGACCCAGACTCGAGAGTATTTGTCGGGCTGCCGATCTCACAGCCCTGAGGCCTGTGAGGTCATCAGCTCAGCAAAGACAGAGCCTTGCAGACCAGTCTCCACCCCCTGAAGACGTGAGTGTAAAATTAGCCCCGGGCGGCTTAGACAGAAGCCCTATAGTGCTGGGGCTCACGTCAATCAGGGAATGGAGAGAATGGTCACCCCACCCTTTCTCAACTCATCACAGGGGGGTGGATCCCTCCTTGTGACGATTTGGGAAAGGGTGGGGTAGAGGCTACAGGCAGACGGGAAGCAAAGAAATTGAGTCTGCGCAGTCTGTCCTCAGCACTTTTGAATACACACTGCGCAGACTCAAGGTGCCTGCTTCCCACGCTGCAGTTATGCAGGACGCCATTTCCAGCTCCAGTCGAGAAAGGCAGGGGCCGGCATCGGCCCGCCGCCATTATGGTGGTCGTGCCGGTCCCACAATGACATGCAGGGAGGCGGGGGTGCAGTGCACGCCCACGCCTCCTCGTTGGTAATCAGCGCGTCACCCGGAAGTGATTGAATCACTTCCGGGTCGTGTGTCAGGGCAACAAAGCACCGGGGAACCGGTTTTGACCGGCCCCCGGCGTAAATCAGCATAAAAGGCTAGGGAGCATCGAAAGCGCCCTCTGTGCACGCCGCTCCCTCAGCCGACATCACCACGGACCTCGCAAGGAGGTCCTAATCCTTTTTTCTTCTTTATTTTTCAGGTCAATTTCGTTGCGGAGTCGAGTCCTCGTCAGCTTCACAGGAGTGGAGCGAGTCAATTTCGTCAGCCGAGTGGAGTGTGTGTCAGGCGTAGCGAAGAGCGGCCGTGCGGGAGGGGCGATTTGGATCAGTTTCCCCTTGTTTCCCGTCTGGCGTGGAAGTGCTGCAGCAGCTGGCACGATCTCCGGTCAATTGCAATCGGCATCAGGGCACGGGTGCCGGTCAGGTCAATTTCAGGACGACGGCAGCGGCGGACAGATTTAGGATCAGTTTCACGGAGCAGTGAGTGGAGCGTGAAGGCTAATTAGCCTCGCGCCGGCAATTGATCAAATTGTGTTTTATTTTTCAGACGGCGAATTCCGCCAAGCAGGGCATTGCACAGCGTATTGGGAAGGTGGCTTTCCTTTATTCTTCATCTAGTGGAAACGGATAAGCTGGGACAGACAACAGACCTCATTAGGAGGTCATAAATATCTCTTGCTTTTATCTTACAGGCCTCACACAAGGAAGAGCTTCGGGAGGATTTCTGGAAGTCTCTTGAACAGCTGGTGGGGCAAGCAGCAGAGAGTGGGGACATACGCCGGAGCAGCTAATCGCAGTCAGGGCAGAGTTTCCAAGGAGACACTGACAGGCCTGCATTCCAGCGCTTCCGGGAGCCACGCGGGTTGGAGATTACTCACCCGACCCATTGGACTAGCCAGTGGGCGTGGCTCTGGTTGTGTGGGTGCTTGTGGCCGGTCGTGATCTCCCCACTATTGAGGTAAGGGTTTGGGCTGTGTTCCCAGGCCAGATTGTGGGGTGTGTGGCTAGTGTAGTTCATGTGGTTGCGCAATTTCCCAGCCGTGGCATTAGCATTGTGGGGAAGCGTGTTTTTATAATCCACGGGCTAAAGCATTTTGTGGTTGTAGAACGATGCCCCCTAAGGCAAAGCGGAGCGACCAGCGCTCACGCATGGACAGTTTTATGGAGGCCATGATGCAAAAAATGGGGGACATGGAAGCAGCCATTGTGAGTTTAAAGGAGAAAGTGGATGGGCAGGAGGACACTGTTGAGCGACCCAGGAGGGAAGGGGTAGCCCCTAGGGCAGCATTCCCTCCTGTACCCAAGAGGAACAGATCTAAGAAAGGGGGAGCTCCACCTCCCAGGGGGGGGAGGGGGGGAGCGAGAGGTGCCACGGAGCCAGTGGCCCACATTCCAGTCCCGAGGCCAGTAGAAAGCGAAGGGCAACCTGGGTCAACTGGGGTGGGCTCCTCACCAGGTATGGGGGGGGAATAACCCACCAGGGGCAGGGGGGCAACCTGGGCCAGCAGGTACTAGCGCAGAGGCTCCGCGCATCCCTAGGGCAGGGGCTCCTACTGGAGTTCATCCGGGCCAGCCGGATTTAGTGGCTAATTTAGCAGCGGTTCTTCCCTGGCTAGAAAGTGTGGGTAACTGGTCCACGGCCACCGGCATTTCTGGTGTGGACGCGCTGGAGAAGGCCAAAAAGATAGTGGCACAGTTAAATGGGGCATCAGCTGAGGAGGTGCCCGTCACAGTCGGTAAGGAAGTGCCAGCAGTAAACCCAGTGGTGGATGCAGTGACACCGAAGCCAGCTGAGCCAGCGGAGGCGGCTTCGACAGGTAAGCCACAGACACTACCGGTGTTAGGAGTGGGGGAAGCGCGCACGCAAAGGGAGAAACTGTATAGGCATGTCACGCAGGACATGAAGGAGAAGATTTGGAAGGGGAGCTATGTCAACATGTTTTCATTGTTGTTAGATGAGACAGAAAGGGAAGAAGCTAAGAAAAAGAAGTATTGGATGCTCCCAAGGGAATGGGCAAGTGAATTGCTGAAATATAGGATAGAGGAGTCTCTGATTAATTGGGTTAGGGGTTTCTCTGTCTATTTGGCTGTCATGACTGACCGGTTCCCACATTTAGCCGGGGAAATGGCGTGCTACCAAAATAGGATCACCATTGCGCATGATAAGAAGGGAGGGGTAGGGTGGTTGGAGCATGACAAGAGCTTCAGGAGAGCAAAGGCTTTGGACCCCACCCTCACATGGGATCAAATAGATATGATTTCATGGTTAGATCATGTAGGGAATGGGACACAGGATAATCCCAAAGAAATTCCAAAAGGGCAGTCCTTTCGGTCATTCCCCTCACCCAGTTTTGGTGGGGGAGGAGGAAAGAAAGGGGCATGCTGGGACTTTAACAGACGTGCATGCAATAGGGCAGCAGGTACGTGCAAATTCAAGCACATGTGCTCTTTCTGTGGTAACACCTCTCATCCAGAGTCAAAGTGTTTCAAGAAATCATAGGATAGGGGTGGCAAAAAACAAGAATGATGCTGGTGGCCTCACCAAAGCCCGGTCCCCTATAATAACAAGTGCCCTGACTCCATGGCTGAATAGATATACTTGCCGTTCATCTGCAAAATTACTACTAGAAGGTTTTATAGACGGCTTCAGGATTCCAGCATCTGATTATGTCGGGACAGCTGAATGCAAAAATCAGTTATCCGTGAGGACTAACCCTGGGGGGGCAGCAGCAAAAATTGAGAAGGAGTTGCGCTTGGGCAGGATAGCGGGCCCATTTGTTGGTATCCCAGTAGGAAATTTTGTTTGTTCTCCGCTTGGGGTGGTGCCCAAAAAAGAGCCAGGGGAATTCAGGTTAATCCATAATCTCTCAGCGCCCAAGGGTCAATCTCTGAATGATGCCATTGATGAGGGTTTGTGTTTGGTCAGGTATTCCTCCTTTGACCAGGCTGTCGAGATGCCTAGGGGTCTGGGTCCTGGCGTGCTTATGGCAAAGTCAGTCATTGAGTCAGCATTCCATTTGTTGCCAGTCCACCCTTTAGATTTCCACCTTCTCGGTTTCCAATTTAGGGGCAACTTTTACATGGACAAATGCATGCCTATGGGGTGCTCAGTTTCCTGCGCGTACTTTGAGAAGTTCAGTTGTTTCCTGGAGTGGGCTTTCAGGCAGGCGACGGGGCATCAATATGTGCTGCATTACCTTGATGACTTTCTCTTCCTTGGAACACCGGGTTCTCCGGATTACGGGCGGGCGCTCCAACAATTTTGCTCGCTCATGCAGACTTTTGGTGTGCCATTGGCACAGGGTAAGACCGTAGGGCCATCCACAGTGATTGAATTCCTGGGGATCGAATTAGACTCTGCTCAGGGTTGCTCACGGCTTCCCAGGGAGAAGGTTTCTAAATTCAAGTTAGCACTACAACAATGCTTAGTCAAGGACAAAGTTACACTACACCAGTTGCAACAGACAGTCGGTCAGTTAAATTTTGCACTACGAGTTATCCCAATGGCGAGGCCATTCTCACGATCCATTTCACAAGCCATGTCAGGACTTAAAGAAAAGCACCACCACACGAGGTTAACCGGCGAGGTCAAGCAGGATATGCGGATTTGGATGGCATTCCTGCGGGACTTTAATGGTACAGTACTGTGGCCCGGCCCCCTCACATCCTGTTCGGAGTTGGGTTTGATGACAGACTCGGCAGGTAGCGAGGGGTTTGGTGCTATACTTGGTACTGATTGGGTGGCGCGACGTTGGCCGACTTGGTGGAGTGAGATCGGGTTGACAAGCAACATCGGGTTCCTCGAGCTGTTTCCCATTTTTGTTGCACTGTCTGTCTGGCCAGAGCAACTAAAGAACAAAGCAGTTGTTTTCTGGTCAGATAACATGACGGTGGTGGAATGCATTAACAGTCAGTCAGCGAAGTGCAAAATGATCCTGCGTCTGCTGAAAGAGATCATTTTAATGTGCATGAAATTGAATATGCAGTTTAGGGCTAAACATGTCCCGGGTGTGTTAAACCACGCCGCTGATGTGCTATCTCGTTTTAAGATGCAGGTATTCAGGTCACATCTCCCGGGAGCAGCAGAGAACCCAACGCCTTTCCCAGAACAGCTTTGGCAAGTTGGTGCCCCCAACTACCGGACCTCGTGGCAGCTAGCCTAGCGCCATGAACCAGGAAGGCATACGAAGGGGCGTTCTGGGCTTACTGTACTTTCTTAGGGGGCGAATGGGAGGAGCATTGGCAAGATTCTGGGGCCATTCTTTCATACCTTAAAGCATTGAAAGATGAGCGGCGCTCAGTGGCAGCGGCTAGGAGGCACATGGCAGCTATCTCTTTCTTTGCGCAAGCAAAAAATGGGATAGACCCCACTAATACATTCATAGTGAGGAAAGCATTAAAAGGATGGCAGCGCCTGCAGGGATCACTACCAGATACGAGGCGTCCAATTGGTCTTAACACCTTGGCCACAATTTTGGGAGGGCTGGGCCAGGTTTGCAGTACCGAGGCAGAAACCTTCTTGTTTAGGGCCGCTTTTACGTTAGCATTCTATGGCGCTTTTAGAATAGGCAAATTGGTGGCAAAAAACAAGCACGATGAGAAAGGGGGACTGCAGTTCCGTCATGTAAAAATCCAAGGGGACTCATTGTTCATATCGGTGCAAAGATCCAAGACCGATCAGGATGCACGAGGGGAAGGAGTGGTGTTGCGACGGGCGCAGGGGAACCCGTGCTGCCCCATCACCAACTTAGAGGCCTTTTTGCCACACAGGCCCAAGAGTGGGGGGGGGGCCTCTGTTAATGCATGCGGAGGGTACCCGCTCACCAAATTTCAATTTAGAAGGGTCATGGACATGGCAGTGCAGAGGGCGGGTCTGGACCCCAGCAGTTTTGGGACACACTCTTTTAGAATAGGGGCCGCCACCGAAGCAGTGGCGAGAGGTTTCAAAGCAGGGGAAGTACAGAGGATTGGAAGGTGGTCATCCAGTTGTTACAAGCGCTATGTGTGGCTGCATATGCTTTGATATCGCGTGGACGGTTTCACTGACGGCGCTTTCTTTCTGATCAAGTTGCAGTTTCTCGGTCCTGTCACGCAGGGAGGGAACTAGCGGCAGTCCATCAACAGTCAAGAAACACGAGGGGACAGGTTGACGCCTGGAAGAACGTCGAACACCACGCTTGGATTATTGGTCATTTCTATGTGTCACGCTTAAGCAAATTTTTTCTTGCAGGTAATGGTGAATCACGAGCCAGGCAGGCTGGTTTTAGGGTCTCCTTTCATGGACGGGGGGGCCTGCGTTTTGAACAGTTCAGGGCTCTAGTGGGAGAGTTACTCGATCGGGTAGGGACCCCCCTTAAAGTTTTCATTCTGCATCTGGGCGGTAACGATTTGGTACAGCTGGGTAGAAGGGATCTAGTGGAAACTCTGATCACGGAAATTGGGTGATTGGCTAGACGCTGCCCTGGGTCTATCTTGGTATGGTCTCATATGATCCCAAGGTTGCAGTGGCGGGGGGGAGTCCGTTAAGGCCCTGAATCACTCAGTGCAGAGAATCAATAACAAAATGGATAGACTCTTTAGGTCCGCACAGCTGCAGACCATAGCTCATGGGTGTATCAGGGGCGACCCCTTCTACTTACAGGATGGGGTTCACTTGTCCAGGTTCGGAAATGAGCTGTTCATGGGAAATCTTCTAGCCTGGCTGGCAGGGTCACAGATCAGGACATGACCTTTGTGAGGGCTGAAAGGGGGAGGCCTGATAGTCGGGCAACTATGCAGGCCTGTGGCGGTAAGGTCATGATTGGTGAGCTTAAATTTAAGGTCTTTGGGAGCGCCGCCATTTTTAATGGGGACGCCCGGGGGGGGGGAGGGAGGGACAAGTGGTCTCTCATCAAACTCCTGGGGCAGTTACAGCCGGTTGGCTGGAAGGGTGTGGGGGGAGGGGAGTTACGCTTTCCAGTAGGCTGGTTGGCCACCCCGCACGCGCACAAGGGCGCAAGTAAGCTGCGCATGACTGCATGGGCCCTTTATGGAGATAATTTTTGGGCGTAGGGGGTGTTCGGGGGGGAAGTACCCTCCCGGGGAACCGGGCCCCCTGCGCATGCGCACTCCGGTTGGGGTGCAGGCATAGATTGATCGGGATCTGGGGGCCAGTTATGACCTTGCCGTGGGCTCAAACAGGGATACGCAGAAAGGTAATAATATTTGTTTTGAATGTGTAGTCTAGGATAGGAATGTCTATGTATTAGAAGTTTGTTAAGGTTAGGAAAAAGACATATGTACCTATCAATGTAACAATGTGGACTTTCTGCGTATTGTGTGTATATACTGTAAATATACTTTATTGTTTGAATATTATTTTTTTTTATTTTGTTAATAAATACGGCCGGGGGATTTATGACCCCTAAATCCAAAAATTGTGGTTTCATTGGATTGATCACCTGGGGGAAGATGGGAGGTGAGCATTTGAGGACACCAAGGTTGGGGCCCCATCACCCAGGGAGGGGTACACGGTTAGAGGGGGACTTAGGCCGTACCTGGCCATAAGACTCTTGGCTTGGGGAGAAGCTGTGGACTGCAGAGGGCATGTGCAGTACAAAGATTAAAGGGGTCACCTAACTTGAAGGATTGATGTTTTCCCCCTGTTTCGACGGTGCCCGTCAGCTTCAACGAGCAGGAATGTTAAAAAAACGTATGAAGGCCCCATGAGGAAGCAAGTTAGCAACTCGCTCGGGCCTGGAAACCTAGAGGGGGACTGAAAAAGGGAACATGTCAATGTCATTAGCATTTGGAGGAAACCGTGACTCTCAAGGTTTATATTTTCATCACTTTTAATTTTTTGTAATTATTATTATTGATATTCTTTTTTTCCAAATCCTGTGTTTATTATTAGCCATTGCTATGTCCGTTTTAAAATGTACTTATCGAGTCACAGTTCTGCCGTAGGTTGTATTTTGCATATTCCAGGTGTGAAGGTATTGTTTCCAGTTTTTGAAGAATCGTTGTCTTTGTCTCCAGGAAGCACTTGCTTCAGGGCTGAAAGCACATGCTTGGTTTGAGAGATGGGGTGCCTCGTGTGTATTAGTAATTTGCAATGGTCCAGGGGTTAGTCCTGCGCCCGTCTCTTGCTTTAACCCTAACAAGCCTTGCTGAGATATTGGGTAAAGAAAGGGTTGTGCCAAATCTAGAAGTATTGGATTTTATAGAACGCTGCTTTCGCCCACAGGCTTCAAAGCACTCTGGGGCAGATCTACAAGAAAGTGCCGCAGCGTGGCGCTGCAAGCCCTTTGGCTGCGCCACGCTGCGGCACTTTCAGAGCACAGGAATGCGACATATTTACAAGAATATGTCGCATTCCTGTGCTCTCCCCTGCGCTGGCGCACAAACAGCTGCCAAGCGCCGGCGCAGGCACCCTTGCACCATGGTGCAAGGATGCCTGCGCCATGGGGAGATTGTTTTTGTGCAGGAAGGGGCACCTTTCTGCACAAAAACAATCAGTACAGGCTTTTCCTCTTTCAATGCGTGCTGCAGAATGCAGCACGCATTGAAAGAGGAAAACGAGGAGAAATGAAAACATTTCTCCTCGGTGCGCTCGCTACGCCACCTCTAGGGTGGCGTAGCATTCACACGCATCTCCAGAGTTACGATTACTCGTAAATCTGGAGATGTGTCTTGTTCCATGGGTGTTGCGTGGGAACACCCACAGCAACACCCATGGAACGCCCCTTCAACGCAAAGTGCTGCGTGTGAAGGGACGGTATTTACAAGGAGAGGAAAAGTCACGCATGGTGGCTTTTCCTCTCCTTGTAAATATCGAGGAGCCTCTGCGCCACCAGTACGTCACGAAAAGTGACGTACTGGTGGCGCAGAGGGCTTGTAAATCTGCCCCTCTGTGCTTCTCATAGAACTTCCGACGGGTGAGACAACACTTCATGCTGGTGCTGCAAGAAATACCCACGTTTTTGACTTTTCTTGTATTGCTATAGATTTGCTTCTCCGGGTAGCTCAAGGAGGAGCTGGTTTCATAGCCATGTTGCACTAGCAGAAAAGACTCAGTCCCCCTCTGTACCAGCTGCCTCAACAGGTTCACCCCAGGCTCCTCAGTGCAAAAAGACATTCATTACAAGCTGAGGAAGAGGAGCAGGGTGCAGCCACCTCTTGCACTCATTTTTGTTTTTTATAAATCATTTTTATTGGCATTTTCAAAAAGAATTAACAGTACAGTAGTATCTATTGCGAGTTTTGCTTAACATCCATTACTTATACATCTTGCCATGGAGTACAGTAACCTCTGAATACATATCTCATCAGGTATTGTCGAGCAGGATCTCATTGTTCTAGAACGGTAGGTGAGGCTAGATTTGAGTCCATGCATGGTAGTCAATAGGCCGTACCTTCGGTAAGGCTATCGCCCTCGAATTCAGCTCTGTATTGTAAATGTTTCTATATGCCAGCCAATGCTTTAAACTGGAGAACTGGGGTGTTATAACTGGGGGTACACCGTGTCTAATGTGTAATCATCTGAGAAGGGCCGTCTAATTACCACTGTCTGGCTAGGTCTCGGGCCACCTCTTGCACTCATATGGAGGAAGAGAAGCTTTGAGACTGATTCCTGCTGTCAGAAGCGTGAGACTTGAGACGACTCGTGTGCTGCAGAGTGGCAAGTTGAAGGGCCTGAGCTGGTGTATCAAAGGGCACCATCCGATCTGGAAAGATGACGCTGTGAAACCCGGCAACACTGATTGGGCCGTCTCAGAGAGAACATCACACTCAAGGTGACCCAACCAGGAATTGCACTATGGAGAGCATCTAGCACTACTCGGAGTGCAGTACGACAAGGCAAGGAAGCCATAGCACAGTGATGTACAAGAGGATGCTGTGACTCTGAATTCACTTTGCCAAGCCTTAACCTGCACATGGCCACCACATGTACCGAGCAGCTACTCATACCAGACCAGAGGCCTGCACTCTGTGGGGTCCACACATTCAAAGTCAAAAGTCTGGGGCCTGATCATCAATGCCCATGGCCTCTGATCTATAAAAATGAATTAAGGGGTACATTTATTGCAATTAAACATTTCTCATGCCATTTTTTTGTATGCACAAGCTTTTCATGTGGGTAAGGTTTTTCAATAGCTGTACACTTTCTGCCTATGTCAATGTAGGGGCACTGCTTTATTAAATTTTACGGTTATATATCGGATGCGATGAACATCATTGTTTGTTCATTTTCGTACTTCAAGAATTTGTGTTTTTATGCACCATGCACCAAATGCCACCTAAGCCTTTAAAGTTGTCCTGAACTCTCATTGTAATGTATTTTTTAAAACTTTGCATAGTGAAAAAGTGATGCCTTTCAACCTCTTCACAGCGCTTTGGAGCACCAAAAATAATGCCTGCTGCAATGTGCACTCACTTTACAGGGATGTCACCCCTTCCTTAGCATCGTAGCCCTCCCTCTTTAAAGAAAAATAGGTCTTCAGTTGGGCGATTTTCTCAGTGCAATTGTTTTTATAAAATTACATGCAACTGCTACAACATGTAAAATGTGTAAGGGATGTCCTCTGTTGTCCTCTGACATTGAAATTGTGGCTCAACTTTAACTTTCTATTGAAATGCAAACCATTGCCAGTGTACTGGTAGGGTAGTTTGCATTGTGATGTGGCTAGGGCAACAGTAATTAACTCAGGCCTCAGGCTGTACCTACGTCATTATTATATGAAATCTCTTTATTGGTTTCATAATCACACTTTCACAATTGCCTTATAAACCTTATTGCTTTCTCAAATTTGTTTGAAAATGCACCATTTGCCCACTCTTTTTTCAAAATTTTCTCAGGGGGAGGAGACCCGTCCCAATCCCCCTTATAATGGTCGGGTTTGCTAGCTTCGCTCGGTCGCCGTCGGGCCCTTATCCCAAACTTTTTTTTTACGCCCACCACTTTACAATGTCACCAGCCACCACTGCTAATAGCGGGAGTTCCAAATGCTATATTGCGAGTCAGTGACTCGCAAAATAGCATTTGTACATGCCATTACCCTTTTTTGCGGTCGCAGACGGGACGATCTCCCGTTAGCGGCTGCAAAAAAGGGTCGTACATCTGGCCCCAGAAGTATTTTTGACATTATTAGTTTTGCCTGAAAATTGTGGACACACAAAGAAATCTACAGCAGTTGCTTTTAAACCGTAAGATATTTAAAAACACTGCGCCCCCAAGCTCAGCGCCCAGTGTGGTGGCACCAGTCAAACCACCCTGAAACAGGCCCTGACAGTGGGAACACTTTTACAAAAATGCTCAGTAATGTTTGGCATGACTTGTCAAGCCAGGAGGAACTTTTGATTTACAGAAACAAGCCCCAAAATTGGGGTCTTGCTTCAGAAAAAAATATAATGAAAGACCCTGTCGCAGAGGGAGTTTACTCCAAATACATTGAGATATTATTATTTTTTTTTTTCCTGCTGGGATCACTATGACTCGCCTGGCTGTCCAAACAGGAAAATTCAATATCAGAAGCCCCCCCTAAATAGGGCGGGCTTTGGATGCCATGGGGACGGTGGGTCTCTGGGGTCTGGCCCATCAGCATGGTGTTTCTTCCAGCGAATCTAAGGGGCAGATTTACAAGCCCCTTGCGCCACTTTTGCGTCACTTTTCCCATGTTAAAAATGACGCAAAAGTGGCGCAAGGGCCTTGTAAATAAGCCCCTAAGAGACTAAGCGGTTCCTTCAGATCTACATGAGGTGGGGAAAACGACAAGTGAGAGCTCGAAAAGACTGCCGATTTTCTGCTCCTTTTTCGTTACTGCTCACTCACATTTAAAAGAGGCAATTTGTGATGTAGTCGATTAAATGAAGGTTATTGTAGCTCAATTATGAACCTACATTTTCTAAACGTGAACAGACGCGAAGCCCCACAATGGTCTGTGAGAGAATATTCTAGAGTTACGAAAACCGGTCGTTTAGACGTGTAGGTGTTCACGTGACTGCTGTAAGCATAGCCCCCAGACGGTAGCAATTACATCACATCGCTTCAGTCAGCGCCGTACAATGGTGCTGCGGGCTGCTATTGTTAGATATGGTAATAATCCATGCTATCAAAGAGCACACAGTGTGAATGTCAGCTCCGTACTGGAACTCCTTTGTGTGGGGGCTGTCGCACCCTCAAAAGAATCCTAATTGGGCGATTACAGTCAAGAATGAGAAGAATCAATTCTATCAAGGACGACCCGGCATATGGCTGCAAGAATTAGCAAAGAACATTAGAGACCAGAGAGGGTTGAAGTGCACCGAGCTTAAATTGGCCTCATCCTGCTCCCTCGTGGCACTATCACACTTTGTGTGAATGAGTGGCTGCTCTCAATATTCCAGGTCTGCACGAAAGCTTATTGTACAGTGGCGGAACCTTCCTTCCTCCAGAATCCCGGCGTTCCTTTCTCTATTGAAGAGCTCTTGGTTCTACACTATCTTTTGCATAGTGACATCTGCATTGGTGTTTTCAGATCATGCAGAACTCGGTCGGAAATTATCACATTTTTGGAGAGAATCGTCGGGCCCGATTCACAGAACTAACTTAAGACAAAATCCTAAACTTACTACCATTTTGGTATTCACAGAAGGCACTTACTCATTTTGGTATTCACAGAAGGCACTTACTTGCTCATTTTGAGTAACTTACTCATTTTGAGTAACTTACTCATTTGTGTAACTTACTCATTTTGGTATTCACAGAAGGCACTTACTCATTGATGAGTAAGTGCCTTCTGTGAATACCAAAATGAGTAAGTTACTCAAAATGAGTAAGTTACTCATTTTAGTATTCACAGAAGGCACTTACTCATCAATAAGTAAGTGCCTTCTGTGAATACCAAAATGAGTAAGTTACACAAAATGAGTAAGTTACTCAAAATGAGTAAGTTACTCAAAATGAGTAAGTAAGTGCCTTCTGTGAATACCAAAATGAGTAAGTGCCTTCTATGAATACCAAAATGGTAGTAAGTTTAGGATTTTGTCTTAAGTTAGTTCTGTGAATCGGGCCTGTTATTATTTAGAATGCAAGTCAGACATCATTTCTGGTGTTGCACAACAGACACTGAGATAAAATGAAATTTTAGAATCCCTAAATAATTTTGTGTGTGCTACATACAGGTTGTCATATCAGAACGGCCATGTGTTAACAGGCAATATTTCATGTCTTATCCTAAGTTTACAAATATTTCATTGGATAATTTATTTTTATTATACATATATTTTTAAGATACTCCATCTGCACATGGATATAGTTCTGGAGTGCCACAGTTCGACAGGACACACCAGACCCATGGCACTAGCATACCTATTAAATCAAATATCGCCTCACCCACAGCCATAAACTCTGGTCGCACTGCTCCATGCCTTGCATGTGCCCTTGTATTGCAACTCAAGGATCTGCCTTAGACAATGCAAAACCCACATCCCTTAAGGTCCATGGGTTCAAAAAATGCATAAAGAATAAGATAGAGCTTATTGCAGAATCTGTGTCACCTCAGGAAGCCAGTGTTGCTTGTCTAGAGAAGGTGTTATTTGTTGTGGTGTTGTTATGCCCAATGCCAGATACTCTAGCTATTTACAACTTCTGGTTATGAGAAATTTCTCTGATTAGGCCTGAATGTGATAATCTGCTGAAAGAGCAGGCGCTGGAGAGTTGTTAGGGTTTGCAACTTTTAGCTGAACTCAAGACAGTGCCTAAGATCCAAAGGGTTAGCGACAGAAGTAGGACAAGTCCCCTTTAAGTCCCATTTTGGTTGTGCAAGGGTGGTAGTGGCAGGAACCCAAAAGGCACCACTTCTTCAGATGTTTGCGGTAGAGGCAACAATTAACAAATATTAAGCAGCATGATCATTAATAAGATAGAAGAAAATATAAAAAAATAAAAAATGATTTATTAAATAAGCGATTTTATTTCAGCAAAAAATAATAATAGTCCCTCAGGATCGTGGCGAAATCCGCTTATTTTTTGTATTTTGGGGAAAAATATAATTTATACACCACCTTTACTTTATTATGACTAGTGCACCTCCATACACAAGGTTTTCAGCTCGCTAACCACACAACAATAACTATAACTTGCCACTCTACCATGCACTGTGATCTCACAAATGATGTGATTTCAGATGTCATAAGTGTTATTAGAAATGCTATGATTTTATATGGTATAAGTGATGTGATATAAAACGGTATAAGTAGTGCATGGAGAAGGATCGCATTGTAGTTATTGTTGCGTGGTTAGTGAGGGTGGGCTGTAAACTTCACTCCGCTGGCTGAGTTTTCAGAGTTTTTGCCACTCTGCGTTCTGCTTGGAATGCGCCGCGTAGTGGAGTTTATCATGCACCACCACAACCGCCTTATAAATTATAAATAATTACTTACCTATTCATTTCCTTTGTTGTTGCACGGCACAGAGTCTAGGCGGGGGCTCGCAGTTGCTGCAGGTTTCTAGTGCGCATGCATACAATAACATGCATGCGCACACAAGAGAAGGTCCGCTGCAGGCCAGGCAAGCCGAGGTAATCCTCCAGAGGCTGGATGCAGCGGGAGAGCGTTGTCGACTCGTTGACCTCGAGGATCTGCATTCTGCAGCCAGGGAGAAGGTGTGACACGCAGGCCGAGCTTCCCCGAAGTCTTACAACAGGCGGAGCGGAATTTCACTACGTTTTTATTCAACTCCGTGGAATTCCGCATAGTGAAGCTCTACAAGCTCCACCCACCCTTAGTGGTTAGCAAGCTGAAAACAGTGCTTATGGAGGTGCCCCATTTAAAACAATGTGAAGGTGGTGCATACATTATTAACTTAAGGTATAACTGTAACTCTACAATTTTTAATGTTTGTGTAGCTTAACTTTGGTTTGTATAGAAAGAAGAAATGAAGTTAGAATAATTTAAAGATAGTGCGCAAATTATAAATTTAAGGTATAACTAAAACTTCAGAATTTCTAAAATGTTTGTAGTTTTAGCTTGGTTTGTATAGAAAGAATAAATGTTTTTCACAAGTATAACTTTATATACTATAAAGTTTTAACCTTCGTTTCTTCATTGAATTGCAATGTTTTTTTTATTCTAATAAAAATGTATTCCAAATCATAGAGTCCAGTCTCGTCAAGTGGAGTGTCATTATGTGGAGTGTCATACAGTACAGAGGAGTAGAATGCCTTGTAGTGTAGTGTTGTATAGTTGAGTGTAGTAGTAGAGTAAAGTGTCATAGAGTCGAGTGGCGTCTCATAGACTAGAGTGTCATGGAGTGCGGTACAGTGAAGTGGTGTTACGTAAAGTCAAGTAAAGTGTCTTAAATTAGAGTGACAGCTCTTAGAATTCAGTGGAGTGCTGCGTCGTTAAGTGCTAGAAAGTCTCGTAGAGTGGAGTAGAGTATTGTACAGTGGAGTGTACTGGAATAGAGTTGAGTAGAGTCTCATAGAGTGTATTAAAGCTTTGTAAAGTGTAGTTACATTGTGTGGAGGAGAGTGTCATAGAGTGGAGCAATGTAGAATGGATTGTTGAGCAGTGGTGTAGAGTGGGGCAAAGTATTGTCGAATAGTGGAGTTGAGTAAAGTCGAGTCGCGTAAAATAAAGTGGAGTAAAATGTGATACAGTGGAGTGGTCTGGCATGTCGTAGAGTCTTGAAGAAGTTTCGTGGTGTGGAGTAGAGTGGAGTGCCACTGAGTGGATTAGAGTGTTGTAGAGTGGAGTGGGGTTTAGTATAGTAGAGTATGACGCAATGTGGTAGAGTGGAGTGGCATAGAGTGGAGTACAGTTGAGTAGCATAGAGAAGCATACACTGGAGTGGTGGAGTGGTGTAGAGTAGAGTGGTAGAGTACAGTAGAGTATATTGGAGTAGTGTGTAATAGAGTCCAATGCAGTAAAGTGGGGTGGAGTGGCATAGAGGGAGTTGCATAGAGGTGAGTTATACAGTAGAGTACAGTGTCGTACAGTAGCATAGAGTAAACTGTAGTGCCGTAGGCACGCATACACTAGAGTACACTGTTGTACAGTGGAGTGCTATAGAGTGGAGTATTTTGTCATAGGGTGCAGGGGCAAAGAGTGTTGAGTAAAGTAGAGTGTCATAGAGCAGAGTACAGTGGAGTGGCATGGAGTGGAGTTGGGCAGAGTGGAATGGCATGGAATGGAGTGGTGTACAGTAGAGTGGCATAGAGAGGAGCGCCACATAGTGGAATACTATAGAGTGGAGTGCCATAGAGTTCAATGGCATGTCGTAGAGTGTTGGAAATAGTCATAGAGTGGAGTAGAGTGTTGTAAACTGTTGTAGAGTGGAGTGGCATACAGTACAGTGTTGTAGAATGTAGTAGAGTGGAGGGGTATATAGTGTCATAAAGTCGAGTGGTATAGAGTGCCGTAGAGGAGTAAAATGTAGAGTAGAGTGGAGTAGTTTGTCATTGAGTAGAGTTGGATAAGGTGGGGTGTAGTGGCATAGAGGGAGTTGCACAGTGTGTCTTAGAATAGAGTGGTATATAGTGAAGTAGAGTGTTGTACAGTGGAGTACAGTGGCATAGAGTGGAGTGGCGTAGAGTGCAATGTTGTACAATGCTGTGTCGTAGAGTGTTGTATAGAATAGTATTGTGGTGTAGAATGTGATGATGTAGAGTGTTGTGGCGTACAGTGTTGTAGCATACAGTGGAGTAGCGTAGAGTGTTGTGATATACAGTATTTGGCATACAGTGGAGTAACGTGCACTGGAACAGAACAGACTGGAGTGGTGTAGAGTGGCTTGGAATAGAGTGGAGTGGCCTAGAGTGGACTTGCGTACAGTAAAATAGCTTACAGTGAAGTGGTGAATACTGGAGTTGCGTAGAGTGAAAATGCATACAGTGGAATAGCATAGAATAGAGTAGCATAGAGTGCAGTGGCCTACAGTGGAATACCATAGAGTGAAGTGACATAGAGTGGAGTAGGATACAGTGGAAAACCTTAAAGTGGAGTGGTGTACAATACAATAGCACAGAGTGAAGTGTAGTAACATACGCTGGAGTGGCATAGAGGGGAGTAGCGTATAGTGGAACACCAAACAGTGAAACAGTGAAGAGTGGATTGGCATAGAGTGGAGTGGCAAAAAGTGGTAATAGGTGGGGAAAAATTATAAAAACTAAAACTTACCTATATCTAAGCCCCTGACCTAGAACACAGCCAAAGTGTGCTTAAAACAACATGGCTGCCTTTAACTTTTGTAAAGCCAGTCATTAGCCAATCATAAAATGCCTTGTCATCTGCATGTACCATGGTACTTGTGTAAAATGTAATGAATTACCACGTCAACACATATCACTAAGTTTAAATTCCTTATATGTTAAAAAACTCTTACTCTACTACCCAAAAGGATCTTTTGCACTCCATAATCTATAATCCTGCCAAATCTCATCCAAATCCATTCGGCCGTTTGGCCTCTACCTTGATACAAAAGTCTATTTAAATACATTAGAGTAAAAATGAGTTTGGGCACCCCCTTTTTTCTTTGCACCCCTGCCAACCAATCACCGCACAACATTGCGTCCTCTGGCAATGTGGAAAAAATATAGTACTGCAAAATGTCTTGGAGATTCATCAAATGGGCACGAAGTTATTAAAGGTCAAAATCCAAGCAATTTCTAATTCTGGGAATCATAAGTATAACTACTGAGTGGCTACAGTCACTTTGCAACATATATATATATATATATATATATATATATATATATATATTCCATACGACAAAGCACACCACGCTTGAGGCGCCACACACAATCGCTAAATCACCTTCTTTATTGGCAAGACAGCAGGGAAAAAAGCAACAGCCTGCCAGTTGAAATCTTCCCCAAACGCGTTTCAGGCTCTCATGGCCCTTGCTCACTGGGATCATTGTTCGGGCAACAGTGGCAGAAAATTCTCCCGCCGCACTAGCGGCGTTTTAAATTGCTAACTCCGCCCGATGGGCGTGTCACCCGACGGCATTCTGGTCTTTAGAGTTTTTAGTTCATATAGTATGCCGCTGCGACCCTTTCTCAACTTTTTTAAATCCTTTAGTAGGTAACTGTGCAGGATAATGTTTAATCCCCACTGTAATTCCACTTGCCATAATGGTCACGATGTTCCCAAAGCGCTCTTGGTCATCAGCGCATAGGAGCTGCTCGTCCGCAGCGGGGCGCCTCGCGGTCTGGCATCGACCGCTATATAATCCATACGACAAAGCACACCACGCTTGAGGCGCCACACACAATCGCTAAATCACCTTCTTTATTGGCAAGACAGCAGGGAAAACAGCAACAGCCTGCCAGTTGAAATCTTCCCCAAACGCGTTTCAGGCTCTCATGGCCCTTGCTCACTGGGATCATTGTTCGGGCAACAGTGGCAGAAAATTCTCCCGGCGCACTAGCGGCGTTTTAAATTGCTAACTCCACCCCGATGGGCGTGTCACCCGACGGCATTCTGGTCTTTAGAGTTTTTAGTTCATATAGTATGCCGCTGCAACCCTTTCTCAACTTTTTAAAATCCTTTAGTAGGTAACTGTGCAGGATAATGTTGAATCCCCACTGTAATTCCACTTGCCATAATGGTCACGATGTTCCCAAAGCGCTCTTGGTCATCAGCGCATAGGAGCTGCTCGTCCGCAGCGGGGCGCCTCGCGGTCTGGTATCGACCGCTATATAATCCATACGACAAAGCACACCACGCTTGAGGCGCCACACACAATCGCTAAATCACCTTCTTTATTGGCAAGACAGCAGGGAAAACAGCAACAACCTGCCAGTTGAAATCTTCCCCAAACGCGTTTCAGGCTCTCATGGCCCTTGCTCACTGGGATCATTGTTAGCTGCCTAATATGTTAGAAGCCGTTGTTTTTAAAAATATCCCTGTGCAAAATTACGCTTTTTAAAAGAATAACTGTATAAATACTTATTAAAAAGAATCTTACATGGTAAAAAAACAACTCAGATCGAATTTAAGCTATTTTGTAATGTCCAAAACCCTTAATACATCATGTTGTTGGGTTTATAAGCCTTATATACAGTACGAGAATTGTGCAAAAAGTGCTATTAAGTGCTATAGTGCTATTATGCTATTCAGCATAAATTTATAAAGTGACACCGTGCATTAAAATATGTCCAGTGTGCCATGAGCCCGTGTGCACTACTGGCAAAGAGTGAGTTACTTGGAGATGAGGGACATGGTTGCCATCCTATGACACCTATATTAGGTATGTCGAATGTTTTCACTAAATACTGCATTACTTAAAGCCATGTGTACAGGTCTTCAGTAGTGTTTAAACCGTGTGGACTCTTACTATCTAATTCCAAGATATATTTTGTCTCGAGTCGCCTGAGTATTGCATCTCTGTTACCTCCTCTTCTCAGAGAGGGAACACTGTCGATTACGTAATACTTCAACTGATTAGGATTTTGACTATGCATTTCGTTGAAGTGACGGGCTACCGGATAGGAACTATCATTGTTGGTTATTGCCCTTAGATGTTGTAAAATCCTCTTGTGGACTGGGAGGTGAGTACTGCCCACATACCTTAGTCCACAACAGCATTCCAATACGTAAACCGCAAACTCAGTTTTACACGTTAAAAACGTACTGATTGAAATTGGCTTGTCTTTGAAAGGTGTATGGAATGTAGTTTTACTTTCTCCATATTTGCAAGCCTTGCATGCTGTACACCTGACAAAACCTTTGCGTTTAGATAGCCAATTTGTATTTTTGGGGATCTCTGGACTGCTGCTGACCAAATAATCACTAGTGCTGCACGCTTTTCTAAATGTTATAGTGGGAGAAAGTGACATATTATCCCCTATAATCGGATCACTTTGGACTAGGTGCCAATTTTTCTTAATTATTTTCCTAATGCAATCCCTCTGGTTATTATATGTTAGGATTAGCCTAGGATTATTAGAGTTATTGGCTGCATTCTCTGTCATTTTAGTTTTACTATTTGAGGGTTTAAATAACAGATCTTCCCTGGATCTAGCTTTCGTGCGTGTTATGGCCTGATCTATGGTTCTTTCGGAATAGCCCCTTGCCAGGAACCTTGATTTACATTCCGGGTGGGCTGTTAGCAAGTCATCCTCATTGCTACATATCCTACGAATACGAAGCATTTCGCCATACGGTATATTACGCACTGTGTGTTTGGGATGAAAGCTGCTTGAGTGCAAAATGGTGTTTCCTGCTGTGGGTTTTCGATGTAAGCGTGTATGTACCTTGTTGTTCTGTACATATATCTCTACATCCAAGAAACAAATGCGTTCTGTGCTAATTTCAAATGTAAACTGCAAATTCATATCATTTACATTCAATTTGGCAATGAAATTTTCGACACTTTGTATATTGCCCCGCCACACTGTAAACAAATCATCTATGTAGCGAACCCACTTGACCACGTTTTCTGTCCAAACTTCACTGTATATTGTTTTCAACACCATCTCCTCCCACCACCCCATGTGGAGACAGGCGTAGCTGGGCGAAAAACTTGCGCCCATAGCTACGCCTCTCTCCTGGTGGTAGACCTGCTGCTGAAACATGAAGTAGTTATTATTTAGACAAAAATTTGTAAGATCAATAAGCATTTTGTTATGTACGTGATATTCAATGGGTCTTGTGCCTAAATAATATTGTAATGCCCTTAACCCATCCCTATGATGATATATATATATTCATCACCAAAAACGTCCAAGCGCCAGGTTAAAAGAGACTTGCCTCTGTGCTCCAGATCCTACTTAAGGACTTTATAATTGCTTTTAAAAATTATTTGCAAATCCTCACGGAATGTATTTGGACTACAGGTCCCAGCAGGCATGAGACAACTTGCATGCACTTAGCGAGGCCCACAGGGGCCACTGATTAATGAGCATGCCGGAAATGAATAAAAGCTGTCTGTGTGAGATTCGTGAATAAAGCAGCCTATGATTAAGAGGCAGTGCGCCTTGAAACGCGTCAGGCATTGAATTCATTGGAGTAACGAAACAAGCTGAAACCTACAGAACCGGATGGTGGGCTGACCGTCAAGTGCGTCCTTAAGCGCTTGGACGTTTTTGGTGATGAATATGTATATATATATATATATATATATATATATATATATATATATCATGTGATCAAGGCCCGAACGGGCCGAAATGCATAATTGCAGACTAAATAAACCAATTATACTGCACTCGCTGTGTGGTCTGTGTCTGTTTTGCCGAGGAACGGCAGAAGGAAGCAGAGGAATCGGATATATATATATATATATATATATATATAGTATGCAATGTTGAACCCACAGTGACCCAGTAGAAGGCAACTCGCCGAAACGCGTTGGTCCGGGATTGTAAAGTAAAGGACTGTTTGATGCCAATTGTTTAAGCCAAAATAAATATTTAATTTTAAAAAAACTGACCTGGAGTCCCAGCTGGTGTTTGTTGGATGGGGGCCACCGTAGGATCGGGTGTTCAGGAGGAGGAACACCAAACAGAGACATATATATATATATATATATATATATATATATATATATATATATATATTCACTGAAAAAACCATAGGTTTCAGGGACGTTATAGTTACAAATTAGCATTTAAAAAACCTTTGAAATTCACTGAAAAAAACATAGGTTTTAGGGACAGTTATAGTTAGTTGGACATTGCACTCGTACAAAACCCGTGAAATTCCCCCGTTATAGTTAGTCCAGCTAACTATAACTCGCGCCCCCGCAATGCACTGCTGATGACGTCACATATTACATCACTCATGACATGGTCAGTGACATCACTGATGACATCACTGATGACATCTCAAATGACATCACTGATGACATCACTGATGACATCATCCAGTGACTGTGTGTTTCTGTAAAGTTTAAATATTTTTATTATATATAGGAAAAGACGTATTGAAGAATGAGTGGGTGTGTAAGTGTCTGTATGGATGATTTAGTAGGTGCGTGACTGACTGTATAAGTGAGTGATTTAACGTATCTTACTGAATGCATGGGTTAGTGACTAAACTGGGTGAATGTCTGTATCCGTCTGTCTGTTGCTGTGTAAGTGGCTGCATGTGTTTGAGAATAGCTACATGAGTGTCTATATGAGTTATTGAATGCTTGTGTGAGTATCTGTATGGGTGCCTGAGTGTTTGTGTGGGAGGGGTGTGTGCGACTCTGTGCATAGATGTGTGAGTGGGTGATTCACTGGGTGGATGGTTTCAAGAGTGCATCTGTGATAGACTGTATGGGTGGGTAAGTGTGTGTAAGAGTGTGTTAGTGAGTGAATGTATGTCCCAGTGGTACATGTGTGAGTAACTACATATGTGAAAGGCAGTATATATGTGTGTTGGAGTATATAAATAGCTATAAGCAAGAGTGACTGATTGTGATAGTGGCTGTATGGATGAGTGTGTGCTTGTATCAGTGATTGTATAAGAGCGTAAGAATGTGCTAGTATTTGTATGAGTAAGTGAGCTGGTGTGTGTATAACTGTATAGGTGAGTAAATGGTAGTGTGTTTAATTATTTGCATGACTGACTAGGTGTGTGAGTACCTCTATGGATGAGTGGCGGTGTTTGAGTGTCTATATAGGAGTATGAGTGCATATGATAGTCCTGTACTGAGTGACCGTAAATATGAGTGACTGTTCGGGTGAGTGAGTGGATGTGTGCGTAGACCTAAGAATCAGTGAGTGGGTATGTAGTTATTGGTGTTGGAGTGTCTATGGTTTTGCGAATGGCAGTCTGTACTTTAGAGTGGGTGTATCAAAGGTTATATTAGGGTGTGAGAAGATGCATGAAATTATCACTTGGATGATGTCATCAGTGATGTCATTTGAGATGTCATCAGTGATGTCATCAGTGATGTCACTGACCATGTCATGAGTGATGTAATATGTGACGTCATCAGCAGTGCATTGCGGGCGCGAGTTATAGTTAGCTGGACTAACTATAACAGGGGAATTTCACGGGTTTTGTACGAGTGCAATGTCCAACTAACTATAACTGTCCCTAAAACCTATGGTTTTTTCAGTGAATTTCAAAGGTTTTTTAAATGCTAATTTGTAACTATAACGTCCCTGAAACCTATGGTTTTTTCAGTGAATTTCAAAGGTTTTTTAAATGCTAATTTGTAACTATAACATGTCTGAAACCTACGGTTTTTTCAGTGAATTTCAAAGGTTTTGTAAATGACAATTTTTAAATGTATTAATTGTTATATAAATTTTTAAAATACTGATTTACTACATTTTTAGAAACAATTTTTTTTTACATATTTTATTATTTAAATTACATTGTAATTACATTATACATTACATTACAAAAAATACTTTCTCTTAATGAATTACTTTAGTTTAAATACTTTGCAGATAGGCAATAGACTTTTAAGTACAGTAGTTACAGTTGTTGCAATGGGCAACACATTTTCAAACACAATGCAACATTCAGCTCAATGTGAATTTCTAGTTAAATGCAATTAGTTACTTTATGGATTACTTTTCTAACCACAGGACTGGATCCTAGATTCAGTCCTGGGACATCTCCTGTAAACAGTTGAGTAAAAGCGTTTTGGTTACAGTCGTGATTTTTAAGGAATATTATTGTATTTTAAAAGTTGACACTTTGAAACTTTTTCTCATAGAATCACCAATGTTATCCTATGGAAGGAAATTCACTTAGCAGGTAAAAACTGTTATCGTTACTTTTTCTTACTCAGTGTTGGATCCTGGATCCAGCACTGGTGCATCTCCTGTAAACAGTTGAAAGAATGCGTTTAAGTCATACTGTCGATTTTTAAGGAATATTTGTAGTTTGTGAAAATCAACACTTTGAAACTTTTTTGCTGAAAACCAGTCAATGTTAGCCTATGAAGGAAATTCAAGTTACCGGTAAGTACGGTTAAAATTACTTTTGAGGATCAGTACTGGGCTGAAACATGCAGCACTGAGGTCTCTCCTGATAACAGGTGAGTAAATCGGAATTCGTATTTCGGCTGATTTTAGAGGAATATTTTAAAGTTCCAAAACTCCACACTTAGAAGAATTTCCAATTGAAACCAGTCAATGTTAGCCTATGGAAGGAAATTCAAGTTACTGGTAAGTACGGTTAAAATTACTTTTCAGGACCAGTACTGGGCTGAAAGATGCAGCACTGAGGTCTCTCCTGATAACAGGTGAGTAAATCAGAATTCGGATTTCGGCTGATTTTAGAGGAATATTTGTATGTTTCAAAAATCAACACTTAGAAGAATTTCCAAGTGAAACCAGTCAATGTTAGCCTATGAAGGAAATTCAAGTTACCGGTAAGTACGGTTAAAATTACTTTTCAGGATCAGTACTGGGCTGAAAGATGCAGCACTGAGGTCTCTCCTGATAACAGGTGAGTAAATCGGAATTCGTATTTCGGCTGATTTTAGAGGAATATTTTAAAGTTCCAAAACTCCACACTTAGAAGAATTTCCAAGTGAAACCAGTCAATGTTAGCCTATGAAGGAAATTCAAGTTACCGGTAAGTATGGTTAAAATTACTTTTCAGGATCAGTACTGGGCTTAAAGATGCAGCACTGAGGTCTCTCCTGATAACAGGTGAGTAAATCGGAATTCGTATTTCGGCTGATTTTAGAGGAATATTTTAAAGTTCCAAAACTCCACACTTAGAAGAATTTCCAAGTGAAACCAGTCAATGTTAGCCTATGAAGGAAATTCAAGTTACCGGTAAGTACGGTTAAAATTACTTTTCAGGAGCAGTACTGGGCTGAAAGATGCAGCACTGAGGTCTCTCCTGATAACAGGTGAGTAAATCGGAATTCGTATTTCGGCTGATTTTAGAGGAATATTTTAAAGTTCCAAAACTCCACACTTAGAAGAATTTCCAAGTGACACCAGTCAAAGTTAGATTATGGAAGGAAATTCAAGTTACTGGTAAGTACGGTTAAAATTACTTTTCAGGACCAGTACTGGGCTGAAAGATACAGCACTGAGGTCTCTCCTTATAACAGGTGAGTAAATCGGAATTCCTTTTTCGGCTGATTTTAGAGGAATATTTGCACAATGGTGATGGGAGGGGGCGGGGCCTGAGGTGACATCTTTGCAAACGCGCCCCGTGGCGCGTTTTAAGTTGGGGGATTAAGTCCCCTTGAATCCTGAGGGTCCCTAGGGGCCAACTAGACCACCAGGAACCTCCAATATGCGCCAGGGGGCTGCGTTGCAGAGACGTGTAGAGAGGCCACACCCCTTTATACCTCTCTGCAACGCAGCTCTGTGGCGCATTCTGGATGTACCTGTTGGGCTAGTTGGCCCCCAGGGACCCTCAGGATTGAAGGGGATTTAATTCCCCATCTTAAAATGCGCCACGGGGCCTGTTGGCACACATGTCACCTGAAGCCCCGCCCCTCCCTTCACCACTGTGCAAACGCGCCCCGTGGCGCGTTTTAAGTTGGGGGATTAAGTCCCCTTGAATCCTGAGGGTCCCCGGAGTCCAACTAGCCCACCATATACCTCCAAAAGCGCCACAGAGCTGCGTTGCAGAGAGGTGTAAAAGGGGCGTGGCCTCTGTACACCTCTCTGCAAGGCAGCCCCTGGCGCATACTGGAGGTACCTGGTGGGCTAGTTGGCCTCCAGGGACCCCCAGTATTCAAGGGGAATTCGTTCCCCTCTGCAAATGCGCCAGGGGGCGCGTTTGCAGAGTGGTGAAGGAAGGGGCGGGGCCTGCGGGCCCGATCGTTTTTTTGTTTTTGTTTTTTTTTCTCCCTGAAGGGGGGCTGTGTGGCCCCCTTCCTTTTTCTTTTTTTGGGCCCTGGGGACCCCATCCCCCAGGGCCTTACCCCTTTTTTAAATTACCTTAAAAAAAAACGGGAAGGGGCCGCGTGGCCCCCTTCCCTGGGCCTGTATTGGCCCCGGGGACCCCATCCCCCGGGGCATGGCCTCTATATTTATTTTTTTGAGGGGGCAGCGTGGCCCCCTCCTCTGGCCATTTTAATGCCCCGGGGACCCCATCTCCCGGGGCCGGCCTTTCCATTTTTTTTTTTTTTTAATTTTTCTCTTTTTTGGGGAGGGGGGCCGCGTGGCTCCCCTCCCGGGCCACTACTTGCCCCGGGGACCCCATCCCCCGGGGCTGGCCCTCTCCGTTGGGGACTGTGGGGGATCCCCAATCCCCCACAGTCCCGCCGGCTCCCCACGTCCCTTGGGAGCCGGCATTGCTGTTCCACATGGGGAGCAGCTGACATGCTGCTCCACATGTGGAAAGCAATCGCTTTGGATATTGGAAGAGAGAGCAGGTTTCCCTGCTCTCTCTTCCAATATCCAAAGCAGTTTGCTATGGCAGGACGGGAGCCGCGAGGCTCCCGTCCTGCCATAGCAAACTACAGTGTCCCGGGGTAGGCACCCCGGGACACTGCAGGAGCCGGCCCTGGGGGGTGGTGGTCCCCAGGGCCATCAAGGGCTCCAGGAGGGGGCCGCTCGGCCCCCTCCCATTCAGTACACAGCCCCGGGGAGGTGGTGGTCCCCGGGGCTCTGGGGTCCGTAACGGACCCCCATATTAAAATGTTTAGTGCCCCGGGGAGGTGGTGGTCCCCGGGCGTGTGGGGGCTGGAGCCCCCCCACACAGGTTTAATAATTATTTAAAAAAAAGCCCCGGGGAGGTGGTGGTCCCGGGGCTGCGGGAGGGCTCAGAGCCCTCCCGCACCATTTTTTAAAAAGCCCCGGGGGTGGCGGTCCCCGGGGCTTGGGGGCCCTTTGAGGCCCCCCACACATTAAATTATCCCCCACCATGCCCCCGGGACTTGGGCCACCCGGAGGCCAATTAACATCGAAGCGCGGGAGACCGCGCTTCGATTTTTTCGGCAGGATTCGCGCACCCTGAGCGCATCCTGCCGATTTAAAAAAAAAAAAATTTTTTTTGCCCAGGGGTCCTTGTGGGACCCCCTGAGCAAACCTAGGGGTCAGGGTGTTTCTACCCTGCCCCCTTTGTGCGCTTTGCGCACTTGTTTCTGTCCCTCGGTTCTACCGAGGGATAAAATGGCTGCCAACATTTCCTGAATCGGAATGTTGACAGCCAGCTGACAGCCAATTAACATGCAGCTCGTGATCGGGAGGGTACGCGGACCCTACTCGTCCCTATATATCACTAACTTTTTACTTTTCATTTTCTCAGCAACTACTGAACGGATTTACACCATTTAACAAAAAGGGTTCTTTCTGAACCAAGAACTACCTCTTTGCCAAATTTGGTGTAATTCCGTTCAGCAGTTCGGGCTGTAGCCGTGTCTAAAGTTTCCTATGGGAAAATGCATGGGGAAAACGCGTTTTGGGACCCCCTTTTTCTCGGCCCCCGCTTGACGTATCCCCCGAGACTTTCAGGGTAGGAGCGGACCGGAGCGCCCCACGAAGTTTGAAAATTTCGCGAAGATACGTCAACCGGCAAGAGAGTTATTTCAAATAGAATGTCGCGGATTTCCTATGGATAATAGGTTGTAACTATAACTATCTACTGGCGACCGCCAGTAGATAATATATACATACATACATACATATATATATATATACATATATATATGTA
Organism: Calotriton arnoldi; assembly: GCA_963921515.1. Classification (NCBI taxonomy): domain Eukaryota; kingdom Metazoa; phylum Chordata; class Amphibia; order Caudata; family Salamandridae; genus Calotriton; species Calotriton arnoldi. The sequence goes on along the minus strand of CAWUFW010005212.1, from coordinate 882,873 downwards.
TATATATATATATATATAAATATATATATATATATATATTCACTGAAAAAACCATAGGTTTCAGGGACGTTATAGTTACTTGCACATTTCACTCCTACAAAACCATAGAAATTCGGCCGTTATAGTTAGTTGAGCTAACTATAACTCACCTCCCCACAATGCACTGCTGATGACGTCACATATTACATCATTAATGACATGGTCAGTGACATCACTGATGACATCACTGATGACATCTCAAATGACATCACTGATGACATCATCCACGTGAAAATCTGATGCACCTCCTCATACCTTAAACAAACCTTTGATACACCCATTCTAAAATACAGACTACCATTTTCGAAACAATACAGACACCAATACCAGTTACTACATACGCACGCACTGATTCCTAGGTCTACACACACATCCACTCATTCACCCATAAAATCACTCATACATGCAGTGACTCATCAATACAACACTATTATAGGCACTCATACACCTATACAAACACTCACACACCGCCACTCATCCAGAGTTACTCACACATCTAGTCAGTCATGCAAAGAATCAATCACACTTCTATTTACTCAGCTATACAGTTATACACACACAACCTCACTTATTCATAGTGATATTAACATATACTTACTCTCTTATACAATCACTGATACAAGTACACACTCATCCATATAGCACTCTCACAATCACTGACTCTCACGTATAGTCATTTATATACTCCAACTCTCTCATGCACTGCGTTTTACATATGTAGTTACTTGGACATGTAGCACTGAGATATCCATTCACTCACCAACACACCCATACACACACTCGGCACTCATACACCTATACAAACACTCACACACCGCCACTCATCCAGAGTTACTCACACATCTAGTCAGTCATGCAAAGAATCAATCACACTTCTATTTACTCAGCTATACAGTTATACACACACAACCTCACTTATTCATAGTGATATTAACATATACTTACTCTCTTATACAATCACTGATACAAGTACACACTCATCCATACAGCACTCTCACAATCACTGACTCTCACGTATAGTCATTTATATACTCCAACTCTCTCATGCACTGCGTTTTACATATGTAGTTACTTGGACATGTAGCACTGAGATATCCATTCACTCACCAACACACCCATACACACACTCACCCACCCATACAGCTGTTTCCACATGCACTCTTGAACCCATACACCCAGTGAATAAAGAACTCACACATCTATGCACAAAGTCACACACCTCCCACCCACTCACACACACACTCAGGCACCCATACAAATACTCAGGCAACCAATCAATAACCCATATAGACACTCAGGTAGCTACTCATCAACCAATGCAGCAGCTTACACAGCAATAGACAGACTGATACAGACATTCACACAGTTTAGTCACTAACCCATGAATTCAGTAAGAGACATTTAATCACTCACTTATACAGTCAGTCACACACCTACTAAATCCTCCATCCACACACTTATACAGCCACTCATTCTACAATATACCTTGGCCAATATATTTATAAAACATATTTAAACTTTACAGAAACACACAGTCACTGGATGATGTCATCAGTGATGTCATCAGTGATGCCATTTGAGATGTCATCAGTGATGTCATCAGTGATGTCACTGACCATGTCATGAATGATGTAATATGTGACATCATCAGCAGTGCATTGTGGGGGCGTGAGTTATAGTTGGCTCAACTAACTATAACGGCCGAATTTCTATGGTTTTGTACGAGTGAAATGTGCAAGTAACTATAACGTCCCTGAAACCTATGGTTTTTTCAGTGAATTTCAAAGGTTTTTAACATGATAATTTGTAACTATAACGTCCCTGAAACCTATGGTTTTTTCAGTGAATTTCAAAGGTTTTTTAAAAACTAATTTCTAATTATAATGTTCATTAAACCTATCTGCTGTGCGATCCAAAAACAAGCTGGTGCTTGTAGTGTTGTGGACAGTGGACGCAACCATGTTACCTCAGGCAGTGGGGAAGATCTCGGTCATGAACCTGTGTCGTCGCCCCTGTAAGCGGAAGCGCAGTGGGCTGGTCCAACGTACGCCACTCCAGCGTAGAAGTGTGAATAAATAGGCCGGGGTTCTGGGCGTGGTTCACTTGTGTGAAAGCCAACGCGTCTGCCAGAGCAGCGACCCTCACCCTGCCACGTGGCTGCCGCCATGACCGCGGGCCTCCTCGACACAAGCCCCCTGCGAACACAGCGGCACAGCACTGCACAGTTATGTCTGTACAGACTACTGCCTTCGATCTACACTGCGAACAGCAGGGCTCACAATTCAGATTGAGTCGCGATTCCAGATGGCGCAGTCCAGTAGGCATGACACATTGCTCCCAGTGCGGCCCGCCCGGACCATGCATCATCGCAGGCTGCATACACGCTGAGCGCCAGAGGTAACACTAACTCAGTGCACCACAAGTAAACGCCACGTGGCCTTATTAAGGCAGAATTCATTAAAGAAAAGACATTGCTACCAGTGCGGCCCACATGGACCACGCATCATCGCAGGATGCGCGCACGCTGACTGCTTCAGGTGCCACTAGCTCACTGCACCATAAGTCATCACCACGTACCCTTAAACCTACATAATATCCTTTTAGTATCCTTGCTTCAAGAACTTTTTTGATATCAATTATAGCTTTAGTACAATGACCAAATTCATCTTGCAAGTCCAAAGGAACACTGAATGGCAGTCTACACTGCGGACAGCACAGCTCACAATTTGAATTCAGTCTTGATTTATTAAATGCAGACAGAATTGTACTCTATGTCGTTGAATTTTCTCAAGAAGAAGTGACAAAAAGCTTTCCTTGATGTCTGTGCAGACTACTGCCTTTGATCTACACTGCAGACAGCAGGGCTCACAATTCAAATGGAGTTGCGATTGAAGATGACGCAGTCCAGTAGGCAACAGACATTGCTACCAGTGCGGCCCTCCCGGACCACGCATCATCGCTAGCTGTGCACACGCGGAATGCTTCTGATGCTCCCACCTCAGTCCACCACAACTGATGGACCCTTTATGACAGAATATTTTGTGTATGATTTCAGATCTGGTGCCTCTAACTTAGTGTAGCACAAGTCATGGACCCTTTATGATTGAATCTCTGTGTGTGATCTGATGATTACTGTTGTACTTGTTACCAGCACCAACCATTCCCGGAGGGCTGGCTTACACTCACCCCACACGCATCCAGCACAGACGTCACTGGACATGTGACCCTGGTAATAAAAAGGAGTCGAGTGCATGTGCTCGTATCCAGTTCCACTATCTATCTGTGTCCGTGTGTTCATTATGTATGCAACATGCTGCCCCTGGGCCCTACCACATTACATTGTGCTCTGGACAGCATATGCAACCAACTTACCTTTGACAGTGGGAGAAAACTTTGGTTATGTAACTTTGTCTCGGTCATTGTACAAGTACGTACGTAGAGACTGGATGATTAGAGTACTGCAAGGAGAGTGTATAGTGAATTTATAAGTGCGTGGGGATTGGCGGAGTGATTGTATACCTCCATGTCCCAAAAACTGAAATTTGGATTTTGCATGGCCCAGTATTGCTACAGCTGCAATACTCCACTGAATGTGCAATAAACATTCACACCCACACAGATGTGTCATGTCCACCATCTTTCTTGTGTGGAACTATGGATGAATGTAGGGTCAGTGATTCCCTGTTCCTTCCATGTTGGCCATGTTCAGGGACTTGGCTCACAGAGTGACACATTGACGCTTGCGACCCGGGTGACGGCAGCACTACAACAAGAACAACGGCATGCCAGTGTTGCAAGATTTTTTAAGCATTCTCTAGTCCAAAGACAACCAAAAAGTAGCCCAAACTAGCCCAATATTGCTACTTTAAGGAAGGAGGGGCAGGGACATCGTCAAGCAGGTGGTGAATGGATTTGAATTGATGTTGCAGCAGGCTGCCAAGTAAATATTTGTCTAATAAAGCGCTTTAACATACTAGTTTGCTGGAGCGCTCTATATATATTTATAATCTGGCAACTAGCACAAACCTAAATTTTACCGCACAACCGGGAAAAATATAGCCCAATTGTGCGTGATCTAGCCCAATCTGGCAACAGTGCCGCATCAGTTGATTCCTCATACAGCTCACGATGGAGCCACGCCCATAGCTCCGGAGTCATTCTTCACAGCCTCACGCAGAACTGGCATACACCAGGCCAGCCCACTCCGCTTACGCTTACAGGGAAGGACAACAACGCTACATGGCCCAGATTTTCATTGCAGTGATCTGCTGGTCACACTCTAGTTGTCAGTACACCACAGCCACTCCCTCACGGCTAGTATACACCCACACCACACCCATCCAGCACAGGCGTCACAGGACACGTGACCCTGCCAATAAAAAAGACCGGGCGCACGTGCTCGACGCCATTTCAGAGTTGCTCGCACCGGATGCACTGCGACCGGCACAGGCACACCGGCACGGGACGGTGACCTTCGGTCCACTGAGGTACGGGTACCGTAACTGCTGAGCGGGTGTACAGCCTGCGGTGATGGCCCGTCCCTGCGGTCTGGACAGCTCAGGTTTTGTGTGCCCTGCTGGACCGCAGTGTAGGCCTGAGCCACTGAACAGGGAGGCCTACCACCACGTGCGTGGCCTCACTGTTCACTGAGTTAGTGGCACCGCAAGGACTGAGCGGGTGTGCAACCTGCGATGATGATAGGTGCACTAGTATGTCCTCTGGCATGGCAAAATCAAGACGCAGCACCAAATGTGAGACCTGTTGGCCTGCGGAGCGGGACTGCATGATGCGGAGGGTGCCCTGTCCGCGAAAAGGTGAGCAGTGAGGCCTGGGTGCTCAGCGGTGGGCAAATACGTCTAGGCGGCGGGAGTGGATACACAAAGGCGGCACAGCGATTTAGGCGTACGCAATCGTATATACTCTCCCATTACTAATTCTGTACTATGTTTAGATGTGGGAGCTTGAGGGCTCCACTAGGTCCCGGCACGTGGTTGGAGACACAGCACTAACTGTCTCTCTTCATCTCTTCCTTTCTCTCCTTCACACTCTTTCTCTCTCTCTTCTTCTCTCACTCTTTCTCTCTTTCTCTTTGTCTTCCTCTCACTCTTTCTTTCTTTTTCTCTCTGTCTTCCTCTCACTCTTTCTTTCTCTCTCTATCTCTCTCCTTTGATTGACGCATGACGCACAATCTTATCTTGCTTTTTGTCTTGCAGGCCTGCGATGAAGCGTGGCCATCCTGCAATCAACACTCAACCTGAATTGTGAGCTCCGCTCTCCGCGTGTAAACAACGGGTGAGGAGGTTTCTTCGGCACGTGGTGGACCCTCTTCGACACACGCCGGTGGTGTAAGGTGAGCAGAGAGGCTTGTTTGCGCAGCGGCGGGCAGTCACCTCCGGGCAGTGGGAGTGGATGGGGTGCAGCAGCCTGGGTGCGCAGCGGCACGCAGTCACCTCCGGGCAGTGGGAGTGCATGGGGTGCAGCAGCCTGGGTGCGCAGCGGCTGTCATACACCTCTGGGCAGTGGGAGTGGATGGAGTGCAGCAGCCTGGGTGTACAACAGCGGGTAGACACCTCTGGGCAGTGGAAGTGGATGGGATACACTAGCCTGGATACACAAAGGCGGGACAGCGATTTAGGCATACGCAGTTGTATGTACTCATCCATTACTGATTCCATTTTTATGTTTCAGATGACTAAGCTTGAGGGCTGCCCTATATCCCGGCACGTGGTTGGAGACACATCGGTGACAGAAAGGTGAGCTGTGAGGATTTTCTCTACAGTGTCAACACTCACTCTCCCTCTCTTCCTTTCTGTCACTCACACTCTTTCTCTCTCTCTCACTCTCTATCTCTTCCTTTCTCTCTCTCACACTCTTTCTCTCTTTCTCTGTCTCTTCCTCTCTCTCTCATTCTTTCTTTCTCTCTCTTCCTCTCTCATTCTTTCTCTCTCTCTTCCTCTCTCTCACACTCTTTCTCTCTCTCTTCCTCTCTCTCACACTGTTTCTCTCTTTCTCTCTTCCTTGTATCTCACTCTTTCTCTATTTCTCTGTCTTCCTCTCTCTCACACTTTCTCTCTTCCTCACTCTCACTCTTTCTCTCTTCCTTTCTCTTTCTCTCTCTCTCTTCCTCTCTCTCACTCTTTCTCTCTCTCTTCCTCTCTCTCACTCTTTCTCTCTCTTTCTGTCTCTCACTGTTTCTCTCTCTCTTGGTCTCTCTCACTCTTTCTCTCTGTCTTCCTCTCACTCTTGCTTTCTTTTTTTCTCTCTCTTCCTGCCACTCCCACTGTTTCTCTCTTTCTCTCTGTCTTCCTCTCACTCCTTCTTTCTTTTTCTCTCTGTCTTCCTCTCACTCTTTCTTTCTCTCTCTCTCTCTCTCTTTCTCTCTCCTTTGATGGATGAATGACGCACAATCCTATCTTGCTTTTTATCTAACAGGCTGTGATTCACGAATCGACGTCCCCCCCCACACCACCACAGCTGAACGAGTGTACAAACTGCGATGATGCGTGGCCATCCTGACAACGCCTGACAAAGTTGCTTCAGCACGTGGTGCACCCTCTTACACACACACCAGTGGCGGAAGGTGAGCAGAGATACTTCTTTCCGCAGCAGCGGGCAGTAACCTCTGGGCGGTGGGAGTGGATAGTGTGCAGCAGCCTGGGCGCACAAGAGCACACAGACACCTCCGAGCAGTGGGAGTGGATGGGCTGCAGCAGCCTGAGTGCGCATTGCCGAAACAGATAATTAGGCGTGTGCAGTTGTATGTACTCTACAATTACTAATTCTATACTATCTTTCAGATCACTAAACTTAAGGGTGCACTATGTCCCGGCACGTGGTTGAAGACACACCGGAGGAACAAAGGTAAGCTGCGAAGATTTTCTCCAGTGTCAACACTCCCTCTCCATCTCTTCCTTTCTCTCTCTCACACTTTCTCTGTTTCTCTGTCTGTTCCTCTCTCTCATTCTTTCTTTCGCTCTCTTCCTCTCTCTCACTCTTTCTCTCTCTCTTTCTCTCTACCTCTCTCTCACACTGTTTCTCTCTCTCTCTTTTCCTTGTATCTTACTCTTTCTCTCTCTCACTCTTTCTCTTTCTCTGTCTTTGTCTGTCTTCCTCTCTCTCACTCTTTCTCTCCTCTCTCTCACTCTTCCTCTCTCTCTTCCTCTCTCTCACTCTTTCTCTCTCTCTTCCTCTCTCTCACTCTTTCTCTCTCTTCCTCTCTCACACTATTTCTCTCTTTCTCTCTCTCACTCTTTCTCTATTTCTTTGTCTTCCTCTCTCTCTCACTCTTTCTTTGTTTCTCTCTTTCTCCCTCACTCTTTCTCTCTTTCTCTTTCTCCTTTGCTGGACGCATGATGCACCATCTTATCTTTCTTTTTGTCTTACAGGCTCTGATTCACAAATGGTCCAGCGATGACACGACATGGCTGTACATAGTTTTATTTGTTGTTGTTTTGTTTTAATAAAATGTTTTATATGTAAATCCATACATGACTAAGATTCTTATTTGTCCAACCTAACGTGACTGTCACATTTGTTTGTGGGGGTGGGGGTGAGGGGAGATGGCGGACAAGGAGCTCCTACTGGGGGATGTCGGAGCAGTGTTGGGTGTCTGACCTGCATGATCGTTGCCTCCATTACATCTGTTCTCAGAGACTTAAGAGCCGGCGGTCTGGCTCGTAGATGAAGAACTGCGAGCCGACTAGCAGGCTCATAGAGGGAGAACCGCGGCCCGTCAGTTCGCAGAGGAAGAGCTGTGGGCCAGCTCGCAGAGGAACACCTGCGGGCTGACTAGTATAGGGAAAGGTGCAGGCCATCGGCTTCCAAAGGGATAGCTGCAGAACACTGATGTGGGGAGAGGGAGCGTGAAGAGCGTATCTCGCAGAGAGACACCTCCGGTATATTTCCAGTATTGCTTCACAGATACAACTGCGGGCCCGAGAACTCGCACCCGAAGAGCTGTGAGCCGACAAGTGGTTCGCAGAGGCAGACTTGCGGGCCCAAGAATGTTGTTGGAGGTATGCTGTTGATGGTGAAAAAGGGTGCGTTACCTGCTGATGTAGGGAGACGCAGCGTGAAAGCGGTATCTTGCACAGACAGAGCTCCGGTATATTAAATTGCCCCCGGGACCTTTCTTTTATATTTTCACTCGATGTGAGGCACAAGATGGCTGCTAACACTTCCTGGTTTGAATTGTTAGCAGCCAATCAGAGGCAAGCTCGTGCTCGGGAGTTAGGCACAGTCCAGATATATATATCTTTTTTTCCTTTAATATCTCAAAAACTACTGAACGGATTTACACCATTTCCACAAAACCCCGCTTTCTGCACCAAGACCTTTCTCCCTGCCAAATTTGCAATTCTTTCTTTGTCACACAGTACATGTAATGCACCGCTCTCATCAAGAATGGAATCAGTAATGGCACAATTTCCCTGTTGCTCCACACATAAATACATGTAAAGAACAAATCAGAATAGTTCCTTTATTTTTTCAAATTACAAAACTTCTCTCTATTGGTTATTTTTGAACTTTCCATATAAACAGTTTTTAAAAATTTAAGAACACATACAGGTGAGAAGTTCAACGTATTCTATCAACAAACTTTCTAGAACATTCTACGACACGTGCAGGATAAAAGTTCATCATTTTTTCAAACCTAACGATATTTTTTTGCAACATTTTCTCGAACATTTAAGGGCACGTGCAGGTTAAAAGTTCACCATTGTTTTAAGTTCGAACAGTGCCTTCCAAATGCAAGTAGCAGGTGTGGTTGAACTGAGCAAATTTTATCCTATCATATGAACTCTACGTTGAAACTGCTTTTTATTAACCAATCACAAAGATGCTTTTCGACAAACTAATATGCACCCTACTTTTTAGTAAACAATGTTTTTCATCTCCCGATCAGTTATCGTTTTGTATGAGAAAAAAAGTAGTTCCCCATCTTTAAACATATCTCTTATTCTACGAACGGACTGCATGAGCTACAGACATCTATCCATATCTTCCAGCTACACCTTCAAAATGCTAGTGTGGATCGTAGGACATAGCTATGTTTTCTGGTGCAAGAGGTATGCAGAACAGAGACGTATTGACTTAGACCTAGGTTTACAAAATGTGGACATTAAATGGTTTGGACAGAGAGGATTGAAGTGGCACCAATTTCTCCCTTTGGTTAAAACCTGTTTGCATCTCCAACTCCCTGACCTCATGATTGTGCACTGTGGTGGAAATGACATAGGCACATTGACTGGGGTAGGTTTGGAAATGCTAATGAAGGACACCTTTAGACAATTGATGTTGCTTTTGCCTCAAACTGTCTTTGTATATTCCAATATATGCCAAAGACAGAAGTGGAAAGGGTCAAACAAATTTTGTCCTCAGATTGAAAAATCTAGGAAGAATGTCAACAAAGCTGTGTCTGCATACCTCAGAGACCATAGAATGGGGTCGATCTACAACAACAACATACGTTATGATATGGCTGATATCTACAGAAGTGATGGAGTACACTTCACAGATCACTTATATGTAGCTCCAACTAATAAGCACAAAAGCTCTTTTTAGAGCCGCCTTATATTCCCAATATCGGTTCGCAGACTGACAACTGCGATCCGGCTAGCACAGGGAGACCTGCGGGCCGTCGGGCAGCCTCGCAAAGGGAGAGCTACGGCCCGTGGGCTCGGCTCGCACAGAGAGAGCTACGGGCCGTCAGCTCGCAAACGCAGAGCTGTGAGCCAATGGACTGGTAGTGTTTTATGGTTTAGGGTAGTGCAGTGGTGTTTGTGTAGTGTAGGGGGTCCTGCTGTGGGTAGTGTTTTAGGGTTTACGGTAGTGCAGTGGTGTTTGTGTAGTATAGAGGGTGGTGCTGGGGGTACATTTAGGGTTTAGGGTAGGGCAGTGGTCTTTACGTAGTGTAGGGGGTCCTGCTGTGAGTAGTGTTTTAGGGTTTAGGGTAGTGCACTGGTGTTTGGGTAGTGTAGAGGGTCGTGCTGGGGGTAGCGTTTTACGGTTTAGGGTAGTGCAGTGGTGTTTCTGTAGTTTAGGGGGTCGTGCTGGGGGTAGTGTTTTAGGGTTTAAGGCAGTGCAGTGGCGTTTCTGTAGTGTAGGGGGTCGTGCTGGGGTAATGTTTTAGGGTTTAGGGTAGTGCAGTGGTGTTTCTGTAGTGTAGGGGTTATGCTGGGGGTAGTGTTTTAGGGTTTAGGGTAGTGCACTGGTGTTTGGGTAGTGTAGAGGGTCATGCTGGGGGTAGCGTTTTACGGTTTAGGGTAGTGCAGTGGTGTTTCTGTAGTTTAGGGGGTCGTGCTGGGGGTAGTGTTTAGGGTTTAAGGTAGTGCAGTGGTGTTTCTGTAGTTTAGGGGGTCGTGCTGGGGGTAGTGTTTTAGGGTTTAAGGTAGTGCAGTGGTGTTTGGGTAGTGTAGGGGGTCGTGCTGGGGTAATGTTTTAGGGTTTAGGGTAGTACAGTGGTGTTTCTGTAGTGTAGGGGTCATGCTGGGGGTAGTGTTTCAGGGTTTAAGGTAGTGCAGTGGTGTTTCTGTAGTGTAGGGGGTCGTGCTGGCAGTAGTGGTTGAGTGTTTAGTTAGGTAGTGCAGTGGTGTTTGGGTTGTGTAGAGGGTCGTGCCGATAGACTGACTCACAGAGCTCCGAGCCAACGGACTGGCTTCTAAAGGCATAGCCGCGACCTCGTGATGTGGGGAGAGGCAGCGTGAAAGGAGTCACAGACACAGATGCCAGTGTTGCCTCGCAGAGGTAAAACTACAAACCCGATGGCTTCTACACGGAGAGATACGAGCTGACGGACTAAGTCACAAAATGGCTGCCAACACTTCCTAGTTTCAACCGTTCACAGCCAATGAGCCGCGAGCTCGTGCTCGTAACCCTCAGCCAATCAGATGTCAGAATTCTCAAATATTGATATCTGTAAAATTTGATATTTCTCAAAAACTACTGAACAGATTAACACCATTTCAACAAAAGCGCGCTGTCTCGACCACAACCTTTCTCCCTCACAAATTTGGCGTAATTCCGTTCAGCAGTTTGACCTGTAGCCTTGTCTAAAGGTTCCTATGGAAAATGCATTGAGAAAACACATTTTGGGACTCCCCTTTTTTCTCAGCCCCCCTTGACCAAACACCCCCAAACTTTCAAGATAGAAGCTGATCAAAAAAGAGAAACTTTTTTGAAAATTTCGTCAAACGACGCCAAAGTTATAAGCATATGGAGGGCTCCAGGAGAGGGGCCGCGCAACCCCCCTCCCAACATGAGTGAAGCCCCGGGGCTGCGGGGACCCCAGCGGGCCCCCGCAGCCCCAGCGACCCCCAGCTATTATTTTTTAAGAAATGCCCGTGGGACCTAGCCCACCCCGGGACCTCATTAAAATAAAACGCGGGAACCCGCGACCCCGGCGCGAACTGCGCCGTTTTTGTTTTTTTATAAAAAATGGGTTTTTGGCCCTGGGGTCCTTCTGGGACCCCTGAGCAGGCCTAGGGGTCACGGTGTTTCTACCCTGCCCCCTTCTCTTGTTTTATACCTTTGTTTCTCTGTTTTCTAGTGACTCGCTTCTACCAAGCCACAAGATGGCTGCCAACACTTCCTGGTTTGGAGTGTTCGCAGCCAATCACAGTGAAGCTCGTGCACGGGACTTAGGCTCCGCCCAGATTTTGAAACTTTTATTTTTCTTATTTCTCAGCAACCACTGAACGGATTTACATCATTTTACAAAAGGTCGCTTTCTGAGCCAAGCACTACCTTTTTGCCAAATTTGGGGTAATTCCGTTCAGTAGTTTCGGCTGTAGCCTTGCACAAAGTTTCCTATGGGAAATTGATTTTTTGACTCTTATTTTTTGTATTTCTCAAAAACTACTGAACGGATTTACCCCATTTAAAAAAAAGGTCGCTTTCTGAACCAAGCTCTACCTTTCTGCCAAATTTGAGATAATTCCGTTCAGCAGTTCGGGCTGTAGCTCGTCGCAAAATTTCCTATGGAAATTAACATGGAGAAAACGCGCTTGGGACCCCCTTTTTTCTCAGCCCCCGCTTGACAAATCGCCCCCAAACTTTCAAGATAGGAGCTAACCTAAAAGTGCAACTTTTTGCAAAATTTCATAAAGATTCGTCAAACGACGCCAAAGTTATTAGCAAATCAAAAAATGCTTTTCCTATGGAAACTAGGTTGTAACTATAACTACCTACTGGCGACTGCCAGTAGGTAATATATATATATATTCACTGAAAAAACCACAGGTTTCAGGGACGTTATAGTTACTCTGACATTTTACTCGTACAAAACCAGAGAAATTCAGCCGTTATAGTTAGCTGAGCTAACTATAACTCACGCCCCCGCAATGCACTGCTGATGGCGTCACATATTACATCACTCATGACATGGTCAGTGACATCACTGATGACATCTCAAATTACATCACTGATGACATCACCGATTACATTATCCACTTAATCTCTGATGCACCTCCTCACACCTTAATATAACCTTTCATACACCCACTCTAAAATACAGACTACCATTCTCGAAACCATAGACACACCAATACCAGTTAGTACATACCCACTCACTGATTCCTAGGTCTACACACACATCCACTCACTCACCCATACAGTCACTCATACATGCAGTCACTCATCAATACTGCCACTATTATATGCACTCATACACCCATACAGACACTCACACACCACCACTTACTCATAGAGATACTCACACCCCTAGTCAGTCACCCAAAGAGTCAATCACAGTGCCATTTACTCACCTATACAGTTATACACACACCACCACACTTATTCATACAGATATTAACACATACTTACTCTCTTATACAATCACTGACACAAGCACACACTCATCCATACATCCACTCTCACAATCACTCACTCTCACATACTGTCACTTATATACTCCAACACTCACATATACTGCAATTCACATATGCAGTTAGTCACACGTATACCCATGAGACATCCATTCAATCACCAACACAGCCATATGCACACTCACTCACTCACCCATACAGCCCCTCGCAGACGGACTCATGAACCCATACACCCAGTGAATCACCCACTCACACATCCATGCAGGTAGTCACACAACACACAGACACTCAGGCACCCATACAGGTACTCAGACAACCAATCAATAACCCATATAGACACTCATGTACCTATTCACCAACCCATACAGCCACTTACACACCAACTGACAGACTGATACAGACATTCACACAGATTAGTCACTCACCCATACATTCACCCAGACACGTATAATCACTAACTTATACAGTCAATCACACACTGACTGAATCATATATATATATATCACATTCTTAAACTTTTTAGAAACCCTCACAGTCACTGGATGATGTCATCAGTGATATCATCAGTGATGTAATTTGAGATGTCATCAGTGATGTCATCAGTGATGTCACTGACCATGTCATGAGTGATGTAATATGTGACGTCATCAGCAGTGCATTGCGGGGGCGTGAGTTATAGTTAGCTCAGCTAACTATAACGGCTGAATTTCTCTGGTTTTGTATGAGTGAAATGGCAGACTAACTATAACGTCCCTGAAAACTGTTTTTTTCAGTGAATATCTAAGGTTTTTTAAATGCTAATTTCTAACTATAACGTCCCTGAAACCTGTGGTTTTTCAGTGAATTTTATATAAATGTATTCAATCTCCTCTCACTCTTACAAGGAAGGAATCAGCACTCAGGTTGTAGTTTGGAAGTATTAATCTGCAAAGGACTCGATCCACGCATTTTGGCTCGTCTGAACCTTGATAACGATGCAAGACGTCATTGTATCTTCCTTATTTAAATGTACAAATGTACAAATGCCTCCAATTGCCAACATTAACAAAGGACTACATATTACATTAATCCAAAAAGCTGGGGTCCATATTGGCCTGTTCACGATGCGAAAATTCAGGAATTCATACAATAAAGAAAAGAAAACAAGTGTTGATATGCACACAATGTCATTTCAGCATATCTTGCCCCGTGACCGCCGTACCTGTATGTTCATCAATGTGACTTGTTCATAATAAACATACTTACAATTGCAAACATCAACATAAACAATGGACTACACATTACTTTAAAGTGAAAGGCTATCGGCCATATTGATCTGGGCACTTAGCGTATTATAATGGTTCTTACACGACAGAAAGAAAAAAAAAGGGGTGTTATTATACACACACTATCCCTAAATAAAGTTCTAGCGATTATAGTTCCAATCTATTCACAGCTCATTTGAGATGTCATGAGTGATGTCATGATTGATGTCATTGACCATGTCATGAATGATGTAATATCTGAGGTCCTAAGCAGTGCATTGCGGGGGCATAAGTTATAGTTAGCTCAGGTAACTATAACTGCTGAATTTCACTAGTGTTGTACGAGTGAAAACTGAGTCTAACTATAACGTCCCTGTAATCTTTGTTTTTCTCCGTGAATTTCTAGGTTTTTTTTAACGTTAAGTAAGATGCCTATCACAATGTATGGTGGGGGTTGGAAACAGGGCCTGGCCTGGCATTGTGCTGCCCCCACCCAAGCTTGCTGCTCCTGCCTCCCCTCCTCCTTGCCATCCATTGTCCAAGTCCATGCCCCTGCTCCCTCATTACAGCCGTGTGGCCGTTGTTCTGCCACTGGCCTTCCCGCCTTCTCTGAACAGTTAGCTTGCTGCCCGTCCACTTCCTCCCAATCGTCTGTTGTCTGAATCCATGCACTAGCCTCCTCCCTCCTGCCATGCATGGTCTGATGTGCTGCCACTACCCTCCATTTAGCATGATGTCCCAGTCCACTCCTCCTGCCCTCTATTGCCCATTCTATGCCCCATCATTGACCTCCTGCTTAGCCTCTGTGCTTAGCTTGCTGCCCCTACTCTCCTTCCCCCTGCCCTCTGATGTCTGTATGCATGCCCCTGCTCCATCCTTTTTGCCCACCATGTTCCATGGACCTGCCCCTCCTATCTACTCTGAGTGTTCTGTTGAGCTGCCACTCCCCTATTACCTGCCTAGCATTGTCAGATGACTGTAACCTGTCCCTGCCACCTCCACCTCCACCCTGCCTGTCCATGTTCCTTGCCCATATCCCCTTCCTCCTGTCCTCCATGGTCAATTTTACTGCCACGCCCTTCTGCCCTCCCTGGTCTGTTGTGCTGCAACTGCTCCTCCTGCCTGCCCCGCGTGGTCTGTTGTGAGGCCCCTTCCCCTGAACTCTCTTGTCTGTGCCCAGCTCCTACCCCTCCCTTCTATCCTCCATGGTCCTTTGTGCATGCCCCTGCCCCCTCCTTACCCATCATGGCCATTGTGCTGCCACTAACCCTCCTACTTGCCATGTATGGTCTTCTGTGCTGCCACGGCCCCTCCCACCTTCCCTGTGTGGTCAGCTAGCTGCCCCTGACCCCCTCCCACCTTCCCTCCATGATCTGTGTGTATGCCATTATGGTCTCACTTTTGCCCTCCATGGTGTGTTGTGCTTCTAGTGCCCATCCTGCCTGACCTCGATGGTCAGCTTGCTGCTCCTGCCCTGCCCCCTTGCCCCCGACCCTCTGTTTTCCATGTGCAGACCCCTATTCCCACCCTCCTGGCTTGTCTGTTCCGTTGTAATAGCCCTGATCCCTCCCTCCTGCCCTTTATGGTCCGTTATGCTGCAGCTTTCTCTCCTATCTGTCCATTATGGTCAGCTTGCTGCCATTGCCTCTTTCCCCTCTTTTCTCTGTTGTCCATGTGCATGGTCCTGTCCCCTCCCTATTGCTTTCCATGGATTGTTGTGCTGCACTGCCGTCCCGCATGCCCTGTGTGGTATATTGTGCTGCTGCAAAACCTGATGCCTGCCCTGTAAGGTCAGTTTGGTGCAACCTGTCCATGTCCCTCCTGTCCTCTTTTATCGGAGTCCATGTCCCTACCCCAATTCCTCCTGCCTTTCATGATCCAATGTACCATACTTGCTAACATTTTGAACTTGGTAAGAGGGAGATTTTGAAAAAAAACTGGAGAATTGATTTTCCCCATTGACTTACATTGAAAAAGAGGAGATTGTAGACAGGAGACAGATAAAATAATACCCATTTGGGCTTAAAAACATTGGCCGTTTCCTGGCTGAATCAGGTCTGTTGGCCTCTATGGTTCTCAAATAGCGACAAAGCACGTTTAAATTATTTGTTATCTTTATGTTTTTTTATCCAGTTGACCACTTGATTAAATGTTGCACTTAGGGGAGAGGATGTGGTGTTACTTCCAGAGCTGCAGACTTTGCAACTGGGGAACCAGATTGGCGTTTCTGCTTCAGTTCGACACTCTGTGATTCTGGTCAAATCACTTAATCTCCCCATGCCTACAACCAAAATGAATTTGTCCTTGTGTGATGTAACCAATGCTCATGTAAAGCACTCTAATACCTGACCAGTCTGCAATATATAAAACTGCAAAAAAATAAAAAGTGTTTTCCACACTTCTGTCATTGGGCTACACGTGGGCTACATCTGGGTGATATTTGTGCTACATTTGGGCTCCTTTTTTCTGGTGGCCATCTTGGGAGACTTCAATTCAATTCAATAAACTTTATTCAATCTGATTTAGAAACATAGATCATAAAAGTGTACATAAAAACAGTAAATCCTCTTTCTTAATACAATGAGAATTAATTAAAACCAGTAGGTAAAAACGGGTGTTACAAAGCCCGGCTCGGAGCAACTTCAGTTTAACAGAATAGTAAAGTTCAATGTTTCACAAGATTATTATCAAGTACTTTGTGCAAAATACGCAATAAGAGGTCCAAGTAAGATGCAACGCTCCAATACCTGACCAGTCTGCACTATAAAAAACTGCAAATAAATAAAAAGTGTTTTGCACACTTCTGTCATTGGGCTATACGTGGGCTACATCTGGGTGATATTTGTGTTACATTTGAGCTCTTTGTTCTCTGGTGGCCATCTTGGGAGACTTATTTGTTATGAAGTTTCCTAATTTCCTCATTTACTGCAGTCTCCTCAGTAGGAAATGCTTTCAGTTTTTTACTTTGATTCTATCACACATTTGCCATAAATTCAGAATATTAGCACTCTAGTTGGTCATTAGATCACTGTAGTAAAGCTACTGCTCACCAGGGAGTTAATTGGAAGTCTGCTGCTGGTATTGAAAGTGCATGTTTCAGTCTGCATGTCAGAATTTTTTAATGAAATAGAAGAGGATTTGAGAAGTCACTCAAACTGTGCCCTAATTTTTCTTTCTGCAGCACTAATCATAATTTCTATGGCAAAATGAACCCCCTCATTTTGTTCCTTTTTAAATTAAATGTTTTAAGTGTTACCAGTTTATTCCAATTAAGATGGCTTCAGGTGTACCATACTTTTGTCATAAGTAAGACTGTTAGCGCTCTAGTTGTTCTTTAGAACACTCTGGGAAGCTGCAGTAGAACACAAAGAAATCAACGGACAGTCTCTGCCCTTGATGGATGTAGATGTTTTACTGAGAATGTCAGACTTCATTCTCACATGACTGAGAAAGATAATGTGAATTTACTGAAAATATGCTCTCATTTTAGCTTCTGGAGCACCTTCCAAACCTCTATGGGAAAAGCATGAGAAAATAGTTTTCTCTCAAACATGATTCATGATATCCCAGCAGAAGGCTTTTTCACAGGGTTAAATCACCTTAGAACACACCACAATTCCTAAAATTAGTATGGTACCATCAACAAATGATTTATAATGTAACTAAAGTCTGTAATCACGGGGCGTGGCTTGGCCGTGCAGCGAGATGGCCGCTTTCTGAGCGAGCTCCGCCGGCTGGGCTTTCTATCCTACAGTAAACGGACTACAAACACCCCATCAAGCTGCTACCAGACACACCGTTACCTGTCTCGCCACATATGCCGACATTCAAGGATTGGAGGTGCCTGTGAGGAACAGAACATCTGCGCTGTGCTTTGCCAGATGCCAGCATGCCGAATTGCGGCCTGTGACTAAGAAGGGATTTTCACGCTCTCGGCCAGCCACTGTCCTCTCTGTAACGGCGGATTCAATTGAGCGACTGCCGCGACTTGCACACGCTGCTGCCGCGAACCTGGGCTGGCCTGATTTGCAGTAATTGAAGACTCGCCCCTGCGGTATGCCACCGCGGTGACCCTCGTGGACTGCGCGCTGCGGGAGCAATGCTACTCGACTCCCCGGCTTGGGCCTAATCGGCGGCCCGGAATCTGGCGCTCGTGATTGGCACTAGCGCTGGTGGACATCCTCAACAGCGGCGCGTTCGCTGCCCCCGGAATTGTGCCTCTAATTATACACGTTGGTAAGGTGGCCGCCGTGCTCTCCTTTCGCCCACCCTCTGACCTCGGCGGGTGCGATCGCCCCATGGCTGCCGCCTCCCTTCGTGGGCTGCTGCTAGACCGAGGTGCAGGCCCACACTTACTATAAATTGAAGACCCCCGGGTGGCTGTCACCTCTAAGGCCGGTGCTGCGGACATCTCCTTGGATATGACTGGCTGCGGTGGGGGCGGCGGCTGGTGGCGCTAGTGTTCCAGCTGCACGTCTTTGCCCCCAATACTCCTACATTGCGGCCTGCTTCATCGCGCCCGTGACGCACCTGGTCCTCAATTGCAGCGTCTGCGGCGTTCTTCGGACCAAGCCGCCTCCCTATCTGTGGACTGCCTGACTTCGCCGTGTGCTGCAGCCTGGGAGACCGTCCACGCTTCTGCACGTTGCCGATGGCTGGAGCTCTCCCGGACCGCCGAATGACGCAGTGAGTACCCACCTGTCCTGGTGGCGCTCGCAGCCTGGGGCTGACGCGTGCTCGATCTCCGTGATCCCTCTGGGTTATTGCTATACCTGGTGTCAGGGCTCGGAGGGGGCACGCGGGGCGCAGGGTGACGGGCCTACGCACGGGGGGGACACCTTGGTGACCGGCTGGGTTTTGGGGGGGGTGCTGGCTCAGCGGGCTGGGTGCGCGATCTGGCTCAACCCTACACCATTTCCTACCGGCCTCGTCACTGGGTTGGTGCCTGGTCGCTCTTCCTGGTAGCCCCGAGACTAGTGCTCGCCTCCGCCCCTCTGGGGGAACCGTTGGTGTGGTACCGCTCACAACTGTGTGGATCTCGCGGTGTGTGGTCCTGAGACTGCCACCAGCTGCAGAACCTTTCTTTCCTGGAGAGCACCATGGGCAAAAATGATCCAAAGCAGCCCAAACTTAACTTTGAGAACAAGAGGCACACCCGCACCATGGACTCCGCCTCCGAGGCAGAACCAGAATCCCAGCAGCAGGGGGACTCGAAGGAGGAAGATTTGCGCTCCATAATGCTGGAGGTGCGCTCCAGCCTGTGGTCCATGGACACTAAGTTGGATGTGCTCACCTCCAGGCTTGGCTCTCTGCAGCGCCAGGTGGATGCACATGAAACCAGGCTGGATGTTCTCGACAATCATGCCACAGAATCTAACAACTTCCAAATTGAATCTAAACAACACCTCCTTAGCATGGAGAAGGTTCTATCAGTCATCCAAGCCAAGAACGAGGACTTGGAGGCGCGCTCTCGGCGCAATAACCTTCGCATCGCCGGCATACCTGATGTGAGAAGTTGGCCTGGTATATGCTGTCCACTAATTAAAGTGGGCACCTTGCACCAGTCCAAACGGCCCTTATTTATGATTAGGTTAAAGACAACCTTTATTGAAAGCTAACCTAGTGGTAGCTATGGAGAGCAGCCTTCAGGCTAAGTCTCGAAGGAATGTAAAGCAGCTTGTTTTACCAGATCATAACCTCCTGAATGACCAAATGAAAGGAGAACCACACAAGGAATATATAAAATATATGTATTTATTACTAAACACTCTCGACTAACCTCTTTATGAGATTAGAGAACAAAGCACACAATATTAAATCACTAGAACGACAGTAAATAGCACAATACACAGTGGGCTCCAGGGGGAGACCAAACCATATACTAAGAAAGTGGTATAACAACCACGACTTGACTAGACACAGTGCCTAGAGCACGTAGAATCGCTGGGACCCCAAGGAACCACCCAAAGTAGTGACACAGGGGACCAACGGAGGACGGGTGCAGTGTGTGAACACAGGCGCGAGCTCCGTACAACTCTATGAGAAAGTCGCGATTGGAAATTTAAAGATTAAGGACACTTCGGAGAGGACTTTAAGCAAACCCAGCTAAACATAGAAGATTCTAAGGCCAGCACCCTTGAGAGTACCGAGGTACCCGTGTTACCTATCCCAGAGGAGCCGGGTGCATAGGGGTCAAGTGATGTCGGAAACCTTCGTTGTTTTCAATGGCGTGTTGCGGAAAAGTGCTGCTGCCGGGAAGATGAAAAGTGTCCGGTGGAATCCAAGCCTGGATCCGAGGTGAGAAGAACCTGAAAGCAGAGGGGACAGAGTCTGGGTCACTTCACAGTGACCAGGGGCACGATAGACGAATGCCCACCGATGTCGGGAGCTTCAGGTGAGAAGAGGTGAAGCTTGACTCTGCAGCCACGGGGACCAGGAGACGTCGACGACAACCAAAGTCCGGAGGTGAGGTGTCCCATAAAGGATGTCGAGTGCTGGGGGGTCAGTGTCCGGATTAAACACCAACAAGCCTTGGCAACTACAACCCACGCGGGTAGAGGAAAGATGCTTCGGTGAGGACCAGCAAGGTCCTGGGGACTCTCCAAGCTATGGAGAGTCAGGGCACGTCTGGAGCAACCAGAAAAGCCCACGGAAAGTCAAAGTTACCTACACAGGGACCCACGGGTCGACGGACCAAGGATCGGGAAGGGACCTCGAGCTGAATAATAAAGTACCAGCCCACAGAACACTTGTGGAGTGTAGGCCGGAAATCTTTGGTGGAATTACTGCTCGGGGTCAGGACTACAAGTAGTCCAAAGCACAGCCTCAGGGATTGCCGAAAAGCATATGCTGCTGCAAAAGTACACAGTGCACAGGGGTACGCGTTGCACGGTCCCCATGAGGGATACGGGCCTCAGAATTGCTGAGAGCACAGATCAACCTCAGGGACCTCGGGAACCCACCTCCTGTGTTGCAGAAATCTTCAGAGTCCTCAGGAGCTTGGGAGATGCAAACCGGTCTGATGCATTTAGGTGCCTGCCTTGCAGGGGAGTAACTCCTTTACTCCAAGGGAGATTCTTCAGTCATCCAGCGTAGTGTAGATCGTCGAAGTACTTGGTTTCTGTAGCAGAGTTTAGTCCAGGTAAAATCTAAAGTCCTGTGGTCAGGGGTTTCTACTTTATACCCAAGGAAGGGGTGGGACAACTCTGGGGACCCACCTATGGGAGGGTCAGGACAGAGGGGTGGCTACACCCATGTCCTTTGTCCAGTTTCGCACCAGAGCAGGAGCAAATGGCTCCTGCAACCAGTTTGAGCTGGACTATGCACAGGGACACCAAATGTGCCCCCAGCGCAGACATGAAAGCACTCTCAGAGTGCACCCACCCAGCCCCAATACACTAAAGCCTGTCTGGGAGGTGGTCACACCTCCCTGTGACACGAAACCTATTGTCCAACCTTCCCCTGCCGGAGTTTCGTCCAGCTGCAGGAGGGCAGGCTCGTGTCTGTGGCTGGCAGCATCCATTTTGTGATGCCAGGGTCAAGAAAGCTGGTACCGGGTATACCGGTGTTGTCATATTTCTCCCTCTAGGAGGGTGGAATCATACCTCCCACACCAGTTACTGGTGTGGAGGTATGATTCCAAGGTGTTTGACACCAAACACGACATGTTTCCATGCAGCCGTTTTAAAGTTAGCATTTACCGCAAGGTTATAATGCACTTAAGTATATATGGTTGGCTGCATCACAAACAACCCCGGAATATAGGTTCCGAAGGCTGCAGAGGGGCTCTGCTCATGCATGGGCACCCTCTGACATAAAACCCAGCACCCTGCCTTCAGGATTGATAAGGCCTGCCATAGGGGTGACTGATAGGTTTATATGTGCAGTGATTAGGATCGATATAGTGAACCTATATCTAAGTAAGGGTGCATGCACCACCTTACACAGGCTGCTGTAGCAGACCTGTTGTGTCATTTTAAATGGTCTTTCAGGGGTGGCATAATACATGCTACAGCCCCTGGGAGGCCTCTGGGATACCTAGGCCCTGGGTACATAGTATACCATATACTAGGGACTTATAAGGGTACCCCAGAATCCAATCTGGAGTGTACCTAAAGTACTTGCAATCAATTTAGAGGAGAAAGCAGATAGACTGGGGTCCTGAATAGCAGGATCCCAGTCAGACTAAGTCGAAAACAGTGAAACATCAGCAAAAAAGTGGGGGTAACTATAAGAAGCAGATCCTACTCTCCTACACCTGAGACCACTGCCATTCCCAAAATGGAACCCTTTATAGAAACGCTGCTACTTGACTTGTTCCCATCGGCCCTTTCAGCCGTCTTTGTTGTCGAGAGAGCCCACAGATCTCTTGGCCCCAAGCCGCCTGTTGGCGGATCACCAAGACCCATTATTGCACGTATACTCTACTATCAGGACCAAGACTCTATCCTTAAGGAGGCCAGGGCGCACGGCCAGATTACTCATCAGGGAAACAACATCTCGATCTTTCCCGATTTCACCTCTCTGGTACAGGCCGCACGAAAAGAGTTCCTCCAGACCAAGCGCCTCCTGCAAAAAGTGGAAATTCCCTACGCCATGTTGTACCCAGCTAAGTTAAAGATCTCATACGATGGCCAAGCGCACTTTTTCACAGATGCAAAATCTGCCTTCAAGTATGCTAAACATATCTGTTCTGGCCGGCGGTCCCCGCATTCGTCACTCCCCGCTGAAAAGAATGCACATCTCAGTGATAATGACTGACTAACTGCTACATATGCAACACAGCATACCCTGCCGTTATTGCATATGTAATCAACCCTCTGAAGCGCATACCTGGTCTATCTCTGTGGTGTTTCACATCTTTCTGCCATGCAGCTTATCTTGGAACTTATATTGCACCATACTCCGGCACTACGGTATAGCCCAGCCACCCTGTCACTTAGACAGGGGTGTTAGCCGGTGACCCATGCCCCCACTGGGAGAACTCCCATGGTTAACTGTAGTTGACTTTGTTCACCGGATTACTGGGGAGGTGGGAGGGGGGTTTTCACAACCTGTTTGGGGGCTTGGTGTGGGTGGAGGGGGGAACACGGGGTACAGTTACTGGTTTGATGTTTTTGAGGCACTCATGCAACATTTCCTGACACAATGCAGAAACTCTCGCTATTACGCTCACATACTTGCGTCATGGACGCTCACTCCATGCCCTGCTAAGATGCTTAATTCCTTTCCTGCCCTAGTCATAGGAGAAGACATTCCTACTGCTCGAATTTTCAATTTAGCATGTCCTTAAACACCTCAATTGCCACCTACCGTTTTTTAACCTGGAACGTTCGTGGCTTAAACAACCACAGAAGAGCGCGACTGGTGCATGCTTATCTAGTCCGGCAGCAGGCAGATATATGCTTCTTACAAGAGACCCACCTACGACCATCTGATATCAGTCGCTTATCACACAAACACTGGGGATCTACCTACTACTCCACCTACTCTACCTACTCAAGAGGTGTGGCCATACTTATTAGGCGCAACATACACTGGGTCCTAGTACGTTCACATTCAGATCCGGAGGGACGCTATGTAGTCTACAGGGTTCTTTGGGCGGGACACAACTGACCCTGGCTGCCATCTACGGTCCTAATGCCGACTGTCCTGACTTTTTCCACGAAGTATGGGCTACAATCACATCCATGGGCTGTGATACCGTGGTATGGGGAGGGGACTTAAACGCCATTCTCTGCGACGACTTAGATCATTTTGGCTCCTCTCGTTCACTGCACCCCAGATCTGGCCAGGCACTAAATTCGATCATTATGGACTATCATCTGGTCAACATATGGAGACACTTCAACCCACAGAGACGAGAAGGCACGTACATTTCCACTCAACATAGCTCCTGGTCCAGACTGGACCGCTGGCTTCTGTCCGAGGATGTGGCGACATGGGCGACTGACACGCAGATCCTCCCAAGAACGCTGTCCGACCACTCTCCCTGCACCTGCACAGTCGCTTTTCCGACCTCCTTTAGACAGGAGTTCACGTGGCGACTACCCCCGCACGCCCTCCTAGACTCGGCCTTTCAGGCTGAAATTACAACCGATATTATAGAATATTTCGCTCTTAATGCGGGTTCAGTTTCGTCACCGTCGACTCTGTGGGAGGCCTTTAAAGTCATTATAAGGGGGAAATGCATCTCACTTAGGGGTACGCTAGATAGACTAGAAACGGGCCTCAGGGCGCTGGAGTCGCAATACTTTAAACAACCCGACCCCTCTTTTCTAGCGAACATCCGTGAGAAACTTTCCGAATTTAATGACAAGGCAGACAGAGAACTTAAATTTCTCGGGAAACATGCGACAGGTCGACGCTATGGCGAGGGTGATCGACCCGGGAGGACCCTAGCGAATCTCCTCAAACCCTCTCGCGGCTCCCCTTATGTCACTGAGCTTTTGGACGCAGACAACTCACCGATTAGAGGCCCCAAAGCAGTTCACGAGCACCTAACCGAATTCTACACCTCCCTCTACTCTACTTCCACACCACAAGTAGAATCTGATCTTTTGACATACTTAGATTCAATAGAACTTCTGTGGCTTGGGAATGCACACAGAGAATACCTCGATGAACCCTTCTCAGAAAAGGATATTGTGCAAGTTATCAACAGCCTCCCGCTGGGCAAAGCCCCGGGTCTTGACGGCCTAACCACTGCTTTTTATAAAGCCTACGCCTCCATACTTGTGCCACACTTCGGGCCATGTACTCCGAATCCTTGGAGAACGGAGCACTCCCCCCAACGACTAGAGAAGCCATTATCTCTATCCTCCTAAAACCTGGCAAACCACCCAACAAGTGCGACTCTTATCGGCCACTTTCCCTTATAAACATTGACAACAAAATCTATGCCAAGCTCCTTGCGAATCATCTCCAGCCCCTATTGCCTCTAATTGCGCATCCTGATCAATCTGGCTTCATACCAAGGCGCTCCACCTCCCACAATTTACGGACCTTTTTTGGACTTCTTCACCAGCTCGACCCACACACTCCTGCATTGGCCGCCTTCCTAGATGCTACAAAGGCCTTCGATTCCCTCGAATGGCCTTACCTTTTTACTCTTCTGGCTCGCCTGGGTCTTAGCTCTTTATTCATCACGCAAATCAAATTGTTGTATTCACAACCGACGGCTAGACTTCGTTCAAACGGATTGATATCAGCTCCGTTCGAAATCACCCGTGGCACTAGGCAGGGTTGCCCTCTGTCACCCTTGCTGTTTGCCATCGCCATGGAACCCCTGGCAGCCAGAATCCGACAGCATCACAAGACGCTGTGTCTCGACTTTCCTATGAGAGATATTATTATATCACAATACGCCGATGACATCACCTTATATATTCGAAATCCATATGACAATCTAAATCCAGTCCTCTGCGAACTAACTAGATTTGGGGGTCTTTCAGGGGTGAATATCAACTGATCTAAATCCACTCTACTTCCTCTCACCCCAAACTTTCCCACCTTTAAACCTGACTACCCTATTCACTGCAAAAACAACAATTGATGGACAGAATGCATATCAATGTCATACATTCACCCCAGTATAAAGATCTGGGCCTAAATCCATCATTTTTTTGCTCACCATGCCATTCCAGTTTGGACCCAGCCATGTGCAAATCAGTCTTGACCCTGCGTCCAATGGGAACAGTCCAGCCCGAACTGCCAGGCCAGGTCCTCCCTGGACTGGAAACCAGCATCCTAGGACCGGTTTCGAGCTTTCAGCCCTCATCAGCCAGGATAGCTTGACTCCAGTGGCATGGAGAGCACGGGACCCACGTCTGGGCAGACCCGTCCCACTCGGGGTGACAAATGCGAAAACAACAATTGATGGACAGAATGCAGAACAATGTCATACATTCACCCCAGTACAAAGATCTGGGCCTAAATCCATCGTTTTTTTGCTCACCATGCCATTCCAGTTTGGACCCAGCCATATGCAAATCAGTCTTGACCCTGCGCCCAATGGGAACAGTCCAGCCCGAACTGCCAGGCCAGGTCCTCCCTGGACTTGGAAACAAGCATCCTAGGACCGGTTTCAGGCTTTCAGCCCTCATCAGCCAGGATAGCTTGACTCCAGTGGCATGGAGAGCACGGGACCCACGTCTGGGCATACCCGTCCCACTCGGGGTGACAAATGCAAAAACAACAATTGATGGACAGAATGCAGAACAATGTCATACATTCACCCCAGTACAAAGATCTGGGCCTAAATCCATCGTTTTTTTGCTCACCATGCCATTCCAGTTTGGACCCAGCCATATGCAAATCAGTCTTGACCCTGCGGCCAATGGGAACAGTCCAGCCCGAACTGCTTCAAGATAGCCTGGCTGATGACGGCTGTAAGCCAGAAACCGGTCCCAGGATGCTTGTTTCCGGTCCAGGGAAGACATGGCTTGGCAGTTCGGGCTGGACTGTTCCCACAGAGGCACAGGGTCAGACTGATTTGCATATGGCCATGTCTGAACTGGGGTGGCGGAGTGAGCTAAAGAATGATGATGGATTAAACCCAGATCAGTTGACTGGGGGTGAGTGCTTGCAATGTTCAACACTCCGTCCATCATCCCCTTTGGTTTTACCCTATTCACTGGGCAGATGGCCCAGTTAGATACCTTGGTATCTGGCTCAGCACTGATACACAGACTCTCTGGGAAATGAACTTTGGTCGTGCGATGGCTTGGCTAAAAGAGAAGATAGCGATTTGGTCCAAACTTCCCCTTTCTCTGGCTGGCCGCATTGCGATTGCCAAAATGATTGTGCTTTCCAAATTTCTATATTTATTCATTAATCTTCCCCTACAGCTTACACAATTGTTTCTGAAAACCCTAAGATCCTCTATGATCTCACTGGTTTGGGCCCGAATACAACCACGCATATCATGGGAGGTCCTCACCTTGCCGCTGGAACAGGGCGGTCTTGGAGCTCCTGACTGGCTTTATATGCTTTTTGCGCTCAGGCTCAATTTCTCCATCATTGGGTCTTTCCCACTCCATTCCAGCCACATGCTGCGGTGGAAGCCGAGGTGGTAGCTCCGTTGCCACTAACTGTGGCCCTCTTTCAGCCCTTCAGATGTCACCACACCGTCATATATACACCGGACACTTTGCGATGGGCCTGGGACAAACTACGCACTCGGGCACATCTTCCTGTTCTCTACGCCCCATCAGCAGCACTTGCACGTAACCCACAAATCCCTGTCCTCAGCGACAAAGGTAACATAGCATGTGCCCATGCTCTTGGATGGAATACTCTTGCTGATCTCTATCCCAGCAATTCGTTCCTGGCCCCGCACTCCTTCTCAAGGCGCAAACACGCATTTTTCCAACTTGCTATTATACTATTCCATTAGAGGCACCTGCCGCACACTGCATGACACTTTTCCAACTCCCCCGCCCCCTCTTCCCGCCCTGGAACTAATATTGACAAACTCATCCCCCGATAAACTGGTCACTAAGCTATACAGTAGCCTGCAGTGCTTCTTCCCGATCACACATCCGCAGGCTCTAGCCAAGTGGAATGAGGAGCTGCTCACCCCTCTGACGGACACCCAATGGCAATTTTGCTGTAGACAACTCAAACTACTCTCCCCTAACTACAGGCTTCGCCTTATACACTTTAAATACCTACATCGTATGTATAGAACACCCATACAGCTTAGACAGATGGGCCTTTGCCCAGAGGCGAGTTGTTGGAGGTGTGCGGCACCGGACGCTGCCTTTTTACATATGGCCTGGAGCTGCCCTGGCATGGAGCGCTTTTGGTCTGAAATCCTAAACTTCATTAAGGAAATCCTGGAAACCCGCCTGTCTCCAACCCCTAGACTATGTCTCCTAGGCGACGTTCAGGATGTCCTGCCCGGACAGCGCAGACTACTGGCCATGATGCTCCTTCTGGCTAAACGACAGGTTGCGATGCACTGGGGTAGACGCCGTCCACCCACCACTAATTCCTGGATAGCGGATATCACATTCTGTCAGGAGCAGCTAAATACATATTGGGAGCTCCTCCCCCAAGCCTCCAGGCCCAAAGATATCTGGACCCCGTTTCTCACATGGCTGTCCTCTCTCCGCTCAGACACCACACAAAGCCCTGACGTTCCCAACGACACGGATTAACTGGTTCACGACACATGCCATTTTACTTCTTCTACAACATTTTCTTATACATATCATTTCACTGTTATATTGTGCAGGTAACTGCTTTGTACCGTACCACCGCATCATAAATGCTGCATGCGATGTTGTTTCTAACAGCACATTGTTACTATGTCGCCTCTGTTTTAATGTTTGTTTGTTTTTTATTCATTTGTCATCCTTTGTATTATTATTTGCTAAGCAGTCTTTGCACATACTGTATATTGTTTATCTCAAAATGCCAATAAATAAAATAAAAATAAAAATGTCTGTAATCACCCTTTATACGTTCTCCTTTTGGTGACCCTCAAAACCTTCCATTCCCTACAATGCATTTTATTGGGGTGCTATCATGTATATTGGTCCCAAGATGGCTGCCAACACTTCTTGGATGAAGTGCTGACAGCCAATCAGATCTCACGATGAGATGTGTGGTTAGGCTCCGCCCAGATATATACATTTCTTTTTCCTTTAATATTTAAAAAAATACTGAACAGATTTACACCATTTAAAGCAAAGAGTGCACTCTGGACCAAGAGCTACATTTCTGCCATATTTGGTGTAATTCCGTTCAGCAGTTCTGGCTGTAGCCGCGACAAACATTTCTTAAAGGAAATTAACATGGAGAAAACACGTTTTGGGATCCCCCTTTTTTCTCGGCCCCCGCTTGACGAATCACCCTGAAACTTTCAAGACAGAAGCTGACCGGAGCGTCCCATTAGTTTTGAAAAGTTCGTGAAGATTGGTCAAACGGAGCCAAAGATATTGGCAAAAGAAAAAACGCTTTTTGAATAGAAACAAGGTCCTAACTATAACTACCTCCTGGTGACTGCCAGTAGGTTATATATATATATATATATATATATATATATATATATATATATATATATATATATATATATCCCAAAAAAAGGGTAGCCCCAATGGGAGAAGGCCAACAGGTACGTGTATAATTTTCAATCTTTAATTGATGGCAGCTTACATGCAGGCAACAAAACAGTGAATAGTCATCAAATATTCAGCCACGCCAGATGAGTTTCGGGAATTCGTTTCCCTTCTTCAATGGCATCAGCCAGCCAGCACCAAACAGCTTATCGCGCACAGTTTTGTTCCCAGGGGCCAGCCCCAGTGGGCGGCGCCATCACTCTGGCCTTCTGGTCCTGGTAGTGCCGATACAAATTGCCTCCAGTGAGTCTGTTAAGGTGCGCAGGCATTGTGAAAATACTTTTACCCCAGTGGGTCAATGAAAATCCAGCTTGCATGCCTGCTGCGCTCACCAGCTGTCATCTTGAACACCGCCTCCCGTTGTACCAATGAAGCCGGTCTGGCTCCATCACGGGCCCGCACCCTCACGGTGGGCCTCTTCCGCGGCTGGGCTCAGCCGCTACATATCCAAAACAAGGGTAGCCCCAATGGGAGAAGGCCAACAGGTACGTGTATAATTTTCAATCTTTAATTGATGGCAGCTTACAAACAACAAAACAGTGAATAGTCATCAAATGTTCAGCCACGCCAGACGCGTTTCGGGAATTCGTTTCCCTTCTTCAATGGCATCAGAAAAGTATTTTCACGATGCCTGCGCACCTTAACAGACTCACTGGAGGCAATTTGTATCGGCACTACCAGGACCAGAAGGCCAGAGTGATGGCCCCGCCCACTGGGGCTGGCCCATGGGAACAAAACTGTGCGCGATAAGCTGTTTGGTGCTGGCTGGCTGATGCCATTGAAGAAGGGAAACAAATTCCCGAAACGCGTCTGGCGTGGCTGAACATTTGATGACTATTCACTGTTTTGTTGCCTGCATGTAAGCTGCCATCAATTAAAGATTGAAAATTATACACGTACCTGTTGGCCTTCTCCCATTGGGGCTACCCTTGTTTTGGATATGTAGCGGCTGAGCCCAGCCGCTGGAGAGGCCCACCGCGAGTGTACGGGCCCATGATGGAGCCAGACCGGCTTCATTGGTACAACGGGAGGCGGTGTTCAAGATGACAGCTGGTGAGCGCAGCAGGCATGCAAGCAGGATTTTCATTGACCCACTGGGGTAAAAGTATTTTCACGATGCCTGCGCACCTTAACAGACTCACTGGAGGCAATTTGTATTGGCACTTCCAGGACCAGAAGGCCAGAGTGATGGCCCCGCCCACTGGGGCTGGCCCCTGGGAACAAAACTGTGCGCGATAAGCTGTTTGGTGCTGGCTGGCTGATGCCATTGAAGAAGGGAAACGAATTCCCGAAGCGCGTCTGGCGTGGCTGAACATTTGATGACTATTCACTGTTTTGTTGCCTGCATGTAAGCTGCCATCAATTAAAGTTTGAAAATTATACACGTACCTGTTGGCCTTCTCCCATTGGGGCTACCCTTGTTTTGGATATGTAGCGGCTGAGCCCAGCTGCGGGAGAGGCCCACCGCGAGTGTGTGGGCCCGTGATGGAGCCAGACCGGCTTCATTGGTACAACGGGAGGCGGTGTTCAAGATGACAGCTGATGAGCGCAGCAGGCATGCAAGCAGGATTTTCATTGACCCACTGGGGTAAAAGTATTTTCACGATGCCTGCGCACCTTAACAGACTCACTGGAGGCAATTTGTATCGGCACTACCAGGACCAGAAGGCCAGAGTGATGGCCCCGCCCACTGGGGCTGGCCCCTGGGAACAAAACTGTGCGCGATAAGCTGTTTGGTGCTGGCTGGCTGATGCCATTGAAGAAGGGAAACGAATTCCAGAAATGCGTCTGGCGTGGCTGAACATTTGATGACTATTCACTGTTTTGTTGCCTGCATGTAAGCTGCCATCAATTAAAGATTGAAAATTATACACGTACCTGTTGGCCTTCTCCCATTGGGGATACCCTTGTTTTGGATATGTAGCGGCTGAGCCCAGCCGCGTGAGAGGCCCACCGTGAGTGTGCAGGCCCGTGATGGAGCCAGACCAGCTTCATTGGTACAACGGGAGGCGGTGTTCAAGATGACGGCTGGTGAGCGCAGCAGGCATGCAAGCAGGATTTTCATTGACCCACTGGGGTAAAAATATTTTCACGATGCCTGCGCACCTTAACAGACTCACTGGAGGCAATTTGTATCGGCACTACCAGGACCAGAAGGCCAGAGTGATGGCCCCGCCCACTGGGGCTGGCCCCTGGGAACAAAACTGTGCGCGATAAGCTGTTTGCTGCTGGCTGGCTGATGCCATTGAAGAAGGGAAACGAATTCCCGAAACACGTCTGGCGTGGCTGAATATTTGATGACTATTCACTGTTTTGTTGCCTGAATGTAAGCTGCCATCAATTAAAGATTGAAAATGATACACATACCTGTTGGCCTTCTCCCATTGGGGCTACCCTTGTTTTGGATATATATATATATATATATATATATTTCTATATATATGAGGGGGGCGTCGGGCAAGATGGCCGGACGAACGTGAGTCGTCTCGGCTCCCGGTCCATGCCTGTATCCCGAGCGCACAAGAGCCAGCAGACGGCGCTGAACTTACCACCAAGGCGCTGAGGATGAATCGGAGGCATTGGCGAAAGTAAAGGAGACGGCATATTGAGAAGCTGATCCCTTTCCTGGCTGCGGCGGAGTGAGAAGTCCGTGGCCGCGGTATATTACAAATTGGCGGCTGCCGTGAATGCCGCGATGGGCTCATTGAGTGCTCCCTCGCAATAGCGAGTTACTCAGGAGGGGTTGGCGTCACTGGGAACCCCTGAGGAAGAGAGGACTGACCAGCGAGAAGCGGCACTGGAGGCAAGTCGACTTCAGGAAGCCAGGCGAGAAGCGCCGCAAACAACGCGGGAGCCGCGCACGAGGAGGTCTCCTCGGCATCACTCTCAGCGGGTGAGGTGAAACCACAGGGGGGTGATTTAGAGAGCGAGCGGCATAGAGGGACCATAGCGGCAGCCGTTTCAAACAGTTAAATTGCAGATTTGGCGGGATAACGGACCCGCGCCTGACGGTGCCTGACCCTAAAATGACGGCCGCACCTCTCCGCATTCAGGACTGAGATTAATCGCAGGGATCGTCCCGGGAACGTGGCAGCTGAGAACTGGCCAGCTGGGGTGATCCTGGGGTTCTACACAATCGGTGTCTTGCCCTGGGAGGAAAAATGGGGCAGCGATAACACCCAGCATCTGTCTGTGCTAGATAGGAGTTACCAAGATGGCCGGGGCCTCACTGCGGGTGCTTGAGCCAGGCGGGAGACCTGACTTCGTGGCACAGTTCCGCCTACCCTTGAGCGCCCTCCTCTATCCACAAGATGGAGCCCAGCATGACCTCAAGATCAGCCCGGGGATCCAGCATGCTGCTTCCCCCACCACCATCCGGCCTTCTACCCCTATGGACATCTCCAACTCAGGGATCCCTCCAGACCCAAGACCACCACCCTTGAGTGCAACACCACCTGAACACCTGGCTGAAAGATGGCAAGAATTTCTTGCTCTGTAAATATGTAATATATAATTGTCCAAGCCTAATCGCTGTTAAAATGTAATCCTGAGTGAATTTGCAATTTGTATATATATTTATCTCTAACCACTAGTATATGTAGTAGACCTTTGTACTTACTACCATTCCTATGTGATTTTAGAGTTTATCTGTTTGTATCTCTTCCTTGAGTGACTTTACAACTTGTACATTTGCAATTTTTCCCTCCTTTCACTCCACTTGTGTATATATAACTCTAACCACTAGTATTTGTAGTAGACCTTTGTACTTACTACCATTCCTATGTGGTTTTAGAGTTTATCTGTTTGTATCTCTTCCTTGAGGGACTTTACAACTTGTACATTTGCAATTTTTCCCTCCTTTCGCTCCACTTGTACATTTGCAATTTTTTTCCCTGTTTATATCTCTTATGTAACTCATTTAATCCAAAGTCCTTATGTAACGCAACTGGGTCTTTTGTAAAGCGCTCTGACACCTTTGGGTAATGTTCGCGCTATATAAAATCGCATTAAATAAAATAAATATATATATATATATTAGCTGCACTCCACCTTTACCTCGCCGGTTTCACCCAGAAAATGGAGCACGGACCACAATTCGTTGCAGATTCCAAAGTCTTTATTTTAGCTCATGAAGACCTTAGCAGCCATGACGCGTTTCGACCCAACAAGGGTCTTGATCACATGACGCGCATCACGGTAGGTTGGTTCCTTTTAAACCATTTTTTAAAAACGTTTTTCTTGTTTTTAAAGTGACATGTGCCATCAAGCAGTAAGGTTTAACAATAGACATAGACAACAGATTTCATGGTTTGCATGGGAGCTGCAGGTTTAAAAATACATAAAACAATGTGGATATAAATACCAGAATACTGTATTGAAATTAAACCTATACCCCAATAATTTTAAAACCATAAAACCACTACAGTACTGTGTTCAATATAAAAAGCAAATAAAATCTAATTTGTATTAAAAAAGATTTTCTATTTATCGCTGTTTGTTCAGATCGTCCAGGTTTAAATACCCTCAACTATTCATGATATAAGTATCATTGACTTGTAGCAATAAAAAAGTACTTATGATGTAAACCTCAGAATTGTAAACCTTACGATTAAAAATGACTTGTGCTAGTGCAAATTATAACTATAAAGTGCTGTGTGCTACCTCCTTAACTACTCAAAAAATTTATTAAAACCTCTCTAACCCGTGTGTATTCTAAAAGGCGGGATTTTGTGGCGGCTACAGTTGGAAACCCCAATGTTTCTAATATCTTGGTGTTTGATGATGTACAGTTTTTGTTTATTTATTTGCTCCTATTTGTTTATCTTCTTCCTGTCCGGCACTGCAGACATGTATAAAACTCCTCTGTTGCGTTCAGACCTCCCAGGTGTTTTGTGTCTAGGTCTAGAATATAACGCATTTCCAGTTGTCTAAAGGCTTTTTCCCTATCACCCCCTCTTTTGTTGGGAGGGATGGGGTCTATCAGGAAGTACTTCAGATCTTTAGGATCTCCATCATGTACTTCACCGAAATGTCGTGCCACCGGACAAGACTGGTCTCTATTCTTGATCGCCCTTATGTGCTGGAGTACCCTCTTGTGCCCCTGCAGTATTGTACTGCCCACATATCGCAGGCCTCAAGGGCACTCCAGCACATAGACCACATAGTCCGATTTGCATGTTAATGCCTTATTGATGGGCCTCTCTTGTTCACTAAAGGGCGTTTTGTAAGAGGTTCTGCTGGCCCCATATTGGCAAGCCTTGCACACCTTGCGTCTGTGGAACCCCTTTCTTTGGCTAAGCCATGTGCCCCTGGGTTGGCCACCGGGATCATTTTGGACCAGGGCGTCCTTCATAGAAGGTGTCCTGCTATAAGTTATGGCTGGTCTGTTGGGGAGTAGATGGCCTATGACTGGGTCACCTAAAACTAGGGGCCAGTTTCTCTTTATGATGTTTCTGATAGCCTTTTCTTGTTTATTGTATCTTAAAATAAACCTAAAGGCTTCTGCATCCTGTACCTTTGAT
The DNA here is from genome assembly GCA_963921515.1 of Calotriton arnoldi. Classification (NCBI taxonomy): domain Eukaryota; kingdom Metazoa; phylum Chordata; class Amphibia; order Caudata; family Salamandridae; genus Calotriton; species Calotriton arnoldi. The sequence goes on along the minus strand of CAWUFW010005212.1, from coordinate 848,119 downwards.
TTCTCTGCCTCTGTGTGTTTTTTGAGGAGAGTCTCCCTAGGGACTATATTGCTTTTCCTGATGGCTGTGTCTATGCATCTTTTCGTGTAGCCCCTTTCCATGAATCTGATCTTGCTGCTTGTTTGGGCTACCCTTAAATCCTCCTCACAGCTACAGATTCGTCTCAAACGGAGCATCTCCCCATAGGGAATGCTCTGGATTAGGTGGCGGGGATGTGAACTCCTGGCATGCAGCACTTCATTGCCAGCAGTTGGTTTTCTATGGAGTTTAGTTTCCAATTTGCCATCCCTAATGTAAATCTGTACATCTAGAAAGTTTATGCTCTCCGCGCTTATTGACGCTGTGAAGTGCAAGTTAAGTTGATTAACATTGAGCCCTTCAATGAATTTCTCTGCATCTGCTCTTGTTCCCTGCCAGGCAAGAAAAAGGTCGTCTATAAACCTCCACCATACTTTGATGTTATTTTTTACATATGTTGTGTGGTCTTTGAGTAGGACCAGCTCCTCCCACCACCCCATATGGAGGCAGGCATAACTGGAGGAGAAGCTGGCCCCTATTGCCACGGCCCTTAGCTGTTGGTAAAGAGCGTTTTGAAACATGAATATATTGTTACATAAGCAAAACTCAACCATATTTGTCAGCATAGTGTTATGTTTTATACAGTCTGCTCCTCTTCGCGCTAGATAGTATTGCAATGCCCTTAGTCCATCCAGATGATTTATGGACGTATATAAAGATGTCACGTCTAGAGTGATAAGAAGATAGTCATCCTGCCAATCAAAGTTCAAAATTTTTGATAAAAAGTCACCCGTATCTCTAATATAGGAGGTTAGCTGTTGCACATGTTCTTGCAGGTAAAAGTCTACATATCTGGATGTTTTTTCGAGTAGACTGTTGCGGGCTGAGATGATAGGCCTTCCTGGAGGTTGTTGGGGGTTTTTATGTATTTTAGGTATAAAGTACAAAATCGGTGTAACCGGATTGTCATTCTTCAGGAACTTGTATTCATCAAGAGATAACAGTCCTGCGTTCTTCCATGCTACCAATTTCATTTTGTCCTCTAGGGGCCTGATTCACAGAACTAACTTACGTCAAAAACGTAAACGTAAAGTTAGTACTTTTTAGGTATTCACAGAATACACTTACTCATTTTGGTATTCACAGAATGAACTTACTCATTTTGGTATTCACAGAATAGTACTAACTTTACGTTTACGTTTACGTTTTTGACGTAAGTTAGTTCTGTGAATCAGGCCACTGGGCCTGATTCACAGAACTAACTTACGTCAAAAACGTAAACTTAAACGTAAACTTAAAGTTAGTACTATTCTGTGAATACCAAAATGAGTAAGTGTATTCTGTGAATACCTAAAAAGTACTAACTTTACGTTTACGTTTACGTTTTTGACGTAAGTTAGTTCTGTGAATCAGGCCCATTATATACAGTTCTCAGCGTTAACTGGTCACTTCGACAGTAACACTCTGTGGGGCATATTAGCAAGAACCTCGTTAAAATTATCGCCGTTTTAGCGGCAGGGAACTGCCGCTAAAGCAGCGATAATGGGCTTGCTAATATGCGTTACAGAATTCCAATAGAAGCCCAGGTTAGATGTCCTGCACATCTAACCTGGGCTTCTATTGGAATTCTATAACGCATATTATTAAGCCCATTATCGCCGCTTTAGCGGCAGTTTCCTGCCGCTAAAACGGCGATACTTTTAACGTGCGTCTTGCTAATATGCCCCTGTATCTCTTAATTGGCTCATGGCTTCCTTGATATATTCGTTTTTATTCCACAGGACTAAGTTACCCCCTTTGTCAGCATTGCGGATGACTATTTCATTGTTGGCTTTGAGTTTAGACATTAGTAAATGATATTGCACTTCCTATTTGTTAGTCTTGCGCTTGATGGTATTTTGTACTTTGTGGTTGAGATGCTTGATGCCTGTTACAACTTGTTCGTAAAACATATCGATTGTATCTTTCAACATAATGGGATTAAAAGTAGAACGGGGCTTGAAGGGTGTCGCTTTTATCTGTTGTTTGGCTGTACTACTCATATGCTCTGTATCATCAATGCTTTGACTTGAGGCTCTGTTTTCATTAATTAGATCCTGCATATCTCGTAACACTGACATGTCAGATGCATTTAGATTGAACTGGGAAGGACTGTCCATGTGTTGTTGATCTTGATTGCCTGTTACATCAGTTCTTACATTATATTGTAGCAGAAAGTATTTTTTTAATTTAAGTTTCCGAACGCTTTTGTACACATCCATTCTGGTGGCCGCATAGTTGAACGAGCTCTCAGGGCAGTAAGACAGTCCTAATGATAACAGCTGTTTTTCTGCCTTGTTTAAAATGACATCGGTCAGATTTATTATTGATTGGTTACTGGATTGCTCATCTTGCATTACCGTCTCCAGTTTCTCCTCGGTTGTCATTTCTGTTGTTTTTTGTTGTTCAATTGTTCGTCGTCTGGCCCACCGCCTTTCCCCGCATTTTGTGGTTCTGTTCTTAGTTGTTTGTTTGGTTGCTTCCTGGGGCGCAGGGATTGCATGCGTTCGAGGCATAAAAAATCAACCTCGTCGACCAGTGATATTTTTGCCGGTATTTGTTTCAATGTCTGCTTGCGATTACCTGTATATATATATATATATATATATATATATATATATACAGGTAATGGAAGATCATGAAACCCTTAAATTGTAAAGGGGAGTTTGTTGTATATGCTCTGATGTAGTTGTTTGAAGCTCTATGTAGGCAGCACCATTTTGCGTGCACACCAATGTATTTTACAGCACATCAGGGCTATCAAGAACAAAGATCAGACATACCCAGTAGCGAGACACTTCGAACAGATGCATGAGAGCAATGTTAGTAACTTGGAATACTTTGTGTTGGATCAGGTGCCAAACAGAATAAGAGGTGGGAATAGAAAGAAATATCTGAGACAGCTCGAATCCAGATACATTCTACGATTTAATTCTAAGATCCCTAACGGTCTCAACACTGAAGAAGATCTGCATGTCCATTTATGAAATTTACCAATAAGGACATTGCACGAGAGTTCTGTAGTGAATATGATTTCAATTTCTATGAAATTATTTCAGATTTTATCATCTAAGTCCAATACTGTTTATAGAGTTTTATCCAAGTTTCCAGGGAGTTTCATATTAATCATTTGCACAGCATTTTAGCACTGATTAGGTTTGCTTATATTTAGTAGGAATTCTAGAATTGTTAAAAAACAATTAATATTTAAGATATATTTTTTACATGTGTCAGTCAACTTACAACGGGCACTTGTCCTGTATGACATTGTGATCACACTAGGAGGAATGTTGAGGTACATGGTGATACTGTGATCACAATAGGAGTAACGTTGAGGCACTAGGCAGTTATATGGTTTATGTTTGCTCTTAATGAAATAGAAGAGTATATTATGTCAACTGTGTAATAATGAATCTCAATGCACACTGCTGTTACACAACAACTTGCTAATTTGTGAGTTAACTGCAGAGCCATCTGATGATAATTTTACTGTACATTTAACAATTGTTGTTTTTTCTGAATTCCGCATTGGTGTACTTTCAATTTCAATGTTTGTTAAGATTAATTAACAAGTATGGCACAGGTCACTTTTGTTTCAAAAATTTGAAAAATAGAAAAATTGCACAAATCACTTTAGCCAGAAAATATTGCACTGTCACTTTAAATGTTTTTGAAGCTCTCCATGGATGTATAAATGAAAACAAAAATGGCGGCAACATCAGGTTTGACAAAGACCGCGGCAGCGGTTGAACCGCGTTACCTGTGTATGTAGCCACAATAAAGCCGATACTAGTGAGCCCGAGCGTGCTGGAGCCTGTTTTTCTTTATGAACAGGCACGTTTTGTGGGTTTTACTGGAGGTAAAAGGAGGTGTAGTTGCCCCCCAAGGACCCTCAATAACCAATGGGAGTTCATCCCCCATTTGTAGTGCACCAGGAGGCACGTTTACAGAGTGGTGGAGAAAGGGGACATGGCATCTGAAAACCTCTCAGCAATCCTGCAGTGTGGGACTTACTGGATGTAACAGATGGGGTAGTTGGCCCTCAAGGACGTACTTGGGAGCCAATTATCCCTCCTTACCTCCAGTAAGTCCCACACACTGGTCTTCAGGGCACACGCCTACTCTACAAATGCACTACTGGTTGGGGGATGAAGTTCACTTTATTCCTGAGGGACCTTGGGGGCCAAGAAGCCCTCCTGGTACCCTCTGTAAGTCCTACACAGTGGGATTCGTGAGAGCTCGTCAGAGGCCCAGCCCCCTTTCTTCACCACTCTGCAAACGTGACTACAATTTATAAAAACATCAAAATTCACAGAAAAAAACAAAGGTTAGAAGGACATTATAGTTAGGAATTAGCGTTTAAAAAAATCTTTGAAATTCACAGAAAAAAAACAAAGGTTAAAGGGACGTTATAGTTAGGCTCATATTTCACTCGTACTAAACCAGTGAAATTCTTCATCCTCATGTGAGATGTCCTCAGCGATGTCATCAGTGATGTCATTGACAATGTCATGAGTGATGTATTATGTGAGGTCATAAGCAGTGCATTGTGGGAGTGGGAGTTATAGTTAGCTCACTAATTATAACTGCAGAATTTCGCTGGTTTTGTACGAGTGAAATCTGAGCCTGACTATAACGTCCCTGTAACCTTTGGTTTTTTCCATGAATATATATATATATTACCTATTGGCGGTTGCCAGTAGGTAGTTATTGTTAAGACCTAGTTTTCAGAGGAAGAGTGTTTTTTCATTTGCCAATAACTTTGGTGTCATTTGATGAATCCTTGTGAAAGTTTCAAACTAGCATGACGCTCACTCCAGCTTTTGTCTTCAAAGTTCCATGGTGATCCATTAAGCGTGGACCGAGATAAAGGGGGGGTCCCAAAATGAGTTTTCCCCATGTTAATTTCCATAGAGATTTTAGACACGACTACAGCCCCACCTGCTGAACAGAATTACACCAAATTTGGTAGAAAGGTAGCTGTTGGTCCAGAAAGCAACCTTTTTGTAAATTGACGTAAATATGTTCAGTAGTTTTTGAGATATTAAGAGAAAAACCTAATTGTTTATATAGGGACACGAAGGCTCTGCGAACCTCCCCAATCTCATGCTGAGATCTGATTGGCTGAAAACACTTCAAACCAGGATGTGTTTGCAGCCATCTTGGCTAAAAACATTAAAGAAAAGGGTAGGAATACCCTGACCTACTAGGCCTCTTGGAAGGTCCCAGAGAGAGCCCACCTGGAAAAAAAAATGTTTAAAAAAAATAAAAATTGGCAGGAGCTGGGCTGGAGCCATAGCTCCTGCTACAAAAAGTGCTTCTTTTCTAATGGGCCCCTGAGTGGGCCAGGCTCTTGGGGCATGGGTACTTATAAATATGTGGGGGGTGCTGGTGTGGCACTCCTCACACCCTGGGAATCGCCACCTCCCCGGGGCAAACATTTAAATAAATGTGGGGGGGCTGCACAGTCTCCTTGCAGTCCCGGGGACTGCCACCTTATCGGGGCACTATCAAAATGCGAATGCACGTGGTCCCTAAAGGCCTGCTTGTGCCCCAGGGACAGCCATCTCCCTGGGGTAAGTCATATTCAATTAATGTGGGGGACCCGCACAGCCCCCCACAGCCCCGGGGACACCACCTCCCCGGGGCAATTTAATGCCTTTAAGGGGGGCAGCGCGGCCCCCCCACAGCCTGGGGACTGCCATCTCCCCAGGGCTGAAACAAATTAATGTAGGGGATCCATTGCGGACCCTCGGACCACCACCTCCTCTGGGCAAAGTTTTATGATGGAGGGTGGCTCTGGGCACTGCCACCCCCCCAGAGCCAGCTCCTGCTATGTCCCGGGCTGCCCACCCTGGGACATAGCTGTTTGCTGTGGCTTGGCAGGAGCTTTAACAACCTTCACCAAGCTACAGCACGCACTGCGCTTCCAGCAAGTGAGAGCAGAGAAATGCTCTTGCCTGCTGGAAGCAAAACATTCGTCTGTTTCTCTGCCCACTGTCAAGCATGCAGCTCCCTGTGTCTGAAAGCAATGTTGGCTCACGCAGGAGGCAGGGAGCCGGCAGGGGCTGCAGGGTGCCCTGGGGGTGCCCAGAGCTAATGGCCAGGCCCGTCAGATGGGGTCCCTTTGGGATAAAATCAGCCCAGAGAGGGGGTCCGTGCAGTCCCCCTCCCCCATTTGTAAATGGCTGGACCCAGGGGGGTGGCGCGGCCCCCCTCCCATAGTTCAAATATAATGTAAAAAAAAAGCCCGGCCCTGGGGAGGTGGGGACCCCGGAGCAAAAATCAGCCCAGGGAGGGGGGCCGATAATAAAATTTTAAAAAAGGCCAACCCCAAGGGACCAGAGGCCCCACCCCCTTTGTTAATCACTCTGCAAAGGGGCCTCCTGGTGCACTACTGTTTGGGAGATGAAGTCCCCTTAGATGCTAAGGGTCCTTGGGGGCATGCAATCCCTCCTGTTACCTCCTTTAAGTCCATCATAGTGGGATTGCTGAGAACTCATGGGAGGCCCTGCCCCCTTTCTCCACCACTCTGCAAACACACCTCCTGGTGCACTACTGGTTGGGGGATGAAGTCCCCTTGGCTGCTGAGGGTCTGTGGGGGTCAACAACCCCTCCTGTTGCCTCCAGTAAGTCCTACACAGCGGGATTGCTGAGAGATTGTCAGATGCCCCGCCCCCTTTCTCCACCAGTCTGTAAATGCACCTCCTGGTGCACTACTTGTTTGGGGATGAAGTCCCTTTGGATGCTGAGGGTCCTTGGTGGCCAAGAAGCCCTCCTGTTACCTGCAGTAAATCCCACACAGCGGGATTGCTGAGAGCAGGTCGGAGGCCCCGTCCCTTTTCTCCACCACTCTGCAAATGCACATAGTGGTTAAAAAAAACGTAGAAATTCACTTAAAAAGCCCAAGGTTACAGGGATATTATAGTTAGGAAATAGAATTTAAGAAAACCTTAGAAATTCACTTAAAAAACCAAAGGTTACAGGGACGTTAAAGTTAGGAAATAGAATCATAAAAACCATAGAAATTCACTGAAAAAACCAAAGGTTATAGGGACATTTTAGTTAGGCTCAGATTTGACTGATACAAAACCTTGAAATTCAGCAGTTATAGTTACCTGAGCTAACTATAACTTATGCCCCCCCATGCACTGCTTATGACCTCACATGTTACATTACTCATGACATGGTTAGTGACATCACTGATGACCTCTCAAATGACATCACTGATGACATTGTCCACAGAACTACACACACACCCACTAGCACCCCATACAACCTCACGTATGCCACTCACACACCCACACAACCACTCACAAACCCATTCACAGACCCATACCAGTAATTAAACACCCACTCACTCCTCTATACAGCCACTCACACACCCACTCACTCTTTCATACAGCCACTCACATATCCATTCACTCACCCATACAGCCATTCAGATATCCAATCACTCACTCACACAGATACTCACACAACCATATACTCACCCATACAGCTACTCACACACACCCTTATTCACCTATTTAGTCACGCCCACACCCACTCACTCACCCATACAGTGTCTCAACAGACCCACTCACTCACCAATGCAAGCACTGACACACCCACAAAACGACTTACATACCCATTCACATATCCTTACAAGGATGCCATATCTGCTCACTCACCGTCACTGTCATTCACACAGACACTCACTCTCCAATGCAACCATTCACATACCAACTCACTTAACCAAACTCTCACTCAAACAGCCACAAGCTCACCCATACAGCCACTTACGCACCCAGTGACTCACTCGTATAGCCATTCAGACACTCACTCATCCATACAGTCACTCACACGGTTTAGCACTGGAAAACTCTCAAAAGTAGCTCAGAGCATAGCACTACTTGGGAAGGGTATGCCCAGACGTGGGTCCCGTGCTCACTACGCCACTGGAGTCAAGCTATCCTGGCTGATGAAGGCTGATAGCCTGAAACCGGTCCTAGGATGCTTGATTCCGGTCCAGGAAAGACGTGGCTTGGCAGTTCGGTCTGGACGGTTCCCATGAGGCACAGGGTCAAGACTGATTTGCATATGGCTATGTCTGAACTGGGGTGGCGTGGTGAAGCAAAATAACGATGGATTAAACCCAGATCTGTGACTGGGGGTGAATGTTTGCCAATGTGCAGCATTCCGTCCATCATCTTGTGTGTTTTGCATTTTGCCCTAAGTGGGAAGGGTATGCCCAGACGTGGGTCCCGTGCTCACTACGCCACTGGAGTCAAGCTATCCTGGCTGATGAAGGCTGATAGCCTGAAACCGGTCCTAGGATGCTTGATTCCGGTCCAGGAAAGACGTGGCTTGGCAGTTCGGTCTGGACTGTTCCCATGAGGCACAGGGTCAAGACTGATTTGCATATGGCTATGTCTGAACTGGGGTGGCGTGGTGAAGCAAAATAACGATGGATTAAACCCAGATCTGTGACTGGGGGTGAATGTTTGCCAATGTGCAGCATTCCGTCCATCATCTTGTGTGTTTTGCATTTCGCCCTAAGTGGGAAGGGTATGCCCAGACGTGGGTCCCGTGCTCACTACGCCACTGGAGTCAAGCTATCCTGGCTGATGAAGGCTGATAGCCTGAAACCGGTCCTAGGATGCTTGATTCCGGTCCAGGAAAGACGTGGCTTGGCAGTTCGGTCTGGACTGTTCCCATGAGGCACAGGGTCAAGACTGATTTGCATATGGCTATGTCTGAACTGGGGTGGCGTGGTGAAGCAAAATAACGATGGATTAAACCCAGATCTGTGACTGGGGGTGAATGTTTGCCAATGTACAGCATTCCGTCCATCATCTTGTGTGTTTTGCATTTCGCCCTAAGTGGGAAGGGTATGCCCAGACGTGGGTCCCGTGCTCACTACGCCACTGGAGTCAAGCTATCCTGGCTGATGAAGGCTGATAGCCTGAAACCGGTCCTAGGATGCTTGATTCCGGTCCAGGAAAGACGTGGCTTGGCAGTTCGGTCTGGACTGTTCCCATGAGGCACAGGGTCAAGACTGATTTGCATATGGCTATGTCTGAACTGGGGTGGCGTGGTGAAGCAAAATAACGATGGATTAAACCCAGATCTGTGACTGGGGGTGAATGTTTGCCAATGTGCAGCATTCCGTCCATCATCTTGTGTGTTTTGCATTTCGCCCTAAGTGGGAAGGGTATGCCCAGACGTGGGTCCCGTGCTCACTACGCCACTGGAGTCAAGCTATCCTGGCTGATGAAGGCTGATAGCCTGAAACCGGTCTTAGGATGCTTGATTCCGGTCCAGGAAAGACGTGGCTTGGCAGTTCGGTCTGGACTGTTCCCATGAGGCACAGGGTCAAGACTGATTTGCATATGGCTATGTCTGGGGTGGCGTGGTGAAGCAAAATAACGATGGATTAAACCCAGATCTGTGACTGGGGGTGAATGTTTGCCAATGTGCAGCATTCCGTCCATCATCTTGTGTGTTTTGCATTTCGCCCTAAGTGGGAAGGGTATGCCCAGACGTGGGTCCCGTGCTCACTACGCCACTGGAGTCAAGCTATCCTGGCTGATGAAGGCTGATAGCCTGAAACCGGTACTAGGATGCTTGATTCCAGTCCAGGAAAGACGTGGCTTGGCAGTTCGGTCTGGACTGTTCCCATGAGGCACAGGGTCAAGACTGATTTGCATATGGCTATGTCTGAACTGGGGTGGCGTGGTGAAGCAAAATAACGATGGATTAAACCCAGATCTGTGACTGGGGGTGAATGTTTGCCAATGTGCAGCATTCCGTCCATCATCTTGTGTGTTTTGCATAGCACTACTTAGAGTCAAGGGAGCATATCATGGGTGGTGCATGGGTGTTCCCATGCAACCACCCAGGGTTTGTGATGTTAAACACTATTAACTTTGAAAGGTTGACAAGGTTTAGTGTAAGAAAATAGCACCCATTTGAAATAGGTGCTATGAAGGAGAAATACTTTCATTTCTCTTTTCTTTTCCAACTTTGTATGTGTGCTGCACTGTACAGAACACATAGAAAGTGGGAAAACGTTTAACGTTAGTCTGAGGGTAGTATCTTGTACTGGAAGGCTATCCTTCCAGTACAGAACCTATGCCAGACTAACGTAGACACTCTGCACTATGGTGCAAAGGTGTGTGCATGGCGCACAGCAGCTAATTTCAGCACCAATGCTAGGGAGAGGGGATGAGAGTGCCATATTTCTGTAAATATGGCACTCTCCAAATCTCATCTTCTCATGTAACACAATACAGCACAGCTTTTTTGCCTGCTGCGCTGCGTTCCATGAGATTTTAGTAAATCTGCCCCTTGGTATACTAATTTAATTTTTGAAATAGCTTAGTATATATATTTAACAATCATAAACTCTTAAACAACACTTACACTCACTGGATGATGTCATCAGTAATGTCATTTGAGATGTCATCAGTGATGTCAATGACCAAGTCATGCATGATGTAATATGTGAGGTCATAAGCAGTGCATTGCAGGGCGTAAGTATAGTTAGCTCACGTAACTATAGCTGCTGAATTTCACTGGTTTTGTATGAGTGAAATCTCAGCCTAACTATAATGTCCCAGTAATCGTTGTTTTTTTCTGTGAATTTCTAAGTTTTTTTAAAATCTATTTCCTAACTATAATGTCCCTGTAACCTTTGGTTTTTGTAAGTGAATTTCAATGTTTTGTAATTCTATTTCATAACTAGAACATCCTTGTATTATTTTTCTATAACTTATAACTACAAAGTAGATTATAACCATAACACTAAACACATTACTATCTAATAGACTCTATAATAGCATGTATAACTCCCTTACTATCTCTATAATTCAGTGTATAACTCTCAGTGGAATCTGTGACTGCATGCATCACTGTATAAGTAAGTCTCTCATTAACTGTTTAAGTATTTCAGTGTATTTTTGAGATGGTGCATCAGTCTATCAATGGTTGTGTAACAAGCTGCTTGACTATCTCAGTGCATCTATTACTGGCTACATCAGTGTCACAATGAATCTGTGATTTGGTTGCATGAGTCTCTCAGTCAATCTGTGAGTAGATGCATGAGAGCCTTTGTGCATTTGAAACTAAGTATATGACTGTCTGACTGGATCTGTGAGTAGATACATAAGTGTCTTAGTGCATGTCTCAGTAGGTGAGTAAGTGGGTGCATGAGTGTGAGTGGGTCGGTGATTGAGTGCATAAGTCTCTCAGTGGGTCTACGACTGGGAGCGTGAGTGTCTGAGTGGTTCTGTGAATGAGTGCGTGGGTCTCTGATTGCAACTCTGAGTGCGTGCATGAGTCTCTAAGTGTATGAGTGACTGGGTGCATAAGTCTCTGAGTGGGTCTGTGAGTGGGTGTGTGAGTGACTGGGTATGTGAATGTCTGAGTGTCTCTGTGAGTGGGTATACGAGTGACTCAATGGGTCTGTGAGTGAGAGCATAAGTCTCTGAGTGAGCGAGTGAACAGGTACATGTATGAGTGTCTGAGAGGGTCTGTGACTGGGAGGGCAAGTGTCTTGGTGGGTCTGTGAGTGGAAGCATAAGTGTTTGAGTGGGTGTGTGTGTATATTCTGAGTGAGTCTATGCATGGGTGTGTGAGTCTCTGAGTGTATGAGCGAATGACTGAGTGCATAAATCTCTGACAGGATCTATGTCAGAGTGTGTGAGTGACTGTATGAGTATGTGAGTGGGTGTATGAGTGCCTGAGTGGATCTATGAGTGGTGTATGAATGTCTCAGTGGATCTGTCAGTGGGTGTGTGAGTGTCTCTGTGAGTTCATACATATGTGTGTGAGTGCGTCTGTAAGTGGGTGTGTGAATCTCTATGTGGGTCTGTATATGGGTGCATGACTCTCCAAGTGAGTCTGTAAGTGGGAGCATGAGTATCTGAGTGGGTCTGTGAGTGGATACATGACTGCCCCGGTGGGTCTGTGAGTGGGTGTAAGAGTCTCTAAGTAGGTATGAAACTGTGCACATGAGTCTATGAGTGGGTCTCTAAGTAGGTGCATGAGTCTCTGAGAGGGTCTGTACATGGGTTCGTCACTCTCTGAGTGAGTCTGTAAGTGGGTGCATGAGTACCTGAATGGATATGTGAGTGGGTGCATGAGTATCTGAGTGAGTATATGACTGGATGTATAAGTGTGTGAGTAGGTATGTGAATGGGTCTATAAGTGTCTGAGTGAGTTTGTGAGTGCATACATGAGTCTGTGACAGTGACCGGCGAGTGTGCACAATATGTTCATATTTTTTTATATTTTCACCAATACTTGTGGTGATGCCACGAAAGTCGCGATGTCCCTGCGATGCTACATTGGGGGGCCGCACTGGCAATCACAGTATCGCAAATATTGCGTCCGATCAAAAAAGTAAATTTTGGACACATAACTTGTGGCACTAATACCACCATTTCTCAGACATGGCGCCAGAGTATCTCCACTCTGGCCACTTATCTTAGCTTTCACAGAAAATTTCAACCCAGGTAACCATTCCCCGAACGATAAAATGGCAGCCGCAACTTTCTTTTCAGGTTGCGTCAGGCCAATCACAGCATTCCTGCTGGCTCGCTTTAGCGGTTTACCTCGAGCACACCGCAATGTCACTGGGATCACTGTGAAACCACCACAACTTTCTGTTAAGGTTGGTTCAGCCAATCAGAGCATCCCCGCTTTCGCAGTTTACCTCAAACACGTCACAATTTCACTGCGATTACCGTGAAACCGCCATGAAATATCCGTGACCAGAGATATCACTAAGGGCCCGATACTGACCTCGCTCGGAAGGGCTCCTGACGGCATCTGTCATGAGTGAGTCCGAGTCGCGAGTGCGATTTCCGACCGGCTCGTACCGCCGTACAAGCGAGCGAGTACGATGTGAATATTGCCTCGCACTCCGAGCGACTCGTACCCGTCAGCGAAGCCCTCCGGACGACTACAACATGGCCGACTCGTGCAGCGCAATGGGCCCGATTTCCGAGCGACCAAGTACGATGCACATGTCGAGCAGCCGGATCGACTCGGAACCTCCGACACGAAAAAGCTCTGGGAAGCGGACTTCGACTGGTCCCCCCTACACATGCATGTACGGTGCAGGGGACCCCGACTCCTCCCCATGACAGGGGGTGCCCTTTTCCGCGACATACTTTTTTCTCAATAGAAGTCTATGTACGCAATGTACAACAGGCTCCCATTGACTTCAACGGGGCTCCGAGCGACCCGAGTCCGTCAGCGCGTGCTTGCTTCGTACTCAGGCGTTCGGAGTCCAGGAGCACGAGTCGGTCGGAAAGCTCTACGGGACCGAGGCGGCCGTAGGGCTTTCCGAGCGAGATCGGAATTGGGCCCTAAGTTGTTTTCATTTCACAAAAACTACTGAACGGATTTGCATCAAATAATAAACAGCACAATCTGCATAACAACATTTACCTTTCTGCCAAATTTGGTATGACCAGCGGTTCGGTCTGTAGGTTCAACAATGCGTTCCTATGGCAATTAACATTACATGTACATATATATATTGAGGAAGAGAGAGAATATGTAACGGGTAACCACTGGCAACCAGTAGCGGCTCCTCGAGGGAGTGCTGCGGGGCGGTGGGGTGGAGTGGGGGAGGGGCAGGGTGGGGGGTAGTAAACTCCGGAATACGGCCGAACGGAGTTGAGTAAATAAATAAATAAATAAAATGAATTACATTGCGCGCTGCATTGCCGATTTGGCGTTGCAGCGCGCGCAATGTGATTCGTTTTATTTATTTACTGAACTCAGTTCAGCCGTATTCCAGATTTTACTACCCCCCATCCTGCCCCTCCCCCGCCCCGCCCCACCGCCCTGCAGCACTCCCTCGAGGAGCTGCTACTGCTGGCAACCATGTATTCTGGTCCAATATTACCATTGAAGGGGGTTCTGGTGACACTATAAATCACAAGGCTAAAGGCAGAGTGGTTTAAAACTGTCACCAGAAACGAGAGATGTCAATAAAGGACCATAATACATGCTACACATTATGCATTTTTTAAGTTGTGTGTTCTTTTGTGGAACTTAGCTTAAAAAGTTGTTTTCTTCAAAGTGCAACTAACAGCAGGAACTGGTTGGAATTAAAACATTTATAAATGCCTTTCCTGAATAAATTGTTGAAAAACAATGGTCTGTGGTGAGGGCCAGTGAATGTATTCAATTCTGTACCTGCAGAACTCTGTTGACATATTAAATGAGGACTTACTAGCCCTGAAGAAGTTTCAAATGCTGTCAACAAAACAAGGCTGTGCCGCTGATGAAAAATAAAAAATGTAAGGCTATTTTTGTTACAAGCTCTGGTGTAGTTTGTACATTTTGGAAATATGGGGACTGAATGAACTCAAAAATATGGTCTTCGATGGATACTGGGACACATACTTTGTTCTTGAGTGCACCCTCAGTATATCAAATAAATAAATTTTTTGATACCTTGTCTCACAGCTGGGCTCAGGATGGTTTACACCATTTTGCTGAGGACAAAGGTGAACATTCAGGTAGTGCATTGATAGTTTCCACAACCGCTGTTTTTATGTTTGTAATTAATCACACATTTATGATGTGGTAATAAGGAATGCTGTTCTTGAATCTGGAAGTAGGAGTCTAAGCCTAGGGCAGTCATCACTGTCCCAGCTCCACTCTTCAATAATAGAAAAGGCTGCCTTCCAACAATGGTTTGTTGTAGTTTGAAGATAAAGAATAAATATAGAACGAGAACTTGGAAGTTCAAACAGGTATATTGAGGGATCTCCATACACATTTATTGCTTCCTCTGTTAAGAACTAAACATATGAAGAGGGTTATTGTATACTTCTGTCCTGCACTCTGACTCAATCTTGCTTCCACCTCCCCAAAAACAGAACATCTGCCAAAGAGGAGGACCCCTGATATTTCTCCTGTTCTCCCCTTTCCATCATATTTTGAGATCTGTTCATGAGTCTCTTAGTAGATGATGACAAAATAAGCAAGTCAAGAGTCCTCTCTTTGCAAAAAGCATTTAGCCGCTCATTTCTATAGGGCAAGTGGCTTGTTCAGTGTGACTAGCAGCATCACTTCTGGGGAAGTCATTTTCTGCAATGTCATAGGGTCAAAAGTCATGCCTTACAGCTCAGCTCACTCCACAGTGGGAAATTTGGAAATTGACTCCTCTGTATACAGTTAGAATAGGCAACTATGTTGCCTCTATAAATATTGCTTACATGTTTGTCCACATTCCTTTGGTTTAGCAGTTAGGCACACCCAAAAATGCCCCCAGCAGCACTCTTTCATGCAAAATTTGTGATTGTGGAAATTCCAATCAAAGTACAATGCATTAGGCATGTTCCATAAAGGAAGAAAATCCCCATTCTAAGACTGGTAGCAAAAGGTGTCAGTTGGAACCCATAAAGGGTTCAAGTACGAAAGACAGTGAGATCAAGCATAAAGCTCAACATATCCAAATATAATCAATAAAAGAAGAACTTCCCATAAAGGGACATTCATGAAACTCAGTAAAGTCTCAAAGCAATAAGTAATGGGGCAGGGAAAATGCACAGCAGCAGGAGCAACTGTAATCAATGGCAATGGGTAAAATGGTATGGAAACAAAAAAGTATAATGGCGTAGGAACACATAATAGGAACACATACTATTATAAAGGGTCAAAATCAAGGTTGCAGATAGTGTTGCATCTTCTCCTCCTCTCGTCCAATCATCTTTCAAGGTTCTTTCTGGGAACAGGTTCACTCCTTGGTTTCTCACATGAGATACCATAGAGTTGCAGATAGTAACCTTCGAGTATGCAACTTTGTTGTTTTGAAATCCAAATACACATGAGGTTTCTTTTCTTTAAACATACCTTCCCACAAATGGAACTACATTTCTTTCCTTGCAATAAAGCAAATTGTATGTTAGCTTAACAATGGGCAATGTAGAAATAAATATATTTAAACAAAGGAGGGACGGGAAGCCAAGTTTATGAGGTCCTGCACACAGGCTCCGAAGGAAGGTAAAGTGTAAAGGGAATGTGCAGTTCCTATCTTGACATGGGGGAAGACAGGTCTTTCTTCATGTTGCCCTCACACACCCCGAGAGATGTCATGCTTCATCATCGGGTGTTTGCCCCTCATCAGGCCGGCACTGCAATGCCTGACGGGCTCCCGGAATCGGGGCTCTTTTTCGGGGATCTTTTAGAAGAAGCCGTTAGGTGTGTGCGGGTGTGGGAGCTGGGTAGTGCACGCGAGGTGAGATAAGTAAAATAGGTCTGGAGCAGTCCTACCGGGATCAATTATTTAATGTATTAGGTAGCTCTAGCCTAGATAAAAACTGTGCGTGTGCCCCTATGTGGAAATAATGTTCCTAAAGGGCTAGGTGTATGGTCAACATGTTTCGTGCCCAGTATGCCCCTAGCGGGTCAAATGGCACTTCATCAGGACCGAAAACTACGTGTGAAAAGTGCACTACCGTCTGGTGTCGAATTTTATGGTATAGATTACCAGAAACGGTAGGGGTGCCCTAGTAGACTTATACTGGGGAGTACCGTAGACCCCTAGTATCAAAGTCCAAGGCTAACGGGGGTAACCAGAGCACATCGTTGCTCCGGTTGAGGTGTAGGCAGTCAACTAGCGATCGTCCTACCCTTGCTCCGGAACCCCAATGTAGAAATAAAAACATCTGTATTAATGAAAGAACATAATCTTCAAGGTTTTATTCTTGGGGAAACAAGACAAGTATGTTAAAAGAAAATGCATTCAATTTATTGTGCTACTTCCATGTGGACAATTAATCATTATTCTACTTAATAATACATTCTAAACATGCATTTTTCAATTCTTCTCTGTATAAGAAGAAACGTTTTTCAAAGCAGTGAGTAACAATAGTTTAGATCATGAAAAGTTCAAGAACTTAACATTCAATGCTGCATCTGCACATTGTCGTTGAACCACACTCTAAGCAATGCTGTTTAAAACATTTTAAAGGCCAGGTATATGTAAGTATGGCTAGTTATTACATTTGCACTTAATAAAATATACATTTTGTTCATTTTAAAATCTGCACTTTAATATCACCTTATCAATATTAAAGTGGTATGAATGGCAGAAAGGCAGGGGCTGCTCCTCCTCAGGAGCGAAGGAGCCTCACCCCGCCTGCTGCGGGCGCAGCAGGCAAACACAAATAAATAAAATGGCATTTCAATGCCATTTTATTTATTTGCCTTCGCACGGCTCGCGCTGTGTACAGTGTGAGGGTGAGGGCGGGCTGAATCTAGCAAATGCAGGATTACAGCACTGGTCTACGGTGCGCATGACAGATTGGCTTGAGGTCTACAGCCGTCCCACCTGACATGTGCAGTGTAGACCCAGCAATTGCTGGCACAGGCCCCCAGCCTCAAAATGAGCACTGGGTGAGACTGCTCCCATCAATCCTGGGCTGCTTTCACAGCATGAAAGCAGCTGCAGGATTGGATGGAGTTCTGTTACAAAAGTAGGAAGGAAGCCCTTCCTTTTCCTGCTTGTGGAGGGGAGAAGTGCTGCAGCGGTCATGAACTAGCTCGAGTTTATGGTGAGTATCACCTTCACGCCCGACCATCTTTTATTGAAGGCAGCCGCCACTGCAGAAAGGATCAACATGTGATGTCATCAAAAGACAACGGACCTGGGATGTTCCTTTCGCTTCCCCAACCATTTTAATTACTAGATATCCCAGTTCATAGTTCAGCTATAAATTACCCATCGTCGTGATCTCAGGCCAGTGCCCATGCTTTCTCGAGTTAAACTGATATTGCAAACCCATAAGCAGACTTACTAGCTTTCAGAACTGATTACCAATGCACCTTTGGATATTAGAAGTTGCCTGTAGTCTGTGTGCAACTCAACTCCTACCTGTCATTGTTTGTACTTCCATTTGTTTGTCTCCTCCCTTAAACTAGTTTCTTAGTTCAAAAGACACAGCGTGACATAACTGTACTGATCTTACAATGTTTGCTCAGAGGACCACAATCCCTCACTCTAATGGCACCTTCAAACTGATTCTGTGTACCTTCAGCACAGCCCGTAAGGACACATCTTTTAAATTAAACCTCCTTTACCCTTCTTAAATTGCCCGTCTTAGTTCACGCTTTCGGGATAGATTTCCTTTTTGCTAGGTTACTTTCTGAGCTCTTCGCTTTGCTTTCCCAAATTAGATCTGTACCTCTCATGCTCCTTATTACAGTGATTCTTCCCTCTAGTTCTACATCAGGTTAATGTGGCATGTTCTCTGGCCTTTTCTTTTATTGCATTGCAGAAACAGATCACATTCTAGCTTCCCCTCACTGGCACATTGAAGCATTGAACCTATATCTGCAAGTTTAAGGATTGTCTATTTGGTCATGTGGTGTGCAGGCCCTGCAGCATGAGAGATGTATCTTTTTCCATTTAGAGTACAGTGTCTTAGTTGGGCAACATATTAAATCAGCCTCTCTCATTTTTTCATCCAGCCTATTTACAGCTACTGTGACATTACACTGGTTTCTCTTCCTTTTCACAGTCATCAAGAGGCGTGTCTATGTCCTGGAGACATCCAACTGCCTACGGAATAAAATATTTTTATAATCCTTCTCCTCCAGGTTCACCTCTATCTAGAATCCAGCCCAACAAAGCAGCCGGTCAGACTGTAATAAAAGCCATAAGATATTAAGTAGTGTGGGAGGTTTGCAAAGGCTAAAATGACAGAGGAGATTTGTAATTAATAAGTAAAACATTACTACTGCATCTTTTCCTGACCCCAGTCTTTATATCACAAGGATCGACCTAAGCAATTACAACCAGCATCAACATCCTACTAAAGCATTCAATCAGAAAATAGGAAAGACCAAACCTGGAAGGAAAACACAGTCCCCTGGACAAGGTGATATCAGCAGGAATTAACCTCACAAAGCAAATGGAGAGCATAGAAAGCCAAGGGCAGTCACTGGCCATAGAACCAAATATGTACATCCAGTGAACTGTGGAAAGAAAGCCAGTAGTGACCACAAGGCAGACGCATTAAGACTAGTAGGCAAAGCTAATAATACCCCTCACTGAGTATGCATACCCAGGCCAGATCCCAACTATTGTCAGTCCTGATTCCAGTTAACTTCTATTGCCAAGAAATGTCTTATATAATCCCTAAACTGTCCCCAAAATTCTATTTATTCTAGGCATGAAAAAAGACACATATGAACTTGGCCGGATTCAGTCATTTTACACCTTAGGCAATCAAATTTAATTTAAGATACATGTTTGGCGATTTAGCAGAGGCGTGATATGTTCGATTGATGATCAGGGGCGGACAGCAAAACCTGGCATTAAAAAGGGTTTAATTTAGTATGCTTATAGATATTGGCCAAATATTAATATGAATGTATTCCCCCTCAGATACCCATTGAGTAGTGAAGTAATTTGCCCAGTTCGGATTGGTCGACTGTTGTTTTTAATCAAGTTGTGTTACTACTTTAGTTGAATAGTCTGATGAATATATACCCTCTAAGAACTGGTGTGTGGACTAGATAATTTGTTTTTCAGGTTGTTTTGAAAAAATATCTGCTTCAATGATAATGCTGAATTATATGGATTTGATACTTGGTGTCTAAGAGCAATCTATCAATTGTTTTAAGACCCTGATCTTTGTCCCTCATGTTTTGTAAATGATTTATATGGTATGCTATGTTTACAATGGTAACTTTACAGTGCATGTAAGTTAGTAAGATTTTCTACCTTAAAACTGCTAGTATTTGACTTCACAGGTAAGCATTTTATTATTACATTTTATCATCAAAATGTATTATTCATTTTTATTATATTTAAATTTAATAAAATGCCAGTATTAAAATATATGTCATTTGAGATGTCATCAGTGCTCGAATTTTATAAAATTTTGAAAGATACATTGATTACTGCTTTTCTTGCATTATGTAACGAAATTATTCAAGGGGAAGATGTTCCCTCCTCTTGGAATACTACTAATATTATTGTTTTCCCAAAAGGAAACCAATAGACGATATGAGCTCTTATCGGCCCATATCGCTGATTAATGCTGATGCAAAACTTTTTTCCAAAATTCTCGCATCCCGACTGGCCCCAGTTATTCATCTTTTAGTCTCGGAATAGCAGCATGGTTTTGTCCCTGGTAGAGACACGGCTGCGCATATTAATACAGCGATCGCTGCGTTTGATGTTTCTGGCCAATTAAGTCAGCAGTTTGGGATGTTGATGTTGGACACTGAGAAGGCCTTTGACCGCGTAAACTGGGGAGCTTTATGGGCGACAATGTCAGCAATAGGTCTCGGTCAAAGGTTTATCTCGGCGGTATAGAAACTGTATAGGAACCCAATAGCTGCAGTTAAGCTTAATGGCTATTCCTCATCTTTCTTTGCTGTCCAAAGGGGTACGCGGCAGGGCTGTCCGCTATCCCCTTTATTGTTTGCTCTTTATATCGAGCCTTTTATTAAGCATCTGCTACGCAATGCTGAGATTTCTTCGGTTCCTCTTAATGGGCTGGAATTAAAACTAACCGCATACGCGGATGATATCGCAATTTTTTCTACTAGTTCAGTAACCGCTCTAGCCGAAATTACACAAGAGGCCCAGCGATATGGTTCTTTTTCCGGGTATAAACTAAACTTGAATAAGACACAGACGATTTTAAATTTCCAACTTGAAACGCCCCAGCAACATTAGGGGTTACAAGAACGGCAATATATTTGGGAGTCTGTCTTAGTAGCCAAGTTGATGAGGTGATCACATTAAACTATGAGCCACTGCTGAAAAAGGTGGTGGCAAAATTGCGATGTTGGCACCGGCTTCTCCTTAGCATATACAAGAGGTGCAATGTTGTTAAAATGAATATTCTTCCGAAGTTTTTGTATTTTTTTTCGTACGATCCCCCTAAGGGTGCCGCTGACGTTTTTAAGCGTTTAGATGGTGCCATTGGTAGCTTTATTTGGGGCTATCGGCGCGCAAGGAGAGCCATCCGGTATATAAAACTATCATACAAACAAGGTGGCTTTAAACTCCCAGATTTTAAATTGTATTTTTGGGCTGCATTTGCCGGTCGAATACAAAGTTTACTTAAGGGGCCCGATACTAGTACCATTTGGCTCTCATACCAGCTGGCCTGCGGGCTAAATACTGGGTTTTTGTTGTACAAAACGTCTGACCCTAATTACTATAAGCGGGTTCGATTCAAGGTAGTCAGGGACATTACCAGGATATGGCATGAAATTTGTAAGGAATATACATTACCAGATCTGCATGCATGTACTGCATTATGGGAAAATCCCATGCTGCCTAACATATTTCACGACTATGCTGGGCAAGAGTGGCAGCGTAAGGGTATAGCACAGCTCGGCCATCTGTATGATGGACAAGGATTCCGATCTTTTTTTATCCTTGAAAGAAGAATTTGGGTTGTTACAGACCCATTTTTTACAAGTATTTGCAAGTAAGGGATTTTTTAATTCGCGGTCGGGGCCTATTAGAGCTATCCAATCCTTCTGAGGTACTATCTGTATTTTTTCATAGTACAGGCCGAGGAACTATTGGCAAAATGTATCAGAAATTTATAGCAGCTGTTAGTGATGACGGCATACAGATAGCAGCTAAGCTAAGTCAGATTTTCAATCTTAATATAACTAAAGAGGAGGTACAGGAATCTCTGGAAATTATAGACTCTGCAGTGACTTCAGTTAATCTGAAACTTCAGCAATATAGAATTATATTTATGCTTTATTATACCCCAGAGCGAATCTCTAAGTGGGCTAACACTCAATCAGCTGCTAAGTCATATTGTCCGAAGTGTCAAGAATATGCTGCAGATCTGCGTCATATGTTCATTACCTGTCCAATGCTGAATACATTTTGGTCTGATGTAACCCTCGCGCTTGCAACACTGGTTGGTCATGATAACCAGATTTCAGAGAAGGAGATAGTGCTAGGGGTATTCTCAGAGTGGGGTTGTCTCACGAAATCACTTGCTTCAATCATTTTGGCAGGCGCCCGCTTATGTATTGCTCGATCTTGGATTCAAAGAGTGAGTCCAAATATAAATGAATTTTGGGTCTTACTAAGGAAATTTACGAAATGGAAATAGCATTAGCCAAAGCCAGAGGTCCGCGCTCTTGGTTAAAATTTAAAGGTTGTGGTCCAGTCTTCAATGGGACTAAGAATCTATGGTATTATTTCTATAATTGTCTCCCTTCACTTTATATTTGTGGTAATCGTAAATGGATATGTCTATAATTTTGTTCTGCTCTTTGTGTTCTCATGTGCTCTGTTAATGATCATTGGTATCTTATTTCTGTTTTTTTGATGTAACGTATCTATACATGTGGCTAAGAAAACGAATAAAAAAATGTTTTTAAAGAGATGTCATCAGTGATGTCATCAGTGATGTCACTGACCATGTCATGAGTGATGTAATATGTGACGTCATCAGCAGTGCATTGCGGGGGCGCGAGTTATAGTTAGCTCAACTAACTTTAACGGCCGAATTTCTCTGGTTTTGTACAAGTGAAATGTCCAACTAACTATAACGTCCCTGAAACCTGTGGTTTTTTTCAGTGAATTTCTAAGGTTTTTTAAATGCTAATTTCTAACTATAACGTCCCTGAAACCTATGGTTTTTTCAGTGTATATATATATATATATATATATATATATATATATATATATATATATATATATAAATATCCACAAACAGTCTACAGGCAAAGGGGCCCCCGACCCTACAGGGCGGCCTCAGAACAATGGGTCCGGAGCAGCCCATCAATTGACTTTCCAAAAAACACGATGAGGCCCAATACCGGAGTCAAAGCATTTTAATTGCAGGCTCAGCAGCGCAGTAAGTTTCTCCTTTTCCTTACGCGTTTCGACAGCAATGTCTTGATCACAGGTGGAGTTTAAAGTGGAAAGTGCATTTGTGCACGCCTATTTATTTAAAAAGTCACATGACAGTCTTTGAAAAATACAGTCCCCATAATGCATGTTACTTGGTGGTTGTGAAGTAATGGATGGAGTCTGATTACATCCATATGCTTTTTCAGTGAAAAGTTCGATTTTTTCATCATATATATATATATATATATAAGGGTTTTAAAATTAATAGGGTTGCGACCCCTTTGTTTTTCACTGAGTAGTTCAATGTTTCTGACTGATTCACAAAGGTATGTAAAGGTATGAAGCCTTCCTTATGCAGTCTGACAGAAACAATTCTTGATGTAAAATGCTCACCCCTATTTGATGAGTTTCTTAAAAGATTGAGCCACCTGAGGCAAAAGCTCTATACTTGAAATTTCGATATGATATTTTACCTATGAACAAGTTTAGGAGTAGTTGGAGCACTCAGTCATGAAAATCCCCAAAACAAACATGTTCAACCTGCACATTCCCCCTCGAAACAGTAGCACATTTTATGTTTTTTGCCCAGTGTATGCTGATATTAGGAAATCTTGGTTGGTCCCTGTGTGCAGAAAATTGGGAGTGGGAAACTTTGTAATTGACCTTAAAATGTTAACGACAGACAATACTGATCTATTTGTGTGTGCTGTGGCAACATATTTGCACAAATCATGGAGGTTAAGACACAAGTTCTGTGCAGTATAACTAGGCTTTGAGATCATTTGAATGGACCGATGATTAATATATATGACTTTGCCACATTTCAACATGCTTAAGGCAGTTAACAAGTAGTTTGATCTTGCACATGTATGACAAGATTTAGTTTTGGTATGTGATGTGCAATAAGATGAATAGAATTGTATTTACAGATGGGCAAGTTCCACTCCCGCCTTGTTCTATGGTTGGCTACATATTTTTTATTCTTTTTAAACTATTGCTGCTAATGCAAATATTTTATACTGTTACTTGAATTGTGGCTTTTGCACAATTGTTCTTTGCAATTTACCTGTATGTATGATGGATAATTATAAGCTGTGTTTTTATGAAGATCTTTTATGGCCGCAATTGGCTGAATTAAAGATTTAATAATAATAATAAATACTTCCGTACTTACAAATACTTTTGTGACTTGCCCCATAATTTATACACAAAGATAACTAAAAAAATATTAGGAAAAGGATATTTAATGGATAGAATGGTTGTACAGCATTTGAGGTGATCACGTTGTGTCTGGGAGGTGCTTCACATGGCCATCTGTAGTTATATTTCTGGAAATTACAATTGTTAAATGTAATAAGTTTACTCTAATGTTATCCTATGGGAGAGGTAGACCTTGCAATAGTAAAAAAACGAATGTAAGTGTTTTTCACTACCTGGTCATGTAAGTCTTAAAGTTATATGTCCTATTACTTAAATACATTGCATCCTGCCTTATGGGCTCTTTAGGGTCTACCCTAGGGGTAACCTTTATGTATTAAAAGGAAGGGTTGGCCTAGCAAAATGTTTACTTTGCCAGGTCAAAATGGCAGTTTAAAACTGCACAAACACAGGCTGCAATGGCCGGCCTGAGGTACTTTTAAAGTGCTACTTAAGTGTATGGCACAATCATTGCTGCAGGCCCATTAGAAGCATTTAGTTTACAGGCCCTGGGCACTTTACTAGGGACTTACATGTAAATTAAAATTGTCAATTGGGTGTAAGCCAATTCTACCATGTTTTAAGGAGAGAGCACAAGCCCTTTAGGACTGGTTAGCAGTGTTAAGGAGTGCAGAGTCCTAAAAGTCAACAAAAACAGGTTTAGAAAATGGTAGAGTGAAACCATAAAGTCTGGGGATGACCCTGCAAGAGTCCAACAGTTAGTCAAAAATTCCTCAATTACAACCTTAAGCACCAAGGTAACAAAAACCGACTCTACAGGTGACATAATATGGCTTCTAGAATCAGTAACCCTCACCTTTAAAAGTGAAGCCCTCTACAGTATGGTAAAATTAAATCTTCATGGCATGCAAAATAGGTTACTAAAAGGAAGTATACAAATGGTCCAAAAACTAAAGCTTACCTCCAAAACATTCTCATTAACCTGAAAATCATTCACTCCTCAAGTAGTAACTTCATCACGATATGCAGAGTCACCTGCCAGCAAAGTACAGTAGGATGCCTCTGACAAAATGAGTGCCCTGTTAAACTATCAAACTTTGAATCAATTTGATCCTACACCAGCCTTTCCATAGTCTGTGACCCATGGAGCTACACCTGTAGGTGTACCATAACTGTATGTACAAGAAATTAAAACCTCTTCTGGGATATGGATTTCACACATACAAAACCATACAATTTCACCAGTTATAGTTACCTTAGCAAACTATAACCTACGCCCTCACAATGCACTGCTTATGACCTCACATATTACGTCACTCATGACATGGTCAGTGACATCATTGATGATATCTCAAATGACATCACTGATTACATCATCTAGTGATTCTAAATGTTTTACAAAAGTTTATGGGTGTTAAACATATATACTAAGGTACCACAAAAGTTGAATTAGTATAGTTTGTGTACTACAAAAGAGTGATTCTATTTTTAAACATAGATTATGTGAGTGTCTGTGTAACTATGTGTATCTGTGGGGGAGTGGGTGTGTGTGTATGTGGCTGTATGCATGAGTGTGTGACTGGCTGTATGGGTGAACAAGTGGGTCTTTGAGTAACCGTATGGGTGAGTGAGTGGGTGTGTAAGAGGTGTATGGATGAGTGAGTGGGTGGGTATGTGATAGACTGTATAACTGATTGAGTGGGTGTGTGAGTGGTATATGGGTGAGTGAGTGCATGAGTGCTATAAGGGTGAGCAAGTAATTGTGTGAGAGGCTGTATGAGTGAGTATGTGATTGTTATATTGACTCTTTAGGTAGGTGAGTACATGTGTTAGTATCTATATGAGTAAGTGAGTGGGTGTGTGCTTATCTGTATGGGTAAGTAAGTGGCTGTGTGAGTGGCTGTATGGGTGAGTGAGTGGGTGTGTGAGTAGCTGTATGGTGAGTGACTCAGTGTTTGAGTGGTTGTTTGGGTGTATGAGTGGGTGTGTGTGTCTGTATGTCTATATGACTATGATTGGCTGTTTTGGTGAGTGAGTGGCTGTATGGGTGAGTAAGTGGCTCTGTCAGTGGCTGTATAGGAGAATAAGTGAGGGTATGAGTAACTGTGTGGGTGAGCATGTAGTTGTGTAACTGGCTCTATAGGTATATAAGTGGGTGTGTGAGTAGCTGCATGGGTGAGTGGTTGTGTGAGTGGCTGTATAAGGGAATCAATGAGTGTGTGAGTGGCTCTATGCATGAGTGTGTGAGTAGTTATATACTTATATGGGTCTGTGAATGGGTATGTGAGTGGGTGTGTGGGTGAGTGAAAGGGTATGTGAGTGGGTCTGTGGATGCTTTCATCAGTGACATCATTTGAGATATCATCAGTGATGTCATCGACCATGTCATGAGTGATGTAATATGTGAAGTCATAAGCAGTGCATTGCGGGGGCATAAGTTATAGTTAGCTCAGGTAAATATAACTGCTGAATTTCTATGGTTTTGTACGAGTGAAATCTGAAACTAACTTTAAAGTCCCTGTAACCATTGTTTTTTTCAGTGAATATGCAGCTTCCTGCATGTGGGAACACTTCTTTTATCTGTTTCCCTGCCTACATCAGAGCGGGCAGGGAAACAGATGAAATATCCACTCCCAGCAAGTGGGAGCAATTTGAAAGCTCCCGCTTGCTGAGAGCAGAGTTAGTGTTTGTTCTCACTTGGCGGGAGCTGTCACAGGTCTCGCCAAGAAAAAGTAAACTGCTACCTCCAGAGCGTGGGCACCTCGAGAGATAGCAGGAGCAGGCCCTGGGGGTGGCAGTCCCAGGGTCAATAATGGCTCCAAAAGGGGGCCATGCGGCCCCCCTCCTTCGAATACCATGGGCAGGCCCTGGGTAGGTGCTGGTCCCTGAGGCGTATATGGCACCCCTCCCATTCTTTAATATGCATTTGGCCCAGGGGTGGTGGTGGACCCTGTGGCCTGAGGGGGGTCCGTGGTGCCCCCATTAGTATTTCTTTAGCCGCAGGAAGCAGTGGTCCCCGGGGCATATGTAAGCTCCAGGAGGGAAGGTACATGTGGCCGCCCTCTTTGTTTTAAATGCAACCCCTCTCTTTAATTTCAGGAAAGACCCAGCGAAGTGGTTGTCCCCAGGGCTCATAAGAGCCTCAGGAGTGAGGCCCAGTGTGCGCCTCTCCTTTACTTTTTTTAATCTGTGCATGCCCCTGGGCCTTGGCCCAACAAGGGTTTTATTTAAACATTCGTGTGACCCCGTGCTTGGTTTCTAAAAAAATTCTGTCACAAATTCACAAATCTGTTGCAATTTTCGTTGCCAATCAAAACAAAAATATATTTTTAGCCCTGGACGGGTGCCTGTGGGACCCCAGCACAAGAGCTATGGGGTCAGGGGATTCCTACCCTGCCCCCTCATGTTTATTTTTACATTTTTCTTGGGACTCGGCTGAGTCTGATTCCTAGGATGGCTGCCAACACTTCCTGGTTGAAGTGTTGGCAGCCAATCAGATCTCTGAACGGGATCAGGAGGACTTGCATGGGGGTCGTGTTCCTATATACACAAATTTGTTTTTCTTTTAAAAGCTCTAAAACTACTGAATGGATTTACACCAAATAACAAAAGTGATGCTTTCCGGATCTACCTTTCTGCCAAATTTGGTGTTTTTCCGTCCAGCAGTTCGGGCTGTAGTCGTGTCTAAAATCTCTTTGGGAATTAACATGGGAAACACACTTTTTTGAGCCCTCTTTTTCTCTGCCCACACTTGACGGATCGCCCCGAAACTTTCCATGCACAACTGGAATCAGTGGTGCACTTTTGTGGGAAACTTTCTTGAAAATTCTTCAAACTGCACCAAAGTTGCAGGCAAGTCAAAAAACGCTTTTCCTACAGAAACTAGGTCCTAACTAAAGCTACCTACTGGTGACCACCATTGGGTAATATTTATATATTCACGGAACAAAACTAAGGTTACAGGGATGTTATAGTTAGGCTCCGATTTCACTCATACAAAACTACTGAAGTTCAACAGCTATAGTTAACTGAGCTCACTATAACTGACAACCCCACAATGCACTGCTTATGACCTCACATATTAAATTCCTCATGACATGGTCAGTGACAACACTGATGACATCTCATATGACAACAGTGATGACATCATCCAGTGAGTGTAAACATTTCGTAAACATTTCTGAGTTAAAGATATATACTAAGCTACTGCATAAGTTAAATTACTATTCTTTTTGTACTATTAAGGAGTGATACTGTTTCTAATATATGTCATCTGAGTGGGACTGTGACTGCATCAGTGTGGGAGTGGGTATCTGGGTGTGTGAGTTGTTGTATGGGTGAATAAGCGGTTGTGTGAGTAACTGTATGGGTAAGTAACTGTGTGAGTAGGTGCGTAAGTGTGTGTGTGAGCGCCTGTATCTGTAACTGTGGTGGCTGTGTGAGTGGCTCTATGGCTGGA
The DNA here is from genome assembly GCA_963921515.1 of Calotriton arnoldi. Classification (NCBI taxonomy): domain Eukaryota; kingdom Metazoa; phylum Chordata; class Amphibia; order Caudata; family Salamandridae; genus Calotriton; species Calotriton arnoldi. The sequence goes on along the minus strand of CAWUFW010005212.1, from coordinate 819,587 downwards.
TGAGTGTGTGTGTGTGAGTAGCTGTATGGGTGGCTGAGTGGCTGTGTGAATGGCTCTATGGGTGAGTGACTGGGTATGTAAGTGGATGTATGGATAAGTGAAAGGCTGTTTGACTAGTTGCATGGGTACGTGAGTGGGTGTGTGAGTGGCTGTTTTGCACAGTAAGTATTTGTGTGAGTGGCTGTATAGATGAGTGAGTGGGCTCATGAGTGATTGTACTGATGTGTGAATGGGTATGTAAGTGGTTTTGTGGATAAATAAATGGATGTGTGAGTGGCTGTATGGGTGAGTGAGTAGCTCTGCTAGTAGCTGTATGACTGTGTGAGTTGCTATATGGGTGGGTGAGTGAGTGGTTGTATGAGTGACTGTGTGGGTCAGTGAATGGTAATGTGAGTAGCTGTTTGGGTGTGTGAGTTAGTGTGTGATTGGCTCTATGGGAGAGGGAGTGGTTTTGTGGGTGTGGGAGTAGCTGTATGGGTCTGTAAGCGGCTGTGTGAGTGGCTGTATGGCTGAGTGGCTGTGTGAGTGTGTGTCAGTAGTTGTATGGGTATATAAGTGGGTGTGTGAGTGGATGTATGAGAGACTGTATGGGCCTTGAGTTGGTGTGCGAGTGGGTCTGTGGATGATGTTACCATTGATGTCATTTGAGAAGTCATCAGTGATGTCACTGACCATGCCATGAGTGATGTAATACGTGAACTCATAAGCAGTGCATTGCGGGGACATAGTTATAGTTAGCTCAGGTAACTATAACTGCTGAATTTCTATGGTTTTGTACGAGTGAAATCTGAGCCTAACTATAATGTCCCTGTGACCTTTGGTTTTTTCAATGAACTTCTGAGGTGGTTTTTAATTCTATTTCCTAACTATTATTTCCCTGTAACCTTTTTTTTTCCCAGTGAATTTCTATGTTTTTAAAAATTCTATTTGCTAACTATAACGTCCCTGTAACCTTTGGTTTTTTTCAATGAATTTCAACTTTGCTTTTACATTTTATTTCTTAACCGTAACCTGTAACCTTTAAAGGTTTGTCTGTTAGTGGCTGCTTGTGTGTCGAAGTGGGTCTGTGAGTGGTTGTGTGAGTACCAGAGTGGGTCTGTGAGTGCGTCTGGAAGTGTCTGAGTGGGTCTGAGAGTGAGTGGATGAGTATCCGAATGGGTCTGTGAGAGCACACAAGATTCTCTCAGTGTGTCTGTGAGTGGGTATGTGAGTGTTTGCGTGAATCTGTGAGTTGGTGTGTGAATCTCCGGGTGGGTCTGTGAGTGGCAGCATGAGCGTGTGAGTGGGTGTATGAGTCTCTGAGTGTGTCTTCCATTGGGTGCGTGAGTGTCTGGGTGGGTCTGTGAGTAGGTGCATGAGTGGGTATGTCAGTGGGTGTGCAATAAAAATAAAGTAGGGGACACACAGGTGCGGGTTCTCATGCCAGCTCACCTGTGATGGTCCTCTTGTCCAGCTTGCCTGCAGTCTGCTTCTCTCTGCTGCTTTCGGTTTTGTGCCTCTCCTGCTCATTTTCTCCTCATTTTGCTGCCTCTTCTCTGCTCACTCCTGCCTTCTATGTTGCCTCTTTCTACTTGGTCTGCCCGGTATTTTGCCTCTTTCTGCTTGCTCTTGACCTTTATTCTGCCTCTTGCTGCTCGTTTTTTACCTCTATTTTGCCTCATTCTGCATATTCTGCTTTTCTATTTTGCCTTTCTCTGCTCGCTCCTGACCTTTATTTTACCTCTTTCTGCTCATTTCTGACCTTTATTCTGCCTTTTTCTGCTAATTTCTAACCTTTATTTTACTTCTTTCTGCTCATTCCTCACATATATTCTGCTTCTTTGTGCTCTTTTCTGACCTTTATTTTGCCTTTATGCTAGTTTCTGACCTTTATTTTGCCTCGTTCTGCTCGTTTCTGATCTTTATTTTGCCTCTTTCTGCTCGTTTCTGACCTCTATCTTGCCTCTTTCTGCTCATTGCTCACCTTTATTCTGCCTCTTTCTGCTCGTTTCTCACCTTTACCTTGCCTCTTTCTGCTTGCTGCTGACCTTTATTTTGCCTCTTTCTGCTAATTTCTGACCTTTATTCTGCCTCTTTCTGCTTGTTTCCCACCTTTATCTTGACTCTTTCTGCTCATTTCTCACCTTTATGTTGCCTCCTCCAGTTAATTTCTCACCTTGATTCTACCTCTTTCTGCTCCCTTCTGACCTTCCCTGGGACCACAGGGGGAGCCTCAAGGCCACCGTGGTCCCAGCCAGCTCTCTGCCTCCTGCGGAAGCCAGCACTGCTACTGCACCCAGGGAGCTGCTGGAAATGCAGTTCCCTGCGTGCAGGAGCAATACTTTCATCTCTTTCCCTGTCCGCATGTCTGTGGGAAGAGAAAGAAATGAAACCTCCGTTTCCAGCAGGTGGGAAAACTTTGACAGCTCCTGCCTGCTGGAACCAGAGTGTTTGCTTTAGCTTGGTTGGAGCTGTCAGCTCCTGCCAAGAAAAAGCAAACAGCTATGTTCTGGGGGTGGGCACCCCAGAACATAGCAGGAGCTGGCCCTAGGGGATGGCGGTCACCAGGGCATGTGTGGCTCCATGAGGGGGGCCACGTGGCCCCTCCTCCTTTACTTTTCAGGGCTGGCCGCAGGGAGGTGGTAGTCCCTGGGGCTCGGAGGTCCGTGCGGTCACCCCATCAATGTTACTTTAGCCTCGAGGAGGTGCTGGTCCCCAGTGCACCCCTCTCCTTTTTTATCAACAAATCCTTGGGAAGGTGGTGGTCCCTAGGGCTCAATGAGCCTTAGGAAGGAGTCCCCGTGCAACCCCCTCCTTTAAAAAAAATATGACCCCGGGCTCTGTCCCACCCGGGGGCTCTAATCACAACAAGCTCAGGAGCCAACGCTTAGTTTTTAAAAAAATGTTGCCGCGGCTCCTTCACATTTCTGAGGCAAAATTAATTTTTTTAAAGTGCTTTTTGTCACTGTCATGGTCACAGGGGAACCCCAGGACCCCAGTTAGTGTATTCCTACCCTGCCCCCCATTTCTGTTTTTTAAACGTTTTTTTAGGGACTCAGCTGAAGCCAAGTCCCAAGATAGCTGCCAATACTTCCTGGTTGAAGTGTTGGCAGCCAATCAGATTTGAGCACAGGGACTGTCGGATCCTCAGAAAATCGATGTCCCTATATATCCAAATTTGGATTTCTTTTAATATCTCAAAAACTATTGAACAAATTTATACCAATTTACCAAAAAGGTCACTTTCTGAACCAACAGCTACCTTTCTGCAAATTTGGTGTAATTCCATTCAGCTGTTCGGGCTGTAGTTGTTTCTAAAATGCCTTTGGGAATTTGCATGGAGAAAACACGTTCTGGCCCCCACACCCATTTTCTTAGCCACTTGATGGACCACCCGGAAACGTTCAACTTTGCCCCTTAATAACTTTGCGCCTGTATGACAAATTTCCACAAAATATTTCAGAACTATTCCTCATTGTACATTGGCGCACAATGGAAGGTTTCGCAGAGATTCGTCAAGGAGGTACAAAGTTAAAGGAGGGGGGCTCAAAACAGATTTGGACTCCAATGAATTTTACATAGACATTTTGTGGCACGCGTAGCCCAAATGCAGTCAGTCGGATTTACTTCAAATTTGGCAGGATTGAAGATTTTAGTGTGCAGATGATCTTTTTTGTGGTGCCGTCAAAAAATGGAAAGTGTTTTTAGAGTTATTATCCTTTTAAGCTTAGTGGTATCTGTGGTTGCTGTAGTTTTGAGGTAATACCGCGGTACCTAGCGATTACGAGTCATTATCTGATTGGATAATGACTGCCTTTACAAAAACTGTAGGCAGCCATGTTGTTTTAAGGCCACTTTGCTGATGTTCTGGCTTAGGGCATTAAATATAGGTATTAGGGTTCATATGTTTTCCTACCTATTATCACTTAATTTATGTGGTAATAGGTAGGGAAACATAATTATACATTTCTATATATTTTTGAAAATGTAATACAGAGTACCAGGTACTGACAAGGTAACTGAAATTATGCAGCTGTGGAGGGCCACATTATGCAGAAAAAAGCAAATTTTGCGGCACATTTTGTGATAGTATTACTTGATTACTTTTTAATTTTTAATGTTATCACGTTCAAGGCATTAGTTGCACTTCATTTGTACCAGTTTAACACCCAAATATAGCAATAAGCTACAGGAAGGTGACAAATCAACTTTGCAAAGGGCTTTCCACTGCGAAGCAACACATGTAGCTGTGTTTTAGTAACTTTTGACCGTTTGAGCTAGAAGCTATTTTATTTTTGTTAAAATCTGCAGATTATGCGGCAGATGATGGATTATGTGGCACATGCAGCAAATCTACTATTATGTTAAAATCACCACAGCTGCACAACCGCATAATTCCAGTGGCCCTGAGCGATCACCCATCAGCAAGGCTTCAGGAACATCAAAACCTGTTGGGTGTCTAACATCCATATGCTGTACTTCAAAGCTGGCATCACGCAATAAATTATTACTGTACACTGCTGGAGTTTGCGTTATCTCTCTGAGGATGTATTGGTATTCAGAGGAGTGCTTCAATATTATGTGTGGGTTGCCTCACCCGACCGTGCACCACTACAGGTAGGACTCCAATGTTTTGATATATATATATATATGTGTGTGTATATGTATATATATATATATGTGTGTATATGTATATATGAAAAGATAGCTTCACGCATGGAATCCAGTCACATCCACCTGACAGGGTTGGTGCAGAGTCACGAGTACGGGTCCCGTGTTGAAATCATAAAGGCTTTTAATCTCACTGTAACTGACTGCTCAGGTGTGCAGCAGCAGATCACGTTATATAGATTTTTGTTGTTCTGCAATCGAGGATTTGGATATTCATTATAATGACAGACTGTCTGTACTTTATTATGAGGTTTTGTTTATTGTATGTGTAATCTTTAACATGAGGATTGTCGCATACGGCCACTTGGCCGGCAATATTTATTTTATTTTATTTGCACCTTGTACAGGTACATCAGTCACTTGACTGGTTATGAAACTGTTGCTGTCACAATATTTGCCACTTGGCTTGTACATATGGTACCAACTAACCCTGACATGTGATTAATGGGACCAGGGTGCTCCATCAGTAGTGTGCCAACGGGCTATCACCATGGATTAAATATTGGTTTATTATAGTTTAATTAATTTATGTTTGTTAAAGAATAATTATTGTGACAATCCATTTTGTAATTGAAGGATGCTATAAGTGATCTTTTATGACAAACTAGTCTGTTTTCCAATCCCTCCGAGCTCCAGACAACATGGTGCTAATGTGTGTTTTTTCACTTTTCATTAACCTGTGAGGTTATTTCTTAAGTTGTTTGAGTAATAATGGTAACAGGCTGTGAAGAAGACCTTTTCAGGTTGAAACGCGTTGCCAATAAACTTTATTGACTATGGAAATTGTGTGCGGTCTTGCGCCTCTCTGAATCTGTGGGAGGCGTGCCTTTGTGATATATATATATATATATATATATATATATGTGAAATCCAAATGCCCTTGAGCAGCGGGAGAGCACTCGACGGCGTTCTTCTCATTCAAAGGCTCGCTGCAGCTCGCCTCCCTGCTTCCTGTGATAATAGGATAAAGCCGACGCGTTTCGAGGCATTGCGCCTCTTTTCTCAGGCTGACAGGAATACACCGTGGGCTCACCATTGACTCTCTTTTATTAGCAATTTGACATCATCGCACTTAGTAGGCGTGACAACACTAGCCTAATGGCATGCTGGAACTTGTAGTCCCCAATGGTGAGTATCATTATTCTCCTATAGTAGGTACAGTGTATTGAAGTCTCTTAACTCCTTTATTTCCTTAGTAGGATGGAATGCAGGAAAAGCGGGCTTTGTTTTGCGCATAAGAGCGCCGTGCCTCATGATGTGGAACAGTTCCACTCCACAGCCTTTTCATTTGATTATGGAAAATGGTGCTTCTCCCCACGGCAGGAGCCGCCGTGTAAACATGTGAAATCCAAATGCCCTTGAGCAGCGGGAGAGCACTCGACGGCGTTCTTCTCATTCAAAGCCTCGCTGCAGCTCGCCTCCCTGCTTCCTGTGATAATAGGATAAAGCCGACGCGTTTCGAGGCATTGCGCCTCTTTTCTCAGGCTGACAGGAATACACCGTGGGCTCACCATTGACTCTCTTTTATTAGCAATTTGACATCATCGCACTTAGTAGGCGTGACAACACTAGCCTAATGGCATGCTGGAACTTGTAGTCCCCAATGGTGAGTATCATTATTCTCCTATAGTAGGTACAGTGTATTGAAGTCTCTTAACTCCTTTATTTCCTTAGTAGGATGGAATGCAGGAAAAGCGGGCTTTCCATAATCAAATGAAAAGGCTGTGGAGTGGAACTGTTCCACATCATGAGGCACGGCGCTCTTATGCGCAAAACAAAGCCCGCTTTTCCTGCATTCCATCCTACTAAGGAAATAAAGGAGTTAAGAGACTTCAATACACTGTACCTACTATAGGAGAATAATGATGCTCACCATTGGGGACTACAAGTTCCAGCATGCCATTAGGCTAGTGTTGCCACGCCTACTAAGTGCGATGATGTCAAATTGCTAATAAAGAGAGTCAATGGTGAGCCCACGGTGTATTCCTGTCAGCCTAAGAAAAAGGGCGCAATGCCTCGAAACGCGTCGGCTTTATCCTATTATCACAGGAAGCAGGGAGGCGAGCTGCAGCGAGGCTTGAATGAGAAGAACGCCGTCGAGTGCTCTCCCGCTGCTCAAGGGCATTTGGATTTCACATGTTTACACGGCGGCTCCTGCCGTGGGGAGAAGCACCATTTCCATAATCAAATGAAAAGGCTGTGGAGTGGAACTGTTCCACATCATGAGGCACGGCGCTCTTATGCGCAAAACAAAGCCGCTTCTGCATTCCATCCTACTAAGGAAATAAAGGAGTTAGAGACTTCAATACACTGTACCTACTATAGGAGAATAATGATACTCACCATTGGGGACTACGAGTTCCAGCATGCCATTAGGCTAGTGTTGCCACGCCTACTGAAGTGCGATGATGTCAAATTGCTAATAAAGAGAGTTAATGGTGAGCCCACGTGTATTCCTGTCAGCCTGAGAAAAGAGGCGCAATGCCTCGAAACGCGTCGGCTATCCTATTATCACAGGAAGCAGGGAGGCGAGATGCAGCGAGGCTTTGAATGAGAAGAGCGCCGTTGAGTGCTCTCCCGCTGCTCAAGGACATTTGATTTCACATATATATATATATATATATATTATCTACTGGAGGTCGCCAGTAGATAGTTATAGTTAGGACCTATTATCCATAGAAATCCGCGACATTCTATTTGAAATAACGTTGGCGCCGGTTGACGAATCTTCGCGAAAGTTTCCAACTTGTTGGGGCGCTCCGCTCCGCTCCTACCCTGAAAGTCTCGGGTTGATTCGTCAGCGGGGGCCGAGAAAAAGGGGGTCCCAAAACGCGTTTTCTTCATTCATTTTTCCATATGAACCTTTAGTCGCAGCTACAGCCCGAACTGCTGAACGGAATTACACCAAATTTGGCAAAGAGGTAGCCCTTGGTTCAGACTGGTGCCTTTTGCTTAAATGGTGTAAATCCGTTCAGTAGTTCCTGAGAAAATCAAAAGTAAAGTCACATATATATCTATGGCCGAGTAGGGTCCGCGTACCCTCAGCGCACCCTGCGCGCACCGTCCCAATCACGAGCTGCATGCTAATTGGCTGTCAGCTGGCTGTCAACACTCCAAACCAGGAAGTGTTGGCAGCCATTTTGTCCCTCGGTAGAACCGAGGCACAAAAACAAGTGCGCAAAACGCACAAAGGGGGCAGGGTAGAAAACCCTGACCCCCTAGGCCTGCTCAGGGGTCCCACAAGGACCCCTATGCAGAAAAAGCATTTTTTTTTTTAAATCGGCAGGATGCGCTCAGGGTGCGCAGATCCCGCCGAGAAAAAAAAAAGAAACAAGTGCGCAAAACGCACAAAGGGGGCAGGGTAGAAACACCCTGACCCCTAGGTCTGCTCAGGGGGTCTCACAAGGACCCCTGGGCAGAAAAAAGCATTTTTTAAAAAAATCGGCGGGATGCGCTTAGGGTGCGCGAATCCCGCCGAAAAATAAAAATCGAAGCACGGTCTCCGCGCTCGATGTTAGTTGCCCCGGGGGCATTGTTGGGGTGGTTTAAATTTAATGTGGGGGGCCTCTAAGGCCCCAAGCCCGAGGACCGCCACCCCCGGGGCTTTGAACAAATAATGGTGCGGGAGGGCTCTTGGCCCTCCCGCAGCCTCAGAGACCGCCACCCCCGGGGCTTCTTTTTGACCTGTGTGGGGGGCTCCAGCCCCCACACGCCCTGGGGACCGCCACCTCCCCGGGCACTAAAGATTTGAATATGGGGGTCCGTTACGGACCCCAAAGCCCGGGGACCACCACCTCCCCGGGGCTGTTAAATGGTTGGGAGGGGGGCCGCGCAGCCCCCTCCTGGAGCCCTTGATGGCCCTGGGGACCGCCACCCCCAGGTCCGGCTCCTGCAGTGTCCCGGGGTGCCTACCCCGGGACACTGTAGTTGCATTTTGAAAGAGAGGCAGGAAACCTGCTCTCTCTTTCAAAATGCAAACAATTGCTTTCCACATGGGGAGCAGCATGTTAGCTGCTCCCCATGTGGAAAAGCTAGAGCCGGCTCGCGCAGGAGGCGGGGAGCCGGCTGGGACTGTGGGGGGATTGGGGACCCCCACAGTCCCCAACCAGAAGGCCAGGCCCGGGGGATGGGGTCCCCGGGGCCATAGAGTGGCCAGGGAGGGGGGTCACGCAGCCCCCCTCCCCAAATTAATTTTTTTAAAAATGTTTAAAAAAGGGCAAGGCCGGCCCCGGGGGATGGGGTCCCCGGGATGGGGTCCCCGGAACCTTAAATGGCCTGAGGAGGGGGGCCCCGCAGCCCCCCTCCAAATTTAAAAAATACAAATCGAGGGCATGCCCCGGGGGATGGGGTCCCCGGGGCCAATACAGGCCCAGGGAAGGGGGGCCACGCGGACCCCTTCCCGTTTTTTTTTTTAATTAAAAAAATAAATAAAATGCTCAGGCCCCGGGGGATGGGGTCCCCGGGGCCAAAAGTGGCCAAGGGAAGGGGGGCCACGCAGCCCCCCTCCCATTAAATTTTTTTTTTTAAAAAACAAAAAACGACCGGCATCGTGCCGGAGGCCCTGCCCCCCTCCCAGCAGTACTCTGCAAACGCGCCCCCTGGCGCATTTTAAGAAGGAGAAGTAATTCCCCTTGAATACTGGGGGTCCCTGGGGGCCAACTAGCCCACCAGGAACCTCCAGTATGCGCCAGGGGGCTGCGTTGCAGAGAGGTGTACAGAGGCCATGCCCCTTTTTACACCTCTCTGCAACGCAGCTCTGTGGTGCTTTTTAGAAGTACATGGTGGGCTAGTTGGACTCCAGGGACCCTCAGCATTCAAGGGGACTTAATCCCCCAACTTAAAACGCGCCACGGGCGTGTTTGCACAGTGGTGACGGGAGGGGGCGGGGCTTCAGGTGACATGTGTGCAAACAGGCCCCGTGGCGCGTTTTAAGATGGGGAATTAAATCCCCTTCAATCCTGAGGGTCCCTGGGGGCCAACTAGCCCAACAGGTACGTCCAGAAAGCGCCACAGAGCTGCATTGCAGAGAGGTGCAAAAGGGGCGTGGCCTCTGAACACCTCTCTGCAACGCAGCTCCTAGCGCATACTGGAGGTACAGGTTGGGCTAGTTGGACCCCAGGGATCCTCATGATTCAAGGGGACTTAATCCCCCAACCTAAAACGCGCCACGGGCGCGTTTGCACAGATGTCACCTCAGGCCCCGCCCCCTCCCTTCACCATTGTACAAATATTCCTCTAAAATAAGCCGAACTACGAATTCCTATTTACTCACCTGTTATCAGGAGAGACCTCAGTGCTGCATCTTTCAGCCCAGTACTGATCCTGAAAAGTAATTTTAACTGTACTTACCAGTAACTTGAATTTCCTTCCATAGGATATCATTGCCTGATTTTTGATGAAAAAGTTTCTGTGTCGATTTTTGAAACATACAAATATTCCTCTAAAATCAGCCAAACTACGAATTCCGATTTACTCACCTGTTATCAGGAGAGACCTCAGTGCTGCATCTTTCAGCCCAGTACTGATCCTGAAAAGTAATTTTAACCATACTTACCAGTAACTTGAATTTCCTTCCATAGGATATCATTGACTGGTTTCACTTGGAAATTCTTCTAAGTGTGGAGTTTTGGAACTTTATAATATTCCTCTAAAATCAGCCGAAATACGAATTCCGATTTACTCACCTGTTATCAGGAGAGACCTCAGTGCTGCATCTTTCAGCCCAGTACTGATCCTGAAAAGTAATTTTAACCGTACTTACCAGTAACTTGAATTTCCTTCCATAGGATATCATTGCCTGCTTTTTGCTGAAAAAGTTTCTAAGTGTCGATTTTTGAAACATACAAATATTCCTCTAAAATCAGCCAAAATACGAATTCCGATTTACTCACCTGTTATCAGGAGAGACCTCAGTGCTGCATCTGTCAGCCCAGTACTGATCCTGAAAAGTAATTTTAACCGTACTTACCAGTAACTTATATTTCCTTCCATAGGAATCCATTGTCTGGTTTTCAGCAGAAAAGTTTCAAAGTGTTGATTTTCACAAACTACAAATATTCCTTAAAAATCGCCTGAATGACTTAAACGCATTCTTTCAACTGTTTACAGGAGATGCACCAGTGCTGGATCCAGGATCCACCACTGAGTAAGAAAAATTAACGATAACACTACTTACCTGCTAAGTGAATTTCCTCCCATAGGATAACATTGGTGATTCTATGTGAAAAAGTTTCTAAGTGTCAACTTTTAAAATACAATAATATTCCTTAAAAATCACTACTGTAACCAAAACGCTTTTACTCAACTGTTTACAGGAGATGTCCCAGGACTGAATCTAGGATCCAGTCCTGTGGTTAGAAAAGTAATCCATAAAGTAACTAATTGCATTTAACTTGAAATTCACATTGAGCTCAATGTTGCATTGTGTTTGAAATTGTGTTGCCCATTGCAATAACTGTAACTACTGTACTTAAAAGTCTATTGCCTATTTGCAAAGTATTTAAACTAAAGTAATTCATTCTGAGAAAGTATATTTTGTAATGTAATGTATAATGTAATTACAATGTATTTAAAAAATAAAATATCTAAAAATAAATAGTTTAAAAAAATGTAGTAAATCAGTATCAAAAAAATAAATATAACAATTAATACATTTAAAAATTGTCATTTACAAAACCTTTGAAATTCACTGAAAAAAACCATAGGTTTCAGACATGTTATAGTTAGGAATTAGCATTTAAAAAACCTTTGAAATTCACTAAAAAAACCATAGGTTTCAGTCACGTTATAGTTAGAAATTAGCATTTAAAAAACCTTACAAATTCACTGAAAAAACCATAGGTTTTAGGGACAGTTATAGTAAGTTGGACATTGCACTCGTACAAAACCCGTGAAATTCCCCGTTATAGTTAGTTCAGGTAACTATAACTCGCGCCCCGCAATGCACTGCTGATGACGTCACATATTACATCACTCATGACATGGTCAGTGACATCACTGATGACATCACTGATGACATCTCAAATGACATCACTGATGACATCATCCATGTGATAATTTGATGCATCTTCTCACACCCTAATATAACTTTTGATACACCCACTGTAAATTACAGACTGCCATTGTCAAAACCATAGACACTCCAACACCAATTACTATATACACACTCACTGATTCTTAGGTCTACACACACACATCTACTCACTCACCCGTACAGTCACTCATACTTATAGTCACTCAGTACAGGACTACTATATGCACTCATACACCTATATAAACACTCACACACCGCCACTCATCCATAGAGGTACTCACACACCTAGTCAGTCATGCAAAAAATTAAGCACACACCCATTTACTCACCTATACAGTTATACACACACCAGCTCACTTACTCATACAAATACTAGCACATTCTTACGCTCTTATACAATCTCTGATACAAGCACACACTCATCCATACAGTCACTATCACAATCACACACTCTAAACTTATAGGTATTTATATACTCCAACACACATATATACTGCCTTTCACATACGTAGTTACTCACACATGTACCACTGGGACATACATTCACTCACTAACACACTCTTACACACACTCACCCACCCAAGCAGTCCATCACAGATGCACTCTTGAAATCATGCACCCAGTGAATCACCCACTCACACATCTATGTACAGAGTCACACACACCCCACCCACACAAACACTCAGGCAGCCATACAGATACTCAGAGAACCAATCAATAACCCATATAGACACTCATGTAGCTATTCGCAAATCCATGCATCCACTTACACACCAACAAACAGACGGATACAGACATTCACACAGTTTAGTCACTAACCCATGCATTCAGTAAGATACGTTTAATCACTCACTTGTAGAGTCAGTCACTCACGTACTAAATCATCCATTCAGACACTTATACACCCACTCATTCTTCAATACGCCTTTCCCTATATATATTAAACATATTTAAACTTTACAGAAACACACAGTCACTGGATGATGTCATCAGTGATGTCATCAGTGATGTCATTTGAGATGTCATCAGTGATGTCATCAGTGATGTCACTGACCATGTCATGAGTGATGTAATATGTGACGTCATCAGCAGTGCATTGCGGGGCGCGAGTTATAGTTACCTGAACTAACTATAACGGGGAATTTCACGGGTTTTGTACGAGTGCAATGTCCAACTAACTATAACTGTCCCTAAAACCTATGGTTTTTTCAGTGAATATATATATATATATATATATATATATATATATATTTACATACTCCCCCACAACGGAAAGAAGGTGAGCCGCACTCGTAACTTGCTGTTTAATGATATTTATTTCCTGATTTGTGTAACAGCATGGCAATCCTGACGCGTTTCATTCTCCATAGAACTTACTCAAAGGTAGCCAACACCATACACACCGCTGCTGTTCACAGGATAATGTACACATTAATGTTTTACATCCTCCAGTGGATAACTTTAAAGTTGCATTCTGGGATATGTGGTCCAGCCTGCGGTGCGTGAATAATGCCCTCCAGTGGGCGGTGTCTTTTTGCTGTTGCACCCGCGTGTGTGCTTAGTTTTTATCGTTGTTCCCATCAGCAATTTGTTACTCCTTGTTCAGTCCCATTTTCAAGGCTGATGGGGATCCAATACTGAAGACAGTCTTCGGCGGCACCGCATTACCCTATAACGTTTTCACAAGCATCAAAAGTGGTTCAGGACGGGCAATGATGGCGCTCTTTTTGGTGGTGCGTCGCTCTTCGGTGGAACCAAACCGATGATATATTTACATACTCTCACACAACGGAAAGAAGGTGATCCGCACTCGTAACTTGCTGTTTAATGATATTTATTTCCTGATTTGTGTAACAGCATGGCAGTCCTGACGCGTTTCATTCTCCATAGAACTTTCTCAAAGGTAGCCTAAACCATTACACACCGCTGCTGTTCACAGGATAATGTCCACATTAATGTTTTACATCCTCCAGTGGATAACTTTATAGTTGCATTCATATATATATATATATATATATATATATATATATATATATATATATAGAGTAGGATTTTTTAAGGACGGACCGCCACCAAACCTTGTGGCCAATAAATCTAAGGACTAAAAAGAACAAAAATGAAAATGGAGGAAGCAAAGGCAGAGCAAAAGACACAGTCCACAGTAACAAGACACTGTGCAATGCACCACAGAAATTACCCTAAACAAATCAGGTATTATGTGATAGATGCTGTGCCTTTGAACAGGAGGGAGGGAGCGAGTGAAAGCACTGAGGGAATAAGAGACTAGGTACATATTAGATCTTAACTGTAAGGTACTGAATGATATCAACCGCGATGAGGAGTTGCATTCCTGCCTCTAAGCATGTTATGGTAAGGGTTACAATGCCCACATGGGACTGTGTGAGAGGCTGTCTCAGTATATGATGTACACTTATGTAAGTGGACACCTTGCACTGATCCAGGCAACCCTTATGGTGATTTTAGTGGTCTTAAACAACCTTAGAAAGCTCTCTAAGTGGTAGCTGTGGAGAGCAGCCTTCAGGCTTAGTCCAGAAGGAGTGTAAAGCAGCTTGTTTTACCAGAACACCATCTTATAGGTATAGATTAAGTGAAAAAGAACCACACAGTGTATTTATAAAAATATGTATTTATTATAAGACACTCACTAACACATACAGATATCTCCTAGCCAGAGATATACGCAATGCACACAATACTTTTCAATAGAAAGAGGTAAGTAGCACAGAATACACACTGGTCCCCAGGGGGAGACCAAACCATATACTAAAATAGTGGTATGCGAACCACGACTTGAGTCAAGACAATAGTCAGAGGACGTAGAAGTGCCCGGGACCCAAGGAACCACCCAAGGTGAGTATCTAGGAGCCCCACGGAGGTCATGTACAGTGTAGGAACACGACTGCGTTCTCCGTACAAATCAATGTGTAAGTCGCGGTTGCAATTTTAAAGAAAGAGGACCCTTCCCAGTGGACCCTGAAGAAACCCTGTGGAAGACAAGAGGTTGGAGAGCCACCCCACCCGTTGATATCTTAGGAACCAGGATACCTGCACCAGGGAAGCCAGGTGCATAGGTGTGAAGTGGCGTCGGAAACCATCGTCAAACTCAATGGGAGACTTCAGAAAGATGCCGCCGCTGGAGAATGTGAAAGTGTCCGGTGGAACCCAAAGGTGGATTCAATATGTGAAGAACATGCAAGCAGAGGGGACAGAGTCTTTGTCACTCAGGAGTGACCAGGAGGCATGGAAGATGAATGCCCACCGATGTCGGGTGGTGCAGGAGAGCTGACAGTGACCTTGAAACTGCAGCTGTGTGGACCAGGCGATGCTGTGGAAGACCAGGATCCATAAACGAGCTGTCCCACATTGGATGTTGAGAGTTGAGGGGTCGGTGTCCGGCAGGACCACCAACAAGCCTTGGCAACTGCAACCATTGAAGAAGTAGAAAAAGGTGCAATGTCGGGACCAGCAAGGTCCAGGAGACTCACCACAAGCAGGGGAGTCAGGGCAGGCTGGAGCAATCAGGGGAGCCCAAAGAATTCAAAATGTGACCCTCCACAGGCCCCACAGCCGGAGGCAATGGAGTCGCAAGAGGACCTTGAGCAGCTACCAAAGAAGCAAGCCCATGGTGCAAGCAATGTGGTGTGGTCAAAGATTCTGGTCACTGGAGATGCTTGAGGTTGGGGCTACTTGGAACCCGAAGATCTTGGTGGAAGGAAGCCAACAAGCCTTTGCAACTGCAAGTCAACGTGGTGCACAGGGGTTCAGTTCCTGCGGCTTTGAGAAGGGATACTGGCCTCAAACCTGGTGAGACGATAGGGCAGGCCTCAAGGGACATGTGGAACTACCACCTGTGTAGCTGAGCCTTTAGGAGTCCACAGGAGCTCAGGATCAGCAGACTGGTCAGCTTAGTTGCTGTGCCTGCAGATGCAGGGAAGTGACTCCTTCACTTCAAGGGAGATTCCTTCAGGTGTCTTGGATGTCCACAGTCCCTGGATGGGTTCCTGTATGGAGCACAGGAACAGGCATTGCAGCAGACAAGCAGGGCGAAGAGATCAGGAGCAGCAGGAGTCTTCCCAGTTGCAGCCTTGATGCCCAGAGCGAAGTCCAGAGTGCCCAAACGGTCGAAGTTGAAGTGGTGTCTGATTTGTATCATTTCCCATGACAAATCTAGGGACCCACCCACAGATAAGCCCTTAAGTACCCTAAGGAAAGGGTTGGGACGATACAAGGGTCCCTCCCTAAGGAGGGGCTGGACAAGGGGGAGGATACTCCCCTCTCCTTTGTCCAGTTTTGCACCAGAGCAAGAGCCAATGGCTCCCTGAACTGGTTTGAGCTGGACTATGCATGGAGGGCACCAAATGTGCCCTGCCAGCAGACTATGTGGCGCTGGCAAGCGCTCCCACCCTGCCCCTATACACTAAACCCTGTCTGGGATGTGGTCACACCTCCCTGTGACAGGATGCCTATTGTTCTGTCTTCCCCTGCTCGAGCTTGGCTCAGCAGCAGGAGGGCAGAATCGTGTCTCTGGTTGGCAGCAGCCATGTTGTGCTGTCCGGGTCTAGAAGACTGGTAGCGGGAGCACTGAGGGCCGAACAGAGGGCCTTTACAGTGGTTGGAATCATACCTCCCACACCATTTACAGTGTGGGGGTATGATTCCAACATGTTTTGATACCAAACATGACAGGGTTTGTTACAGCCAGTTTCAAGATGGTCATCGCATAATGACACGGTGGCCCTCTATATGTAATATGGCTGTCTCCCTTACAACCCGGGAGAATGGACTCCAAAGGCTTTAGGGGTGCCCTGCTCATGCAGGGTCACCCTCACACTTAGAACCAAGCACCTTGCCTTCTTCCCACCATGGGTTCTGAAAGAACAGTGATGCCATGTACTCACAGCCAGGTGGAAATAAAGATACCATGACAAATTTTTATAAAGTTCTATGATTTTGGAATGGGCTCAGTGCCTTATCACAAAATGTGTCAGATCAAAAGATCCAACATGGGGTATAGCCTAGAAAGAGTATTTGAGTGCAGGTGGTTGCCCACTCGGGTACAATGAAATTGCATTAAAATAATTAAGTATGTATACTGTGGTAATGCAGTATAACAGTTGAAGCAATAATCATACACATGTTGGCAGGGATTAGCAGGATTGAGAAAATGAATTGTAATCAATGATACAAATTATGTGATCTTGCTTAAATTTCCCCAAGGAGAAAGGTCAATTAATGATTACGGTTGAGTGGCCACCCACTTGGGCTTCACTACACCACAATATAGACACTCAACACAAGGAGTGTAAAACTGATGAAAGCACAAAAAGCTAAACCAGTAAAATTGTTGGCAAGATATATGACAGTGATGACATTGATCAATCAAATTAAGAATACGTACTGTAATTAATGTCATGGTGATAATGATTAAGTTGCATATAAAAAAGAGCACATTTTAGACAATCATGTTATGTTAATAGTTGCATGTGAAATAATATGCAATTTACACGTCTGCAAATGAATTGAATCACAAGTCTTGTCTCTATGTTCATGATTAAATGAATGTAAAAGTGTTCCCATTATGCGTGCATGTCATGTGACCAAGGCAGATGATCTTTTTTGTGGTGCCGTCAAAAAATGGAATGTGTTTTTAGAGTTGTTATCATTTTAAGCTTAGCCATATATGACGCAATTGGAATGACATAGTGTCCTTGCTTTCATTGAGCACGCCATGATTACTTATGAGTGTTAAACTTCCCTGAATTTATGTATGTGATAGCATCTCGACTACCATTGTCATCCTGTTTTGCTTGTATTCAGTTTCTGTATCATTGGAGCATTTTTCTTGCTTTTCTCTATTGCCTTCAACTTGGCATTGTTAATTCATGCCTTCAAATCTCCTCGCAAATGTAAATATTTGACCACGTTCGTAGTCCAATTTATCCCTGGTGAATTTCTGTAGTTTGCGCTGCTTGATGGTATCTTTGTGTTTTTGAGGTGCACTTCGTTCTCTGCTCGGGACTTTACGACAAACTCCTGTTCTGTGTGTGTGATATATATATATATATCTATATATATATATATTCACTGAAAAAACCATAAGGTTTTAGGGACAGTTATAGTTAGTTGGACATTGCACTCGTACAAAACCCGTGAAATTCCTCCGTTATAGTTAGTTCAGGTAACTATAACTCGCGCCCCACAATGCACTGCTGATGACGTCACATATTACATCACTCATGACATGGTCAGTGACATCACTGATGACATCACTGATGACATCTCAAATGACATCACTGATGACATCACTGATGACATCATCCAGTGACTGTGTGTTTCTGTAAAGTTTAAATATGTTTAATATATATAGGGAAAGGCGTATTGAAGAATGAGTGGGTGTAGAAGCGCCTGAATGGATGATTTAGTAGGTGCATGACTGAGTCTAAAAGTGAGTGATTAAACGTATCTTACTGGATGCATGGGTGAGTGACTAAACTGTGTGAATGTCTGTATCCGTCTGTCTGTTGTTGTGTAAGCAACTGCATGGGTTTCTGACTAGCTAAATGAGTGTCTATATGGGTTATGGATTGGTTCTCTGAGTATCTGTATGGGTGCCTCAGTGTTTGTGTGGGTGGGGTGTGTGTGACTCTGTGCATAGATGTGTGAGTGGGTGATTCACTGGGTGCATGGTTTCAAGAGTGCGTCTGTGATGAACTGTATGGGTGGGTGAGTGTGTGTATGGGTGTGTTAGTGATTGAATGTATATCTCAGTGGTACATGTGTGAGTAACTACATATGTGAAAGGCAGTATATATGTGTGTTGGAGTATATAAATGGCTATAAGTGAGAGTGTGTGATTGTGAGAGTGGCTATATGGATGAGGGTGTGCTTGCATCAGTGATTGCATAGGAGCGTAAGAATGTGCTAGTATTTTTATGAGTAAGTGAGCTGGTGTGTATAACTGTATAGGTGAGTAAATTGGAGTGTGATTAATTATTTGCATGACTGACTAGGTGTGTGAGTACCTCTATGGATGAGTTGCGTTGTGTGAGTGTTTATATAGGTGTATGAGTGCATATGATAGTCCTGTACTGAGTGACTGTAAGTATGAGTGACTGTACGGGTGAGTGAGTAGATGTGTGTGTGTAGACCTAAGAATCAGTGAGTGGGTATGTACTTATTGGTTTTGGAATGTGTATGGTTTTGAGAATGGAAGTCTGTAATTTAGAGTGGGTGTATCAAAACTTATATTAGGGTGTGAGAAGATGCATTAAATTCTCACATGGATGATGTCATCAGTGATGTCATCAGTGATGTCATTTGAGATGTCATCAGTGATGTCATCAGTGATGTCACTGACCATGTCATGAGTGATGTAATATGTGACGTCATCAGCAGTGCATTGCGGGGCGCGAGTTATAGTTACCTGAACTAACTATAACGGGGAATTTCATGGGTTTTGTACGAGTGCAATGTCCAACTAACTATAACTGTCCCTAAAACCTTATGGTTTTTTCAGTGAATTTCTAAGGTTTTTTAAATGCTAATTTCTAACTATAACGTGCCTGAAACCTATGGTTTTTTCAGTGAATTTCAAAGGTTTTTTAAATGCTAATTTCTAACTATAACGTGTCTGAAACCTATGGTTTTTCAGTGAATTTCAAAGGTTTTTTAAATGCTAATTCCTAACTATAACATGTCTGAAACCTATGGTTTTTTCAGTGAATTTCAAAGGTTTTGTAAATGACAATTTTTAAATGTATTAATTGTTATATTTATTTTTTCATACTGATTGACTACATTTTTAGAAACAATTTTTTTTTACATATTTTATTTTTAAATTACATTGTAATTACATTATACATTACAAAAATACTTTCTCAGAATTAATTACTTTAGTTTAAATACTTTGCACATAGGCAATAGACTTTTAAGTACAGTAGTTACAGTTGTTGCAATGGGCAACACATTTTCAAACACAATGCAACATTCAGCTCAATGTGAATTTCTAGTTAAATGCAATTAGTTACTTTATGGATTACTTTTCTAACCACAGGACTGGATCCTAGATTCAGTCCTGGGACATCTCCTGTAAACAGTTGAGTAAAAGCGTTTTGGTTACAGTAGTGATTTTTAAGGAATATTATTGTATTTTAAAAGTTGACACTTAGAAACTTTTCTCATAGAATCACCAATGTTATCCTATGGAAGGAAATTCACTTAGCAGGTAAAAACTGTTATCGTTACTTTTTCTTACTCAGTGTTGGATCCTGGATCCAGCACTGGTGCATCTCCTGTAAACAGTTGAAAGAATGCGTTTAAGTCATACAGGCGATTTTTAAGGAATATTTGTAGTTTGTGAAAATCGACACTTTGAAACTTTTCTGCTGAAAACCAGATAATGGATTCCTATGGAAGAAAGTATAAGTTACTGGTAAGTACGGTTAAAATTACTTTTCAGGGTCAGTGCTGGGCTAAAAGATGCAGCACTGAGGTCTTTCCTGATAACAGGTGAGTAAATCGGAATTCGTATTTCGGCTGATTTTAGAGGAATATTTTAAAGTTCCAAAACTCCACACTTAGAAGAATTTCCAAGTGAAACCAGTCAATGTTAGCCTATGGAAGGAAATTCAAGTTACTGGTAAGTACGGTTAAAATTACTTTTCAGGACCAGTACTGGGCTGAAAGATACAGCACTGAGGTCTCTCCTGATAACAGGTGAGTAAATCGGAATTCGTATTTCGGCTGATTTTAGAGGAATATTTGTATGTTTCAAAAATCAACACAGAAACTTTTTCAGCAAAAAGCAGGCAATGATATCCTATGGAAGGAAATTCAAGTTACTGGTAAGTACGGTTAAAATTACTTTTCAGGATTAGTACTGGGCTGAAAGATGCAGCACTGAGGTCTCTCCTGATAACAGGTGAGTAAATCAGAATTCGTAGTTCGGCAGATTTTAGAGGAATATTTGCACAATGGTGAAAGGAGGGGGCGGGGCCTGAGGTGACATCTGTGCAAACGCGCCCCGTGGCGCGTTTTAAGTTGGGGGATTAAGTCCCCTTGAATCATGAGGGTCCCTAGGGGCCAACTAGCCCACCAGGAACCTCCAGTATGCGCCAGGGGCTGCGTTGCAGAGACGTGTAGAGAGGCCACACCCCTTTTTACACCTCTCTGCAACGCAGCTCTGTGGTGCTTTCTGGATATACCTGTTGGGCTAGTTGGCCCCCAGGGACCCTCAGGATTGAAGGGGATTTAATTCCCATCTTAAAACGCGCCACGGGGCCTGTTTGCACACATGTCACCTCAGGCCCGCCCCTCCCTTCACCACTGTGCAAACGCGCCCGTGGCGCGTTTTAAGTCAGGGATTAACTCCCCTTGAATCCTGAGGTCCCTGGGGTGCAACTAGCCCACCAGCTACCTCCATTAAGCGCCACAGAGCTGCATTGCAGAGAGGTGTAAAAGGGGTGTGGCCTCTGTACACCTCTCTGCAAGGCAACCCCTGGCGCATACTGGAGGTTCCTGGTGGGCTAGTTGGCCCCAGGGACCCCAGTATTCAGGGGAATTACTTCCCCTTCTTAAAACGCGCCAGGGGCGCGTTTGCAGAGTACTGCAGGGAGGGGGCGGGGCCTCCGGCACGATGCCGTTTTTTTTTTTTATGGGAGGGGGCTGCGTGGCCCCCTTCCCTCGGCCACTTTTGGCCCCGGGGACCCCATCCCCCGGGGCCTGAGCATTTTTTTGTTTTATTTAAAAAAATAAAAAAAAACGGGAAGGGGCCGCGTGGCCCCCTTCCCTGGGCCTCTATTGGCCCCGGGGACCCCATCCCCGGGGCATGCCCTCTTTTTAAATAAAAAATATGGAGGGGGCTGCGTGGCCCCCTCCTCAGGCCATTTAAGGCCCCGGGGACCCCATCCCCGGGGCTGGCCTTGCCCTTATTTTTATTTTTTTTTTTTTTTTTATTTGGGGAGGGGGCTGCGTGGCCCCCCTCCCGGGCCACTATGGCCCCGGGGACCCCATCCCCGGGGCCTGGCCTCTGGTTGGGGACTGTGGGGGTCCCCAAACCCCCCACAGTCCCGCCGGCTCCCCGTGTCCTACGGGAGCCAGCATTGCTTTCCACATGGGGAGCAGCTAAGATGCTGCTCCCCATGTGGAAAGTAATTATTTGCATTTTGAAAGAGAGAGCAGGTTTCCTGCTCTCTCTTTCAAAATGCAAACCAAGTTTGCTATGACAGGACGGGAGCCGCGAGGCTCCGATCCTGTCATAACAAACAGCAGTGTCCCGGGGGTAGGCACCCCGGGACACTGCAGGAGCCGGCCCTGGGGGTGGCGGTCCCCAGGGCCATCAAGGGCTCCAGGAGGGAGGCCGCGCGGCCCCCTCCCTACATTTTGAAAGCCCCGGGAGGTGGTGGTCCCCGGGGCTTGGGGGTCCAAAATGGACCCCCATTTTCAATTTTCTTAGTGCCCCAGGGAGGTGGTGGTCCCCGGGGCATGTGGGGGCTGGAGCCCCCCACACAGGTTTTAAAAAAAAAAAAAAGCCCCGGGAGGTGGTGGTCCCCGGGGCTGCGGGAGGGCTCAGAGCCCTCCCGCACCATTTATGATAAAGCCCCGGGGGTGGTGGTCCCCGGGGCTTGGGGGCCCTTAGAGGCCCCCATACATAAAATAAACCCCCCAGCATGCCCCCGGGACTTGGCCCACCCGGGGGCAAATTTACATCGAAGCGCGATTTTTTTTTTTTTTTTCGGCAGGATTCGCGCACCCTGAGCGCATCCTGCCGATTTTTTTTTTAATGCTTTTTTTGCCCAGGGGGTCCTTGTGGGACCCCCTGAGCAGGCCTAGGGGTTAGGGTGTTTCTACCCTGCCCCTTTGTGCGCTTTGCGCACTTGTTTCTGTCCCTCGGTTCTACCGAGGGACAAAATGGCTGCCAACACTTCCTGAATCGGAATGTTGACAGCCAGCTGACAACCAATTAGCATGCAGCTCGTCATCAGGACGGTGCGCGCAGGGTGTGCTGAGGGTACGCGGATCCGACGCGCCCATAGATATATATGTGACTTTACTTGTGAATTTCTCAGGAACTACTGAACGGATTGTCTGAACCAAGGGCTACCTCTTTGCCAAATTTGGTGTAATTCCGTTCAGCAGTTCGGGCTGTAGCTGCGACTAAAGGTTCCTATGGAAAAATGAATGGGGAAAACGTGTTTTGGGACCCCCCTTTTTTCTCGGCCCCCGCTTGACGTATCACCCCGAGACTTTCAGGGTAGGAGCGGAGCGCCCCAACAAGTTGGAAACTTTCGCGAAGATTCGTCAACCGGCGCCAACGTTATTTCAAATAGAATGTCGCGGATTTCCTATGGATAATAGGTCCTAACTATAACTATCTACTGGCGACCGCCAGTAGATAATATATATATATATATATATATATCCACAGCTAAATGTCCGCGCAGAAACCCGAGCCGCTTTCAGTGGCGGGCCATGGCGGGGTCGCGAACCCCAAATATCAATCACAATCGTGACTTGGCTTGAAAGAAAATAAAAACACGCTGAAAAGGAATATTCGTGGCCCTGGCATCGTTTGTGGGAAACCGGTGAAATGATTGTGATTAATATTTGGGGTTCGCGACCCCGCCATGGCCCGCCACTGAAAGCGGCTCGGGTTTCTGCGCGGACATTTAGCTGTGGATATATATATATATATATATATATACACACACACATATATATTTATATATATATATTCACTGAAAAAACCACAGGTTTCAGGGACGTTATAGTTAGTCTGACATTTCACTCGTACAAAACCAGTGAAATTCAGCCGTTATATAACTCACGCCCCCGCAATACACTGCTGATGACATCACATATTACATCACTCATGACATGGTTAGTGACATCACTGATGACATTTCAAATGGCATGAGTGATGTAATATGTGACGTCATCAGCAGTGCATTGCGGGGTACGTGAGTTATAGTTAGCTCAGTTAACTATAGCAGCTGTATTTCTCTGGTTTTGTACGAGTGAAATGTCAGACTGCCTATAACGTCCCTGAAACTTGTGGTTTTTTCAGTGAATATCTAAGGTTTTTTAAATGTTAATTTCTAACTATAACGTCCTGAAACCTGTGTTTTTTTCAGGGAACTTTATATATATATATACATTCAATCTCCTCTCACTCTTACAAGGTAGGAATCAGCACTCAGGTTGTAGTTTGGAAGTATTTAATCTGGAAAAGACACGATCCACGCGTTTTGGCTCGTCCGAACCTTGATAACGATACAAGACGTCATTGTAGCTTCCTTATTTAAATGTACAAATGCCTCTAATTGCCAACATTAACAAAGGACTGCATATTACATTAATCCAAAAAGCTGGCTGCCATATTGGCCTGGTCACGATGCGAAAATTCAGGAATTCATACAATAAAGAAAAGAAAACAAGTGTTAATATGCACACAATGTCATTTCAGCATATATTGCCCCGTGACCGCCGTACTTGTATGTTCGTCAATGTGACTTGTTCATAATAAACATACTTATGATTGCAAACATCAACATAAAAAATGGACTACACATTACTTCAAAGTGAAAGGCTATCGGCCATATTGATCTGGGCACTTTGCGTATTATATTGGTTCTTACACGAAAGAAAAGAAAAAAAGGGGTGTTAATATACACACACTATCCCTAAATAAAGTTCTAGCGATTATAGTTCCATTCCATTCACAGCTCATTTGAGATGTCATGAGTGATGTCATGAGTGATGTCACTGACCATGCCATGAATGATGGAATGTCTGAGGTCATAAGCAGTGCATTGCGGAGGCATAAGTTATAGTTAGCTCAGGTAACTATAACTGCTGAATTTCACTGGTTTTGTATGAGTGAAATCTGAGTCTAACTATAACAGCCCTAGAATCTTTGTTTTTTTCAGCAGATTTCTAGGTTTTTTTAAACGTTAAGTAAGATGCCTATCACAATGGATGGTGGGGGTTGGAAGCAGGGCCTGGCCTGGCATTGTGCTGCCCCCACCTAAGCTTGCTGCTCCTGCCTCATCTCCTCCGCTTTGCCATCCATTGTCCAAGTCCATGCCCCTGCTCCCTCATTACAGCCGTGTGGCCGTTGTTCTGCCACTGGCCTTCCCGCCTTCTCTGAACAGTTAGCTTGCTGCCCCATCCACTTCCTCCCTATCCCTTGTTGTCTGAATCCATGCACTAGCCTCCTCCCTGAGTCCTCCCTGGTCTGATATGCTGCCACTGCTCTCCATTTAGCATGATTCCCCAGTCCACTCCTCCTGCCCTCCAATGCCCAATTCTATGCCCCCTCATTGACCTCCTGCTTAGCGTCTGTGCTTAGCTTGCTGCCCCTACTCTCCTTTCCCCTGCCCTCCGATGTCTGTGTGCATGTCCCTGCTCCATCCTTTTTGCCCACCATGTTCCATGGACCTGCCCCTCCTATCTACTCTGAGTGTTCTGTTGAGCTGCCACTCCCCTCCCACCTGCCTAGCATTGTCAGATGACTGTAACCTGTCCCTGCCACCTCCACCCTGCCTGTCCACGCTCCATGCCTCTATTCCCTTCCTCCTGTCCTCAATGGTCCATTTTACTGCCACACCCTTCTGCCCTCCCTGGTCTGTTGTGCTGCAACTGCTCCTCCTGCCTGCCCGCGTGGTCTGTTGTGAGGCCCCTTCCCCTGAACTCTCTTGTCTGTGCCCAGCTCCTACCCCTCCCTTCTATCCTCCATGGTCCTTTGTGCATGCCCCCTCCTTCTTGCCCATCATGGCCATTGTGCTGCCACTAACCTTCCCGCTTGCCATGCATGGTCTTCTGTGCTACCACGGCCCCTCCCATCTTCCCTGTGTGGTCAGCTAGCTTTCCCTGACCCCCTCCCACCTTCCCTCCATGGTCTGTGTGTATGCCATTATAGTCTCACTGTTGCCCTCCATGGTGTGTTGTGCTTCTAGTGCCCATCCTGCCTGACCTCCATGGTCAGCTTGCTGCTCCTGCCCCCTTGCCCCCTGCCCTCTGTTTTCCATGTGCAGACCCCTATTCCTTCCCTCCTGGCTTGTCTGTTCCATTGTAATGGCCCTGATCCCTCCCTCCTGCCCTTTATGGTCCGTTATGCTGCAGCTTTCTCTCCTATCTGTCCATTATGGTCAGCTTGATGCCATTGCCTCTTTCCCCTCTGTTCTCTGTTGTCCATGTGCATGGTCCTGTCCCCTCCCTATTGCTTTCCATGGATTGTTGTGCTGCACTGCCATCCCGCATGCCCTGTGTGGTATATTTTGCTGCTGCAAACCCTGATGCCTGCCCTGTAAGGTCAGTTTGGGGCACCTGTCCATGTCCCTCCTGTCCTCTGTTATCCGAGTGCATGTCCCTACCCCAATTCCTCCTGCCTTCCATGATCCAATGTACCATACTTGCTAATATTTTGAACTTGGTAAGAGGGAGATTTTGAAAACAAAATGGGGAATTGATTTTCCCCATTGACTTACATTGAAAAAGAGGAGATTGTAGACAGGAGACAGATAAAATAAAGCCCATTTGGGCTTAAAAACATTGGGCGTTTCCTGGCTGAATCGGGTCTGTTGGCATGCCTGGTTGTACTACCACTGCCTCTTCCTTCTGCCCACAATGGTCTATTATATTGCCACAGCCTCTCTTGCCTGTCCTGCATTGTTGGTTTGTTGCCCCTGCCCCCCTTTCTGCTGCCCTCCATAGTGTTGTGTTGCCACTGCCCTTCCTGCCTGCCCAGTGTGGTCAAATTGTTGCCTCTGCACCCTCCTACCTGCCTTTAATTTTCTGAGTCCATGCCCCTGACCTCTGCCTCTCAACAGTATCCTAATGAACAACTAGATTGCTAACATTCTATATTTATTACAAAAGTGTGGCACGCCTGACGTCATCTTGATGTAATCAAAACTGTAATACCTAAAGCATTTCCTTTAGAAATTATAGAAATGAGAGGGTCTTATTTGCATCAAAATTATGGTTAGTGCTCTAAAAACTAAAATGAGGACATATTTTCTGAGTTCTCAAATAGCGACAAAGCACTTTTAAATTATTTGTTATCTTTATGTTTTTTATCCAGTTGACCACTTGATTAAATGTTGCACTTAGGGGAGAGGATGTGGTGTTACTTTCAGAGCTGCAGACTTTGCAACTGGGGAAGCAGGTTGGAGTTTCTGCTTCACCTCAATATTCTGTGATTCTAGTCAAATCACTTAATCTCCCCATGCCTACAACCAAAATGAATTTATTTGTCCTTGTGTGATGTAACCAATGCTCATGTAAAGCACTCCAATACCTGACCAGTCTGCACTATATAAAACTGCAAAAAAACAAAAAATAGAGTGTGTTTTCCACACTTCTGTCATTGGGCTATACATGGGCTACATCTGGGTGATATTTGTGCTACATTTGGGCTCCTTTTTCTCTGGTTTCCATCTTGGGAGACTTCAATTCAATTCAATAAACTTTAATCGATCTGATTTAGAAATATAGATCATAAAAGTGTACATAAAAACAGTAAATCCTCTTTCTTAATACAATACAATGAGAATTAATTAAAACCAGTAGGTAAAAATGGGTGTTCCAAAGCCTGGCTCAGAACAACTTCAGTTTAACAGAATAGTAAAGTTCAATGTTTCGCAAGATCGATCTCAAGTACTTCGTGCAAAATACGCAATAAAGTAAGATGCAACGCACCAATACCTGACCAGTCTGCACTGTAAAATACTGCAAAAAAACTAAAAATAAAAAGTGTTTTGCACACTTCTGTCAGTGGGCTATATGTGGGCTACATCTGGGTGATATTTGTGCTACATTTGGGCTCTTTTTTCTCTGGTGGCCATCTTGGGAGACTTATTTGTTATGAAGTTTCCTAATTTCCTCATTTACTACAGTCTCCTCAGTAGGAAATGCTTTCAGTTTTTTACTTTGATTCCATCAAGAAGGCATTCAGATGTGTCACGCATTTGCCATAAATTCAGAATGTTAGCACTCTAGTTGCTCATGAGGTCACTGTAGTAAAGCTACTGCTCACCAGGGAGTGAACTGGAAGTTTGCTGCTGGTATTAATTATTTATTTATTTATATAGCGCCTGAATCGACCCCCGAAGGGGTATCGCTGCGCTTTGAATGGGCAGCATGAATAAAGTGCAACTACAGCTGGATCAAGAACAGAAAACGGTAGTCTTGAGCAGCTTCCTGAAATGCAAATGATCAGGGCATTGTCTCAAGAGTATAGGGAGTTTGTTCCAGTAACGGGGGCCAAGATGAGAAAGGGCCTTTCCTCCTAATCTAGCCTTCCTAACTTGGGGAACCACAAGAAGATGTTTAGAACCTGAACGGAGGGGTCTGGGAGGTAGGTACGGTGTGAATTTCTCTGAGAGGTAAGTAGGGCCTAGATCAAACAACGCCTTATGGATGGTGCAGCAAACTTTAAATCTTACCCGTTGGCGAATAGGAAGCCAATGACGTTGCAAGAGAAGAGGGCGGGAGGGAGTCCTAGGAGGGGCCGTATTCTGGACTACCTGTAGTCTGCTGAGCGAGGCCTCATTGGCGGAGATCAGCAACCCATTGCAGTAGTCCAGACGGCTTAATACAAGTGCCTGCGTCAGAGTTTTCCGAGTTGAATCGGGAAGCAGAGGAAAGACTCGACGGAGCAGGCCCATTGTGTGGAAACAGGAGCCAGCAGTCTGAGCAGTATGCTCCTTCAGAGTAAGGGCTTGATCCAATCGGATGCCCAAGTTCTTCACAATAGATTTGGGGGCAGGATAGGCACCCAAATTGACCGGCCACCACTCCGGCGTCCACAGAGAAGGGGCATCTCCGAAGAGCAGAATCTCCATTTTCCCCTCATTACACTGGAGGAAATTACTCTTCATCCAGTGTGAGATGGCTCTCATACCAGAAGAGAAGGCCGACTGTACGGATGGAGTGAATTTATCAAATGGAAAGAGCAGCTGAGTATCATCTGCATAGGATATGGGGGTGAACCCATAAGTCCTCAGGAGATTGGCCAAGGGAGCAACATAGATGTTAAACAATGTGGGACTCAAACAGGAGCCCTGAGGTACTCCTTTGGACAGTTCCATAGGTGCCGAGTGATACGGGCCTAAGTTGACAGTCTGGGAGCGAGCAGATAGAAAGCTCGTCATCCACCGTAAGGCAGAGTTCCTTAGTCCGATCTCCTTTAGTCTTCTGAGCAGTATCCGATGTGACACCATGTCGAACGCGGCAGATAGGTCCAGCAGCACCAATATCGTAGAATGGCCCTTATCTAGGGTCATCCTGATGTTATCTGTGACCACTAGCAGAGCTGATTCGGTGCTGTATTTGGGTCTAAAAGCCGGACTGGGAAGAATCTAAACACCCAGTAAGTTCGACATGGTTGGAGAGATGGTTGTTAATGTGTTTCTCCAGTAGTTTGCTCAGAAACGGAAGAAGCGAGATGGGGCGGAAATTGGTAAGATCCGTCAAAGGGACTTTAGGGTTCTTACGGATAGGCCTAACCTGTGACGCTTTCCATTCTGATGGTACATGACCTTCTCTCAGAGAGAGATTGAGGAGAGATTCGATCGAAGGGGACAATTGATTGGCCAGGGAAGTAACCACTTTGGCTGGAATAAGGTCCAAAGGGGATCCTGATTTTATCTTATGAATCAATGACTCTACCTATGCCGATGTCAGTGTGGGGAAGCACTCTAACAGCTGAGGGGTTGCCTGTTCAGGTTGGTCAAATGTCATTGGTGGCTGGTGTCCTGGTGAAACAATTTTTTCATAGATAAGCTCTTTTTTTTGTGAAAAGTATAGAGCAATATCATTGCATAACGTTTGCGTGGGTGCCTCAGAGTTTTCACAGGCCTTAGGGTTGATAAAGGACTGGAGAATGTGATGTATTGAAAGTGCATGTTTCAGTCTGCATTGCAGAATTTTTTTATGAAATAGAAGAGGATTTGAGAAGTCACTCAAAATGTGCCCTAATTTTTCTTTCTGCAGCACTAATCATAACTTCTGTGGCACAATGAACCCCCTCATTTTGTTCCTTTTTAAATTAAATGTTTTAAGTGTTACCAGTTTATTCCAATCAAGATGGCTTCAGGTGTTCCCATGGGGCACAGGGTCAAGACTGATTTGCATATGGCTGGGTCCAAACTGGGGTGGCGTAGTGGGCAAAAGAACGATGGATTTAACCCAGATCTTTTGACTGGGGAGAATGTTTGCATTGTCAGCATTCTGTCCATCATTTGTTAGCTGTAACACTTTTCGCTCTAAGTGGGATGGGTATGCCCAGACGTGGGTCCCTTGCTCACTGTGCCACTGGATTCAAGCTAGCCTGGCTGAAGAAGGGTGACATACCCTGAAACCGGTCCCAGGATGCTTGTTTCCGGTCCAGGAGGCCCTGGCCTGGCAGTTCGGTCTGGACTGTTCCCATGGGGCACAGGGTCAAGACTGATTTGCATATGGCTGGGTCCAAACTGGGGTGGCGTAGTGGGCAAAAGAACGATGGATTTAACCCAGATCTTTTGACTGGGGAGAATGTTTGCATTGTCAGCATTCTGTCCATCATTTGTTAGCTGTAACACTTTTCGCTCTAAGTGGGATGGGTATGCCCAGACGTGGGTCCCTTGCTCACTGTGCCACTGGATTCAAGCTAGCCTGGCTGAAGAAGGTTGACATACCCTGAAACCGGTCCCAGGATGCTTGTTTCCGGTCCAGGGAGGACCTGGCCTGGCAGTTCGGTCTGGACTGTTCCCATGGGGCACAGGGTCAAGACTGATTTGCATATGGCTGGGTCCAAACTGGGGTGGCGTAGTGGGCAAAAGAACGATGGATTTAACCCAGATCTTTTGACTGGGGAGAATGTTTGCATTGTCAGCATTCTGTCCATCATTTGTTAGCTGTAACACTTTTCGCTCTAAGTGGGATGGGTATGCCCAGACGTGGGTCCCTTGCTCACTGTGCCACTGGATTCAAGCTAGCCTGGCTGAAGAAGGGTGACATACCCTGAAACCGGTCCCAGGATGCTTGTTTCCGGTCCAGGGAGGACCTGGCCTGGCAGTTCGGTCTGGACTGTTCCCATGGGGCACAGGGTCAAGACTGATTTGCATATGGCTGGGTCCAAACTGGGGTGGCGTAGTGGGCAAAAGAACGATGGATATAACCCAGATCTTTTGACTGGGGAGAATGTTTGCATTGTCAGCATTCTGTCCATCATTTGTTAGCTGTAACACTTTTTGCTCTAAGTGGGATGGGTATGCCCAGACGTGGGTCCCTTGCTCACTGTGCCACTGGATTCAAGCTAGCCTGGCTGAAGAAGGGTGACATACCCTGAAACCGGTCCCAGGATGCTTGTTTCCGGTCCAGGGAGGACCTGGCTTGGCAGTTCGGTCTGGACTGTTCCCATGGGGCACAGGGTCAAGACTGATTTGCATATAGCTGGGTCCAAACTGGGGTGGCGTAGTGGGCAAAAGAACGATGGATTTAACCCAGATCTTTTGACTGGGGAGAATGTTTGCATTGTCAGCATTCTGTCCATCATTTGTTAGCTGTAACACTTTTCGCTCTAAGTGGGATGGGTATGCCCAGACGTGGGTCCCTTGCTCACTGTGCCACTGGATTCAAGCTAGCCTGGCTGAAGAAGGGTGACATACCCTGAAACCGGTCCCAGGATGCTTGTTTCCCGGTCCAGGAGGACCTGGCCTGGCAGTTCGGTCTGGACTGTTCCCATGGGGCACAGGGTCAAGACTGATTTGCATATGGCTGGGTCCAAACTGGGGTGGCGTAGTGGGCAAAAGAACGATGGATATAACCCAGATCTTTTGACTGGGGAGAATGTTTGCATTGTCAGCATTCTGTCCATCATTTGTTAGCTGTAACACTTTTTGCTCTAAGTGGGATGGGTATGCCCAGACGTGGGTCCCTTGCTCACTGTGCCACTGGATTCAAGCTAGCCTGGCTGAAGAAGGGTGACATACCCTGAAACCGGTCCCAGGATGCTTGTTTCCGGTCCAGGAGGACCTGGCCTGGCAGTTCGGTCTGGACTGTTCCCATGGGGCACAGGGTCAAGACTGATTTGCATATGGCTGGGTCCAAACTGGGGTGGTGTAGTGGGCAAAAGAACGATGGATTTAACCCAGATCTTTTGACTGGGGAGAATGTTGCATTGTCAGCATTCTGTCCATCATTTGTTAGCTGTAACACTTTTCGCTCTAAGTGGGATGGGTATGCCCAGACGTGGGTCCCTTGCTCACTGTGCCACTGGATTCAAGCTAGCCTGGCTGAAGAAGGGTGACATACCCTGAAACCGGTCCCAGGATGCTTGTTTCCGGTCCAGGGAGGACCTGGCCTGGCAGTTCGGTCTGGACTGTTCCCATGGGGCACAGGGTCAAGACTGATTTGCATATGGCTGGGTCCAAACTGGGGTGGTGTAGTGGGCAAAAGAACGATGGATTTAACCCAGATCTTTTGACTGGGGA
The DNA here is from genome assembly GCA_963921515.1 of Calotriton arnoldi. NCBI lineage: Eukaryota > Metazoa > Chordata > Amphibia > Caudata > Salamandridae > Calotriton > Calotriton arnoldi. The sequence goes on along the minus strand of CAWUFW010005212.1, from coordinate 787,409 downwards.
GAATGTTTGCATTGTCAGCATTCTGTCCATCATTTGTTAGCTGTAACACTTTTCGCTCTAAGTGGGATGGGTATGCCCAGACGTGGGTCCCTTGCTCACTGTGCCACTGGATTCAAGCTAGCCTGGCTGAAGAAGGGTGACATACCCTGAAACCGGTCCCAGGATGCTTGTTTCCGGTCCAGGGAGGCCCTGGCCTGGCAGTTCGGTCTGGACTGTTCCCATGGGGCACAGGGTCAAGACTGATTTGCATATGGCTGGGTCCAAACTGGGGTGGCGTAGTGGGCAAAAGAACGATGGATTTAACCCAGATCTTTTGACTGGGGAGAATGTTTGCATTGTCAGCATTCTGTCCATCATTTGTTAGCTGTAACACTTTTCGCTCTAAGTGGGATGGGTATGCCCAGACGTGGGTCCCTTGCTCACTGTGCCACTGGATTCAAGCTAGCCTGGCTGAAGAAGGGTGACATACCCTGAAACCGGTCCCAGGATGCTTGTTTCCGGTCCAGGGGAGGACCTGGCATGGCAGTTCGGTCTGGACTGTTCCCATGGGGCACAGGAGTCAAGACTGATTTGCATATGGCTGGGTCCAAACTGGGGTGGCGTAGTGGGCAAAAGAACGATGGATTTAACCCAGATCTTTTGACTGGGGAGAATGTTTGCATTGTCAGCATTCTGTCCATCATTTGTTAGCTGTAACACTTTTCGCTCTAAGTGGGATGGGTATGCCCAGACGTGGGTCCCTTGCTCACTGTGCCACTGGATTCAAGCTAGCCTGGCTGAAGAAGGGTGACATACCCTGAAACCGGTCCCAGGATGCTTGTTTCCGGTCCAGGGAGGACCTGGCCTGGCAGTTCGGTCTGGACTGTTCCCATGGGGCACAGGGTCAAGACTGATTTGCATATGGCTGGGTCCAAACTGGGGTGGCGTAGTGGGCAAAAGAACGATGGATTTAACCCAGATCTTTTGACTGGGGAGAATGTTTGCATTGTCAGCATTCTGTTCATCATTTGTTAGCTGTAACACTTTTCGCTCTAAGTGGGATGGGTATGCCCAGACGTGGGTCCCTTGCTCACTGTGCCACTGGATTCAAGCTAGCCTGGCTGAAGAAGGGTGACAAACCCTGAAACCGGTCCCAGGATGCTTGTTTCCGGTCCAGGGAGGACCTGGCCTGGCAGTTCGGTCTGGACTGTTCCCATGGGGCACAGGGTCAAGACTGATTTGCATATGGCTGGGTCCAAACTGGGGTGGCGTAGTGGGCAAAAGAACGATGGATTTAACCCAGATCTTTTGACTGGGGAGAATGTTTGTATTGTCAGCATTCTGTCCATCATTTGTTAGCTGTAACACTTTTCGCTCTAAGTGGGATGGGTATGCCCAGACGTGGGTCCCTTGCTCACTGTGCCACTGGATTCAAGCTAGCCTGGCTGAAGAAGGGTGACATACCCTGAAACCGGTCCCAGGATGCTTGTTTCCGGTCCAGGGAGGACCTGGCCTGGCAGTTCGTTCTGGACTGTTCCCATGGGGCACAGGGTCAAGACTGATTTGCATATGGCTGGGTCCAAACTGGGGTGGCGTAGTGGGCAAAAGAACGATGGATTTAACCCAGATCTTTTGACTGGGGAGAATGTTTGCATTGTCAGCATTCTGTCCATCATTTGTTAGCTGTAACACTTTTCGCTCTAAGTGGGATGGGTATGCCCAGACGTGGGTCCCTTGCTCACTGTGCCACTGGATTCAAGCTAGCCTGGCTGAAGAAGGGTGACATACCCTGAAACCGGTCCCAGGATGCTTGTTTCCGGTCCAGGGAGGACCTGGCCTGGCAGTTCGGTCTGGACTGTTCCCATGGGGCACAGGGTCAAGACTGATTTGCATATGGCTGGGTCCAAACTGGGGTGGCGTAGTGGGCAAAAGAACGATGGATTTAACCCAGATCTTTTGACTGGGGAGAATGTTTGTATTGTCAGCATTCTGTCCATCATTTGTTAGCTGTAACACTTTTCGCTCTAAGTGGGATGGGTATGCCCAGACGTGGGTCCCTTGCTCACTGTGCCACTGGATTCAAGCTAGCCTGGCTGAAGAAGGGTGACATACCCTGAAACCGGTCCCAGGATGCTTGTTTCCGGTCCAGGGAGGACCTGGCCTGGCAGTTCGGTCTGGACTGTTCCCATGGGGCACAGGGTCAAGACTGATTTGCATATGGCTGGGTCCAAACTGGGGTGGCGTAGTGGGCAAAAGAACGATGGATTTAACCCAGATCTTTTGACTGGGGAGAATGTTTGCATTGTCAGCATTCTGTCCATCATTTGTTAGCTGTAACACTTTTCGCTCTAAGTGGGATGGGTATGCCCAGACGTGGGTCCCTTGCTCACTGTGCCACTGGATTCAAGCTAGCCTGGCTGAAGAAGGGTGACATACCCTGAAACCGGTCCCAGGATGCTTGTTTCCGGTCCAGGGAGGACCTGGCCTGGCAGTTCGGTCTGGACTGTTCCCATGGGGCACAGGGTCAAGACTGATTTGCATATGGCTGGGTCCAAACTGGGGTGGCGTAGTGGGCAAAAGAACGATGGATTTAACCCAGATCTTTTGACTGGGGAGAATGTTTGCATTGTCAGCATTCTGTCCATCATTTGTTAGCTGTAACACTAATTTTTCTTTCTGCAGCACTAATCATAATTTCTGTGGCACAATGAACCCCCTCATTTTGTTCCTTTTTAAATTAAATGTTTTAAGTGTTACCAGTTTATTCCAATCAAGATGGCTTCAGGTGTGCCATACTTTTGTCATAAGTAAGACTGTTAGCGCTCTAGTTGTTCTTTAGAACACTCTGGGAAGCTGCAGTAGATCACAAAGGAATCAACTGACAGTCTCTGCCCTTGTTGGATGTACATGTTTTACCGAGAATGTCTGACTTCATTCTCACATGACTCAGAAAGATAATGTGAATTTACAGAAAATATGCTTTCATTTCAGCTTCTGGAGCACCTTCCAAACCTCTATGGGAAAATAGTTTTCTCTCAAACATGATTCATGATATCCCAGTAGAAGGCTTTTTCACAGGGTAAAATCACCTTATAACACACCACAATTCCTAAAATAAGTATGGTACCATCAACAAATGATTTATAATGTAACTAAAGTCTGGTATCACCCTTTATACGTTCTCCTTTTGGTGACCCTCAAAACCTTCCATTCACTACAATGCATTTTAATGGGGTGCTATCATGTATATTGGTCCTAAGATGGCTGCCAACACTTCTTGGATGAAGTGTTGACAGCCAATCAGATCTCACAATGAGATGTGTGGTTAGGCTCCGCCCAGATATCGATATTTTTTTTCCTTTAATATTTCAAAAACGATTGAACAGATTTACACCATTTAAAGCAAAGAGTGCACACTGGACCAAGAGCTACCTTTCTGCCAAATTTGGTGTAATTTTGTTCAGCAGTTCGGGCTGTAGCCGCGGCAAAAGTTTCCTATGGAAATTAAAATGGAGAAAACACGTTTTGGGACCCCCCTTTTTAATCAGCCCCCGCTTGATGAAGCACCCCAAAACTGTCAAGACAGGAGCTTACCGGAGCGCCCCATTAGTTCTGAGAATTTCGCGAAGATTCGTTAAACTGCGCCAAAGATATTGGCAAAAGAAAAGACGCTTTTCCTATGGAAACAAGGTCCTAACTATAACTACCTACTGGCGACCGCCAGTAGGTAATATATATATATATATCCTGCTGAACATGTTCTCTCTCAAGAATGATGTCGGCACTCCTGTGAATTTCACCAAAATTTATTCTGGAAATGAGAAAATCATCTAGGTGTTTCGGCTGCCAGATGCAGCCTTGTTCACGACGATGAGCACCATTTTCACAATTCATTATATATGTTTCTCTTTCAACAGTAGAAATAAAGGAAGATAAAATGTGCAACAACAACATACACTGTGGCAGAATAAATACACGCCATCTTGTAGCATGCAAATGTGTTCCTTATACAATGCGGCCAATTTATTCAGGTATCTGTCCTGCTTTCTTTTCATTTATTTTATCTCTTAATAAACACATCATGAATAATTCATTTTTCTAGCTTCATGATCGTTTTTCTTGATAAATAATTTTCTTACAAACACTCTACTCGTAAAAACACTTAATTTACGGGATAATTCCCCTTTGAAAGCTTACCTCTATAAATAGAAGAACAATTAAAAAACATGTTATTTTTTATACTTGTTAATTTTAATTTTTTACTGAAAAAAAACAAAGGTTACAGGGTGCTTATAATTAGGCTCACATTTCAGTCTTCCTTCAGCTGATTGGGGTACTGTACACCTCACCCACGACGCGAATAAAAATCGGTAATTTGGTGACGGATCCTATAGCTATTACACGAGGAACGAGACAAGGCTGCCCGTTATCACCGGTTTTATACGCCTTGGTCGCAGAACCGTTGGCGTGTGCGCTCCGAGAGTATCACGGACATGAAGGTATTAGTTTTCCGACATATAAGATAGTGGTCTCCACCTATGAGGATGATACACTGTTGTACGTCCGAGATCTGGAGAACAACCTTTCCTCTATTATTAGGGAAGTTGTGCATTTCGGAGCGCTGTCGGGATTACGAGTCAACTGGTCAAAATCCATAATTTTCCCACTCACCCCGGCTACGCTGCAATTTGAACCAGAGTATCCACTATGCTGGTCTACTGAGTCGATTTGATACTTGGGCATATGGCTCCATACAGATTCGGAGGTCGTGTTTCGGGAAAATTACGGTACAGCGGTCAGCAAGCTAGAGGATGACGTAGAGGGCTGGATTAAGCTACCTCTATCATTATTAGGTAGAGTGTCCATCATGAAGATGGTGATTTTGCCCCGGTTCCTGTTCTTGTTCACAAATATTCCCATTGTTCTTCCAGTATCATTTTTTCAGCGAGTCCAGGCATTGATGATAAAGTTAGCCTGGGTGGGTAAACAGGCACGGGTGCGTTGGCAGGTACTGGATGCACGTCTCGCCAGATATCCCGTTTCTCCGCATGGAACGGCTATTTGCCGACCCGCTACCTCTTCCTGCTACCATATGTGCACCCGTTGACCGAAGGACAGGGATACTAGACTCGCTTAATTCGACCTGCCACGCCTGGCACACTTTCTTGAACTTGCAGGCGGGGCGTTATTGTATTCGCTGGCTATGCCTATTCAATGGGCCCTTTGGCTTGCCCCATGCCGGGACAAGGGAGTGGTTCGAGCTTTGCAAGCATTGAATGTTCGGACGATGGGAGACTTGTTCAATGACGGGATAGTGAAGACATGGGAAGACGTGGGGGGCTCCGCCGCTGCCAGCACCTTGCTCCAGAGATTTCAATTTCACAGGGTGCGGAGAGCCTTACGGGAGGTGCTGGGGGACGATCTGCAGGAACCACCGGAGATGCTGGAACTGTCATATATTATTAAAGCTAAAACGCCGCGCAGGGGCGGTCTCCAACGTTTATAAATTGGCAATGTCACATAGGGCGTATAAATATACGAAAGCCAGACTAGCCTGGCAGCGTGACTTGCACAAGGAAATAGATGACTCTATGTGGTCCTATTGCTGTACTAGCACCCGGCGCATTTCGCTACATGGCAGACATAGGCTTGTCCACTTCAAGTTTTTGAATAGAGCGTATTACACTCCAGAGAGACTGTGTCGATATGGGTTACGGGAGGACTCGGATTGTGACAGATGTCGTGCGCATTCGGCGGACTTTGTCCACCTACCTTGGCATTGCCCTGAAGTGTACAGATTTTGGGAGCAGATCTTCCTGGAACTGAGCAGGGTGGTGTGTGTGGAGCTTTTTCCCAGACCCGGCCCTGGCTCTCCTGGGGTACTCTAAACGACTGCCTACAGCGATCCGCAGGTTAGTTGATATGGGTCTGCTGGTGGCAAAGCGGCGTGTGGCAATGTGTTGGCTGAAGGGCCCTGTACCCACAATGGCGCAATGGTCGCATGACATGCTTTATTGCAGCACCCAAACTGAGACCTTTAGTGAATTATTACCTCCCAGGAACAGGCCCAAGAACTTCTGGGGACTATATACTACGTACCTGCTTACTAAAGAGGTTGCCCCAGAGGGGGTGGCTTCTGCCATCTCTGACATGCGCACCCATGACCCTGGAGTATGAACCCCCTCATATGAAACATAACAAGTGTCACTCCCCACGACACATTCCTACTGGTATAGGTTCGCATCTGCCTTGTTGAATGGCATCTGCAGAGTGGAGGGACGGGTCAGACCTTACTAAATTGGCACGGGGTCCCCCTTGCTGGAGACACTGGGGGGTATTGGTCTTGGGGTGATGTGTGTAGTTACATGCTTTGGGAAGCCGAAAGTACATTGTGATTGTTGTCCTGGAATGGTGGGTTTAGTGCAACATGTGCGCTTTTTAAACGGCGGACCTACTATAACCTGTGATTGAAGACCGCTGCCTGCCCCTTGGGTTGTTGGCTAAATAGCTGTGTTCATTGCTGGGAATTATTGAGCTGCCGGCCCGAAGGGTTGTAGGCGAGAGGCTGTGTTAATTTGAGACTTTGTTTTAATAAAATTAAAAAAAATATATATATATTAGGCTCACATTTCACTTGTACAAAACCATGTACTAGTAATGAGTGATACTACTTGTAACATTTATGTTATGTGAGTGGCTGTGTTACTGTGTATATCCATGTGTGAGTGAGTGTCTGAGTGGCTGTATGGGTGTGTGAGTGGGTGTGTGAGTGGCTGTATGGGTGAGTGAGTAGTTGTGTGAGTATCTGTAGTGGTGAGTATGTTAGTGGGTGTGTGAGTAGCTGTATAAGGTGGGTAAGTGCCTGTATGAGTGAGTGAGTGGGTGTGTGAGTGGTTCAATAGATGAGTGAGTTGTTGACTGTGAACATTCAAGACATTGAAGTGCTCCTTAAAAAACTATTAGATCCATTAATTTCCCGTCTGGACGCTATTGATCGAACTCTTGCTGGTTTAGCAGTTAATAGACCGTTGTCACATTTAGTGCCAAATACTGGGGGGGGGGATCTGGCACCACCGTCAGTTAATGTAATTGCTTCTGAAGATTCTATCACCCGTAATCATTGTGAGGGGAACCAAATCAACCAGGTTGTGACCTCACATAGTGTACATAGCCCACATATAGGCCATCTACGAAACACGGCTCCAAAAACTTTACCTTGCCCTAGTGCTGATAGCAACACACAGCAGGCAAATAGTATGATTACTCAATTATCCACACGGTCATCTAATTCTTGAACCTACCCCCGGCGGCTTTCCCCTTTGTAATAATTTTGGTCAACGTCCCTATTCTTAGAGTTGACCAAACTGAAATAACTTCTCAATTGTTGATCAAAGCTCGCCATTGGCTGTCGCAAGCTGCTAATATAGGCCAACCAATACAGCACCACCAGATCATGGCCAGAAGAATTTCATGGGTAGGCACACATCCGAAATTATTTGAAAATGATTGTATTGTCCTCAACTTTATCAACCGATGGCTGGTGGGAGATTTACTGAGTCAATTACCATCAGCCCCCCAATTCCCAGGTTTCTGCTGTTCCACTGGGTTTTTTCTTTAAACCCCCGCTACTCCCAATAAAATTACACAAAATCTAAGATCCCACGTAAATATTCACACTTTCTGTACCCCTCAGTTAGCTTATAGTAATATACCCCTAGCAAACAGATTTGGCCCTCTGGGTGGATTGGATAGTTGTGACTGACTGACTCCTTCTTCGGCCATACTGCCAGGGATCACTTCAGTTGAGGACAGAGGCCCTAGTACATATACAGGCGAGGGGGTCCGAACTGCTAATGATGGATCAGCCCCCATGAGCTATAGCTCTCTTCCTCTCCCTACGCTACAGCCTGAACACGGGGGGATTTCAATACTCTCCTGGAACATAGCAGGTCGTAGTGACAAATATGACAGGGGGGCATGGGAAAAAGAATTGCTAAATGCTGGAATTATTTGCCTACAGGAAACCTGAGAACGAAACCCAATATTTATAAATGGTTATCGCTCATTTTCTACACAAGCTGTCCCCTCGATTTCCGGTAGAGCAAAAGGGGGTCTTTTAACTCTCATTGCCAACACTATATCTTTTGACATGGTTGATTTTGTGAACACCTCTGTTTATTTTCATATCGTTGTGGCTAGTGGTCGAGTGAGTTGTTGTGTGAGTACTTGTTTGGGTTTGTGACTGGGTGTGTGAGTGGTTCTGTGGATGAAGTAATTTGAGATGGCATCAGCGATGTCACCAGTGATGTTACTCACCATGTCATGAGTGAGTGTAATATGTGAGGTCATAAGCAGTACATTGCTTGGTGTAAGTTTTAATTAGCTCAGGTAACTCTAACTGCTGATTTTCTGTGGTTGTGTACGAGTGAAAAGTGAGCCTAACTATAACATCCCTGTAATCTTTGTTTTTTTCCAGTAAATTGCTAAGGTTTTTTTAATTGTATTTCCTAACTATAACATCCATGTAACCTTCCTTTTTTCAGTGAATTTCTATTGTGTTTTAATGTTCTATTTCCTAACTGTAACATCCTTGTAAACTTTGTTTTATCAGTGAATTTCCAAGGTTTTTTTAAATAGTTTTTATAACTGTAACCTGTAACCTTTGATAGTGGGTCTGTGAGCACCTGTGTGGATCTGTGAGTGGGTGTGTAAGTGTCTGTGTGCCTATGAGTAGGAGTGGGAGTGTCTCAGTGGGTCTGTGTGTTGGTCTATGAGTGTGTAAGTGGGTTTGTGAGTGGGTCTGTGAGTGACTGTGTGGGTCTGTGAGTGGGTGTGTGAGTGCCTGTGTGTGTATTTGAGTGGCTGTGTGAGTGCTGCTATGGGTGGGTGAGTGGATGTGTGAGTGGATATATGGGTGAGTGAGTGGCTGTGTGAGTGGCTGTATGGGTGGCCGGGTGTGTGAGTGACTGTATGGGTTAGGAGTGGGTGTCTGATTGGTTGCATGAGTTAGTGACTGGGTGTGTAATTAGCTGTATGGGTGAGTGAGTGGATGTTTGAGTGGGTCTTTGGTGAAGTGAGTAGCTGTATTGGAGAGTGATTTGCTGTGTAAGTGGCTGCATGGGTGAGTGGGTGGGTATCCAAGAGGCTGTATGACTGAGTGAGTGGGTGTGTGAGTGCCTATATGAGTATGTGAGTGAGTGTGTGAGTGCTTGTATAGGTGAGTGAGTGGCTGTGTTGAGAAGCACTATGGGTGAGTGACTGGCTGTGTGAGTGGCTATATAGGTGAATAAGTGATGTGTGACTAGCTGTATGGGTGAGTGTGGCTGTGTGAGTGGGTGTATGGGTAAGTGACTGGTTGTATGAGTAGCTATATGAGTGAGTGAACGGTTTTCTGAGTGGCTGTATAAGTGAGTGAGTGGGTGTGTGAGTGGCTCAATAGATGAGTGAGTTGTTGTGTGGGTACTTGTATGGGTCTGTGAATGGGTATGTGAGTGGTTCAGTAGATGATGTCATCAGTGATATCATTTGAGATGTCATCAGTGATGTCACTAGTGATGTCTCTCACCATGTCATGAGTGATGTAATATGTGAGGTGATAAGAAGTGCATTGCGGGGGCATAAGTTTTAGTTAACTCAGGTAACTGTAACTGCTGAATTTCTATGGTTTTGTTCGAGTGAAATGTGAGCCTAACTATAATGACCCTGTAATCTTTGTACTTTCCAGTAAATTTCTAAGGTTTTTTAATTCTATTTCCTAACTATAACATCCCTGTAACCTCTGGGTTTTTTCAGTAAATTTCTCTGGTTTTGTAATGCTCTGTTTCCTAACTGTAACGTTCTTGTGAACTTTGGTTTATCCGTGAATTTCTACTTTTTTCTAAAATGTGTTTTATAACTGTAACCTGCAATCTTTGATAGTGGGTCTGTGAGCACCTGTATGGATCTGTGAGTGGGTGTGTAAGTGTCTGTGTGGATCTGTAAGTGGGAGTGAGAGTGTCTCAGTGGGTGCGTGAGTTGGTCTATGAGTGTGTGAGTGGGTTTGTGAGTGGGCCTGTGAGTGGCTGTACGCGTCTGTGAGTGGGTGTATGAGAACCTATGTGTGTCTGTGAGGGGCTGTGTGAGTGCTGCTATGGGTCTGTGGGTAGGTGTGTGAGTGGCTGTATATGTCTGTGAGTGGGTGTGTGAGTGGTACAATAGATTCTTGGCATTTGTATGCTCAGTGTATTTAAATGGGAGAACCATGAACTCTGCTCTTACCAGGAGACAACAAGAAAGAAATCACTCATCACAATCACCTAAGTTCTGATTGTGCTCCAATAGATCAATGATGCATTCACTTCCATTAAGGATTTCAGATCAATTGTTAATGTGGAGTACAAGAAGAAACATATTTGCTTTACATTTGCCAAGCCCAAGATGCTAGGATCATTTGCGCTTTTCTCAAGTGGAGCTTCAGCTGGGGCACCTGCTATATTTATATTTGAAAGTGCTTCCCATTGAGATTTAATTTATGTGAAATGAGCATCAGGGCAATAATGGAACCTCATTTCAGCCTATGAGAGTCCATACTTTGGCTGAAAATGTCTACCCAACTGTAGTACTTTCTACTGGCGAATTAGTAAGTGCTATCTCATTGGGTAAATGTAGTGTCTATTGTACACTACAGCTGCATAAAGGACCACCCATTTAGGTATTTTTCTGTGTCTCTCCTTGCCATGTGTTTTAATGGGTTAATCGTTCTATACTTTTTTTCCCCAAAAATGTATACTTCGCAAATTCGTCACAAAATATTGCGCTACATATTTTACGGTTTCGCGGAAAGTCACAAAGATGGCATGTTTTTTGAAAAAGTGTAAAACACATATTGTAATTAATGTTTGAGAACAGTAGTTTACTAATACAGTGTTAAAACTTGTATTTCAGTAATCAATTTTAATGTAAAGCACTTTTCAATTGTATTTCATGTTGTTGCAACAACACCAGTTTTCACGGTGACGACGGCGTTTGCAAATATCATGTGACTATGTAACAAAGAGATTTGATTGGAAGACACTTTTCAATAATCTTCAAAGGAAGCTCCCACCCATTGCTTTCGTCTTGAAGCTTCCAGTTAATATTTGGAACATTCTTAGCAGGTGTCCTGTACTTTTAGTGCAGAACAGTGTTTCAGATTTCTTTTTGTCATGTTTCTCTTACATAAAATGGCAACAGGAGGAAGTCAGGAGCAGGAGCTGCTTCAACAAACTGAGGTGCAGGAGCCACAGCCTCATCATGAAGACTCTTCTGACAAGAAACCAGCCGCATAATGGTAGAGTGTTGCCAAATATGTCAAGTGCACCTTGTGAGAGAAAACCCTTTCAAAGGGTACTGATAAAAAATACTCTTGTAGAACAACAAACATGTTTTTCCTTTTAAAAACATACCACAATAATCACCTGAAGAGGGCACAGAGCGAGAGAAGTGGAGAGCAGCTGTCAATTTCTAGGGCTACACCACCTGCTCCAAGAGAAAAACTTTGTCAAGGAGTGGAGAAGCAGCTGCCAGAAAAATCACCCGAATTGAGGAGAATAGGCATATTTTGCATAGACTGTAACACAATCCTATCAGTTGGCAAGCACTGTGTTGCTGTCATTTTGGAAACAGCGAAAAAACACACTTGTTCATTTTTTTTGTTTATGCCACTTTTTCCACAGTTTTTCAGTTTGTGGACATAATGTTTTATTTTCGAAGTTGCATTTTTTTTAAAGAAAAAATATAAAAACATATAAAAGGTTCTTGTCAGAACCGCCTTTCATGGTTAAAAAAATGATAAACTGAATGTTTGTGTATATATATAAAGAGAAGTGGCTGTATAAGTGAGTAACTGAGTGAAAGGCTATGTAAGTGCCTGGATGATTGAGTGATTGTTTGTGTTAGTAGCTATATGGGTAAGTGAATGAGTGTGTTAGTGCCTTTATGACTGACTGACTGAATTGGTGTGTGGATGACTGTGTGAGTAAGTGACTGAGTGTGTACGTGACTATATGGGTGAGTGAGTGGCTGTATGAGTGAGTGATTGGGTGGGTGAGTACCTGTATTAGTGTGTTAGTGACTGTATGAGTGAGTGAATGAGTGTGTGAGTGGGTTTATGAGTGATCGAGAGGGTGTATGAGCTGCTGTATGAGTGAGATAGTGGGTATGTTAGTGGCAGTGTGAGTGCTTGTTTGAGTGAGTGAGAGGGTGCATGAGAGGATGTATGGGTGAGTGAGTGAATGCATGAGTGCCTCTATGGGTGAGTGAGTGAGTGTATGAGTGCTTCTATGAATGAGTGAGAGGGCACATGAGAGGATGTATGGGTGAGTGAGTGACTGTGTGAGTGGCTTCATGGGTGAGTGAGTAGTTGTATAAGTGGATGTATAGGGGAGTCAGTGGATGTCTGAGTGGTTGCATGAGTGCGTGATTAGTTGGGTGTCTATATAAGTGAGTGATTGGGTAGGTTTGTGTCTTGAGGGGTGAGTGACTGGGTGTGAGTGGGTCTTTGAGTGAGTGTCTACATGTGTGAGTGGCTGCATGAGTGAGTGACTGTCTGTGTCAGTTGCTGTTTGAGTCAACAAGATGGAGTGTGACCCATGGTATGAGTGAAATAGTAGGTATGTGAGTGGCTGCATGAGTGAGTGACTGGCTGTGTAAGTGACTAGAAGTGCCTACATGACTGAATAACTGGGGGTTTGTGTGTCTGTGTAGGTGACTGAGTACCTGTATGAGTGAGTGACAGTCCGTGTGAGTGGCTGTATGGATGAGTGAATGCCTGTATGAGTGCTTGTATGATTGAGTGAGTGGTTTTGTGACTGGCTGCATAGGTGAGACATTACATGCGTTAGTGCCTGTATGAGTTAGTGATTGGGTAGATGAGTATGTGTATAAGTGAGTGACTGGGTGTGTTAGTGGCTGTAGGGATGAGTGAGTGGGTAGGTAAATGTGTATATAAGTTAGCCACTGAATATGTAAATGTTGGTATATCTGACTGAATAGGGGTGTAAGAGACTATATGAGTCAGTGACTAGTAGTATGACTAGTTGTGTGGGTGAATAACTAACTGTGTGAGTACCTATATTGGTGAGTGAATGTGTGTGAGTACCTCTATGGGTGAGTCAGTGGCTATGACAGTGTTTGCATCAGTGTGTGTCAGGCTGTGCCAGTGGCCATAAAATTGTGTGTATGGGTGTAATAGTGTATAGAAGTATGTGTTCCTAGGTGTATCAATGTATACACAAGAGTGAGTCTGGGTGTGTCGGTGAATGCCTGGGTATAATACTCTATGTATCGGTGTGTATGTGGATGTATTAGTGTATGAATAACTGTGTGCCTGGGTGTGTCACTCTATGCATGAGTGTGTGTCTGGGTGTGTTAGTGTCTGCATCAGTGTCTGGGTGTAGTACTTTATACAGCATTGTGTGACTGGGTGTTTTAGAGAATGTATCTGTGTGCAAATAGGGGTGTGAGTATCTTTATAGATGAATAAGCGGGTGTGTGAGTGCCTGTATTGGTGATGAACTGAATTAGTCAGTGGTTGTATGTAATATTGAATATGTATGACAGTAGCTGTATAAGTAACTGACTAGCTGTATTAGTAGCTGTTTACGTAAATAAGTAAGTATGTGTATGCATCACTGTTTACATGAGTTAGTGTATGTGTTTCTAGCTGTATGGGCGAGTGATTGGGTGTATCAGTACTTACATCAAAAAGTGACTGAGTATGTTAGTGATTGTATGTATGGCTGACTGGTTGTATAAGGTACTGTGTAGGTGACTGAGTGCACGTTTTTGTACCTATATTAGAAAGCAACTAAGTGTGAATCTCTGTAGGGGTAAGCAAGATCATTTAGTACTAGATGTATTTGTAAGTGAGACAGTGTGCTATTAACTGTGCCAGTTTGTGGACATAATGTTTTATTTTCGAAGTTGCATTTTTTTTAAAGAAAAAATATAAAAACATATAAAAGGTTCTTGTCAGAACCGCCTTTCATGGTTAAAAAATGATAAACTGAATGTTTGTGTATATATATAAAGAGAAGTGGCTGTATAAGTGAGTAACTGAGTGAAAGGCTATGTAAGTGCCTGGATGATTGAGTGATTGTTTGTGTTAGTAGCTATATGGGTAAGTGAATGAGTGTGTTAGTGCCTTTATGACTGACTGACTGAATTGGTGTGTGGATGACTGTGTGAGTAAGTGACTGAGTGTGTACGTGACTATATGGGTGAGTGAGTGGCTGTATGAGTGAGTGATTGGGTGGGTGAGTACCTGTATTAGTGTGTTAGTGACTGTATGAGTGAGTGAATGAGTGTGTGAGTGGGTTTATGAGTGATCGAGAGGGTGTATGAGCTGCTGTATGAGTGAGATAGTGGGTATGTTAGTGGCAGTGTGAGTGCTTGTTTGAGTGAGTGAGAGGGTGCATGAGAGGATGTATGGGTGAGTGAGTGAATGCATGAGTGCCTCTATGGGTGAGTGAGTGAGTGTATGAGTGCTTCTATGAATGAGTGAGAGGGCACATGAGAGGATGTATGGGTGAGTGAGTGACTGTGTGAGTGGCTTCATGGGTGAGTGAGTAGTTGTATAAGTGGATGTATAGGGGAGTCAGTGGATGTCTGAGTGGTTGCATGAGTGCGTGATTAGTTGGGTGTCTATATAAGTGAGTGATTGGGTAGGTTTGTGTCTTGAGGGGTGAGTGACTGGGTGTGAGTGGGTCTTTGAGTGAGTGTCTACATGTGTGAGTGGCTGCATGAGTGAGTGACTGTCTGTGTCAGTTGCTGTTTGAGTCAACAAGATGGAGTGTGACCCATGGTATGAGTGAAATAGTAGGTATGTGAGTGGCTGCATGAGTGAGTGACTGGCTGTGTAAGTGACTAGAAGTGCCTACATGACTGAATAACTGGGGGTTTGTGTGTCTGTGTAGGTGACTGAGTACCTGTATGAGTGAGTGACAGTCCGTGTGAGTGGCTGTATGGATGAGTGAATGCCTGTATGAGTGCTTGTATGATTGAGTGAGTGGTTTTGTGACTGGCTGCATAGGTGAGACATTACATGCGTTAGTGCCTGTATGAGTTAGTGATTGGGTAGATGAGTATGTGTATAAGTGAGTGACTGGGTGTGTTAGTGGCTGTAGGGATGAGTGAGTGGGTAGGTAAATGTGTATATAAGTTAGCCACTGAATATGTAAATGTTGGTATATCTGACTGAATAGGGGTGTAAGAGACTATATGAGTCAGTGACTAGTAGTATGACTAGTTGTGTGGGTGAATAACTAACTGTGTGAGTACCTATATTGGTGAGTGAATGTGTGTGAGTACCTCTATGGGTGAGTCAGTGGCTATGACAGTGTTTGCATCAGTGTGTGTCAGGCTGTGCCAGTGGCCATAAAATTGTGTGTATGGGTGTAATAGTGTATAGAAGTATGTGTTCCTAGGTGTATCAATGTATACACAAGAGTGAGTCTGGGTGTGTCGGTGAATGCCTGGGTATAATACTCTATGTATCGGTGTGTATGTGGATGTATTAGTGTATGAATAACTGTGTGCCTGGGTGTGTCACTCTATGCATGAGTGTGTGTCTGGGTGTGTTAGTGTCTGCATCAGTGTCTGGGTGTAGTACTTTATACAGCATTGTGTGACTGGGTGTTTTAGAGAATGTATCTGTGTGCAAATAGGGGTGTGAGTATCTTTATAGATGAATAAGCGGGTGTGTGAGTGCCTGTATTGGTGATGAACTGAATTAGTCAGTGGTTGTATGTAATATTGAATATGTATGACAGTAGCTGTATAAGTAACTGACTAGCTGTATTAGTAGCTGTTTACGTAAATAAGTAAGTATGTGTATGCATCACTGTTTACATGAGTTAGTGTATGTGTTTCTAGCTGTATGGGCGAGTGATTGGGTGTATCAGTACTTACATCAAAAAGTGACTGAGTATGTTAGTGATTGTATGTATGGCTGACTGGTTGTATAAGGTACTGTGTAGGTGACTGAGTGCACGTTTTGTACCTATATTAGAAAGCAACTAAGTGTGAATCTCTGTATGGGTAAGCAAGATCATTTAGTACTAGATGTATTTGTAAGTGAGACAGTGTGCTATTAACTGTGCCAATGGCTTAGTGGGTTAGTGAGTGGTTGAAGAGATGAATGGCTGAGTGTATGAGTTGTGTAATCAGAGTATGTCAGTCACAGCCGGCATGACTTGCAGGTGGGGGGATTAATTTAAGAATACAAAATATTTATCTTACCTTCCCGCCGGCCGGGTCCCATGTCGTCTCTGCTACTGACCTGCTCTCCTGCCTCCGGCAGGAACAGCAAACAGGCAGCCAGGCTCCCAACCCTAAGCCTATCACAACGCTGCAAGCAGCATTGTGATTGGTCGGGACGCTGCCCAGCCAGGGGCTAATGGCCCGGCCATGTTCTCCATGTAGGCTGCAATTCATAACTTTCCATGCATGGTAGGCATTTGCCCATCTGCTCTTAAATTGACATGCAATCAGAGGCACACTGGCATACATTTCAAACTGTGACCAAAATATTATTGCACATAAAACTATGGGGCATACTTACAAGGTGATTGCGCCACCGGAACATCACTTTTTTAGATGTGCCAGTGATGTAATGCCCTGCGTCATATTTACAAACTGGCATTAAGCCACTTTTTGTGGCTTCATGCCTCTTTGTAAATATGGTACCCTTTCACGCAGGTATCTGCATGAAAGGGGCATGCAATGGTTGTTGCTGTGGGCGTTCCACCGCAAGGCCCATTGCTTTTTGACACTGCACCAGATTTGCAAGGAGGTGTAAATCTGAGGCAGTGCCAAAAACAAATGCCATGCAATAGCAGGCATTAAAATGGAGCAACAAGGATAAATACTTTTATTTCTCCTCGTTTTTGCTTTGTCTATGTGTGCTGCATCCTGCAGCACACATAGAATTAGCAAATCACCATTATTGGTTGCTTATGTGCAGGAAAGGACACCTTCCTGTACATAAACATTCACTGCCTGCAACACAGGCACCCTTGTACTATGGCGCAAGAGTGTCTGAGTTGGCACTAGGCAGCTAATTTTAGAGCCAGTGAAAACACAGGTGTGCACTGTATTGTTGTAAATACGGTGCATCCCTGCGTGTTGGAAATGGCGGAGCGTGGTGCTGAAACATTTGCCACAGCTCTGTGCTCCGTCATTACCTTGTAAATATGCCCCTATGTTTGGAGATTCAGAGTATCCCTATATTCATGGCATAAGTGGAGTCAGGCACTGTGCACACAAATGCTGCAAATCATTTCAAATTGTGATAATAGAAACATAGTCACATCTGACTACAATCACACACAACAAGAGATCTGGTTTTAATCCATTGTTCTTTTGCTCATTTTGCCACCCTAGTTTGGACCCAGCCATATGCAAACCAGTCTTGACCCTGCTCCTCATGGGAGCAGTCTAGCACGAACTGCCAGGCCAGGCCCTCCATGGACTGGGAACAAGCATCCTTGACCACTTAGAGCCATATATATTGAGACTTTTAATTTGCACTTTATTTAATAATAAAAAACAAGAGGATTTGCTCTCTATACACCTCTTCTCGCTCCTTTAGTAACTTCCTTGATCTGCAACACGCCTCCAAGTTGTACTCCATGCTGGGGAAGCCTTCCAAGTTGCATTTCCCTAGATGCATGAATCAGGGCCACAAGTGCTTGCTCCAGCTATGCAGAACTCAACAACTTCCTATGATCACCCTACAGATAAACCAAATAAATCACCAGAACCACACCCAGTCACAGTGCTACTCTAGTGTTTAGTTCTGGACCACACACAAAGGACTTCCCAGGTGAGGAATGACATACACCCATCCTACATTTGTGTCATGAGATCAGGCCCAGTCGATGCCTCAGTTGTTGGCTACCTTACTCTCTCTGATTGGTATGCGTTTAGAAAGCTGCATCCTACAAGTTGGAAAGAGTGTTATTCTGGTTACATTCATTTTTTGGCAGTATTTTGGAACCAATGTACTCTACCATTTCCACACTTGCATTCATGCCCGCTTAAGGCTTCCTCACCCTCTACTGACTATGCTGACAAGTTCTCATGAGAACAAGAGAACATTCGGCAACCATATTAGACTGCCTACATAAGGTGATCACATCCTTGCCACCTCACCTGTTATATAGTGTTCTTCATTGTGTGATGGTGTGTGCATGGGGTTTCCACTTCCGAATATCTCGATCTCTGTGAAATTGTAGCCTGGAGCATACCAGTGTGGCCTTTGATTCTGCATTCTGAAGTGAGACTGTTTGGAAAGCACTTTGCAGAAAACGCTATAGTTCTGGTAGGGCACGGGTTTTTCATTTCTTATCTGGACAGTTGCTGTTCTGAAAGCCATACTCAAATGGGATCTCCCTTTAGTTACACTGTATACTCGTGTACCCGAAGAGGAGTATGTAAGGGGTTAAAGGTCCAGAAGACTAATAAGAAGTGCATGAGAGAATAAATAAACTAGTCAGGAACTTGAGGTATAATTGTTAAGCACACAGAATAGAATGTTACGAGAAAACAAATCTGTTCATGAATGATACATGTAATTAATATGCAAGAGAGAAATCAGGTAACGTACATAAAGAAAGACATACATTCGAAAGGAATTCGTATATTGAGAGTAAAGACATAATTGTAAGAGATGGTGATTTACCTATTTTCTTTATAGGTGCAAATAATATCAGAAGTGCAGCTCAGTGTTGCATCGTGTAGAAGTGATAATCAGAGATGTGAACTTGATTATCATACCGAGAATACTCTACTTTTTCATGGTACTTGCTGAATGAGTTCATATTGTAACAGGGCTTTCAAAATGTTTACTCCCTTGTGAGGCTTGTGTGGTTTCTTGTTCCAGATCTCCCTTCTTGGTGCACCTTCCCAAACCCTCCACCTGATCTGACTAATCGGAGCCTCTGAGCTTTTAAGGTCAGAGTCAGTGGTGGCTGAAGGTGGACTTCAGTAGGTGTGCCGGTCCAGAAGGTTATAACTTGACAATTTGTCATGTTGAAACCGTCTTCCAGTCAACCTTTCAGCACCTATTGAAAATTAAGGCAGGGAGACATGACCAAGCATGTGTGGAGGCTTGGGTTGGAGCTGACCAAAACTAATGGATAAGGATGTACTTGCCTTGCAAGATGCTGTGAGACGTGATCTCACCGACAGGGAGAGGCACATGCAGCCCATGGTTAACCATTTGGAGACCCAAAACAACAACCTGCGGGAGCAAAATCACTTCATGAAGACCGATCATAAGCTCCAGCAGGACACATTGGAGTTGTACTTGGAATGTCATAAAAAGGTGAGGGAGGAGAACAGTAAGTGGTATTATGGAGTTCCGAACCAATTTTAAGCCTTACTATTAGGCCACCAGTTACACCTGAAGGACCAGTCATGCCTTTGTTAGATCTGGTGGACAACAAGAAGCTCAGTGCCCTTAATCCCACACCACCACCTCTTCTCAAGGATTACCTGAATCTCAATTCCAACACAGGATCTGGATGAATGATCCATCTTGGTCAGGGACGTCACCTATCTTTACCTTGATCACAGATCTCCATTCACTAACTACCAAGCTATTCCTTCATTCACATGTCCTCTTGGATGCAGACATATGCTATAGGAAATCCTCCTGGCACAGTAGCTAGTGGGCCATAATGCAAAATGGAAGTGTTAGATCTGTAGAAAGTTAGTGGGCACTTGGTAATGGTTTAGTGCCACTTTGGAGCTTAGATTGGAATCCCAGAAGGCCTCCTCCTCTGTAACAGTGGTGGTGCCTGCCCACTCTGAGGCAGAGGCACTAAGTTTCTGTCTTTCCTTTGCTGGACTTCCTGTTACTGGACTGGCTGCGGTAACAAGGATTGAGAAAGGGTCATCATTTCATTCCTTTATTTCGATCTGAAGCTCATGAAACAGTGACACAGCATGATGACCTCCTCAATGTGGGGGCAACAATTCAAGATGTGTAATCAATCAATCAATCAATCAATCAATCAGGGGTTTTTAGGCGCTCTACTCACCCGTGAGGGTCTCAAGGCGCTGGGGTGGGGGGGGGGTGGCTCTACTCCGGTCAGTCGAAGAACCAGGTCTTGAGGGTCTTCCTGAAGATGTGCAGGGTGGGGGCGCATCTGATGTTGATCGGGGGCTCGTTCCAGGTCTTGGCCGTGATGTAGGAGAAGGTTCTTCCGCCCGTTCATGCTCTGCAGATGCATGCGGGTTCGATGAGGACAAGGTCAGCGGATTGGAGGTTCCTCTTGGGTACGTGGAAGAAGATTCTATTGTTGAGATATTGGGGTCCGGTGTTGTGGAGGCATTTCTAGGCGTGGGTGAGTATCTTGAATATTACTCTCTTCTCAACAGGGAGCCAGTGGAGGTTCCGCAGGTGTTGGGTGATGTGCTCGTGTTGAGGGATGCCAAGGACAAGTCTGGCTGTGGTGTTCTGTATGGTCTTGAGTTTGTGGAGCATAGATTTGTTGATCCCAGCATAGAGAGCGTTTCCGTAGTCCAGTCTGCTGGTTATGAGTGCATGGGTGACGGTCTTCCTTGATTCAGGGGGGATCCATTTGAAGGTCTTTCAGAGGATGCAGGGGATGTTGAAGCAGCTGGAGGCGACGGCGTTGACCTGTCGGGTAGGAGTCGAGTACGATACCGAGGTTTTGGCCGTGGTTCGTGGGGGTGGGAGGGCTGTCGAGGGTGGTGGGCCACCAGGTGTTGTCCCATGCAGAGGGGGAGGGTCCGAGGACGAGGACCTCTGTCTTCTCCAAGTTGAACTTCAGGCAGCTGCTGCTCATCCAGGATGCGATGTCCTTCATTCCTTCCTGGAAGTTGAGTTTGGTGGTGATGGGGTCCTTGGTGAGGGAGAGGATGAGCTGGGTGTCGTCAGCGTAGGATACTATGCTGAGTCTGTGCTGTCTGACGATGGCGGCGAGGGGGGCCACAGGTAGATAGTGCAATTCCCCACAGTTACAGGGGCCTTGAATACCTTTGGACGAAATGCTCTCATCTCAACATGTACCTTCTTACATTTCAACATTTACAACTGTCATCATAATGCAAAATGTGCCATGAAATAGAATTATTCTTCCACTCAACAGCTTCATTTAATAATATCTAAGTCTAGAAAGCTATCTCATGCCCTATCCAAAGTAGGAAGTACACTTGTGCTTTAAGTGCTGATCCCCTGCACAATCCTATTAAAATCAAGTTTATTCCTTCTGAGGAATTGGGGTCAGAGCAGGGCAGTGGGGGACAAGATGATATCTTAGCCTCAAGATTGTTACAGCCGATGTTCAAGGTCTTACCTGGTGTTCTGAAGGGGTTGGTCATACAAACGTGTGGGGAGCTGGTGTCGCTAGCAGCCAGGTGGTGGTTCGAAGTGCCTTGTGCACATCATGGAAAGTTCTACGAGGAAGCTGCATTGCACAGGCATTGACCATCTGTAAAGATAGATGGAGGACTTTTCTTCCTCTATTCCATTCTCTCGCGGTGGCAACCATCTTGGTTAGGGAAGAATTCTAAGCTCTTCTATGGCTTTTATGGTATTCTATGGTTAAGAATTTCCTGTTGCTCTCTTTCATTTTTGGGGCATTTAAGGCAGCATGAGTATTTGAGGGCAGTCTGGCAACACTGCAAGCTCTTGGGTTTGCACCCAGCCCTTTCTGTGTTGATTACCTTTGGAATTTTTTCGTTCCCTCTTTTTCTCTGATAATTCTTTTTAAGTATGTATATATTTAAATATATACAGATAGTCTGGCCAGCTGTTTAATTAAGCTATTGTGCACTACATTCTTTCGAAAGTAATGCTCTTCGGCAAGCTTTGATCTAATTGGAGTTTGGGATTACCTCAGCAGCAGTATTATTGAAGGCAAATTATTTAAAATCCATACATAAATTGATGTCATCACCCACTGGCTCTCTTAAAGCCATTATCTAGAATACAGTTGATGTGCCAACATAAGGCAAAACCAAAGGGGATGATGGACGGAGTGTTGAACATTGCAAGCACTCACCCCCAGTCAACTGATCTGGGTTTAATCCATCATCATTCTTTAGCTCACTCCGCCACCCCAGTTGAGACATGGCCATATGCAAATCAGTCTGACCCTGTGCCTCATGGGAACAGTCCAGCCCGAACTGCCAAGCCATGTCTTCCCTGGACCGGAAACAAGCATCCTGGGACCGGTTTCTGGCTTACAGCCGTCATCAGCCAGGCTATCTTGAATCCAGTGGCAAAGTGAGCAAGGGACCAACGTCTGGGCATACCCTGCCAACTTAGGGCGAACATAGCAAAACCAAAGGGGATGATGGACGGAGTGTTGAACATTGCAAGCACTCACCCCCAGTCAACTGATCCGGGTTTAATCCATCATCATTCTTTAGCTCACTCCGCCACCCCAGTTCAGACATGGCCATATGCAAATCAGTCTGACCCTGTGCCTCATGGGAACAGTCCAGCCCGAACTGCTAAGCCATGTCTTCCCTGGACCGGAAACAAGCATCCTGGGACCGGTTTCTGGCTTACAGCCATCATCAGCCAGGCTATCTTGAATCCAGTGGCAAAGTGAGCAAGGGACCCACGTCTGGGCATACCCTGCCAACTTAGGGCGAACATAGCAAAACCAAAGGGGATGATGGACGGAGTGTTGAACATTGCAAGCACTCACCCCCAGTCAACTGATCTGGGTTTAATCCATCATCATTCTTTAGCTCACTCCGCCACCCCAGTTCAGACATGGCCATATACAAATCAGTCTGACTCTGTGCCTCATGGGAACAGTCCAGCCCGAACTGCCAAGCCATGTCTTCCCTGGACCGGAAACAAGCATCCTGGGACCGGTTTCTGGCTTACAGCCATCATCAGCCAGGTTATCTTGAATCCAGTGGCAAAGTGAGCAAGGGACCCACGTCTGGGCATACCCTGCCAACTTAGGGCGAACATAGCAAAACCAAAGGGGATGATGGACGGAGTGTTGAACATTGCAAGCACTCACCCCCAGTCAACTGATCTGGGTTTAATCCATATTCATTCTTTAGCTCACTCCGCCACCCCAGTTCAGACATGGCCATATGCAAATCAGTCTGACCCTGTGCCTCATGGGAACAGTCCAGCCCGAACTGCCAAGCCATGTCTTCCCTGGACCGGAAACAAGCATCCTGGGACCGGTTTATGGCTTACAGCTGTCATCAGCCAGGCTATCTTGAATACAGTGGCAAAGTGAGCAAGGGACCCACGTCTGGGCATACCCTGCCAACTTAGGGCGAACATAGCAAAACCAAAGGGGATGATGGACGGAGTGTTGAACATTGCAAGCACTCACCCCCAGTCAACTGATCTGGGTTTAATCCATCATCATTCTTTTGCTCACTCCGCCACCCCAGTTCAGACATGGCCATATGCAAATCAGTCTGACCCTGTGCCTCATGGGAACAGTCCAGCCCAAACTGCCAAGCCATGTCTTCCCTGGACCGGAAACAAGCATCCTGGGACCGGTTTCTGGCTTACAGCCGTCATCAGCCAGGCTATCTTGAATCCAGTGGCAAAGTGAGCAAGGGACCTACGTCTGGGCATACCCTGCCAACTTAGGGCGAACATAGAAAAACCAAAGGGAGTGTTGAACATTGCAAGCACTCACCCCCAGTCAACTGATCTGGGTTTAATCCATCGTCATTCTTTATGGATTTAGGCCCAGATCTCTGTACTGGGGTGAATGTATGACATTGTTCTGCATTCTGTCCATCAATTGTTGTTTTTGCATTTGTCACCCCGAGTGGGACGGGTATGCCCAGACGTGGGTCCCGTGCTCTCCATGCCACTGGAATCAAGCTATCCTGGCTGAAGAGGGGTGAAACCACGAAACCGGTCTTAGGATGCTTGCTCCAGTCCAGGAGGACCTGGCCTGGCAGTTCGGGCTGGACTGTTCCCATTGGGCACAGGGTCAAGACTGATTTGCATATGGCTGGGTTCAAACTGGAACGGCATGGTGAGCAAAAAAACGATGGATTTAGGCCCAGATCTCTGTACTGGGGTGAATATATGACATTGTTCTGCATTCTGTCCATCAATTGTTGTTTTTGCATTTGTCACCCCGAGTGGGACGGGTATGCCCAGACGTGGGTCCCGTGCTCTCCATGCCACTGGAATCAAGCTATCCTGGCTGAAGAGGGGTGAAACCCCGAAACCGGTCCTAGGATGCTTGTTTTTCAGTCCAGGGAGGACCTGGCCTGGCAGTTCGGGCTGGACTGTTCCCATTGGGCACAGGGTCAAGACTGATTTGCATATGGCTGGGTTCAAACTGGAACGGCATGGTGAGCAAAAAAAACGATGGATTTAGGCCCAGATCTCTGTACTGGGGTGAGATGTATGACATTGTTCTGCATTCTGTCCATCAATTGTTGTTTTTGCATTTGTTACCCGAGTGGGACGGTTATGCCCAGACGTGGGTCCCGGGCTCTCCATGCCACTGGAATCAAGCTATCCTGGCTGAAGAGGGTGAAACCCGAAACCGGTCCTAGGATGCTTGTTTCCAGTCCAGGAGGACCTGGCCTGGCAGTTCGGGCTGGACTGTTCCCATTGGGGACAGGGTCAAGACTGATTTGCATATGGCTGGGTTCAAACTGGAACGGCATGGTGAGCAAAAAAACTATGGATTTAGGCCCAGATCTCTGTACTGGGGTGAATGTATGACATTGTTCTGCATTCTGTCCATCAATTGTTGTTTTTGCATTTGTCACCCAGAGTGGGACGGGTATGCCCAGACGTGGGTCCCATGCTCTCCATGCCACTGGAATCAAGCTATCCTGGCTGAAGAGGGGTGAAACCCCGAAACCGGTCCTAGGATGCTTGTTTCCAGTCCAGGGAGGACCGGGCCTGGCAGTTCGGGCTGGACTGTTCCCATTGGGCACAGGGTCAAGACTGATTTGCATATGGCTGGGTTCAAACTGGAACGGCATGGTGAGCAAAAAAACGATGGATTTAGGCCCAGATCTCTGTACTGGGGTGAATGTATGACATTGTTCTGCATTCTGTCCATCAATTGTTGTTTTTGCATTTGTCACCCCGAGTGGGACGGGTATGCCCAGACGTGGGTCCCGTGCTCTCCATGCCACTGGAATCAAGCTATCCTGGCTGAAGAGGGGTGAAACCCCGAAACCGGTCCTAGGATGCTTGTTTCCAGTCCAGGGAGGACCTGGCCTGGCAGTTCAGGCTGGACTGTTCCCATTGGGCACAGGGTCAAGACTGATTTGCATATGGCTGGGTTCAAACTGGAACGGCATGGTGAGCAAAAAAACGATGGATTTAGGCCCAGATCTCTGTACTGGGGTGAATGTATGACATTGTTCTGCATTCTGTCCATCAATTGTTGTTTTTGCATTTGTCACCCCGAGTGGGACGGGTATGCCCAGACGTGGGTCCCGTGCTCTCCATGCCACTGGAATCAAGCTATCCTGGCTGAAGAGGGGTGAAACCCCGAAACAGGTCCTAGGATGCTTGTTTCCAGTCCAGGGAGGACCTGGCCTGGCAGTTCGGGCTGGACTGTTCCCATTGGGCACAGGGTCAAGACTGATTTGCATATGGCTGGGTTCAAACTGGAACGGCATGGTGAGCAAAAAAACGATGGATTTAGGCCCAGATCTCTGTACTGGGGTGAATGTATGACATTGTTCTGCATTCTGTCCATCAATTGTTGTTTTTGCATGTGCCAACATAAGGGGCAGCTCCTCCATGCTGGCGGAGGAGCGTCGCCCCACTGCTCAGTCAGTCAGCGAAAAATAAAATTATAATTAAACAATATCATCGTTTTATTTTCTACTGACTGACTGAGCCATGGAATCTAGGGCGTGACTGGACCAGGCCATGTCAGGGAGGAGGACTCATGGGCACTGTAAGAGCGTATGTAAGTTTGGCCGGCCGTCTTAGGATGGCCAAACAGACATGCGCACTTACATTTCTCCAGCTTAGCTGTTCACCTTTCGCCAAAACGCATGTCGGCACCAGCACTATAGCCATCTTGACACCGTAAAAGATAGAAATATATATTATTTTCACTCTGAATATATCAAAAGCACACAATATACTGAACAATACAAAGTGCTTCCTTAGTGAATTAAGAATGCATTTATGTGGCACATTGACACTAAGAAATAATACCATGACAGAAATTTCTTGTGGCCAAATTCAGTACTAATGAGAAAGGTGTCTTGTTATAGCTTAATTTGTGAGATGTTTTATATTGCCTCGGTTTGAGTGTATTGTTATGGTATGAGTGGTATGTGTGGAGCTTGAATAGCTATTGTGGTATTTGTCTGCATGGAGGGGTTGGTAGGAGTTTTTCATAAATTTGGATGATTAAAACAATGTTTTTTACTTATTGATAATGAATGCAAAGAAAAATATGAAATAACAAATATTGAGATATTTCTAATTACTTAGCTCTTCTTTGTGGTTAAATTGAATTGTAAACTCTATTTGTAGAGCTCAGTTTGGAGGTGGGGGTCTTCTCTCTGGTTGTCCTATAGAGGAATGATAAAGTGAATGGTACCCCTTTTCTCTGATAGGCTAGCTCAGTCCAGTGAAGAAAGACTCTGTGTCAAATTAGAACAGCTCTCTTCTAGTTTCCTCACAGTTAGAAGAGTCAGGAGTCTCCTTTTCTATAATTTGCTGCTACAACAATAGTAGGTATGGTATGGCAAGAGAAATCCCTATTCCTACTGGTGTAGATTTCACGCCACAAAGTCCCGTTTACCTAAACCAACCTAAACCCTCTCTTACTGCAATGTGGCATCTTCAAATCCTAAGATATTTGGTTTGGGCCTGCCCAATCAACCACTATGCATCCTCTTACTCCCAAAATATTCAAGGTCTTCCACTTCATGTACGAGATCAGTTAACTATAAACACATAATTTAAAAGAATGTTTCAATATTATAATTTCATATTGTATGGTTTTTGATAAATATACATATATTTTCCAAACAATATGCATGTAGGTGCTCCAACAGAGTCACCTGTAAATATATTTTAAATTTGTCTACCAGATAACTGTCACACTTGGTCTGCTGCTTCCCCAAACTGCTTAGTGGGAAATATTTTCATTAATTCTAGCTCTGGAATATTTGGGAAAAGTTTGATTTCCTCAAAAATACTGCAGGAGACTTACTTACTATTCTATTTACTATTCTAACTCGAGTACTAGAATGTGGCTCCACTGAAGGCAAAGAATTCCATCTAAATAGAACCCTGCGGCCACTATCTTTTAAAAACAATAACAATTGCATTATATGTTTATTCCTACTACAAATACTTTCCTAATTTTTCTAAATTATGGGAGTTGGTGTTATCCAATTTGATGTTGTTCAATACATTACCTTTTAGAGGCTTGTAGACAGAGTTGCACTCTGAATCTGCAGGACTTACCATATGCCTGGTTCACTCATGTTACGTGCTGGGACTTAGTGGCAGAGGTGAATATAATGATCTCGATGGAGGTTTTTATTATGTTTCTATTGTAACCAGGCAGGAGAACTGCAGATGGCCTATTGGCCCTTAACTTAATTATAGGTCTATGAAGGAGAGGAGATTAATGCCCAAGAGCTTTACGGGACCTTGTTATGCCCCTGTAGAAGGGCTCAGGCATTGTTGACGATATAAAAATGAATTTTCACGAGAGAAGAAGAAATGCAAATTAATAAAATAGGACTCCGTCATATATTTCAGAATTTTAGCTAACTCAATCGGGATAATTGATTAAACTCATTCACCTCACGGGAAAATTACAATGATGTCAACGATGACGTCTCTTGAATAAAATGAAGATGTATCTTCTTTTTTTAATTGGAGAGAAAATGAATCAGCAAATAGGTTGTCATTTTTACACTGAGTGGGAAGAGCAGCGAGAGAAGTAAGATTAATAGTGTAATCACAAACAACAAGACATTTTTTAGGTCTGTTCCTAGGGCCGTCGATCTTATTTCTAATGGGCTGATGTTTTTGAACATGTTATGAACATGGCAGCCTAACCTAAGTAAGAATGACCATGTCGTTGTGTTTGTTTACAGCCCTTTATTCTCTGAGAAAAATCTCATAATGTCACGGGTAGAATAATAAATTCACACGACGACGGTGCAGTGTAAAATCTATATTGCACAATGCAAGCAACACAGCAACAAATTTCTTCTAAAAGATATGGAGAGAGGTTTCGTTAAATAGTATTTTTTCAAAATCTCCGTGCATACTTTGATAGGTTTGAGTAATATTTAAATGATTGCAACGAAGTGTAACTCTAATGCATAAAAATATAAGACTCTGCCCACAGTCATTATAATACTTTGACATGTCTTCTCACACACACAGTCAACATTCTTGAAAACAAGGGAAAGGCTCACCAGAAAACCGAAAAACAAAAAGGTGGGACTAAAAAATGAAGCTGGTGGCCTATTATTCTGAAGCGGTGAGTACTAATAAAGAAATGACATAGCTGCCCAACTGTAATAAGTTATTATAGTTATTATAGTTGACTTCTAACATCTCCATGTCTGGTGCCAGAGCCAACAGTCAATGTGAAAGGCAGGTCATAGAGCATAAATACAGCTGCAGTTTAAACAAGGAAAATAGGAACTGTCTTTATCTCCTTCTGATAGGTCTTTCTAAAAAGAAAAAGTGATCACTTGAAATAAGATATTTATGGCAACATGTTTTGATTTAAGTTAACTTGATTCTAATATCTTTCTGCAAAAATTACTAACTGCATTTTGGTGAGCTGAATTTTGCAATGCAGATTTTGCTTTTATTCTTCATATCTTATTCTTCATGCTTACTGAATCGCAAAATGGATTTAGAAATGCATACCCAAGCACAATTTAGAAAGGACATTTTTGAATTATTCCTTCAAAATTGTGATTCACAATGCTATGTATCAATTGGTCCCAACCGCAAGTTAGGATGCAAACCTATGAGGTAGCAACTCATTTGAAAAGGGGAATGGGCTCCCTTGTACCCCTTCTCCTTTGCAAATGTAAAAAAAGTTTATTTGGAAGTGAGCAGTGGTCCAAGGGACAACTGCCAACTCTTAAGGAAACATGATAGTCTGTTAACCCAAGCAGGCCACTGCCACTGTAATGGCCACCAATCAGAGTGAGTCACAATTTGCGGCCTTCCTCATGAATAGTATTGTGGTAGTTTGGGTTATGACCTACTTTGAATGGTAGTTTTTCAAACCGACCTATTAGTGCATAGATAGGTTCATAAAATCTCATTTGGTTTGCAAAATGTCAGTGCACAATTTGAGACCATTCTTTGTGAATCGAATTTTTGTGCATCTGGTCCCACATGCTTCAGAAATATGCAGTAGCCGATGAATCTATTTTTTTCCTTTGTAGCCCACAAGTAAAATAATATCCTGAATAGAAACATGTTTCCTTATTGGGGCATTTGAGAAACGTTTTCAACCCATTTGTCAGCCAATTTGCATTCTTACTGCAAACCTTTTTTGGAGTATGTTTTCATGTGTAAATGGGATGGAAAAAAATGGAAAGGTATGAGGATACTCACAGAGTTACAATCTTGTGAATTGTCCTTCCTTTCGGGAGGACGCCTTCAAAGCCCATCTTTGTGAGCACCTCCGTTTTTTAAAAATGATTCTAAACTTAATACTGCTTATAATTCTCAGTTCCAGTGGGGTTTCCATAATTTTAAGTTCCACCCATGGGCTTCGGTGTCCGAAGATTCTGATTTAATATTTCAGGATCTGTTATTTCCACTCACAGGCGGCTCTTTGGCAATGAAGGGTATCTATGCTGCATAAAAAGGTCCAAGACTCTGCACACAGTCATTTTAATATGTTGGCATGTTCTTCTCACCGGCCAGAGGTGAGATACTTGTAAAGAAGAGAAAGGGTTTCAAGAAACCAGAAAGCCAAAAAAGATGCTGATGGAAAATGATGGTGTTTGCCTACTATTCCTAAGTAGCCAGTACTAGAATATTATAACTAACTGCACTGCACTGCTATACTGTCATTATATATTTCTAAAACTCTGAACCATGCTTTTTCAAATCTGTACCAAAGGCTGTCCATTCAAAATGTACCTTTCAAGAATGGGGGATGGGACATGCAGAACTGTGGATGAATAGCTATCAACAACAATATGATCTTCACCAAGGTGTTCCGTCTGACTTCGTAGACTTTGGGAGTGAAACTTGAGTTGCTTGTGATCTAACTTGGGACCCTGGGATGAAGAGATCCCATTTGTTGCTAACTGTCTATCTATAAATGTATGCTATATTACTGTCCTACCCTCAAAGTCGAATCCATGTATCACTTGAGGAGAAGACTTGGAGGCATATTCACAAGGACCTACCTCCGATTTATCTCCACCTTAATGCATCCAAAGTGGAGATAGATCCAACACCCCATTCACAAGCGGGTGCAAACTGCAGACATCGCCAGTATTCCCACGATAACTGCCTCAAAATTTATCTCCACGGTGGACACCACCAACCAACCCTAATGAGATGCAGAGTAGGCGTTCCCGTGCAAAAACACACGAGAAAAGCACAACACCACTTTCACAACGAACTGCCAGATCTGCGATGCGAACCAAAAACAGGCGATAAGCCGCGGTAGCACCAGTGATTTAACACCTGCCTTTTGCTGGTGTTAAGCAGGAGGACTACCTGCAGTATGAAAGGGAGCCCAGCCAAGAGCCACACCTGAAGACCCACAGATGCCATGGAGACAATGATCATGCAGCTCGGATACCCATGAGGGCCACAACACCCACCGCCACCACCCCCAGCCCCCACCCCCGGACAAACACATACCGTGCACGACACAAGAGCCACAAAAAGCGCATGATGACGCACATTGTCAAAAAATAACACACATGTGTGGCCAGAAGAACGAGAAACAGTCACACAGCACTGAAGAAACAACCAAAAACTTTATTGAAATACAACACAAAACACCAATGCGGAAGACTCCTGTCGGGTCCCTACGGGACAATCTCGATGTCACAGCCTGGAAAATAAAGCACAAAATCAGAACTTGTGCCATGCACACAGCAAAGGAGTGAGACACAGAGAAACAGAGAATGAAAGAAAGGCAGAGAGAGAAAGAGAGAGAAGGAAAGGAAGGGAGAGAGAGAGAGAGAAGGAAAGGAGAGAGAGTGAGAGAGAGAGAGAGAGAGAAGGAAAAGAGAGAGAGGGAGAGAGAGAGAAGGAAAGGAGAGACAGTGACAGAGAGAGAAGGAAAGGAGAGAGAGTGAGAGAGAGAGGGAAGGAAGGGAGAGAGAGAGAGACACCGCCGCCCCTGCGCACCCAGGCCCCACTGTTCACTTGCTGCCACCGGTGTGTCTCCAAACACGTGCCGGGATACACTGCAAGCCACCAGGTCTTCAATCTGTAATCGAGGCCAGAGTCAGTAATGGCAGAGTCCATCACACAGCACACGGCAACAAAGCCTGTCCGTCCCTGCGCATGCATAAAGCCGCACCCTACCCCCTCCCGCCTGCCAGCGCTGGCTGTCCGCACTTGCGCACCCCGGGCCCACTGCTCACCTGCCGCCAACGGTGTGTCCACCAGTGGGCACACCATGTGCCCGTGCAAGCTCCAGGCCCCGGTCCCGCCACCATGGCATGGTCCACATCATGCGGACCCGCCCCGCGGCCCAGCAGGTCCCACACATGATGCTGAGTCCTGAGGCATCAATGGCAGAGGCCACATCAGTGCACACATCATCATCGCAGGCTGCACACCCGCTCAGCTATTCCGGTGCCACTAACCCTGTGCAATCCCAGTCAGCGCCACGTGGTGGTAGGCCCGTGACGGGCGCAAGGCTTCAGGTGCCACTAACCCTGTGCAACCCCAGTCAGCGCCACGTGGTGGTAGGCCTGTGACGGGCGCAAGGCCTCGGGTGCGACCAACCCTGTGCGCCACAACTCATGGGCCCTTTATGATTGAGAACCGTGGAGCGTCCGTCATCCAGTCACCACCGGCAGTGGGGAATGTGACGTTGTCGGCCCCTTATATTGGCGGGGTCACATGGCCTGTGACGCCTGTGCCGTATGGGTGTGGTGTGTGTGCAGACCTGCCCTCAGGGAGTGGCCGTGACATGCTGACAACTAGACCAGTGACCTGCATACCACCAGCGTGTACGCCTGCGACATGTAGCTATGTGGGCCCCCCCTCGGAGCGTAAGCAGAGTGGTCTGGCCTGGCGTATGCTGGACCAGCGCAGGGCTTGCAACAATGACTCGGGGGCTCTGGGCGTGGTTCAGTCCATGTCCGGACAAGGGAGTGACTAATGCGTGTGTCCCTGTTATAGTGTCCACGGCAAGCAGAACACAATAGGCAATGTAGCACACTGTGACTGGCATCCCACTAGATGAGCATCATTGACGTAAGGGAAATCCCAGTCCCTTCATTCATCCACACATTCATCCATGAATGATGAAAGCCATGACACAGCAGTGCGTTTCTGGATGTTTATTGCACATCCAGTGGAGTTTTGCAGCTGGAGTGGTACAGGGCCATGCCAAGCACACTACACAATATGGGCCCGTGGAGGGCCAGCCAGAGTCCATCCGGGGATGACAAGTACTGCGGAAGAGGAAGGGTACAGTCCGCAGTCTGGTCGCCGTGTCATTGGTCATCAAACAGGATATGGCAGTCCATGTCGCGGTCCAAGGTGAGTGCAGCGGAGTGTATCAGGGGTCAGTGGAAGGTCATGGGGCCATGTGCGGCACCAAGCAGAAACAGGCAAGGTGGCGGAAAAGAATGCTAGTGCCTCCTTCTGAACTCAATCCCATCCACGTCCTCGTCCTCGGATGTGTGCTCTGCCCCACCTGTGGGTGTTGCAGTCCCGGCTGCGGCACTGTGTGCCACTGACACATCAGGGGCTGGAGGAGGATTGTCAGCCGCACTGTGTGGCAGTGACACATCAGGTGCCGGAGTGGATATGCCTGCCGCACTGGGAGGCACTGACACACCAGGGGGCGGAGATGTGGATGGTGTGGGGGCAGCAGCATTCATCTGCACCACGCCTTGTGGCAGCAATGCCATGATGAGGATCTGCAGGGCATGGTAGATCCCAGCTACATTTTGCTGATGTGCAGCGGTGGCTGCCATCCTTTCCGCCTCCATCCGCACCATGTCCTCCATGAGCCTCTGCATGTGTGCCAGCTCAGGGCTGGGATCGCTGGAGCCACTCTGAGCGGACAGGTGTTCTTGTCTCCGAGTCATGACTCCAGCGATGTCAGTCAGGGCTCGTTGGAGACCATGGAGCGGGCCGTGTGTGTCCGTCAGGCACTGGAGCTGGTTCCTGATGGGACCTAGACACCCATGGATGGTGTCCAGTTTGGTAGCCATGAGGTCGAACCCCACCTGCACCTGCTCAGCCGTCTCCCTCTGGCCCTCCAGCACACGGCGTTGGAAGGCCATGTGTTGTTCCTGGGGGTCTTGGGGGACTGCTGGGGCTGTGGGTGCCTCCTGCTGGGTGGTTTGGGTAGTGGGTGGGGTCTCCTCGATGCAGCTGGGCTGCCCTGATCCTGGAGGTGAGTTGCAGATGATGTCAATGATGTCTTGGAGGGCTTGGGTGTCGATGCTGGTGGTGTCCTCCTCGTCATCAGTGAAGAGTGGCTGGGACTGCTCTGCAGGAGGTGTTGACGGTGCCCCTGCAATGTGAAGGGGAGATGGTGTATTACAATGTGTCCGCATGTATGTAGCCGCATGGTACAGGTTCACATTCAGACAGCATGGCATTGTACATTGTGACAGTCTGTGGATCAGGGCCATGATCAAGAGTCATTGTGGGTGTGCACTGTGCTCTGCTTAATTGTGCATGTGTGCCATTGTGGCCATCTCCACCCATCCCCCCAGTACCTGGTGGTCACTCACCCTGTTGCGGTTGTGTTGTGTCCTGCCGAGCAGTGTCCGGTCCCCCGACTCCGGCCACAGTCTCCACACTGATGACTGTCGACACCAGCTCCTCCATGTCATCCAGCTCCAGCTGTGGCACTGGGCTCCCACATCCAGTCTGCATTGCTGCCTTCTGGTTGCCTGCGAGTTTCTCCTTGGTCTTGCGCTTGATGGCAATTCATCGCCTCTTGACCTCGTCCATTGACCTCTTGTGCTCGCCGACGGCATTCACCTTGTCCATGATGTCCCACCATATTCCATTTTTGGTGCCCAATGACACGTTGGAGGTGACGAACAGTTGTTGATGGTGTTCCATCACCTCCGTGACCAGGATCCTGTTTTCCTGCGGACTGAACTTCGTCTTCCTCTTCTTCTTGTCCTTGCCCTTCCCTGTCCCCGAGGTCCCAGGCTGGTCGTCCGGGGTGCTTGTGGGGTTGCGCTCGTCCTCTGCGCCTGCTCCGGCTGCCTCCAAGGTGCTTCGGTGTTGGTCATTTTGTGTTTGTGTATTTTTTCTACTTTTATAGTGGTTTTTCCTGCCTGCCATGTGTGTATTGCAGGCCTGGCGCTGCTTATCGCTGATTTCCTCATCGCGCTTTGGCCCATCGCATGTTTTTTCGCGTTGAGGTTTGTGTTTTTATCACGGTCGCGGTTGTTGTATCGCAGGCATTGGCCGCATTTTCGGGGGACTATCGCATGGTACCGCCGTGTTGTGAATTCCAGGTTAACACTGGGTTATTTTCCCGCGATCGGCTGCGATGTGTAAAGTTGCGTTGACATTTTTTGGAGATGTTTAGCACACGTTCTTGTGAATATCCCCCTTGGAGTCAGGGGGAGAACCACACAAATTGAGCCCTTGTGCCAGTTCAAACACTTCCCATCAATTCCACTTCAAATATTTAGAATAAATATCTGTTGTCTTGCCAAATTCTCCCTTTATGTATATATAATTTAACTTCATCCTGAAACCATTCCCACCTCCCTCAGCATCCCTTCAACTTTCCAAAACATTTAAATATTTAATAACTGGGGCTCTACTTATGTATTGATGTGCATTTTACTGTCTGGGAAGACTTGTACAAGAGCAGGGTGAGGTGGGGGGATGTTGGGTTAGTTTACTTGGTCATATTGCAGGTTTATTCATACTGCCTGTAAAATAACTTTGATGCCTATTACCACTATCGTTTGTATCCTTTGAAACCACAAAGAAGATCTTTTTATAAGAAATGTGGTACTCTGGCCTCTGCCCAACCTCCTACTGTGCTTCCCTGCCTCTTCCTCCCTCAGCATGCTGCATCCGCCCTCTCTCTGGTAGAGTGTAGAAGAGCAGGCACTATGCTGTGTACTGGATGCTGAGGGCAGGAGATCTGCGGTCTTCCCAGAGGAGATGGTAAATGGTGGCTTCTACAGCCTTTCCATCACTTCCTTGTAGTTTGAGGAGACTTAGGGCCATATATATCATTACTTCACCCAATGCAACACAGCAAGACACCTTGCTGCGGTGGGTGAAAGGGAGAGGGCAGGAATACACCATATCTCTCAAGATATGGCGCATTCCTGCCCTCTCCCTGCACTGGTGCACAAACTGATGCTTCGCGCAATCATAGGCACCCTTGCACCATGCAAGGGTGCCTGTGTTGTGGGCGGGATTGTTTTTGTGCATGAAGGGGCACCTTCCTGCACAAAAACAGTATTTTAAAGCATTTACCTCTTTCCACATGTGCTTCAGAATGCAGCACACTAAGGGAGAGGAAACAACGAGGAGAAATAAAGATATTTCTCCTTGTTCAGCCTGACCTGAGAAGGCATAGCATTCACACGCATTCCCATGTCTACCAGTATTGGTTAATCTGGGAATGCATCAGAATCCATGGGTGGATGCTTGGGAACACCCACACTCCATCCAGTGCTATAAGTGAGCCAGGTCCTGTCGGTGCTCAACACCAGCAGTTCTCAAAACCAGGTGCTGAGACGGGGCCATATCAGGCTCTCTATTTTTGCTCTTGCCGTCAGCATGAAACATATATGACCATGGTGAGGTACAACCCTGCCCCGGGCTTTGATGGAACTTTGAGGAGGCTGTTTTGTCATGTATACAGCTATGATCACGATCTATGATCACTCTGAAAGTGCACATCACAAATCTGCAGGGGGCAAGAGGGGTGGTGGGCAGAGCACAAGCTCTATATGTAACACAGAGGCAGTGATTAGCTGCTGGAGGCTGATGGCACACTTTCAACTGATCAGACTAAAGAAGTGATGTAAAATGGAAAATAAAGCACTCCGTGCCAACTTTTCTTTTTGCACAGTTACTATGATAGGACATTCACTACAGCTGATGCAAAGTTCTGTTGAGTGTTTTTTTTTTTTTAGGTCAAGTAAATTGCACTCTGTTACTGTGATAAACTCTTGGCTCTAACATCCTGCTTCACTGAAACACAGAGCAATGGGACTTTGTCAGTACAAATGCATAACCATTCCTACCCTCTCACCCTCTGCTGTCACGAAGCCTAGTCTCTATGGCTGCCTTGCATCCTGGGGGCTCACTGTCAACATCCATTAGGCTTTAGTATGCAGAGTTTGAAACTAGGCATCCGGTAGTAAATAGCTCATAAACTGTGTCAGTTGTTTAAAAAATATACATATTTTTCCAAAACAATTCTTTTCAGACTTCCTAATGCCACAGAAAAATATCTCTGCGTACATTTAAATATATTGTTCCTTATGATTTTGTGAAAGAACTGTTTTTGAGTCTGTGCAACACAGGATCCTAGTGCCCTCTGATAGGCCACTCCCTTCACTGCAGAGGCCACGCCCCTTTACAGGAGCCCTATTTGCTTCATGGCCATGCCCCTTTTGAGACCCCCCACTTTTTCTCTCCAACTTAAAGCACTGACTCCACCCATGGAACGCCTCCCTGGGGCAGAATAATGCAAGGCAGCGACTTGCAATGCTATGCATTACTCCAGATTTACTAAGCCATGCAGGCCCACGCAAGGCGACCTTGCTGGCTTGATAAATCTCATTATAGATTTTGTGTCGCCCTGCGCTACCTTTTGTGGTGAGATATGTCCCTTTGAGTGGCAAAATGGGGCAGTTGGTGGCTCTCCAACTGCCATTTCAACAATTCCCCTGGGACTCTAAAAACCAGAGTGTGATGAATGAGTAGTGCCTGCCTTTCTACTAGTCTCCTGGACCCAGCGTTCTACTTGAATGCCAGCATGTGCAGGAAATACACATTTTCGTTTCATCCCTATCTGTTCCATAAAGTAATGGTTGTTTCTGATAAAATTCTTAATGTTATACTTTTATACTTGGTTACCCTTTCATCAGATTTTCAAAACTTTCACTTGTCCTTGTATATTCTCTGCTCTTTAAAATGTTTGAGACATCAATGCCACCTTCCAAGCTCCTGCTGAGCCTTGTCAACTCCCCTGGCAAGTTCACAGATTCTTTGGTAACTTCACAAGAAGTTCAGCACCACCATTGCTCCTGCAGCCATTCTTCAACTCCTGCAGCCACTCCTCAATTCCTGCAACAACTTTCCAGGTCCTGTAACGCCTTCCAAGCTCATGTAGCTTCTAATCACCTTTATGAGCCCTGCTACTCATTCCCAGAAGATAAGCATATGCATGTGTAGGGTAATTTGGTACAATTTGTTTAATAGGGTTTTTCTGAGGGACAACTGCAGAGCTGTGCGAGTTGAATCCCAGTCGATTTAATGTGGCTTAACAACTGGATTGGCAAATGCGGTGGAAGTAATGTCATGAATGCCACTCAGTAAGTCTCATAGGCCAGAAGCAGAGAATGGCAATGATGTGTTTGTGATAAGGTTGACTGCGCATGTGTGTACTTGTGTTGCAGAAGTGAAGCTATTTGTGTGTGGAGATGACATGTATAAAGAATAAGGTGAGTAGTGAGTACAGCAACAAGGTTTGAGGGGAAACACATCTTGTACCTGCCGAGGCAGGAGTCACCTTGTGCTGCTTCCAGCACTGGATACATTTGACAGATTCAGTGATCTAATAATTTGCAGTGGTAATAAGATCATGTACAGGATCAGACTGGCCTATAGAGCAATCTGGCAATGCCCGAAGTGCTGATTTGACAGGTCAGTGCGTGGGCCATTTTTTGGCTATTTGTGGGCCTGCTTTATGGACAGGTGGGAATTTTTTCCCTGATATTACCACAAACATTGCATGCAGCAATCACAAATGCATGCAGTCTCCCATACCTTGCAAAACACCCATATATGTCTTTACAAGTTAAAACCTGCCCTAATTCGCCGATTTTGGTCACATTTTTTACTATCTGATTCGCTAATGGGGGCCAATTTTATTTTGGTGCCAAGGCCTATTGTCTGTCCCAGGCCGATCCTGGTCATGTATTTGTTGTGACAGTACAGTTGTAAATATATACCAGTGGAGCTTCCCAATCAACATCCAATAAAGGTAATTATTTTGATTTCAGAGACAGAACTTTGAGTGCTGACTGGGCCCAGGATGATAAAACAGGAATTTTCTTTGAAGGAATGTAGTTTCTATTCAATGTAAGGCATGGGGAGTGATATAGATGTCCCTGAATGAGATTCTTGTGGTTGCAAGGAACCGGTACAGAACATACAGTGTTGTGCCCATGGTCTTTCACATTTCTGGAACAAATATTTTTAACTCTACTAATATCTGCTTGTGCAGACTCTAATTCTTGAGTCGTTTTTGCCAAGGTATTATCAACTTTAAACTAACAGTTGCCATTATTTTACCGTGAGCCAAACTTTTTTTGACTTTTTTGATTAGAGTCCTAACTACCTGTTTTAAAGGCAGCTTCACTTTTGGGCGTGTGCGGAGGACGGCCGGGAGCCGTCCGAATCACGCACGCGTGGAATTCTCCCGCACAGCGGGGGAATTCCAGCCGCGTCGAAGCGGTTAATTATGTTGCCTACTACTCATTATGTTAATGTGAGGTGAAATGAGTCTTCTTAAACAGTATACCGACAGATCACTTGTGAACTTCTCCAGAGTTCTAATACCCTGAATAAAAAAAAAATTAACCTACAGTAAGTGAATATAGAATCCTTCTATCAAACCAATACATAATTCTACTAATTTAGTTACCAGGGAGGCATACATAATGTCTATTTAGTGAGGTGGGGGCAGTTAAAGACACACACCCCTTTCTGTTTACTTCATTTCGCTGCCTTACATGTTGTCAGAAAATTGAACATGCTATGGGTGAAGGATGAGTTGAGGAGATCAGTGTGGGAGGGTGCTGAATTCCTGTTTGCGACCGCAAAAAACGGTCGTACATCTGCCCCTTAATGTTTTAAAAATCCATATCTCTGGAACCCTCTAGTGGATTTCGATGATCTAGGACTGTAAACATTCATAAAAATATGCTCTAGTTTTATGAATTGCTGTTTTTCTCTTTCTTGTTGTGTGACTTTCTTATTCTGTTGTTTGGTGCTGTTAAATGCTTTATACTAAGTTCCTCTGTTAAGCCTTGTTACTCGAAGCCACAGCTACCCAGGGTTGAGCTTAAGGTTTGCAAATGAACCTTACTGGACAAAGAGAGAGTTTTTGCAAATTTACTCCACACAGCCATATCATATAATACACCCAAATCCTCACTGTCACCACACCCATATCTAAGACAAGCCTATTGGCTTTGTCAAGCGGTCACCACTTCAATATATACAGTAAGTATTGGACCTGGCATCCTTGGTGTGGTTTTCTCCCTAACATTTTGCCTTCAACCCTCCTGTTTTGCTGACTTTGTTTTTGCTGCCTTTCGGACTCTGCACACTTTACCACTCTTCTTAAAACATGATACAATTGGCTTATGCCCAATTGGCTTATTTGCTTGTAAAACACTAGTAAAATGGCACTAACTGTGCCCAAAGCCTCTAAATTCAATGCTACTAGTGGGACTGCAGCACTGATTGTGCAACCCACTTAATTAACCCTTTAAATATGTCTCAGGTCTGCCAGTGCAACCTATGTGTGCAGTTTTAAACTGCCATGTCAACCTGGCAAAATAAACCTTTTGCCAGGCCCAAACCTTCCTTTTTTATACATGTAAGTCACAATTAGGATCAGCCCTGGACAGCCCAGAGGTCAGGGTGCAGTGTAATTAAAGAGTGCGACATGTACGTTTTGGTTTTACATATCCTGGTAGTGAAAATCTCTGAAATTCTTTTTCCATTTCTGCAAGGCCAACTTCTCCCATAGGCTGACATTGGAGTTACCTTATCACATCTAATAAGTGATCATTTTCACATGGGAGAATGTAACTAGTTCATGTTTTTTTTTTTTTTTTTAAATGTAATTGAAACTCCTCGATCATGGTGAGGTTGGATTTTAAATTACAATTTTGAAATGGCACTTTTAGAAAGCTGGCATTTTCCTGCCTAAACCATTTAGTGCCTGCAGCCTATCTCTGGATCACCTGACTGGGTGTAGCTGACAGTTGGCTTTGTGCATTCCCCCTAGACAGCCACACACAATAGAGAACTTACGTGTGCCCGGATAGGCCATCACTGGCAGAATGGGAGGCTTCTCTTATCCTGCCTGTGCGACTCTGCTACTGAAGAGTTACTTCTTTACTTTTGTTACCGATATCTCCTGCTAAAGGTGCCTTTATTCTTCCTTTTATTTAGAGACCCTTTCTTGATCAATGCTACTGCACAGATCACTCTTTTAAAGTGGTTGCTACTGCATCTGTAAGCAACTCGGCTAAATTTCTAGAACAACTCTTTTCATAATCTAAATCTTGCTCTTTTCCGAAAGAGTTGGGTTCTAATGAATGAATAAATGAGCGGATTTAATATAGCGCACAGCTACTCAAACTAGAGTGTCCTGGCGCTGAAAGAGGACAGTTAGCCGATCACTGAAGCATGTGTTCATTCTTAAAGAGCCAGGTTTTAAGGTGTTTTCTAAAAGTTGGAAGGTCCATAGTAGCTCTCAGCGTAACCGGCAGACTGTTCCATGTTTGTGCACCCAGGAACTCAAAAGATCTGCCCCCCATGCGTGCCAGGCGAATTTTGGGGGTGCGGACGAGATTCGTATTGGAAGATCTTAAGGTCCTTGTTGGGTTGTAGCGATTAACATGCTTATTAAGGCTAAAAGGGTAGGTTAGGCTCCTTAGCTAGTTTAGGGACAATTTCCTTTATGGAACACTCCGTATTGATTTATGCTGTCACTAATCAACCTTTTTATTGACATTTCTGTAAAATGTCTAATCTGAATAAAGACAACAAAAACAATACTAATCCTAGATAAATAAAGGTATTGAAACTTCATCAACCTCTCATCATTGACTGAACATTAATCTGACCATTGATGATGCATGCAAAGTTTATGCCTTTGTTCTAGCTCCTTTCTAACTTGGTGGCAAAGGTCTGTTGACCTTTTCAAGAGCCATCAGGACATCCCAAGGGACAAAATCTGTAAGTTGGGTGTTTCGTCTTAAATTACCTTTCTTGACTAATCCTTAGGCTCCTGCAGTTTCTGGTAGCAGAGAAAATGGTTTACCCCCCTGGAAAGACCATTAAAAATAGTACCCAAGCTACATTAAAAGTAATATCGGATTCAGTGTCCAGATCTAGACGGTGTGGTGAAGCAGTGTCCAAAAGCAGTTGCGGTTTGACGATTGCGGTTTTGAAGGTGTGAGTATTAATAGGGTAAATTCATCGCAGTTGTGAGTGTCTTGGTTGTATGTGTTTTTCCTTGCATGTTGTATGAGAGAATAATAAGAAATGTTGAAGAGTTGATGAAGAAGAGACGTTTATTTCAGGCTCTTTTAAGTCAAAAGATCCCAGGATAATAACAAATGTTATAAACTTGTTTGCAGGAGAAGTTGATAAGAAGTGTGAGGTGCCATCACTTCCATCGGTAACTTTAGGGACAAACTGTTGTGTTTGATTAATCTCTGTTATTGTTAGTAGACCCTTATTGCGCAAACAGGTAAAGTTGCATTAATTTGTGCGTATTGTCGCTGGTCGAGAAGTCACTTGTGAGTGTAGAATATTCTTGAGTGATTGAGATACTTAAGTTTTCCTTAGAAGAGCAAACAAGAAGTTATTTAGGAGGTTATTTGAAAGAGTGTGTGAAAGCGAAGAAAATTGTGAAGGAGGGTGAGCTGCTGTGAGGAGTGAGTCATATGTCATAGTGTTTTGCGCTGGGATTGGACGGTTGGTGTGCGTTCGTGCTGTCATTAATTAGAAGGTTTCTTGTGCCGCATTGTGATTGGACATAGTTGTGAATTCTTCCTTTGGATTTGGTAAAGAATCACATGAAATTTAAGCTGTCATTTAATTGAACAAAATTTGATGTATACGGAACAGAATCAAAACATTTGGGTTTAAGTAAAAATTTGGCAAATTCGAAGGTCATTATGAAATATTTCAACGATTTTAAGAAATTTGTTAGGGGTGCTGTCAGTATTCCTGTATGAAAAGTTTAGAAGGAACCTGCTGAGGGTACTGTGGCATACATTATGACTACTGAATATGGATTAAATTAATGTCTTTTGCTAAAACAATAGGAAAGAATTATGGAAAAGAAGGGTGCTTTAAGATTTCCAAGGTACAGGACATTTAACACCAGAATCCTATATCATTTGAAGGAAAATAGCACAAGATGAATCCACCACCTCAACCCATGCAATATGAGGCTTTTAAAGCTTAGGAAAAGGCTGCAAGGGAAAAAGAGAAGGAGAAATATCAGAGAAATAGGAGAACGATGAAAAAATATGCAAATGGCCTATGGGACGAAGAAAAGCGCAGATGGAGGAAAGAAATTATTGAAGGGACCAGATTATATGCGATTCTTACATCAGAGAGTACAAGAAAGAGAAAGGATGCGGCTAAGCAAGAAGAGGATGACTCAGATACTCATTCAGGGAACGGGATATTAGAACAAATGTTGTCTTCCTGACCAACACCACCTGTAAAATATACTGACCCATGAGAGATAAGTGCAAGTGCTAGTCAGACCGTAGCTACTGCCCCAGTGGATTCAGATCCACCTCTTGTTAAATGACCGTTACAGGTTTTACAAATTGCTCCACCAGTTGTGAGAAGACCCAAAGCTGTGGTTCCCATTGATACTGATCCAGTTGCAGCATGAGTGGTTCCTACTGCACCACCCCAAATTGAGAGAAGGTCAGAGGTCTTAACAACATCAGTTGTTGGAAGTGAACCAAGAACCCAAAATGCACAGTTAGTTCTGTTGGGACCCCACAAAATTATGAACAATTTTCCAAAATTGAAAGACAAACCGGTACAGTGGTATGCACAAGTAAAAAAAGGTTTATAAAGATTTTGAAGGTGTTGTGAAGAGACCTGGATACATTTCTAGACATTGTGGTACCAGCTGATTTGTGGGCAGAATGTAAGGTAGCAGTTCAGTGGCCAAAGCTGAACCGCAGAGAGAGAGAGGAACTGGTGCACCTTCACCATGGGTGATGGAATAATATGAAGTAGTTATGACCTTTTTGAAAGGGAAAATACCTCCTAGGGATACAGATTGGTTAAAAATTAAAAGAACCACTCAAGAACCAAAGGAGACAGTTCATGAATACTATGAAATGTTGTTGCAGGTGTTTAAACAGCACAGTGGATGTGAATGTCCTGAAGAAAGGGATATGGGGATTTTTGTGCCTCAGTTTGTTCTAGGATTGAAACCTGAAATTAGTGCTCATATTACGCAAAGCGTTATCTGCTGGCAGACAAAGACACTAAACGAGATCTTGTGTTATGCAAAGTATTGCAGTAGATGAATTGGACATGAAGCAGAGGAAAATAAAGGAGAAATTCATGTTGGCTCAGACTAGATTGACTCTGAAAGGCTTCCAGAATCCTTCTTTTGTAGGTAATCAGGGAATGATGCAGGGAGTGGTTGCTCTGCAGGCTGGATTTAAGGGAAATCAGAATGGAATGCGAATGCCCCATGGCAGAGGTAAAGGTGTTCCCACAGGTGTGGGATCTTGGACAGACATTGCGGCTATGAAAAACGTTACAGCTTGTCACTTTGTAATCGGGTAGGGCACTACAAATGGGAACATCGATTTAATCCTGAAAATGCTGTAGGATTAATGCAAACTTCACAAGGTATGGCAGGTCAAAGGATGTCTGTACAGCAAATGCAGACTCCTATGCAAAATCAAGCCCAAATGGTGCCCATTGCTACTACACAAATGGGAACTCTTAAATTGAATTTAAATCAAATGACAAAGATTAATGCAAATCAATTCCAAAATGCAATGCCACAATTTCAGAACCCAAATCAGGACATTGTAGGAGAATATCCCTTGTTTGAGTTAGATGAGTTTGGTCCTGATAATTCCCAATGACGTTGCTGAGAGAGGGAGACGATTGCGTACTTGGCGCAGTCTTAGAGGTAGATCAAAGTGGCCCATATGTAGATGCAAACGTTTATGGTCACGATGTGCCTTTTTTGATTGACACAGGAGCACCCCATTCCACAGTTAGAACCATGGAAGTACCAGACTTCCCTCTCTCAGGGAAAATGATCCAAGTAGTTGGGGTTATAAATAAACAGATGCTAAATCCTTTCTCAAAAGAACGTCCAGTAAAAATAGGAACCTTTGAAGAAAAGCACCACTTTGTGGTCTGTGATACTAGCCCGGTAAATCTGTTAGGAAGAGATTTGTTGTGTAAGTTAAATTGCACAATACA
Source organism: Calotriton arnoldi (assembly GCA_963921515.1). Classification (NCBI taxonomy): domain Eukaryota; kingdom Metazoa; phylum Chordata; class Amphibia; order Caudata; family Salamandridae; genus Calotriton; species Calotriton arnoldi. The sequence goes on along the minus strand of CAWUFW010005212.1, from coordinate 742,786 downwards.
CAGCACACCGGAGAATGTCACTTTCCAGACCCACGATGAAGATGTTGAACTTCAAATGTTAAGGAAAAATGCTGAATTAGAAATGTTCCCTCTAGTAACTATTTCTGAAGTGCCAGAAGATCTCAGAGACACTGCAAAAGCTGAAGTCTGGGATTTTACAGGGACAGGTAGTGGATTTATAAAAGGTGTAAAACCAGTCCAAGTCAAATTAAAACCGAATGCTGTTTTTCCTAGAACACCATCCTATCATTTATCCCCAGAGACCATTGCAGTAAACCAGCCAGTGATCGAAGACATGCTTCAAAAAGGCATATTAAGAGAGTTGATGAGAGCCCATGTAAGTCACCTATAATGGGTTTGCAAAAGCATAACAGCAAGTATAGAATTGTTCAGGTCCTGAGGCGGATCAATGAAATAGTGGTGCCTTGTTGTCCCATAGTGCCCAATCCTGCTACTGTACTTTTCCAAATTCCCTGTACAGTATAATAGTTTAAAGTCATTGATTTGTGCCAGGCCTTCGTCTCAGTGCCCTTGCACAAAGATAGTCAGTATTTGTTTTCTATTGTCTTCCAACAGAATATAATCAAGTGGTGTTGTGTTCCTCAAGGGTATACAGAGAGTGCCTCCATTTTGGTCCCTGCAGATGCCTTGCGAGTCTACCCTTGTACAGTATATAGATGACTTACTGATAGCATCAGATACACATGATGCTTGTTAGTATGACACCATTGCACTTTTAAATCACCTGTCAGAGAATGGACACAAGGTATCTCCAGGTAAACTACAGTACTGTCAAAAAGAAGTTCAATATCTGGGACACATTATCATGAAAGGAGTCAGAAAGGTGTCACCACAAAGGGTGGAAGCCATCCTTCAGATGAATCCACCTAGAACTCAGAGAGAGATCAGGAGGTTTCTAGGAATGGTCGGCTACTGTAGAGAGTTGATACCGACCTTTTCTTTGATGGCAAAGCCCCTACTGAGGCTGACACATCGAGATGTGTCCGATCCGCTCCCCTGGGACACCGAATGAACCAAAGCTTTTCTAAAATTAAAAGATAAATTGTGTTGTGCTCCAGCTTTGGGAATGCCCAACTATACAAAAGAGTTTACCTTGTTTTGCTCCGAAAGAGATGGATGTGCACTCTCAGTTTTGACCCAGACACATGGAAGGTCCCGAAGACCTGTGGCCTATTTCTCTACCACACTTGACCCTGTAGCGGCAGGACTCTCCGGCTGTTTAAAGGCAGTTGCAGCAGTGAGTGCTAGTTTAGAAAAGAGCAAGGAGATAGTGATGGGACATCCTTTAATTGTCATCGTCCCACACTCTGTGGAATTACTGTTGACTAAGTCCAAAACACAATATCTTACCCACCATAGACTTACCAGGTATGAGCAAAGTTTACTCTTCCCTGAAAATATTACAATCTCCTTTGATGCCTGTAACTGAACCAGATGACGAATGTGAAGAGTGAGAACTTAATTGCCTAAGTGTCACTGAACTATACACAAAGCCAAGACCTGATATGAAGAATGAACCACTAAATGACCACAATCCTAAACGAGACAACCTGCCTCACAGGGATAGATAGCTAAGGAATATCTTGTCAAAAGTCTAAGGCACCAGTGAGTCACAATAGAGCCTTGTGATTGGAAGATAATACACTTCAAAATATTTTATATCAAAAAGCAGCTTCAATTTATTCAAAGTACTCTTCATTTATGTAGATATGCAGAAAGGCAGCAAATACAACAAATGTTAGTAGTGTCGCTTGGGATCACAAAAGAATACTTAGAGAGCATTAAGGGAAAAGACAATACTTTTACATAATAAAAAACATGAACAATCGCTCTTAAAACATCCCTACTCTGACCCCAAGTGCATTCATGCTATCAGACAACTCAAACATCACATTCAAGCTGCATTTATGACTCATCACATCAAATAGCATACAGCAAAACATAATAAAATAAAAAACGGCTTTGGGAATAACAAGAACCAACATCAAAAGCGCATTTCGTTTTCAGTTGTATACAAGCATCCTATTTGTATAACAATAATAATATTTATACAGATATTCCATAGATGTCTGTAGATCATCTACAGTAAAGAAAGGGAGGTGAAATAGACAGCATTTACTCTCACAAGTAGTTCTAATGTGTATTTCAAACAGTAATCATTTGATTCCAATATTATAACAATCATTTGTACAGGTCCTTATATTCAGCAGTAGGTAAACACCAATGTGTATTTTGGTGAGGACCAAGAGAAGGTCACAGCTTCTTCAGGGCGCAAAGGGAAAAAAAGCCAACCAAAAGGGGCGGAGGAGGGTGAAATCATATCACAAAGCGAGGCCAGATCCAAAAAGTATATGACTGTATAACCGACTGTAGTAAAAGATGGGCCAGACACGGGACCCTGATGGGTCTGGTGAAATGGGGAGGGACCCCTTGATTTATCCACATCCACACAAATCTGAGGGGGGCCAGTTTGATACTCATAAAGAGAAAGCGACACTCTTCAACTGGAAATGATGAAGGAATTGCTCAGAGGTTGTCAGAAATTCAGGAAAATGGGGGCGTGGCTTGCAGCCGCGGAAGATGGCTGCCTGTTGATCGCACTGCGCAAGCAGCTGGCGCGCTAGCCCACATATCCGGCATTCTCCGAGGACCATCAGACCACCCACAGCGATCAGGCGGCATCGGAAAGCGGCGGCAACGGGCTGCGGTGATTTGCGGCAGGTGTCCGGGGCCGCGAACGGAGCAGTGGCGAGTGCCGATTCGCGGCTGGCGGAATCCAAGATGGCGCCTGGTGACGGCCGACGGCCGATGTGCTCTGTGCTCCCCCAGTGACGCTGCGGCTCGATTCTACGGCGGGGACCTTGGGAGCTGCGGACCGTGTGGGCCCAGAGTGAAATAAGTGGCGCCTGTCAGCGGGGGGCCGACGACCATATTGGGGGCCGAAGTAGCGACGACTTGAGCCCTGATTGCCCTCGAGGTTTCTGCGAGGAGTGTGAGGACCTCTGTCCTCTGAGGAGCGCAGACGAGGTGGCTGCACCGTCCCCTGCTGTGACGCTGTGGGTGCGGGGATCGCTGGGCGAGGGTGACTGGGTTCGCACCGCCGCGTCCCTCCTGGCGGGGCCTTCGCCTGCAGATGGGGGTTAGTGGAATGACGGCCTGAGTGCGCCCCCCCCGGACGCGGGAGCGGTGAGAGGTGGCCCTGGGGAAGTGCATGGCAACGCTCGGGGTTGCCTAGCCCAGGAGGCAACCAAAGGGGCCGCCCCGACCGGAGACAGCCTAGGAGAGTGTCCGTCTGCCCCAGTGGGACACGACACGCTGGCAAGCTGGCTAGCTGAAAGGCCCGGAGGGACATCATGGTGGCGGTGTGATGCTGACCCTGCCGTGAGACTGCTCTGGGACTGTGCGGTGCAGGAGTGGGCTACTGAGCCCTGTGGTGCGTGAAGGTTTTGGTGCTTGACCGGTCAGCCTGGGGTTTGAGTGCACCGGCCACTGGGTGTACGGCGGGGCATTGCAAGGCAGTAACCTCCTGGCCGTTCCTACAGACGACATCAAGGGACCGTGCCTTTACGCCAACATGGGCCGGACTAGGACAACGGGCCCGGGTCAGGCCAATCAGATTGACAAGTACACTGTCAATATGGGCCGAGCAGAGGGAGCTACCGGTGGAGACCAACATGAAGACTCGGAGGATGGTGGCCCAGACACTTCTTTGAAAGATATTATGAGGGCCATTAGAGACTTCAGAGGGACAATGGAGCCAAAGCTAGACTCGGTGACGGAGGAGGTGAATCTCCTACGCGCTGATTTCCGGAAAATGTCCGAAAAGGTTTCCGTGGCAGAGACTGGAATTGGCAGCCTGCAGTCCAAAACCAAACGGCTGGAGGAGCAAGTTGCAACCCTCACCAAGAACCAAGCTGACATTTACGCCCAGCTGGAAGATCAAGAGGGGAGGGCCCGGTGCAACAACATCCGGGTGGTGGGGGTCCCGGAGGGGCTGGAGGGGCCATCAATGGACTGCTTTGTGGAGGACTTGGTGCTCAATCATCTGAAGCCCAAACGCCTGTCGAATTTCTTCTCTGTGGAGCGGGCCCACAGGGCTCTGGGGGGCAAGCCCCATCCCGGGGCACCTCCCCGTACCATCATCGCCCGTATCCTGAACTTCAGGGACAGGGATGCGATCCTTCAGGCAGCACGCACGCATGGCGATCTCCAGCTTGAGAATGCGACCATCCGTTTCTTTCCCGATTTCACGCTCCGAGTCCAACACCAGCGACGATCCTTTGACGGAGTGAAAAAGGCCCTCAGAGATCTGGGAGTGAAATATATGATGCTGTTCCCGGCCAGACTCAAAGTTCTGGCTGAAGGAAAAGCATACTTCTTCGACACGCCAGATGAAGCCAGCGATTGGCTCGAGGGCTGGCGTACAGTGGGTCGTGGAACCAGGAAGCAGCTTCGAGAGCCGGCACAAGACGGTGGGGAGGCTGCGCAGGATGAAGAACGACAGCGTGACAGCCAGCGGCGTGAGCAGCGGACAGATAAGTGACCTTGGGGTGGGTTGAACTTGGTCGACCATGTTGGCGGCTCCTGAGGCGGCCCGTGCAGGTCCTTCTATTTGACACTAAGGTACTATGTTGAGAGGCCCCCGGAGAGGGCAGCTGTCTGGGCCTGTTCGGGACTGCGGACTCTAAATAATACGTGGTCCCTGTTTTTATTACCTCCCTGGTGCGGAGGGGGAGGGCCGTGGGAAGGGTGGGGGTTCTGGTGGTTAAGTTTTTCTGTACGCATGGAGTGGGTATGAAGCTTTCGTTAACAGATTGATACTGCCTCTTGCCGACTGCAAGCACACAGCTCCTGGTACATGTTTTTTCTAGTATTAATGGGGCGACAGGCACTCTGCATGTTTCATGGGTGGGAGATTGGGGACTCACCTAGCAGGGCTGCAGGGAGGGGGGAAGTGGGTGTTGTTGTGGGTTTTTTGTTTTCTTTGTGTATTTGGGACGGGTTGTTAGCTCGAGACCACGATATCCATCAGCTTGAGGAGACTGACCATGATGTCACAGTGGGGGCGGGGGGCATATCGATAGCATTGATCTCTCTCTGGTATGATGGCTGACCCGGCTAGTATACGGGTTTGGTCCTGGAACGTCAATGGACTGGGCAATAAAATCAAGCGCACCCTGGTTCTCCAGCACCTCAAGCGACACTCCCCAGATGTGGTCTTGATCCAGGAGTCGCACCTCCGGGGGAGTAGATGTAGGGCCCTGGATCGCTTTGGCTACAAACTGGTGGTCCACTCGGGGTTTACGGCGGGGTCACGAGGAGTGGGAATCCTAGTCCGCACTGCTCTCCCCCTAGTCATTACTGGAACATGGGCGGACGACGCAGGCTGCTTGGCAGCGGTGGCGGGTAGATGGGAGGGGCGTACATTGGTGCTCTGTTCCTGCTATATACCTCCGGGCCTACACTCCCTGTGTCTTCCTCGGCTTAGCTCCTTCTTAGCGGACCTTCCCCTGGTACCCTTCTCGTTGGGGGGGATACTAACGCTGTCATGGACCCAGAACTGGATCGGTCCAGTACCCGGTTGAGTAGACAAGGAGAGCGCAGTCTCAGGGACTTTGTTATGGCATTAGGTCTGTGTGATCTATGTGGGGCGCATAACCCCATGCAAAGGCAGTATACGTTCTTCTCGGCAAGACATGGGTCCTTCTCTAGGATAGACCACTTTCTGGCTCGTGCAGATCAAATGGGGGACTTCATGAATTCCAGTCATATGGCAAGGGGGATCTCGGACCATTCGCCCGTTAGTGTCACTGTCAGGGGCCCGGTTGTTAACAGGGTGGCCTTCCCTAGGATTGACCCATGGCGCCTCCGGGACCCCGGGCTAGGGGATAAGATCCGCGAGGGTTCTCGACTATACTTCGAGGAAAACCAGGGGTCAGTGGAGTCCCAGGTCACACTGTGGGAGGCCTACAAGACTGTCCTGAGGGGGTCGGCCCAGGCACTGATTGGGGCCCAGAGAAAGGAGGAGTCCCTTCAAATCCGACTATTGGAGAGGGAGATTGAGCAGCTTGAGAGAGACGGGGAAGTGGCAACGTCCGCGGACATGCGCCACAGACTGTTGTTGAAGCAGAAGGACCTTAGGGCCCTGGCTGAGGGTGAAGCGCGGGCTTACGCACTGGCCACGCAACATCGGCTCTATGACGTGGGCGATAAGGCGCTAAAGCTACTCGCGTGGCTGGAACGCCGTGATAGGGATCGCACGTGGGTAACAGAGGTGCGGGACATGTCTGGGTCGCTCTGCTCTGCTAGCGGAGACATAGCAGAAGCCTTTGCGGTGCACTACGAGAGGTTTTATTCCCCTGTGTGCAGTAGAACCGAAACAGACTGTGCCGAATTTCTCCGGGACTTCGCCCTCCCCACAATGTCGGAGGAGGCATGTGACCGTCTTGAAGCAGACCTTACTGAGGAAGAGCTTGGTAGTGCTCTAAACTCCCTACAGTCCGGGAAAGCATCGGGTCCCAACGGGCTCCCGCTGGAAATTTATAAACAACAAGCAGCGGTAGTGACGGCCCCTCTTCTCCGGATGCTGGCGGAGGCGCGCGAAATCGGACGGCTCCCTCCGGACCAGAGAGAAGTTATGATTGTGGTTATCCACAAGGCGGGAAGCCGCCCGAGCTGTGTACCTCGTACCGCCCGATATCGTTGATCAATGTGGAGCCCAAGGTGTTAGCCAAGGTCCTGGCAACCAGGTTGGTGTCCGTCATTCCGGACTTAATACACATTGACCAATCCGGCTTCATGCCCAGGAGAAGTACCCGTCACAACCTTAGGCGCCTGTACGGGGTGCTACACATGACTGAAGATGTGGGCACTACGCAGACTGCATTGATGGCGCTGGACGCTCAATGGCCTTCGACAGCATTGAGTGGCCCTACTTGTTTATGGTTCTCCAGAGGTTGGGCTTTGGCCCGAGGTTCTGCAGCTGGGTACGGCTGCTATACACGCTACCCACGGCCCGGGTTCGGGTAAATGGGGCCATTTCTAGGGCCTTCCCCCTGCGCAGGGGTACCAGACAGGGCTGCCCTCTGTCTCCCCTCCTCTTTGCCCTCGCGCTGGAGCCGCTGGCCCACTGGATCAGGAGGGACCCTATGATCTGGGGTATCGTGGCACCTGGAGGGTGGGAGGAGCGTATCTCCCTCTATGCTGACGATATCGCTCTATATCTGGCGAGACCCTACCACTCGATAGCCCGGGTGCTTCACATTTTCGAGCTCTTTGGAAGCTACTCTGGCTACGACATTAATTGGTCCAAATCTGTGATTTTTCCTCTCTCTGGTCCCCCCCCCCTCGGACCCCGTCTCGGTGCACGGCCCCGGTGGAGCTAGAGGGTTTTACCTACTTGGGCATATATATCACTCGAAATAAAAAAAGGTTCTTCGACCGGAATCTCGAGCCCCAGTTGAGTCGACTGGGGGAAGATGTGGGCCATTGGAGTGCTCTCCCACTCTCCCTACTGGGCAGGGCGGCACTGTTCAAAATGCTCACGTTGCCTAGATTACTGTATATCCTGCAGAACGTGCTGTATCATGTCCCACTGAGTGCCTTTAAACGGGTGGCGCAGGCCCTGCGTACCTTGCTATGGGAGGGGGGGTCTCCGAGGATAGCGCTGCATAAGCTATACAGGGGGTCTATGACGGGGGTCTAGCACTCCCTGATGTGAAACTGTACTATTGGGCATCGCAGCTGCAGGTGGTCAATGACTGGGTATATACTGATGGCGGTGAACCGGCATATAGGGTGGACAGGATGGTTATGCCAGGGGGTCATTGTGAGCCCCTCCTGTATGCTAGGCGGTCACACCCGGGGTGGCCAGAACATACCAGGGTGGTGATACAGTGTTGGAGGGAGGCGAACAAACTCCTAGGGTGGACAGGAAAAGTGACTGAGAGAACCCCCTTATGGCTGGGCGACCAGTTGGGAGAGGTGGCCACGCTCACGGGCTTTAGAGGGTGGAAACTGATAGGGATCGAGTACCTGGGCGACGTATGGAAGGGGGACTCTCCCCGTACATTTGAATATCTCCAGAAGGAGTATGACCTCCATCAGTCACAGAGGTACCACCATCTCCGGCTTCTGCATGCCCTGCGATCGCACATACATAGTGGTCTGGTCATACCGGAATACTCCCCACTGGAGGATAGGCTGTTACTGGACCCCATTAAGGAGAAACCCACGTCCACCATTTACCGTAAATTAATAAATAATATGCCAGACTCCCTGATACATCTTAGAGCTGCCTGGACTAGAGATCTTGGCAGCCTGGACGATGATGACTGGCAGGATGCGCTGCAGGGTCCCAGGGAAATCGCAATACGCTCACGGTTCCGTCTGGTGCAGTTTAAAATCCTCCATCGCACCTATTATCCACGCACACACCTGTACGCCTGGGGAAGGAGTCAGACAGCGCTGTGTGTACGGGGTTGCCAAGGGAGGGTACCTTCTTCCACATCTTGTGGGATTGTCCAGAGATTACCCCTTTTGGCTGAAGGTTACGGACACTCTGACTAGTGTAGTGGGAAAGACTGTCCCTATGGACCCGAAGTGGCTGCTATTAATGATCAGAGGTGACACTGATTGGCCGAGGTATATGGCTATATGGCTGGTCCTAGCGGTAGGGGTAGCAAAGCGCAATTTCGCACGGTGCTGGGGGGCGCGGATGCCCCCGCAATTGGACGACTGGAAGCGAGATCTAGACTGGTGCCAAAGAGCAGAGGAAACTGTTTACAATAGTAGGGGGTGTACCAATAAGTGGAAGAAGGTGTGGGCGCCCTGGCGGAAGTACAGGAATTCTGAGGTTGATGTAGTGGGCTGAATGACGGGGGTGTTATCCTGGTCCTTGTTGCTCCCACGTGACATGTTTAACGTTGATCTGTGTAATATCTCCAACTGTGATTTATTGGTACTCTTATGTATTGTATGGTCTCACGAGCGTTATTAATAAAAAAGATTTTCAAAAAAAAAAAATTCAGGATAATGGCTGTCCACCGTATTGGACGCATTTGGACCTCGCACTTTCTCGATCGTTGGTCCCCTGTCAGATCGCTCGAATTATATTCTGGTTATCAGGAATCATGACATCTGGATGTCAGCTGATGGAAGGCCAGTGTTGCCTGATAGCTTGTTGTTTCCAATGACCAAATATTACCATGGTTACACACATTTAGAGAGAGATGCCATGGTGAGACTTTTCTGACAAAGCTGGTTTAACCCTAGGTTTTGAATGATTGCAGATGAAAATTGCAGAAGTTGTGTCACATGCCAACAACTAAATGTAGGGAAGAAAACACGTTAGAAGCACACAAATAGGTAGATCAAATGGCCCTATTAACAGACTACTGATGGATTTTATTGAAATGCCAGTGCACAACGGCTTGAGATATATCCTGGTGATCATTTGTGTATTCTCAAGATGGATGGAAGCTACACCCACCGTTTTCCGGCATTTGCACTACAAACGCGCTACTCCAGCCAGAAAGCGATATCACAGGGATCCCGTCGAGGACCACTATAGGTATCTGAGGGCTGACATCCTTGATGAAGTAAGTTTTGCCTTCGACTTTTATTTTGGCCATTTTAGTGCACGCTGCTGATATTATCCAGCAGGCTGACAATCTCCTTTTTCCCATGGCGTCTGACTACAGGAGTCCGCCCCCTCCGGGAACATTTAGCTACTTAAGTCTCGTAGCTCTTGTAAGCCTTACCTTTCTGCCATTTGTTCTACTATTGCCATTAGCACAACGCATAAAACCGGCATCTTTATAGCATTTTAGCACATTGTTTTTTGCCTGCATAATCCATTGGCACAATCGTCCAAACCAAGCCACACCATTAACAAGACTTAACTGTTCCCCACTTACGAACTAGCCGGGCCTATTTCAGGCCCCAGCCACTTCATGAGTACACCTCACTCCACTCGCCGGCATGTCTTAGTACACAACTTTTTGCTCAATATGGCATTCACCGTGTACATTTGCCTGCCTGTGTATATGGGTGTAATGTGGATCCTTTCTCTTTTTAATGACCTCACACTAATGTTAAACCACAAACACAACTTCACCTAGTTTAGGGGGTGTTTGTATTCCATCCAGCACACCCCTCCCTACTGGCAGTATTCATACATGTCCATAGAAACTGTTTTATCTTGTATTGTCTTTTATTCTGTGTTGTGTTTTATTTTTTCAGATTAGCTTACAGCACAATGGTAAACCGTAAGTACGGTATTGTCACTGTATCACTGCACACCTTAGTGTGTGTGCACACTTTCCTTTCACTTTGTTTTGGTCCTGACGAAAGCCTCAGTACTATTTTGTTGAGGCTGAAACATGTAGACCATGTAATTGGGATAATAGAAGACCAATTTTATCTTCATTCATATCCCGTTCCTTATTTTTAAACGTGCCCCAGAGACCCAGGACTACAAATTAACGATTGGACACCCTGGAGGTACTTTTAATTTGCACTTGTCCCTTTTACTCACAAAAAAAACCCGCTCTGCTGTAGTCCAGGCATTGTAGCACAGCTGGGTTGCACTCGGCAGCCCAGCTGGGAACCCTATGATGAAGTATGCCACCAACTAGGTTGGTGGGTGAGGGTTCTTTTAAAAAACCAAATGGTTTCCTAACATTCCTGTGAAAATACAGGGGGTCATTCTTCTACTTTGGATGCCGTACCGGGTTCGTCCACGTTGTTGCATATGGAAGCCTACCCAACAAGGAGAAGTGACAGTCTCACTGTAGCTAAACTGTTATTACGCGAAATCATACCGAGATTCAGGATGCCTGTCCTTCTTGAGTCAGATAGAGGAGAACACTTCAATAATGAAGTGATGAACATGCTATGTGCTGCACTACAGATCGAACAGAAGCTGCATTGTAGTTGCAGACCAGAAGCATCAGGCATAGTTGAGCAGATGAACGGAATAATAAAGTCCAGGGGCCCGATTCACAAAGATAAAGTTAGATAAAAATCAACACTTACGACTTTCGGTATTCACAAAGGGCATTTACCACTCGTAAATGCCCTTTATGAATACCGAAAGTCAAACTTTACAACTTTCAGTATTCACAAAGGGCATTTACGAGTAGTAAATGCCTTTTGTGAATACCAAAAGTCGTAAAGTTCGACTTTCGTCTAACTTTACCTATGTGAATCGGGCCCCAGATTGGCAAAGGTTTGTGCTTTAACTTCACTGAAATGGCCAGATGCTTTACCATTGGTATTGATGAGTGTCCGAAGTATTCCAGACAGGAAGACAGGATTATCCCTGCATGAAATTCTTATGGGAAGGGCAACAAGACAACCAGCTGTGCCTACGAACGCCCTTGTGAATATTACAGGTGATATGATTTTGGACTATTGCAAGACACTCACTGATGTGATTCGGTGTGCCTCTCATCAGGTGTCAGCTGCAACACAAGACCCTCATCAAGAACAGTGCCACGACCTCAATCCTGATGATTGGCTAGTGATCAAGAAGCACGTTTGGAAGACTTGTGTTGAACCCAGTTTGGAAGACCCCTTTCAAGTCATACTGATCTCGAACTCTGCTGTTAAATGTGCTGGAATTCAGAACTGGATACATGCCTCTCACACCAAAAGAGTGAGTAATCCAAAAGAAGCATCTTTGGTCTATGATACAGAGAGAAGAGCACTAGTGGTTGCACCAGGAGATGCAAGACCACCTAGACCTGCAGCACCAGCGCATACTAAAGTGTAAAGAGAAGCACAAGGAGAAGAAAGGGGTGAAAATCAGCAAGTTAAAAGACAAGTACGAGTGCCAGAAATAATACAAAGTGCCATTGAGGTCTCAGACGGAGATGTAGCAGAGACTGAACTGCATGCTGGAGATATCTGTGAAAACGAATAAGGAGAAGAACAAGATCCTGGTGAAGGAACAAACTCTGGGACAAAAAGAATCTGTTGTCAAGCAGAGTGGCAAAAGAAATCATGGAAAGGAGAGACTAATAAAAAGCTCAACAATAGCACAAATTCCAGAAACAGTTCCTGAAGAGAGTGAGACAGAGGACGAAGGCTCACTTGATCCAAATCATCAATTTCTAACCTTGCTGAAGATATTCTGCACCTGAATGGTCTTATTTCATAAATGCAGCACTGAATGTTACAGTGGAAGATCTGTGCAATATGAATCCGGAACTGCTTGAAAAATTTAGAGACATTGATATTGAGAAGCCAAAATGAAAAGCAGGAAGAACTTAAAGCAAAAAAAGGACAATTATGAAATGTGCCTATTAGATGTTTATTGTTTTAGTTATTTGTTTTACAGAAGACTAACCTAGGTCCAAGAAGAAAGTTACAGACAAATTGGAATAACATTTTAGAAGAACACAGTGTAGGGTTAAGGATTGTCTTTTATGTAACTGTACTAACAAGAAGAACTGAAAAAGAAGATCTCAGAAAAAAGGGGAAAAAAACTCTTCACACTTTAAATAAGATTGTCTGCTAATCATCTACTGCAAATTAAAACTAATAACTGACTCAGAATGATGTGTTGCATAAGAAATAAGTGCAAATGTATCATGTGTGTGGTTTTCGTAATAACAGTTTTAATGATTACCACAGTATTGGTAGGATTTTATCTAACCCCTCATCCTGAGCCCCCTCATATCAATATCACTAATACACATAAACAACATTTTAGGGATAGTATTTTTACTACAACATTTATGAGTTACAAGAAAGATGATTGCTAATGTATACTCTAGCTTTGCACAAGAATACACTAATGCAATAGATGTTCAGGATTGCTATGTTTGTGCACATTTGCTGACTTCTGTTTCTGAGGAAATCACATATTATCACATTCCGTTGTCTTAACCAGTCTCTTGTAGTATTCTGCTTTCACTAGTCTATAGGTGAGGACGCTTTGAATATTTTTACTCAAATTATGATTTAGTGCTACTACGAGTGCATTTAATAGAAAGCATGAATTTACATCCGCAAACAAAAATGATGGATACCGCTTGGTAATACTTCTTTCCACACTTACCAGTAGTTAGTGTAAAGGCTTATAAAAATAATCTAACATGCTTGACACGACCTGCAGAGAAAGCTTACATTATGCTTTAGAGGAGAGGTGCATGAACATGACAAAATCAACAGACAGAACGGGAGACGTCCTAGATAATGCATGGTAGAAAGAGGGAAATGAATTCAGAAAGAATATGGTTTATCCTAAGCTCAGACTAGACAGTAGACGCAAGGGAAAGATTTGTTTTTACAAGAGATGCACACTAAAAAGAAGTAGACATGCAGGATAAGCTGGTTTAACCCTAGGTTTTGAATGATTGCAGATGAAAATTGCAGAAGTTGTGTCACATGCCAACAACTAAATGTAGGGAAGAAAACACATGTTAGAAGCACACAAATAGGTAGATCAAATCGCCCTATTAACAGTCTACAGATGGATTTTATTGAAATGCCAGTGCTCAACGGGTTGAGATATATCCTGGTGATCATTTGTGTATTCTCAAGATGGATGGAAGCCTACCCAACAAGAAGAAGTGACAGTCTCACTGTAGCTAAACTGTTATTACGCGAAATCATACCGAGATTCGGGATGCCTGTCCTTCTTGAGTCAGATAGAGGAAAACACTTCAATAATGAAATGCAGGAATAAATAGCTGTGAACACACATTCAAACTATCGGGGGGATCTTGTCAAATTTTACAGGGAGACAAAAATGCAATACCAGGGGTTTACTACATTTGCAGACAGGATGCGTATTTACTATTACCTGCTGAATGGGAAGGAACATGATTTATAGGCATACTAATACCGAAGATGTATCCTGTTACAAGTGCAGAAGCTTTAACATTAGCATCATCACATAGACAAAAATGCAATGCAGAAACAGGAGCTGCTTTGGTAGGAGACATATTTGGAGCAATGATACCACCAGTGGCGATCTTATTAAATGATGAAAAGATTAGAAAGCTAGCTACCGTAGTTGATAGAATGGCAACAAGCACTTCTTGAGCTTTACTCCTAATTAATACCGAATTTAAGTGGAATAGGGTCTATAGTTTTGCCAGACCATCTTTCTTTAGACATATTACTAGCTGTAAAGGGAGGAGTCTGTCACATGCTGAAATTAACCCACTGCTGTGGGTTTATACCGGACGAAAGTAAGCAGATAAAAGGCTGTGCAAGGATCATATCAGGGTTAGAACCTGATTTACATGAATTGGAAACACCACTTTTGCACAGGAATTTTGGGAAAGGATTGAGTACCATCGGACACTGGTTTTTGACTGCTGGGAAAGGTATATTGAAGGCTATAGTAATGCAAATACTGATAATAGGACTTTGCTTATTATTTGTTTACGTCCTATTTCTCAGCAGTAAATATTGCATGCGCAAAAGACAGGAAAGATTTCAAAGGAAAATGTATAAGAGGGATATGGGAGTACGTGGAATTATGAATAACAACTATATAAAATCGGTATGCAGACAGAATATTGAGTTGGAAATGTCGACTTATACAAATATCGAGTTGGAAATATCGTGACACAGAAATATCGACAGCAAGAATATTGTTGTCAAGAATATCGACTTTAAGGTAAGAAATATCGTTTTTTAAATATCGAAGTCATATATCGTTTGAAAAAATATAGTTGTTTAAAAGATTGATTTTTTCATTAGAGTTATGTATTTTAGTATGTATTTTAAATGTATGTGATCTATTTTTTGGTACTGTTTTTGTTTTTTAATATATGTGTTAAATTTTTAGAAGTTATCAATTTTATTTTAATTAAATTTTGCATTTTTTAGTTCCGTAGCGGGTTATGGGTTTATAGGGGAATAGGGTGGGAAGTAATTTAATTATAATAAATTAATGATTATTTTTCATTTAGTAATATTTATTTAATTTAGATTTTATAGTGTTAATTGTGGGAAGTCATTTATTATTAATTAATTATTAATTGGTTGTTAATTAATATTAATTAATTAATTGGTGATTTATCATGGTAATCGTGTTATTGTTTTAGAAGCGGGTTGTGTGGATTATAGGGGTAAAGGGTGGGAAGTAATTTGATTATAATAAATTAATGATTTTTTTAAATGTATTAATATTTATTTAATTTAGATTTTATAGTCCTAATTGTAGGAAGTAATTTATTATTAAGTAATTATTAATTGGTTGTTAATTATTATTAATTAATTAATTGGTAATAATTATGTTAATTGTGTCATTTTTTAAGAACGGGTTGTGGGGTTTATAGGGGTAAAGGGTGGGAAGTAATTTATTTTAACTAATTAATAATTAATTATTCTCCGAAAGAAGTTTGGAATGTTAATGAAAAGGGATGTAAGAACTTGGGGAGGATTAGCATCTTGGCGATAGCAATTCTCCTCACCATACACGATAGGTGGGTCTAAATTGGCACACAGTCCTTAAGCCATGCCATTATGTTGCCATAATTAGCTCTCCAGGGGCCAGATGTATGACCGGGGCATTTAGCGATTCGCAAAGTGCACTAAATTGCGAGTCGCAATTTGCGAGTCGCTAAATGCCATGTACAACAGTGTCAGAGACACTGTTTGCGATTCCTAATGGGGTCGCAAATTGGATGCCTCATCAATATTCATGAGGCACTCGCAATTTGCGACCCCATTAGGAATGGCTGGCCCTCCCAGGTATGGTGGCCTGCTGGGCTCAGCAGACCTTCATTTCTGGGACTGCTTTTCAATAAAGCAGGTATTTTTTTTTAAATGCAGCCCGTTTTCCTTAAAGGAAAACTGGATGCATTTAAAAAAAAAAAATGAAACGTTTTTGTTTCATTTTTTAAGGGCAGGTAGTGGTCCCTGGGACCACTGCCTGCCCCATAAAAATATTTCCCCCTGCATTTGCAAAGGGGAAGGGGTCCACTGGGGACCCCTTTTCATTTGCGAGTGCATTACCACCCTCTTGAAGAGGGCGGTAAATTGCGAGTGATTTGCGACCGCAATTGTGGTCGCAAAACATTCTTACAAAGGGTAGCGAGTCGCAATTAGGAAGGGACGCCCTTGGAACGGCCCTTCCTAATTGTGAGTCGCAAATCCTATTTAGCGAGTCCCAAATAAATTGTGACTCGCTAAATAGGGTTTGTACATGGCCCTATTAGTTTTTGCATGCGCAAACGGGTCGTTAACCCGTTTGCGCATGCAATATGGGTCGTACATCTGGCCCTAAATGTCCTCAATGTCTCAGCTGATCCATATACCCAAATAGCAGACTGTACCATCCACCCACTGTAGTGGATAATCGGTGGTAAAGCGGTTGGTCACAGCAGTAAGGGAAAACAGTACCAATTTAGACCAATTTATATGGATGTCGACGAGGCCACCAAAGCAAATGCCTGTGTGGAACAAAGGAGCTTTGTTAAATTGAAGGTTTTGCAAACAGAGCCTGACATCCGCAACTGTACATATACCTACCTTGAAGATATATTTTATCTACTGGCGATAGCCAGTTGGCAGTTATAGTTAGGACCAACTTTTTTCCCCATGCAATACCTATGGGGATTTTGCCGTTTTAGGCACGACTACAGCTCAAACTGCTGAATGAACATACTGAAAATTTTTGCAGAAAGATTGGGCCCGATTCACAGAATTAACTTAAGACAAAATCCTAAACTTACTACCATTTTGGTATTCACAGAAGGCACTTACTCATTTTGGTATTCACAGAAGGCACTTACTCATTTTGGTATTCACAGAAGGCACTTACTCATCAATGAGTAAGTGCCTTCTGTGAATACTAAAATGAGTAAGTTACTCAAAATGAGTAAGTTACTCATTTTGTATTCACAGAAGGCACTTACTCATCAATGAGTAAGTGCCTTCTGTGAATACCAAAATGAGTAAGTGCCTTCTGTGAATACCAAAATGAGTAAGTGTCATCTGTGAATACCAAAATGGTAGTAAGTTTAGGATTTTGTCTTAAGTTAGTTCTGTGAATCGGGCCCGTAGATTTTGGTCCAGAAAAAGACATTTTGTAATTTTGTGTGAATATGTTTAGTAGTTTGTGCATTATTAAAGAAAGAAATGTATAGATATCTAGGGATGCAGATCCTCCACAGATCCCAAATGGAAAAAAAAACCTCATCTACTATTACTTCACCTTAAAAAAACCATAGAAATTCACTGAAAAAAACAAAGGTTACAGGGACGTTATAGCTAGGTTGACATTTTACCCATACAAACCATAGAAATTCAGCAGCTATAATTATACTTACGGGTATACTTGTCTGAAGAAACTATAGCTTGTGCTGTCGACTAACTTTAGGCCACAAGTTATAGTTTCTTAACATAAGTATAACTATAAGTATAAATATAACTGCTGAATTTCTATGGTTTTATGGGAGCAAAATGTCAAACTAACTATAACGACCTTGTAACCTTTGTTTTTCTCAGTGATATATATACATGACATGGTCAGTGACATCACTGATTGCATCACTGATTCCATCTGAAATTACATCACTGGTGTCATCACTGATGACAAAATACACAGAACCACTCACACACCCACTCACACACCCATAAAGCCTCTCTTGTGAGTGAGGATGTGAGAGGCTGTATGGGTCTGTGAGAGAGTGTGTGTGTTTTGGTGGGTGTGTGAGTGACTGTATGGGTCGGTGAGTGGGTGTGTGAGTGGCTGTGTGGGTCTGTGAGTGGGTGTCTGAGTAGCTGTATGGGTCGGTGACTGGTTGTGAGAGCATGTCTGTGAGTGCCTGTATGGGTCTGTGAGTATCTGTGTGGGTCTGTGAGTGGGTCTAAGTGAGTGTGGCAGTGGGTGTATGAGGGTCTCTATGGGTCTGTGAGTGCCTTTGTGGGTTTGTAAGTAGGTGTGTGAGTGCCTGTGTGGGCTTGTGAGTGGCTTTGTGGGTCTGTAAATTGGTCTGTGTGTGTCTGTGTGGATCTGTGAGTGGGTCTGTGAGTGCCTGTGTGGATCTATGAGTGGGTGTATGAGTGCCTGTGTGTGTCTGTGTGTGGGTGTATGAGTGGTGCTATGGAGTTTGGGCATTTACATACTTGGGGTATTTAAAAGCGGAAACCATGGACTTAGCTCTCATCAGGAGAGGAGAAGAAAAAAACACTCATCACAGTCACTACAGATCAGATTGCGCTCCAATAGATCAATTATGAATTCACCTCCTTTAAGGATTTCATATCGTTTTTAACATGGAATACAAGAGGAAACACAATTGCTACGCCTTTGCGAAGCTAAAGAAGTTAGGATCATTTGTGCTTTACAGAAGTGCAGCTTCAACTGGGGCACCTACTATCTTGATATTTGTAAGTGCTTCCTGTTGAGGTTTAATTTCTGTGAAATGAGCATCAGGGCCATAATAGAACCTCATTTTTTCCAAGAGTCCACAGTTTTGCCCAAAATGTCTACCCAATTAAAGTACTTTCTACTGGTTAATTAGTAAGTGCTACCTCGTTGGATAAATGTCTAGTGCATAACTACAGCTGTGTAAAGGACCATGAGGTAATGTCTCTAGTGACCTTGTGTGCATGTAATTTTGGCAATGTGATTGTTCCTGCAGTGTCTTCATCCACAAATCTGTGATAGCATGAATCCTCGTCAAGAGAAAAGGACGAGACTTCAAAGAGGCAATTCTCCACCAAGCAAAAGTACTTCCTCTTATCTATATCAAGTTAGTGCATGTTTGTCTAGTAGAGGTGTCCTCGTATTCCTCTGTATGAAGAACGCACCATGAAAATCGGCACATTCCTCAATGTGGGGAAAAAGCGGGAAGGCCTTTGCATACTACTAAGGAAAACAGGGCGGGGTCAAACAGGCGGAGCTTGCAGATGATTTTGGGCATTTCCATACTCAGGGTAATTGAAAGAGAGAACCATGCTCTCTTGTTTTATTATTTTCCAAGAGGAGGGGGGCCCCTGGGATGATTTCAACCCCAGGGACCCTATCCTCTGGGGACGGGCCAAAACTTATTGGAGGAAGGGGGCTGCACGACCTGGCTCCCTGGCCTGATTTTGGCCCTGGGGACCCAATCCCCCAGGGCCCAGCCTTTTCATGCTGGGTGCCCTGGAGCCCACCCACAGCACCGTCTCCAGCTTGGGGGCCGCAGGCGGAGCCTTAATGCCCCACAGTCCCTGCTGGCTCCCCACCTCCAGCAGGAGCCAGAATTGCTCCCACACATAGGGAGCAGCCAAAAAATACTGCTCCCTGCATGTGGGAGCGATTTGTTCATCTGTTTTCCTGCCGACTTGACAGCGGTAGGGGAAACAGATGAACACTGAGCTCCCAGTGAACGGGAGCAGTTTTCCTGCTCCCGCCCACTGGGAGCAGATTTACTGTTTTCTTTCGCTTGGCAGGAGCTGTCAAAACTCATACCATGCAAGAGCAAACAGTTATATCCCGAGGTGGGCACCCCAGGACATAGAAAGCAGTACCTGGGGGATGGATGTTGCCAGGGCCATTAACGGCTCCAAGAGGGGGCGGCGTGGCCCCTCCATTGTTCTTCTAGGGCCTGCCCCAAAGAGGTGGTGGTCCCTGGGGTCTAATTTGACCACCCGCCCACTTTGTTCTCTACTTTTGGCCACGAGGAGGTGGTGGTTCCCTGGGACCTACAGGGCCAAGAAGGGTGATCTGCGCATCCCCCCTCCACATAAGTATTAAAGCCCCGGGGAGGTGGTTGTCCCCAGAGCACAGTTGTGCCTTAGGCAGGGGGGCCGCGCAGCCCCCTTCTAATATATTTATATAGACCTTTGCACAGTTTACAGTTTGGCAGCAGGAGGTACCTCTCAGCTTGTGAGGGGGAGTTTGTCACGTCTTTTCAGGTCACAGTGGGGACAATCGGTACTATATAGTCTATCTTGACAAACGCAAACCACATATCACATATCATCATGGAGGAAGAAACAGAAAGACGTGCAGCAGCACAAATGCTGTTTGCACAGACGCCTGGCAAGGGGCAAAGCCCCTCTAATATCCGAAACCAAGACACATCTCTAAGCTCCAAACTTAAGAGTTTTGAGAAATTAAAAAAATCAGAGACTGCAAAATGGGGGGAAGCGATTTTCCTTCAAGATTACATAGACAAGGACATGGTGCCACACGGGCTCCGTATATACATTACACCTTCACACAAGTCGCCTAATCCACGCATGTTGGAGGATTGGGCAGGAAATTCTACCAAAAGTTAAAAAAATATGCTCAGCATTCTAGTGAAGAATGCTTGGGAAGATAGAGAGGCTATATTACATGAACTCACGACCATGGAAGACAAAATCAAGCAAAACAGCGAACAAGAAATTATCAATAAATTCAAAGAGGAACTAAAAACAAAACTTAAGCAACATGAAGAGGATATAAAATGAGAAAGCAGAGAAAACTGCCCAGAGACTGTGCTGATTATGAAAGTGGCCGTATACTCATATATAGCCACAAATATGATCATCTCTACGAGAAACAACCAGTTGTGTCCAATGCCAGGTTGACAACGCTGGAAAGGAAAGAACCCTCTTCTATAGAAAACAGTGATTCTGATACCGACACCTTTGCCACTACTGACAGTTCCCTGTCTGAAAAAGAGGTCGTAACCAAACCCGCAACTTTTTTAGACAAGCACCGCTCCTGAGGAGGGGCCGGCAGACATCAAGAACGACACCAGCACCAATGACCCCAGGGAGGGGACAATGCGGCAGAGGAAGAGGCAGGGGAGGAGCCAACAGAGGAGAAGACGACGTAAACAAAGGGACCAAAAAAGGCAGAGGAAAGGAGCTCGTGGGAAACAAAGCTGGAAGCTCTAAGGGGAAGCAATAATGGATAACAAAACGGTAAATAGAACCATTGTCAATGTTACAGAACGCCCCTTATCCCTCCTTGAAAAGAGAACACTCTGTCTAGGGCTCACTTTCTGCCCCACTGAGCTCTTCGAATATTCGGAAACTCGCATTGACATTTACAAGTTCATTAGAAAATTGAAATTAAAGAAATGGCACAGCCTCAAAAACCCTGGAACTGTGTCTGATACCAGCCTGACTCATAACACTGACTCTTACCCCAACCTCACTGTGGGGGATGCTGATACACTGGCACGACTTGCTCCCTGCGTTCTCGTGTCCACCACCAGGGGGCTGAACTATGGGACTCTCCAGTGTTCTAATAAGCTTCCAGACCCTCCCCTTCATGTACATACTGACTTCCAGCCATTTGGACACTATTTGGGAATTGACATCCATTCCCAATCCACAGGATGCTAGCCTGCTCACACCTGATGCAAGTGATTACTGTGAGCTCTTTTAAGCACCAGCTCCCTTCAGTCCAGTGTTGGTCATTGTAGCTGTGTACCGGTGAGACCGACCCTTGTTTCCAGTGTTTCCTGAGCTTTTGATATCCTTGTTTCCAGTGTTTCCTGAGCTTTTGATATCCTTGTTTCCAGTGTTTCCTGAGCTTTTGATATCCTTGTTCCCAGTGTTTCCTGAGCTTTTGATATCCTTGTTTCCAGTGTTTCCTGAGCTTTTTGATTTCCTTGGTTCCAGTGTTTCCTGAGCTTTAGTTATTCCTTGTTCCTGAGCTGCTGCAGTAGTTTCCCTTGTTCCTCAACTAGCACTGCCTGCAGTGCTACCTTGACTCTTGAGCCTTAGCATTCCTTGTTCCTGAACTGCAGCAGTTTCTCTTGTTCCTGAACTAGCACTGCCCGCAGTGCTGCCTTGGCTTTTGAGCTTTTGCTAAATTATTGTTCCTGCCCCAGCACTGCCTTCAATGCGACTTTATTTTCTTGATTCCTGAACCTGCACTATTCTAGTATACCCTTGTAGCCTCCCCTTCTGTATATCCTTTTCCAGTCAATGCCTTTCTTCCCATTTCCTTGGTTCCAGTTCCTTGTTTGCTGACTTTCTATTCCAGCTGTCTTGCTTCTAATTACCTTCTATGTTTGTTACTTGATTTCTGCCAAGTGTGTCCTGTGATTTCCTTCCTTTCCTATTAAGCACTCCTCCTTGCTAGCTCCTTCTCTATTGTGCTTGTGTTTAGTTCTACCCCCTTGCTCTTACTGCCTTGCGTGTTCCTGTTTGATCGCCAGGATCCGTGGGCACAGCTGACTACCTGGGTGGTGTTTCTTGTTCACTGTCAGTATTGTCTTTGAGTTACATTTATAACATCACCATAGGTATCAGCTCCACAGACCCTGCCTTTGCATGCATATCCTATATGTGGGTATTCACAGTCAGTATCTGTAACAGCAATTGAGGGCGAGGAACTTACTGAGCTTCAGTCTTACTGTGTGGAGCTCCCGAGTGCTTTACCTCACATTCCCTTTATTGTTAATGGTGTTTTATATATATGTCTTGCATGTCCGTCCTGGGTGTAGTTAGTCTGAATGCTAAATTGCCTCGTGAGTGCCTTTCCTTTCTGAGTCTTAGCCATCTTGTTCACTTGTACAGGCTTCCCCCTTTGGATCCCTTTTTCTTCTCTGACTCCCTGTGTGATCCTGGGCAGCGTTGTACTACTCTTTCTGTGCACGGTACGTTTTCTACCCAGTCCCCAGTCCTTGCTCAAGTCCTTGACTGTGTTCCCGACATAGTCCTGGACAGTCCCTGACAGACTGGACAACCCACATTTCCAGGGTCACTTGTGAGGTTTCTTTACATTCAGTTAGCTACCATTTTTTTTGTTACGTTTGTGTGTGAAAATATTGAAGGTGTGTCATAATGAGAGGTTTAAGAAAGAAACACACCAGTGCATCATTTAAGTTTGTGCAGGGCAGTTCATCAGTGCCCAACAATGAGAGGTGTTTAATGTCTACTTTACAATATGAGAATGTTAACCCTAGTCCTGAAACAATGAATCCTCTTATGAGAAATGGACATTTACGTTCTGAATATTTTTCTCATTGGCTCCCAAACACCTCTTTGCCAGATCCTGAGTTAATCCTCTGTCCTGCTCCAGATTCAATATCTTTGTCAGCATTGCAAAAGGAGAATGATTCCATACTAAGTCTGCTGACCAAGAATTCTGATTCTCGCATGTCTGCTATAAGTGGTTGTAAAATACAATATTCAACCACACAACCAGAGAAAGAGCAGATTCATTTCATAACCTCTGTTCTCCATTCAAATAATGTTACCCAGTCTTGTAGTCCAGTAAAGATCACAGAACCGGATACTAAAGGGACCTTGTTAAATTCCACATTCAAGGTAAACAATAATCAGTTTAACAAAAGAGAGAAAAAACCTACTAGAACTAGGCCTGGGCGGTAAAATCCGCTCCGCTCGCGGAATTTGCGGAATTTTGGCAATTCCGCGTTCCGCGGAGAACGCGTAATTGCCAAAAATTCCGCGATCCGCGGCGTAGCAGAATTTTTTCATTGTTCGCGCTTTCAAAATGCGTGTTCGCGCACGCGGTAGCGACTTACCGGGATCCCTGCGTTGGCCGATGAGTTTTCATATCCGTTCGCGTGCGCCACGAGATTTTGGTAGCCGGCTGCGCGATCCGGCAAGAGTGTGCGATCGCGAACACTTCATTCGGACGCGCCATCGGACATCCGCGTTCGCGAACAGGAAACACGCATCGCGAACGGGCGGGACAAGTGAAACAAGATGGCTGCCCCAATTGGCGACCGCATGGGCAAGTTCGCGAGATATTTCCCCCCGAGCACGCAAACAGCATCCCCGAACAGGAAATACGCATCACGAACGGGCAGAACAAGCAATTCCACGTGCTCGCGAAATTCTGCGTTGCTCACAGAGATTTTTTACATCTTCGCGGAACTTTGCGTAACGCGACTACGCAAATTCCGCCCAGGCCTAACTAGAACACAGGCGGCTTATAGCCAGTTTGAACAAAATCCAAGGTGTAGCTCTGTTGCTTGTTGTGAAGTTGCCAAGTCTACCACTGTCCTTGTAGAGGAAGATCTTCAGACTTCACAGGATATAATTACATCTAAGATTCTTGAATTACAACAAGAGAATAAAATGTTTCAGACTCTGTTAAAAACTATAACCCAGAGTTCAAGTGAGAATCTAAAACCCCTGTACAAGACAACTTTTCCACCTCTATGTTAGCCTCCTTAGAAATGGAGAATGAAACCTTGCGCTCTCTTTTGCATTCCCCTCCGAGCTGGTCCAGCAATTGTGTGAATAATACTGTGGCTGATAACTCCAATTCCATTCAGAAAAGCCATAGTACCTTTTCTCACAGTGCAGTTTATGAAAGTCTGAATTTTCTAACTCCTCTGGTGTTTTGTCTTCTAGTGCTAAATTACATCTAGGCGCTACATCTGAGATGTGTCCCTCCACTTTTCAGGAACCCCAAATGCCAGGCAAAACAAAAAATATCTCTTTACTTTCTTTTCCTGGTAGTGAGGTCAGTTCTATCTCAGAGATAACCCATAGACATGCAGACAAAACCTGAACCAGTGGCCCACATAATCCCTGATGTGACAATATCCGGTGACTCAGACCATGCTCTTGATTTAACTGCTGTGACTGAAGTTAACCTCCTTGCTGAGAAGAAACAAAATCCTGACCCCCTGTTTGCTGTTTTGCCTTCAAACACACCACATATTGAAAAGTCAGAAAATGATGCTCTCTGCTCTGATGCACTTGTACCACCTTGTAATGCAGAAGAAAATGAAAAAATGTCCAAAGACCAAGTGATCTCTGACCTGTTTCCTCTGACTAAGACATGTGAAATGCCAAATGGTAAAGGGAGTCTGGTCATCAGAGACTCTAAGATAAATAGTATTCTTAGCCATCCCGAAGAAAGCGCTTCAGTGTGTTTTAATGAGCCAAGGAACTGTGAAGATTTCAATATTGACAATAGGGAATCTACTGTTCACGGGCTATCGCCATTCCCCAAATTCAAAGTCCATCATCCTTGTGCCTCTCTGTCATCAGCTTGTCTTTTTGCAGAGTCTCCAGAATCCTCAGCCGGCCTGTTGCTCTCAGAGTCTCCAGAATCCTCAGCTGGCCTGCTGCTCTGAGTCTCCAGAGTCCTCAGCCGGCCTGCTGCCTTCTGAACTTGAGTGAGCTAAAGAATGATGATGATGGATTAAACCCAGATCAGTTGACTGGGGGTGAGTGTTTGATTGGCTCAAACGTTCCGTCCATCATCCCCCTTTTGTATCGCCTTCTGAACTTCAGCCTGCAGCCTGCCTGCCATCAGAGCCAGAATGTCCAGCCTGCCTGCCATGTGAGCCTGAGCCTGCAGCCTGCCTGCCATCTGAGCCCGAGCCTGCAGACTGCCTGCCATCTGAGCCAGAGCCTGCAGCCTGCCTGCCATCTGAGCCGGAGCCTGCAGCCTGCCTGCCATCTGAACCGGAGCCTGCAGCCTGCCTGCCATTAGTACTGGGGCCTCCAGACTGCCTGCATTCAGAGCACAAGCCCTCAGCTCACCTGCCTACTAAGTCAGAGTCTCCAGCCTGTCTGACTTCCGAACCAGAGCTTCCAGCCTGTTTGACTTCCGAACCAGAGCTTCCAGGCTGCCTGCCTTCTGAACCAGAGCTACCAGGCTGCCTGCCTTCCAAACCAGAGCTTCCAGGCTGCCTGCCTTCCGAACCAGAGCTTCCAGGCTGCCTGCCTTCCAATCCCGAGCTTCCAGGCTGCCTGCCTTCCGATCCAGAGCTTCCAGGCTGCCTGCCTTCCAATCCAGAGCTTCCAGTCTGCCTGCCTTCTGAACCAGAGATTCCAGGCTGCCTGCCTTCTGAACCAGAGATTCCAGGCTGCCTGCCTTCTGAACCAGAGATTCCAGGCTGCCTGCCTTCTGAACCAGAGCTTCCAGGCTGCCTGCCTTTTGAACCAGAGCTTCCAGTTTGCCAGCCTTCAGAGGTCTCAGTAGGTATATGTTCAGTCTCTGAAGCCTGCCTGCCATCTGAACCGGAGCCTGCAGCCTGCCTGCCATTAGTACTGGGGCCTCCAGACTGCCTGCATTCAGAGCACAAGCCCTCAGCTCACCTGCCTACTAAGTCAGAGTCTCCAGCCTGTCTGACTTCCGAACCAGAGCTTCCAGCCTGTTTGACTTCCGAACCAGAGCTTCCAGCCTGTCTGACTTCTGAACCAGAGCTTCCAGCCTGCCTGCCTTCCAATCCAGAGCTTCCAGGCTGCCTGCCTTCTGAACCAGAGCTACCAGGCTGCCTGCCTTCTGAACCAGAGCTTCCAGGCTGCCTGCCTTCCGAACCAGAGCTTCCAGGCTGCCTGCCTTCCAATCCCGAGCTTCCAGGCTGCCTGCCTTCCGATCCAGAGCTTCCAGGCTGCCTGCCTTCCAATCCAGAGCTTCCAGTCTGCCTGCCTTCTGAACCAGAGATTCCAGGCTGCCTGCCTTCTGAACCAGAGCTTCCAGGCTGCCTGCCTTTTGAACCAGAGCTTCCAGTTTGCCAGCCTTCAGAGGTCTCAGTACGTATATGTTCAGTCTCTGAATCTCCAGCATCAGAGACAAAACTCTCAACATGTAAGCGTCCAGGGCTTAGATCTCCTGAATACCTGCTTCCAAAGTCTCCTGCATGTGAAGCTTCTGTATCTTTTCCTCCAGGACCAGAACTTCAGGTCTGCTTCCTGTCACCTCCTTCGTCTTCAGCCAGTTTGCCTTTGACCTCTGTGCCTCCTGCCAATCCGTTATCTGCTTTTGACCCTACAGTCAATCTTCCTTTGTTTTCAGAGTGCTACTCTAGCCTGCCATCATCAGGACTTCAAACACCTTTAACTCAGGCTTCTAAGCCCCTGTTACTGGATGTGGACTATTCAGGTTCTGCCTTCAAAACTGCTGTTAACCTACAGACTATTATCCTACCCTCCAGAACATCACAGTTTTCCTGCAGTCCTCTGGTATCTTGCACTACATCTCTGATGGAAATTAACTTACTTCATAGGAGCAAAGGCTTTGAATCCAGTTCCAGATTCCAGGAGCCGGTCTTTGGAAGGGGTGTACTGTCACGACTTGCTCCCTGCGTTCTCGTGTCCATCACCAGGGGGCTGAACTCTGGGACTCTGCAGTGTTCTAATAAACTTCCAGACCCTCCCCTTCATGTACATACTGACTTCCAGCCATTTGGACACTATTTGGGAATTGACATCCATTCCCAATCCACAGGATGCTAGCCTGCTCACACCTGATGCAAGTGATTACTGTGAGCTCTTTTAAGCACCAGCTCCCATCAGTCCAGTGTTGGTCATTGTAGCTGTGTACCGGTGAGACCGACCCTTGTTTCCAGTGTTTCCTGAGCTTTTGATATCCTTGTTTCCAGTGTTTCCTGAGCTTTTGATATCCTGGATTCAACATAGCCAGGCTGATGACGGCTGTAAGCCAGAAACCGGTCCCAGGATGCTTGTTTCCGGTCCAGGGAAGACATGGCTTGGCAGTTCGGGCTGGACTGTTCCCATGAGGCACAGGGTCAGACTGATTTGCATATGGCCATGTCTGAACTGGGGTGGCGGAGTGAGCAAAAGAATGATGATGGATTAAACCCAGATCAGTTGACTGGGGGAGAGTGCTTGCAATGTTCAACACTCCGTCCATCATCCCCTTTGGTTTTGCTATGTTCGCCCTAAGTTGGCAGGGTATGCCCAGACGTGGGTCCCTTGCTCACTTTGCCACTGGATTCAAGATAGCCTGGCTGATGACGGCTGTAAGCCAGAAACCGTTCCCAGGATGCTTGTTTCCGGTCCAGGGAAGACATGGCTTGGCAGTTCGGGCTGGACTGTTCCCATGAGGCACAGGGTCAGACTGATTTGCATATGGCCATTTCTGAACTGGGGTGGCGGAGTGAGCTAAAGAATGATGATGGATTAAACCCAGATCAGTTGACTGGGGGTGAGTGCTTGCAATGTCCAACACTCCGTCTATCATCCCCTTTGGTTTTGCTATGTTCGCCCTAAGTTGGCAGGGTATGCCCAGGCGTGGGTCCCTTGCTCACTTTGCCACTGGATTCAAGATAGCCTGGCTGATGACGGCTGTAAGCCAGAAACCGGTCCCAGGATGCTTGTTTCCGGTCCAGGGAAGACATGGCTTGGCAGTTCGGGCTGGACTGTTCCCATGAGGCACAGGGTCAGACTGATTTGCATATGGCCATGTCTGAACTGGGGTGGCGGAGTGAGCTAAAGAATGATGATGGATTAAACCCAGATCAGTTGACTGGGGGTGAGTGCTTGCAATGTTCAACACTCCGTCTATCATCCCCTTTGGTTTTGCTATGTTCGCCCTAAGTTGGCAGGGTATGCCCAGGCGTGGGTCCCTTGCTCACTTTGCCACTGGATTCAAGATAGCCTGGCTGATGACGGCTGTAAGCCAGAAACCGGTCCCAGGATGCTTGTTTCCGGTCCAGGGAAGACATGGCTTGGCAGTTCGGGCTGGACTGTTCCCATGAGGCACAGGGTCAGACTGATTTGCATATGGCCAAGTCTGAACTGGGGTGGTGGAGTGAGCTAAAGAATGATGATGGATTAAACCCAGATCAGTTGACTGGGGGTGAGTGCTTGCAATGTTCAATACTCCGTCCATCATCCCCTTTGGTTTTGCTATGTTCGCCCTAAGTTGGCAGGGTATGCCCAGACGTGGGTCCCTTGCTCACTTTGCCACTGGATTCAAGATAGCCTGGCTGATGACGGCTGTAAGCCAGAAACCGGTCCCAGGATGCTTGTTTCCGGTCCAGGGAAGACATGGCTTGGCAGTTCGGGCTGGACTGTTCCCATGAGGCACAGGGTCAGACTGATTTGCATATGGCCATGTCTGAACTGGGGTGGCGGAGTGAGCTAAAGAATGATGATGGATTAAACCCAGATCAGTTGACCGGGGTGAGTGCTTGCAATGTTCAACACTCCGTCCATCATCCCCTTTGGTTTTGCTATGTTCGCCCTAAGTTGGCAGGGTATGCCCAGACGTGGGTCCCTTGCTCACTTTGCCACTGGATTCAAGATAGCCTGGCTGATGACGGCTGTAAGCCAGAAACCGGTCCCAGGATGCTTGTTTCCGGTCCAGGGAAGACATGGCTTGGCAGTTCGGGCTGGACTGTTCCCATAAGGCACAGGGTCAGACTGATTTGCATATGGCCATGTCTGAACTGGTGTGGCGGAGTGAGCTAAAGAATGATGATGGATTAAACCCAGATCAGTTGACAGGGGGTGAGTGCTTGCAATGTTCAACACTCCGTCCATCATCCCCTTTGGTTTTGCTATGTTGGCCCTAAGTTGGCAGGGTATGCCCAGACGTGGGTCCCTTGCTCACTTTGCCACTGGATTCAAGATAGCCTGGCTGATGACGGCTGTAAGCCAGAAACCGGTCCCAGGATGTTTGCTTCCGGTCCAGGGAAGACATGGCTTGGCAGTTCAGGCTGGACTGTTCCCATGAGGCACAGGGTCAGACTGATTTGCATATGGCCATGTCTGAACTGGGGTGGCGGAGTGAGCTAAAGAATGATGATGGATTAAACCCAGATCAGTTGACTGGGGGTGAGTGCTTGCAATGTTCAACACTCCGTCCATCATCCCCTTTGGTTTTGCTATGTTCGCCCTAAGTTGGCAGGGTATGCCCAGACGATTAAACCCAGATCAGTTGACTGGGGGTGAGTGCTTGCAATGTTCAACACTCCGTCCATCATCCCCTTTGGTTTTGCTATGTTCACCCTAAGTTGGCAGGGTATGCCCAGACGTGGGTCCCTTGCTCACTTTGCCACTGGATTCAAGATAGCCTGGCTGATGACGGCTGTAAGCCAGAAACCGGTCCCAGGATGCTTGTTTCCGGTCCAGGGAAGACATGGCTTGGCATGGACTTCGGGCTGGACTGTTCCCATGAGGCACAGGGTCAGACTGATTTGCATATGGCCATGTCTGAACTGGGGTGGCGGAGTGAGCTAAAGAATGATGATGGATTAAACCCAGATCAGTTGACTGGGGGTGAGTGCTTGCAATGTTCAACACTCCATCCATCATCCCCTTTGGTTTTGCTATGTTCGCCCTAAGTTGGCAGGGTATGCCCAGACGTGGGTCCCTTGCTCACTTTGTCACTGGATTCAAGATAGCCTGGCTGATGACGGCTGTAAGCCAGAAACCGGTCCCAGGATGCTTGTTTCCGGTCCAGGGAAGACATGGCTTGGCAGTTCGGGCTGGACTGTTCCCATGAGGCACAGGGGCAGACTGATTTGCATATGACCATGTCTGAACTGGGGTGGCGGAGTGAGCTAAAGAATGATGATGGATTAAACCCAGATCAGTTGACTGGGGGTGAGTGCTTGCAATGTTCAACACTCCGTCCATCATCCCCTTTGGTTTTGCTATGTTCGCCCTAAGTTGGCAGGGTATGCCCAGACGTGGGTCCCTTGCTCACTTTGCCACTGGATTCAAGATAGCCTGGCTGATGACGGCTGTTAGCCAGAAACCGGTCCCAGGATGCTTGTTTCCGGTCCAGGGAAGACATGGCTTGGCAGTTCGGGCTGGACTGTTCCCATGAGGCACAGGGTCAGACTGATTTGCATATGGCCATGTCTGAACTGGGGTGGCGGAGTGAGCTAAAGAATGATGATGGATTAAACCCAGATCAGTTGAATGGGGGTGAGTGCTTGCAATGTTCAACACTCCGTCCATCATCCCCTTTGGTTTTGCTATGTTCGCCCTAAGTTGGCAGGGTATGCCCAGATGTGGGTCCCTTGCTCACTTTGCTACTGGATTCAAGATAGCCTGGCTGATGACGGCTGTAAGCCAGAAACCGGTCCCAGGATGCTTGTTTCAGGTCCAGGGAAGACATGGCTTGGCAGTTCGGGCTGGACTGTTCCCATGAGGCACAGGGTCAGACTGATTTGCATATGGCCATGCTACTCACACACCCACTACGCACTCACACAGCCACTCACACACCAATTCACACCGCCATATAGCCACTTACACACCCACACAGTCACTCACACAACCACTCATACACCCACACAAGCAGTGATACACTTATAGAAATTGTCATAGCATATGCTTGTATTAAAGTGGTTGTTTCAGAATTGAATGTGTGCTTTTGGTTGGGAATGGATCCGCAGATCCATAAAATGAATTAAAAATAACGAAAGTTCACTAGTCATAGAAAGTCTGCATAGGTTGCCCTACCTGAATATTTTAATTTTTAGTTTTAAAATATATAATAAGAATGAATGTGTGAATAAAATGCATTTAGGAACTTGTGAAAATGTATATTAGTAAACTGAACTTATAAGTCAATTTGTAGTACAA
The DNA here is from genome assembly GCA_963921515.1 of Calotriton arnoldi. Classification (NCBI taxonomy): domain Eukaryota; kingdom Metazoa; phylum Chordata; class Amphibia; order Caudata; family Salamandridae; genus Calotriton; species Calotriton arnoldi. Next base: position 711,529 of record CAWUFW010005212.1, on the reverse strand, counting down.
TTTATATTTAAAACAAATGGTCAAATCCACTAAAAAAAACAAAAGGTACAGGGATATTATAGCTATGAACTAGCATTAAAAAAACTGTAGAAATTCACTGAAAAAAATCAAATGTTACCGAGACATTTTAGATAGAAAAATGAATTTAAAAAACCTTAAAAATTCACTGAAAAAATCAAAGGTTACATGGGCGTTATAGTTAAGTTCAGATTTTACACACACAAAACCATAGAAATTCAGCAGTTATTGTTACGCGAGCTAACTAAAATGTACGGCCCCCACAATGCACTGCTTATGACCTCACGTATTACACCCCTCATGACATGGTCAGTGACATCCTTGATGACATCACTGATGACATCATCCAGTGAGTGTGAGTGTTTCATAAAAGTTTTCGACACTAAAAGATATATACTGAGCTACTGCATAAGTTAAATTACTATTCTTGCTGTACTAACAATGAGTGTTAATATTTCTAATACATTTCATCTGAACTATAAGAACGTTTGAGTAAGTATCAAGTTATGGGCATGGGAATGTTCACTGTATTTTTCAGAATATCTTTTCCCAAAAGGGGAATTTCTCCTTTCCCATGCCAGCACTAAAATTACTACAGGGGAAACTTGCACTCTGTGAAAGAGGGTGTCGAATGTAGTTTTGGGAAAGTGTTTATGGATACCTGCACAACAGGTAGTGGTGCAAACCCGTGTTTGAATCCAGCCCTGTATGAGTATTATCTGAGGTGTATGCCCTTTTACGTAAATTAAAATATGTTTTCACTGAATATGTATTATTTTAACAAACTTCATGCTTTTTGCAAGTTACTCTTTTTTGCCCTGCACTTTCTGATCCAGCTTCAGATCAACCAGTAATTGTTTATCTACTCACCATTAAAGGCCACATTTTTAATAGTGTCAATTGAAAGTACAGTTTACAAGAGACCACAAACAAAGATAGTGAAAAAAAGCAATGCTAATGGGCATTTTTTTTTTAAAAAGCAACATTTAAAATGATGCTGAAAAGCAAAAGATGGCTATGAAAACAGTAATCAAAACAGTAGCACAGGTAAAACATGTTCTTTTTTAAAAAGATTTAAATTATTTTTATTCTTTTTCTTAGCCAAAAGCATAATGCATTACACAGAGAAAGAGAAAAGATACTTGAAACCAATAACGAAACACAGAGGGTAGAGCGTACATAGCACACAAAGGAGAAAAATAAAAGAATGACATCAATCGGGACTAATTACAATTGCCACAGATAATGGAAAGAGACAACAACAGCATAAATACCAAATTTTTTTAAGGAAATAAATCAAAGGAAGACTGATACAGAAATCTAAGTGAACTGCAAATTATTAATCCCATTGAAGACTAGCCCATACCCTTTTTAAATTTTTACCATGAGCGCGGGCCTCTAGCTTTAGCTAGTGCCAATTTCATTTCGTATATTTGTCTGAGTAAGACCCAAAATTCATTAATACTTGGACTTGTTTTTTTAATCCAAACTCGAGCTATGCATAAGCGAGCACATCCTATAATGATTGGAACTATTAATCTCATGTGGCCGCCCACGTCAGGTATTACCCCTAGTACAATTTCCTTCTCTGCAATCTGGACATCATGACCCACCAATATTGTAAGGGCATAGGTTACGTCTGACCAGAATATATTCAACCTTGGACAATTAACGAACATGTGGCGCAAGTCTGCAGCATACTCCTGACATTTTGGGCAAAATGATTTAACCCATGATTGAGTCCTAGCCCACTTAGAAATAAGCTCGGGAGTGTAGTACAGCATAAACATAGTCCTAAATTGCTGAAGTTTCAAATTAACTGATGTCACTGCTGAGTCTATGGTTTCCAATGACTCCTGCATTTCCTCATTTGTTATATCAGTTACAAATATCCGGCTTAGCTTTGCTGCTACCTGTATGCCATCATTGCTAGCAGCAGCTAAAAGTTTCTGATAAACTATGCCAATGGTTCCTCGTCCTGAAGTCTGAAAAAGTGCAGATAGTACTTCAGAAGGGCTCGACATCTCAGAAATGCTCTGACCGCGTATAAAGTGGTCCCTTACTTGCAAGTACTTAAAAATGTAGTCTGTGGCAACCCAAACTCTTCTTTCAGGGCTAAAAAAGATCAAAACCCTTGTACATCGTAAAGCTGACCGAGCAGTGAAATACCCTTCAGCTGCCAACATCTGCCAGCGTGGTCGTGAAATGTGTCGAGTTATATAGGATTTCCCCACAGCATCGTGTATGCGTGCAGCACTGACAGAGAATATTCCCTACGAATATCTTGCCATATCCTGGTGATATCTCTAATTATCTTAAATCGGACCTTCTTGTAGTAGTTAGGATCGGCCGTTTTGTACAGCAAGAACCCCGTGTTTGGTCTGCAGGCCAGTTGGTATGAAAGCCATGCAGTGACAGTATTAGGCCCATTAATTAAACTTCGAATTCGGCTGACAAATGCGGCCCAAAAATACAATTTGAAGTCTGGAAGCTTAAAGCAACCTTGCTTATATGGTAGCTTTATGCACTGAAGAGCTCTCCTTGCACGTCTATAGCCCCATATAAAGCTACCTACAGCACTGTCTAGACGCTTGAAGAATGTCCACGGCACCCTTAGCGGAATAGTGCGAAATAAATACAAGAATTTTGGGAGAATATTCATTTTTACAACATTGCACCTCCCAAATATACTAATTGGAAGCCGGTGCCAATTGCGCAATTTTGCCACAACCTTTTTAGCAGTGGCTCATAGTTCAAAGTGACCACATCTTCGACTCGGCTACTAAGACAGACTCCAAGATAGGTTGCCGATCTTGAGATCCCTAACGTTGATGGGGCCGTTTCGGGTTGAAAGTTTAAAATTGTCTGGGTCTTGTTCAGATTTAATTTGTAGCCGGAGAAGGTGCCAAAACGTTGGGCCTCCTGTGTAATTTCAACTATAGCATCTACCGGTCTAGTGGAAAAAATAGCAATGTCATCTGCATAGGCGGTTAGTTTTAGTTCCATACCGCTAAGAGACACTGGAGAGATCCTAGCATTTAGCAACAGGTGCTTTATAAAGGGCTCAATATAGAGAGCAAACAATAGAGGGGATAGCGGACAACCCTGCCGCGTAACCCTTCGAACTGCAAAGTGGGGGGAAGAGAGGCCATTAAGCTTAACTGCAGCTATCGGATTGCTGTACAATTTCTGAACCGCCGAGATGAACCTTTGACCGAGGCCAAATGATGTCATAGTCGGCCATAATGCTCCCCAGGCCACTCGGTCAAAGGCCTTCTCGGCGTCCAGCATCAGCATCCCTATATGCTGACTAAATTGGCTAGAAACATCAAATGCAGCAATGGCTGTATTAATGTCAGCTGCCGTTTCTCTACCTGGGATAAAGCTGTGTTGTTGTTCCGAGACTAAATGGTGAATAACAGGTGCCAGGCGAGAGGCAAGGATTTTAGAGAAGATTTTTGCATCGGAGTTAATCAATGATATAGGACGGTATGAGCTCATGTCCTCTACCAATTTTCCCTTTTTGGGAAAACTATGATGTTGGTAATATTCCAAGAAGAAAGGGCATCTTCCCCTAGGATAATTGTATTAAATAATGCAAGGAGGACAGGTACCAGAACATCTTTAAAGATTTTATAAAATTCCAGCGGAATAGTGTCTTCGCCAACGGCCTTGCCTGCTGGCAAAGTGCTAATTGCTTCCTCAACCTCCCCAGAATCAACATCTTTTTGCAGAGACTCGTAGTCCAATGAATTTAGGACAGGCACTGCACTCTCTTGTGTATATTCCAAAGCAGTTTGTGGGCTAAAGGGTGCTGATTCACCATATAAGTCAGCGTAAAAGAGCCTAAATTGTTCCACTATATCTGCCGTTCGAGTGTAGGGGAGACCATCTACTCCTTTAATTAATTTAATGTATGATCTAGCCCTTTGGTCCGCAATCTGATTAGCTAGCAAGCGACCGACCCTTTCCTCATATTCGTATTGTTTAGATTTCTATTTAAGATAGTTATTAGCTACTTTGTCCCTTAGCCCTTTCTTAAGCTTAGCTCTTGCTTCAATAACCCGCTGATAAATTAGCTGTTCGCCTGTATCCTTAAGATTAATGACTCTGGCATGTTGTTGCTCCAAATCCAACTACAGCCTATGTTCCTGCTCCAACTGACGTAAACCTTGGATATATTGTAATGTGGCCCCTCTTACATAGTCCTTCAGACAATCCCATACTACTGCAGTAGACGCCGAGCCCTTATTATTCTCTAAATAATCTCTTAAAGTCCCTCGCATAAATTTCACGTAGTCTAAATTACTAAGGAGATGTCTAGGAAAAGAAAATTCCCTTACTGATTCTTTATCCCTGGGCTGAGACTGCACAGTTAGCATCACTGGATTATGGTCCGAAGTAATTTTGGGACATACCTCTATAAGTGCATTTTCCAGCATAGTTCTATTGATAAAGATCATGTTGATTCGGGAATACTGTTTGTGCGGGGATGAATAGAACGTGTAACCCGGTAAAGATGGAAATAATCTCCTCCAGGCATCCTCCAATTGATGTATATGTAGAAGTTCTAAGATAGCTGCTCTGGTCCTGCCCATTCTGACACGAGCTGTAGTACTGGTAGTTTCGAGCTTCTTATCTATAATACAATTAAAATCCCCCATGACTATCACCTCGCCTGCCCACTCCAATAATTCGGATCATAGATGCAGAATAACCTCGGGACAATCAGTATTGGGGCCGTATACCACACAGACCATAGTTTTACGCCCAAAAATCAGCAGTTGGGTAATTGCCCATCTCCCTTTAGAATCGGCCAGTGTTCGCAACACGGTCACTCGACAGTTCTTAGACTTCAATATAGCCACCCCTCGGATAGAAGTAGATTGCGAAGTACAAACAAGTAAATCAAAACCAAGCTGTTTTAACTGCGCTCTATCCTTAAAAGCTAAGTGTGTTTCAGTAAGACCTAATATGTGAGGTTTGAATACACAAAGCTCCTCCATTACTAGCCGGCGCATCCCGGCCTGATTGAGCCCCGATACATTCCAACACATGTACTTAAAATCAGGCATTGAACCGTGTTCGTAAGCTCAATTCAGTCATCTCCCCCCTCATTGCAAGCCCCTTTCCCTTATGCTCTACCATTGTTACTTTCATTAAACTGTGGCTATTTAAACCCCTTCCACCCTGACCCCTTCCCCCACTATCCCCCACCCTTCCTACACCCCCCCCAGTACCTACAAAAAGGAATCAACCCACCTTCCTTGCTGTCGCGAGATGACAGCATTAACCCCTTGACCGCGATCGGAATTCCGCTCGTGTGCTGGACATTCCGATCGCGGGTGTGGTCGTGACGAGCTCAGCTCGTCATGCGCACAGCGCGACCGCGCAGCATGACGAGCTGAGCTCATCACGAGCATCGAAGGGGTTAAGAAGACGCCCCCTACACCACCCGCACCCCCGGAGCTCCACCAACCCCCGGCCCCTCCTCCCCAAATACGTGTGCAGTAATGTCAAAACAATCCAAGAAGCAAAAAAATAATTTTTGGGAACATATGCCAAAAGCGGACACAAAAGTATTCCTCTCTATTGTCCAAAAGTGTGCCGCCTTTAAATGTTGAATCATCTTCAGGCAGTAGACTGACACTTTGCTAGGGCTTGTTTAGCATCCTGTTCATTGAAAAAAAAGTGTAATTGACCATCTTTGATAATCTTAAGACGAGCTGGCTCCTGCAGGAACACCTGTGAGCACAAGGTTGTCCTTTCAGTTTATCTAATTAGGTTATTCATATTTTTAAGCAAGAACCGTTTGATTTGGAAGTCTATGTACCTTCTGAAAATTAATAGGGTCAACTATTGTTAGACCATTACAGATTCCAAGGTATAGAATCCCGTGTCAGGTATTATAGACAGTTGTGATGTAAACATTCTGAATATTCTGAAGTATAGAATTTTATAGATAGAAAAAAAAGCCTTTCCCCACTGCAAAGTTCAAATGAGCCTTCAGTTCTGCATTTGGGAAATAGCAAATGTCACATGACATTCCCAGTTGTACACATGGAAAAATATGACTGGCATATCGTTACAGGCATGTGAATTCCAAAAACTCCTAAGTATGTACCCATGCATAGGAGTATGCAGACAGGTGTAGTTTTATGTTATCTTTGTGAATCAGGCCTTCAGTCCTCCGATTTCATCAGCGGTCAGTTCAGAATGCCGTCCCTTTGCTATGGAGCCTATTCACAATAGTAAGGTAAGTAGGATTACAGGAGAACTATTTTTCTTTTTTTTTTAAGTTAAACCAGCTTTATTGAGCAATAACAATACTATAATAAAAACTATTAAATAAATAATTCGGACATAATTTTAGGAATACGAACATTTTACTTGAGAAGTGAAGCTGTTTAACATTTTCTGAGGAAATTGAGGGGAAAGGGAAGGGAGGGCAGGAAAAAGGGAGAGACATCCAGTAGAAGGCCAATGTGCAAAAACATCATGAAATATAAAAAGACAAATTTAAATGAACGATACAAAAAATGACGAGAAATACATTTATTATAATTATGAACAGCAATATCTAAAAATGAAGGTAAAGGTAACCAATATAATTCCCTATTTAAAGAAGGACAATACAATGAAGCAAAAGCAGTATCTAATCTATGATAATGACAGACATTATACCACCAAGCTTTATAAGAAGTCTTTGAGGAACCTTTCCAATTGAGTGTAATTTGTTGAAATGCTAAAGCCACCATGAGATCTAATAGCTTCAAACTATCAAAATCCGAGGAGATGTCCTCAGATAAACTACCAAGAAAAAGTGTCAAAGGGGATTAAGGAGACGTTAAATGAAAAATTGTAGAGAGTTAAAACCAAACCTTTTCCCAGAAAGAAGCAGTAGAAGGACAGTGGAATAAGAGGTGTGTGATATCCACATTCAGATGGTCACGAGGTTAATGGGATATCATTAACAATGAGTTTAACAATTAACCATCTCCCTTCGATGTGGGACTCCTGTGAAATAGTTACCAACCAACTTTAATTTCTTATGACAAAGGACTATGACACCATTCTTTTTTGCATAGGCAGGAGAAACAAACACAGAACCCACCCAACCACGCTTAAGTTTCAAAGCCTCAGACTCAGATAGGTGGGTCTCCTGGAGGAGGACAAGGTCAGGATTATATTTAGCTAAGTGTTGCAAAATTCTCTGCCTTTTTATCAGATTAATAAATCCATTGACATTCCAAGAGATAAATCTGAGTGATAAAACAAATAACAATATATAGAAAGAAAAGGTCTTCTAAGATAAAAATTTGACAAACATGGCAAAATTAAGAAAGGGATACAGGATAAGAAGGGGAAATAGGTCAAGAGGTAGATGGAAGGAGGAAGGAAAAAGGAAAATCCAGAAAAAAGAGACAGTACATGTCAAAACAATGATGACTGTAAAAACATAGCTTATAAGGATGAACATTAGGGTGGGTTCGATGACAGCACAGGGAAAAGACGGCACAGCAAGGGATCAAGGCGTATCGATGGACGAGTGGAACGAAATAAAGAACAATTAAATAAACCACAAGAAACCTGTAAAAAAAGAAAGGAGGTTAATCAGTAAAATCAAAAAATGAGACAATCATAGTACGGAACATTGTAGCAGAACATGCACAGACACAAGAGTCTGTGATAAACCATTTTAGAAGAAGACATCAGCTGAATTCATCTTGCAGAAGGCCCAGAGGTATCCATGGAGCTGGCTGTATGAAGACGAAGAAAGTCTTAAAGATCAGCAGGAGATGTGTAAGAAGATGTTTTGTTCTGGAAAGTCACTTTGAAAAGATAGGGTTGGAATAGTCCAAATCAAGTACCTAAAGAGCGAAGTTGTGGTTTAAGATTCAGAAACTCTTTCTGTTTGGCCGCTGTAGCTTTTGAGACATCTTGCAAAATAAAAATGTTACTTCCCTGCCAGAGAATTTGTCTTTTATTCTTTGCTGCATTGAGCACCTTCAGTAAATCAGTAAATTTGAGGATGTAAAGAATAACACCTCTGGGTTTAGGTGAGGAAGATTGAAGTTGAGAATGCTGACCTAATCAATGTGCACTCTGAATATTCAATGTTGTGGAGGAAGATAATCCCACTAACTGGGGCAAAAAAGAAGTAAAAAATGTGACAGAGTCATTGCCTTCAAGACTTTCCGGAAGGCCATAAAGGCGAAGGTTATTCCACCTATTTCTGCTTTCTAAGTCTTTGGAATGTGCCTTCCACAGAGCTTCTTCCTTTTCCAAAGTTGAGATTTTACTTGCCTCATCCAGGATATCACTAACACGCTGCGCCAGAGTTAAAACTCTTCTTTTCATATGAGACCATTTGTCATCAAGACTTTGCATGCTTATGTTTGTTTCTTCAACAAATGGCCATAACGCCCGTATTTCATCTAACACTAGCTCAAGAGATATAGGTGAAGATGGTTTAACAGGAGATGGCAGGTCCTGTTTTACCCGTTTATATGTAGAGGAAGGTTCAGTATGACAGTATTTTGAGTCAGGCAAGTGTGAGGAAGATATTCTTGGCGCAGCAGGGACACTCACAATAGAGCACTTATGAGGCTTTGAAAAGAGTGATAACTTGTTAGTAGATGGCACCGTTGGATGAAAAGGCGCTTTATATTTCTTTAGTCTGCCCATACAATATTCAATACTTTCTGAGAAGCTTCAAAAGTCAAATGGAATTGAAAAACAAAAATATGCACCACAGTATAAGATATTGATAATATACTTCGTCGTAGAGAACAAAGATGTGAATAAAACCGAAAGGAATTATGAATTTGCACAAAATAATAATCCAGATAAAGATGAAAGTTGTAAAAAATTAAAACGTTCAATCTTTGAAAAAGTCACCATAAACAGCATTTGTCGCACAGAGTATAGAGCGAGTGAAAGGAACAATTCCTGTATGAATGCGCATCAAATGAGGTGCTTGAAGTCCTGAAGAAAGCATTAATAGTGTTAAACATTGCAGCGAAGTCAATATCCAAAAGAATAGCAGAAATGGACAGTAAAATCCTCCATGAGTTTATTGTAAAAGGTAATAAATGAGGAGAAGCCTCTTCAAAAGCCAGTATTCAGATGGTAAAGTGTGAGAGAGGATTCCAGCTGAGACACCTGTTTAAGATAAAATGGCCGCCGATGTGAGGCAGAAACGAACAGTCATAATAACAGGCATGAAAGAAGGTGAAAAAGGTAGCCAAAGGTATGTCCACGCTCACCCAGCAAAACTGCAATAAATTCAGCAACTCATGTGCAGCAATAGGACGAAGAAGGGTTCTATTGTCGGAAATGCCTATCAACAACACGCAAAGCTCCTGGCTCAGGCGGCCATCTTGGCTGGTGGTCAAGCTCTTCCACTACAGGAGTACTCTTTTATGTACTCTTCCTTGTCACTATAGTCACAGCCCACTTGTTCATTCCTCTTCCATGCTGCGTTGTTGTAGGTTAGCTAAAATTCTGTTTCTGAGCCCAGGGCACAAACAAGTATTGTACTTACATGTACTACGCAAGTCCCTATGGGTCCAGTTGGAAATACAATGTGGATGCCTAAAAAATAGAAATATGACACTGTTACAATTAAAATACTTAAAACTACATGTACCACAAGATAAAAGATCAGGTTGTAATTACCGCCTGTTATCTAGCAGCCCATCTGCTGTTCAAAATATATAGACTGGTGGAAAACAAAATACTATGCTTACCAAACTCCGAGATCGCAAGAGGAGTACAAGGTGAGCAGCAGAGAGAACATTGCCCTAAGAAGACCATTGCAGATAAAGTAGAAGAGAATGGGCTGCAGGCATGAGACTAGCAAGGCAAAAATCTAAAACTAGAGACTAAATGGAGCAGGGCAAGCACTAAGAACGTAAGAACTGTAGCAAACCTGCAAGAGCAAGGTACCAAGGAAAAACTGGAGAACAAACACATCAGGGCAGGCACAAGGATACTAGGAACTGTAACAAGAATCTGTACTAAGCAAGAGACAAGAACTTCAAACTACAATAGAGACTGAAAGAGGAGAAACACAAGCAGTAAACAGATAAAACAAGGAGACAGAGGAGAAGATACAGGAGCAAAAGACTAAAACACAAGGAAAGCAAAGGAGCAATAACATCTGATACAGTGATACAAGACAGGAAGCAAAGGGAAATGGTAGATGAACCAGACGGAACAAACCTGGATCAAATTTGAGAAGGAGCAGTCCAGTGGCTGAAGGCAGAAAAGAGAGTACAGCACGAGGTAGTGTAGGAATGAAGGAAATCTGCTGCAAGGTGCTCTGGAACTGGACATAGACTTAGGCAGAAGCAAAGCAGGAACTGGTCAGTAAACTGGCAAAAAGAGTTCCAGTACACAGCGGTTCAAAAATTAATTCATAATTGGAGGAGCTGTAAGCAACGGCAGCTAATAAGCAGTTCCGGACAGCAGCAACCTCGCATGACTGGGCTGCCCAAAATTAGTCACAGGTGTGCGTAATACCATTCCCATACAAGTTCTGGAAGAGAGAATAGAGTGTTGAGAAATAATAGAACTAATATTATTGAAAGCATTGTAAAGTGGCTGCAGGATTGAATTGAATACTTGGCAGAGTGTATGGGATCTGTAGACTATGGAAAGAAATGTAGGCTTTTTAATGTGTCAGAGACTGAAATTGCATGCAGGCAGAAGTCATATGATTTCTAGGGTACAATTGGTTCATGCACAGCACCTTTTAGAGGCAGAGAGAAGGAATCGTAACACAAGTCTGATAACTTTCTCCTGGAGATTTCGGCTGCTGAAAGCTGAAGCCAAAATGAGAAATTAGTAAGGGAATTGGACCAGGAATTACTGATTCCCCTGTATCAATAGCGGCAGACTGCAGCAGCATTTGAAGATTAGAGGATCCTGGGATTTCAGAATCTACTACAGGAATCAAGAATACTGGGATTTGATGATCTACTGAAGAATTTGAGGGTTCCACAGTCTAAACAGGCATGCCTAGGGCATTGCCAGGTGTTTGGCTTTACTCCCTGTTGATGAGGGAAGCCTCTGTGTGGGCTCTACGCCCGTGTTCCTTTGCTTAGGTTCTGGTCTTCACCTGCGTTCTTGAGTCTCTAGTTGAGAAAAACTTCAAGTCAGAAGCTGAGTTCTTCTTCTGCAACATAAGCAGAAATGTTCTGCTTATGGTGCATTTTGGACCTATTTCTGCAAAGTCACTTCAAAGAGTTTCCTTGCATCCTTAGAACTCTTTGACCTCTTCCAGCGCTGTCTTCGTTGGCATCAGATTAGTGATTAGCTACAGACAATTAGATTTATTTGTTTGTATTGTGAAACTACTGTTGGGTTCTTCAACAGCCCCTCGCAGCTATGTACTGGAACTCTGCCTTACCTTTTCAGTTGTGCAGTGACAACTGTTTCTTGGGCCTTTGCAGGGTCCTTTATAATTCCGGAGTGAACCATTGTTTCTGTTCAGCAGCCTTTGCAGGATAATTTTTAAATCCAAAGCGAACATTCTTTCTGTTTGTGCCACTCCAGGAGTGGGTCTAATAGGAAACATCAAGACGTCTTGAAGCATTGTTTGTGACTAGCAGTTTGCTAGAAGACTGGTGCTGTAACTGCCGATGTCAGACTAGGAATACTTCATCACCATGAAGGTGAGAGCCCTGATCAGTTTGGAGACCACAACTGCCAAAGATACCCATGTGTTCCTCACTGGCCTGGAGGCTGTACCTGCAATCCGAATGCCCTATTCGTAGCTGACCTAGGGAGGCTGCTACTGTTGGCAACGGGTGCTGCTGTGCAGGGGCGTAACACAGGTCCCCGCAGCCCCCGCGGTGCAGGGGGACCCCGAACCTCCAGGGGGCCTCCTCAGCACCGCACTTCGGCCGCAGAGCTCCAGATTGAGTCCGGAGGGGGCCCCTCCACATACCCTGCAGGGGGGCCCACTCAAGTTGCGTTACACCACTGCTGCTGTGTGAACCTCCTCACTGATATCTCCCAGCTGTCAGGAACCGAACATGGCTGCCACAATGGCCTCTACAGTTCGTGAGCTGCCAGCGAGACTGCTGCACATGTGTCTCCTGCACCATGAACACTACAAGGACAAGAACTGAAGTACCAGAAGGGCCTATAACTGTGAGTGGAAAAATAGCGTGAGGAAGCAGGATGAGATCTACAATTTGAATCTGGGACTTTTACTGAGCAAACTTAAAGAGGTGAAAGCAAATGTAACTGTTGTGCACATCTATAACTCAGGGTATTCGGGTGAACTGCACCTGTGGCTAATCACTGCCATGTCCCCTGTTACCCACCAGAGATCATAGATGCTGCAGATTTTAGTTACTTGGAAAGAGGGTACTAAAAGGTGTAGAGACTCATTGAGGATTGCAAATAGGAATGCAATTGCCTGTCTAAATTCCCTTATTGAGCTGTAAAGTATTACATTATGCTGTGTGAGTAAAGTACTTTCTTTTTTAAACCCCCAAAAAGTGATAGATCGATCAGTACGTTATTATGGGCATGATTTAGGGTTCTTCAGTGTTATCTCTGTCTGTCAGGGTGGAGCAGCACATTACATCAGCCACCTTAACAGATGGAGGACTCCCAAAGTGGGAGTTTGTTTTTGAAAAACAAATAATGAAGGAGTTTTTCCCCAGGTGTGGGAGTTCTTATTTTGGTTTGTCTATTCATCACTGCCAGGTTTCCCTAAATAAGGCAGGTGGTGTGATGCTCTTACTCGAACAGGCAGCCTCCTGTCAGGCTATTGGAGTAAGCTTTCTACCAACCGACTGAACAGGGACAAAACCAACAACAAGCTGGCTGTCAGCGTGACATAGAATAGGACCTATTGGATCTTTCTTTAGTGTCTACCCCCTGCTGGTTGTCAAGATTTATTAGCATGAATGAATGAGTGGAATTTGTAAAGTGCACGGCTACTCCAGCAGGAGTGTCCCGGCACTGAAGGTTCACACATGACTGCACCCAAAGACGACTTAACTCTTAAAACGCCATGTTTTCAGCTGTTTCTTAAAGGTAGTCAAATCCGTGGATGCTCTCAGAGTCGCCGGAAGTTTGTTCCATGCTTGAGCACCAAGAAGGCTAAAAGATTTACCGCCCCTGCGCGCCAAGCGTACCTTAGGGACGCAGGCGAGGTCAGCAGATTATGATCTGAGTGCTCTACTAGGTGCGTAGTGACAAGCACGACTTCTGAGGTATCCGGCACCCTTACCCTGGAGGGCTTTAAAGAAAATGGCCATGGCCTTGAATTTTATCCACTCCCTCACTGGAAGCCAGTGTAAGGCCTTGAGGTGAGGGGCCATATGAGACCTAGGTTTCAATCTAAGAATCTCCCTAGCCGCTGAGTTTTGCACCACCTGGAGGCGCTGAAGGAGAAAGTCCGGTAGACCCAAGTAAAAGACATTGGCATAGTATAATCTAGATGAAACCAGCGCCTGAACCACGGTCTTCCTGGAGTCCGGTGGCAGAAGCGGAAGACATTTTTTCCGCATAAGGAGTAGGCCGAAACAGGTACCCACCAGGGCCTGAACTTGGTAGCGCATAGAGAAGCCGTTATCAATGTAGATGCCCAAATTCTTAACTGTGGATTGAGCAACGCTAGGGGGGATAGTTCCTCCGACCACCATTGGCTCCAATCGCTCACCAAAGGCTGGCCAAAGAAGACAATCTCTGATTTATCAGGGTTGCACTTGAGCTGGTTCTCCTACAGCCATTTAAAAACCTTTGTGAGGCAGGATCTGATTGCATCCCCATCAAAGTCTGTGCCTTTAACGCATGAGAAAATCAGCTGAGTGTCATCATTTGCCTCTGCCAGAGGTACTAACAGCGACAAATATAGATTAAAAAGAGTTGAACTCAGGGACGAGGCTTGTGGGACTCCTACCTGCATACTGGGCATGGGGGCTGAGAAAGGGGAGTCCATATTACCTGTTCTCTATCCTTCAGATAGGATGTTAACCAGGCTAGTGCCTGACCTCCAATGCCCATGTTCCTCAGTCTGTCGAGGAGCATCACGTGTGGCACCGTGTTGAACGCCGCCAACAGATAAAGTAATATGAGAATTGCTCTACCCCTGATGTAGCTTATCTTTGAGATGTTCCGTCACCTCCAGCAGAGCTGTTTCAGTACTATAATTGTCCCTAAAGCCAGATTGAGTGGGGTGCAAGAGATTGTGACTCTTCGCATACTCCATAATCACTTTATTAACATGTTTCTCCAACACTTTGTAGAAGGACGGGAGAAGGGAGATATGCCTATAGTTCGTGGGAACTGTTGGGTCAGCATTCGTTTTTTTAGGAGTGGCAGGATTTTTGCCTGCTTCCAGAGTGATGGCATAATGCCCGTTGAAAGAGAGGAGTTTCAGCACCTTATTGACTGGTTGGTTTATGGTAGATGCTAGGGCGGGTAATAATTCAGCTGGGCATTCATCTGCTGGTGATCCCGACTTGAGGCCCATAAGGTATGCAAGTGAATCCTCAAATTCAATGGCCGGGAAGTGTAACAGTGATGACCATTGTGAGAGTGCCGAAGGAGAGTGGGGTCTGATTGTTTCATCATAGATGTGAGGTGAAAGCATGTCATCCCCAGTCTCCGCAAAGAAGGACTGATGGATCGCCATTATCTTTTCGTGAAAGTAGCGGCCCACCTGACTCGTCCAATCTGCCGAAAGCGGGGTTTCCTTGCTGGCTGCTTTAGGAGCCGCAAAGGACTTTACGATACCAAAAATTTCCTTGCCCTTGTTATTAGAAGTCGCAATTTTAGTCTGCAGATAGCTTATCTTGGCAACTTTCACCATCTTATAGTGAGATTTTAAATCTGCCTTATAGATGATCTTATCTTTGAGAGATAATGATTACGCCACTTTCTTTCGAGGCCTTTGCATTTGCTTTTGCTGACTCTCTAGGGGTCATTAAACCAAGGAGCAGAGCGACAGATCCTCTTCGACATGCGTGAGGTCAGAGGAGCGACCTCATCGATGTTAGACCTGAGCCATGATTCTAAAGCACAGGCGTCCACTTCGGGATTGTCCGAGAAAGAAGGGACAGAGGATTTGAGTACCCCCTGAATTGATGGCAGGGATATTTTATTGATGGCTCTATAGTTATATTCAGTTGCTTTCCTCCTAGGTGGGACATGCTTCCCTGTGTCAGATATCTGAAAGTTGACAAGGAAGTGATCCGACCAAGTTAAGGGGATTGGAGGGTCCGTTTCCAATTCCATATTACAGAAAATTTGATCAATCAATCAATCACGGCATTTATAGAGCACGCTACTCACCCGGGAGGGTCTCAAGGCGCTGGGGGAGGGGGTAAGTTACTGCTCGAACAGCCAGGTCTTGAGCTGCTTCCTGAAGGAGAGATGGTCCTGGGTTCGCCGAAGGTGAGTGGGGAGGGAGTTCCAGGTCTTGGCTGCCAGGTAGGAGAAGGATCTTCCTCCGGCGGTGGTTCTGCGGATGCGTGGTACGGTGGCGAGGGCGTGGCTGGTTGATCGTAGCTGGCGGGTGGGCGTGTAGAAGGTCATGCGGTCGTTGAGGTACTTTGGGCCCAGGTCGTGGAGGGCCTTGTGTGCGTGGATGAGGAGTCTGAACGTGATTCTCTTGCTGACGGGGAGCCAGTGCAGGTCTTTCAGGTGTCCGGTGATGTGGCTGTGTCGGGGGATGTCCAGGATGAGTCGTGCGGAGGCGTTCTGGATGCGCTGGAGTCTTTTTTGAAGTTTGGCTGTGGTTCCGGCGTAGAGGGTGTTCCCATAGTCCAGTCGGCTGGTGACGAGTGCCTGGGTGACGGTCTTCCTGGTTTCAGTGGGGATCCAGGGTGTTGAAGCACGAAGATGAGACGGCGTTGACTTGTCTGGTCATCGACAGGGAGGAGTCCAGGATGAAGCCCAGGTTTCGTGCGTGGTCCGTTGGCTTGGGCGCGGTGCCCAGGGCCGGGGGCCACCAGGAGTCGTCCCAGGCGGAGGGTGATGAGCCCAGGATGAGGACTTCCGTCTTGTCTGAGTTCAGTTTAAGGCGGCTGTTCCTCATCCAGTCGGCGACGTCTTTCATCCCGTCGTGTAGGTTGGCTCTGGCGGTGGTGGGGTCGTTGGTGAGGGAGAGGATCAGCTGGGTGTCGTCGGCGTAGGAGATGATGATGAGGTTGTGTTGGCGTGCGATGGCTGCGAGGGGGCTCATGTAGACGTTGAAGAGGGTTGGACTGAGTGAAGATCCTTGTGGAACGCCGCAGATGACTTCGGTGGCCTCGGATCTGAACGGGGGAGGCGGACTCTCTGGGTTCTTCCGGCGAGGAACGAGATGATCCATTCCAGTGCTTTCTCTCGGATTCCGATGTTGCTGAGGCGCTTCACTAGGGTGCGGTGGCAGACGGTGTCGAACGCCGCGGAGAGGTCCAAGAGGATGAGGGCTGCTGTTTCCCCGTTGTCGTTTAGGGTTCTGATGTCGTCGGTGGCTGCGATAAGGGCGGTCTCGGTGCTGTGGTTGGCCCGAAACCCGGACTGCGAGGGGTCGAGGATCCATTCGTCTCGAGGAAGGCGGCAAGCTGTCTGTTGACGGTCTTCTCGATGACTTTGGCCGGAAACGGAAGGAGCGAGATGGGACGGTAGTTCTTGAGTTCGGTGGGGTCCGCCGTTGGTTTCTTCAGGAGGGCGGTAAGCTCGGCGTGCTTCCAGCTCTCCGGGAAGGTGGCGGTGTGGAAGGAGGAGTTGATGATGTCCCGGAGATGGGGTGCGATGGTGGCGTCGGCTTTGTTGAAGACGTGGTGTGGGCAGGGGTCGGTTGGTGATCCGGAGTGGATGGAGTTCATCGTGCGGGTGGTGTCTTCGGTGCTGATCGGGGTCCAGTTGCAGAGGGTGGTGGTGGCGGGCGTTGGTTCGGCGGTAGGGTGCGTGGTTTGTGCGTCGAAGCTGTTATGTATGTCGGTGATCTTGCGGTGGAAGAACGCGGCGAGTGAGTTGCAGAGGTCTTGCGAGGGGGTGATGTCGTTGTTTCCAGCGCTGGGGTTGGAGAACTCTTTGACGATGCTGAAAAGTTCCTTGCTGTCGTGGGCGTTGTTGTCCAGTCGTTCTTTGAGTGCCGACTTCTTGGTGGCACGGATCAGCTGGTGGTGTTTGCGGGTGGCGTGCTTGAGGGCGGTCCTGTTGTCTGTGGTCTGGTCGAGTCGCCAGGTTTTCTCGAGAGTGCGGCAGTTCTTCTTGGATTCCTTGAGTTCGTTGGTGAACCAAGGGGTTTTCTTGCTTCCGGGTCTGCTGGGAGGGTTTTTTTGTGGTGCGAGGTCGTCGGCGCAGGCGGTCAGCCACTTGGCGAGGTTGCTGGCTGCTTCGTTTGGGTCCGTTGTGTTGGTGGGTGTGTTCTGGCTGAGGGAGGCGGTGAGCTGCTCGGCGGTGATCTTGCTCCAGCTCCGGCGGGAGCCTGTTGCGGGTGGTGGTGGGTCGCAGTCTTTTTGAAGCTGAAGTGGACGCAGCTGTGGTCGGTCCAGTGGAGTCCGGTGGCGTGGCTGAAGGAGATGTGCTTGCTGGAAGAGAAGACGGGGTCAAGCGTGTGGCCGGCGTAGTGGGTGGGCGTGTTCACCAGTTGCTTGAGTCCGAGGTTGGCGAGGTTGTCCAGCAGGGCGGTGGTGTTTCTGTCGTTGTTGTTCTCCAGGTGGAAGTTGAGGTCCCCTAGGAGGATGTAGTCGGCGGAGGGCATGGCGTGCGGGCTGATGAAGTCTGCGATGTCTTCGCTGAATAGTGTGCGTGGTCCCGGGGTCTGTAGATGAGGGTGCCTCGGAGGGTGGTCTTGGGGTCAGTGTGTATCTGGAAGTGTAGGTGTTCGGCGGCGGTGAAGGTCTCGTCGGAGTTAGTCGAGATGCGGATGGTGTTCTTGTGTACGATGGCGATGCCTCCTCCCGTCTGGTTGACGCGGTCCCTCCGGGTGATCTTGTATCCGTCCGGGATGGCTATGGCGATGTCGGGCGCTGAGGAGGCGTTCATCCAGGTTTCGGTGAGGAAGGCGACGTCCGGTGCTGTTGAGTCGAGCAGGTCCCAGAGTTCCACGGCGTGCCTGTGGACGGAGCGGGTGTTCAACAGGATGCATTTCAGGTGGTTGCTGCTGGTGCACGTCTTGGCGGGGGTGGTGCACGTCCGGGGGCAGGTGTATCGGCAGGTTTGGCAGGTGAAGGGTCCGTGGGTGAATCTCGGTGAGGCTCGGTAGCAGGCAGGGTTCCGGCCGGCATTGAGTGCAGTGAGGGTGGCGGCGTCGTAGGTCCGTCGAGTAGTGTTGCATCGGTGGGATCCAGGGGTTCTGGCGCTGGGCGCGGTCCAGTCGCGGACGGGCGCAGACGGGCTTGCCTTAGGCGCGCCTTCGGCGGTGGGAGGGAGGAGCAGCTGGGAGGCGGGAGGCAGGGGCAGCGAATGGGCAGTCAGGGGGGCGGGGCCGCAGGGGACGCAGCGGCGGGAGTGGAGAGAGGCAGCGGGGGCACAAAGTACAAGGGGAGAGAAAACAGACAAATTACGATCACAACGCTAATGGGGCAGCGAGGGGCACAGAAAGGAAAAAATGGGAGATAAAACAGACAAATTACGATCACAACGCTAATGGGGCAGCGAGGGGCACAGAAAGGAAAAAATGGGAGATAAAACAGACAAATTACGATCACAACGCTAATGGGGCAGCGAGGGGCACAGAAAGGAAAAAATGGGAGATAAAAAGACAAATTACGATCACAACGCTAATGGGGCAGCGAGGGGCACAGAAAGGAAAAAATGGGAGATAAAACAGACAAATTACGATCACAACGCTAATGGGGCAGCGAGGGGCACAGAAAGGAAAAAATGGGAGATAAAAAAGACAAATTACGATCACAACGCTAATGGGGCAGCGAGGGGCACAGAAGGAAAATGGGGAGACAGGCAAGAAATACGGGCACCGGGGCCACAAGCGGAGGGCGATCTTACCTGCAGGAGCAGCGGGCAGACAACACAGGCGGAGCTGTGTGGTGGGGGAGCGACCTACCTGGCAAGGTCAAGGGTCGCTCTCCTCACCGCGCAGCGGCCGCCATTTATGGGGAGGTGGGAGAGAGGAGCAGCTGGGAGGCGGGAGGCAGGGGAAGCGAATGGGCAGTCAGGGGGGCGGGGCCGCAGGGGACGCAGCGGCGGGAGTGGAGAGAGGCAGCGGGGGCACAAAGTACAAGGGGAGAGAAAACAGACAAAAATACGATCACAACGCTAATGGGGCAGCGAGGGGCACAGAAAGGAAAAAATGGGAGATAAAACAGACAGATTACGATCACAACGCTAATGGGGCAGCGAGGGGCACAGAAAGGAAAAAATGGGAGATAAAAAAGACAAATTACGATCACAACGCTAATGGGGCAGCGAGGGGCACAGAAAGGAAAAAATGGGAGATAAAAAAGACAAATTACGATCACAACGCTAATGGGGCAGCGAGGGCACAGAAAGGAAAAAATGGGAGATAAAACAGACAAATTACGATCACAACGCTAATGGGGCAGCGAGGGGCACAGAAAGGAAAAAATGGGAGATAAAACAGACAAATTACGATCACAACGCTAATGGGGCAGCGAGGGGCACAGAAAGGAAAAAATGGGAGATAAAACAGACAAATTACGATCACAACGCTAATGGGGCAGCGAGGGGCACAGAAAGGAAAAAATGGGAGATAAAAAGACAAATTACGATCACAACGCTAATGGGGCAGCGAGGGGCACAGAAAGGAAAAAAATGGGAGATAAAACAGACAAATTACGATCACAACGCTAATGGGGCAGCGAGGGGCACAGAAAGGAAAAAATGGGAGATAAAACAGACAAATTACGATCACAACGCTAATGGGGCAGCGAGGGGCACAGAAAGGAAAAAATGGGAGATAAAAAAGACAAATTACGATCACAACGCTAATGGGGCAGCGAGGGGCACAGAAGGAAAATGGGGAGACAGGCAAGAAATACGGGCACCGGGGCCACAAGCGGAGGGCGATCTTACCTGCAGGAGCAGCGGGCAGACAACACAGGCGGAGCTGTGTGGTGGGGGAGCGACCTACCTGGATCTAATGTATGTCCCAACTTATGTATGGAAGCAGAGATGAGAGGAATTAAATTACAACCTGCCATTATTCCCGACAAGGCAGTCACATGAGGATCCGAAGCTTATCCATATGTAAGTTCAGGTCCCCCAGGATGAGATGGTGTTTATATTTGAGGGCAAGCGGTGTGATGCATTTCTGTAGGGTCCTAATGAAATTGCTAGGTACGCCGGGTGGTCTATAGATCAAAATACCGGCAGTGCATTAGTGTGGTGAAAGAGTACAGCGGAAACCCAGGCATTCTGCGCCTTCCACCGAGTCTAATAAAATAGAGGTACACTCAAAACAATAGCGATGCCTCCACCTTTCCCGACCAAGCGGTCTCTCCTCATGATTTTATAACCTGATGGAATGGCGGACGCAATGGTGGGGTTAAAGGAGTCAGACAGCCATGTTTCAGTGAGGAACAAGAGGTCAGGGCTCACATTAAGTAAGAGGTCGTGTATTTGTGCCTCATGCTTTTGCAAGGATCTAGTGTTAAGCAGTATTGCAGCATGAATAAATAATAACCAATGCACTCAAAGCCTCATCATGAAATAGCTGTTGTGAATCGGCAAATGGACAATTAGAACTTTCAAGAGGTTCTATGGGTACAAGCAAGGGAGGATTGAAAGGAGGAAGGGGGAACAAAGAGAAGGGAGACACATAAGATCTAAAACATCTCTCTCCTGAATAGGAAAACAAACAAAAAATATTCTTGTATGATTGTCCAAAATGGAGACCTGGTCCTTGCTAATAATTTCACTCTTACAGCAACAGAATCTTTACATTCAAAATCCTTCTTAAACTTGGAAGTACCACAATGCTCTCTCGAGATGTTCTCCATAAAATCCTGACCCCGAGTTTGGGCCCTTGCTGGCTGTCGGCTAATCTCTTCTTGGTGGAAAAATGAACTGTCAGAACACTGAGTCTACGAATAATAGGAAATTCCCAATCACATTCACACTCACAGGCATATATGAATTTGAAGCCCCTTTTTATCATTCCAACTCTTCCCATCATGGGTGATGACACTTTTCTCATTAAGTTTACCAATTCTTTAAGGTTATGGGGAATTTGACCTTACAGAATTAATTTTTAATTCTGCCTGATCAGCAAACCCTGATATAGTGACCCACAGCAAAATTGGCAGTTTTGATTCTATTGGCATGATCAAAGCGTCTTAGTGTGAGTCTGTTGAGACTATGCACCTCCTGATCTCAACGGGATTAGGTTTGGAAACATGGAGTTTGCCCTAGGACAGCGTACTGTTCAGCCACCATGGACATACTTCAGAGGTGGGGTGCCTCTCTTTCAATTAAAAAGAGTGACTGGTACCTGTGGCACTGACTATTGGGAGAAATTCCTTAAGCCCACAACCTCTTATGAATGGGTCCAGAAAAAGAAATATGATCTTGGTTGGTTAAGTGTACACTTTCCTTAATATAATAGTTAAATCATTCAACCTGCCCATTGCACTGTCAGTCGTAAAGGGCAGTCCTCATGTGGATTATGCCTGCCCGATGAAACCTGCCATTTTGGTGAAAGAAAGTGGTACCCCATTATCTGTAAGAATCGTCTCAGGAAAGTTTTGCTTGCTAAAAACTTCTTGAGGAATTCTATTAATATTGCAGGGGTCCAAGGGTCTATAACTTCAGAAGTGGTTGCTTTCTCAACAAACCCACCACTGGCCATTTAGAATGATAATCGATGAGGACCAGAGAATACTGTATGTGAAAGGGATGTTTGTTAAAAGATCTGGTAATTTCAAACCCCAACCTTTGCCAGGTAAAGTCTGGCCAGCAAACTGGTTGTAAACGGGTACATGAAGTCTATTTATCACTGGACATGCAAACATGACATTCTCTGACATAATGATCAGCATTCCTGTCCATTCTGGGAGACATTTTACACAGGCCCTTAACAGTTGACACCCCATGTGTCCCTTGCAGCAGGAAGAAAGGGGGGCAGATTTACGAGGCACTTGCGCCACTTTTGCGCCGCCGTTGCGTCACTTTTGTGACGCAGTGGCGGCGTAAACCATGCGCCACGTTGCGCCCAATTTACAACGTGACGCATCTAGGGAGATGCATCACGTTGTAAAGCCTTGCGCCACATGAAACCTGCGTCAGGTTTCATGTGGGCGTTCCGGCGCAGGGGGGGGCGTTCCGGCGCAGGAACGCCTCGGAAAAGTGATGCAGTGAAATCTACAAGATTTCACGCAGTCACTTTTCCGACGCTGGTGCGTCAAATCCTTACGCCTGCTTCAAGGCATGTTAGGGATAGGGAAGGTTGGAACAGTGACACAACTTCAGCACTGCGCCAACCTTACCACAGCAGATGCGTCATGCATCTGCTTATCCTTGCGCCACGATGCACCGCATTGTAAATGCGGCGCATCAGCGGTGGCGCAAGGGCAAACTTGCGTGACGCATCTTCCCTGGCGCATCCTTGCAGATTTGCAGGATGCGCCAGGGAACGTAAATCTGCCCCAGGATGTTTAAGTGAACACCTTTGGGAGATACACATATATTGTCACACAAGATAAATCTATTCACTACACTTAATTCTGAAGTCACTTATGCACAGGAGTGGCTAGGATGACTTAGAGATTTAATGGGTGGCAACATTTCACAAAATATTTCTTCACTAAACTCAACTCATCATCCTCCACTGGCCATATTTCCTTATCTCCATAACCAGTTTGGAGGGTGCAAACATCAATCAATTGTGCCACTGCATCTATTTCCTCATCCCCATTGCTCTGACCTTCTCCACTCTGAAATGGCACGTAAGATAGAAAGTCTGCAGGAACATAATGAGCTTTAAAACAGTACTCGGTTTAAAGATTTGTCAGGCAATTCCTGCAGTGGATATTAAGCCTTCACCTGATGGCAAAATGCGGACAGGGAATTTATGATCAGTCTGCAACTTGAATTTTTTTCCACAGATGAAACTTCAGAAATGACTTATGGCTCAAAGACAAGACACCAAAAATATGTTTCTGGCCAGGTGGAAGGGTGAAAGGGAAGATATGGAACTCGTCAAACCCACTGTGCGGCAATACACAATGATGAGAACATGTGTACAGGGGGAGCCTTACTTGTCATTTGTTAACAATACTCATCGATTCTTACTGACTAGATTCAGATTTAATTTTATACACTGGTTTTTAGCTGTCCCCAAAGGATTTTCAAAGCCAGGAATCTTAAAGCCCTGTCCCTGTGACAATTTCTCAGAGCAGAACACCATGCATTTTATATTTATTTGTGATTTTTATTGTACCCAGAGGCACAATTGTATTATTCCGCTGGTAAGAAACAATCATTTTGTACAAGTAAGGCCTGCGTTGTTGTATCTACAAATGTTTCCTTCCCCCATGGTCTGTTTTGAGGTTGCAAGTTTTCTTTCAGAGCCATTAGACATAGAGCAAAGTTATTTTATGGAATAGAGGGCCTCCTGTAGATCTTGAGAGCATAGGACATTCTTTGCATATATGCAATTGCGGTATTTTTATACCTAAGGACTAAACCTGTTGAATTAGTTTTTGTCAATGCACTGAGGCTCCTGCACTTTATATGTTTATCCTTTAATCTCCTATGGAAGATTACTCATGTCGAGGCCTCTTTGCCCGGCGTGTTACATTGTCTTTTGAGATTCTGTACTTTCTTGTATTTTGCACAAATGCTTTTAGATCGTCAGCTTATATGTTAAAATTGAAAATGTGTATGCTCTAACTACTTTTTTAAATACAACTGTGTATTTAATTTGATTTTAGGAGACATATATGTTTTAATTTTTTTATTTGTATGTGTTTTTACAGTGGCCGGATAAAGAATTATTGAACACAATACAAATACTCCTCTTGGTGACAGCATATCTCCTGTCTCTCGAATTAATGATCCTGGAGGCATAGGCTAATACCCAATCTTCACTCCCATGTTTATGTGCTAGACAGCTCCTAAGCTGTATGAAGTGACATCCACTTAGAATGGTGTATTGTCTTTCAACACAAAATGGTTTTAAAATTGAAGCCGTGGCGATCTTATCCTTTACACTTTTGAAGGTGTCTTGCTGATTTTGTCCCTACACAAAACTTACACGTTTCAAAGTAGTTTGTGCAAGGGTTCCATAAGAGCGGCAATGTTTGCCTCAATTTTTGAGAAGTAGTCACACAACCCCTGAATGACACCTACATCTCTTTGTCAGTGGGCCATGTTATATTCTGGATGGCCTTAACCAGGGATGATTTTGGTACTAAACCTTGTGCTGAAAGTGAGAATCCTAAGTACTTCACATGCTGATTGGATAATTTACATTTTTCAGGGGACAAAGTCCTTCCTTCGCTAACCTTGAACAAACGTCATGCAGAACAACACAATGCTGTTCTTCATTTTTGGTGAAGACCAACATGTCATCCTGGAAGCATTTGACATTTTTGGACAGGAGAAACATGGCATGCTGAAACACAGACACTGCTGACGCTAGGTCAAGTGGCATCCTACAGTATTGGACCTGTTCAAATGGCATTAAATTAACATGTGATACTCTTTGTTATGGATATTGCAGGACTTTTCTTGGGATATTTACAAATTGAGGTTGAATTATATGTTTTGGTCTAGAACTGATCAATTCACCTCCCAAATATTAACTTTGACCCTAAGTGTTGTATTTTATAACACAGAATATTGTTTGTTTCTTTGAGCTCTGCAAATACTTCTTCAAAGATAATGCAATTTGTGATATTTTAAGTAGGACTGACTCCTATGACTTGTATAAAAAAAACATTATTTACATATAGGTGTCCGAGAGAAAGGGGGTGACCAGACTCTCTTCCAAATTACCAAAATGTTTGATCACTGTAACGCTGTTGAACTTCATGATCCTTTTTCAGGACTAAAGCTACTTTTGTGAGGAGGGAGTGTGCATCAGTTATAGACTATATCCTTGTTAGTTGTGGTTTGACCTCAACAATCACAAGGGCCGCCATCAATGAAAGCCCATGTAGTGATCATAACCCTTTACGCCTCAGCCTACGTCCACTTGGAAGGGGGGGGAGCCTTAAAGATCATGATTCCTGACTCGCTAGCTGTTCAGTCCCAGGGACTGTGATTGGCTTGGAGAAATGTTGGCATGAGTGGTCTCCTGGGCAAAATTTGCCAGAGCCACCTCCCTGTGGTACTTCATTGTCTTGACCAGTCTGGTAGCCACGGGTGGTGTCTTCCCAATTTGTGGAACTGGGCCAAGTGTTAAGGAATCTACTGATGAAACCCTGTAGACCAGGCACCAATAGCAATAAGGTATGTTAAGAACTCATCCTTCATTCACTTCCATGGAATAAGAGGTTCTCCTTGGCACTGCAGACATTTTGGTGGGGCTCTAATTGCATTTTTAATTGAGGTTAGAAGAACAGGGTTCCACATTATTGAGGACAGCAAGTATTCATAATGGATAAGAGCAGAACAGATGGAGGAACAGCTAACAGTAAAATCTTTACTCTGCAAGTTATTATTTGAATATGAGTGCACTTTGAAAGACGTAAAGTACATTTGGCAAAATAGTGGAGAATTCAAACAATCCGAAAAAAAAGTACTTGTAATATGTAATAACATTTCAAAGTCAATGATAATTTG
Source organism: Calotriton arnoldi (assembly GCA_963921515.1). Classification (NCBI taxonomy): domain Eukaryota; kingdom Metazoa; phylum Chordata; class Amphibia; order Caudata; family Salamandridae; genus Calotriton; species Calotriton arnoldi. The sequence goes on along the minus strand of CAWUFW010005212.1, from coordinate 685,783 downwards.
TGCACACATAATGGGGCTATTCAGAAAGGTAACTTACACTTGTGAGTAATTTACATATGTAAATTTACTCTACACATTTGAGCAATTTTACTACATTTGGGTTTTCACCATTTATGAGTGTAAAGTTACTCAAAAGTGTAGACTTGCAAGTCTACATCCCCTGAAACAGAAGGAGGAACCAAATTTACATGTGTAAGTTACCACTGCCAAATAGGATCATTAGGAAGTCCAGCACCACACCAGGCAATGCACTGATACTGCAACACCCTCCCATAGAAAATAACAAAGTTAGGGACTTAAAATAAAATCCCATGGGAAATAATGTTAAATTAACCTAAATTAAATTATCTCCACCAACGGGGCAGTGATCTCCCTATGGTAATGAATAGGGAAAATTAAAATTGACTATTAAACTTGAAAAAAACAGTAAATATTTATTATGTTCAATATTAATGTAAATTAAAGATTTTATTTTGAATCTAGAATATTTTTTTTTAAATATAGTACATCACTACTAACTTAAAGCCTCATTTGGATGTCGGGTGGTCCCACCATTGACATCCCTTTGGTCAGACCACTGCATTACAATGCTGGCAGTTGGACACTGTTAGAACTGGGGGTCTCTAGTTGGCAGAGGTAGGTACCTTTGACCAAATAGGGACCCTTCCTTCTAGTCAGGGTAAGGGGGATACACTACTAAAATAACCCCTGCTCACCCTCTTGGTAGCTTGGCACGAGCAGGCAGGCTTATCTCAGAGGCAGTGTGTAAAGCATTTGTGAACACATACAGTAACACAGTGACAACACTACAGATGGACACCACACAGGTTGTATTATAAAAATAAGTATTTTTATATAGACTTAACACAAGGCTCAAAACGACAAAAATCCACAATACACTATGAAAAATATGACTGTCAATGGTAGAAAATAGTTCAGTTCAATAAAGATGGTAAATGCGACACTCAACGTTCAATGTACCTTTGGATGCGTAACGCGATACAAACAAAAGAGTTGCAGGGAAGGTGATGGGTCGGTTCCTTACACGCAAGAACGGTGATGCGTCGGTTCCTTGCTCCGGGGGAGGTGATGCGTCGGTTCCTTACTGCTGCGTAGGGGACGGTGATGCGTCGGTTCCTTACCGGAGAGGAGGTGATGCGTCGGTTCTTCACCGCGTGGGGAGTTGATGCGTCGGTTTCTTACTGCGCTTCTGTGGCGATGCGACCCGCAGCGCCGCGATCCGTTGACGACCCGGTACAATGAAACAAAATGGCGTCTTCTTCTTGATGCGACATGAAGGGGGCGATGCGTGCACGCCCGACGGCCGTGCGGCGACTCAGTGAATCTTCTGAGCCACGACAGGCCCTGCAATAGGCTTCTCCGATGATGCGACGGCGACACTCTTCTCCGGTGATGCGAGGCGCTTCGGTGATGCGATGGCGACAGCGGCAGCACACTTTCTCGGCGATGCGACGACAGCGGCTGCGGCAGCGACACGCTTCTTCTTCGTGAGTCGCGCTTCCAGCTCCCAGGCCCAACACAACAGTAGGCACTTCAAATTCCCAGCAAGGGAATTCAGGGGAGCTGGTTGGTGAAGTCTTGTATCCCTGAGACTTCAGCAGGAGGCAAGCTCAATCTTCAAGCCCTTGGAGATTTTCTGCAAGATGATGAAAGTAGCACAAAGTTCCTTTCTCCTTTCTTTGGCAATCAGGCAACCACTGCAGGCCAATCCCTCAAACAGCACACAGCATAGGGATAGTCTCCTCCTTCTGTTTCTCTGGTTCCTATCCTCAGCAAAGGTTCTTCTTATTTCCCAGAAGTGATCTAAAATCTTGGGGTCTGGGTCCCAATATTTATACTAGCAAATCCTTTGTCCTCTGAAGGCAGAGGGTCCTGTACCTAGTCCTAACCAGTTCTGGGTGCATTCTGCCAGTGCACACCTTCTTCCTTTGTCAATGTGGGCCAGGGACATCAGACGCACCACAGGAGGTGGAGCCAGCATTGTGGAAGGCAGGGACAGGCCTATTCAAACCCAGGTGCTACTCCTCCCACCACTCTACATGCAGCTAGGTCTATTCAGCCCTGTACTGACTCACCCTGTCTCCTGGAGTCCCCCAGCCCCTGTCACTCACAAACCCAGACAAGGAATACACAACCTAGCAGAGGCAGGCTTGGATAGTTAGGCAAGAAAATACCTACTTTCTAAAAGTGGTATTTTCAAACACAGAATGTTAAAACCAACTTCACTAAAAGATGTTTTTTATCATTCTGAGTTCAGGCATACTAAATTTGTTTTTCTACCATGTTCCCTGGGTCAGTTAGGATTATAAGATGTTATAATTAAACTGCCTATTCTGGCCTATGGGGACAGGTAGCCTTGCAATAGTGAAAAACGAAATTGGCTGTAATTCACTATCAGGACATGCCACACACACCAGGGCATGTCCTATCTCTTACATACAATGCACCCTGCCCGCAGGCCTACCTTAGGGGTGACTAACATGCAGAAAAGGGAAGGTTTGGGGACTGTACTAGGGTCTGACAGTGAATCAAATAGGCCAAACATGGAGTCACTAATCCACACATTAATTTACCATAGGGAGCACTTGCACTTTGGCACTGAATAGCAGTGGCAAAGTGCCCAAAGCATCTAAACCAGCAAAAACATGTCAACAACAGAGGAGGCATAGTGAAAAAATGGAAGGGAGACCCACGCCAAGGATACCAGGTATAACACGTGTCCCCTCCAGCTGAAACGTGGGGAGAACTACCCTACCTCTAGGGAGTTCTCATCACTAAGGCGGAAGAATCTGGACAGACCATCAGCATTGGCGTGTTCTGTACCAGGACGGTGTTCCACCATAAAGTCCATCCCCTGTAGAGAAATGGACCACCTCAACAGTTTTGGATTCTCACCCCTCATCTGCATCAACTTCTGAGGGGCCTGTGGTCTGTCTGAACCCGGAAGTGAGTCCCAAACAGGTATGGTCTCAGCTTCTTCAGCGCCCAGACCACAGCAAATGCCTCACGCTCAATAGCACTCCACCTCTGTTCCCGTGGAAGTAACCTCCCACTGATGAAGGCTACAGGTTGGTCTAGGCCCTCCTCATTTAACTGTGCCAGAACAGCCCCTACACCATGCTCTGAAGCGTCTGTTTGAACAACAAATTCTTTTGAGAAGTTGGGCACCTGAAGCACGGGGGCCATGCACATGGCAGTCTTCAAGGCGTCAAAAGCTCTCTGACAGGTGTCAGGCCAAATCACTCTCTTGGGCTGCTTCCTGGAAGTCAGCTCTGTCAAGGGTGCAACGATGCTGCCATACCCCTTGACAAATCTCCTGTAATACCCAGTGAGTCCTAGAAAGGCTCTCACCTTTGTCTGGGTCTTGGGGGGGTTCCCAAGCCAGAATGGTATCAATCTTGGGCTGTAGGGGCGCAACTTGGCCGCTCCCAACCTGGTGTCCCAAGTACACCACGGAACCCTGCCTGATCTGGCACTTACTCACCTTGATCGTGAGGCCTGCCCTCCGCAGCGCCATTAACACTTCCCAGAGGTGGCGCAGATGTTCTTCCCAACTGGCGCTGAACACTGCGATGTCATCCAGGTAGGCGGCACTGAAATCTTCCAGTCCAACCAACACCTGGTTGACCAACCTCTGAAAGGTGGCAGGGGCATTCTTCATCCCAAAGGGCATAACCCGGAATTGGTAGTGCCCATCTGGTGTGGAGAATGCTGACCTCTCTTTGGCCCCATCAGTCAAGGCGATCTGCCAGTACCCAGACGTTAAGTCAAACGTGCTGAGGTACCGGGCAGCCCCTAACCGATCAATGAGCTCATCAGCTCTGGGGATGGGGTGCGCGTCAGTCCTGGTGACTGAATTGAGTCCTCGGTAGTCCACACAGAACCGGAGTTCGGGCGTGGCACCAGGCGCGGCAGCCTTTGGGAGCAAGACCACTGGGCTGGCCCAAGGGCTGTGAGAGGACTCAATCACCCCCAATGCAAACATCTTGGAGACCTCCTCCTTGATGCAAGCTCTCACCCTGTCAGTCACTCTGTAAGCCTTGTGCTTGACAGGAGGACTGTCCCCAGTGTCCACATCATGGACGCACCAATCAGTGACACTAGGAGTCAGGGAAAACAGGTCAGGAAACTGTCCCAACAGTTGGCGACAGTCTTCCTGCTGCTCAGGTGTCAGGGAGTTAGAGAGGTTCACACCCTCCACGGACCCATCTTGCTCTGTTGCAGACAGGAGGTCAGGAAGAGGTTCTGTCTCCTCTTCCATTCCATCATCTGTTGCTAGGAGCATGCCCACTTCGGACCTCTCAAAATGGGGCTTTAGGCGGTTGACATGTAGGACCGGCAAAGGGTTCCTGGGAGATCGCAAGTCCACCAGGTAGGTGACGTTACTCTTGCGCTCCACCACCTCAAATGGTCCGGTCCACTTATCCTGGAGCACGCAGGGCTCCACGGGGGCCATGACCCACACTTTCTGCCCAGGCTGAAACTCAATCAGAGTGGCATTCTGATCATACCACCGTTTCATCTCCTCCTGGCTGGCTTCCAGATTCGCCTCAGCGAGTTGTCTGAATCGCCTAGTTTGGTTTCTAAAGGCCAGCATGTAGCTAAATACATCCTGGGGAGGTTTACTGGGAGCTTTCTCCCAGCCTTCTTTCACCAAACTCAGAGGTCCTCTTACCGGGTGACCTTAGAGCAGTTCATAGGGACTGAACCCTAAGGACTTCTGTGGCACCTCACGGTAAGCAAAGAGAAGGCATGGCAAGAGGACGTCCCACTTACGCCTCATGGGTTCTTCCAGACCCATAATCATGCCCTTCAGGGTCCGGTTGAATCGCTCAACCAGCCCATTTCCTTGGGGGTGGTAAGGAGTGGTGAACTTATAGGTAACACCGCACTCCTGCCACAGGGACTTCATATACTTGGATATGAAGTTTGTACCACGGTCACTCACCACCTCCTTGGGGAACCCCACATGGGAGAAAATCCCCATCAGTGCACGTCCCACCACGGGGGCCGTCACTGTCCGAAGAGGGATGGCTTCCGGGTACCGGGTGGCATGGTCCACCAAGACTAGGATGAACCTGTTGCCCATGGCTGTCTTGGGGTCCAGTGGCCCCACAATGTCAATACCCACCCGTTCAAAGGGGGTGCTGACCACAGGGAATGGCTGGAGGGGAGCCTTGTGCTTCCTCCCACTTTTTCCACTTGCCTGGCAAGTCTGACATGTCCTGCAATGAGTGTCTAAACTCTTGCACATCTGGGGCCAATAAAAGTGGGTGACAAGCCTTTCAAAGGTCTTGCCCTGCCCCAGATGTCCTGCTAAAGGTACATCATGAGCCAAACCCAGTAGGAAGGCTCTGAAGCGCTGGGGTACCACCAGCACACGGGCTGACCCAGGCTCAGCAACCTTAGGCTCGCTATACAGGAGACCATTCTCCCAGTAGATCCAATGTGATCCAGACTGATCACCTGCTGCCTGGTTTGTGGCCTGTTGCCGCAAACCCACAAGAGAAGGGCACTTGTTCTGCTCCTCACAGAACTCCTCCCTAGAGGGTCCTCCTTCTTGCTGCCAATGGGTCAGCTCAGGCAGGTCCCCCAGTTCGGCCACTTGTTCCCCTGTAGGTTCCAGAGCATCCCCCTCAGGTTCTGCTTCCTCCTGGACCGTGGGAACTACGGGGGCTGGTTTCCCGTGCCCCCTGCCTCTTCTCTTCAAGGTAGGCACCTGGGCCACCCTCTCAGGCTCCAGGTCCTCTTGAGCACCTCTACTGGCTGCCATAGACCGAGTGGTCGCGCACGCCCACTCAGGCAGACCCAACATCTCTAGATGAGACCTTCTCTCCACCTCTGCCCAAGGTGAACTTTCTAAATCGTTGCCCAACAGACAGTCTACAGGCATGGCTGGCCTCACAGCTACTTGAAAGGTACCTAGACCCCCCACTCAAAGGGAACCTGAGCCATTCTGCAGTGGCTCTCTGAGTTGTCCGCGGCAACTACTGGGCAGAATGCATTGGGGATCACCTGCTCTTCAGACACCAGCCGACAACTGACAGCTGTCACACTGGCTCCGGTGTCTCTCAGGGCCTCCACCCTTTGGCCATTGATGGTCACCCACTGCCTGTATTTCTTAGTGTTATCAGGCAGTTGGGCCCTGGGGACCATCTCACTGTCTCCTAAAGAGACCAAGGATATTGCTACGGGACCCCACCCACCTTGAGCACCCATCTCCTCCCCCAGGGCTACACTAGCTACATGCCGGGGTGGTGCACCAGTGGGTGCTGATTTTCCATACAAGGGACATCTAGTCTCCCAGGAGCAGTGGCCCACTTGACCACACTTAAAGCAAGTCTTGGGCCCCCTGTGAACAGGCTTATCTGTCGGGGCCCCTGGCTTCTTTTCAGGGGGAGGCTGGGAACCCTTCCCTTGGTTCCCTTGGGGATTACTTTGGGGCCCTTTCTGGAACTCCCTCTGTTTACCCTTGTCCCCCCCACTCCTCTGCTGGGGACCCTGCCCACCTTTGGTGGAGTCTCCCACGTGACCCTTGTGGACCCGGGTGCTCACCCAGCGGTCCGCCTCCTCAGCAAGCTTCCTAGGGTTAGTCAGCCTACAATCAATAAGGTCCCTGCGCCTCATCCTCTGTCTCCTTCCTCTAGCTCTGCTCTTTCACTCGTTTTTCAACCTTTTATCTTTCACCTTTCTGCACTTTTCTGCATCTCTGCTCTTTTGTGCCTTATTTCTGCTCATTTTCCCTTCCTCTCGCTCTGCCCTTTCACTAGTTTTCACTCGTTTTTCTACCCTCTTTTATCTTTCACCTTTCTGCACTTTTCTGCATCTCTGCTCTTTTGTGCCTTATTTCTGCTCATTTTCCCTTCCTCTCGCTCTGCCCTTTCACTAGTTTTCACTCGTTTTTCTACCCTCTTTTATCTTTCACCTTTCTGCATCTCTGCTCTTTTGTGCCTTATTTCTGCCTATTTTCCCTTTTTTTTATCCCTTATTTCCTCCCTTTACCTTTCCCCGCCGCTGCTGCCCCGCGCCCCTCCCCCCAGCGCGACCGGCCCAATCCAGCTCCCCTCCCCGCTCCCGCCTCCCAGCTGTCCAGCCCTCCCCGACCCCTACTTAATGGCGGCCACTGCGGGGACAGGCGAGCAAGACCAGTGACTCATTGTCAGTGAAATTGCTCTCCCACCCTCGCAGCTCCACCATTAAGTGAGGCCTGCTCCTGCCCCTGCACTCTCGAGTGTTGGTGATCGAGGCCCTCCTCCACCCGCAGGTTTCCCTGCGCCTCATCCCTGGTGGTCCAGTGGACCTCTGTCTCCTTCCTCTAACTCTGCTCTTTCACTCGTTTTTCTACCTTTTATCTTTCACCTTTCTGCACTTTTCTGCATCTCTGCTCTTTTGTGCCTTATTTCTGCTCATTTTCCCTTCCTCTCGCTCTGCCCTTTCACTAGTTTTCACTCGCTTTTCTACCCTCTTTTATCTTTCACCTTTCTGCACTTTTCTGCATCTCTGCTCTTTTGTGCCTTATTTCTGCTCATTTTCCCTTCCTCTCGCTCTGCCCTTTCACTAGTTTTCACTCGTTTTTCTACCCTCTTTTATCTTTCACCTTTCTGCATCTCTGCTCTTTTGTGCCTTATTTCTGCCTATTTTCCCTTTTTTCTTTATCCCTTATTTCCTCCCTTTACCTTTCCCCGCCGCTGCTGCCCCTCCCCCCCAGCGCGACCGGCCCAATCCAGCTCCCCTCCCCGCTCCCGCCTCCCAGCTGTCCAGCCCTCCCCGACCCCTACTTAATGGCGGCCACTGCGGGGACAGGCGAGCAAGACCACTGACTCATTGTCAGTGAAATTGCTCTCCCACCCTCGCAGCTCCACCATTAAGTGAGGCCTGCCCCTGCCCCTGCACTCTCGAGTGTTGGTGATCGAGGCCCTCCTCCACCCGCAGGTTTCCTGCGCCTCATCCCTGGTGGTCCAGTGGACCTCTGTCTCCTTCCTCTAACTCTGCTCTTTCACTCGTTTTTCTACCTTTTATCTTTCACCTTTTTGCACTTTTCTGCATCTCTGCTCTTTTGTGCCTTATTTCTGCTCATTTTCCCTTCCTCTTGCTCTGCCCTTTCACTAGTTTTCACTCGTTTTTCTACCCTCTTTTATCTTTCACCTTTCTGCACTTTTCTGCATCTCTGCTCTTTTGTGCCTTATTTCTGCTCATTTTCCCTTCCTCTCGCTCTGCCCTTTCACTAGTTTTCACTCGTTTTTCTACCCTCTTTTATCTTTCACCTTTCTGCATCTCTGCTCTTTTGTGCCTTATTTCTGCCTATTTTCCCTTTTTTCTTTATCCCTTATTTCCTCTCTTTACCTTTCCCCGCCGCTGCTGCCCCCGCGGCCCCTCCCCCCCAGCGCGACCGGCCCAATCCAGCTCCCCTCCCCGCCTCCCAGCTGTCCAGCCCTCCCCGACCCCTACTTAATGGCGGCCACTGTGCGGCCGCACAGCGGCCGCGGGCCGCGGGCGTGCCGCTGGCGCGTCAAAGGCAAGTCCGTCTGCGCCCGTCCGCGACCAGCGCCAGGAACCCTGGACCTCCGCCCGCCAACGCTACGACCCAGCAGCACTCCACACACTCAACCCAGGCCGCAACAACAACTGCAAGCTAGCATCACCAGCCGACTCCCACGGACCCTTCAGCTGTCACCGCTGCCGGCCCACCTGCAGCACCGCCAAGAACACGGATCCAGCACAACCCGCGCACAAGAACACAACCGAACCGAAGACCCTGCAATGCATCCTCCTCAACGTCCGATCCCTCCACAAACACGCCACAGAAATCTGGGACCTCCTCGACAGCACCACCCCGGACATAGCGTTCTTCACCAAAACCTGGAACAACACCACCTCGGGACCGGACATCGCCATCGCCATCCCCCAAGGATACAAGATCTCCAGGAAGGACCGCCCCACCCGCCCAGGAGGAGGAATCGCCATCGTCCACAAATCCAGCCTCCGCCTGAGCACACTCCCTGACGAGCCCACAGAACTGATGGAACACCTTCACTTCAAGATACTGGCCAGCCCCACCGCCACCCTCCGAGGAACCCTCATCTACCGACCCCCTGGACCCCGCGGACCCTTCGCCAACTCCATCACGGACATTATCTCCCCGCAGGCCATCGCATCCACCAACTACACCCTGCTGGGAGACCTCAACTTCCACCTCGATAACCAACTGGACCCCAACACCACATCCCTCCTGGACAACCTCCACAACATTGGACTGCGCCAGATCGTGACCGAGCCCACGCACTCAGCAGGACACACCCCTCGACCTCCTCTTCACTACAGGAAACTCCATCACCTTCAGCCACACCACCGAACTCCCATGGACCGACCATCGTTAGCGTCCACTTCACCTTCAGAACACCCACCATCCACAGACACCAGCACCTGCTTCCACGAAGAAACTGGACCAAAATCACCGACGACCAGCTCACCTCCTCACTCAACAACTCCACCCCAACCATCGTGGAAAACGACGACCCCAGCACCGCAGCCCGAACCCTGCATAGATGGATCTCGGACAGCACCAACACCATAGCCCCCCTCAAGAAAAACAACAATACCCGCGCCAAGAAAGCCAGATGGTTTACCACCGAACTTCGAAAGTCCAGAAGCACATGCCGCCGCCTCGAAAATGCCTGGAGGAACACCAAATCCACAGAAGCCCACGACAACTTCAGAGCCGCCACCAACGCCCACCATCAACTCATCAGAGAAACGAGGAAAAAGCGATTGAAGACAGAATCTCCACCCACGCGCACAACAGCAAGGAACTCTTCAGCATCATCAAGGAGTTCGCCCAACCCACTAGCGAGTCTACCGACATCCCTCCCTCACAAGACCTCTGCGACAAACTCAGCACCTTTTCCACCACAAAATCAAGAGCATCTACGACAACTTCGACGAAGACAACCAACACACTGAACCCTCACCAACCACCCCGACACCCGGAAACCAGCGATTGACGACTGGACAGCCCTCACCACCGAAGACACACTGAAGACAATGAAGTCAATCCACTCAGGGGCCCCCACGGACCCCTGCCCCCACCACATCTTCAACAGAGCCGCCGACACCATCGCACCCATGCTCCGCCACACCATCAACCGCTCCCTGGTGACCGCCTCGTTCCCCGACGATTGGAAACACGCCGAGGTCAACCCCCTCCTAAAGAAACCCTCAGCGGACCCCACCGACCTCAAAAACTACAGACCCATCTCCTGCTCCCGTTCCCAGCGAAAGTCATCGAGAAAGCCATCAACAGCCAACTCGCCACATTCATTGAAGAACACAACATCCTCGACTCCTCCCAATCCGGCTTCAGAAAAAACCACAGTACGGAAACCGCCCTCCTCGCCGCAACAGACGACATCCGCACCCTACTGGACAAAGGAGAAACAGTAGCCCTCATCCTCCTCGACCTATCAGCGGTGTTCGACACAGTCTCCCACCGCACCCTAATACGCAGACTCTACGATGCAGGAATCCAGGACAAGGCCCTCGACTGGATCCGCTCCTTCCTCTCCGGCAGGACGCAGCGGGTCAGACTCCCCCCTTTACTCTCGGACCCCACACCTACCACCTACGGAGTCCCCCAGGGCTCCTCCCTCAGCCCGACGCTCTTCAGCGTCTACATGGCTCCACTCGCCCCCATCATCAGAACCTACTGACTCAACATCGTGTCATACGCAGACGACACCCAGCTCATCCTCTCCCTATCCAACGAGCCCAACACCGCCAGATGCAACTTTCGAGAAGGCATGGAAGCCGTCGCCAAATGGATGAAAAACAGCTGCCTACAACTAAACACCAACAAAACAGAAGTACTCATCATGGGCCCAAACCCCGATGCCTGGAGTGACACCTGGTGGCCCCCCACCCTCGGAAACCCGCCAACCCCCACGGACCACGCACGCAACCTGGGAATCATCCTAGACTCCGAGCTCAAAATGGACCGCCAGATCAACTCTGTCTCGTCTTCCTGCTTCCACACCCTCCGCCTCCTTCGTAAGACCTTCAAATGGATCCCCCTCGAACACCGAAAGACCGTCACTCACGCCCTGGTCACCAGCAGACTCGACTACGGCAACGCACTCTACGCCGGAATAAACAAAAACCTCACCCGCAAGCTACAGAACATCCTGAACGCCGCCGCAAGACTGGTCCTCAACCTGCCAAAACACTGCCACATCTCCCAGCACCTGCGCACACTCCACTGGCTCCCTGTCGAGGCGACAATCACCTTCAAGATGCTCACCCACGCACACAAGGCCCTCCACGGCACCGGACCAGCATACCTGAACAGCCGACTCAAATTCCACGCACCCCAAAGGACCCTACGATCAGCCCAGCTCTTCTACGCCGTGGTCCCCCGCACCAGAAAGACCAGATCGGGAGGCCGCTCCTTCTCCTTCCTCGCGGCCAAAGCATGGAACGCCCTTCCGCTCCACCTCAGACAGACAACATCGCTCCCCATCTTCGCAAGAAACCTCAAAACCTGGCTCTTCGACAGACCCCCTCCTTGATGGATGGAACCTGCACCCCCCAGCGCCTTGAGACCCTTATGGGTGAGTAGTCGCGCTTTAACAAACCCCTGATTGATTGATTGATTAAGGTGCTGGCGTAGCTCTGGAAAACAATTTCCTGACAAGGGCTCCCATGCAATCAAATCAAAGAGCGCTTCAAAATCATTCACTTTGCTACCCTTCACCCAACCATCCAATGCTCTGCAAAAAAAAGTCACATATTCTACCTAGGTACTACCCTCCAACTTTTTGCAACTCCTGAACCTCTGCCTATACAGTTCAGGAGTCAACCCATGCCTGGACATCAATGCTTCTTTCATATGACCATAAGAATTGTGGACTTCAGAGGGCAAGTCTAATAAGGTATCCCGCCCCTCACTAAGGAACCGCCCCCACAACCCCGCTCCCCAATCCTTCTCAGGGACCCGGTGTGAGGTCATAGCTACCTCATAGGCTTTAAACCATTGCCCAATGTCATCATTTTTATAGAACTCTTTCACCACATCTTTAGGTATATACACCCTTGCTTCTACAGGCATGGACGGTGGGCTGCCACCAGAGGGAGTAATCTCTAAGCTCCTAGCTTTCAACTCCAACTCCCTCAAACTTCTCTCATGCTCCATTTGCATCCTCTTTTCCTCTAGGGCCAATTTCTTAATCTCCAATTCTAACTGCCCACCCATCTTAAGCTTGGTCAGCTCCATTTCATGCATCCTACTTCTCTCCCTGTCCTCCAGCTCTCCTGGGGACAGGCCCTTGGAAGAAACACTGCTGCCTGCTGGGGAAGGTGCTTTCCTCCCCCCTGGACCCAATAGCCCATCTAGCTGCCCTCCTGCATCCTCATCCCCCTCCTCATGTTCTTCCACATGCTCAGGGGTGCTCCTTGCTTCCACCCAGGCCCTCAGCGCCTTTTGGAACTCATCCTTCTTGGAGAGACCGGTCATAGCAACTTTCAATTTCCTGCAGAAGTATTTCAGCTGTTTTACAGTGTAACTTTCCAATTTTTCTTCTTCAAAATCTAAATCCACAGATGCGATGGATGCTGTTTTGCTCATGGTGACTAAACTTGACAGTGCTTGGCAAAAATAGAAATCCCAGGAAAAACAATCTACCAGAATGTATGTGATTGCGTTTGGTCTGCACTCACTAGTAGTGTACACCAATTACTGTATATGAGTCACAAATGCAAGTCCAGAATCCTCACCGCTGACCACTAATGTTAGAACTGGGGGTCTCTAGTTGGCAGAGGTAGGCACCTTTGTCCAAACAGGGACCCTTGCTTCTAGTCAGGGTAAGGGGGATACACTACTAAAATAACCCCTGCTCACCCCCTTGGTAGCTTGGCACGAGCAGGCAGGCTTATCTCAGAGGCAGTGTGTAAAGCATTTGTGAACACATACAGTAACACAGTGACAACACTACAGATGGACACCACACAGGTTGTATTATAAAAATAAGTATTTTTATATAGACTTAACACAAGACTCAAAACGACAAAAATCCACAATACACTATGAAAAATATGACTGTCAATGGTAGAAAATAGTTCAGTTCAATAAAGATGGTAAATGCGACACTCAACATTCAATGTACCTTTGGATGCGTAACGCGATACAAACAAAAGAGTTGCAGGGAAGGTGAAGCGTTGGTTCCTTACACGCAAGAACGGTGATGCGTCGGTTCCTTGCTCCGGGGGAGGTGATGCATCGGTTCCCTACTGCTGCGTAGGGGACGGTGATGCGTCGGTTCCTTACCGGAGAGGAGGTGATGTGTCGGTTCTTCACCGCGTGGGGAGGTGATGCGTCGGTTTCTTACTGCGCTTCTGTTGCGATGCGACCCGCAGCGCCGCGATGACGACCCTGTGCAATGAAACAAAATGGCGTCTTCTTCTTGAAGCGACACGAAGGGGGCGATGCGTGCACGCCCGACGGCCGTGCGGCGACTCAGTGAATCTTCTGAGCCGCGACAGGCCCTGCGACACGCTTCTCCGATGATGCGACGGCGTCTGATGCGACAGCGACACTCTTCTTCGGTGATGCGAGGCGCTTCGGTGATGCGATGGCGACAGCAACAGCGGCGGCACGCTTTCTCGGCGATGCGACGACAGCGGCTGCGGCGGCGACACGCTTCTTCTTCGTGAGTCGCGCTTCCAGCTCCCAGCGACACGCAGTCTCTCAGAAGGCCCAACACAACAGTAGGCACTTCAAATTCCCAGCAAGGGAATTCAGGGGAGCTGGTTGGTGAAGTCTTGTATCCCTGAGACTTCAGCAGGAGGCAAGCTCAATCTTCAAGCCCTTGGAGATTTTCTGCAAGATGATGAAAGTAGCACAAAGTTCCTTTCTCCTTTCTTTGGCAATCAGGCAACCACTGCAGGCCAATCCCACAAACAGCACACAGCATAGGGATAGTCTCCTCCTTCAGTTTCTCTGGTTCCTATCCTCAGCAAAGGTTCTTCTTGTTTCCCAGAAGTGATCTTAAAATCTTGGGGTCTGGGTCCCAATATTTATACTAGCAAATCCTTTGTCCTCTGAAGGCAGAGGGTCCTGTACCTAGTCCAAACCAGTTCTGGGTGCATTCTGCCAGTGCACACCTTCTTCCTTTGTCAATGTGGGCCAGGGACATCAGACGCACCACAGGAGGTGGAGCCAGCATTGTGGAAGGCAGGCACAGCCCTATTCAAACCCAGGTGCTACTCCTCCCACCACTCTACATGCAGATAGGTCTATTCAGCCCTGTGCTGACTCACCCTGTCTCCTGGAGTCCCCCAGCCCCTGTCACTCACAAACCCAGACATACAATACACAAGCTAGCAGAGGCAGGCTGGATGGTTAGGCAAGAATATACCCACTTTCTAAAAGTGGTATTTTCAAACACAGAATGTTAAAACCAACTTCACTAAAAGATGTATTTTATCATTCTGAGTTCAGGCATACTAAATTCGTTTTTCTACCATGTTCCCTGGGTCAGTTAGGACTATAAGATGTTATAATCAAACTGCCATTCTGGCCTATGGGGACAGGTAGCCTTGCAATAGTGAAAAACGAAATTGGCTGTAATTCACTATCAGGACATGCCACACACACCAGGGCATGTCCTACCTCTTACATACAATGCACCCTGCCCGCACGCCTACCTTAGGGCTGACTAACATGCAGAAAAGGGAAGGTTTGGGGACTGGTAAGTGGGTGCACTTACCAAGTCGACATGGCAGTACCAGACTGCACACAGGCTCTGCAATGGCAGGCCTGAGACACACTTTACAAGCTGCTCCTGTGGGTGGCACAACCAGTGCTGCAAGCCCACCAGCAGCATTTGACTCACAGGCCCTGGGCACAAACAGTGCTCTGTACTAGGGTCTGACAGTGAATCAAATAGGCCAAACATGGAGTCACTAATCCACACATTAATTTACCATAGGCAGCACTTGCACTTTGGCACTGAATAGCAGTGGCAAAGTGCCCAAAGCATCTAAACCAGCAAAAACATGTCAACAACAGAGGAGGCATAGTGAAAAAATGGAAGGGAGACCCACGCCAAGGATGCCAGGTCTAACAGACACTTAGTGGTTGAAGGCAAGACAGACGCCTCCGCCAGGATCTGAGATCCCGACGGAGTTGCTTCTTACAATGACGGTGGTGCAGAGGCAGGCACTTGCATTGGGATTACAAAATCCCTTTCTGACAGCCTACTCAGGGCGGGAAAACGGCCATTAAGAGGTTGTCGGAAAGCGAGATTGGGGGCCCCAAACAGGGCCCCCATCTGTCGTGGGCCACTGTAAAGGGGGCACATTTAGTGCCCCCACTTACCTCTGTGGTGCATGGCCCATGGTCCACGGACATGGAGGAGGTGCAGCACGGTGGAGGCATGTGCTACGGCCCTTTCTGATGGCCGCAGCATGCCCCCACCGTGTTTCTGATGCATTGCCAACTGCCAGCCCGGCAGTCGCATCAGAATGTGGCAGTTGGACTGCCCGCATGTTTGTCGGCGGTCTCCTGACCGCTCTAATTGCGGCCGGAGGTCCAACCGACTTGCCATCGCAATGAGGGCCTAAATTAATTAATTAATTAATTTGAGTATAGTCAATTAAATTAAAATAATTTTTTCGAAGTATGAATTTGAAAAATCTCACCCAAATATATCTTTATTATGTTTTAAATCAGTAAAAGTGATATATAGATATAAATAAACTAGTTTAATTATAGTTGAATAAAAATAGTATTTTTTAATTCTAAAAAGGTTATTAAAATATGTCAACATAATAAAAAATATGTTATTATGTAGGTAATTTCTTTAACATTAAATTACATTTATTTATATTTTTTACTATTTTCAATAATGTCATTTAATTTAACACCATTTCCTATAAGGCTTTATTTTAAGTCACCACCTTTATTATGTTCAGTGGGGGGTGTTTGAGTACCAGTGGTTGGTCATGTGTGTTTCTGGGCTTGCTCCAGCTCTGAGCTGGAGTACATTTATAGCTGTGTTGGGTCCTTTTTGGCTGTAGTAAATTTAAAAGAACAGAATGGAAAACGAAATCTGAGAAACCACGGATGAATGGTGTTTGGTGTGTGAGGTGTTTTTAGGTTACAGGGATGGGTGAAGTGTAAGGGTGTTGAGGGGTTTTAGGGTTCATAGGTGGGCGGAGTTCAGGGATGGTGAGGATTTTTAAGATTCATTTATGGGTAGGGGCTGGGGTGGTGAAGAGTTTTTATTGTTCAGGATGGGGTGAAGTTTAGGGTGGTGAGGGGTTTTAAGAATTCAGGGATGGATGCAGTTTAGATGTATAAAGACATTTTTAGGGTTCAGGGATGAGTAGCTTAAGGTGATGAGGAGTTCCTATGGGTCACAGATGGCTGGTATTTAAGGGCTGTGAGGGTGTTTTTTAGGGTTCTGGAATGGGTGGAGTTTGTATGTGCTGGGTGTTTAAGGGGTATGAGATGGGTGGGGTTTAGGGGTAGAAAGGTGTTTTTAGGGTTCAGTAATGGGTGGAGTTAGGGGTACGGAGTGATTTTATGGTTCAGGGAGAAGTGACTTTTGCTGTAGGAAGAGCTTTTAGGCTTCAGGGACGAGTGTAGTTTAGGTGTGGTGAGAGGTTTTAGGGGGCAGGGATTCCTGGTGTTTAGGCATTGTGAGGGGTCAGTGATGTATGGTGTTTGGTTGTATGATAGAGGCATGCATGGCTGAACCACGCATGCCTCTACAACGCAGTCACAACCATGAATGCGTCTTAACCACACATTTACCATGCATGCCTTTACCACGCAATTTCATTGTAAAGGCATGATTGGTAAAGGGATATGCGTGGTAAAGATCACCACTATCCCGACCCCCCCTCTCTGCCCTAAGCCCTAAAATCCTATCCTCCTACCTTACCCTCCTCCCGCCCTGAAACTTAAAACCTACCCAGCCGTGCCCTTAAAACTACCCCTCACCCCACCCTGAGGCCTAAGACCCTACCCCGACCAAAAAAAACCCCGACCCCAGCCCCCCTGCTCTGAGCCCTAAAACTTACCCCAGCGCTGCCCTTAAAACTACCCCTACCACTTCCCCTGCCCTGAGGCCTCTAATCCTGCCCCCTTTTAAAAAACCTACCCCGACCCCGCCCTGAGCCCTAAATCTGACACCTGCCCCAAAGACTTCCCCACCAAATCCAGCAACAGCCTTTTAAACTACCCTGATCCCCACCCTGAGACCTAAAACCCTGCCCCCTTTTAAAAAGACTGCCCCTCACCCCTCGCCCTAAAATTGACCCCACCCTAAAACCTACCCCCTCAAACCCAGCCCCAGCCTTTAAAATGACCCCTCCGCTCCCCCTGTCTTGTTCCCTAAAACCCAGCCCCCTTCCAAAACCTACACCAACCCCCCCGCCCTGAGTCCTAAAACCAATCCCCCAAACCTGCCCTTAGCCCCACTTACCTGTCCGCATCTGGAGCTTCCTCTTCCTCTCCCCGGCCATCCGGACACTAGAGCGCTATCTGTCTTTACCACGCATATGCCTGGTTAAGACAGATGCGTGGGTCAGGCAAGCGTGGTCATTCTTGTGGGGAAATGGCACGCGTGGCTCAGCCTGTGTTGTATAGGCCGTTTCCCATGGTGTTTACGAGTGGTGATAGGTCAGCAAATTAAAAGGATCCGAAGTCATTGTTTGTCAATGTAAAAGATATAAATATGGAATAATGTCACCTGAAATAAAGCTCTGAAATATCTCCGACAAAACTTTCTGAAAGTAAGGCCTGCAACCATTGCATTTACACTTTAAAAATAAGCATGCAAAAGACAATTTCGACCAAAAGACATTCCTTGAATTGGTAAATGCCATTTTTTCTGAACATTTCCATTGAACAGTTTAGATGAAATGGTTTCTCAGTAATGGTATTTCTTGAAACTGTTTTTCTATGAAATTACATACAACCCACATTGGAGGAAACTAAATTATGAAAAAACGGATGTGGAGCCTAGCCACGCAGCGAGATGGCCGCTTGATAGAGGGGCTCCGCCGGCTGAATGTAAAATCCCACATAATCCTCAGCCCACCGGCCATTAGCGTGGAGATAATCGTCTGTCCATGTAAGAGGGTGATGCTGTGAGCCTCGAAATGTGCGATGTGTGTGCACCTGGGGCTGGCGGGGCTGCCTCGACGGACGGGCACTGAGACCCTGCAGGCCATATTGGAGTGCTCACCTGCTGCGGCCGCTCTTGAGACCTGCTGCGGCGAGGCGGTGTTCTGAGGGCCGGCGGGTTTGGGCTCTGGCTGCCCATGTGGCTGGGGTGCCCGGAACCACTGAGAGCCCCGAATGAGCAGCCCTGAAGCTGTGAAGCTGACTCAGAGGTCGGTCCCGGGAGACTCGAGGTGAGGAGTGTGCGGGCGAGCCCGGGCTAGCTGGGCGGCCGTGGTGCACTGGACTCGCTGAGGCCCCTGCAGAGCTGATTATCCGCACCATTCCGGCCACAGCCTACCTCGGCCAGTCACTGGGAGGAACTGTGCTTCCCACGCCAGCAGTAGCACTTAAGCCCCTCAGCGCTGCTCCATGTGAGGTCGTGGCCCCTGCTGTGATTATTGATCCTGTGTTACTGTGGCTGGAAGCGGGCAACACATGCTCTGCTGGGAAGTCTGCCTGGAACCTACCTGAAAGGTCCCGGATTGCCTTGCCGTAAAGCTGGGTTGGGGTAATTGGGTCTGCTCGTGCCCCCCGCTCTGACTGTACCACTTGGGTGAGGCGAGGCCCTATCACTGCTCACTTAATTTGCAGTGGAAGCTGATTTCCTCACGACGGTAGGCCTGCCAGTCTCTAACCACACCAAATGGCCCCTCGCTGCACCCTTGTGTGCAGTAGATGAAGACCAACTAGCCAGGGGGATTGCGGGGTGACGCATTGGACCATAGTTGGCTGCTGCGGGGCTTACTGGAGTACGGAATTCAACCCCCTTTCCTGTGTGATCTGGTTGTGATCTCTACTGCTAATTGCTAGATAGACTAGAGACTCACCAACCCAAGATGGGCAAACATGACACGCACCAATCCAAACTTCCATTTGAAAGTAAAAAGTTGCCTAGCAGGGATGGTGCAATCACGGGGGACGACCTCGGACCCCCCCACAGAAGAGGCAAGCCCCGACGATGATCTCAAAGAAATTATGGTTGATGTTAAGACAAGCCTTGACAAAATAAATGAGCGAGTTGACAAACACAAAGATCGCATAGACCATCTTGAAGCAAGAGTCTCAGAAATCGATGATACTCAATCTGCTACAAAGGAACAACTGCTCAGGATGGACAAAGTCCTAGCTGTCATAAAAGCCAAAAATGAGGACTGGGAAGCCCGATCAAGGCACAATAATCTACGCATTCTTGGTGTGCTGGAATCCACTGCTATCGACAACATGGAGGACTATATTACAGTAATGCTGAAAGACCTCTTAGGAGAGGCTTTGTCCCTGGTGTTTGTCGTGGAGAGGGTGCACAGGTCCTTGGTGCCGCGGCCGCCTCCAGGTGCCCCGGCTTGCCCTATAATTGCGCGTTTACTTAACTATAAAGACAATGATGTCATCCTACGCCTCTCCAGGGAACGCTGTGATATACAATACCGGGGCAACAAGATTTTCTTCTCTCCAGACTTCACCATTGCAGTTCAGGCTGCACGTACGGAATTCCTACCTATCAAGAAAATCCTACAACAGGCATAAATCAAATATGCCCTCCTCTACCCTGCCAAACTGCGGATCACCCATGAAGGGAAGGCACACCATTTTACCAACGCTAAGGCAGCCCTTAAATTTGCTAAAAGCATCACACCAAGAGCATCAAGGGGATCCCCACGACAGGAAGGGGGGCCACAACTGGATGACAATGATTAGTATCACTACCGTCTGGGTTTTTGCTGTGACAATACCAGCCACAATCGAGCCAAGGGGTCGATTGCGATTGTCTGGCGAAATGGGCAGATGACACTCTGCCGTGGGTGTTGGCAAATTGCAATATTTGTTCTAATGGCTATTATCATGGGCAACATCCGTTGATTCAGCCACCCAGCCTAGATCTGGCTGGGGTGTTTGCTTGGCTCTTCTCTGCCCACCGAGATGAGTCCCTTGCAAGAAGCAGTACTGATTTTGAGTTACGGGGGCTTGATGGGTGGATATGGGTCTCTCAACCAAGTTTTGGCGTTGGAGTGGGTGGGTTTCCGTTACACTGTTTTCTCTTGTTTTTCTTGTTTGATTACGTTCACACTGCATGGCAGGTCCCCTCACTGGCCCATCTCACCCCTCCATTTCCCCTACCCGATTGGCACGCAAAGTACGCACTATCGAAGTATCACTATCTGACAGGGCATTTGCCCATCACCATCCCCTATCGGCACATCGCACGTATAACCGCATCCCTAGCCGATCTCAGACATATTGCTACCACTGCATTGACACGTCTACAGAATTAAATATCTGACTTGGAATGTAAGAGGACTAAATTATTCTATGCTTACCTCACCAGACATCAGATTGACATATGTTTTCTGCAGGAGCTTCATCTCACCCCATCCACTGCATCCCGTCTTCGCGCTTGCTGGTGCGCAAAAATACACACATCCTAATACTCCATTTACGCTTGCGGAACAGCTATATTGATTCGCAAAGGCATACCATGGAAACTCACACAAGTTAAAACTGACATGAAAGGGCGCTTTGTCCTTTTGGCCAGCACCCTGCACCAAAACCCAATTATATTTGCTTGCATATACGGACCAAACACTGATTGCCCGGAATTCTTTAGCGATGTATGGTGACACATTGTTAATCTAGGACTGGGTGCTATAATATGGGGGGGGAGATATTAATGTTATTCTGGACCCAAATTTAGATAGATCTTGAACCTCCCGTAGACCACACCCTGACGCCGTGACACAGCTACACACCCTAATGTAAGATCAAGGCTTGGTCGATGCCTGGCAATCCCTGAACGGAACTCGTAGGGAAAGCAGATGCATTACATCGGCAGAGGGGGCCTGCTCAGGCATTGACTATTGGTTAAGCACTCGAGACGTCTTAACGTGGACAACTGAGACAATGCTGCTACTCCGAACACTTTCAGACAATCCCCTGTGCTGCTGGAACTATCAATGCTATTAGCTATCCTGCATGCCTTCACCTGGCGACTACCAGCTGGTGCTTTAAGAGAGCAAGTGTTTCGCACTGAAATACGAACTGCCCTTGTTGATTATTTCGCAATAAATGAGGGCTCAATCAAGTCCCCATTGGTGCTCTGGGAGGCGTTTAAAGTAGTCATAAGAGGTGCATGTATTGCAAAACAAGCGGGAGTCCTTAAGGCGATACAAACAAGACTTACGCACCTAGAGAGTGACCTTAGAGCACTGGAACTAGAGTATTTCCATTCCAGAGCTATTATGGCGCTCATACGAGGAAAATTAATAGAATTCAATGATGAGGCAGAACGTGAATTGCACTATCTAGGAGAATGCACCGGCAGCACACTGGCCACTATGATCAGACCTCACAAAGCCAATGAATATATTGTAGACCTCATTGATGAACATACAGAACATCAAACTAATCCCACTTCTATTCTCAATACAATGACCACCTATTATTCAAAACTCTATCAAACTAAATCCCAAATGTCCATCGACCAAATTAAGGCATACTTGGAGTCTATACAGTTACTGTGGCTAGAAAACACACATTGCCAATACCTAGATTCCCCGTTCACAGAAGAGGAATCCTGCACGTAACTCGCAGCCTTCCCAACGACAAGGCACCCAGTTTGGATGGTCTCGCAACCTCCTTCTATAATAATACGCCACTATATTATTCCCACATCTCTTATCCATGTATCAGGCATCTGTGGAGACAGGTGAACTGCCCCCGTCACTCCGCAAGGCGGTTATCAATACTATACTTAAGCCTGGTAAGCCCACAAATCACTGCGATTCATACAGGCCGCTCTCCATGATAAAAGTAGACAATAAAATTCTGGCCAAACTCATTGCTAACCACCTTGCCCCACTTCTTCCAGACATAGTCCGACCAGACCAGTCGGGCTTTGTACCTGACCGATCAACGGCACATAATCTCCGTACCCTATTTCCGGTCATGCAAGGCGTGGACCCGAGCATAGCAGCGATCGCTACTCTCCTAATCGCCACTAAGGCGTTTGACTCTCTAGAATGGCCTTTCTTGTTTACTCTTCTTCAAAACCTGGGATTGAGCCAGCAGTTTCTGAACCTCATTCAGTTCCTGTACACCTCTCCCTCTGCTAGACTGTGATTGAACGGACTACTATCCAACCCATTCCCAATCACACGTGGCACCCATCAGGGATGCCCTCTATCCCCGCTCTTATTTACCATAGCCATGGAACCCCTAGCTTCCCGCTTGTATCAGCATCAAACACAGGGGGCTCAGATTCCGAGTGAGAGGAATACTAATCTCTATGTACTCTGAGGACATCGTGTTATACATCAGAGACCCTCAGGATAATCTAGACCCCGCCACCCGAGAGGTTATTCAGTTCAGGGGGATGTTAGGTATAACAATAAACTGGACTAAGTCTGTTATATTTCCTCTCACTGACAGTATCACGCAATTCGATTCTGAATTTGCACTGAAGTGGGCAACGGAGCCAGTGCAATATCCGGGTGTGTGGCTGAGTCGCGACATGGGTGAACTTTGACAAGCCAATTACAGCAGGGTGATATCCTAGCTAGAAGAGAGGATCCCAACCTGGAACTGCCTTCCTCTCTCGTTAACTGGATGATTAACAATCGCTAAAATGGTGGTGTTGCCTAAATTTGTATATCTTTTTTCGGAACCTCCCCATACCGCTCACTCAGCAATTTTTCAAATGCCTGCGGTTGAACATGATATCACTGGCATGGGCCGGCAAACAGCCCAGAATAGCGTGCTAAACCCTCACGCTACCTCTGAGACAGGGCAATCTCCATGCACCTGACATGGCATTATACGTGCGGTGCGCCCAGGCCCAATACCTACATTTTTGGCTACATCCAGTTAAATTCCAGCCACATGTTGCGGTGGAGGCAGACCTGACTTCCCCGATCCCGCTATCCACTGCGCTCTACCAAACTTATAAACCTACACGCACGGCGGCGGACACTGTGGATTGCGTCAGGTGGGCATTGGATGGATTACGATGATGTGTGACTCTAAACTGCATATATGCTCCCTCCATCCCCATAGCACACAACCCTATGGTGCCAGCGTTGCTAGATGATGGAATGTGCACCCGGGTTCATAGCAGATACTTATTGACATTTGCTGATATATATCCGGAAGGACAGTTCTTACCATCACCCGCACCAACTGACATTCCGCAGCCCACTGTGATGGATATGCTTCTTTACCACCAACTCCGCACCACTTGTCGAGCACATCACAACACTTTCCCTGAGCCCCCCAACACTGCATGCCCTTGAACATATACTCACGAATACCTCACACCGCAAGCTCGTTACTAGACTCTATACGGTAATGCAGGACAAGGCAACTGTGTGTACCCCTATAGCGCATGTCCAATGGCTTTAGACACAGACCCTCCCATTTGCTGAGCAATGGTCATATTGCCATACACAGACCGCAACTCTATCACGTAACTACAGGCTGCACCTCATACACTTTAAATTTCTACATGGACTATACCATACACCCCTTCAACTGCAGCACATGGGGTTGAGGGAAGAGGCACGATATGAAAGATGGTCAGCACCTCTGGCCTCGTATTTACATGTAGGCTGGGAAGGTCCTAAAATTGCAGACTACTGGTGCGAGATACACTCTACACTTCAGCAAATTACTGGGCATCAGATTCCTTTAACACAGTTAGTCAGCCTCCTTGGCTATGTTAAAGATTTGCCACCGGCCTCTCGCCGCTTAATTGCAATGCTCTTAATATTAGCCAGGAATCAGTCAACATGAGATCACCCCTATACCCAGTTGAGACCTGGGTGATAATAGTGTATAACAAAAATAATGTCTCAACAGCTAATGTTTATAAGACCGTTAAATAAAACATGCACATAAAGTTCCAAAAAAAGGACATGTGAGGATCAACCCATAGAAACGATAGGAGAGATGCCTGTGGAGATTTACATTAATATGTTTGCAGATACCATGTTGTAGTAACTTAGTAGTACTACAAAATGCAGTTTGCGAATAGGGCCCGAGGATGGCTGCTGCATATTTTGGAATTTACAATCCGATAGAATATCATGAGTTACACAATGGCCTCCTGGATTATAATGAGGCTTGTGGCGCTGGGCACGCTGAGGAGAAAAGAGATGTAGAAGTGTGCAGATGTGCACATAAAGGATTTACCAGCACTGAGGTGGTAGGTTCTTGAGGGAGGTGACTTGGAGTAACTCCACCTGATGAGAGCTACGGAGGTCGGCTCACCACCCAGGGCAGAGAACATACAGTGTTGGCTGCAGCAGCAGGCTGATTGGAATCACTCTGCACTGGAGTGGGCGTGAAAAATGCAGAAGAGAGGGAAACTGTAGCAGTGACAGAGTGAGGAATGAGGCTGCTCCTGAAGGTCACGCTAGTCAGGGATCAGTTCACCAGATGCGTCAAAGACTTAGGAGGCATTAAAAAACAAAGGTATGGCTGGCCACAGAGTACACGAGGATCAAAGCGAAGATATTAGCACTGGGTGTCTTAAACGTCAGCGATGACATCTTAATACACTCAGCAACAATGGAAGATCACCATCGCCACCTCCGAGCCACTCTCCAGCGCCTCGCAGACCACGGAGTGACCCTCCACAAAGAGAAGTGTCAGTTCTTCAAAAAGACCATAGAGTTCTTCGGATATGTATTCAGTCAAGAGGGAGTGAAGGTGGACCCCCGGAAGTCACAGGCTATCCAGCTCGCCCCTGCACCCACGACTGCCTCAGAGGTTCGGAGCTTCTTAGGCATGGCAACGTATTGTGGACGCTTTATACCGAATCTCTGCCACCATCGCAGAACCCCTACGAAATCTAACTAAGAAGGACACCGCCTGGCGGTGGAACCAGGAAGAGGAAGATGCTTTCCGCAAAGTGAAGTTGGCGCTGTTGGAGAAGACGACAATGGCCTATTTCGACACGGCGCGACCAACAGAACTGTTAGTATACGCCAGTCCTGTAGGGCTGGGAGCCCTGCTGACACAGGAAACGGAACCAGGAACATGGGCCCCGCTAGCTTTTGCGAGCAAAGCGCTGACAGCGACCGAAGCTCGTTACTCCCAGATTGAACGAGAAGCGCTCGCTATAAAGTGGGCGTGCAGCCATTTCCATCTATACATCAGTGGGCACCCCTTCCGGGTAGTAACAGATCATCAGCCGCTGCTCCCACTGTTCAAAGGGACCGCTCCTCATCCGCCGCCCAGAATCGAGAGGTGGGCGATCCAGCTTCAGCACTATCAGTTAGAACTAGTTTACAGGCCCGGGGCGAAGAACCCAGTGGACTTTCTGTCGCGCCATCCGGCTAGTCCAGCGGAGGAGGGTTCCGACCAAGAGAAACAAACGGAGGACTTCGTTAACATGGTCTCTCAATGGGCGTGTCTGCGGGCCCTCACCATTGAAGAGATTGAAACCCACACGCACACCGACATGGTCCTGAAAAAGGTGGCAGAGGCGCTGCAGAAGGGATCATGGGAAGGTTTTCTCCACGATATCCATGGATGGAATGAGTCCGACCGAGCCCGGTTGGGCAAATTCTGGAGAGTCCGGGAAGAACTAAGCGCCGCAGCAAGTGGCGTAATACTGAGAGGGGCACGCATCGTCATTCCACTGAGCCTCCAGGAGCGGGCGACCGTCCTGGCACACGAAGGCCACCAGGGGACTGGAAGGATGAAGTCCAGAATGAGGGAAAAAGTGTGGTTTCCGAATCTGGAAGAAGCGGTGGACACCGTCGTGAGGAACTGTAGAGCATGTCAGCTTACCGGAAACCCGGAATCACCGGCTCCCGTGATAACCGAGGATCCCGCTCCATCACCCTGGTCGTGGGTGAGCCTCGACTTCGGGAGCTTCCCGGATGGACGAGTCACTGCTGTCCTAGTCGACAGCTACACAAAGTACCCCATCGTGGAAGTCCTGCCCACCACTGCGTTCAACCACCTACAGCCGGTGCTGGAGAAAACGTTTGCACTCTTCGGGTTACCACAAGTGGTCAAGACTGACAACGGGCCCCCGTTCCAAGGGAGTGACTTCAAGGAGTTCCTAACACAGCTAGGAGTGAAGCACCACCGCATCACTCCGCAATGGCCCCAGGCTAACGGGGAGGTAGAACGATTCATGCGGACCGTAAACAAAGTACTACGCATAGCAGTGGCTGAACAATCGGATCCTGAAGCCGCCCTCCAGAAATTCCTGCGAGAATACCGGAGCACCCCTCACTGCACGACCCAGAGATCCCCGTGGTCGTTGATGCTAGCAGGGCCCCGACGTGACACCCTCCCGATAGCTGACAACTGGGAGCAGGAGCCCTACAATCCCTTAAACACCCAAGCCAGGAGGGCGTCAACAAACGAGAAGGCCAGCCGGCGGAGGAGAGCACGAACCCGAACGGTAGCACCAGGATGTGCCGTCCTAGTGAGGAATCGTCGCAGCGGAGGAAAATTCCGCACACCATATGAGCTGGGACTGTGGACTGTTCGGACAGTCAGAGGAACAGCTGTCACCGCTGAGCGGAACGGAGAAGTGATCACCCAAAATGTGTCATGGTTCAAAAGAGTCCCTATGACAGACGGCGAAAGGCAGCCTTCGGATCAATCAACGAGCGGAGAGGCCGCACGGGAGGAAGGAGGCCTACGCCTCGTTGATGACTGGGCTCGAAGCCCGGCCGCCTCAACTTCGGCCAGAGACACAAGCCCCAGAGACTCAGCTAGCGGGCAGAGAGCGGTCAGCCCGAGAGGTAACCCGACCGGTCGTCAACATCGATATGACCTTAGGCCTAACCCCAGGCCGAACCAAAGACTTGCTGACTTTGTATGTTAAAGCGTTAATCTTGTTCCTGTTGAAGAACTGATTTTGGATGGGATGTAGCGGTCTAGTCTATTAGACCTTAGTACCCTTAAGCCCCCGGCCCGGAAGCATACACACACACTGTATCACTCTCTGGCCAGGCGTGGCCAGAGAGCTTAAATAAACGGGCCGGGGTCGCTCGGGACTTCCGGCCCACCACAAGCAGTAACTGTGTGGTCGTGGTCATTGAGCTCCGGAGTGCAAGGCCTGATAGTGAGGGAAGGTCCCCGCAACTATCCTAACACAACGTGACAGTGCCGTTAGAGCATATTAAAGGCAAAAAGAACTACATGTCCCTAAATTCAGTGGAACAGTATTTGATTTCTGTGACCAGAAACAGACAAATGATTGAAAGAAGTGGGCGGGCTATAAGCCTACATATAAGTATACATAAATATATATATAAGTATATTCTAAAGTGTATACAAGAGGTCTCGGATGCTCGACCTAAAAAGGAGGTCAAATTACTACATCAAGGTATTGCTCTTTGGCGTAGCTTGATACCCTACTGGATAGCCTCGGTGGGGTAATATTTGTTTGGATAGTGGCCGGTGCAATGGGAGGTTGCTTTGAAAAGTGCTCTGCTTTAATCATTTTCTCCAGTGCTCCCTTTTGTGCCCTATTTCAAACGCCTCCTGTCACCTTCCCCTCGTTTCGGCTTCCTAACTGCACGGTTCATTCATGTCCGATCGTGCAATGAGCACGCTTAGCCTTGTAGGCAATGTGTGAAAGCAGATTTAATATTTAATATTTTTATTCACAATCGTGTACAGACAGGTGAGGGCGATGTTTCATGGAAAACGGCGATAACCTTGCAGATACGACCCTGTGGTCGTATCAGCATAATCCACCCCCCCATGTTAGATATGGCTAACACCTGCTAATTGCAGGTGTTAAATAAATGGCGATGACCCCGGTTAGCGCGACTTTTCACATCGCTAACTGGGGCCATGGCCACCTTGCTAATAGGCGATAGGCCTGTTAGCGGGTGTTTCCCAGGTTTGTTCGTCGGGAACGCCCACTTTGCATGTCATTAGCGATAAATATGGCTGACATGCAAAGCGGTAAAAACACGGGCGCTAATGCCCGAAAACTGTCTCTAACTGCTGTTAGAGACGGTTTGCTGATAGGGCGATAAGAATATCGCCGCTTTAGCGGCAAAAAGTGCTGCTAAAGCGGCGATAGTGCCCTTGATAATATGCCCCAAAGTCTCCATGACAATTTATATGACCTTACGATTAAGGTCATCGCATGTTCACATCGCAGGATGTCTGATCGCATTGCTTGGGCTGCAACGAGCTGCTTAGATAAGGTAGGTTGTAGCTGAAGGATATTCATTTCACTCATTGGCTGCTGCTCAGAAGCCCTACAATATGCGGGGGCTCGAGCAAAGGACATGTTTTCAAGCTGAAGATGCAGTAGTACACATTGAGACAAAAGTGGCTTCCAGTGGACAACCAGGGACCCGGCAGTTTTGTCTGACACAAAAAGCATATTCTATGTTGCTAACTTTCAAGGCCACAATAGGAACTTTCGTTCTTTTTTCTCAGTTTTCAGTCAATAGCATTATTCTCTCGGATTACATAGATTTCATGAGTGTTGAATTGAAGTAGGAGATTTATGCCCAGAGAACTTACCAAGTTTGACAATAGATGAAGCAATAAGGTTTTGCAGAATTTCCATGTCCAAATCTCAGATGGCAGAGCTGTTCTCGGGTATAACAAAAGCATGCCATACCATCTCAGCCCATAGATCTATATAACCTGAGCGATAACTCTACTTTCTAAAGCCATGGACAGCAGACCTAACCCTCAGATGCTGCTGCTCATATTGCAATGGTGATTACACATAGCACAATGACTTGCCCAAGATCACAATGTGAGTCAGTAAGGAACCGCGAAATCTACACTTCATAATTTATACCCCCCTGCCCTCACCCTGATGGACGCAGAATGAGGGATTCTCAATACTGAAAGATTGCTTTGACTATTTTGATTAATGTTTCTAGTTTCAGTTGAGAAGCAACCCCGTTTCCTGAATAATACAACAACATTAAGCCTTTATGCATAGCTTACCCACGCTGTGGCTCTTTTTCTCATCTCTAACTCCCCTCCCATCTTTCTCTAGCCTGCTTCTATTTCTTTTTTATTGCCTATTTTTCACTGATCCCGACACTGCTGCAAAAGGTTAGCTGGTGTTCTATCGAACTAGACTTGCACAACTAGACTGCATACCTAAAATGTCTCTCAGGTTTTAGGGTAATTGCGTGGTGAAATCTTTGAAGAAGTCCAACTTACTTTAGCGGCGTAGAGTCAGACAGGGGCAGAAGGCAAACGACTCTAGTGAAAGGTTCATATTACATTTGTATCTGACAGCAATGATAGCTTAGGGGGTTATGGTGCCTACTGAAGTTGCATTAAGCAAGTCAGTCTAAGGTTACACTGCTAGAACTGAGTCTGATGGCTTAGTGGACTTATGCATCTACTGCAGGCATCTGTGTTTGACCTCGTAGGAACTGGTGTGATCCTGACACATCCACTTTTCTTCCATCCTTCAAAGGGTGTTAAACGTAGTACCATTGAATTGGGAAAGAAACATCTGTTCTTCAGAGCCAAGATGCCCCCATAGGGAATGTGGGCTTTACAAATACATATGTCAGTTTATGTTGTTAAGCCCTGGTTGGTAATACACTGACAGGAGAGACCTATTTGTAATTGTTTAGTCACGTGTTTACATCAAAACAGACTTAAAATGTCTTCTGCAGAGCACAGTACTTGGCATTGATGGCCTACGGAGCTGGGAAGGATGGCGGGTTGATCTCGCCGCAGGGAGCTCGGCTCCCGTATTTCTTCCACTCTCACGCCTGACACTGACTCCGCTCTGACCGCTGCTCTTGCCTCTTACCTTAGGCTCCGCACCGCACCGCGCTCCGACAAAGGGAACCTTTTCTTTGCTGAAACCGGGGAAAGGCGGCGCTGCTGCGGCGGCATATGTGGCTGCATTTCATCCTCGGGCGAAACGGGCTCTGGGCCGATAAGCCTAGGATCGATATGGTGCCGCCTCGAGCCAATACAAACCGGGGAGTCAGGGGAGCTCATAACCCGGCCAAAGCCCGCCCTGAAGCAGAAGCAGAAGCAGAAGCAGAAAACGACAGATTGGAGGAGCCTCTTCGGCAGCAGGAAGATGTCGCCGAAACCGCCATGGGCGGCCGATTTTAAAATTACTCAAAACAGGTGATGCTGCCTCTATACTGCAGGCATACACCAGAGAGTCTCAGGAGGAGAAACTTCGCTTGCAGATATACGGATGGCTGCTGCCCCGGCTGGAAATATGGACACTTTGTTAATAGCTTTGGATGGTAACAGAGTTGCAGGAGAACAGGAGCTGGATACACTACTCCCAGATGGCAACCAGTCACCTGAGGAAGGGACGAGGACACTCCAGAAGCCGTGAGTAGTGAAGGGGCAGTGGGCTCGGCTGACGGTGCGGTTGGGAAAGGCATCATGGCCTCCAGTACTGGGGGGCTACGCGAGGTGCAAGGGGACACTCATATTGCTAATCACACAATAGCACCAATGGCTACACCTGTCTTAGCTACTACAGCTATAACTACTAACCTACAATTGTCGGATGCCTATAAAGAAGGGATTGCCGATAATCCTGATGACACTGGATCAAATAGTTTGCACAAGAGTACATCGGAAGCAGGGATGGTAACTCATGTAGGGGCTGACAAGCTCCTGCTTAGTAGCACCGGAGGAGATAAGAAAGAGTCACAAGAAAAAGCAGGCTGGTAAATGTGTTTCTACATGTGGCAAAAATCAGACAATGCGCAAGGCTGCCAAAGGCCAAGGAAGTCCACTTCGGATCTGGGTTGTGTCCAAATCGAGAAGTCAGGGCGCTAATATCACGTTTGTCTACTGCATCAGCAGACTCGCAAAACCCAGGCAAGGGTGGCAAAAAGGGTAAACAAGGCCCGGTGAAGTCAATATCCCCAGCTATCGATAGCTCGGCGACTCTGGCCTCATCTGTGACCAGCCCTGTCTCACCAAGGGGCACTAGTACTTCCAGTTCTCCGCCTACTGCTTCATCTGACCCCTTTATGTCAGACAGCGAGCACGAGCCAACGCTGCTAACTATCTTACAGATGCTGCAGGCTCAACAGGCTGAGGCGCAATAACATTATGCTCAAGTTAGAGCAGATAGCATTGCTATACAGCGTACACTGGCGGAAGCTACTGGTAAAATAGCTACTCTTAGGGCAGAGAAAGGGGAACTCTAACAACGAGTGTCGGACATAGAGGATGCTGCAGTGGTCACTAAAAAAAAACTGTAGATAACCATGATAGACACCTGGACTTCGTACAGTCTAAGATTGAAGAGCTGCAAAACTGACAGGGATGAAATTACCTGCATATATTTGGTATATCGTTAGGGAAGGAAGGGGAGGATCCACGCCAGTTCATTGTGCAGCTTTTCAGAAAGGCATTTCCGGAGCAATCAGACTGGGAAATGGACTCACAAATACAGAAAGCACATAGACTCCCCATCAATCAATCCTCTAAGTCAAATATTTCTGATTCCAGTGGAGGTACAAATGCACGCCTGGTATTGGTATAAATTGGTAACTTTCTATTGAGGCAAGCTATCTTGCTCCGGTTCTAATTGACTCAATGTCAATTATAGTTCGCTCTTACTTTTGTAAGCCTACAATGGACAGGCGGTGGAAATTACGACAACTTATAGACTCATTTAAATCTGCTGCAGCACAGGTTTTTTTTACAGGAGCCAGCTAGGCTGAAAATTGTTATAGGGGGTCAAAGATGGATTTGCTCTATGGAGCAGGAGACAGCTCAGGTTCTGTCTAAAATAAGAGATGGAGGCTGTGCATAAATTAGCTGAGTTCCCAAATTGTTTAAGGGCTACGAGAACTTCTAGGGAGGGGGCCTCTTTGATAGTTACAGTCTAGGGATAGGGGTGACTCCTCCAGCTACAGTTTGGGAGGTGGGGGCTCAAGGGGGAGAGTGGTGGGGTTATAGAGGGGGATGTGGGGGGTAAAAGGGGCAAAAGTCAAATTGGTGAAAGTCACAGTTAATGTCGATTAAGGCCAATGTTGGAAATGAGATGACGTTTGCAGTCACAATTTTGCAGTTTCTCTTCTCAACCAAATTATGGCGCTGGGGTGATGGGAGGTGCATTGTGACTATGCTAATGGAGGAAGCAGTTGGCTCATATTGGGCTTAATAAAATGTATATGCTGGAACGTTTCCGAATTAAATACAACTAGCAAACGCTAGCTAGCTAGAGAAGAGCTCAAAATGTAAAAACCCCATATAATATGTCTTACTGAGACACATTTGGCATACAAGGACAGGTTTTTACTTAAGCAGTTGGGGTACAATATTATTGTGTGCACATCTCAGGCTGTTTCAATCAGGGAGGTATCTATGCTGGCAGACAGATCATTAGAATACAATCTTCTTAGGGCTACAGCTGACCCATGGGGAGATGGGTGATTGCGAAGCTAATGATGAATGGCACTAAATATGTGAAATGTGATTCTGCGCAGTGTGTGCGGGGTGGCAGCTGCTGGGGCCGAGAGACAACGCGAGCCGCAGCCAGAGAACATCATACCTGAGATCCGATACCAGTAAATCAGGAAGCCCCGCACCCTTATAACCCCTAGTAACTGCCAAACAGAGGACAGCATGCTGCACATAGACACCGTGGATCGGGTGGAGCTGTGCGAAAGTCTGCTGACCTGGATTCAAACATTTAACATTGAGTCACTGTGCGAGACAATAGAAGATTTAACCAGTGGGGTTGTCATGGCCCAGGTGCTTCAAAAGATCAATCCAACATACTTTGATGAAAACTGGATGACCAGAGTCAAACCCGAAGTAAGAGACAATTGGAGGTTCTATTCGACCAAAGAGGATGCTAGATGCGCTGACTTTAGAATTATTGGAATAGCAGGGGGAACTCTTAGTTATGGGTGATTTTAATTGTACCATGGATTATGCTATAGATTCTACTAATCAGTATGCCCTTTAGGAATGAGGAAGGTTAGGGCCTCAGTTCTTGAATTAGAACTCTTACACTGTCTTAGGGATGCATGGAGGTCATTACACCCAACGGTGCAAGGATATACGTACTACTCCGTTCCACATAAACAATATTCTAGGATTGATTTGGCCTTTGTTGATGACAGGAAATTGCAATCTGCGGTTATGGAAGTGTGTCTTAGAGTGACATTGGATCATAATCCTATTTTGCTATCCTTCTATTTGCAGGATGCAAGTATACAAAGGCGCACATTTTCTTTTCCTCGTCACTTACTTACAGATAAGGAATACATATTGATGGTCCTAAAAAACTTAGCAGAGTTTATAGAGAATAATGAAGGGTCTGCATCTCCATTGATTGTAGGGGACACTATGAAGGGCTTTATAAGGGGTTTTACCCAGCAGTATATTTACCAGCAAAATAATAATAAAGAACTTTGCATGAGGGTAACCCGGTGTGTAGTTACGCAGCTAGAAGTATTGCATGCTGATGAAATTAGGCAGGGGGGGCATATGCAACAGAAAATACATTTTTCTCTGATTGAGAACAGCTCATACCTGGGAAGTATATTAAAGGAGAGGGTAGCGGCCAGTTACAATAAACATTGTCCCTTCAGTATGACTATGGCGAGCAGGTAGGGAGAGTGCTGGTGCATCAATTGGCAGACAAAAAAGCTAAGAGTCGAATTAAGGCTATTAAGGGCGAGGATGGATCATTGCACACACAGTCGCAATCAATAGTGGAACAATTTGCTGTGTTTTATTAGAACTTATATGGCCAAATTAATGGGTTTGATGAAAAGTGGTTTAGTAAATACTTACTGAGATGTGCCCTCCCAAGGCTGAGCGTAGAACAAGCCAAGGCTCTTCAAGAGGAAATCACTAGTGGAGAAATTTTGGAGGGCTTGGCAGCATTGCCCGCTGGTAAAGCAGCCGGGGTTGACGCAATGCCAATTGAGTTCTATGAAGTGTTTAGGGATTATATTGTGCCCTTGCTGAGCGATGTCTTGTGATCTAAAGGGGACAGTGGAGATCTGCCTAGTTCATGGAACATGACGAATATTGTCTTTTTTTAAAGAAGGGTAAGCCATCAGAGGAGTGCAGCTTGTACAGACCTATTTCTCTTACAAATGCAAAGATCTTTGCTAAAATTCTAGCCGCCCGGTTGGCACCCTTGATGCCAAGGTTGGTATCAAGCCAGCAGCATGGTTTCATACTAGGTAGGGACACCGTGGCCCATGTCAATGTGGCATTAGTAGCTTTTGATGTGGCAAGAAAATCAGACATTAATATGGGGATGATATTGTTGGATGCTGAAAAAGCATTTGACCGCGTTGTATAGGATTGTCTTTGGTCCACACTTTCGGCGCATGGTTTGAACGGTCGGTACTGCAACTGGGTGCAGGCCCTATATAACAATCCTTGGGCTCAGCTGGTATGTGGAGGGTTATTATCTACCTCCTTTAGGGTACAGCGGGGAACTTGGCAGGGGTGCCCCCTGTCCCCTCTACTATGTGTTTATATATCGAGCCATTTATACGCCCGTTGTATTCAAACACTAATATTCAACCAGCTAGGTCAGGAGTGTGCGAGCTGAAAGTTACGGCATATGCTGACGATGTGGCTGTTTATTCTTCGAACCCAGTAGCTGCATTAGATTATATCAAAGAGGAAGCCAATACATTTGGTATTTTCTCTGGATATAAATTGAATGTCAATAAGACACAAGTTCTTTTTAACTTTCAACCTGATAGACCAGTTCCTGGTGCCTGTTCGTCTGCTGTATATTTGACGGTTCAGATTTCATCCCAGGTAGAACAAATTGTGGCATTAAATTATGAGCGAAGAGGGTATGCAGTTCCTGAGGGGGTCAAGACACTTCAAGATGGCCACCACACTAGTGTCATAATTTGCTACTTTTTGTACATTACAAGATGGCCGCCACACTTGTGTTCTACACCTTCGGGCCATTCACGTCAGCTACCAGCCACAGCTGATGGCTAAATGAGTGCCCGCCCCTCTGCCGCGCGCGAACCGGTGTGTATATCTGCATCACTCCGAGGCTGCAGTGTACCACCCAGTTCCGGCGGTGATGGGTAGGTCTCTCATCTCGCATCCACAAGAGTGTTGGTGAGTATTCTCTTAACTGAAGAGCAGCCTCGACCCGGTATACCCAGAGCAATGCCGTAGGTAATATTATGGGTTTAGAGGCTTCTGGTTTTTGTGGCAGACGCGCGCACTCTACTTTGAGCCGGTCAGTCCTATGGCCCACTTTGGAGCATGGCAGCACGATCCCACCCCGCCCGCCATGCCAGAACCTCACATTACCAACTACCTGGTAGGCGGCGAGTGGGTTTCGTGTTAGTAAGTAGCTCGGGCATGCGATGGGCCTTACCCCACCCATTGGTTGGTCGCGTGCGTTTGGCCTGGCATGCCGTCACCTCGACCCCGTGCCTACAGCCTGTTACTGCCTCCCGGGTTGTAGGAGACTCCAAGTTATCAGTCATTCACTGAACTTGATGTGCCTTACTGTTCCCCTTGGACACTTTAATTCGGTGTCATATGTCCCGCCGGATACTGTTGAGACGAGGCTATTAGAGCATCTAGGTGAGTCCAGACGCCCTCCGCGCATTGCATTACTTCTTGGCTATTGCTAGTTTTTAACAGAGAAAGCGCAACATCACTTGAGCTAGCGCTTTCCCAC
The DNA here is from genome assembly GCA_963921515.1 of Calotriton arnoldi. Lineage (NCBI taxonomy): Eukaryota > Metazoa > Chordata > Amphibia > Caudata > Salamandridae > Calotriton > Calotriton arnoldi. The sequence continues at coordinate 649,904 of CAWUFW010005212.1, read as the reverse complement.
GATGTTTTTCACCATTTGGTAGTTGCACATATAGCACCTTTGTGTGACATCGTAACCACTTTTTTCACACAGTTTGGGGTCACTAATTGTCAACAGAGAGAGAAAGAGATACGCTGTTGCTATGATAATGCTGTTATTACCATTTGCCACTGTTTTCTGTTCTTTCCATTTAGGTTGTCCTCAACATCTGTGGGTACTTTACCTACAGGTTCACAACGTGGGAGGTAGGTTGCCCACCTCACCACTCCGTGTAGATAGTTAATTTTATATGGTCCTGAAGAATTGCCATTGATCTTTCAGACATTTAAAGGCAAGAAATATGTCGACCTCTTGAGAGTAGAGCGTAGTTATCTTGACACATTGTTCTCAGATAGTCGCCACTCCGTATTTTTAACCAGGTGGTTAACCTACCAGAATAAAATTACTCTTAGGACTACCCGACCTCTTTTAATCACTTTTTTCCACCACCGCACCACATCTACACCTGTTAGGCCCCTCACCCTCACTGCACCATACGGCAAGGAACAAAAGACCTCCGCCAAAGAGCCCCTCATTGGGTGCCCGTCGGGTATTGCAGCTCCGACCCGACGAGGAGCAGGCCCAAATGATGAAGCATGACACCTAGCTGGCTGGGTGTGTGAGGGTCCTAGTTCCGAAGGGAGGAATCCCCCTCCCTCCCTTCTCTGTAGGGCTACCTTGTCTGTACATGGCACCTACTTGTATCCCTCTCTCCGAGTCTCTTGACCCCCTCAGGAACTGCATACCCTCTTCCTTCATCATTGTCTTGGGCATGTATGCTGGACCTTGTTAAAGCCCGCTTGTCCCCTGTTGTTGATATATTATATTATGAGCCTCTGCTACAGTGTGTGATCAAAAGCTTTAAAAATTGGCATAAGTTACCAATTAGTAGAATAGGAAGGTGTAACATCATTAAAATGAATATACTACCACAATTCCTATATTTGTTTTGCACAGTACCTTTACGGGTTCTAAATTCCTTCTTTAAAAAACTTGATGGGGCTATGGGCAGTTTCATTTGGGTGTATAAGACAGCACATCGTGCAGTATGATACATTACATTTCCCTATAACCAGGGCGGGTTACAGCTCTGGGATTTCAAGTTGTATTATTGGGCTGCATTTTCTGGACACCTTCGCAATTTGCTGGCTGTGGGCAATCCAGATTTTTGCTATAGGTTTGCGCTTGGGTCAGATAGTAGACTGTTCTTATATATAGCTAATGATCCCAACTATTTTAAAATAGTTAGATTAAAGGCTATCAGGGATATAGTCTATATTTGGAGTGAAATCACATCTAAGTACTCTCCTCTCATTCATGAAAATCTCCCCTTGTAGAAAACCAGATGCCTCCAGAAGTATTTCATGACCCTATTGGTAAGATCTGGCCTAGCTATGGGGTTGAATGATTAGGACATTTATATAATATAAATGGGTTTTGTACGTTTGAAAGTTTGCAAAGCTCTTTTGATCTTCCTCATCAGCTCTTTTTTAGATATCTGCAAATTAGGGATCACTTCTTGGTGCGTCGGGGGATGAAAATAGTGGAGAGTTCAGATCTGCTGAGAGATCTTTATCAGGCAACCAAGAAGTCACTAATAAGCACTACATATCAGAACTTTTGCCAACAAAGAGTTAATGACAGTTCAAAGCTTGCGCAGAAATGGAACAATCTTTTATCAGGCAATATTACCTCTACCAAAGTAATAGCAGCATTAGAAACAATGGAGAGGTCAATACATTCCATAAGTTTAAAATTACAGCAATTTAGAACTGTTTGTATGTTATATAAAATGCTTGATATACTAGCAAGGTGGGCAGGTAATGAGGAGACGGGCAGAGAGGAGAAGAACAAATGCCCTAAATGTGGACTGATGGCTGTTAACTTGCTGCATATGTTTGCTACCTGCCCAGAATTGGAGATATTTTGGAAAGAGGTGAGCAAGTCTACTAGGATCTGTCTTAGTTTTGTCACGTGGCCAAGGGGACATGATCGTCTTCACTAAGTTAGCATGAGCTCTGCAGCCAGTGCGCGGCTTTGAGCACGTTACTACATGTTCATACCTTTCACATGAGAACTGTCTGCAGCGGGCATTCTCTGCAAGTTCCTAGTATTTGGTCTGAACATTGTGAGCAAGGTTGATAAACAATGCCCCTTGTTATTTTGTTCTGATCAGGCCCTAGCACCTAGACAAAACATACCAATGCAGCTGTTGTTTGGAACTCGTACTTTGGTATTATGGGGATACATGCATAGGTAGCACGCACTTGGAGAGGGACCTTTCCAAGGAGAAGAGCGATACAGCACCTATGATTTAGAACTACCATCTATAGTCTGAGGTATGGTGTCTGCTGACAAAGCCCAGAGATCTTCTAATATATAATAATACCGCTTCTTAGCAAGGGGAGGGAGGTTAGGCTCCATTGTCTTTTTATAATGACATCTCCCTTTATGATTTATGGACTAGCTGCTATGCTGACTGTATTTGTATTATGCATTTTCATTCTTGTTGTGGCACGTATACTGGATGTTAGGACACGTTAGTTAAAATAAATATTTTAAACTGTTTCGTGTCTCTGTCAGATCTCATTGTGGACAGCTGCAAGAGTGCGAGCAAAAGGGTGTGTCTTGCAACTGCGAGTCCTGAGAGATTCGGAGTGTTGTGTTCTGGGGTGTCTAATCACTTGTTTCTCTGTGAGTGAGTAGGAGAGCAAGTGAGACACTATAGCTAGTCGGTCCTGGGCTCATGGGTACTAAGATGGTAGGATGACTCAGTCCCTACGCACTAAGGTCCCATAATCCTACGCATAGTTCTGTTCTTGGGCAGAATCCCTGCAACAGTTTAGATTTGCAACTAAGAAACAAGGAGATCATGCTCGGGTATAGGGTTGCAGCAGATGTAGGGCTAAAATGCCTCCTGTCTGTTATTATTTTTACAGTTAGGCTGTGTATAGATAGGGTGTGGATTTCGCCACCGCCCCCAAGAGTAGCAGAGTGGTGGGCAACTCTGAGGGGAATTTACGAGAGGGAACTTGCTTTAGCTAGGACTAGGGGATTACGTTCTATTAAAACGTTTGAACGAATATGCAGTAGGTTTAATTGGGATTATTCAAATCATTTAAGTTGATCCATCTCCCCTCAAGTAGTAATAATAATACAGCTTGCGCTTCAATTATAGTTTGTTTTCATTTTATATCTACTCGCCTTGCTTACAGTATGTTGATTATTTATAACCCTGGGTATTTGATAGCGAAATGTCTGTAGGATAGTACAACTGTTTGTTTTAGGTATTTTATGTATTTTATTTATATGTATCTTGAATTTTCTTTCTGTCTGATGATCAATTTGACACAATAAATACTTTTTTTTAAAAAGAAATCTGTGTTTGACGTTGTAGGAACAGGTGTGATCCTGGTACATCCACGTTTCTTCCATCCTTCAAAGGTTGTTAAACGTAGTGCCATTGAATTGGGAAAGAAGCATTTGTTCTTCAGTGCCAAAATGCCCCTCATAGGGAATGTGGGCTTTACAAATAAAAATGTCAGTTTATGTTGTTAAGCCCTGGTTGTTAATACACTTACAGGAGAGACCTATTTGAAATTTTCTAGTCACATGTTTACATCAAAACAGTCTTAAAATGGCTTCTGCAGAGCACAGTACTTAACATGCAGATCTAACCTTCGAAAGAAAGGCTAATAGGCACAGCTCTGCACATAGTCCGCAGAGCTTAAGTTTGAACCTTTGCATCGCTAACTCAATCTTCCACCATTTAGATCTCAATAAAATGAGCACCTCTAGACTAAGTTGTGCATTTGACCTATTATTCAATACTAAATCAAGAGAGAGGATTGTGCACTATATAATTGACCAGCTCTGAACACCACACCTGCTACAAGATAAACTAATTGGATGAGGCTGCCACCACTTGGGTTTTGCTGTCTTGGGTTACCTAATTTCATTCGCTGGAGGTGCAGGGAAGGCTCTTGAAGTCCTCCTGCTTTAGCATGTGATGTGTTGCACGATGCCAACATCAGCATGCCCCCACACTGTGCCAGGGGAGTACAGCCACCCTCCTACTGTCCCTCCCTCGGTCTAGGGATTGGGCTGGTAAGGTGAGCACCCACAATGCAGGATGCACCCGCCATGTGACATGCCTCTGGAACACTGATACTCAAAGTACGGCCCAGGGGCCACTTGCAGCCCTCCTGACCTTCATATGCAGCCCCCTGCTAAACAACAGCCTAGTGCTTACGTTAGACAACACTAACATGACGAAAGATGTTAAACGAACAGGCAAGATTTTATTTACACAGTAACTGAAGTAAAAGAAAGTGAAGCAAATAAGGTGTCCTGCACCACTTTAGGAACATATACATTTTTAAAACAACTTGCAACAGACATGTAAAAATATAAAAGTCTCTTCAAAATTAAAAAAAAAAGGGTGCATTTCATTAACATACAGAAGAGTTTCAGCTTAGTACATCAGATAATATCAATATATTGGGAAGTATTTTTTTGAAGTGGTAGTTTTCAAAAATGAACGCAGAAACATTAATGCCTTCTCCCGCTCTGATTCAATGCCAATAGTGAACTAAGAGGTGAGTATCACGTGGATCCCTCTGGGTGGCCTGGGTTGTTATTATCCATGGACATCATTATAGTTTATTAAATCAAACACAATAGAAGATTTTTTACAGCGCATATCCTGAACTCATGGATTTAAAGCTCCTCTTATATGTGATCACGAGGAAAAAAGGAGGAGAAGTGAAATAAAACATTTGCCTAGGATCACACAATTTGGTTAAGTGGGGATGCCAAGATTGATCCCAGGTTTTCTGGTTTCACAGTGTGCATCCTATTTCATTGCAATTCAATAATCAAGTTACTTCGTGTTACACTTGACTTTCCCAAGGCAGTAATAGCAAGCACAGAAGGCTTACCCCAAGGTACAATAGAGGGATAGTGATTCAGATACACCATAACACAATATTGCCAAATCTATGACTTTTCTTGAGACTAGGAGCTTAATTTAGTGGGCAGTATGCAATGAAGAACTTCATGACTCACTGACCCCATGCTCTGGAATAAATAAGGAAGGTGCAAGTGGTCAGACAAAAGAGAGCATTTCCTGACCTCAGTGTTAGACATGTCAGTTAACTCTCCTCAGTGTGGATACCCCTCACCCTGCAAGAGGAATGCCACCACCCCTTTAGCTCCACAAAATATCAATTACCATCTCAAGCAGCGGACCTCAGCCTAGTGGCAGCTTTTAAATATTTTCCATTTACGACCAAAGAGTTGCCTGAAATGGAATCCTGGGAATCATCACACAGGGAGTGGCATGTATTTCCCCAAGAGTCCATAAGATTATTTTTTATTAGAAGATATGGTTGTGCGGCACAAGGAGGGGGGCAGGAGGAATGCTTCAAGGGCAGATCCCACCTTGGCCCTGCCCTGTTAGTGCCACTGAAACTACAACTATAAAGGAGGACAGTCCATTCAAACACAGTTTTGACGATGTTGCCCCCCCCACACACACACACAATTATGCCAAGGTGTTTGCACAAAACAGAAATTTCCATTCAGCGCATACATGTGGGTGGGCATGTACAAATGCCGATAAGACCAAGGAACTGCTGCAAGATGCAACCCACACATTGGATAGCACTGAAGGGCTTAAAAATAATCAGTGAGCACAACACATTTATTGTGGTACCAAGAAAAGCACATATGTATATAAGGAAAATAAAAAACATTCAAAATTATAACCAGTGCCTACTACCCTCAGCACTGAATGCCCACAAAAGATGCGGGTCACACCTTTTGCCTATTCTACTATGACATACGTGTGCACACAAACATTCCCACACATGCATGCATTATTGAAAAGCCAAAGGACACAACAGCAAAATAGTATCATCCGCTCATATCCTGGTTAATGGTGTACAACTACCTTGAATCACACCATAAGGATATGGCTTCAATACCTGTAGATTGCAACTGTAAGCTACCTTTCTATAAGCACACTGACACCTGATCTAGTAGGTGAAACGTGTGCAAGCAACTGCCATACAACTGCAAAAGACCAATAGGACACAGTACATTGTGAAAAAAGTGCCAAGTCAATAGATACAGGCTAGGAAGTGTTGTTATGAGAATACAATAACACACCCACATTCAAAAGAGCATCCCAAACTTGGACGAAGGCTGGTATGGGGCAGCCATTATGGTGGAAGCCGAATATGGAGCAAATCCTATAGTGATTATCAACTCACTCTCGTGCTGTGTAATGCCCACCTGCACCCACGCTCCAACCAAACCTTAAAAGTAATCATAAGTAGGACATGGATATCAGAGCTGATTCCCCTTTCACTTGACAAAGACACAAAACAGACCCCACCTAGGAAGCGCCCTTATGTCTGCACTATCACTCATAAGAGCAAAACAATGGATGGAGGCACTTTCACCAAAGAATAGAAATGCACCAGTGGTATGGAATGCCTGGTAGGGTCATCTTAAGGATTTTGGGGGTCCTAGGCCAAACGTATTTTGGGGGCCCCTGTTTGGAACAGTTTTGAATTTATTATCCAATTCCAGCTCTTTCATGCCCTGTTTGACCAAGTCACTGACAGTGCACAAGCACACTCATCCAAGTGTTTACATCTAATATTCAGGGATAGTGACATGTGTTTTAAATATTGTAACACAGCAGCAGCTCATTAATATTACTGCACATAATCTCTGGGACACCTTACCATTTCTCATATGTCAGGTCTTGTTTTGATCTAAAAGAAACAATTTTATGGATGGTGCATGAAACATAAACACAACATTTCTCTGCAAAATGTCTGCAATAGACTCTCATACATCTCCCACATTAAAAGTAAATTAAAGGAAAACGGTATTTAAAACAATCTGTTTAAAAATTATTCAAGATCATGAGGGCAAGATTCTCTGCAGAACAGAGCTGGCACTACGAAGGGGGCCCTTAAAGGCTGGGGCTCAGGGCCAGAGCCCACTTTGCCCATGCCTTAAACCGTCTCTGATGCCGGAGACAAAAGTGGAGAAAATCTGACGGCTGCAAAAGCATCAACTCTCCCCCAGGTGTGAGTGAGAATCCGATAGCTAACAAAAGCTAGAAATCTCCACCAACCAGAGCACGAGACCCATGACATTAAGACATCTCCGCACAGTGATCGCCATAGCCACCTGTAGTGTGCCCCATGTTCTAGGCGCGCTCTCCTTTTGAGGCCTACCCACGCTGCAGCAAAAGACGTGACACCAGACACTCTTTAGTGAGTACGCTTAATCAACCACAAGCGGTGGTTGCACCTTTATTTATCACCTTCGGACAAAGCCCGGCCCGAGGCTGCAAAGTGTGACAATGTATTATAGTGGCCGGATGGCTCACTACATCCCTCATAACCTTTAATAACAGAAACAACAACAACTACACTTAGGCACGATGTGCCAAAATGTAGGTTTCAGTAGGTTTTCCTTTTCTCAGCAAACAAAGTCTTCAAGCCTTTGGCTAGGCCGGGGATTTTCCCTTAGCTGATAGGGATATCCTCTCTGGGATATCAGATCTCTGCCTGACTGGGAGAGCTGTCTTCCGATATTTCATTTGGTCCCTTGTTCACCCCTTCTTCTCCCTGGCTGGGCACTACCTCTTCTTCATCCTTCAGATATGGTTCCATGGGACGTATCAGTTCACCCACGCCACTGCCATAGTATTGCGGCACTGTGATCTTCTTGAACCATGACACATTCCTTGATAGCAACCGCTCTCCTCTTTTGACAGTGATCATGGTGCCTTTCACTTCCACTACTTCCCACGGCTCCCTCTCAAACGGTGTTCTAAATTTCCACTCTGGGTGCCTGTCATTGACTATCACCCAGTCTCCTGGACGGATCTCTACCTCACAAGTCCTCCTCTTCTGGCTGGCCCTGTCATTGTTCCTTTTTCTCTTTGCCTGGCAGCCTCACCGTCTAGCACTCCAGGTGTCCACATATCACTCACTGGAATGAGGTCTCGCACAGGCCTCCTCATCATCAGCTCACAAGGCGAACACCCAGTGGTACTGTGTGGCGTTTGTCTATAGGCTCTCAGAAATTGATGAAGACACCCTTCCATTTCTACCCCTTGATCATCTCCAATCCTTAGTGCTTTATTCAGGGTTCGCATGAATCTTTCAACCTCCCCATTAGCTTGAGGCCACTGTGAGGTCACTGGCCAGTGTCTAATGTTTAGATGATGAAGGTAATCTCTAAATTCCTGGCCATGAAACGGCAAACCATTGTCCGTTCGGATTTCGTCTGGCAGCCCTAGCATGGCAAAGATCTTCTCCAACACTGGCTTGACACACTCAAAGGCCATTGATTGTACTATTTCCACAGCTGGAAACTTGAAGTGACTGTCAATCATGATGAGCATCAGGCTTCCATCTGGGAAACGCCTGAAATCCATGCTTATAGACGACCATTGTTGGGTGCTGGGAGTCTCAGTGATTATCGGTCTGACTGGTGGTTCTCCTCCAGTAATTAGACAGGAATGGCATCCTCTCACCAGGTCTTCAATCATCCGGTCCACACCAGAAACCACACCTTCTCCCGTAATCTTACTCTAGTTTTGGCCAGACCTTGATGATCCTGGTGGGCCAGCTCTGCTGTTCTCCTCTGTAGACTCTTGGGTATTACAATTTGTTGGCTTCCCAACACCAGTTCTTTCACACTTTTGCTGAGCTCATCCTTGTTCTAGCCTCTCTTTCCTCATCAGTCAACCTCCCCACTCCATCTAGGAAATTATTCCAGAGATGTTCCCTCAGCTCCTCTTTCACTGCACATAGACAGTCATCTTCCTTGGTGGCTTCCACTGTCTCAGCTAGAGACAGTGCTCTTGGACACGCTAACTCCGTGATCAGTTTCACGAACCCTTCAGTCCCTCTATCGACCTCTTGCTGACTGTTGGGGTCCACTACCATGGGGTGGCTTGACAGGTAGTCCGCCGAGTTATTGATTCCTGGACAGTAGACCACTTCAAAATCATATTGCTGGAGTTGTACTGCCCACCGTTCAATTCGTAGTGGCCCATTCCTTGCTGTTCCTCCGAACAGCGGCACCAGCGGCTTGTGATCAGTGATCACACGGAACTTGTGCCCACATAGGTATATGTTGACATGTTGGCAAGCCCACCTGATGGCTAGTGCTTCCCTTTCAATTTGTGCATATCGGTTCTTGCCTGCTGACAGCGCCTTGCTTGCATAAGCAATGGGTACAAATTCCTTTTGAAGGTCTTGCTGAAGGAGGACCATCCCTAGTCCTACGGGACTGGTGTCCACTATTAGCTCTGTGGGGCTCCCTGGGCTAAAGTACGCTATGGTGGCTCCCTGTAGTAGCGCCTCCTTCACCTCCTGAAAACCTTGTTATGCTGCACTTGACCACTGCCATTTGGCGTTATTTTTTGTGAGAGCCTCAGGGGCTCAGAAATGGTTGCAAAATGAGGAATAATTCTTCAGCAATAATTTGCCATCCCCAAGAAGCTGCGCATCTCTGTTGGGTTCTGGGGAATGGCAGCTGCCCTTAAGGCCTCAACTGTCCCTGGATCCACTTGTAGGCCCTCCTTGAAAAACTTGTATCCGAAGAATTCCACTTTGTTGGTGTAGAAGGCACACTTGTCTCTGTGTAAGAGTAGCCCTTGTACTACAAGTCTTTGCAGGGTTGCCCTTAAGCGCTTATGGTGTTCCTACAGCGTCTGGGAGAAAATCAGAACATCGTCGCTGATGTTTATCACTCCTATCAGTCCTGATAGGGCTTCTCTGATTGCATCCTGGAATTCCTCTGCTGCCGAGGATACTCCAAAACTAAGCCGCTTGAATCTTCTCAACCCTACATGTGTTGAAAATGTTGTTATGTAGCATCCAACAGCAACTGGTGGTATCCAGAGTTAAGGTCTACTTTAGAAAACCATTTAGCCCTGTTGATGTCAGTGACAATTTCATTGATGGTAGGTTTGATATGCCTCTCTCTGCGTATTGCGCATATCCACACACAGCCGTATCGCTCCTGGCTGCTTGAGTTTGGGAGCAATCACAATCGCGGGGACACCCACGGTGTGGCCCCTGATACCTTTTTGATCCTCCCGGCTCTTTCTAGCTTCTCCAATTCCACCTCCACACGGGGTCGCAGATGAAACGGTACTCTTCTGTGTCGTAGAGCCTCAGGCTTGACGGACTGGTCAATGTGTAATTTGACCGTGACGCCTTTCAGGCAACCGAGTCCTTCAAACAACTCGGGGAACTCCGACATGATTTCAGCAGCATGCGAATCGTGGACCTGTAATGCAAACATTACTAATCCCAGGTCCTCAGCCCTGTCACAGCCCAGTAATGTGTCTGAGCTGTCCTGGGTGACATGAAATTTGGTCTGAGATGTTATTTTTCAGTGCATCACTTTCACTTTGATGACTCCCTGTAACAGAATGGATGTGTCACCCCCCTAGGTGAATATGTATGCTCTGGTGGCCATCAATTTCAGACAGGGTTGTAGTTGGAGGTAGTGTTCTGCATCTAGGGCATTTACAGATGCCCCCGTGCCTATGAGCGCTGTTACTTGATTCCCTCCGATCTGTATTTGGCCATGGGTGGGGGCCGTTTCCTCTGATTTGTTCGTCTTGTAAAAGAGATGGTGAAGATCTCCTCTTCTTCCTCCTCCTCTTCCAAGAGGCGCATCTGTTGGCAAAATGCATCTCGGTGATCCGGCGTTTCCACACTTTCTGAAATCTGTTTGACCCAACCAAACCTTATGGTCTTTCCTCCTGTGTTGGCTGTCCGTGCAGCACTCTGACACACTTACACGAAATGTCCTAGTTTCCCGTACTTCAGACAGGGTTTTCCGCTGGCTGGGCCCCCCCGTGGCGGGTGATTCTCTATCCCACAGTTGCCACATGCTTACTCGCCGGGGCGTGTGCTGGTGTTACCTCTTCCTTTTCCGGTCCAATTTCTGACAGCCTCCACCCTATCCTCTTTGATAGTGGCTGGGCATGTCTGTTGTGACCAAGACGTTCTCCGTGCCAACGTAGATTCCATTTCTCCGGCTCGTCCATCAGCTAGCTCGTGTGATCTGCCCAGTATCAAAATGTCATCCAGCGTGATGCCAGGTTGTCGTAATATTAGTTTCTGCAGGTCCGACGACTTACAACCCTGGATCAGCTGTGCTCTGATTTCAAACTGTTTGTCAATTCCTATACAGGAGCTTGCCAATTTGCGTAATCTAGCAAAGAACATGTTGACGGTCTCCCCCTCTTGTTGCCTTGCTTGTCTTAATTTGAAATCTTCGTAATAAGGATTTAACTGGGAGTCGAAATGCCGGTTGAGGGCTCTAGTCACGCACATCACCTGTGTTGGGCAAGTCCTGAAAAAGCTCATACAGTTCATCTCCTCCCATGTGTAACATTGTTGACTTCCTAACAGTGCCATCAGTCTCACGGGCGGCGAGGAAGTAATTTTCAAGCCGTTCACTCCACTTCCGCTAGATCTGCCAATTGACTGAATGGGGGTAGTGCTGCCAGTGTAGAATGTGAGCAGTGTTCTGTTGCCCCCTCCACCTCCTCGGGGGCTTGCACGGACATGGTGTCTCCCTCCACCGTGAACCCACTCAGCAACTGTAGCCTGCTCTGCCTGATAAGTGATTGCCCTTTCGCCTGCTCAGTCTTTTTTTAGCACATACCCCCTCGCACTCTCCTGCAATTAAGCAGAAAAATCAGTCCAGCCTTATCTTTGTTGATACCCTGGTCAAGAGTTCACATGAGAAAGAAATGCCCCTCGAGATGTGGCCAGAGTGAGAGTTCTGCCATTAGAGCACCTCTTAGTATAGCCCCTTTTGTGACTCGTTTCTTTTGTATTCCGACTGCTTTATTACGGTTTTTTGGGGGGAGATTTTCCCTCTTCCAATGATGAAGAGCCCTGCGGTGCCTCTTTCCACCTCTGGGGGGAGCCTCACCTGCTGCTACAGGTCCCCTTGTAGCGGTGATTCTCACTTGCCCTGGACCTGCTTCACCCCTGCACACAGGCCTCGCACTGCCTCTCCCGTCACTGACATGCAGCCACACCCACGCGGTGTGGGCAGGAATCAGATCTCTGCTCTGTTGCAGGCTCCTCTGCCGGCCGGCGCACCCGCAGTTAGCTAAGTCGTCTCAGCACCGGCCACCTGCCAGATGCAGCCCAAGGGTGCCGACGCGGCCGATTGCTGTTCCGCGTAGAGCGCTGGCTCCTCACCGTCTCGTGTGCAACTCCAAGTATGTCGCCTTCCGGTGACACAATGTCAGCCTCTCGCCGGCCAAAGTGCCACTCCCTGGATCGAACTCACGACCAGCAGCAGTGAGTGTGCAATTCTTCCTGGGCAACGTTTTTATTTTCAATACTGCTGGGCGGCACACACAGCAGGCTCGCCCCCCTCGTCGCCAATGTAGTGTGCCCCTTGTTCTAGGCGCGCTCACCTTTTGGGGCCTGAACACACTGCAGCAAAACACATGAAACCAGACACTTTTTAATGGGTACGTGCAATCAACCAGGATCAGTGGTTGCACCTTTATTTATCACCTCCGGACTGAGCCTGGCCCCGAGGCTGCAAAGTGTGACAATGTATTATAGTGGCCGGAGGGCTCACTACACCACCATCCCATAGGGAAGCAACCGAAGGGCAAAACTAGTAAAGAAGCTGATACCAGAGACGCAAGCTTCAGAAACAGGGAATAACAAGTGACAGCACCCATAAGCATGCAACAGCTGGACCGGTAGGACTATGAAAAATGGCAAACTTCGCCAAAAAGAAATTGCAGTGTAAAGCTGCTCTTCCATTCTGGCAGTGTTGCACCTGTGAGGTGGAGGACTGCTGAGGCTGCACATCGTGGCTTCGTGAAGTGCCTAGGACTTAGAGGTTGCCTCGACAGTCATGGCCCACCTGTGGCTTCTGGCGGTGCCCTTCCATGTTTCTCTGCTGTGGCATGTCTGCTTTGATGGCCTTCCTCTGATCTGGTGCAGTGTTGCACCACTACAATGGCGCCACTTGCCTCAGTGAAACAATCAGGCAGCAATTTCTGTCTGCGATGGTGTTGGTACACAGGAGCCTGCAGGGCAAGGCTGGGAGCTGTATCAGGGCTTTGTATGAGAACACACAGTAGCTAACATCTTCAACAATTACTCTCCTGGGAAATTCTGCATCAAGAATTATTCCAGACAAAATACTCATTCCAACATGGCGACCTTCTGAAATCCATGGTTTTTCATTGAAACCCTCCATACACCTGCAGTAAATGACAGATTGGGAAACAGTGGCAGCTGGTGACTTTAGAAAGTGATGGGCTGTTTAAAAGTTATATATGCTCATAACAGTAAACGATTTTGCTTCATATAAATATATATATAAATAGAATGTGGCCGATCACCTCTGCAATATAAATTTGATTATGAAACTTTTTGCGAGTACTGTCATAAATAAACGTAATCTTGCCTTGACAATCTTCTTATATTATACGTGGGAAACATCCTTTACCACGAAACCATTACAACGCAGTATGGTTACATCCTGGTTTTCACAACACAAGTCGTTACATCGACTTGCACTGGAGGGCGCTCTAGACTAAGGAATAGTGTGAATTACTATTCCAACACCTTCCCTACTGTACATAGACTGGAGTTGGAATAGTAATTCACACTATTCCTAAGTCCAGCGCCCTCCAGCGCAAGTCGATTTAACGACTTGCGTTGTCAAGACCGCGATGTAACATACCGCGTTGTGATGGTACGCGTTGTATCATCATACATTCTTATACGTAGGATTCAGCAGCACACGTGCAGATGAAAATAGTCACACAATGCTAAATCCTCACGCCTCACACGCTTCCTGGCTGTAAAGATGTGCATGCTGGGCAAAATCAACCCAGCCAATCTAAGCACTGCCCTAATGCTTGTGAGAAATTGGGTTGTTGGTTGAGGGGGGTGAAACCCTACTCAAGCAACAGCCGCATTCCCTGTCAGGGTTAACCACAAAAAGTCAATAAATTATCCTGTGCTTAACCCTCTGGCAGACTGGCACAAAAGCTTAAGTTAGTGGCAATGTGTAAAGTATTTATGCAGCACTTAAACAATAATAGAGTGAAAACACAACACAAGAAAACTCCCTCACTAATGTAGAAAAACAGAGTCAATTTTAATAAATTATTTGACACCAAATCAACAAATATCCAATTAGTATAACATGAGTTATGAATTTTTTTAAAGTCTAAAGTGAAAAATAGCACCTAAATTAGTAAAGCGCCAACTGCAGACAACTAGTCGCATGAGACCAGTTTCAGATACGCGGAGTGGATTGGGCCCAGTCTATGCTTACCTTCGGACTTAGAAGAAATTCTGAAAAAAAGGTCTGAGAAGGTAAAGTTCAGCATGGCAAGGCAGCCGGCGGTGTCCGAGGAAGAGGTGCCATTGTCGGGGAGCTGCTGGACGAAGTTTTGGGGAAGATTTTCTACTTTCGGACTTAGTCGCGGTTATGGATGTCGAAAATCTACAGCAAGACAAAGCTGCAGGCTGTAGCCGACAAGGGCTTCACGAGGCCGGATGCCCCGTATGCGAGCAGCCGCTAAACAGGATTTGTTGCTCGGGAGAAGAACGGAATGGGAACTGCAACGAAGGCCGGCCAGCAATGCACCTTGAGCAGATCTGCAAACACGTAGGTCCTGGTCTCCTCTCGGTTCTCAGGGCACATTTTAGTCCACCCTCCTAGAATTGATGCATCATTCCAAGTGTTATCCTATGTGGACGACACTCAAATAATTGTCTCCATATCGGACAATCTGCCGCAGGTAGCAGATAAATTTAAACAGTATATGAACAGCATCAGCCTTTGGATGAAGGACAACTGTTTAAATAGAATGCTGGAAAAAACGGGATCCTGGTATTCAGGGCTCAGCACGCAGTGTGGTCTGAGTTATGGTGGCAGGAGAGCTGTGGTCCTCTAGCCACCCTCGTTGAAGCAATAAAAAACTTGGGAGTCATTTTTGACAATTCACTTAATTTTGACTCACAGGTCAGTCGGACCACCAGCACTTGTTTCTTTATCATCAGGACCTTGAAGAATTTTTTTTCCTTCATCCTACCTGAACTTCGAGTTGAAGTGGTCTTCGCCTTGATAATATCTTGCTAAGACTACTTCAGTGCTTTATATCTGAATACCAACAAGCCCTCTCTGAATAGGCTTCATATTACTCAGAATGCGGCAGCCAGCCTTGTTTTAGATGTCTTTCATTGAGGGATATTTGAGAAATGGGGCGAGGTAACGCCCCAATGCCGGACAAACAAAACAAAACATAACAAAAGTGCCACCATTAATCCAATTTCTCAAAATTTTATTCCATTTTCATCCACTTCTTTTATATTCATTGCTTGTACTCCAGTCACATGAGAGGCACTTATTCACTGTATCCTAAATGCTGTCAAATTGCCCATCCAGGCTTTATTCTGAAGCACGGAGTGTGCATAAGTAATCCTCAAAGGTTAATCTGCTAATACCGTTTTAATATGTTTAGGCAGATCAAAATTACAGTCTAACAGGAATGTTTTGAATTTGTAGATAACCCCTGATGAAGGGCCAGGAACGGCCCGAAATGCATTGGGTAACACAGATTAACCTTTGAGGATTACTTATGCACACTCCGTGCTTCAGAATAAAGCCTGGATGGGCAATTTGACAGCATTTAGGATACAGTGAATAAGTGCCTCTCATGTGACTGGAGTACAAGCAATGAATATAAAAGAAGTGGATGAAAATGGAATAACATTTTGAGAAATTGGATTAATGGTGGCACTTTTGTTATGGATGAAGCAACGATGTGTGTCAGGCATTGGGGCGTTACCTCGCCCCATTTCTCAAATGTTCCATAAGCACGTGTTTGGGAGGATCACATTAAAAACCGGGCTAGCACGCAAACAGATCAAATGTTGAAAATACTAAAGGATGAAAACTGGAAGAAACCGGTGTGCACTCCGTCACCCCCTCTTTTGAAGTATTTCATTGAGGGATGGCATTTGCTTCCTCCATTGGCTGCCAGTCTGAAAGCAAGTAGTATATAAAGCCCTTTGCATGGTCTTCCTGGCTCTCTATCATCATGGACCTGCGCTTTTTAGAACATCCATCAAGTGGTATACTCCTGATAGATTGGCCAGGTCATCCTTTCACAGAAAGGTGATTGTCCCCAGATTTTGCAAAATCCGATGGTGTAGCCGCTCCTTTTTGGTTGCAGTCGCTAAATTGTGGAATACTTTGTCTGCGCACATCGAGGCCCTGGAGTCTTTCTCCATGTTCTGCAAGCATCTTAAAACCTGGATCTTCTCTCTCCCATGAGTGTTGTTCTTGGTTTTAGTCGGTTGTTCCCCGGTATGTACTAGTGCTTATGACACCCTCGGGTTTAGTGCCCTTCATAAATTCCATTCCAATTCCATCATTCCACCAAACTTTAAATTACCTTCTCAGACTTTCCATCCATCAGACATGACATACATCTCAAGCCTCCAAAACCATCTTGTGTGACAATGCAAACATATAAATGATAATAAATATGGTCTGATTCAAAAAGGTAAACATGCACGTTGTTTTCTATTTTTTTGGTATTCACAAACTCATGATATGACTGCGGAGATTCCACAATCAGAGCGGAGAATTCTGCATATAAAAAGATAGGCCTATCCTTTTAGTATTACTGTTAGTAAAATTAAACTTTTGTTTTGTGAATATCAAAAAAAGTAAACTTTCACAAAATTATGTTTACCTTTGTGTATCAGGTCCTTAAAGATTATCTAATGCAGAATCCAAAAATAAAAAGATACCATTGACAATGAGGGTAGGCTCATTTACATGTTTATCATCACATAACCAAAATACTGGACAAAGTACGTCGTACCGATATTAAAGGGCAAAAAGAGCCCAATGCATCCAACAAATGGTGCAAACAGAACTTGCTAATCTGAAAAAATATATATTAGCTGGGATACACCGTAGTGCCCATGCTGCATCGAACTCTTGTCCAAACTAGTGTAGGGAAATTCAGAAGTGGGTGATGCATCACAGAATTCATGAATTTTTCAGGGAATTCCTCAGCAAATTATTTGAAGGGGTACTTAAGGTTTGGCTCATCATCCATTTAAAGACTCATTAGGCAACCAGGTGAGCACTTTCTGAGGCAGGTTGCTGTTAGGTGCATTGAGCCGTGTTACTTTCTGAAAATATTTTTGTATTTTGCTCCAGTATGTCTTTGGTACAGCGTAGAAAAGTCTGAATTTGATATTTGGTTCTAAATCCAAAATCTGATTTCACATGGTCACATTTATGTAACTTAAGACAAAATCTTAAGACAATGTCTTTGGTACAGCGTAGAAAAGTCTGAATTTGATATTTGGTTCTAAATCCAAAATCTGATTTCACATGGTCACATTTATGTAACTTAAGACAAAATCTGGCCATTTGGTTTTGAAGTCATCAGAGACTGTCATTAAATTTCATTAAATGATGTTTCAATAGTGTAAACAAGCTATTATCAGAGATCTTGTCTGATTCACCACAGATTTTGCTTCAAGGGGTGGGAGAATTTTTCGTGAATGGGGGAGCTGATGGCTGATGCCTTTGAGCAACGAACTGATTTGGGGAACAAAGGAGAGCTCAGAATTGACGAGGACCCCCAGGTTCATTGTTCTTAGTGTATGGGATGAAGGCGTTTCTAGGTCTGAAGGCTAAGCTAGGAATAGTGAGGCAGATCAAGGAGGAGATTCCAGGTTTCAGAAAGACCCACAACTCTCCAGCACAATGTGCAGACTTGAGGTGATGTCTCCTCACCTGTGGGAGACTGGCTATCAATGATATCAACCCTGGTTTACAGCAGTTCTCTGAGTACTCTGCATACCACCCCCGTCCTTGGTCAGTGAAAAAGCCTGGAGCTGGAACAAAGTGTGGAGCGGTCCCACTTTTATGCACGATTTCCAGACATGGGATGTGGATCCACTGTTTAAGGGCCAGGAACTGATTTGGTGCAGTTCCCTTTCACATTTCATTTTCTGGCTGCAGTGCAGGTACAGTCTGTGTAAGGTGATGGCTCTCCTGGCAGGTAGTGATGAGGTTAGCTCTAAGTATGAGTGTCCATGAGCTCAATAAGGTTGCAGTTCTGCCCCTGTCTGTCATCCACCTTCCAGGAGAGGCAACTCAAGGGTAAAAGAAAAGAACCAGTCCCTGCCCACACATGGTTCTCCCTTTAAAATGTGAAACTACTGACTTATTCCCATTCATCCAACACCATCCAAATGGGGGTGTTCAGAATGGACTACTCAGTGATACCCTGCTAAAAAGGTTACCATAAAATGTCTAAAGACAGCCCTGTTGCCATCCCTCCATGCATAATTGCCTAGGGCAACACCCTACAGCTCAGGCATGCAGGCAATACACTTCCATTGCCTGGATAGGCTGTATCACACCCTTCATCTTGTGCCATTCCAAAACAGATGTGTTTTAGCATTCACACACTCGCAAACAACATAGAGTTTTTCTAACATCTACACTCAAGCGATATATATGCAGAGATGTCAATGCAGGGTCTGGGCACGAAATGTGAGTGGAACTTTACATGAGCGGGCCTATAGGCATCAAGTTTTCACATTGAAAAGGTATAAAGGTTCGTCCAATGCTATGGATTCAAAAATGGCACGGTGCCACTACTGCTCACAGTGCATGTCACAATGACACAGACTGCAGTCTCAGGTCCACTAGAGAGGATGCTTTGGCACCCCTCCTGACCCCAGAGCTATGCACTGGGTCTCATAGTCAATTTCAGGCCTCGGTCTCAGCACTCATATGGATTCCATGTATGCTGTGGCCAAAAGAAAATCAGAATACCAGTTTAACATGCAGTCAGGTTACTGAGGACAGTGTGCATCAGATTACCATGCAGGAGACATTCCATCCCAATAGATCCTAAACATAATTTGCATCTAGCTGGAAGAAGGTCATTAAGGAAGTTGATTGAGCTGTCTCTGAATCACATTTTAACTAGCCCAACTTCATGGCTGTTTATTTTAGATACTCAGTCACAGGTGCCCAAGCATGCTTTTCAGTCAAATTTGTGTTGATGAAGCTAATTTTTATGTAGGACATATAACCACTGGAATATTTTGCTCACCTAGTTTGTAGAGAGTTTTTTGTGGCTGTGTTAGTACTATTTGTGAGGTGTAAGAGCTGCTTAGGTGGATAGGCTCAGCAGCCAGATCTTGTTGCGTGTAGATGTATGCCATGCACAGCTTGAGTTGGCCACCTGTGGAGGATTGATCTTTGAGCCAGGCTGCAGTACACAACTGAAGGTCATGCAGAGTGTTGGTTGGTCACTCAGAGAAGGTTGGGAAAAGTGGGTTGTGCACAGGGTCTGGTCTTGCGGGTAACCCCTGCTGCACTCACCCAAAAGTCAAGTTACAGTACCTTTGGATGCTGTCATCAATGATGATTTCAATGATGTCCTCAATAATGTCATTTGAGATGGCATCAAAATCTTTCTTTATTGCCTACTGTGTGGCTCCTGCTCAAACCCATTGAAATTCTACACGTCTGCCCCAGACTCAGAAAACCCAAGGGAACTCATATGTGGTCAAGCTTTGGCAGTGATACGATGCATGAGGTTAGCTCTAAGTATGAGTGTCCATGAGCTCAATAAGGTTGCAGTTCTGCCCCTGTCTGTCATCCACCTTCCAGGAGAGGCAACTCAAGGGTAAAAGAAAAGAACCAGTCCCTGCCCACACATGGTTCTCCCTTTAAAATGTGAAACTACTGACTTATTCCCATTCATCCAACACCATCCAAATGAGGAGAGCGACCCTTGACCTTGCCAGGTAGGTCGCTCCCCCACCACACAGCTCCGCCTGTGTTGTCTGCCCGCTGCTTCTGCAGGTAAGATCGCCCTCCGCTTGTGGCCCCGGTGCCCGTTTTTTTTTTCTGCCTGTCTCCCCTTTTCCTTTCTGTGCCCCTCGCTGCCCCATTGTCGTTGTGCCCGTGATTCTGTCTGCTTTCTCCCCTGTTTTCCTTTTTGTGCCCCTCGCTGCCCCATTGTCGCTGTGCCCGTGATTTTGTCTGCTCTCTCCCCTTTTCCTTTCTGTGCCCCTCGCTGCCCCATTGTCGTTGTGCCCGTGATTCTGTCTGCTTTCTCCCCTGTTTTCCTTTTTGTGCCCCTCGCTGCCCCATTGTCGCTGTGCCCGTGATTTTGTCTGCTCTCTCCCCTTTTCCTTTCTGTGCCCCTCGCTGCCCCATTGTCGTTGTGCCCGTGATTCTGTCTGCTTTCTCCCCTGTTTTCCTTTTTGTGCCCCTCGCTGCCCCATTGTCGCTGTGCCCGTGATTTTGTCTGCTCTCTCCCCTTTTCCTTTCTGTGCCCCTCGCTGCCCCATTGTCGTTGTGCCCGTGATTCTGTCTGCTTTCTCCCCTGTTTTCCTTTTTGTGCCCCTCGCTGCCCCATTGTCGCTGTGCCCGTGATTTTTTCTGCTTTCTCCCCTGTTTTCCTTTTTGTGCCCCTCGCTGCCCCATTGTCGTTGTGCCCGTGATTTCGTCTGCTTTCTCCCCTGTTTTCCTTTTTGTGCCCCTCGCTGCCCCATTGTCGCTGTGCCCGTGATTTTGTCTGCTCTCTCCCCTTTTCCTTTCTGTGCCCCTCGCTGCCCCATTGTCGCTGTGCCCGTGATTTTGTCTGCTTTCTCCCCTGTTTTCCTTTTTGTGCCCCTCGCTGCCCCATTGTCGCTGTGCCCGTGATTTTGTCTGCTCTCTCCCCTGTTTTCCTTTCTGTGCCCCCGCTGCCTCTCGCCATTCCCGCCGCTGCGTCCCTGCGGCCCCGCCCCCTGACCGCCCATTCGCTGCCCCTGCCTCCCGCCTCCCAGCTGCTCCTCCCTCCCACCTCCCCATAAATGGCGGCCGCTGCGCGGTGAGGAGAGCGACCCTTGACCTTGCCAGGTAGGTCGCTCCCCCACCACACAGCTCCGCCTGTGTTGTCTGCCCGCTGCTTCTGCAGGTAAGATCGCCCTCCGCTTGTGGCCCCGGTGCCCGTTTTTTTTTTTTTTTTCTGCCTGTCTCCCCTTTTCCTTTCTGTGCCCCTCGCTGCCCCATTGTCGTTGTGCCCGTGATTCTGTCTGCTTTCTCCCCTGTTTTCCTTTTTGTGCCCCTCGCTGCCCCATTGTCGCTGTGCCCGTGATTTTGTCTGCTCTCTCCCCTTTTCCTTTCTGTGCCCCTCGCTGCCCCATTGTCGTTGTGCCCGTGATTCTGTCTGCTTTCTCCCCTGTTTTCCTTTTTGTGCCCCTCGCTGCCCCATTGTCGCTGTGCCCGTGATTTTGTCTGCTCTCTCCCCTGTTTTCCTTTTTGTGCCCCTCGCTGCCCCATTGTCGCTGTGCCCGTGATTTTATCTGCTTTCTCCCCTGTTTTCCTTTTTGTGCCCCTCGCTGCCCCATTGTCGCTGTGCCCGTGATTTTGTCTGCTCTCTCCCCTTTTCCTTTCTGTGCCCCTCGCTGCCCCATTGTCGTTGTGCCCGTGATTTTGTCTGCTTTCTCCCCTGTTTTCCTTTTTGTGCCCCTCGCTGCCCCATTGTCGCTGTGCCCGTGATTTTGTCTGCTCTCTCCCCTTTTCCTTTCTGTGCCCCTCGCTGCCCCATTGTCGCTGTGCCCGTGATTTTGTCTGCTCTCTCCCCTGTTTTCCTTTCTGTGCCCCCGCTGCCTCTCGCCATTCCCGCCGCTGCGTCCCTGCGGCCCCGCCCCCTGACCGCCCATTCGCTGCCCCTGCCTCCCGCCTCCCAGCTGCTCCTCCCTCCCACCTCCCCATAAATGGCGGCCGCTGTGCGGCCGCGCCGCTGGCGCGCCGAAGGCGCGCCTAAGGCAAGCCCGTCTGCGCCCGTCCGCGACTGGACCGCGCCCAGCGCCAGAACCCCTGGATCCCACCGATGCATCACCACTCGACGGACCTACGACGCCGCCACACTCACCGCACTCAATGCCGGCCGGAACCCTGCCTGCTACCGAGCCTCACCGAGACGCACCCACGGACCCTTCACCTGCCAAACCTGCCGATTCACCTGCCCCCGGACGTGCACCACCTCCGCCAAGTCGAGCACCAGCAGCAACCACCTGAAATGCATCCTGCTGAACACCCGCTCCGTCCACAGGCACGCCGTGGAACTCTGGGACCTGCTCGACGCAACAGCACCGGACATCGCCTTCCTCACCGAAACCTGGATGAACGCCTCCTCAGCGCCCGACATCGCCATAGCCATCCCGGACGGATACAAGATCACCCGGAAGGACCGCGTCAACCAGACGGGAGGAGGCATCGCCATCGTACACAAGAACACCATCCGCATCTCGACTAACTCCGACGAGACCTTCACCGCCGCCGAACACCTACACTTCCAGATACACACTGACCCCAAGACCACCCTCCGAGGCACCCTCATCTACAGACCCCCGGGACCACGCACACTATTCAGCGAAGACATCGCAGACTTCATCAGCCCGCACGCCATGCCCTCCGCCGACTACATCCTCCTAGGGGACCTCAACTTCCACCTGGAGAACAACAACGACAGAAACACCACCGCCCTGCTGGACAACCTCGCCAACCTCGGACTCAAGCAACTGGTGAACACGCCCACCCACTACGCCGGCCACACGCTTGACCCCGTCTTCTCGTCCAGCAAGCACATCTCCTTCAGCCACGCCACCGGACTCCACTGGACCGACCACAGCTGCGTCCACTTCAGCTTCAGAAAGACTACGACCCACCACCACCCGCAACAGGCTCCCCGCCGGAGCTGGAGCAAGATCACCGCCGAGCAGCTCACCGCCTCCCTCAGCCAGAACACACCCACCAACACAACGGACCCAAACGAAGCAGCCAGCAACCTCGCCAAGTGGCTGACCGCCTGCGCCGACGACCTCGCACCACTAAAAAACCCTCCCAGCAGACCCGGAAGCAAGAAAACCCCTTGGTTCTACCAACGAACTCAAGGAATCCAAGAAGAACTGCCGCACTCTCGAGAAAACCTGGCGACTCGACCAGACCACAGACAACAGGACCGCCCTCAAGCACGCCACCCGCAAACACCACCAGCTGATCCGTGCCACCAAGAAGTCGGCACTCAAAGAACGACTGGACAACAACGCCCATGACAGCAAGGAACTTTTCAGCATCGTCAAAGAGTTCTCCAACCCCAGCGCCGGAAACAACGACATCACCCCCTCGCAAGACCTCTGCAACTCACTCTCCGCGTTCTTCCACCGCAAGATCACCGACATACATAACAGCTTCGACGCACAAACAACGCACCCTACCGCCGAACCAACGCCCGCCACCACCACCCTCTGCAACTGGACCCCGATCAGCACCGAAGACACCACCCGCACGATGAACTCCATCCACTCCGGATCACCAACCGACCCCTGCCCACACCACGTCTTCAACAAAGCCGACGCCACCATCGCACCCCATCTCCGGGACATCGCCAACTCCTCCTTCCACACCGCCACCTTCCTGGAGAGCTGGAAGCACGCCGAGCTTACCGCCCTCCTGAAGAAACCAACGGCGGACCCCACCGACCTTAAGAACTACCGTCCCATCTCGCTCCTTCCGTTTCCGGCCAAAGTCATCGAGAAGACCGTCAACAGACAGCTTGCCGCCTTCCTCGAGACGAATGGATCCCTCGACCCCTCGCAGTCCGGGTTTCGGGCCAACCACAGCACCGAGACCGCCCTTATCGCAGCCACCGACGACATCAGAACCCTAACCGACAACGGGGAAACAGCTGCCCTCATCCTCTTGGACCTCTCCGCGGCGTTCGACACCGTCTGCCACCGCACCCTAGTGAAGCGCCTCAGCAACATCGGAATCCGAGAGAAAGCACTGGAATGGATCATCTCGTTCCTCGCCGGAAGAACCCAGAGAGTCCGCCTCCCCCCGTTCAGATCCGAAGCCACCGAAGTCATCTGCGGCGTTCCACAGGGATCCTCACTCAGCCCAACCCTCTTCAACGTCTACATGAGCCCCCTCGCAGCCATCGCACGCCGACACAACCTCAACATCATCTCCTACGCCGACGACACCCAACTGATCCTCTCCCTCACCAACGACCCCACCACCGCCAGAGCCAACCTACACGACGGGATGAGAGACGTCGCCGACTGGATGAGGAACAGCCGCCTTAAACTGAACTCAGACAAGACGGAAGTCCTCATCCTGGGCTCATCACCCTCCGCCTGGGACGACTCCTGGTGGCCCCCGGCCCTGGGCACCGCGCCCAAGCCAACGGACCACGCACGCAACCTGGGCTTCATCCTGGACTCCTCCCTGTCGATGACCAGACAAGTCAACGCCGTCTCATCTTCATGCTTCAACACCCTGCGCATGCTCCGCAAGATCTTCAGATGGATCCCCACTGAAACCAGGAAGACCGTCACCCAGGCACTCGTCACCAGCCGACTGGACTATGGGAACACCCTCTACGCCGGAACCACAGCCAAACTTCAAAAAAGACTCCAGCGCATCCAGAACGCCTCCGCACGATTCATCCTGGACATCCCCCGACACAGCCACATCACCGGACACCTGAAAGACCTGCACTGGCTCCCCGTCAGCAAGAGAATAACGTTCAGACTCCTCACCCACGCACACAAGGCCCTCCACGACCTGGGCCCAAAGTACCTCAACGACCGCATGACCTTCTACACGCCCACACGCCAGCTACGATCAACCAGCCACGCCCTCGCCACCGTACCACGCATCCGCAGAACCACCGCCGGAGGAAGATCCTTCTCCTACCTGGCAGCCAAGACCTGGAACTCCCTCCCCACTCACCTTCGGCGAACCCAGGACCATCTCTCCTTCAGGAAGCAGCTCAAGACCTGGCTGTTCGAGCAGTAACTTACCCCCTCCCCCAGCGCCTTGAGACCCTCCCGGGTGAGTAGCGCGCTCTATAAATGCCGTGATTGATTGATTGATTGATGCTGTGCAAGGGCAACTGCAGGGATTACTGTGGACAAATGTCTTATTTAGTGTGCACTCCGGGCCAGTCAGTAAGCGAGAGAGGGAGGTCTGCCACACGGCGAGAGAAGTCTTAAGATGCAGAGATGCTGGTAGTACATGGTTTTGGTAGTTTTCCATAGAGGCCAGAATGATACCTGTAAAGAAAAGATAGGTACCCTAAACAAGCATTTTGCTTTCAGTTGTTTTCCTAGTTTCCCATAATCACTGTACCCAGTTTATCGCCTGTGGGCATCTCAGATCCACAGAAAACTGATACATTTCTGGTTTCGCCACACTCAGAAGATCCAGGCAAGCACAGATGTGGGTTAACCTTTGGCAGATATATGTTGCTGCATTATGGCGACTGGAGCAAATTACCACTTATAAAAAAGAATTGCTAAAAATCTAACAAACGTTATATCAGCACATTCTACTGGCCAACCAATCCGTGTGAGGGAGACCTGGCACCCAGTGATAGAAACCTTAGGATATCTTAATGCTGAAAACTATATTTGTGGTTGGTTTATAAAAAGCCCAGTGCATGATACCTTGTATCCAAAAGACAAGTTCCCTAAACCAACAATTCTCTTTCAGTTGCTTTCAAAATGTAACAAATGCACCATAATGGGAACAAGACTTCTCCGGAATTGAAGGTACATTTATTTAGCTTCTAATTCATGTCTTCCAGCTGTCCTCACCCAGCAACAACTGTCATGTTTAGAATGTTCTCTTCCTTCACCTTCTATTCCATCCTCCAAACCTTATTAGCATATAATTTCAAATACAACCTGTCCCCTTTTCTTATAATGAGCACAATAGTTAACATGGGTGAACAAAATAACATACAATCAACATTCAACTACACATTTATATTATATATTACAAGCTAACAACATCATTTGCTTAGCTTCTAACTCCTGCACTTCCGCATGATGACATTTTATTAACTTCCTAGCATTCCAAATATCACCACCACCACACAAGTCCACAGTATTCCCCTTCACCTTGCACATCTTACATGGAGGAGACCAACCAGTGTCCCCTTTCTTGCTCACTCTTCCTTTCTTAAATGAACCCAACCATTTTCCTTAAATGAGCACTTTTTGCAACCTGATATCCTCTCATGTCTTTCTTGATAACATCTGTGATATTTATCCACCTCCTCTCTCACTTTCTTTAACTCACAACTAACCACATTGTCATCACGCAAACCTCCTGGATACATTCTGGAATGTGGTTCTCGCCACTTCAGCAAATAAAAAGGTATTTCTCCAGTAGCAGAATGTCATGTAGTTATATAATTCCATAACATCCTTTGAATTTCTTTTCTCCAATGGAAATCACTACACATAATCAACTGTACACCTTCTGACAAGACCCAATTGAACCTTTGCAAAAGACAATTTTCTCTTGGATGATATAAGGCTATGTGATGATGACTGATTTCATTATTTTTTTAAATCCCTCCATTTACCCAGACACACATTTTGGGCCAATATATGTTATTATTTCTTTGGTCCACCCTCCTCGCACAAGCACATTTCCCAATAACTCCATTACAGTATCAGTATTCACATAATTCACAAAGTTCACTTCTGGTCATTTGGAAAAATAATCCATCAGTACTAAAGCATACGTTCATAAACACCCCTTCACCAAAATAGGCCCACAAATATCCAAACCCAATTTCGGCCATGGTCCACTTGGAAATTCCATTGAGGTGATAGGTGTTTCCTGGGATTTAAGAGACTTGTCACTCCTAGTACAAGGTAAAACGTT
This sequence comes from Calotriton arnoldi, assembly GCA_963921515.1. Taxonomy (NCBI): domain Eukaryota; kingdom Metazoa; phylum Chordata; class Amphibia; order Caudata; family Salamandridae; genus Calotriton; species Calotriton arnoldi. The sequence goes on along the minus strand of CAWUFW010005212.1, from coordinate 623,045 downwards.
CCTATATGTCCTTCAATCATCTTATCCATACCAGGCCACCAAAAGTGATTCTTAGTTTTCCTCTTCATCCCAGTCATACCACCATGACCTTCATGTATCAAATCTATCAGTTGTTCTCTCAACGCTTTATGAACAACCAATTTGTCACCTCAATACAACTTGTTACCATTCCATGTTAACGCATCCCAAATACATTTGTAACCATCCAACAAAAAGCCTTATCTCTTGGCCATCCATCAATCAAACACTTCTTGATCTCCAACATCTCCATATCCAATTCAACCTCAGATATCCACTCCTTCTCAAAAATTGTCCCATTGCAACAATCAGACACAATAGCCACATATATATAATTTCTCTCCTCACCATCCTCTTGAATATCATTATCATCATTCTCAAGAGGTAAACAACATAAACAGTCAGCATTAATATTCATGTGACCTGGCACATACTTCATGTTAAAAGAAAACTCTTGTAAATAGTAAAGCCATTTTACTAACCTGTGTGTGGCTTTACCTGCACCCTTGGTAGAGAATAACTATGCCAGAGGTTTATGATCAGTACTTAATTCAAATGAACTGCCCCAGATGTAATTTCTAAAATCCTTAATTGCCCACCAACCTGCCAAGGCTTCCTTTTCAATCCTACTATCTGTTTTTTCACCCCTTCAAGCGCACATAAGGCAATTGCCACCACTCTTGCTTCCCCATGCTTCTCTTGCATTAAAATAGCACCTAAACCATTCAGACTAGCATCAGTCACCAAAATCGATTGATCATTTACATCAAAAGGTTTTCATTTCACCGCATTGACAATACTACTTTTGCTTCGTTCAAAAGCATGTTCACACCCTTGTGTCCATTCAGACTTTACACTCTTCCTTGATTGTTTCCGTAATACCTTAGTCATGTCAAAGAAGTGCACAAAATATTTGGCAATATACTCTGCCATTCCCAGAAAAGACCTGAATCTTTCTTTACTAGAGGGATACAGAGCACACTCAATCACTTCTAACAACTTCGATGCAGGACTTATACCATTTCCTGAAATAGTATGTCCTAAATATTCCACCTGTTCCACTGCAAACTGACACTTATTCAAATTAACTGTCAGTCCTGCATCATTTAGTATTCTAAACACTTTTTTCAAATCCACATCATGTTTATTCACACTGCTTCCCCACACCAGAATATCATCCTGGAAAAACTTTACATTGGACACATTAACAAGCAATTGTTGTACAACCCTCTGGAGCGTCTAAGAGCTAATTTTGCTTTTAATCTTAAAAAATTCATATCTCCGGTTCCCTACATTGGTTTTTTGTCATTTTAATTTTTTTTAAAATCCTATTTTTATAAATTGGTGTTGGATTTTTATTGTGTGTTGTGTGTTTACTTATTTAATATATTGGTGTTTTTAAATGCTTTACACACCTGTCTCCTAAGTTAAGCCTGCCTGCTCGCAGCCAGCTACCAAGGGTTGAGCAAGGGAATCATTTAGTGAGACCTTGACTCTACCTTATATTGTGATTGTGGCCTCATTACTAGTGGTAGGTATATACCTATACCTACTAATACACCACCTTCCAATAAATATCCTTTCCTAAAATTTGAATTTCATATTCTGGTGGATGCTATAATTCTGTTAAAGCACTTGCTTCTGACTCAGCAACCACTAACATCTCATCATGTTCACTATCACATTCCTTACACTCACATCAAACATGCACTCCACTAGTTCTACGATCTTGCCCTTTACACACTGGGGAAAATGACCAATCCGTTTGCATTTGTAACACCTAACATTAACAGAAGGACAGCTTGCTGCTGATGCAATATGTCTTTCACTACCACAACAATAGCATTTAGTTGAACTCTTCCTTTCTCCCACACTTTTCCTTTCCTCTCTCCCCTCTTTTATAGAACAATTTTGTTTGTCATTATGTAAATTTGTTTGCTTCAACTCCAGTTTTTAAAACTTCTGTACCATTCCGACTTCATTGGTTGTGGTACATTCACAACGATGTTCACTTTGATTTAATTCCTCCACATACTGAAATGTACTTTCAACCCTCTTAGCAATCAAAATAGCTTTTTCAAGAGTAGCCTCTCATATATTAGGAAGTTTTTCCTGAATTTTACTATTGTTGGTCTTATTAACCAATTGGTCTCTGATTATCTCATCAGGCAACTTCTTACATTTACATGTGGATGCTAATGTTCTCAGTACCTCAACATACTATACATCCAACTCTCAACCATTTGTTTGTGTGAAAAAAACTTGTGACGCTTCACCACAATATTTATTTTTGCTTTATAATGCTCCCCCAATGCCCTCATAGCTTGCAAGAATTTATCATTATCATCCTCCTCACTTTACATATACTTGTCATTTCCCAATGAATCACAACAAGGCATAGGTAATTGTTTCAGAGCCTTTCTTCCTTCAATCCCCAAATTATGTTTCAATATGGCCAACTTGCACTCAGGTAAGAATATCTCTCCCCCACTAGCTTCCAAATAAGTCTTGAATGCTTCTCGCCAATCTTCCCATAACATCGATGGATCACTAGAAGAAGGAAGAAATGCTGGAGATGTTTTAGACTCTGGATTTGCCATTTTGAATAATAACAATATGCAGAATGAGGTCTTGTATAAAAATGCCTGTTTCACTCACCAATAGTTAATACAATTTTATTTAGTAAGAAAAGAAATTGAGTCTCTTATTTATATGGAATATACCTCCACATACATAGATTCTTGTTGCTGCTGTCACCAAAATAAATACTCAATATGCAATTTTATATTAATAGGTAGTGTATATATAATTCAGCCACCAACAATAAAAAGGTGTGCCTATCACCCTACAGGACAGGCAACAGACTTTCCACACATAGAGTAATATAAAGAAATTCTTAATCGTCAATAACCTCGATGATGATTCCCCAACCATCAAAGATGGCCGCTAAATGTCACTCACGTTTACTTCCTTAGGCAATAGAGCTTGTTTCATCTCCATTGTTCCTATACATAAAGAAACCCTTTATTTCCATTAATGTCTGTGATGGCTTCCCAACCATCAAAGATGACCTCCCAAAACGTTGCTCACATAGTTATTCCCGTAGGCAATGCAGCTTGTTTATCCACGCCCGGTTCAATCATCAAGCAAGCACGAGAATGTGCTTGAGCGTGCTCTTTCAACATACGCACCCCCAGACAAAGCATGAGACAATGCCAAAATTCTGCTGACTAAAATGAACCCACCTAAGGACCGATTTCGCCCAATGGTCTGGGCGACTTCGCTGATGTCCTGCAACTCAGTCTTGCCTGAATTACTTGACCCTGTTCATTTCCTGGATCTTGCGAATCATCCCACCTTAGTGAAAACAGTCCATTTTCGCGCAGTTCCACTCATCACTAAAGGAAACAGGACACGGGAGGACACCAGCTCATCGCCACTAATAAGACCAAAACCTCTCCCGAATAGAAGGCAAGTTTATTCAGCTTCTAATGCGTGTCCTCCAGCTATCCTCACCTAGCGGCAACTGTCATGTTTAGATTGTACTTTTCCTTCACCTTCTATTCCACCCTTTCAACGCTTATTAGCATATAATTCCAAATACAACACCCTAGCATCCAGTTCATCCCCTGTGGGTGCCCTAAAGCTAAAGAAAATAGAAAGCCCATTTCTGTTTGGTTCCATTTTTCAAGAGATCTAGGAAAACACATAAGTGGGTGAAGCCTTAGCAGGAATATGTTTCTGCAAAAGGGAAACTGGATTGAATTAGCATGTTTTAGATAGAATTGCAAACAATCTGACAAACATCATGTTCAGCACATTCTTCTCGCCAGGCAATAAGGGTCAAGCAGGCTTGCACCTATCGATAGAAACTTAGTATCCATATATGTTCAACATTTGATGTTATTGTTGTTTTCCATAAAGTCCAGGGATGATACTTGTACTGAAGACATTTACCCATAACCTGCATTCTGTTTTCAGTTGTTTACTAAATTTCTCATATGCACTGCAGCCCATTTACTGCCCGTGGGCTCCCCAAACACATAGAATATCCGTACGTCTGCTACTCTCATGCTCCGGAGACTCTGGGGAATACAGATGTGGGTAATGCCTTGTCAGGGATATGTTCTGGCAATAGGGAGACTGACCTGAATTACAATTTATCAGGAAACAAATTGCTGAAAATCAGAAAATGTTATTTTAAAGAATCCTCCCATCCAACCAGTTAGGGCAACAATGTCTTGCTTGCACCAATGGATTCCTGTAATTGTACAGAATAAAAATATATATCATTTTTTATACTTTCTACGTAGTCCTTAGTTTAATGTCAGGTAATTTATTTTCAATGAACGGTGCACCACAAAGTGTGATACTGCCACAATTGTGTAATTGGTGCTAATATTAGATCGTTCATTGGGCAAACTACATTCCCCAGGAAAGCCCACATATTTTTGTAAGTGTCAGACATTCAGGGCAACATTTCATTGGCTAGCATTCCAGGATTTACTTTTGCCCATTATAAAAGTGCAACAACATATTGAGCAAATGTGTATAAAAATATCTACACATTTTTCATTTTGTATTAGCCTGCAATGAACTATTGGTGATGGTTTTCCACCAATACAGTGCTCTAAATGTTCTGAAAAAACATAGCGTGTAGGAGGGCACAAAGACAACAACTGAGGCTGGTTTATCATCAATACATCGCTCTAAATGGATATCAGTTAGAGCAACGGCGGACCACTGGTACCGCACCTCGTGCCAGTTCCAAAAAATAAAGTTCTGATGCGCAGAACTGCCCCTACGCCAGCCGTTGCGTGGCGTCACTGTGCTCCAGATCAAGAGATCATTCAATTTCAAAGGGCGTGCGCATCTCACAAAGTCCAGTAGTCAGTTGTAGTTACAAAAATTATGATTTCTTTATTTTCATCAGTATAAATAAGCATTGAACATTAACACTCCAGCCAACGCGTTTCATTCCCACACTGGGAACTTCATCAGGGCTGAAAGGTAACAAATAATACACATATTATTGCCAGATCACGACACAAGACTAAACAAAAACTAACCATCACATTACTCCACAAAACATTGATATATATTTTAAGTAAGACAACACCGAACTCCCACAGTTACAACAACACTAAACAAAAAACAAAATTATATAGAGATATATATATATATTTTTTTAAAGTTTTTCTTGGAGAACTAAACATCCTCACATATGGTGCCCATAAATACCAGCACAAAATGACCCATCTTTCAATAAAGGTTGTAAGCTACACACCATCATATACAGTGTCCATATATATGGACTCGACATGACCCCTCATTGAAAACACTTCCTTTATAGTTAAATACCTGTAATTATGTAGCTCAATTGCCTCATTTTCAGAAAAACTAGCCATGATCGAGAAAAAACGTGTATGAGGCTGATGGATCATACTTGACAAGGATAAAAACAGTTTAAAATCACTGCAATCATTAAAAACTCAAGATTGAGTATTCTATTGCAATTCTTACCGAATAAAAAAAGGAGAAAAAATCGTTTCAAATCTGTCGTTTTATATTCCACATGTAACTGATGACAATTGAGGTGCAATCACCTCTGACATGTATATAAGTATACGTTTTTCAATGTGCCTGTGAAAGGAAGAGCAGATTTTACAACATGTACATGACATGTCAATTCTATAATGCGCTCAATTATTTATAGGCTCTAAATTGAATCAGAACAGAAACACCAGAGGGGTTGGAAAATAAAAAGAAACGAAAAGAAAGAAAAAGGGGGGGAAATAAAGAGCAAAGAAAAGAACATGTGATGGGACAAATATTCAAACATACACCAACTGTATCATTAAACCATCTAATCATATACCTAACCCTAACAACATCATATACATATCTCCTTGCAATAAGTGGGCACACCATCATACTTGGTTAACCTCTAATCATATTCAATATTCTTATTACACAGACTGACCATCACATATGGGAAGAACCATTCCCGACACCTGACGGATCAAACATCAGTTGATAGCAGTAATATACACATCATATACTATAAATCGTACTGACATGAGGCAACAATGAATAGGCGAACTCCATTTGTAATTTGAATGTTAAAAAGAAGGGGAAAGCAAAGTCCCATGGGTCAGTACTAATCTGCCAAAGTATAGTATAGACAAAAAGAGGAAAATCATCATCATTTTTTAATTTTATTTTTTTATTATTAACCTGACTTATAGACACTTGCTGGTAATTGTCAAAAGAAGTTATAATCATGTACCCTAAATGGAACTGAATTATCATGGTGGGTCATACCTCTTATCTTGATTGTCTCAACCGTTAAGCTTGTGATTATATGAAGCGCGATCCTGTGTATTCCACTAGGACCCAACAATATAGTCTTGAGTATGGTAACTCCTATAAAAAACAGAGAAAGAGGAACAGACCCCAAATTCATACCACAATAATAGTCCACACAGTAAATGCTAATCAAAATAGCTCCCATGTTCGTTTCACAAGTGTATCCCCCGTGCAGCTACCCCGCATATCCCAAACCATGGGAACTGGACCTGCGCGCTCCCCACTGGAATTCCTACCTGCGTATCCACATCAATGCGCATGTGAGTACGCATACGTCCTACACCGCATACCTATGCCTGAGTTGTAAGGCACACTGTTGTGCACAATTATATTAGTTTTAGACGACTCCACTACAAGATTAAAAAGAGAGTCCCACAGTCCAAGCTGACACCACCCCTCATCCTGTGCCAGACACAATATGTGGAGAGCAAGTGCCTGATTCTCACTTATTTCCCACACCGGCTTCGGAAAGAAATAATTTTTGAAACCGCCGTTTCTACCGATAGAAAATCCCGCTACAGAAATATTGTACCACCCTTACCACCTTACCTCACAATCATGCGCGTCTTCCTCCTTGTTCTCGTGTCAGGTGAACCTTCCCGCCACCGTTCGTAAATACCCAAAATTCCGCCCACATGTGAAATAGACGTCCAATCAGCGGACACAGAGGGCGGGGGTATAAGAACGCCTGTCTAGGATTTCAAAGGGCCGGAAGGTCAACACGTCGCCATTCATAAGTGGTAGAGAATCCCTATAAACCATATTCCACACTTTTGTACACAAGCGTACATGAACCTCGATAAGTAGAAACGTCTAAAATAATACGACTTACCACATTTATAATTTTACGATAATCAACAATATATCATAATCAAACAACCTGAAAACATTTTCAATGCCCCAATTACGACCTTAATATTCATAAATAAAATACTCGTATAAGAATTGAGAATTGCAATTAGAGGGATCCTACATAAATCCACTTCCATATAACAAATAACACAATGTCCCTAGTAACATTTATACCTCGAACTGCACTGTGTAAGGACGCCATTAGTAAGAGGCTGACCCAACCGATGTTCATAAATGGAAAGATAATCTCAAAGTTGCACCATACATTCAATCCCTACGGCCAGGATATATAGACTTGGTCGGACAAGGAGAAATCGCCTCTAAATCACGGGTGACCCGAAGACACCCGCCATATCTGCATCTCTGCAGACAAAGCATAGAGGAAAGTTCCTGCCCATAGCTGTAATGAAAATATACAAAGCGATACCTGTAAAGAAAAGGGGAGTGCAGGATATCATAATATTGTTCCATAGTGATGTATATATAGAAATATATATGAAAAAGGATACACGGTGTCCCTATATTATTTCATAATGGTATACTAAAACCATAGTCGATACCAGGATACAATTATTCCGGCCAGTGTCTAGAAGTCAGGGTTCAGATAATAATCCAAAAGACAAAACACCTAATGGGCACGCATATATCACAGTTGTAGGAGAAGTACAAGGAAACTCGGGTCATGAGAGCTCGATACATCACATTGTCATCAAATATATATTGCTAACATCCAAGTGCCAATGTGCAACTCATTCGTCATATTGCATGGGATGACAGAGAAGTCGTCGAGAAGACACCATCCAATGCAGTGCCTTACAAAGTTCTTATCAGAGTGATGACTCAAACAGAGCCTATTTGCACATGTTGCTCCTATGAGTAAATCAACTGATTAAAAACACACACTGCTTGTTTCTCTATAGGATATAATTCACTATAGCCCGAACAAAAACTGGGGGGGGGATAGAAAGGGGGAGGGGGGAAGGCTAGAATTCTTAAACCGGTCCAAATACTCAACACATATTCATATATATATTGAGGACTAGATCATTCTGACACACATGTACCAAATGCCACATTCTTCATTGTGGTCATTGGGGATTAGTTTGATTGTATCGTTTACTATTTTTATCATACACCATATCCTCATGAATGTTCCACCTAGAACTTTCACAGTTGGAGTAAAGCATTTAACTGCTTCCCAGGAAAAAATGCATTTCATGGTCTGTGTTAAACCCCCTACCAATGCTCCTGAGCCTGCATATCCACTTGGATTCACACCTTCGTAGATTAAGTTCTCTGTTGCCTCCCCTAGCCCCCACCTCCACATGTTCGATGGCGTGGAACCAGAAAGTGGCTTCACTTCTATGGTTTTCCATGAAATGTTCAGTCATTGGATACCGTAAATCTTTTTTAAGGATAGCCCTTCTATGTTCCTGAATACGCAGTTTCAAGCTCCGCTTGGTGCTACCCACATAGATATGTCCACATGGACAACCAATCACATAAACCACATAGGTGGTATTACAATTAATGAATTTCGAAATGGTAAACTCAATGGATCCGTTAAAGGCAAAATTCTTAGTCCTATTGATGCCTAGATGGCATACGTTGCATGAACTGCACGTGTAAAAGCCCTTAGGTTTCACTGGTAACCATGTCTCCTGTTTCCCTGGGGTAGAAGTCACATAACTCGGACACAGTTCCTGTCTCAATGTATTGCCTCTCCTGTACGTAACTGATGGATTCTTTCTAATTAGAGTACAAAGGTTGGGAATCTCCTGTAACAGATACCAATTCAGAGAGGCAATACATTGAGACAGGAACTGTGTCCGAGTTATGTGACTTCTACCCCAGGAAGCAGGAGACATGGTTACCAGTGAAACCTAAGGGCTTTTACACGTGCAGTTCATTCAACGTATGCCATCTAGGGCATAAATAGGACTAAGAATTTTGCCTTAACGGATCCATTGAGTTTACCATTTCGAAATTCATTAATTGTAATACCACCTATGTGGTTTATGTGATTGGTTGTCCATGTGGACATATCTATGTGGGTAGCACCAAGCGGAGCTTGAAACTGCGTATTCAGGAACATAGAAGGGCTATCCTTAAAAAAGATTTACGGTATCCAATGACTGAACATTTCATGGAAAACCATAGAAGTGAAGCCACTTTCTGGTTCCACGCCATCGAACATGTGGAGGTGGGGGCTAGGGGAGGCAACAGAGAACTTAATCTACGAGGTGTGAATCCAAGTGGATATGCAGGCTCAGGAGCATTGGTAGGGGGTTTAACACAGACCATGAAATGCATTTTTTCCTGGGAAGCAGTTAAATGCTTTACCCAACTGTGAAAGTTCTAGGTGGAACATTCATGAGGATATGGTGTATGATAAAAATAGTAAACGATACAATCAAACTAATCCCAATGACCACAATGAAGAATGTGGCATTTGGTACATGTGTGTCAGAATGATCTAGTCCTCAATATATATATGAATATGTGTTGAGTATTTGGACCGGTTTAAGAATTCTAGCCTTCCCCCCTCCCCTTCTTTCCCCCCAGTTTTTGTTCGGGCATAGTGAATTATATCCTATAGAGAAACAAGCAGTGTGTGTTTTTAATCGGTTGATTTACTCATAGGAGCAACATGTGCAAATAGGCTCTGTTTGAGTCATCACTCTGTTAAGAACTTCGTAAGGCACTGCATTGGATGGTGTCTTCTCGACGACTTCTCTGTCATCCCATGCAATATGACAAATGAGTTGCACATTGGCACTTGGATGTTAGCAATATATATTTGATGACAATGTGATGTATCGAGCTCTCATGACCCGAGTTTCCTTGTACTTCTCCTACAACTGTGTTATATGCGTGCCCATTAGGTGTTTTGTCTTTTGGATTATTATCTGAACCCTGACTTCTAGACACTGGCCGGAATAATTGTATCCTGGTATCGACTATGGTTTTAGTATACCATTATGAAATAATATAGGGACACCGTGTATCCTTTTTCATATATATTTCTATATATACATCACTATGGAACAATATTATGATATCCTGCACTCCCCTTTTCTTTACAGGTATCGCTTTGTATATTTTCATTACAGCTATGGGCAGGAACTTTCCTCTATGCTTTGTCTGCAGAGATGCAGATATGGCGGGTGTCTTCGGTCACCCGTGATTTAGGGGCGATTTCTCCCTTGTCCGACCAAGTCTATATATCCTGGCCGTAGGGATTGAATGTATGGTGCAACTTTGAGATTATCTTTCCATTTATGAACATCGGTTGGGTCAGCCACTTACTAATGGCGGCCTTTTACACAGTGCAGTTCGAGGTATAAATGTTACTAGGGACATTGTGTTATTTGTTATATGGAAGTGGATTTATGTAGGATCCATCTAATTGCAATTCTCAATTCTTATACGAGTATTTTATTTATGAATATTAAGGTCGAATTGGGCATTGAAAATGTTTTCAGGTTGTTTGATTATGATATATTGTTGATTATCGTAAAATTATAAATGTGGTAAGTCGTATTATTTTAGGCGTTTCTACTTATCGAGGTTCATGTACGCTTGTGTACAAAAGTGTGGAATACGGTTTATAGGGATTCTCTACCACTTATGAATGGCGACGTGTTGACCTTCCGGCCCTTGAAATCCTAGACAGGCGTTCTTATACCCCCGCCCTCTGTGTCCGCTGATTGGACGTCTATTTCACATGTGGGCGGAATTTTGGGAATTTACGAAGGTGGCGGAAGGTTCACCTGACACGAGAACAAGGAGGAAGACGCGCATGATTGTGAGGTAAGGTGGTAAGGGTGGTACAATATTTCTGTAGCGGGATTTTCTATCGGTAGAAACGGCGGTTTCAAAATTATTTCTTTCGAGCCGGTGTGGAAATAAGTGAGAATCAGGCACTTGCTCTCCACATATTGTGTCCGGCACAGGTTGAGGGGTGGTGTCAGCTTGGAATGTGGGACTCTCTTTTTAATCTTGTAGTGGAGTCGTCTAAAACTAATAGAATTGTGCACAACAGTGTGCCTTACAACTCAGGCATAGGTATGCGGTGTAGGGTATGCGACGTATGCGTACTCACATGCGCATTGATGTGGATACGCAAGTAGGAATTCCAGTGGGGAGCGCGCAGGTCCAGTTCCCATGGTTTGGGATATGCGGGGTAGCTGCACGTGGGATACACTTGTGAAACGAACATGGAGCTATTTTGATTAGCATTTACTGTGTGGACTATTATTGTGGTATGAATTTGGGTCTGTTCCTCTTTCTCTGTTTTTATAGGAGTTACCATACTCAAGACTATATTGTTGGGTCCTAGTGGAATACACAGGATCGCGCTCATATAATCACAAGCTTAACGGTTGAGACAATCAAGATAAGAGGTATGACCCACCATGATAATTCAGTTCCATTTAGGGTACATGATTATAACTTCTTTTGACAATTACCAGCAAGTGTCTATAAGTCAGGTTAATAATAAAAAAAAATTAAAAAAAAATGATGATTTTCCTCTTTTTGTCTATACTACCAAGAGAAGGCCCTGGACTGGACCACATCCTTCCTTTCCGGCAGAACACAAAGCGTCCGCCTCGCCCCCTTCCGATCCAAGGCCACCAAGATCATCTGCGGCGTACCCCAAGGCTCCTCCCTCAGCCCAACGCTGTTCAACATCTACATGGCACCCCTCGCCCACGTCGCCCGACAGCACAACCTCAACATCATCTCCTACGCCGACGACACCCAGCTGATCCTCTCCCTCACCAAAGACCCTCACACCGCCAAAGCCCACCTCCACGAAGGAATGAAGGCCGTCGCCGAATGGATGAGGACCAGCCGCCTGAAGCTGAACTCGGACAAGACGGAGGTCCTCATCCTTGGTTCCAACCCTTCAGCCTGGGACGACTCCTGGTGGCCAACATCACTGGTAACAGCCCCGCCACACACCGACCACGTACGCAACCTAGGGGTCATCCTTGACCCCACCCTCTCCATGACTAAGCAGGTCAACGCCGTTTCCTCATCCTGCTTCAACATCCTCCGAATGCTCCGCAGGATCTTCAAGTGGATCCCCACCGAAACAAGAAAAACAGTCACCCAGGCCCTCGTCACCAGCAGGCTGGACTACGGAAACGCCCTCTACGCAGGAACGACGGCTAAGCTCCTGAGACGGCTGCAACGCATCCAGAACGCCTCTGCACGTCTTATCCTCGACATCCCCCGACGCAGCCACATCACACCCCACCTGAGAGACCTGCACTGGCTCCCTGTCAACAAGAGGATAACCTTCAAGCTCCTCACCCACGCACACAAAGCACTCCACAACTCCGGACCAGCCTACCTCAACAGACGACTCAGCTTCTACACCCCCACCCGCCAGCTCCGCTCGACCAGCCTCGCCCTCGCCACAGTCCCCCGCATCCGGGAAAACGACCGCCGGCGGCAGATCCTTCTCCCACCTCGCCGCCAAGACCTGGAACACCCTCCCCACCAACCTCCGACAGACCCAAGACCTACTGGCCTTCAGAAGACTCCTCAAGACCTGGCTCTTCGATCAGTAGCAGCACCACCCCCCTCTTCCCCCAGCGCCTTGAGACCCTCGCGGGTATGTAGTGCGCTTTATAAGTGACATGATTGATTGATTGATTGATACTATACTTTGGCAGATTAGTACTGACCCATGGGACTCTGCTTTCCCCTTCTTTTTAACATTCAAATTACAAATGGAGTTCGCCTATTCATTGTTGCCTCATGGCAGTACGATTTATAGTATATGATGTGTATATTACTGCTATCAACTGGTGTTTGATCCGTCAGGCGACGGGAATGGTTCTTCCCATATGTGATGGTCAGTCTGTGTAATAAGAATATTGAATATGATTAGAGGCTAACCAAGTATGATGGTGTGCCCACTTATTGCAAGGAGATATGTATATGATGTTGTTAGGGTTAGGTATATGATTAGATGGTTTAATGATACAGTTGGTGTATGTTTGAATATTTGTCCCATCACATGTTCTTTTCTTTGCTCTTTATTTTCCCCCCCTTTTTCTTTCTTTTCTTTTCGTTTCTTTTTATTTTCCAACCCCTCTGGTGTTTCTGTTCTGATTCAATTTAGAGCCTATAAATAATTGAGCGCATTATAGAATTGACATGTCATGTACATGTTGTAAAATCTGCTCTTCCTTTCACAGGCACATTGAAAAACGTATACTTATATACATGTCAGAGGTGATTGCACCTCAATTGTCATCAGTTACATGTGGAATATAAAACGACAGATTTGAAACGATTTTTTCTCCTTTTTTATTCGGTAAGAATTGCAATAGAATACTCAATCTTGGGTTTTTAATGATTGCAGTGATTTTAAACAGTTTTTATCCTTGTCAAGTATGATCCATCAGCCTCATACACGTTTTTTCTCGATCATGGCTAGTTTTTCTGAAAATGAGGCAATTGAGATACATAATTATAGGTATTTAACTATAAAGGAAGTGTTTTCAATGAGGGGTCATGTCGAGTCCATATATATGGACACTGTATATGATGGTGTGTAGCTTACAACCTTTATTGAAGGATGGGTCATTTTGTGCTGGTATTTATGGGCACCATATGTGAGGATGTTTAGTTCTCCAAGAAAAACTTTAAAAAAATATATATATATATCTCTATATAATTTTGTTTTTTGTTTAGTGTTGTTGTAACTGTGGGAGTTCGGTGTTGTCTTACTTAAAATATATATCAATGTTTTGTGGAGTAATGTGATGGTTAGTTTTTGTTTAGTCTTGTGTCGTGATCTGGCAATAATATGTGTATTATTTGTTACCTTTCAGCCCTGATGAAGTTCCCAGTGTGGGAATGAAACGCGTTGGCTGGAGTGTTAATGTTCAATGCTTATTTATACTGATGAAAATAAAGAAATCATAATGTTTGTAACTACAACTGACTACTGGACTTTGTGAGATGCGCACGCCCTTTGAAATTGAATGACATCGCTCTAAATGTTCTGAAAAAAAACATATAATGTGTATAGGGGCACAAAGAGATAAAATAGGTAGTTATTTCTGAACAACCTATCAGTAGTTTTTGGAAAAAAGCTTTGGCACAGAGGTGCGCAAACACATTAGCAGGGAAAGAGTTAACCGCTTGCATTGTTATTCCATGGACAATAACAGATTCTGCTGGAATTGTGGTGACCATATGTAGGCCCCAAAAAATAAACTACAGCATGTAAAGGCAGAAAAGCACATATGGCATTGTGATCGTCATTAGTCCTACAATGCTGCACACGGTCACAAGTAGCCAAAAGAAATGACCATATCACACCTATGCTGATAACTCTTTCCTGGCTTCCTATTGAAGCTACCACATACATGACTGCTTGCATCACCCATAAAGCCATTCACACCTCCACTCCTCGCTACCTAGCAAATAAACTTAAGATATCTGGAGGCTCTAGCCCTTCACAAAATGCTGAAAGTCGGCTGCTTGAACCTCCAACCTTCAAAAGGTAAAGGCTTATGGCACAATCTTTCTCAGGTGATGTAACTAGAATTGGAACTCACTACTGCCAAACTTTTGCAGCACCACCTCTTTCTGGATCATCAAAATAGGCCTTAAAACTCTTCTCTTCTAAAGACATTTTTCTCCATAATCACTCCTCATCAAGCTCCCCACCATGCATATGTCCTCACATTTAATGGCCTGACCCTGACTGTTACATGACACTCTCGAGAGTTATGACAACCATACCACTTTAACTCTGAAAATATGTAATATGTATTTGTGTAACCTTAATCACTGTAACGTTTCTAAATATGTAATCTGTAATTTGTAAATACATAACTCTCATCCTGAGTAACCCTAGTAGCTATACGTATTATCACCTACGACCCTGTTACTCTGAATTTCTCATGTAATGTTCTTTGCTCTATTGTAAAGCACTCCAACACCTTTGGGTAATGTCCGTGCTATATAGAAACGCATAAATAAATAAGTAAGTAAGACCACCTATGTGTTTCCCTAACGCCCATAGCTACATTCCAGCATAGGCAGCCTAATACTAGATGAGCAATGGTTTAAACAGAAGAGCTTGTTACTTGCGACCTCATCGAACTTCCCCACTCCTACACAATTGGTAGTAAAGTAAGCTGCATGATAACAATATGAATGTCCCTACTAGGGTATGCCCAAGACATCTGTTTAAAATTCAGAGTTACCATTTTGACCATCACTAACACAGCATTCTTAAACTGGATCAAGCTCCAGAATTGGTCAGTGTCGAAGCCCATTAAAAGAAGTACATGTAATTGACCCTGGTTTGGCTAACCAAAGTTGTTGCCATCTTAAGGAGGAGTTTGCAAGAGCTACGCATACAATAAGGAATGGCAGTTCAGAAACGTGCCCAGGGTGGTTGATGGTTAGAGGGGTCTGCCAGTTCCAGGCTTTCAGTCTTGCTCAGACTCTTTGAAGCACTCAACAAAGCAAATATAGATGAGCAAAGATCCTGCACGTGGTGACCTCACTTGGGGTAACAAAGTTGTAAGCTCTATGAATTGACAGATTGGTTGCGCATGTGGTGAATCTTACCTCACTTGGGGTAACACAGTTGTAATGGCTACGGATTGATAAACTAGTAATGGCCTGTAAGGTTTAATCTAGAGTAAAACTCAACACCTTTTTCCACCACAAAATCAAGAGCATCTACGACAACTTCGACGAAGACAACCAACACACTCAACCCTCACCAACCACCCCCGACACCCGGAAACCAGCGATTGACGACTGGACAGCCCTCACCACCGAAGACACACTGAAGACAATGAAGTCAATCCACTCAGGGGCCCCCATGGACCCCTGCCCGCACCACATCTTCAACAGAGCCGCCGACACCATCGCACCCATGCTCCGCCACACCATCAACCGCTCCCTGGCGACCGCCTCGTTCCCCGACGACTGGAAACACGCGGAGGTCAACCCCCTCCTAAAGAAACCCTCAGCGGACCCCACCGACCTCAAAAACTACAGACCCATCTCCCTGCTCCCGTTCCCAGCGAAAGTCATCAAGAAAGCCATCAACAGCCAACTCGCCACATTCACTGAAGAACACAACATCCTCGACTCCTCCCAATCCGGCTTCAGAAAAAACGACAGTACGGAAACCGCCCTCCTCGCCACAACAGACGACATCCACACCCTACTGGACAAAGGAGAAACAGTAGCCCTCATCCTCCTCGACCTATCAGCGGCGTTCGACACAGTCTCCCACCGCACCCTAATACGCAGACTCTACAACGCAGGAATCCAGGACAAGGCCCTCGACTGGATCCGCTCCTTCCTCTCCGGCAGGACGCAGCGGGTCAGACTCCCCCCTTTCCTCTCGGACTCCACACCTACCACCTGCGGAGTCCCCGAGGGCTCCTCCCTCAGCCCGACGCTCTTCAACATCTACATGGCTCCACTCGCCCCCATCGTCAGAACCTACGGACTCAACATTGTGTCATACGCAGACGACACCCAACTCATCCTCTCCCTATCCAACGAGCCCAACACCGCCAGACGCAACTTTCGAGAAGGCATGGAAGCCGTCGCCAAATGGATGAAAAACAGCTGCCTACAACTAAACACCAACAAAACAGAAGTACTCATCATGGGCCCAAACCCAGACGCCTGGAGCGACACCTGGTGGCCCCCCACCCTCGGAAACCCGCCAACCCCCACGGACCACGCACGCAACCTGGGAATCATCCTGGACTCCGAGCTTAAAATGGACCGCCAGTTCAACTCCGTCTCATCTTCCTGCTTCCACACCCTCTGCCTCCTTCGTAACACCTTCAAATGGATCCCCCTCGAACACCGAAAGACCGTCACTCACGCCCTGGTCACCAGCAGACTCGACTAAGGCAACGCACTCTACGCCGGAATAAACAAAAACCTCACCCGCAAGCTACAGAACATCCAGAACGCCGCCGCAACACTGGTCCTCAACCTGCCAAAACACTGCCACATCTCCCAGCACCTGCGCACACTCCACTGGCTCCCCGTCGAGGCGAGAATCACCTTCAAGATGCTCACCCACGCACACAAAGCCCTCCACGGCACCGGACCACCATACCTGAACAGCCGACTCAAATTCCACGCCCCCCAAAGGACCCTACGATCAGCCCAGCTCTCCTAGGCTGTGGTCCCCCGCACCAGAAAGACCCGATCGGGAGGCCGCTCCTTCTCCTTCCTCACGGCCAAAGCATGGAACGTCCTTCCGCTCCACCTCAGACAGACAACATCGCTCCCCATCTTCGCAAGAAACCTCAAAACCTGGCTCTTCGACAGACCCCCTCCTTGATGGGATGGAACCCCCACCCCTAGCGCCTTGAGACCCTTACGGGTGAGTAGTCGCGCTTTAACAAACCCCTGATTGATTGATTGATAAACAAGAACACACTTGGGCCCTCTAGCTCGTGTCTTTCTGTCATGTGTCTTTGGCCATTTATGGAGTTATTGCTGCTAGATTTAAATATTTGCTGGGTGGGATAATCTCAGACAAGTCCAGGCTGCCTGGTGATCTGAGTCAAGAACACTAAAGTGATTTCAGGAAAGAATTGCTTCAGTCCCCAGTCTCCTTAAAACTATTTTTAATCACTCTTTTTGTTTTTCATCTTTTAAAGAACTTAATCGACTCTTAATACCCGAAAATTCTTTCCAATTGCTGACCTATCTCACTGCTTCCTTTGTTAGGTAAAAGACTAGAAAGCCATATAAGAAACAGCGAGCTGCTTTCCTTGAAGGGCATAAGATCCTATACTCCTCACAATCGGGTTTCAGAGTAATACATAGCACAGAGGCCGTGCTAGTGGCAGTCACCAACACCATCAGACTGTCACTAGACCCTGGCACCCGGGTCATGTTGGTACTGCTGGATTTATTATATATATGGCAGAGCGCTACACTGGCTCATGGACTTTCTCGCCAACCAAACCCAAACTATCTCTTTAGACTCCATCACGTCACAGACGATGCTGGTCAACAACGGAGTCCCGCAGGGTTCCTCACTGAGCCTGACATTATTCAATAGCTATGTGGCCCCCCTTGCGCAAATTGTTAGATCATGCGGATTTGAGATCGTATTATACACTGATGATACCCAACTCATAATTTCCTTTGGGCAGAACTCGGATAAAGTTAAATCTCGGTTCGCAGGCTGCATGAGAAAAATTGCTAACTGGATAACAAACAACTGTCTTCAATTTAATAGCGACAAGACCAAGATTGTGCTGTTCGGAAAGGCTCAGGAGCGCTGGTCAGCGGACTGGTGGCCGGTTGAACTCGGTCCAGCCCCATGCCCAAAACAGCTGGTAAAAAACCTTGCAACCATACTGGATCAGACTTTATCCATGAAAGCCAAGGTTAGTGTGACATGTGGCTCTTGTTTTGCCGCAATGCGCCTATTAAAGAAAGTCTTTTCTTGGCTCCTGTACCCCTCAAGGAAAGCCCCAGTTCAGGCCTTGATTACGAGTCACCTGAATGTTGGGAATGTGCTGCTAGTTGCAGCTAATGACAAACTGTTATGTAAGCTCTAGGTTGCGCAGAACATGGCAGCCCGGCTGATCTGCAACCTCTTTTCACGATCCTCTTTTTTTTTTTTTTTCCTCTTCTGCACCCATCCTGAAAGCCTTGCACTGGCTGCCAGTTAGAAAACGCGCCATTTTTGAAGCTGTGTTATTTGATTCACAAGGCGCTAACCAACTCATTACCAACTTACCTGTACAACATTACCATTACCACCCCACTTCAAAATTCGGAAGCAGATCTTTCTCAAATCTTGCCCCACTTCATTGAAACAAACTTCCTCTGCAAATTCTTATGTGTTCAGAACTTGACAATTTAAAAAAACTCTTAAAGACATGGTTGTTCTAATTGCACTGTACCGACACCGAGTAGGAAGGCGCCAAGACAGTGGTGTAGCAAGCCCCCGATCCCCCCCACCCCCCTCCTTACCTGCGGGCGTCGCAGGAATCGCCAGCACCCTCTCGCTCTTACATGCGGCCGCTGAGGAGGGCAAACTCAGGGACCGCTACGGGCGGCGCAAGGGCTAACTACGTCACTACGCCATGATACACTTTTGGGTGTGAGTCGATATATAGCAAGTGGCCATAACATAACAATATAAATGGAAGCAATTAACTAACTCAAAATCAATCGCTTGGCCACGAAATGAAGCTTTTGAATTTGAATTTCTTTGAGCAACTAAGTCACCCATTTGATATGCAAACTAGTTTTTAATAAGTTAGCTTTTAAAGCTCTCTTGTTTCGTTGCTTTACGAAATGGCAGACATATCGCGATTGTTGTAGTGCACAAGTTGAAATCTCTCCTTCAAATCGTAGCGCTAAATGGTCAAATGACCACGCGCACCAAAGCCAAGCCACAGAGAATATATTTGGTGCAAGAGATCCAACGTTTTGGTACCTTTCTTCGCCATGTTAGAGCTCGTGAGATGGTTGGCAACAAACCAATTGCAACATGTTAGTGGCAGATGCTGTGGAAATATCACTCCTATAAATATGAACTCAGTTATGGAAGCGCCGTTAACTCTACGCCGCATTTCTTTGTCAAAAATTAATTAACAAATGAAGTGGTTTGAACGCACACGCAATCACTCCATCTGTTATATTTAATCCATTAAGTACAGTGTACAGTAACGTATTTATATTTCGATACTCGTACAATATGATCTTTGTTTTATATTCCTTTCACATCCACGGATTAATAACTGAAGTAGTCCTTAGTAATAAAATTAATAAAACATTGTGGATTTAAGTATTTTAGGAGCCTATTTCATCTCAATAAAGCGAACCACACATAATGTTAAACGGGTTTAAGATACAGAAAAAAGCATGTTCTATTAGACCAATCATGGTTCTTAAGTATTCAATTATAAGTTTCTAATTTGCCAATATTTTAATCGGAATAATACAGATAAATGTTCTCACAAAGTACAAATTGATCAATAGGTGAATTGCGAAGTATTATAAACTACATATTGGGGGTAGATCATGTGTGAGTTGTCACAACAGTGTTCTTAGTGCTTTTCTTTTTCTGAGTTACAAGGCATTTAAGGCACAATGGAAAATATAATCATAGTGTACCAAAGAGAATCGCTGAATGCATGTCACATCAATCACACAGCTGGCATGAATGCCAGAGTTAATTTCTGCGTTGCTATTTTTGGCATCGGATTCTGAATTCTACATGTTATGCTATGCTATGTACGTTTTCTTACCTTATATTCAGATGGACCATGACCACTAAATCCCAAAATATGGCACTTATTAACATGGTAATTTGACACTCTTCTAGCAGAGGTGTGGAAAAGTGTGATTTTTTTGACATGGCATATTTCTCAAAAATACTAATTAAATACGCTCGGTTGCAAAGTTCTATTCCATTTAAAAACCATGTGCTGTTATGTTATGTGTATTTGTAAAGAGCACTATCACTTGCGAGAGCATCCTGGCGTTGAGCAGGACTGTGTGCCTAGCCCTGCATATGGTACATTGGTTAATTGAAAAGCCAAGTCTTCAGCTTCTTGGGGAATTCAAGAAGAGAGGAGGCGGCTCTGATGTGGAGTGGGAAGCCGATCTACACTTTAGAAGAGATGTAAGAGAACACCAGTCCTCCTGATCTGGTTCTGTGTTTGTGTGAGATGTGGGCGAGTAGGAGCCCTATGGATTGGAAGCATCCAAGTGGTTGGTGGAAGGAAATGCCACTGTTCAGGTAGGTGGAGCCTAAGTTGTGTAGTGCCTTGAATGTGTGTGTGAAGAGTTTGAAATTAGCACATTTGCGTATCAGGAGCAAGTGGAGCTCCCTGAGGTGTGGTGTGATGTGAGTTCTGTGTGGGAGGTTGAGGAAGAGTCTGGCTGCTGAGTTCTGGAAGGTTTGCAGTCTTCTAGTGAGTTGCTTGGTGATCCCGACGTAGATGATGTTCCCGTAGTCAAACTTGCTGGTGACTGGAGCGTGAGTAACAATTTTTCTAGAGTGGCTTAAGAGCCATTTGAAGATCTTCCTCAGTATCTTAATAGTGTGGAAGCAGGATGCACTAAAAGTGTTGACTTGGGCGGTTATGTCCAGTTTGCTTTCAATGATTATTTCGAGAGTCATGGCATGTGTGCTTGGCGTGGGTCCAAGTTCGGCCAGCCACCAGTTGGAGTCCCCTGGTGAGGTGTTCTTGACGAAGATCCCTACTTCTGTCTTGCCCGTGTTGAGCTTGAGACAGTTAGAGTTCATCCAGTTAGCGACTTCAGTCATGCAGGCGGTGATCTTGTTTCTTGTGCTGGGGGTCTTATCCGAGAGGGAGAGAATAAGTTGTGTGTCATCAGCGTAGAAGAGGACGTTGATGTCATGTGTACTGATGACGTTGGCCAGATGAATCAATTATGAATTTGTTAAATCTGTTAGTCTTAGGCTGGTCTTCCCCCCAACTTTTTGCCTTCCTCCTCCACTTTTTCTAACCTCTTTTTGCTGGTATTAGGACTCTGCAAACTTTACCGCTGCAAACCAGTGCTAAAGTGCATGTGCTCTTTCCTCTAAACATGGTACTATTAGCTTATCCCCAATTGTCCTATTTAATTTACTTATAAGTCCCCAGTAAAGTGTCACAACCTGTGCCCAGGGCCTGTAAATTAAATGCTACTAATGAGTATGCAGCACTGATTATGCGACTCACTCAAGTAGCCCATTAAACATGCATCAGGCCTGCCATTACAGAGCCTGTATGTGCAGTTTCAACCTGTCAAACCCGAGCAGAACCATAGCATCGCTGCCGCTGAGTGGATTCGACCCTGAACAAAGACTCACAACGTATCGACACCCTCATTGCCTTCGGAACAGCCGCTGTGCGACACTTCCCTGGTGCAGGCCCTGACATCTTTCGGCGACAGAAGCCTCAATGACGACTCCACAATGCAGCCTCACAGCTCCTCGAAACAGATGCATCACCCAACTGCGCATCGCAACCCTGACACTAGACTTCACATCCCTAAACCTGTTGATGGGATCCTCTACTTTGACGCAACAAGACCTCGCATCGCAGCCTATCCGCATCTCAGAACCGATGCATACCTTCGGCTGCGCAACACATCTTCAGTGCTGCGCAAACCAAGATTTAAGGTACTCTGATCAGCGGGCCTAACTGGGTCCCTGTAGCCGACCCATGCTCCATCACAGGCTGCCTGAACTTGTGACTTTGTCCCAGTCTGGAGTGACCATATATCCACATTTGGAGCTTTGTGCTTTTAGAGCTACTTTCACAGAAATCTTTAAAATTGCACAGCTCCTATTCTACTGATTGGATTTTTGTTGTTTTGTACTTGTTTTATTTATTAAAAATTGCTCTATTTTTCTAACTTGGTGTGGGATCTTTTTTGAGTGGTATTTTCACTTTCTTACTGTTTGAAATGTGGCACAAATACTTTACACATTGCCTCTAAGTCAAGTGTAACCGCTTTGTGCCCAGCTACCAGGGGGTTGAGCACAGGTTAATTTAGGTTTGGCTTGTGCCTCACCCTGTCAAGGACTGTGGTTGCTTCGTGACCCGGGCTCACACCCCAGTCAACCAACAACCCAATTTATTACAGCTGTGATCTCCTTTTATTTCTAAGATGCCTCCCCTGTGTCTCAATCTACACCTGAAATTTGGAGAAGCTTTTGTGTAATAACCATTTCTGCAAATAAATGCTGTCAATTGTTCTGGCGATTCTTGCTAATGTCTGAACCATGTCATCATCTAACTCAACAGTGGGATGTGCCCTGATAAATGTTCACTCCCTTGTGAGACATTGCATGGGAATTTTTGAAGTAATTTTGGAGTCTAAAGTGGATTGCCTATTTATGACAGAGACTTGGTTGACAGATGACAGTGCCAGAAATGGCGATGGCGCTTTCAAGCAGCTTTCAAATTAACTATAAAAGCAGTGTGGGAAAGACAAGCGGGAACATAGCCTGTAGTTTTAAATGGCACTTTGAGGTTACTACGTTTGACATTGTAGAAGGTTTAGGGGCAGAATATCTAGCAATTATTATTACTATCACTGACCAGCTTGCATCTAAAACTATACTGGTATATTGTCCCCTTGGTCCCTCAAAATAGTCTATTTCCTCTTTCTTTGACAGATTTCTCCTGCCTTTTGACTACAAAAAAATTGATCATTGTGGGTTACAGAACCTGCATGTGGACAATTTAGATGATAAAGGTGGCGAAATGTTCATGCAGTTTTGTGAGGCCATGAACTTATATAGATTAGATACAGTGCCTACTCATCACGCAGGTCACTGTCTTGATCTAGCATTCAGCTCCCAACAGTGTATTCAACTTAAGGAGGTCCTCCCTTTAATTTGGATGGACTATCAACTGATCACTTTTGATGTCTACACTAAACCCAATGCCATCTGGAAGTTCCAGAAACAGACAAAGCTCTGTGGAGGCTGAAAAATGGAACCTGGCAGAATGGAAACCTTTCTTTTACGCAAAATGCCCATTGTCAAACCCTATGAATCTTTTTGCTAAGTCCCGGGCTTTTAATAGGTGGATTTTAAATTTAATTGATGTGGCGGCTCCACTTAAAAGAACAATACCTAGAAGAGCCCAGCCTTCAGAGTCATAGTTCAATTCTAGGCTAAAAACTATGAGACAGGAGAGTAAGATGGCAGAAAGAAAATGGAGGAGAGACAATCGACCTGCCAATAAATCTCTCTATAAAAATAAACTCCAAGCCTATCACAGAGCAATTAAGATGATCAAGGCTCATTTTCTACAAGATAAAATTATGAGTGCCTCAAATCCCACCAGAGAAGCTTTCAAACTCTATATGAGACTGGCATGTCCTGCAGTAGATACTCACTCGGAGAATCCATTGCAAGACATATGCAAGTACATATCTGAGTTTTTTTACAAGAAAATAGTTAAGATAGTAGGCAAATTTTCAGCTACTCAAGAGTACATGCATGGAACAATGTAATTGGAGGTAGAAGTATGCTGGCCGACTTTCTCAGGGGTATTGGAAGAAGATGTTAAGGTCTTTGTAACCATGACTTCCTCTGCCGCATTGGATGTTGCCCCAATCCATCACCTCAAGAGGTTTCTGATATCCTCATGCGTCCACTTACTAAGCTATGCAGTTCTTCGTTATCTTCAGGCTGTGTTCTGTTATCATGGAAATTGACCGTGGTTACGCCCCTCTGAAAAAAGACATCATTGGATCCCAAAGTGCTATCCAACTAGCGACCAATTTTTCTAGTACAAATGTATACTAAATTAACTGAAGCACTGTTACACAAACAGCTGATGGCGTTCCTAGAATCAAATTAAATCTTACAGGGAAAGCGGTCAGGATTTAGTAAAGGCCACAGTGTGGAAACAGTTCTCCAGTAGGCAGTGGATGAGAATAGACAGATCAGAGCAAAGGTAGGGTGTGTGCCCTGATTTGACTAGATTTATCTACGGCATTTGACACCATCTGACATTTCATCCTTCTCAGGTGAATAAATGAAGTCGGTGATGCAAGGACAGTTTTCAATTGGGTTGCATCTTTCACTCAGGATCGGGGGAAAACAGTTAAACTTGCAGATTACTGATCTGCTCCTGAAGCCATTACAACAGGCATGCCTCCGGACTCTGTCCTGAGTCTCAGCCTTTTACATCTCTATATTGCCCCTTCAGCACGGCTGATTGATATCTCTTTTTTTTACCAGTGCTGATCATAACCAGCAAATAATCCGACTGGATGAGGACCAGGAGAAGGCTGCTGCTAACTTCAGAAATTGCCTACATGATGTGGCCAATTGAATGGATAACAGCTCCCTCACCTTAAATGGTAGAAAAACGGAGGTGATTGTGTTTGACCACAATAATGTATGGGCCACAGAGTGGTGGCCAGGCAAGTTAGGAGCTTTACCAACACCTGTACCCCATGTTCGAAATCTAGGAATAAATATTAATAAAGATTTTAATATGGAGACACGTGCCACGGGTTTCAAGCTGCACCATGAACTAAGAAAGATTCTACCTTTCATTCCTCATTCCTTTAGTAAGAATTTGGTAGCAGCCCCCGTTATTTTACACCTTGATTATTGTAACACCACGTTGCTCAGCGCCTGAGAAACACCTCATCAAACGCCTTCAACTACGGCAGACACAGCAGCCCCAGAGGCGTAGCTATGCCTTAGGCTGCCCGTGGCGGCCCCTGCTTTTGCCGCCCTTGGCGAAATGATAGAAGAGCGGGGAGGGGTGCTAGCGGCCGATTCTTGCGGCCATAACGGCCACAGGTAAGAGCGGGTGAAGGGGGGCCGCCTGCCGCCCCAAAACTCGTGCCGCCTGGGGCGGTCTGCCCCCATCGCCCCCCCTAGCTACGCCACTGAGCAGCCCGACTGGTTTAATTTTGAAAAGAGGCACTCCAATCTCAGCCTTTAGT
Organism: Calotriton arnoldi; assembly: GCA_963921515.1. Lineage (NCBI taxonomy): Eukaryota > Metazoa > Chordata > Amphibia > Caudata > Salamandridae > Calotriton > Calotriton arnoldi. Next base: position 597,323 of record CAWUFW010005212.1, on the reverse strand, counting down.
GGCAAACTACACTGCCTTCCAATAAAACTAAATCTAAATCCGGTATTTGTAAAGCATGAACTACTCCCCCTTTAAGGGTCTCACGGCGCTGGGGGCCGTCAGGGAGATTAAGTGAGCTATTGACCAGAGAGTAAACAACTAAACATTCTGCACTTGAGGAAACAGATTAAAACTTTTTGGGCCTCATTTACAAAAAAGTTATGCAGCCCGGCGCCGCAAGCCATTTTGCTGCGCCGAGCTGCGTCATTTTAAAAGCACAAGGATGCGTCATATCAACAATACGATGCATTCATGTGCTTTCCCCTGCGCTGGCACACAATTGGCTGCCATGCACCAGTGCAGGGACCCTTGCGTCATGTTGCAAGGGTGCCTGCGTTGCGGGAAGGATTGTTTTTGTGCAGGAAGGGGCACCTGAGAACAAGGAAGTGCGCATGACTGTTTTGGGCGGCCCAAGTGCACACTTCAATGTGTCCATGTTGTGGGTACTCCTGCTTGGAGCCAGCTCCAGTGCTTCCTCCCGTGAGAAACATAACTCTAGACATAGGTAAGGAGCATGAGAAGGACAGATAAAAAGAACCAAACCAGACCTGCATCATGAGGCAGTGGATGTACTCTCCTTCGTGCCATCTATTGTTTAGGTGCCTTCGCCTTTTCACACATCATCTCTCTTTCCACTTCTCCTGCTCTCCTCACCTTTAACTCTCTAATCCTACTTCCCCTTCATCTCGCCCTCCTGCACACTCTACCCCTTGCATATTCTCTCACAGTGGCGTAACAAATGCCCCGCAGCCCCCGCAGTGTGGGGTTGGGCGACCTTCAGGGGGCCCGCTCAGCACAGTACCCTGGCCTGAGAGCTCCTGAGTGAGTAAGAGGGGGTCCCCCTCCATCTACTTTGCAGGGGTCCCCCTCAAGTTTCGTTAGGCCAGTGTTTTCTCCTATGGTTAAAACTGATTTGTTGAAAACGCTGTTGGTATATATTTTCTAGTCGAAATCTAAATGCTCCAAAACATGTTTGAATTTCGCTGGGAAATGTCCTATAAAAAAAAACGAACTAACAGGAGGCGAGCTGCTTTTTTTTTCATTTGAACACTTTACTTTCTATTTCTGCTACGTATCAGTCAGAGTTTCATATATTTAGGTATGTTGTGTGTTTCATATATCATTTTTTGAGCAGAACTTTTGACTTAACACTTTCATTGAATGCTGTAACCTTTGGAATTTTGATTAAGTAATTTACAGACAAATAATTTCATATAAATATGTAAAAAATAATTACAACCACTGATCGCTATCTCCTTTGCCTACGTGTTTTATTGCTCTCTTCCTTGTCTCCATGTGGCCGTCTTAGAATTTACTCTTTCGTCCCTGCCCTCATTGTCCGTAGCTCCGTCTTTCTGACAAACTTCAACCATTATCTCTCTCGTCCGTCTCTCCTCTTACGCATTGTCCACCTCTCTCCCCTCTGGCTCTTTTTTGATGCCTAGCTGTCTTTTTCCATCGCTTGTTCTAGTCTTTCTTGTGCTAGCTCTAAAACCCCTGCCCTGTCTTCTCTTCCCACTATCACCCCTCTGTTCTCGGGATTGTACGGAGCCGTTACACTCACTGCACGTACATAAACTCCATTTTTACAGTGCTTCAAAGCCGAATGCCCTTTCTGTAGGAGCTACATAAACATGATTTTTGGTACTCACAAGATGGACTGCACATAGCAGTCTCCACAGGTATAGAAACCTGTTAACCACAGCGCATCGAAGCAGCCGGATCGTGGATGTGCACGCTGACACTTATCAATAGTAGAAATGTGTGACATATTGGCACAAGCAGAAAACCTGTTAGTCTCAGTGGGGCATATTAGAACTTTTTCTGATGCTTCGGTGGAGCAATGCCCTGCTTCATATTTACAAGGCGGCGCTAAGCCACTTTGCGTGGCTTAATGCCCCCTTGTAAATATGGGCCTCCTCGCCACAGTTTTCTGCGGCAAAGGTGCTTGCAGTGGGTGTTGCTGTGGGCGTACCCATGCAACACCCAATGCTTTTTGACACTGCCCCAGATTTACAAGGATATGTAAATATGAGCCAGAGCCAAAAACTAATGCCATTGAAAAGGAGGCGTTAGATTGGCGCAACGAGAAGCAATACTTTTTTTTCCCTAATTTTTTGCTTTTTCCATGTGTGCTGCAGCACACATAGAAGGAGCAAAACACCATTAATTATTGCTTTTGTGCAGGAAGGTGTTCCTGCTTGTAGGGCATCCCTGTGGTTATTGGCTGCTCTCTTCTTTGCTTTTGCTCTGGCCAGAGACTTCAAAATACAAGCAAAAGGCTATCAGATAAACTACTAACAAGAAAATACCCAGCAGGTCTGGTATCAAAAGCAAAGAAGAGAGCAGCCAATAACGACAGGGATGCCCTACTTGAGACACATTCAAAACAGGATAGCGGGAAAGACAGAAGACCTATCTGCATCACGACCTTTAACATTGCCTCTGATCGTGTTACCAAGATAGTCAAAAAACACTGGTGCATTCTAAACAGCGACAAACTCAACATTCCAAAACCAATGTTCTCCCACAAGAGGGGGGGAATTTGAAAGACATTTTGGTGCATACCCGCCCAAAATCAGTAATGAACAGAGATAGGAATCAATCAGTTTTGGGTACACCACCCACAGGCCATTACCCATGCGGTAATTGTAGTGTGTGCCACCTTACCACCATTACTAAGAAAGTGTCATTCAATAACACGATGAGCTGGGAACTACGTAAGCTAACGAATTGTAACACTACAGGTGTAGTATACATGATAACCTGCGCATGCAACCTACATTATGTAGGTATGACTACAAGAAAAGTAAGCATCTATTGAACTTATAGAAAAATGGGAGTATGGCGAACAAGAGGAAGCCTTGTCAATCCCAACACCAATATTTCCCTCAGGGATCAAAGCAGACAAAAGAGGGAAAATTCTACTATCCTCACTTCCAGTAATAAACGGAGTTATCTTAAATGGAAGTATAGAAGGAGATATACCGGCAACGGGTACAAGAAAAGGAAACTTCAATACTTCAATATTAGACTATATGATATGCAGCCAAGACCTGTTCGGGAAAGTTTCATATTTAAGCGTTAAATTTACACAGGGAAGCGACCACTCAATATTACATCTTACAACAGGTCTAAGAGTGCAACCTACATCTCCAGGGTATATCATGCATTCGCACAGTACAGTTATGGTGAACCAGGCCCAAGGGCGAATGACATGGAACTCGAGAACATTCAACAAGTTAATTTCTGTAATTATCACCACACAAGCATTACAGATTATTTATTCCATAGATCCATAATAAACTTTGAAGTAATTCTAAACAAAATAGTGCACTCCCTGCAGGATACCTTAAAACACCGAAGTTCACACTCAGGAAAACATAAAAGAAGGTACTCAGATGATCAAAGAGCAATTGAATTAAATAAACTAATACGGGCGCAATTCCTCCAATTCTCAGAAATAAGACAACACGAAATCCAAATTCTAAAAAACCACCGCAGAAGGGAAAAAGAAAAAAATCGAAAAACTATGCAGAACCAAAAATGAGTGGACATTCAGATTGCAGCCAAACAAAAAAATAAACACGTTTACTGGAGTCTAATTGCTAAAGAAACAGGCACAAAAAAATCGTTACAAGCCTCACCAGTTCCCCCTACCGAATGGGATTCATACTTAAGCAACCTAAACAAATCAAACCTGAGGAAAGAAAGTGCGATCCAAGTTTCAAGCAAGATTGGAGGAAAAACTCTAGAAAATGGTGCGCCATCTCCTCAGCAAACCGAACACTTCATAAAAACGGCAAGATCGTCCGCTGCAATGGGTCCGGATCAGATCCCGATAAAGGTACTGCAAAGCAATCCAAAAGAGTGGAGCACGTTTCTAGCCCCTCTGTTCTCCCACTGCTTTTCTACTGGCGAAATCCCAAAATCTTGGAAGGGGAGTATTGTGATCCCAATTTATAAGAAGGGCTCTCGGTTGCTTCCCTGTAATTACCGTCAGATCGCCCTGTTGGATGCGACAGGGAAGATCTTCGCGGCAAGTATACTCAAACATCTTAAAGATTGGGCTTTTTCAACAGGACTAATTCCGCTAAACCAAGCAGGGTTCCGACCAAAACACTCTGTAACCGACAACATAGCAGTGTTGCAAACAATAATAGACAAATACGTTGTCTCAAAATCACAGGTCGTTTATTCGGTCTTCGTCGATTTCACTACAGCGTTCGACAGAGTGGACAGACCAACTCTTTGGAGTAAGCTCAGAAGATTGGGAATCCCGGACAACTTGCTGCACATAATTACATCACTATATTCGGAAACTTAATGTCAAGTTCAAATGGGGAAAGAGAAAGGACTTACTCGCCCAATTGATACACCAAATGGTCTCAGGCAAGGGTGCCTTTTAGCTCCCCTCTTGTTCTTTTTATATCTCAGTGATCTTCCGGAGCGTTTTGTACACGTCATCAATTTTCCACCAAAAATATCATCATACAAAATTCATATCATGATGTATGCCGACGACGTGGTCATCCTAGACCTTACACCTTTTGGCCTTCAAAGGAATTTACAAGCACTTAACAAATATACAGAAGAAAACTTCCTAGTGCCAAATATAACGAAAACGAAAATCATTCCGTTTAGAGGAAGGAAACGATACACAAAATACAACTGGACATTGGGGGAAAATCGCTAGAAGTCGTCAAGGAATATACCTACTTAGGGCGAATTTTTACACAATCTTTACAAAACTCCCCTCATTTGTACCACCTGAGCCGCAAAGCAGATGTTCACGTTGGGGCACTCCAGCGATTATATTCCAGCACCGGGCACAGGCACTTTTCTTCTCTTCTCCAGGTTTTCAGTTCTAAGATCCCAACAATCTTATCGTACGCTCTTGAATATATCCCAATAAGACAATGGCAACAAACACAGCTTAAAGAAGGGAAAATCCTCCGGAAACTGATTAAAATGCATCAAGCAGTTCCTGTACAAGCTCTACGCCTAGAGCTCTCTTTAGTCAGTTCATATGCAAGAGGAATTACCAACATTATAAGATGGGCATACAACTTAGTGCACGCAGAACTAGGCACTTTAAGATCTTTATTAAAAGCAGAGACTTTCGACCAAGGATCATCAAAGTACGTTTTCAGTCAAAACTTATCCATTGCATTCAAAGTATCGAAGGTCTCAATTGAACTGTTGCAATCCTGTACTCCCGCACATCTGAGGCTCTTCCTAAAACATTTAACACCAAGGATAAGTTATGACTCTGATTTTCAACACTGTACTAAATTGCATCATTACGAACTTTATGCTGAGTCTTTAGAATATAAGAAATTGCAACAGTATATTCGTTTTAATTTAAAGCATAGAGTCCCGCGTTGCATAATATTACTCCGGCTCGGGATTCTCCCTCTTAAATCTTTTACCTCTAAATGGACTTCTAATGAAAAAGCCAGCAGCTCATGTGAGCTCTGTAACGGAGGAGTGCAAGACTTGGAACATGTATTGTTTGTTTGCCCTAACTCGACACTTGTAAAGGCTAGAAAGCGATTTTAAAAACCAATTCAAACAAAATGTAATATCACAACTGTTCAGAACTTAATCTTGCTTCTTAAGTCACCTCCTAATGAATTCGTGGGTTACAATCTGTTTACATTTTTAAAAACTTTTTAAAAATTGTATTAGAATGATTGCCTAGTAAGTAACCAATTTTTTAATGACAGATGTATTTTTATTCTTTTGTATAAATATTTGTTGTTCTCAGTAGAGAACTAAATCAAATAAAATAAACTTGAAACTTGTAGTGTGTGCCACCTTACCACCATTACTAAGAAAGTGTCATTCAATAACACGATGAGCTGGGAACTACGTAAGCTAACGAATTGTAACACTACAGGCGTAGTATACATGATAACCTGCCCATGCAACCTACATTATGTAGGTATGACTACAAGAAAAGTAAGCATCAGGATATGCGAACACCGCAGTAACATCAGGTGTCACCGAATTACCACAAAAATGTCCTCACATTTCATGGATCATAAACATACACCTAACGATCTGAAATGGGTGGTTTCAGAGCACCTTAGTCACATTGATAATTTGGAACATAGACTGTTAAAGATTGCAGGAATCGCTGTTAGCATGAGCTGAAAGCCATTTTGTACTTGGCAGCCATTTTAGTTAGCCATGTGCTCGCCATGTGCTTTCTCCCTCTTCCAGAGTCTTGCACATGCTCAGAGAGGCCTAGCTGGTAGAATGCACCTGCTCCTAGTATAGAACTGTCAGGCTATTCTTACTGATGTAAGCAGTTTAGTCTCCCCTCCCACTTTGTGGAGCAAGCAAATTGTGTATACCCATATTAGTCAATAAGCATGCTTATATGTGCTAGGACCTCCCCTTGATTTTATGCTGACTATGTAACAAATACATATATAAGGACCCTGTTCTCTGCACTCATTAGAATGCCTCCTACAGTGGCCTGCGGGTACCGTAAGATGCAATCTCCCTCATCTGAGGTTAATAAAACATGTTTTTTTGATATTACAGCTTCTGTGCCAATCTCTTCTTTGTTGGTCTTAAGGACCAGATGTATCAGTGAACCCCTAAGAAGGTTTTTATTTCTACAAATGGCGCCCGAACAGGGACCTCATCAGTGCAGCGGCTATCCAAGGGAGTGGTCTTGAAGGGAGACAGGAATCTACTGAGGAGTACAGGACAGGAATCTACTGAGGAGGTACCCTGCGCACGGAGATTGTTTGTCTTCCAGCCCAGTATATTTCTGGTCTTCCTGATCTGATCCTCCAAGTGTTTGCCGCTCCTGACTGAGAACTTCTTTGGCGTGAGTATTTTAAAATGACCGTTAGGTCACTCAGAACTTGGCAGTTGGAATCTGGACACCATTTGATTGGTAAGAGCCGTTTTGCGGCACTTGCTGTTGGTTTGATGCCTTTGATTGGTAAGGTAGTTTTAGTAACACTTACTGTGGCTTTGTTTGTATGATTGGCCAATTTTGGAATTTGTTTTGTAAGTTATATATGCATTGCAATTCATATAGGCAGGTAATGAGGAGATTTTTCTCTAAACTTTGAAAATTTGAATGGCACACATTGTGTTAAGTGTCACTTGGAGTATAATATTATATATGCTATAATATTTTTGGCATGCCTGCTTCTAGCACACTTTGTTGAAAGTGTTGCTGTTTTGGAGAGTACCGATATGGATTTAGTAAGTACTTAGTTGACTCCTCAGAGGGGATACCTAAATAGGTTTACGTATAGTAAAAAGATATTTCTTCCTTGGTGACTAAGTACCCCATGGAACTAAATATGTACATAAAACGGATCCGGATCTGCGCACTTAGTAACATTCATAAGTGGTGATATGCAGAGCGCTTTTTGAGTGTTCTACCAGCCAAAACTGGCGAATTTGGTGTATTTTGGCTTCTTGACCATGGAACAGTTTTTTGGGCTACTTTTGAGAGCTCTTCTTGTAAATATGACTTACAATTAGTATTTACAAATAGGTTGGTCTTGCGTACACTTTGTAAGCTGTCCTAAGTATTGATTTGTGGGTTAAATATGTGTTTCAATGTCTATGTGGGGTTTTTGGTTTGACATTGGTAATACTTGTGTGAGTAAATAGCGATTGTGCTCTTTGTGTACGAATGGCTAGCTTTAAGCGCGCTGTGTTGTGTCCTTCTGTAACTGTCTGGAATGAGCTCAATGAGTTTGTTTATGTTTTTTTTGCTGTCCTCATTCTGTTATGCAAAATGTCATTTAGTTACTTACATATTAAATAAAAATCCAGAAATAAATTATGTAACATATGCTAAACAGCTGCATGTTACTATTAAATTGACAGAGTAAGACACTGTACATGTGTGCAAATTGCCACAATGCTAAAGATAAAATTAGAATTCGTATTCAATAGGATTAAAATAGGCCTCATACAGAGGAATAAAAACGAAATTGTGTGTTTTGTAATCAATAGACTAAAATACATGTTACAGCCTTTTCCTTAAATACATTGTATTAGACATTAAAAGGCATGCACATCATATGAGTGAATTTGGTCGTTGCTGAACTAAATACACATTATAGAAAGATAGATTTGACTGCATTGAAATGCCTCAGTTTTTAAATAGACTGTGACATGCTTTTCTCTCAGCACCCGAGAAAAAGCTTTCCGACAGCTGTGTTTAAACTGACTAACTGAAAAGAAACTGTTTGACACAGCAAATGGGGATTTAACTCTGTCAGGGTATTTCAAATAATAAAGGGGTTTTTCCTGAGAAAGGCGTGAAAATTCGACGCCTGCTGACAAACAACAGCTGCATAAATAGCATATGGCTATTCCTGCTCACGGCCACAGACAGGAATGCTGTGTCAGCGACATTTTAAGTCAGTGTAAAACTGGTATACAGGCCTGCATTATTTTAAAAGTTTTAAAAAAAAACAGTTTCATTATTTTTGGATAACAGAGAACAAAATTGAAAGTAGGGATTTCCTTTCTTAATGCCTTTTTTTCATAAGTACATCTATGGTTCTGATGTTAAATGATAACTGTCCTTTTAAAAAGTGGCGCAGACTTTTCCTGTTTCAAGTAAGGCTTCTGTGCTTAGGGTTATGAATGAATGTGTTTAAATATGATAGGCTACGAATGAAGCTTGCTTTTCCAATGTGGAATCATCAAAATGGTTGGTTTTGATAAAAAAATAAAAAAAAATTAATTATATGAGAAAAAAATATATTGTTAAAAATAAATGCTTTAAATTCGTTTTTTCATCTTTATAAAGCCTAATCATCATACTGTGAATTCCTAGTATCAAAGTTGAATTTAAGCAGTGCTGTACCGCAATAAGAAGGGAACTTAAATGTGAAATGTCACTTTCCCAGCCGTACAAAACTCATTTTTATAAGGGTATATCTTATACATTTCTGATTTCCCATTCCTGGGCTATCTAGAGAACACTCTGGGGGTTCCTATTATGCAAAAATATTGTATGATATTCATTTTTAAGTGCCCCTACCACCAAAGTCGAAATTGAGCTAAATTCACAATTTTACAAGCAGTTCTACCACTCAAGGCAGTTTTAACGTGCTCTCAGGCTTCCATAAAGTATATGCAAGTATAAAACAAACAGCGGCCTCTGCATTACTAGATTGCACACACTGTACATAAATGAAAATAAGTATACAGAAGAGCAGACGTTATTATCCTACCTTTAAATTAGTGGCAAACACATCGGACAGGACTGCCTTTTCGCTGTGATTCTCCAGAGTTGCTTTGCATTACGAAAACCGCATGGCAAACCTTGCACGCAAAAATGAGCAGCTGCTGAACGGGTCAAAGGTCGGAGTTCTGCATTTAGCAACTTAGCAGGGTGAAGGGTAATGTTTGCTGGGACACTTCGACCTTCGAAAAGTTTTTGAAAGACGAGATGATAGCGCAAAGAAAGAAAGAGAAGCTTTGCTTCCTATTTTTGGCAAACACACGTTTAGCGCAGTCATATGAAACAAAGGAAAACAACTCTCAGTTGAGCATTGATCTGCCTTGTATATCAACATAATGGTTTTAGTTTAAAGAATACTGTGTAGGGGCTACGATAAGGAGGAAATGGATTTTAGTTTGCATTCATGCGCCCTCATGTTAATCTAGTACAATTGCTCAAGAAATTGATACATTGGTTTGTTTGTGCCCAGTTGCTATAAATATGGGTTGAAAGTGTTGACAGAAGTAAAACCTGTTTCAGGTTTTCCTACTGTCAAAATGGGGGAAGGAGGCTAGCTCCTCTACAAATTAAGGGTAGGCAAAATTATGTTTTCTCTCTTCTTTTTCTCACTTTTTTTTGAGTCTGTCTAAGCTGTCTAAGAAATAGCCATGAGATAGTTATTGGCTATTCTGTAATACTGTTTTAAAATTGTTAGAATTAATAAAATGATAAAATCTATGCTATGTTACTGCCCATCCTGTATGAAAGAATGAGTAGAACAGATTGATGTTCCCTTATTTGATCTTTAAGGAGAACTGTATAGTGGCGGTTTCTGTTCAAAAATCTCAGGTGGCAACACTATTATTGTTTATGTTATTCTCATGTTCTATACAGTTTTGCAAGGGCATTGATAGTCTTTTATTAGCTAGTCTCTGTCAATAAGGTGACAGCCCTTATTAGAGCTGGAGATAGGGTTTTTTTTCCTTTTGAAAATGATGTTGCATAGTCCAGATCGTGAAAAGTACAATGCAGGAAAGACGCTCATGTGATCCTTAGCAAACATTTTGAAGGAAAATATTGTTTTATAGGAATTTGTTTGTCATAACATGTTCTGCTGGAGAAAATGTACTCACTATGTTGAAGTTTAGTTCTTTTTGCAATAAGAATCCCTGTTAGATTAGCAGTTTTAGATTTTCCTGCTGCACCTATAACATGAGAGCATGGTCCTAAGCATAACATGTAAGAGAAATTATTTTACAAGTGTCTGCAGTCCTGTACAAGTAATGTAAAATCTATGAGTAAAAGTGTAGAACATTTCCTTTTTCTTGAGGGTTCTTCAGATTGGTAATATAGGAATACACCAATGTAAGTATTTGGAGTATGTCTGTATTGTTTTTCTCTTTTCCTCAGAATTTAGTAAATGAACACAGACTTCCTTGGCTGTTTGGGATTGGGTGATGTATTACTCTTGTCAGTTCACCAAAACGTTCCTTTTATACTTGCCAATAGGTCCAGGGTTTTCTACTCTCAGATAGATGAAGTGGCTCTTGGGTGCCTTGCTAATGTATGGGGCGCCCGAGACTAAGAGAGTATTCTGAGACTATCCTCTCTGTTGTTAGATTATTTCTGTGCCTTGTCTAAAGACCTCTTGTTCTGTCCACCAATAGATATTTGCTGCCTTACAACCATTGCCAGAGGGGCCCGGACATCAGATCCAGCCTGGGAGTCAGCACCAGTCCAGCCTACAGTCAAAGTGAAAGGAACCAGCATAGGCGTTGCTGGCAACTAGGACCTCAGTGAAGGCGGAAGCACTGGGACGTGAAGTGTGTACCCCTGCCACAGTCTTGGGCGAAAGACGGGGTTACAAATCAGGATGGAGACATCTTTGTGTGGATCCAGTTTTTGATGCCCAGCTGAGAGAGTCACAGAACGACAAGGACGGCAAGGAGGCTTTTGCTTGAGGTGACCCCCTTTGAAACAAGGGTTGCTTCAGGCCTCTTTATCCTGGTCCCAAAGTGAATGCAAGTCTACGCCTTTGTTTGTTGATCAAGAGATGCCCGAGCACACTGGGTATAATTTGTGCCCCAACAAAAGAGCAGTGCGCCAGAGGTGCAAATACAGGAGTTAGGGAAGGACTTGAGTTTAGGGTACAGGTGCTGTGCCCTTGGTGCCTGTTAGATTAAAGTGAAGAAAACTGGTGCACTGCCTGAGACACTGGACAGGATCATTGAGGGTATTTGCCCTGGGGGGGTGATTGCCCTATCCTGAAAGAAAGACTTTTTCTTCTCCGTGATTCTTGAGTTGCGAGTTGTGCAGCTCCACCGTGGGAACAACAAGAGCCTGCCTGTGAGGCTCAAAACGGACACAGGGAGAAGACTCCCCTCTGGCTGGTGGTTGTACTACAATTTCCCAAGGACTCTTTTTTTGTTAGTAATGTACCCCTTTGGTCGTCCCATTTTTTTTGGAGGAGCAGCCCTTTGCGGCTCCTTGTCCTAATTCCTATGGCCCTGTGTGGTCCTCCTGGTCCCCCGAAGCCAGGATTGTTTTTGTAATAATATGTCTGATTGCTTTAATATTTTTTAAGAGTAATGTTTATTCTGCACGAGAAAAGTTCATCTGAGCATGTTACTTTACTCTTTCCTTAAGTATATTAATTGATAATTTAGCCCTCATAAAAAATACTGAGAAAGTCTATTGAAAATGTTTTTATTAGGTATGTGCTGTTGGCTATTTTGAAATTGACTTGACGAGCCCCATCAGAGCCCTGAAACTTAAAATTAGACTAGATGGTTTTGGTATTTGCTTTCTGCTTAGGATTGGAAAATATTGAGATTTCTGTTTGAGATAATAGTCATTATTCTCTCTTGCTACCTGTATGACCCAATGCTCTGTTCACTTTGTACTCCTGCTTATACCTTGTATATACCTGATTAATGAAATGTTTAGAATGTAAATGCCCACCTAGCATAGGATATTGATGAATTTATGAGAAGAAAATGTGCAAAATATTTTCTATGTCTCTACTAGATCATGGGAATGTCTTTAGCTCATGCTAAAAGGATCGTCTGTTAAAGATTGCAGGAATCGCTGTTAGCATGAGCTGAAAGCCATTTTGTACTTGGCAGCCATTTTAGTTAGCCATGTGCTCGCCATGTGCTTTCTCCCTCTTCCAGAGTCTTGCACATGCTCAGAGAGGCCTAGCTGGTAGAATGCACCTGCTCCTAGTATAGAACTGTCAGGCTATTCTTACTGATGTAAGCAGTTTAGTCTCCCCTCCCACTTTGTGGAGCAAGCAAATTGTGTATACCCATATTAGTCAATAAGCATGCTTATATGTGCTAGGACCTCCCCTTGATTTTATGCTGACTATGTAACAAATACATATATAAGGACCCTGTTCTCTGCACTCATTAGAATGCCTCCTACAGTGGCCTGCGGGTACCGTAAGATGCAATCTCCCTCATCTGAGGTTAATAAAACATGTTTTTTTGATATTACAGCTTCTGTGCCAATCTCTTCTTTGTTGGTCTTAAGGACCAGATGTATCAGTGAACCCCTAAGAAGGTTTTTATTTCTACAAGACTATTGGAAAAGGAGCAGCGATGGGTGTATAAACTCCGCACAGACACAGAGGGATTAAATGACAATATCCCTTGGGGGTTCTTCGTTGGCTAATCCATTAGGAGTAGCCTGTCTGGATCTCACCAAGCCGCGAAAAACATCTTCTGTAAAGATATACCACACACCTAAATACCATCGGTGTAGTGGTATAACCTGCATGATTCTTAATACAGGGGCCACTTACTAACAAACAAAAGAACCCCCTCCCCCCGTTGTCTCACCACGGTGGTGCCTATAATCAGTTTTAAACGAAAAGTAAAGGATCGGTATACTACTAAGATGGCCCCGCCATTGGCCCAATGGGGGCGGCCATTTTGTTTGATAGTACACGGTCTAGTAGTTAGCAGGATGACAAGGCACTTCCACGCCGACTGCTTCAAATAGCCACCCGGCAGACACACGCATTAGTATGCGGTCTCCAGGGACAGAAGTAGGTAACAAACCGAGAGGCGTGCTTTGATGAAGTAAGTACAAAGAGAAGGGGGCCTTGCTGTACTCGGGTGAAGAATTGCCATCCTCCGGTTTTTATCTTTTTATCTTTAGAACAAAACGCCTAAATAAGTGTCTTATCTCCATTTCTAGGGTTTGACTACATGCCCCTCTACCCCTGTTGTTGACCATGAGGCAATAGTATTGCCTAAATAGAAGTACATGTCATCATATGCTACATGTATTTTACGTGTTGTTTGTCACGTGGTGTCTTTTCTCGCTAGTTTTCATTAAGAGTGTTTTCACTGGCATCGAGTGTGACACATTCACTTCACACTAGATGAGCACAGAACATAGACACTAAGTGCACCCACTATATACGGGTGCATTGATCTAGGTAAGGAGATTCATGTATTTACAAGCCTATATGGCCTGCCGGCTTGTCCGGTGGGCAGCAGTTGTTTTTAATGTATCTCTTTGCTTCCTCTTTTACAGATATGGAGTATCATTAAGTAACCATATGTATTTTGTGTATACACATTAGGTGTGCACTTCACTGTATCCTCATTATAGGATTTATTAGGAGTGGTACGCACGGGGCTGGACCCCGTGTAGTCCTGATGAAGAGCTTGTAGGGGACAGCTGGAAACATGTTGACACAGACGCAATACTAGGGGAACCAAACTCATTAAGGTTAGGTTTCTCCCTGGTATTAACCCCTGATTTTAACCATACCAGCTAGGGGCGGTAATAAAATAGTAGCTCACTAGTTGGTATGTTTAAAACTTATCTTCCTTCCACTCCACATCACTGCACCTCACATAGTCCATAACTAAGTGCTCCTACGTAGTTCGCAAGTTGCAGCACGCCTCAATCCGTAGAGCATTGAGAGGAACCCCAATGATGAAGCATGCCACCTAGGGGAAACCCTGGTGGGTGAGGGGTCTCTAGAAAAAGAGTCTTTTTTCTAGTAAGGTGATTACAATGAACTTTCGTTGAATCCTAGTTCCCCCATAGTTAGTTTTTTTTCGATATACTCGAATTGTGTGAAACTATATACAGTAAGGATGGTAAACCTAGCCTTAACCTCTACCTCCCCCGATTTTTTGGTTGCCGTTTTCCAGCAGCCTTTCCAAGTCGGCCTGTCCAGCACGGAAAGGCTGTCGGAAAGTGACTTTGGGGACCCCTGTCAGGGCCCCCTAGGCCCCGTGGCCTACGGTTGATGGCGGACGGGGTACCTAAGGGACACCCCTGTAAAACCCTGCACTCTGTGGCAGGCACCGTGGGGTGTCTGCAAAAGGGTGCTGGGTTTTCCGCACAGACTCCATTTCCCCATAGGAGCCCGTGGAACAGCCAGTTGTCGGGCAGAACACGAGCTCCCACGGGAACAATGGGACTCCGACCGAACAGTGTTCGGTCGCATCGCAATCCGGCGGTCGGAACCGCCGATCGCAAGTCGCTCAGTCCCGATTCCAAGTCGGTGTCGGCGGAGGCTTTCTGCCCGTCATCGCAATGACCCCCTAAGTATTGTGTTCACACCAAAAAAGGGAAACTGAGATATAAGTTTGCTGCCTTTGGAAATGAGAATGAAACTCACAAGAACAGAAAACAAACTGACTGAGGACTTAGCTGGCTTGTGGTTACTACTTCAAAATGTACTTGACCTTCCGGATACCAGGATGCAGAAAACTTCTTTAACGGCCCCAGGAATAGCATGCAACAGTACATCTATGGGAAAAAACAAGGGACTCACAATACGTTATATGGCCGGGAAGGAGAATACAAAATAGAGAGGAAAGGAAAGAATGATAAAATAGCCCAAGTACTTGGTCAGAAGAGGGGGGGGGGCGAACCTGCAGACTAGAAAGTGAATGGTGGGAAAGAGAAGAGACTGCTGTTGGTAGACATTGTACATGATGGGAGTTTTCAGAGTTGGTGTGTTACCTGGCCTCCATCAAGAAGATGAGAAAGTGTGCCAGTGTCTTTATACATACTTGACTGTCCATCAGTTCCAAATGTAAAATAAAATACTTATGCACTGTCGTTTTACTGGGCCATTTCTTCAGGGTAACCCCACATTTTTACGACTCTGCGCACCTTAGTCCTGCTAACCAGTCGTAAAGTGCTTATTCTCTCCCTTATAAACATAATAAAATTGATATACACCGGGTTGGATATTTTAATGTACTTATACGTCCCTAGTATATGGGACTACGTGCAGCCAAGGCCTGTAAATTTAATGCTACCAGTGGGACGCGCCACTCATTGTGCCACCCACTAAAGTAGACCTGTAAAAACTGTCTCAGGCCTGACACTGTAGCCTGTAGTGCAGTTTTAAACTACCATTTCGACCTGGCAAAATAAACATTTTGACAGGTTTAAATCTTCCTTTTTAATACTTATAAGTCACTCCTGAGGTAGGCCATAAAGGTTCAGAGCGCCGGGTGCATCGTATTTAAAAAGTAGGACATGTTTACTTAAGTGTCACTTGTTCTGACCCCATTAATAATGATGTGGTAGAAGTGTTAACTACTAATCTCAGGCACCATCAGCTTACCATATGGGCCCACTTACCAGCTGAAAGCCTCTAGGACCTCCTCATCTGAGGAATTCCCCTCTAAGGCTACATCGGCCATTCCAGTGGAACCTTTCTCGTGGGGCATACTGCATCACCCCAGTGGTCTCTCAACTGCTGGCAGTCAAAATACAGCCTTTTCTTCAAGGGTCTATTTAGCCCTGGGTCCCCACTACCCCACTTGCTAGATGTGGGTTGAGTCTTCGCTCCCTCCTTGGGGTTCTGGGACTCTGACAGAATCTCCATTGTAGACTTCTACTCCCCTCCTTGCACTTCTGTTGGACTTGCCTGCTCTTTTTAGGATCTCTTGCGTACTCTTGTTCTCACCCATTTATTTCCTATCTTTCACAATTCTCTAGAGCTAGATATTTTTGAGGCTTCTAGATGGTAGTTGCAGAAAATTGAGTAACTGGTTGAAGGAGGTGAAACCCTACTCAAGCATCAACCACAATTCGTGTCAGGGTGAAACACAAGCAAACCCCAAATTAACCAGTGCTTAACCCTCTGGTAGCTTGGTACAAACCAGTCAGGCTTAACTTAGAGGCAATGTGTAAAGTATTTATGCAGTACTTCAACCAGTAATAAAGTACAACACAAAAAAAATCCCACACCAATTTAGAAAAAATAGAGTAAAATCAACAACACAACAACAATCCAATCAGTAGAACCAGAGATATGGAATTTAAAAATTTTAAGGTAAGTACAGCTCCAAAAAGCACAGAGCGCCACTCGTGGTTATCTGGTCATCAGAGTCACAAGTTCAGGTCAATCGCGACTGAGGATGGGTCAGATACAGGGACCAGGTTAGTCCTGCAGAAAAACTTACCTTTTAGAGTCCAGTGTGAAAGGTTGCTGCTGTAAAGTGTAGAGCAGGCCGAACATTGCAGCCGGTCGTCGCTGTAGTGCAAAGATCCTGTTGGGTGTCGTGAATGGTTGTTGCTGAAGATTCGTGTCGGCGGTCCCTGTGGGCTGTCGAGACTATAGCACGAAATGTATATCTCACATTGACGGTTATTACTGGCCATCGCTGCAGCATGAAGAGTTGAGTTCACTGGACCTTTGCATTGGCAGTTGGCACAGGCAGCAAGATCTTGGCACGAACAGTCCCATTCGCTGACGCAAAGAGGCCAAAACTTCAGTATTTCACTATTTCTTGAGGGGGGAGCTCAGCTGATGCCACACCAAGGGTACAGGACCCGAGGGGCACCTCTTGGGGATCAGTAACTGACTCCGGTAGAGGCCAGCAAGGCTCAGGCACATCCAGTTGTATGTTCAGTTCCAGGTCCAGGCAGCAGGTCATCTGGGAAGATACAGGGAGGACTCTGGAGCTTGTTATGTCCCTGCAGCTCAGAACAGGAGGTCTGCCAGCTGACCCTTGGAGTCACTTCAGCCTGGGATGAAGGGTGCAGGTCCAGTTTTCCTTTTCAGCAAGCAGGGCGGCAGGCAGCATGGCATCAGAGTAGCTGCCCTTCTGGCAGTAGAGCAGCACAGTAGCCCTTCTTCTGTAGCATCCACACGCCCAGAAGTGTACTGAAGAGTTGGGTCTGAGGGTCCACTATGTTTCCTTGGTAGTAGTTTTGAATGAATGAATACAAGCTTTATATTAGCCCAGGGGCGTCAAGGTGCTGCGGACAGGTATCAGGGATCAGAGATGCCCATGAAAAAAAAAAAAAAAGAAAGGGCTTACAGATTCACGGTGGTGAAGAGCCAGGTCTTCAAGGCCTTACGGCACGCAAAATGAATTTCCAGAGCCGAAATTGAAGGAGGGAGGGAATTCCACAGCGAAAAAGCCCTCCCTCCCATCTGGCTTTCCTGAACCTGGGAACTGTCACCAGATTCTTGCTGGCAGATCTTAGCTGCTTGCCGGGGACATATCTCCAGAACAGTTTTTTAATACCTTCTGACCCCTTATTGTAAAAGGCCTTGTGTACCAGGCACAGGGCTTTAAACACAATTCTCCGACCCAGAGGAAGCCAGTGCAGGCTTCTGATAGTGGCTGAAACAGAGTGGTATTTGGGAAGGCCCATCACCAGCCTGGCAGCGGCATTCTGCACTAGTTGAAGTCGATGCAGGAGCCCCTTATTTATCCCCAAATAAAGAGCATTGCAATAATCTAATCTAGACAGCACAAGGGCCACAACTGCCTGTTTCCGGGAGGGAGGGAGAGAAATTGAAAGATCTTTTTAAGAGTCCTTATCATCCCGAAGCAGGTGGAAACTGTTCTATTAATTTGAGGGCCCAGGGAGAGGGAGGTGTCCACGATGATGCCTAGATTTTTGGCACTGAGGCCAGGGGAAGGACAAGATCCAAGCGTATCAGGCCACCAGGCCTCGGACCAAATCTCCTGTTTGTCTCCGAAAAATTAAAATCTCGGTTTTATCGCGGGGGCGGAGCCAGATCCATCATGGCTGCTCAGAGCTTAAGCTCCATAGAAGCCCCGCGCTCAACAACCTAGCGCTGCGCTTAAACTCCACAAAACCAGCTGAAAGAGCCAACTCCCGAAATCGGAAGTTTGGGAGCCTCTGCCGTTGTGGCCGCCATTCCACCTGGATGCTGCATCGCCGGGATATCGGCTAAATTCTTGCCAGGCGATCGCGCCTCAAGATGGCGCCTGGGGTGGAGCAGACTCGCGTTTGGACGTAGCTGAGCGAGGGCTGCGACATCGGGAGCGGACCCCTGGGAACCTACACCTGATTAGCGGCGTGTTCGGGGGATCCCCTACCCACTTCCCCGGTGGGCGCCCGCAGCTGAAAGCGAACAGTTATACCGTAGGCGCAGCCCTGAACATTGGACCTACCCCCAATGAGATCCAGGCATATGGTGAGCCTCCATCCGCTTGTGTGGCCCGACCGCTGCGTGTGGAAACTAACCTGCGGCCGCAGCGGACATGCCGGAAAAGTTTTCCAGGAACCCAGAGGCACTTGTTGCCGAAGGCAGAGGTGAGCGGACCACCCCCAGCGCGAGGCAAAATGGCGGCTCCTACCACGCTGGCCTACCTCGAAGGGAGATGCGTCCTAGTGGGCTTATAGGGACTGCGCTACTCCTGATCGCCTGTGGACACCTGGGAGATCTTGTGACCTTTTTAAGAGCTAAGGGAGACTGGCCCATCCTCCCTGTAAAGTTCTGTAGTACCCGGCACACGCATGGTGTGGAGAAGGGTCCATGGGGCCACCATTTACTCGAAGCTGAGGCTGATGGGTGCCTGACCCTAACATGGCCGCCAGTGGTGAGTTTTTTTCCCCGAGCTGAACTTTTCCTTACATAACCCTACCAGGACTGTGCCTGACCTCAAGATGGCATCTGGAATTCATTCAGACCATGGTTTCTCACCCCCCGCACTAATCTGACAATCTCTGAGTACACCTGATCACTATCCTGACAGCGGAGTCCGAGCATTATGTCCGACGCCCGGTGGAGCTGCTCTGTTCAGCTATTGAGGAGATCGGCCTTGGTTCATCCCCTTGACCATCACCTACCCAGCCGGACTTTGGGCACAGTTTCTCCCCATCTCCCTGTCTCGCCCATCCCCCCTCATCGTATTTCTGTAACTCTGCTTTTTCCTTGTCTCCTATCTATCTATCTGACCGATGCCCGATGGAGCTACCTTGAGAGCTATAGGGGAGACTGGCTGTGGATTCCCTCCTCGGCCGTCACCTACCTATTCAGTCTTTGGGCAGACTTTCCCTTCGTCTCTCATACCATCTTCCCCCTCTTCCTCTCCCTTCTCACTCCCCCTCTCCCCCTTTCCACTCTATTTGTCTCTCCTTCTCGCTCTTTAATGTGTCGCATATATTCGATGTAACGTGTAATTGTTATCATTGTTGTAACATTGTTGAACCTTATGTAAAGCGCTCTGATACCCACGGGTCTAGCCAGCGCTATATAAAACTCATTAAATAAAAAATAAATAAAATAAATCCCCATTGAGTCTTAGATAGTTCTCTACCATCCATGAAGCCACAGCCTGCATACAGTTATTAAAGTTTGCAGCTGATGCTTCGACACTCTCAGTGATGGTAATCATGATTTGAGTGTCATCAGCGTAGGATATAACTTCTAAACCGAAAGATCTTACCACTCTGGCAAGCGGGGCTACATAAATATTAAAAAGGGTAGGACTCAATGAGGATCCCTGGGGAACTCCACAGAACAACTGTTTAGGAGCTGAGAAGAATTGTCCCATCTTAACTCTTTGTGACCGTTCCATAAGAAATGATGTAAGTAGATTAAGAGCGAGGCCTTCAATCCCTATTTCCCGGAGTCTCCCAGCCAATCTTAGAGGAGAGATGGTATCAAAGGCTGCCGTCAGGTCCAGAAGGATCAGTAAGGTGGTATGACCAGCGTCAACATGTTGTCGAATGTTGTTGAATACAACGGTTAACGCCGTCTCGGTACTGTGCTCACCTCTGAACCCATGCTGTGAGCCATCGAGCAGCTGATGATCCTCCAGATAGGTACTAAGATGGAGGTTCAAGTGTTTCTCCAAGATTTTTGCTGGGACAGGCAACAGGGAAATAGGCCGGTAGTTCTTTAGTTCCGCAGGGTCCAAAGAAGGCTTCTTTAAGAGAGGTTTAACCACTGCAGTTTTCCACGCGGTGGGATACTGGCCTGAGGTAATGACAGCATTAAGGATTGAGGTCAAGGGTGGGGCAATAGCCTCTATTCCCAATTTCATGATTTTCAAGGGACAGGGCTCCAAGGGAGAACCAGACCTAATTCCACTTAAAAGCCGCTCAGTATCCTCTTGAAATATAGGAGGAAAGGAGCGCAAGTGGCAACCCTTCAAAGGAGCTACCAGAGGCTCCAATGGAAGATCTAACTTTAATCCTCCAGCATTAAATGTCTCCAGGGAGGAGTATATGTCCTTGATTTTGTCATAGAAGAAACAGGCCATTTTATCACACAGATCCTGGGAGACATTGGTGTTAGCAGAGGCCGTGGGGGCTAGGAGGGTATTGATCACAGTGAAGAGTTCCCTTGGGGATTTTATGGATTCCGTCATCTTAGAATAATAAGAGACCTTTTCCTCATTAATAGCTAGCTTGTATTCTCTCAATCTAAATTTGTGCAGATCCCTTTCAACTGATGTAAGATCCCGGCGCCATTTCCTTTCCTGGTTTCGACATACCTGTCTGAGCTTTCTCAACCTTTCAGAGAACCAGGGGGCCGAAGGACGTTTTCTGGCCACATAGTGCTCCTTAAGCGGGGCAAGAGAATCCAAGCTGCCGAAAGCCAGTTGGAAAAGTCGTCGTAGATTAAATTAACATCCAGGTAAGGGAGACAGCCAAAATTACTAAGTCTATTAAGAAGGTCCTCCTTATTAATGAGGCTAAAGTTTCTCTTCATCTCCACCCTGTTCTTAAAATTAGGAGTAGGAGACGTTTCTGGAGGTTCCCACCACCCAGGGGTGTCTGGAATTACTTGCCTCCCTGCCCTGGCCCCAGCTTGTATGGGGCACAAAAGACTAGTATCAAACTCTATGTGAGTGTGCTGAGGCAGAGCATTTTTGGAATCTGCAAATGGGGCAGGTAACAGCTCCGCCCCCCCAGTCAAGTCAGAGATGGCCCATCCTGCCAAAATCTATTCCCCCTTTGACTCACTGTCTGGGAACAATACACAAGGACCACTTGCCAGCTACACCTAGTCATGTGGCCCAGGATACAGGCTCCAGGCACAAAATTGTTGGGACAAGAAAATGCCAACTTTCGAAAAGTCGCATTTTTCAGAATTGCGACTTAAAACCCGACTTTACCTTTAAAGACCATTTTAAATTACAATTCTTTAACCACCAAACTCAATATTCCTACTTGCTCCCAATTGAAAGCTATCACTTATTAAATCTAATAAGTTCACCCTATGTTATCCTATAGGAGAGGTAGGCCTTTCAGTAGTGAAAAAACCATTTAATAATTTTTCAAAACCAGGACACGTAAAAGTTAAAAGTAAAAGTCCAACCTTTTAAATACACTGCACCCTGCCCTATGGGTTGTTTAGGGCCTACCCTAGGTGTGACATATGTATTAAAAAAGAAGGTTTATGCCTAGCCAAAGGTTTATTTTGCCAGGTCGAAATGGCAGTTTAAAACTGCACACACAGGCTGCAATGGCAGGTCTATGACATTTTTAAAAAGGTGCTTAAGTGGGTGGCACAATCAGTGCTGCAGGCCCAGTTATAGCATGTAAATGACAGGCCCTTGATACATGAAGATCTTATTTACTAGGGACTTATAAGTAAATTAAACATGCCAATTGGGTGTAAGCCAATGATGCCCTGTTTTTGGGAGAGAACACAAGCACTTCAGCACTGGTTAGCAGTGGTAAAGTGCACAGAATCCTAAAAGCCAACAAAAACGGGTTCAGAAAACAAAACAGGAGGGTGAATGCAAAATGTATGGGATGACCCTGCAGAATGGGCCAAGTCCAACAGTGATGTAACTTCTTTGAGGAACAATATGTATGTTTGTGCTCTTTTACCATCAAATTTTTACCATAGGGGAGAGGAGTTGGTCTAATGGCTAGGGCGGTCGACCTCGAATCTGGGGAACCGGGTTCAAGCCTCGGCAATGACGCTGAACATCCTGTGATTCTGGGCAAATCACTTAATCTCCCCGTGCCTAACAAAAATGAATGTGTCCTCATGTAACGCAACTGGTGCTATGTAAAGCGCTCTGATACCCGATACCTTCGGGTCAAGTTCGCGCTATATAAAACTCTGTAAAAAAAAAAATTGTACAGCCCCTCATAGGTATCCATTTTTTTACCCTTAATCCAGCCCTTCAGTGCCTTTATTTAAGCATCCAAAAAGTCCACCCATGTCTATGTTGCCCCCTTGTGTTTTCGTTTAAGCTTTTGTCTATACTCCTCGAGTGTAAGACCAAATAGCTCCACAAGTACTCCTTTCATATGGGGGTAAGATCCTGCCACCTCATCCTCGAGGGGAAGAAGCCTATCCCTGCCAACCACTGGTACTAACTCCCATAGTAGTGTTCCCCAGTGTTTTGCACCTAATTGCCTCATCCCAAGAGCTCTCTTATAGAATGCCATCCACTTGTCTATATCATCCCCCTTGATATATCTAGGCACAATACCTTTGGGCAATCAGACCTCATAGGCACCTCTTTCAGATACCTCAGAGGTTCTGTTGCTGCAGGTATTCAGACAAAATATGGGAGGAGCAGAAATATCGGGATGCACAAAAACCGTGTGCAAAAATATTGTCAAGAATTTTGATTTTAAGGTAAGCATTATCGATGTTAAAAATATCTATGTTGTAAAACTCGATGTTAAAAATATCGATGTTTTTAATATTGTTTACAAAATATTGTTGTTAATATCGTTTTTTATTTATTTTTTATGTATTTTAGTATATAATTTATTTGTATATGTTATAAATTGTTTCTATAATTATTGTTAATGTTTTTTATTATAGTTTGTAATTTTGTTGTTGTTTTTAAATTTAATTTGATAATTTATTTGTATTTATAATGTCGTATTGGGTTGTGGGGTTTATAGGGTACAAGGTGGGAAGTAAATTAATTATAATTGATTATTAATTAACATTAATTCTTTAATTGATAACTAATTATGTTAATTGTGTAATTAATTTTTTTATTGCATTTTGTTTTAGTTGCAGGTTGTGGAATAGGGTAGAAAGTAATTTAATTATAATTATTTAATAATTAATTTTAACTATTATTAATTATTTAATTGATTATTAATTATGTACATTGTGAAATTAATGTGATTTTGTTATTGAAATCTTTGGTGTGGGTTGTGGGTTTGTAGGGGTAAAGAGTGTGAAGGAAATTAATTATAACAATTGATGTTAATTATTAATAATTATTTAATTGATAATTATGCAAATTGTGTAATTAAGAAATTGTTTAAGTTATATATGAGGTGCGGGTTGTTGTGTTTGTAGGATTAAAGGGTGGGACGTTAATTAAATATAATTAGTTTTTTAGTTAATTGTTAATTGTTTAATTGGTGATTAACTATCTAAATTATGTGATGAAAGATTTTTTTAAATATATATATATGGTGCGCATTGTTGGGTTTGTAGGGATAAAGGGTGGGAAGTTAATTAAACATAATTATTTTATTATTACTTAATTACTATTAATTGAATGATAAATATTATGTAAAATTTGTAATTATTATAATTTTAAGATATAATTAGGTGTTTGTAGAGGTATAGGGTAAGAAGTTATTTAAGTAATAATAAACGTAAAATAGTTATTTATTATTTAAAAAATGTCTTATTTATTATGTTATGTGTTAATTGTGTTATGCTTTTTAATTGTAAATAAAATTATATTAGTTTGCTGCTATAGTTCTGAAAATATAGTGAGATATTTTAATTATATTATTTTTATTTCTTTTAATTTAAGATATTTATTAAACATTGTAATAAATAATTAATTTATTTTCATTAAAAAAAGTATGTTTATATTTTAGATTTAAATATTTATTTTTGTTGTTATTTAATGTAGTTGTTAGAATAGTTTATTTGTTTGAAGTGAACTACTCTCTCTCTACTGTTGCACAGACTGGAGTGGGAATAGTACATTTTACCCCTTTCCTATCCAACCCTTTCCCTACTGTTGCACACACTGGAGTGGGAATAGTAAATTTTACCCCTCCGCAATCCAACATTTTCCATACTGTTGCACCAACTGGAGTGGAAATAGTAAATTGTTATTCTTCCTGAGTCCAAACCTTTCCCTACTGTTGCACAGACTGGAGTGGGAATAGTGAATTTTACCCCTCTGCAATCCAATACTTTCCCTACTATTGCACGGAGTGGAGTGGGAATAGTACATTTTACCCCTCCTAAGTCCAATGCTTTCCCTACTGTTGCAGCGACTGGGAGTGGGAATAGTAATTTGTACCCCTCCTGAGTCCAACGGTTTCCCTACTGTTGCACTGACTAGAGTGGGAATAGTAAATTTTACCCCTCCGTAATCCAACACTTGCCCTACTGTTATGCAGACTTGAGTAGGAATAGTAAATTGTACCCCTCCTGAGTACAGTGCTTTCTCTACTGTTGCAGTGACTGGAGTGGGAATAGTAAATTTTACCCCTCTGCAATCCAACACTTTCTCTACTGTTGCAATGACTGGAGTGGGAATAGTAATGTGTACCCCTCCTGAGTCCAACGCTTTCCCTACTGTGGCAGAGATTGAAGTGGGACTAGTATATGTATTATTCCAACAGTTTTATAATTTTGTTTATATTGTTTAAATTTATATTATTATGAATGTGTAATTAAATTGGTATGATTTTAGAATTGTTTACAGTTTATTAGTTACAGTTTGTAATTTATTGTGTGTGAAAAAGTATATGTATATATATATATATATATATTCACTGAAAAAACCATAGGTTTCAGGGGCGTTATAGTTAGAAATTTGCATTTAAAAAACCTTTGAAATTCACTGAAAAAACCATAGGTTTCAGTGACGTTATAGTTAGAAATTAGCATTTAAAAAACCTTAGTAATTCACTGAAAAAACCATAGGTTTCAGGGACGTTATAGTTAGTTGGACATTTCACTTGTATAAAACCAGAGAAATTCGGCTGTTATAGTTAGTAGAGCTAACTATAACTCGCGCCCCCGCAATGCACTGCTGATGATGTCACATATTACATCACTCATGACATGCTCATCGCCCCACCAGCAGGTTTTCCTGCTCTCGCTTCAATGAAGCAAAGCAGTGTTTGCTATGACAGGGCGAGAGCTGTGCTCCCGCCCTACCATAGCAAACGGCAATGTCCCGGGGGTGGGCACCCCGGGACATTGCAGGAGCCGGCCCTGGGGGGTGGCAGTCCCCAGGGCCCTCAAGGGCTCCAGGAGGGGGGCCGCGCAGCCCCCCTCTCATGTGTTTAAAGCCCCTGGAGGTGGTGGTCCCCGGGGCTAGGGGGTCCACAATGGAGCCCCGCATTTAATTAAAGAGTGCCCCGGGGAGGTGGTGGTCCCCGGGGCAGTGTGAGGGGGGCAGGAGCCCCCCCACACTTCATTTATGACTTATTTTAGCCCCGGGTGGGTGGCAGTCCCTGGGGCTTGGGGGGCCCATGAGGCCCCCCCCACCCTATTGAAATGAAGCCCCGGGGAGGTGGCGGTCCCCGGGGCTTGGGGGGGCCCGCAAGGCCCCATCACCCTATTCAAATAAAGCCCCAGGGAGGTGGCGGTCCCCAGGGGCTTCGGGGGGGCCGCGTGTCCCCCGTGCATAAAATATAAAGCCCCGGGGAGGTGGCGGTCCCCGGGGCTGCAGGGGCCCCTGCGGGCCCCCGCTGCAGAATGCAGGATTGCCCCCGGGACCTGGCCCACCCGGGGGCTTTAAAAACGAAGCGCGGGAGCCCACACTTTGTTTTTTTTCATTTTTGACCGCGGTTCGCGCACCCAGCGCGACCCGGCCGAAAATATTTTTTAAAAAAATGCTTTTTTTGGACCTCGGGGTCCCTGTGGGACCCCCTGAGCAGGCCTGGGGGGGTCAGGGTGTTCCTACCCTGCCCCCTTTTTTTGTTTTTTAATGTTTCTCCTACCTTTTTCCCTCTCACTCGGTCCGAGGCACTAGATGGCTGCCAACACTTCCTGGTTTGAAGTGTTGCCAGCCAATCAGAGGCAAGCTCGTGCTCGGAGGGCTCAGCCAATCAGATCTCACAATTCTCAAATATCGATATCTGTAAATCTTTAAATATCTCAAAAACTACTGAACGGAATTACACCATTAAAAAAAAAAAACGTGCTTTCTGGACCAAGAGCTATCTCTCTGCCAAATTAAAGCAGCAGATGAAATCAGAACAGTCTTAGACCAAGGAGGTGCTGCAGTGCTAGTGCTGCTAGACGTATCAGCAGCCTTTGACACGGTCGATCACTCTACATTGATCGACCGTGTCTCAAACATAGGCATCAAACTGAGGGCCAAAGAACTACTGGCCTCCTTTCTATCTGACCGCACACAATCAGTGAGTCTCGGCGACTACATGTCCTCCCCTTTTACCCTCCCGTGTGGTGTGCCACAAGGTTCCTCCTTGAGTCTGACCTTGTTTAATATCTACGTGTCGGACCTGGCCAGGGTCATCAAAGCCCACGGGATGGGTCTCACATCCTACGCCGACGACACACAATTGGTGCTAGCAATCCACAACGACAGAGGAGCAATTGCGGCCAGCTTCCAAGATGGAATGCTGGCCATCAGTACTTGGATGGCTAACAATTGCCTAAAGTTAAACTCCGATAAAACGGAGGTACTGATTTTTGGTAATCTCTATCCGGTCTGGTCCCCTATCTGGTGGCCTGCCAATTTGGGACCACCACCTCCCCCGGTTTCGAAAGTTAGAAATCTAGGGGTCATGTTCGACGACAAGCTGGCTTTCACATCACACGCCAATGCAGTTGTCTCTTCATCTTTTTATACTCTTAGGATGATAAAAAAACTCCTACCCTTTCTGCCACCCAGTGCCGGAAAAACTCTTATCAGCACCCTAGTAATGTCAAAATTGATTACTGTAATGGCCTCCTCATCAACGCTCAGAAAAACGTCACTAACAGACTACAGATGGTGCAGAATTCGGCCGCTAGAATGATAACAGGCACCCCCAAGTATCAACCAATCTCAACAGTAGTTCGAAAACTCCATTGGCTGCCCATAATAAGCCGAATTAAATTCAAAGCTCTCTGTATTGGGGGGCGCTAGAGGGCGCCAAGCAAGATGGCCGCACCGATGTGAGGTTCTTGCAGTTCGGGGGAGAAATCCGGCGATAATCCTTACCATCCTGGCACCTGATGCACCAACGGAGGCCCCCAGAGACCCGCCACGCTGCGGGGAACACGGCAAGTCCAGAATAGCAGTTCTCAAGAGCCCTACCGCTGCATAGCCCATCACTTGCCCTCCCTGGCCGCGCTACCTGTAGTGGCGGCGAGTCACGCTGCCCGGACTGACCTGAACGACGCGGGGCTGGGTGCTGAAGCCGAGAGCCCGTGGCTGTGCAGCTGAGCGGCTCGCGCTCGTTGGCGGCCCCCCCTGGCCTCCGAGAGGGCACTGTGGGCGGCCGTTCCTCTCCTGAATGCCCGCTGAGCTGGCCGCGGCCTGCCGGAGAGAGTCTACAGTGGCCCCGTGGGCTGCGGAGCGGCCCGTACGGCCAAGACGCCTGAAGCGGCGCTATCTGATCCTGCGGGCGGAGACGGAGGTGAGTGCAGCCGTGATCCCAACGCGACTGGTGCCACGCTGCTATCCCGGAGCGGGGGAGCTGCGTGTGACGCCCGGCGGGATAAAGACTTGGTCACCAATACTCCCCAGTGCAGTCGAAACTGCGGCGGCGAGAGGCGTGCGATACAGCTGCCTGGACCCTGTGAGAACCCCCACACTGTCCTGGATCGGCTGTGGCCGCAGCGCTCATGACCCAGGGGGCCCCTCCCCCCCTTTGCTGAGATCTCCGATTCTCGGGGGCGTCCTTGGCGGCCCGGGGGTGGCGGCGCAGGCTTGCCCCCTTGCAGTAGGCCCTGGGGGCAGCCTTTCAACATCGAGCCCGGCCCTGTTGCGGCCAGATCCAGGGGAAGGGTGAATTTGTGCCCAGACCTGTTGGCTTCACCCAGAAATTGTCTCGCTAAACGGCCATCGCGAGCGGAGTCATTCTAGCCCCGGGGTTTGTCGCCCACTGCCCCGTTGATCCTACAACTGAGGGCTGCGCGTGCTGATGGTCTGTACGGACCCCACCGTCGGTGGAAGCCTGATCATCACAGCGTAGCGACTGGCACCATCTTTGTCACTCCAGACACCGCATCTCTGGACCGCCGAGTGCTGGGACTGCTGCTGCTTGCTGTGTGGGGGTCTTGCGGTCCTGAGAGGCCGGGGGGCCTCGACAACAGGATCCAATACGGAGAGTGCTGACTGTGGATCGCGTGGCCTACTACTCCCTGCTGGCGGCCCGCGTGGCGCTACTGGCCGACGCCGTAGCTCACGGGCTGCATCTACCTGGGGGCGGACGCGGACCCCTCCCCACCCTCGACTCAGGCGGAGAGCCATCAGACGACCGATCATGGGGAAACCCGACGGGAGGCAGCCGAAGCTTACCTTCGATACTCGCAGAAATCCTCAGTCTGAGCCGGACGAAGAACGCGCGGAGGCCCCGGCCACATCCACAGCGGATTTGAAGGAGCTGCTGTTGGTTATGCAGTCGAGCCTCACCTCGATAGAGTCCAAAATGGATTCTATGTCAGCTAGAATGGACGGACTTACCCATCGAGTGGAAAAACACGACGACCGCATCACCGAAGCTGAGCGACGTATATCCGACTTGGAAGACACGGCCAACGCTACCACCAACCGGACCCTTGAAATGGACAAAGTGTTGAAGGTCATAGCAGCTAAAAATGAGGAGTTAGAATCACGCTCAAGGAGGAACAACCTCCGCATCCTAGGAGTATCAGAATCAACTGCTACTGGGAAGATGGAAACGTACGTAGAGCGCCTGCTTATAGCCCTCTTCGGCAGAGAGGAGTTTTCGTCAGTCCTTGTGGTGGAAAGAGCGCATCGCTCGCTGGCGGGCCGCCCTCCTCCGGGGGCCCCCCCGCGACCCATCATAGCTAAGCTATTAAACTATCGCGACAGGGATGCGGCCCTCCGACTGTCCAGAGAAAAGGGTCGCCTCAACCACGAAGGTATGGAGATTTCTCTTTATCCGGACTTTACAATGGCCGTGCAGGAGCAGAGGAGGAAGTTCCTCCATGTCAAAAAGAAACTCCAACAACTAAACATCCCGTACGCAATGTTATACCCTGCCCGATTAAAGATATCTACCCAAGGCAAACAACACTTTTTTACTAACCCTCAACACGCCCAAGACTTTATCAAGACCATACCTGCACACCCTGAAGGCCGCTTATCTCCAAGACGCCAGGTAGACGAAAACAGAGGCGCCTCTGACATAGAATAGAGCCGCATATTGAGGACACAAGAGCTTCTGCTGGCACCGCCAAGCGTGGCTGCTGACTCTAGTTCACCCCCCTCTTTTTTTAAACCAGGGCCGGCTGGTGGATGTGAACACTTAACACGTATACAATAGAAATTTCTCTCCAAATGGACCGCGCCTGTGTCATTATTGTGCTGCCCCCTCCTTCACTGACTCACGCCGATCCTGGGTTCGCATCCCTTAACATGCCCAAGCTGAACTGACACCTGCACTGCTCGTCACCAGGCCACAACTCTCTAAAGGATGGACCATGCAATGCAGGACCTTATTACGAAGAACCCATGTTAGATCTGCATTTGGGGGACTTTGAAGCAGACATGGTGCCCTTACACTATCGTGGGCTTCCTGACCTTTGATCATGGACTAACGCCGCAAAGAACTGTGGTCTACATCGAAACCCTCTCCAGGTTGGACTTCCATTACTACCCCCGAACACCCTCGCCACCGCGAGGAGCACCTGGTCGCCCTCTGGCAGCCGCCCACCAGGTGAACCCTACAATTTTCTGTTTGTGAAATGGAGTTGAGCTTACTGCATTGTCCCCCGTTGGGACTAGAATGGTTGAAACGGGGAGGGAAGGGAGGGGTAATTGACACGGCAGATTTGGATTGCAGTTGTGGGTGGGGGGTGGGATTGGGGAATGTTTTCTATGCTCTTTTTTTTCTGCACTGTACGGTTATTATATTACAGGATGCTATTGCGACACACTATGGCACACACTACCATTCACGACATTGCTACTTCACAAAAACACGATGGAGTCACGCCCTAAAGCACTCACGTATAACTTTTTAACCTGGAATGTGCGTGGGCTGGGGACCCCCGCAAACGTCGACATATTCTCGCATATCTGGACCGCCATGACATCCATTGCGCTATGCTCCAAGAGACCCATTTGCCTCCCAACGCATCCCCCTCCTTTGCCACCAGATGGGCAAGCTACAGAGGCTTTTCATGCTATTCCTCATACGCTCGCGGGACTGCAATCCTGGTAAAGCATACCCTTCCCTACACCCCTATTGGGTACTATGCAGACCCACAAGGCCGATACAATCTCACATGGGGCAGGCTCTCCACGCAGACAGTTACTTTGGCGTCGTGTTACGGCCCAAACACAGACGATCCCGAATTCTTCCGGATATTGTGGGGCAAAATACAAGACGTTGGCACCACACACTTGATATGGGGAGGTGATTTTAACGTCACTATTCACCCGCACTTAGACAGGTCACATCCACAACCATACCACTATACTGCGGCACACCTAGCTCTAAAAAACATTGTTGAAGACCAGGATCTGGTTGACCCCTGGAGAACCCACTGTCCGCTAACACGTCAGGGATCCTGCTACTCCACCGCCCACTCCTCCTGGTCACGGATAGATTACTGGCTGATTGATAGGGGCCTGGCAACTTGGGCATCACACACTTCTTATCTCCCCCGCACATACTCAGACCACTCTCCTGTGCTGTTGGCTCTCAGTCCGCCACTAGCAGAATCCCCATACCTCTCCTGGCGCCTTAATCCACAGTCGCTACTCGACCCAGTTTTTAAAGCGGAGGTAGAGCAAAAGATAACTGAATTTTTTCCCCGGAACGAAGGCTCAGTCCCACAATATTCCACAATATGGGAGGCTTTTAAAGTCACCATACGAGGCGTATGCATGTCTAAAAGTGGTGGAGTACTAAAGGACATCCGCAATTCACTTCAAAAGATGGAAGCAGATATAAAACAGACCGAGACGGCCGTACAGGCCACGCCCTCTCCCACCTTACAGGCACATCTACGCACCCTGCTCACAGACTATCAGGAAACAGCGGAGCGCGAATGTAAATTTCGAGGGAAATACCACACGGCTCGCCGATATGGCAAGGGAGATAGGCCGGGGCTTGCATTGGCTTCCACTATCCGACCTCCTCGATTTGCTAATACAGTACTCACCATTGAGGATGAGGACGGTCTCTCCCACGCCAATTCCTCGGACATCCTCGCGGCCTTTAGAAGGTTCTATAAAACGCTGTATGCCACTCACCGACAGGCCCCGGTAGACTTCGATTCATTCTTCGAGGACACCGCCATAGCCTGGCTGGGAGATGGCCAAAGAGAATTTCTTTTGGCACATCATGAGGATGAGGAGATCACATCTGCAATAATGCAACTACAATCCGGAAAAGCCCCAGGGCCAGACGGCCTCCCGGCCGAGTTCTACAAGACATACCGGCACTTACTTCTCCCTATACTGAGACATGTCTTTGAGGAGGCGCGAGAGAGCGGTATTCTCCCCCTCTATGCGCGAAGCGCTTATAATCTCCCTGCCCAAACCAGGTAAACCACCCTCGCACCTAGACTCCTATCGGCCCCTATCCCTAATAAACATCGATGCCAAAATCCTAGCTAAACTAATCGCAAACCGCATAAGCCCTCTGATGCCAGTATTGGTCCTCCCAGACCAATCGGGATTTGTTCCCACTAGAAGCACGGCCCATAACCTGCGGACCCTATTCGCATTGCTCCATGATATAGACCCGGAAGTTAACGCTGCGGCCGTATTTTTGGATGCCACAAAGGCATTCGACTCCCTGGAATGGGACTACCTCTCCTATGTCTTGGTACGCATGGGATTTCCCCCCTTTTCTGGCCTGGATTGCCCTGCTATATACAGACCTGCGAGCCACTGTAATGGTGAACGGAATCCGCTCCTCCCCCTTCACACTGGGCAGAGGGACCAGACAGGGGTGTCCACTATCGCCCTCCTGTTTGCCCTAGCAGTAGAACCATTGGCTGCCAAAATTCGACAGCACTATCGTGAACATGCCATAATCTATCCAGAACGAAAAATACTCATTTCACTATTTGCAGACGACCTCACACTATATTTGCGGAACCCAGAAGAGAGTCTGAACCCCATTCTCCGCCTATTCATTCTTTTTGGGCAGTTGTCAGGAGTCAACATTAATTGGAACAAGTCCCAGATATTTCCCCTCACTGCAGCCACTAAAAGGTTCCACCCAGATTTTCCCCTCAGCTGGTGCGAAGACACCCTCACTTATTTGGGAATAATAATCTCTCGCAGCCGCGAAGAACTCATGCGTGCTAACTACGGAAAGGCGCTGGACTCTAACACTGACAAAATCACAAGATGGATCGCGATGCCCTTGTCGATGGCTGGCAGAGCGGCTATTATCAAAATGGTTGTCCTGCCTAAACTATTATATCTCTTTGCAAACATCCCCTACGCCCCCAGCCGACATTTTTTTCTCGGCGATCACGTCACAACTCATAAGACTCGTATGGGGGGGAAAACAGGCTAGGTTACGGTGGGACATACTTACGCGCCCTTTCAATGCGGGTGGTTTCGCCATCCCGGATATCGAACTATACTTTAGCTGTGCGCAGGCACAATATGCTGCGTTTTGGATGAAACCCCTCCCTTTATGCCACATCTGGCAATAGAAGATGGATACATGACCCCCATCCCACGTACCGCCTATCTCAGTACCCCGGCGGTTCCGCGGCACCAGGCTGCCACCACTGTCCAAAGCACAGTCAGCGCATGGCACGACCTAGCTAAAGCCATGCAATGCACACCAATGTATTCCCCACTTCTGCCTCTTCCCGGGCGGAAAGACATCCCGGTTGCGGAAGAGGGCGGATGCCGCCGGCTTCTCCGTAAGCTCTCTATACACACCTGGGGTCACTTATACACTAGGGGGACTTTCAACACTAGCGAGGAATTTTTCAAAGACACAAACCCTACCCCCTTGGAACGCTTTTATTACATACGACTCCGTCAGGATGTAAAGTCCATTACGCCCACCTTTCCCCTAGAGCCTTCGACCATGCCTCCACTACATGCACTACTGCAACAAGACACCCCTACACATGTGCTGTCACTTTTATACCGTACGGTCCAGATTAGTAGGGAATATGGCCCTCCTCTGGCCCGCATACGGTGGGAGGAGGAATTGGGATACCCCCTCACTGAGGAGCAGTGGACGTATTGCTGTAGGCAGACGGGCAACATATCAGCCAGCAGTAGATTCCGCATGATACATTATAAATACGTGCACCGCCTCTATTATACTCCCGCGCGCATGCACCGACTGAAGATACGAGATAACGACCGCTGTGATCGCTGCGGACACGAGGGGGCGGACTTTACACATGTGGCCTGGGACTGCCCGCCTATACAGACGTACTGGGCGGAGATCCTGACTGCATTGGACCTTATGACGGGCCTGCACATTCCTGCGGATCCACTAACCACCCTGTTAGGATACACTGAACACCTAGCTGTCAAAATACGTAGATACGCCTCCCTCGCGCTCCTTCTTGCTAAGAGGAGAGTTGCCTGCAGATGGGGTAGGGGACGAGCGCCGAAATTCAAAGACTGGCTTCACGATTTGATATATTGTCAAGAGCAACTACACACATATGCAGAGCTTCAACCACCCACATCACGCCCAAGGGATATCTGGGGGCCCCTACACACTTACCTGCTGGAGCACACAGCCGAAATGGTTGATACGACGCTGTAATAGACGCAAAAAAATAAGCTTCCTAACGCCCCTGCTGCCCTCACCCGCACACCCACCCACACCAGCTGTAGAGAGACCCCATGTGACGTTACTCTGCAAGTTCCTATCGCCTGAACACAGTCACACCTTTGTTATGCAACTGATGGTCGCTGTGTGCTAGAGCATGCATCCTTCTTTATGGTTTTCTTATTATTAGTTCCTTTTGTTTTCATATGATCGCATTTAGCACAGTTTGATAAAAATGCAATAAATGTCGTTATAATCTCACACCCCATACAACGCGGCCGGCCCAGAAGGGTTGTAGGCGGCTTGCTGTGTATCCCCCTACCCTGGAAAAGGAATTTTCTACACACATAAGCTATCACAGTGCCGGCCAAATTGTGGATGTAGGCATTTTTGCTGCGACTTAAATCTTTCTGGTTGTCAATAAAGATTATTTGAAAAAAAAAAAAAGCTCTCTGTATTGCCTTCAAGGCCATCCACAAAATAGGACCTGATTTCTTGAAGAAGGCTCTCTGTATCTACACTCCCAACAGACCCTTGCGTTCATCAACAGCCAACCTTTTGAAGGTCCCTCGTACAAAAAAAGTTTCCTGGGGTGACAGAAGATTTATTGTCGCCACTGCTAAATTATGGAACACCCTCCCTCTGCACATCAAAACTTGCCCAACCTTACTTGCCTTCAGGAAAGGGTAAAAACATGGCTTTTTAATCAATAGGCACCCTACTTCTGGCTCGATCTTCTATACAGTCCGCAGCGCCGAGACACCCAAGGGTATTTGTGCGCTCTACAAATTGCCAAAAATAAATAATAAATAATTTGGTGTAATTCCGTTCAGCAGTTCAGGCAGTTCAGGCTGTAGCTGTGTCTAAAGTTTCCTATGGAAATTAACATGGAGAAAACACATTTTGGGACCCCCCTTTTTTCTCGACCCCCCCTTGACGAATCACCCCAAAACTTTAAAGACAGGAGCTGACCTGAGTGAACAATTAGTTTTGAAAATTTCGTGAAGATTCGTCAAATGGCGCCAAAGTTATTAGCAAAACAAAAAACGCTTTTCCTATGGAAACTAGGTTCTAACTATAACTACCTACAGGCGACCGCCAGTAGGTAATATATATTTATATTTATATTTATATATATATATATATATATATATATATATATATATATATATATATATATATGAGTCCACAATTGCAAATAAGCACGCGCTCTCAGATTCCTATAAAGGAGAGCAAGAAGGAATTGCAATACGGATGAGAACTATCTGGCAGAACAGGTAATTATGTTAGAACGCTTCAGGGAACGTGGTTACCCCGAGTGGGTACTCCAGAGAGCAGTTTCCAAACTTAAAGACATCGACAGACCCAGTACACTAGAGGAGAAAAACAAGGAAACTGAGCCCCAAGTAACACGTGTTATCCTTACTTATAACAACAAGTCAAGGAAAATACAAAAAATTCTCCAAGACAATTGGAATATCCTCAAAAGTGATAGCATTGTGGGCCCCACCCTTAGCGAGAGACCGAGTATTAGTTATCGCAAAGGTCGTAGCCTGAAGGACTTGCTTATGCATGGGGATATCACCATACCTCCTAAGACTTCCACACACAATCTCAAAGGGTTTTACCCTTGTGGACACTGTAAAGCTTGTAAAAATAGCCATATGGTGAAAGAATACAGTGTGCCACACTCTATGAAGAAAAATACCATTTCACAATTTTTGACATGCAGTACCACACATGTCATTTATATTTTAGTGTGTCCATGTAACAAAAGGTATATTGGCAGCACGACACATATGGCTAAGAAAAGGGTCCTAGAACATCTCAGGGCCATAAACAATAGGGATCCGCATTATCCTATCGCAAGACACTTTGCCGATTTTCACCTCGCTAACAGCTCACTTCTCAGCTACTTTGTTATTGAACAAGTGACAACTAGCTTTAGAGGGGGAACAGGGAGCTCAGATTGAGGAAAAAAGAATCTAAATGGATACTTGAGCTCGAGACGAGGTACCCGAATGGGCACAATTTGGACGAGGAATTAGCAACGCACCTTATGGAAGAATAACTGGCTTACACCAACATAGGTTTTTATGATATTGTTTTCCCGGATCAGCAAGCTGCATGAGTTAGACTGTACAAGCAATTTTTGCATTCGATTTAAAGTAATTTGGTTAATATAAGCAACTAATGAACAGTCTAGCAATTTGTTTAAAATGTTTGCACATTTTTAATCTTGTTTTTTATATTCTTGTGTTTTCTATTTTTCTACACAGGAGGAAAGGAAGGGGCCCACCGATATTCTGCGGACACTTCACGGGCCTCCTAACCTTTTCTTCGTCTCCACGACTAGAGCACTAATGTTTTAAAGATAAGATGATTTATAACATTTATCCTTTCTCTTTCTCTTTGCCTTTCTATTTCCTGCTTGGGAATTTCTTACTTTTTCACTTATAGTCACGCTTGCTATTTGACTATTGTACAGTATATGGATTTGTATGACTATGTCACTTGACGTTAGTATTGGTCTACTGTAACTGCATGGTACTTGAAATTCTCTTGCCACTTGGCGACCAGAAACAATGCAATTCACACGCTCTGTCGGTATGCCTTCCGGTCTTGAGCTAGCTGTATTTCAGCATGATGTGGATTTATGTTTATTCATCTTAATTTGATATTCATGTATTGAAATGGATTTTCGTTTTTGGTATAACATATCTGCTGTTATTCTTTAAGGAATTATTGCCTTTTTAATCTGAATTTAGTCACTCCAATATGGCCGCCACTTTTACGTAGGTAGCTGGGTATCGTGCAGTCCTATGTCGATTTCATTTCCCCTGTACTGAGTCTATGTATTCACTTGGTGTACACTTGGTTCAGTGTGTGATCAAGGGAGCTTGCTCCCGAAACGCGTAACCTTGAACATTAAAAAACCTTTATAGGAATCTGAGAGCGCGTGCTTATTTGCAATTGTGGACTCATATTTATGCCGGCATTGCTCTACCGGCTTCATCGCGCCACCGTACTACGGGCGGAGTTCCCAGGAGGAGCAACTCTTTGTTCAAAACTTTATCGAGGGATCTCTGCCGGCCGCTGACTTTTATTCAATTTGCATGGTGGATTACTACGAACTCCAAGTACCGCTGAGGACTTCAAGTACCAACCATAGGAAACACCGCTGATACGCGTCCCAGAGGTAAGCCTCATACCGCTGTTTTTCCCACGGGGAAGTGTGGTTAAACACACGATCCCGTCTCGGGTTTTGCTCCGGGTTTGGGGGCGGCTCTGGTTGGCGTGTTAGGGGGTTGTTTCCTATTTGCACGTCTCGAACGGACCTGGTCATGATTATCGAACAGGCATATTGACCTTGTCTTATTGGCATTGAGCGTAATCTGCTCACCTGGTCCTGACACCTGTACTTGTACGTGGATAGACATTTCTACTTGAAGAGCGGCATACGGAACCTCCATTTTGGAGGGGATTCCTGTTATGGAAGGACAAAAGGAAAAGTACTGTTACATTGAGGTAACTTATCAACGAGGTCCCGTGGAGAGGCATTAACTTCAGTTGCGAAAGGCAACTGTATCCAGATCACTTATTCTGTCCATTGGCAGCAGCATGGATGAAGAATCCGGGAGACGCCTGGCTGCCCAAACATTACTTGCAAGAGCACCAGGAAAAACACAAGCCAATGCAACGCTAATTCCAGCCAACAGAGACAATATTTTAAGTCAAAAACTGCGAAAGTACGAGAAATTGAAAAAACGGAAACATCTAAATGGTGGGAGGCAGTTTCCCTTCAAGATTATGTCGATAAAAATATGGTCCCGCGAGGTCTACGTATATACACAACACCATCTTATGAATCACCGAACCCGCGTATGTTAGAGGAGTGGGCAAATAATTCTGCTTCCAGCTCTAAAAACATGCTTTGCATTCTTATCAAATACGCATGGGAGGACAGAGAGATCATAATGAAAGAAATTGCTGATCTAGAAGAAGATTTTAAAAATGATACCGATCAGACAACTATTAACAACTTCAAGGAAGAATTAAAGAAAAGAATGACAGTCTACGAAGAGGACATTAAGCTTAGAAAACAACGTAAGCTTCATCGCGACTGTACGGATTACGAGACTGGGAGAATCCTTACATATAGCAGAAAGTATGACCATTTATATAATTTCCAGCCCCACGACTCTGCTACCAATCATACTGTCAGTGGGACAGGCACCCCGTTGACTACAGTGACTAGTGATTCGGACACAGATGTCTCGGCGCATACCTCGAGTACTGCGTCTGAAGTAGAAATCATTACAAGACCAGCTACTTTTTTAGACGAGTACCGGACAATGAGAAGACAGAAAACATTAATCACGACCCCTCAACCAACTCCGAGGGGAGAGGACATCGGGGAAGAGGAAGAGGAAAAGGAAGAGGCAGGGGCGGAGCAAACAACGACGCAGCCGACGGAAACACAGGGCACAAAAAAGAAAATGCAACAAAGCCAATGGGAACCAGACGTGGTGGCTTAAGGAACAGGAAATAAACATGATGGACGACAATATGGTAAATAAAACTGTTATTAATCTTACAAGCCGAACTCTTTCTGCACTGGAAAAGAAAACACTATGCCTAGGCTTATCTTTTTGCCCCACCGAAACCTTTGACTACCCTAACACCAGAATAGATATTTTTAAATTCATAAGAAAACTTAAACTGACCAAATGGCATACTCTAAAGGGTGACATCACACGAGGACATCATGTAGGGGTAGATGTCGATCCTACCAGTCTCACAGTAGGTGATATGACTATGTTTCGTATATTACAGGATCTAGATAACATCAGCAATGTAGAAAATTCTCTTGCGACAATTGAAAACTCTGATATAACTACTGATAGGGCTGCCAAAACCCCCTTCAAACCTAGATCTGTTTTCTACCCTAACCTCTCGCATGACAATGTTGATACTTTTCATGAAGTAGTTACGAAAGCCCTCATGGACTGCAAACATCAGAAGACTAGATCAAATTTTGAAGGTAGTAACCTGACCAGGGCACAAAGATCTATCATTACATCTTTGGCTACTGATAGCGAGATTGTAATCCGTCCCGCTGATAAAGGAGGGAACGTTGTGTTACTTAGCAGAAACATGTATATGACTGAAGCGTACAGACAACTTGAGAACAACATGTTCTATATGAAAACCGACACCAAAACATACAATGACAGTATCCTGATGACTTGGGATAAACTGCACAAATGGCAGGAGGATGGTATTATAACATGGGAGGAGTACCTATTTTTGAAAAGGGACTATCCCAAATTACCTATTATTTACTTCTTACCCAAAGTGCACAAGGACCCCACGAATCCACCAGGGAGACCAATTGTTTCTTCTATGGGGAGTGTCTTTGAAAATGTGTCAAAGTATGTGGATTTTTTCTTGCAGGGGTATGTCATTTCCCTTCCATCGTATGTGAGGGATACGAAAGATTTTTTGAAAAAAATAGATGAAATAGAATGGCAGACTAACTTTATGTTTATCACTATGGATGTTTCCAGTCTTTATACCATCATAGACCATGACCAAGGCATTCGAGCATGCATGAATTACCTTAATGACAGAAATATCATGTACTTTGATCATACTAATATGTTGATTGAAATGATGGGTCTCTGTTTACGTAATAACATCTTTTTGTTTAATGGGGAACTTTTTAAACAGATACTCGGAACTTCTATGGGTACTTGCTTTGCCCCAAGTTTTGCATGCCTGTTCTTGGGACAGTGGGAGGAAGAAATTATGAGGGATACTAGTCTCTCTATGTATCTTGATAAAGTTAAGGCTTGGTTGAGGTACATTGATGACCTTTTTCTCATATGGGAAGGCAGTGAGGAAGAAGCTCTTGAATTCATTGACAAACTAAATGACAATAGGTACAACATAACTCTCACTCAGAATATAAACAGAGAAGAGATAGAATTTTTGGATGTCAAAATTAAGGTGGTCAATGGCACCCTTGAAACTAAACTGTTCCGTAAAGACACAGCTGGCAATAGCGTTCTTCATGCTCTCAGTCATCACCCGGATGCTCTGAAATGGAGTATCCCTTATGGAGAGATGCTGAGAGCAAGAAGGAATTGCAATACGGATGAGAACTATCTGGCAGAACAGGTAATTATGTTAGAACGCTTCAGGGAACGTGGTTACCCCGAGTGGGTACTCCAGAGAGCAGTTTCCAAACTTAAAGACATCGACAGACCCAGTACACTAGAGGAGAAAAACAAGGAAACTGAGCCCCAAGTAACACGTGTTATCCTTACTTATAACAACAAGTCAAGGAAAATACAAAAAATTCTCCAAGACAATTGGAATATCCTCAAAAGTGATAGCATTGTGGGCCCCACCCTTAGCGAGAGACCGAGTATTAGTTATCGCAAAGGTCGTAGCCTGAAGGACTTGCTTATGCATGGGGATATCACCATACCTCCTAAGACTTCCACACACAATCTCAAAGGGTTTTACCCTTGTGGACACTGTAAAGCTTGTAAAAATAGCCATATGGTGAAAGAATACAGTGTGCCACACTCTATGAAGAAAAATACCATTTCACAATTTTTGACATGCAGTACCACACATGTCATTTATATTTTAGTGTGTCCATGTAACAAAAGGTATATTGGCAGCACGACACATATGGCTAAGAAAAGGGTCCTAGAACATCTCAGGGCCATAAACAATAGGGATCCGCATTATCCTATCGCAAGACACTTTGCCGATTTTCACCTCGCTAACAGCTCACTTCTCAGCTACTTTGTTATTGAACAAGTGACAACTAGCTTTAGAGGGGGGAACAGGGAGCTCAGATTGAGGAAAAAAGAATCTAAATGGATACTTGAGCTCGAGACGAGGTACCCGAATGGGCACAATTTGGACGAGGAATTAGCAACGCACCTTATGGAAGAATAACTGGCTTACACCAACATAGGTTTTTATGATATTGTTTTCCCGGATCAGCAAGCTGCATAAGTTAGACTGTATAAGCAATTTTTGCATGCGATTTAAAGTAACTTGGTTAATATAAGCAACTAATGAACAGTCTAGCAATTTGTTTAAAATGTTTGCACATTTTTAATCTTGTTTTTTATATTCTTGTGTTTTCTATTTTTCTACACAGGAGGAAAGGAAGGGGCCCACCGATATTCTGCGGACACTTCACGGGCCTCCTAACCTTTTCTTCGTCTCCACGACTAGAGCACTAATGTTTTAAAGATAAGATGATTTATAACATTTATCCTTTCTCTTTCTCTTTGCCTTTCTATTTCCTGCTTGGGAATTTCTTACTTTTTCACTTATAGTCACGCTTGCTATTTGACTATTGTACAGTATATGGATTTGTATGACTATGTCACTTGACGTTAGTATTGGTCTACTGTAACTGCATGGTACTTGAAATTCTCTTGCCACTTGGCGACCAGAAACAATGTAATTCACACGCTCTGTCGGTATGCCCTCCGGTCTTGAGCTAGCTGTATTTCAGCATGATGTGGATTTATGTTTATTCATCTTAATTTGATATTGATTTACCATGTATTGAAATGGATTTTCGTTTTTGGTATAACATATCTGCTGTTATTCTTTAAGGAATTATTGCCTTTTTAATCTGAATTTAGTCACTCCAATATGGCCGCCACTTTTACGTAGGTAGCTGGGTATCGTGCAGTCCTATGTCGATTTCATTTCCCCTGTACTGAGTCTATGTATTCACTTGGTGTACACTTGGTTCAGTGTGTGATCAAGGGAGCTTGCTCCCGAAACGCGTAACCTTGAACATTAAAAAACCTTTAATAGGAATCTGAGAGCGCGTGCTTATTTGCAATTGTGGACTCATATTTATGCCGGCATTGCTCTACCGGCTTCATCGCGCCACCGTACTACGGGCGGAGTTCCCAGGAGGAGCAACTCTTTCTTCAAAAATATATATATATATATATATATATATATATATACTTTTTGTGTTTTTTTGAAAGTTTACAAAAATGTTTACATTGTAACATAAATTATAATATAGTATACAATATATATAATTTTAAATTATTTAAATATATTTAATTTACATTTTATTACTGTTTAATGTTAATATATTTAATGTTTACTATGTTTATATTAAAAATCGATAGTTTTGTGTTCAATATTAGTGTATAACAATTATTTTTTTCGATATTTTTGTTATTTACATTAGTTTAGGATGACGATATTTTTGACATGATATTTGTCCCACTATAATTGTGGTTTCGATATTTTGTCAGTGAACCGTTGCTGCCACCATTCTTCTTATGTCTCATGCCAGGCTTGGCCCTCCTTTCTTCAAGGGCCAGTTTCTTTCCTTCCAGGCCCAGTGCTCTCTCCTCCAGTTCTAAGGCTGCCACTTCTGCCTGTAGGGAGTGCCTGCTACTGGTGTTGTTCCTTTTTTTTCCAGCTTTGGAGGGCACCCTCACCTGGCTGTAGAGTATCAAGACATCATCCCTGTCTTTTTTCTCATCAATGACTTCTCTGTCATCTTCTTCTTCCCTACTAACAAAGGTAATCTACTCATCCACCAAGTCCTGGGCTCGGCAGGCTTCTTCCCAAGCCCTGAGAGCTTTTTCCAAGTCCTCCTTCTTGGCTGAGCCATGCACCCCGATGTTCCTATCCTTGCACAGTACCCACATTTCCTTGAATCGTAAAAGAGGGCAGGTCGAGCTCCATGTGGCCTAGCCCATTTTGTAACATCTAGGAACTTTGCAAAAACTTTGGCAAACATTTTACAAAATGTTCAAACTTTTTCAAAACTTCCTTAAAAGTTTGCAAACTCTTGGAAATAGTACTCAGGAGACTCCAGAACTTGGCAACTCAGGTGGAAATTATAAGAACTTCCTTCTAGATGTAGACTTGGAAACTTTGGAAAACGTTTTGTAAAGTTATGTTCGGGTACTGTGGCCCGCTTTGTGCAACTAACTCCGGCACGAAGTAAGTCAAAGGGGCCAGTAAGTTTAGATTATGGTTAGCGAAAACTCAATAGAAACCTCATAAAAATGATATGCCTTGATAAAGGGATTTTCTTCAAAACATGCATTAAATGTGGTGCTAATCATTGTGATGAATTTATGAAGTAGAATATTATCAAGATAACAAAGAAATAAAATCTGTATAATAAAGGAATACTATTTGTTAATGTTGTGTTGTGCATTACAAAACATTTTGATTGCATTAAAGCTAATAACGGATGGTAACTGGTATCACACACAATAAATAGCACAGAGCAGAAGCTTCTTACTTAACCTGTAGAGATAGTACTTGGTCAACATGAGCTGGGCAGTTGTGCATTTATGAGTGCAAATAGCTTATGCATCCTTTTCAGGGCTTGCCTATACAGTGCATGAGCTATGCTGCAAGACATACTGATTACTATTCAGTGGGTTAACAGCCAACCCACAGCATACTATTAGGTATTTTCATTGTCGTTTTCATTTGCAATCTCTCCATTGCTTAGCTGCTATAGGCTTTCCTTCATTTCTTTTGTTAGCTCCTTCCTGGAGAATGGACTAAGTGCTGGTGTTCTTCCTCCTCATTGTTCTTCCTCATATCTTTGCAACACACTTTTTCTAAAGGGTTTCAGTATTACATTTGGATGCACAATGTGCTTTCCTACTTTTAACACAGGCATACTGCTTCTTATTTATGTTGGTCTCACCCTATCTGCAGACTCTATCAATGCTTTAGTTACTCACACCCATAACTGTACTACTCTACACCTCTCTACTCTACGTCAACCAACTCTATGCCACTCCACTCAATGCCACCGAATGCCACTCTACTCTACAATGCTCCATTCTGCTCTATGCCACTCCATGCTACTCTATGCCACTCTATGTGACTCCACTCTACTCTACACCACTCTATGCCATTCTACTCTACTCTGCGCCAATCCACTCTATGTCACTTCACTCTATGCAACTCTACTCTGCACCACCATACCCCACACAATGCCACTTCACCCGATGCCACT
This sequence comes from Calotriton arnoldi, assembly GCA_963921515.1. Taxonomy (NCBI): domain Eukaryota; kingdom Metazoa; phylum Chordata; class Amphibia; order Caudata; family Salamandridae; genus Calotriton; species Calotriton arnoldi. Next base: position 552,867 of record CAWUFW010005212.1, on the reverse strand, counting down.
CTAGTCTACACCACTCTATGCCACTCTACACCAATCTATGCCACTCTACTCTATGCCACTCTAGTCTGTCACTCTACGCCACTCAATGCCACTTCATTCCACTCCAGTGTATGCCACTCTACTCTACTCTATGTCACTCCACATCACTCTACTCCATGCCACTCTATGCCACTTTAATCCACTCTATGCGAAGCTAATTCACTCTACGCTGTTTTACTTTATGCCACTCCACACCATTCCACTCTATGCTGCTCTACGCCACTCTATGCCACTCTACTCTATACCAATATACTCTATGCTACTCTACTCCACAAAATACCACTTTGTGGCACTCTACGGCACTCCATTTGACTTTACGCCACTCTACTCTATGCCACTCCACTCTAGGTCACTCTACTCTACACCAATCCATTCTACTCTATCCCACTCTGTGCCACTCTACCCTACTCCACTCTACCCCATTCTTCTCTATGCCACTCTATTCCAATCTACTCCATGCACTCTCATATATGCCACTGTACTCTACACCACTCCACTGTATGCCACTCTACTCTGTGCCACTCCATTCTACTTTATGCCATTCCATGCCACTTCACTCAAAGCTAGTCTGCTCTACCCCACTCTACTTTACACCTCTCCAGGTCATTCTACACTACTTTAAGCCACTCTACTCTACACCCCTCTACTCTATGCCACTCCATTCTGCTCTATGCCGCTCCATGCCACTCTACTCTATGCCACTACAATCTACTCCACACCACTCTACACTATTCCACCCCACTCTATTCCACTTTACTCTATATCAATCTACACCACGCTACTCTACGCCACTCTACTCTATGCCACTTCACTCCAGTCTATGCCACTCTGCCCCGCTCCACTCTACTCCACTCCCCTCCATCCCACTCCACTCCACTTTACTCTACTGTACGTCACTCCACTCTATGCCGCTCCACTCAACTCCACATAATGCAACTATACAACACTCTAGGCCACTTCACTGTACTCTACGTCACTTTATTCTATACCATGCTTATCTACACCACTCTGTGCCACTGTTCTCTATGTCACCCTACTCTGCGCCACACAATGGCACTCCACACCACTCTAGTCGCCACTGAATTGCACTCTATGCCACTCCACAGCACTCTACAACACTCCACCCCACTTTCTGCCACTCCATGCTACTCTACTCTACCCCATTATAGACCACTCTACTGCACTCTACGCATTCTACTCTATGCCACTCTATTGTACACCACTATACATTACTCCACTCCATGCCACTCCATTCCACTCTATAGCACTTCATACCACTTTACTCTCTGCTACTGCACTCTACTCCATGCCACGCTATGCCACTCCACTCCATCCCACTCTACTCTATGCCACTCTACTCTACCCCACTCTACATCTCTCTACTCCATGCTACTCCACTCCATGCACTCCACTCCTCTCTATGTCACTCCACTCTATGCCACTCTACTCTACACAACTTTACTCTATACCACTCCACTCTACCTTATGTCACTCCACCCCACTCTATTCCACTCTTCTGTATGCTACTCTACTCTATGCCACCTTACTCTATGCCACTCTACACCACTCCAGTCTATACCATGCTATTCTACTCTATGCCATTCTATGCCACTCCACTCTACACTCTTTAATCCACTCTCCTCTACACTACTCTCCTCTATGCTACTCTACTCTAAGACGTGCCCCGCCATTAACTTTTTGTCATGCTGAACAGGAGCCATGCTGCAGTACTAAAGGGCTAAAAGACATTGGCAAAGCCAATAGTTCACACAAAGGTGAATACTATTGGCTTTGCCACTGCGGCAAAAGCCAATTGAGAGATAAAAGCAAATTCTGCAGCCAGCAAAGCACCCAGCGGGTCATACGAGTTGACTAGTCTAGGCCAGTTCTGCCCGGCCACCACCAACTAGGCAGAGCAATGAGATCAGGCAGGACAAGGAAGCAACCATCACAACCAACAAAGCGAAATTATAAGTCAAAACCATACCCCAAAGGAGCAGCATCCCCCCTGGGTGGTTCACCAAAGTCATCGCGAAATCAAGGAACAACACTGATATCACCGACCTATTCAATTTTTGGTTCAATGAATTCAACTGGGAAATTTACTTTCCTAAAGGATCCTGCTGCAGCCATATATTCTACGCCGGCAAAAGTTAATTGCCTCCTTAAACCACTGATGCCATATAAATTAGCCTCTACACAGAATCAAGACAATAAAGAGATAGAATTACATAAGGCAACAGTAACTGCAACAAATACAGCTCCAAACAGTAGCGGGTGTAAAGAAGCCCTCCAAGTGACAGAAGGCATCGAACAGGAGGTAACAAAACTGAACTGGTGGAGCAATAAGGTGCAAGTTATTCGAGCGCAAGTACACTCGAGCACTGAAGTACATTTCAAGGATGAAGCTTTAACATATAGCAACAGCACAGATGCTATTCCGGGGACAGTAGACGCCGACCAAGAGGTTATAATACCAAACTGCCAGAGTAGCACGGTGCAAACCACGCAAGTGCAAGTTCGCCCGTGCATAGAGCTGGATCTGACGTCCAGGATTGACACAAGGTCCGACAATAGATTGGACACTATCAGTGACGCACAAAAACCCAAAAATCACCCCACTCCAAGACAACAGTTAAAGCAAAACAACAAGAAGGAGGACACCTATAATACAGACGATTTTAGTGACTCCTGGATGGAGTCTCAATCAATACTGTACAATAAGGACATATTGCAGGCAATAATTACCACGTCTAAACCCCCAGCACAACTTTGTAAGTCACCAACGCCCCGACTGGAAGTGCAATTAACAACAGTAGAAATATAAAGCTCCCCGGAACAGGCAAAAGCTGTGACAACAAACCCAATAAACAATAATACAGTACAAAAAAACAACATCAAGTCTAGCAACCAAGAGATGAAACTAGAGAAAGATATAAAGACTCAGTCCATAACGCCCAAATATACCAATTTAGCGCAAGAAATGGGGCAAATTGACAAGAGTCCAACAAAGGGTAAATGAAGAAAAAAACTGACACCGCGACTAATAGACCAACAGCAAACAATAATCGACATATCTAGCTCATCTGAGCAGTCAAGAAAAGAGGCCCCTCATTTAGCTATTAAAGTTCATAATAAAAACAAACCCACTAGCAAACAGTGGACCCACACGGAAAATACAATAGACAAAAATAGCATGCACTACCCACCCAGCAGTATCAAGGAGCGTAGCTTTTAGAGCTGGGATTCCCTAGTTGGCTGAGGTAGGTAACTTAGGCCAAATAGGGACCCTTGCTTCTAAGTCAGGGAAAGGAAGGACACCTTCTCAGATAGTCCCTGCTCACCCCCTCGGTAGCTTGGCACGAGCAGCCAGGCTTATCTTCAGGGCAAACGTGTAAAGTATTTGCAACCACGCTCTCAGTGACCCAATGATGACACCACAAATGGACTCCACACGAGTTTCATAAAAAACCAAGTATATGTTTATATAAAAAGATATACGATGAGACCACACGATAAAAATCCAACATTTGCGTACTTGTAATAATTCACCTTGCTGGTTATTAGGCCAGCAAGCCCTTGTAGGTTCTGACGGTATCAATGAGCAATTCTAGATGATCCAATGCAGTCCTAATGCAATGCTATGCAGTTCGTAATGCAAGAATCAGGCACTTTACAATGTAAAAGTAATGCAGTTCGTTATGCAACAATCAAGCAGTTCGTAATGCCAAAATAATGCAATGCGTAATGCAACAATCAGGTAGTTCGTTATGCAAAAATAAGGCAATGCGTAATGCAACAATCAGGCAGTTCGTAATGCAAAAATAATGCAATGCGTAATGCAACAATCAGGTAGTTCGTGATGCAAACTAACACAATGCGTAATGCAACAATCAGGCAGTTCGTAATGCAGAAACAATGCAATGCGCAAGGCACTCCGGCACCGATCACGGTGCTTTAGACGGTCTCTCTGCCACTCGTACTGACTCGCGGTCAGCTTCCGCCAACATATGCCCCCAACACGGGTATGGTGTAAACCAAAGTGCAGCTCCACACTCCGGCCCCGGTACTGCCACTCCTTTGGCAAGTACGGGCCGCGATACGAGCTTGAGCAGAGGCTCGCGCTGCAAGAATGGGAGAGGCTGAGAGCGTCTCTCTCCGAGCCCGCACCCCGCCCCAGGCGGCGACACACGTTACCTGGGGGGTGCGACCTCGCTCTCCTCTCTTCCTCTGGCGACTTGGGCCTCCGATGCGACTTGGTTGATTCCGGCCAGTGGAACTCGGGCCCTCCCCCGACGGGGTTGGTTCGAGGTCCTGCTTCTGGCAACGGCGGGCTTGGGACGGCGGCACAGCTCCTCTGGGGATGCCGGTCCGGGCCGATGGCGATAACGAAGATCTCAGGCTGCAACAGGGCACACGCACACAGCGTCGCTGAGACTCACTTGAGCTCCGGGTGTGCACGGTCACAGGGCACTCCTCACAAAGGTCTCAGGCTGCACGAAGCACACGCACCCAGCGTCGCTGAGATTCACTTGAGTTCAGGGTGCACACGATCACAGGGCAATCCTCACAAAGGTCTCAGGCTGCACAAAGCACACGCACACAGCGTCGCTGAGACTCACTTGGACTCCGGGTGTGCACGATCACAGGGCAATCCTCACGAAGGTCTCAGGCTGCACAAAGCACACGCACACAGCGTCGCTGAGACTAACTTGGACTCCTGGTGCCCACGATCACAGGGCAATTCTTACGAGGGGCTCAGGCTGCAAAAAGCACACGCACACAGCGTCGCTGAGACACACTTGAACTTCGAGTGTGCACGATCACAGGGCAATCCTCACGAAGGTCTCAGGCTGCACAAAGCACACGCACACAGCGTCGCTGAGACTCACTTGGCCTCCAGGTGCACACGATCACAGGACAATCCTCATGAAGGGCTCAGGCTGCACGAAGCACACGCACACAGCGTCGCTGAGACTCGCTTGGACTCCAGGTGCCCACGATCACAGGGCAGTTCTTACGAGGGTCTCAGGCTGCAAAAAGCACACGCACAAAGCGTCGCTGAGACACACCTGGAAACTTTTGTGTTCCTGAGTTTCCACAACAGGGAGCCAACTCTCCTTGGGCCCTTGGGGATAAGTTACTTCAGGACACAGCACACAGCAAAGTCTTTTCAAGCAGGGGGACACAGCACACAGCAAAGTCCCTTTAGCCTCTCCTTGGTTAAATCAGCAAACTGCAGGCCAGCCCCAGAACACACAGCAAGGGTCAGTCCTTTCCTTCAGTCTCTTCAGCTGTTTCTTCCTTGGCAGAGGTTCCTCTTGACCACGAAGTAGTTTCAATCCTTTACAGTCTTGAACCGTTCCATTCCAAAGTCCAGGGGTTTCAGCTCTCATAGTTATACCCCTAAATGACTTTGAAGTCTTTGTGTTCAGGGGGGCACTGACCCCTGTCCAAACCAGTTCTGGGTGTCTCCCTGCCAGTGACACCTTCTGCCTTTGATAGTAGGGGTCTGGATCCTTAATCACTCAGCATGAGATGGAGCCATTGTTTTATGGCAGCAACCCAGGCCTCCACCTCCAGGGGCTACTCCTCCCCCTACACTCCAGATGCAGGTCAGCCTCTTGCTGTCTCACCTCCTCCCCTGGGTCAAGACATTCCCCAGAGCCTATCACATTCAAATCCAGACAGTCAATCCACAACCAGGCAGAGACACACAGAAATGTTAGAGCACAAAAACCCAGCCACTTCTAAAAGAGTGGTTTCTAAATACGCAATTCAAAAACCACCTTCACAAAAAGATGTGTTATTAAATTGTGAGTTCAGGCACACTAAACTTCACCTCTCCATCTTAAGCCTTTGGGAAGATAGGCTGGAAACATATTACACAGCCTTCCCCATTCTGTCCTATGGGCAAGATGGCCTTTCAACAGTGAAAAACGAAATGGAGAGTATTTCACTGTCAGGACATGGTACACACCTCAGTACATGTCCTACCTTTCACATACACTTCACCCTGCCCAGGGGCTACCTTGGGCCTACCATAGGGGTGTCTGATGTGCATAGAAAGGGAAGGGTAAGGCCTGGCAAGTGGGTGCACTTGTCAGGACAACAAGGCAGTTTAACAAACTGCGCGCAGGCACTGCACTGGCAGGCCTGAGTTCTCTCTTTAGGGCTACTTGTGTGGGTGGCACAATTAGTGCTGCAGGCCCACTAGTAGCATTTGCATTACTAGCCCTGGCACACATATTGCACTTTACTAGGGACGTTACTAGTAAGGCAAACATACCAATCATGGACAACCAATTACCATTACACTTTACACAGGGAGCACTTGCACTTTGACACTGATCAGCAGTGGCAAAGTGCCCAAAGCATCTAAGTTGGCAACACCATGTCAGAAAAAAGGTCTAGGGGGAAAGCAAAAAGTTTAGGGAACTTCAGCCAAAAAGGGCCAAGTCCAACACAACCCCCTCCCAGCCGAAAGCCAGGGTAGACCAATCAACTACCTTGATGGACTTCCCTGCTTGGGGCGATAGAACACGGACGCAGGCCCGCTACTGCAGGGACACCTTCCGGTTCTATGCCTTCCTGACCAAAGGGGGTTCTCTTGGTCACTACTCCCTGGGCCAACTATGCTGCTCCATGGGTACTTCCTGGCAGTCGGGGCCTCTCCAGGGGTGCTGGTCCCTTGCCAACCCCCACCTAGAGCGGTACCCCTGGAAGACCCAACTGTCAGGATACTGTCCCCAGTTATCCTGCCCTACAGGATAGAAGTGGGTTTACCCCGGTCACTTCTAGGGGACCTAGCCCTACTGGCTGGGCACTGTCCCACGGGTTTTCCCACGGAGGGTCACCTCCCTCTCTTAACCTTCCACTTAGATTTCTGTGCCTGCCATTTAGGAATGGCACCCACAAACTTCAGGACCGCGGGAGCTCTGGGTACAGACGCCCCATGCCCTCCTGACACTAGGTGTTCTTCCTCACACAGCTGGCAAGTAGGTACTAGGCCTCCAAGCTGGTACTCCTCTAAGGAACCCTCCAGTCTCTGGGGTGGGGTGGTGAACCCCTGGGGACGCTGCTCACACTCCCTCCCTCTCCTTTGAGACAGGGCGCTAGCCCGCATGCCCCCCCCACTACTCTGGGACCTAACTACTCTACTTCACTTCTCTTCCCTCTCTAATGCCTTTTCAGACCCTTGGACCCATGACCAGGGGTCGGGCTCTTGTGCCAGCTCCCGGGAATCAAAGAGCTCGCACCCTAACACGGGTTGGCGCAATCCTGGAAAACAATTACTGAGCCTAGGCTCCTGGGGGCTAAATTGAGCAACCCCTTCAAATCATTTGCCATGCTAACCATCACCCAATCATCCAGTGCACGCTTGTACTCATCCACACTTGGCACTGGCTGTGCGCTGCCACCATTCAAACTGGACTCCACCTGTTTAACCTTAATGTCCAGTTCCCTCATGCTTAACTCATGAGCTAAGAGAATATTTTTCTCTTCTAAGGCGCGAGCGTTCCTGCTCTCCTCTGCTCGCTTTTCACTTTCAATGACCAGCTTCTTCTCTTCTGCTTGAGTTTTAAGTTTTAAAACCTCCAACTCATGCTCTTCTTACCCTTTGGTTTTCCTCCAGCTCCTCTGGGGAAAAACTCCTCCCTGAATGGTTACTACCAGCCCCTGAGGCTGGTCCTTCCACTGGCAAATCCTGTGGACCAAATCCATTCCCTGGGCCATCCTCATCCACCTCAACATCACCTGTCTCCCGAGCCCCTTTGGCTTCCCACCAGGCCCTCAAGGCCATTTGCAGCTCCTCCTTCTTGGCGCTACTTTTCATGGGACATCCCAAAGCTCTGCAGAATTGCCTCAATTGATCAACTTTGTAGGTAAGCAATGCCTCAATGTCGAACTCTAATTCTGCAGCCTCACTGGCTACTTGCCTCCTCTGACACATGATGTGTGGCTTAAAGGTTGCTCACAAATAGAACCAAAAAATCAAAACACACAATATGTGGTTACGTCGTGGTCTGCACTAAACTAGTGATGTACACCAATCACTGTGAGTGAAATTGCAAACACACGTTCAAATTCCAAACCGCTGACCATCAAGGGTAGGTCCCAACCGCTGCTGCCAATGTTAGAGCCGGGATTCCCTAGTTGGCTGAGGTAGGTACCTTAGGCCAAATAGGGACCCTTGCTTCTAAGTCAGGGAAAGGAAGGACACCTTCTCAGATAGCCCCTGCTCACCCCCTCGGTAGCTTGGCACGAGCAGCCAGGCTTATCTTCAGGGCAAATGTGTAAAGTATTTGCAACCACGCTCTCAGTGACCCAATGATGACACCATAAATGGACTCCACACGAGTTTCATAAAAAAAACAAGTATATGTTTATATGAAAAGACATACGATGAGACCACACGATAAAAATCCAACTTATGCGTACTTGTAATAATTCACCTTGCTGGTTATTAGGCCAGCAAGCCCTTGTAGGTTCTGACGGTATCAATGAGCAATTCTAGATGATCCAATGCAGTCCTAATGCAATGCTATGCAGTTCGTAATGCAAGAATCAGGCACTTTACAATGTAAAAGTAATGCAGTTCGTTATGCAACAATCAAGCAGTTCGTAATGCCAAAATAATGCAATGCGTAATGCAACAATCAGGTAGTTTGTTATGCAAAAATAAGGCAATGCGTAGTGCAACAATCAGGCTGTTCGTAATGCAAAAATAATGCAATGCGTAATGCAACAATCAGGTAGTTCGTGATGCAAACTAATGCAATGCGTAATGCAACAATCAGGCAGTTCGTTATGCAAACACAATGCAATGCGCAAGGCAACAATCAGGCAGCTCGTAATGCAGAAACAATGCATTGCGCAAGGCACTCCGGCACCGATCATGGTGCTTTAGACGGTCTCTCTGCCACTCGTACTGACTCGCGGTCAGCTTCTGCCAACATATGCCCCCAACATGGGTATGGTGTAAACCAAAGTTCAGCTCCACACTCTGGCCCCGGTACTGCCACTCCTTTGGCAAGTACGGGCAGCGATACGAGCTTGAGAAGAGGCTCGCGCTGCAAGAATGGGAGAGGCCGAGAGTGTCTCTCTCGAAGCCCGCACCCCGCCCCAGGCGGCGTCACACGTTACCTGGGGGGTGCGACCTCGCTCTCCTCTCCTCCTCTGGCGACTTGGTCCTCCGATGCGACTTGGTTGATTCCGGCCAGTGGAACTCGGGCCCTCCCCCGACGGGGTTGGTTCGAGGTCCTGCTTCTGGCAACGGCGGGCTTGGGACGGCGGCACAGCTCCTCTGGGGATGCCGGTCCGGGCCGATGGCGATAACGAAGATCTCAGGCTGCAACAGGGCACACGCACACAGCGTCGCTGAGACTCACTTGAGCTCCGGGTGTGCACGGTCACATGGCACTCCTCACAAAGGTCTCAGGCTTCACGAAGCACACGCACCCAGTGTCGCTGAGACTCACTTGAGTTCCGGGTGCACACGATCACAGGGCAATCCTCACGAAGGTCTCAGGCTGCACAAAGCACACGCACACAGGGTCGCTGAGACTCACTTGGACGGGTGTGCACGATCACAGGGCAATCCTCACGAAGGTTTCAGGCTGCACAAAGCACACGCACACAGCGTCTCTGAGACTCACTTCGACTCCAGGTGCACACGATCACAGGACAATCCTCATGAAGAGCTCTGGCTGCACGAAGCACACGCACACAGCGTCGCTGAGACTCGCTTGTACTCCAGGTGCCCACGATCATAGGGCAGTTCTTACGAGGGTCTCAGGCTGCAAAAAGCACACGCACACAGCGTCGCTGAGACACACCTGGAAACTTTTGTGTTCCTGAGTTTCCACAACAGGGAGCCAGCTCTCCTCGGGCCCTTGGGGATAAGTTACTTCAGGACACAGCACACAGCAAAGTCCTTTCAAGCAGGGGGACACAGCACACAGCAAAGTCCCTTTAGCCTCTCCTTGGTTAAATCAGCAAACTGCAGGCCAGCCCCAGAACACACAGCAAGGGTCAGTCCTTTTCTTCAGTCATTTCAGCAGTTTCTTCCTTGGCAGAGGTTCCTCTTGACCACGAAGTAGTTTCAATCCTTTACAGTCTTGAACCGTTCCATTGCAAAGTCCAGGGGTTTCAGCTCTCATAGATATACCCCTAAATGTCTTTGAAGTCTTTGTGTTCAGGGGGGCACTGACCCCTGTCCAAACCAGTTCTGGGTGTGTCCCTGCCAGTGACACCTTCTGCCTTTGATAGTGGGGGTCTGGATCCTTAATCACTCAGCAGGAGATAGAGCCATTGTTTTATGGCAGCAACCCAGACCTCTTCACCTCCAGGGGCTACTCCTCCCCCCTACACTCCAGATGCAGGTCAGCCTGTTGCTGTCTCACCTCCTCCCATGGGTCAAGACATTCCCCAGAGCCTAACACATTCAAAACCAGACAGTCAATCCACAACCAGGCAGAGACACACAGAAATGTTAGAGCACAAAAACCCAGCCACTTCTAAAAGAGTGGTTTCTAAACACGCAATTCAAAAACCACCTTCACAAAAAGATGTGTTATTAAATTGTGAGTTCAGGCCCACTAAACTTCACCTCTACATCTTAAGCCTTTGAGAAGATAGGCTGGAAACATATTACACAGCCTTCCCCATTCTGTCCTATGGGCAAGATGGCCTTTCAACAGTGAAAAACGAAATGGAGAGTATTTCACTGTCAGGACATGGTACACACCTCAGTACATGTCCTACCTTTCACATACACTGCACCCTGCCCAGGGGCTACCTTGGGCCTACCATAGGGGTGTCTGATGTGCATAGAAAGGGAAGGGTAAGGCCTGGCAAGTGGGTGCACTTGTCAGGACAACAAGGCAGTTTAGCAAACTGCGCGCAGGCACTGCAGTGGCAGGCCTGAGTTCTCTCTTTAGGCTACTTGTGTGGGTGGCACAATTAGTGCTGCAGGCCCACTAGTAGCATTTGCATTACTAGCCCTGGCACACATAGTGCACTTTATTAGGGACTTTACTAGTAAGGCAAACATACCAATCATGGACAACCAATTACCATTACACTTTACACAGGGAGCACTTGCACTTTGACACTGATCAGCAGTGGCAAAGTGCCCAAAGCATCTAAGTTGGCAACACCATGTCAGAAAAAAGGTCTAGGGGGAAAGCAAAAAGTTTAGGGACCTTCAGCCAAAAAGGGCCAAGTCCAACAGTAAACATCAGGAGTATCATAATACTACTAAACACCTAATGGAGCAGAACCAAGAATCGGAAAATAAAACTGGAAGTCCTTTCAAATCTCCACACTTCCCTAGTGAAAGCACTGCAAACTTCAATTACTGCCCTCAACATGCAGTCAGATAAACTTGATATTCAAATCAACCTAATGAATGTCATAGCAGAATATATTTCCGGTATAAACACCAAACTTGACTCCATGATGGGCCAATTATTTACAAATAAAAATAAAACACCAACACTGGCACAAACTCTTAACTGTGCTTGCTGCCCAATTCTGGAAAAATTAAGGGACCTTCCAACAATATTAACAAGCATTCTCCAGGAGTGCAAACAGGCAAATCAGTACCCAGAATCAAATAGCGTAGCCAGAAAAGAGCCACAGAGTGGGGAAAGAAACCCACAATTTACCGCTTTACCAAATACCCAACAGACAGCCTTCTTAGCAACTGGAAAAAGGACCAAGGCTGTGGAATTAAGCGATGAGGTAATCATCCGCATTGCATCCTGTCACACAGATTGATGCCTCACGAACCCAAGCGGTCCAACAACTATCCATCCGGGCCGACCAAACATTCAACCACCCTCCTCTTTTAACAAAAAGACAGAAGAAACGTGCCAGGAAAGCAAGAAACCGCCCCCAAAAAAGTAAAGTACAAAAATTACAGGTAAAGGACAACTACCCAATCTTCAATTTCAATGATGGCAAAGTCCGGTTACTAGCGACCACCGGGCAGAATCGAGATCACAAAGAGGAAGAGGATGCACGCTGCACAGATCAATCGGGGACAACTGAGTCATCAGCCTCACTGCCAAAAGTGCATCGCCAGGGCTAAACCGCCCAGTCTCGGCAAACTTGAGCTTTGAGAGCAGCGGCCTTTCATTAAACAGAAAACAAATTGAAGCAACCAAGTCTAGTGCACGCAGAACTGAGTGCCCAGGGGACAATGTCAATGTAAATAAAACAAAAAATCCTAAAGGACCTACAAGCCCCCAGCCGAGCACAACCACTATCACAAAGGAAAGGGGCTGCCCCTAAAGGAGCCTAGGTCATACTTTCCAGATTCACACCGAGGAAAAAAGAGAAGATAGGGAAGTTATCTCAAAAAAGGCCAGCAATCTGGCAGAGTGAAGAGAGAACAGATACTAATAAGAATAAAGTCGCAATGCGAAAAAGTGAACTGCGACGAAACAGAAGAGCAGGTAAGAAATCAAAGCTCTAGACTGGCACCAATTCACTCACAAAAAAAGGAGCTTAAACTAAACTTAAACAACAGGATCCTTCTAACACCTCACTATTCCTCACAAGGACCACAAGATTACTTAAACAGAGGGAACATCTTGCGACTCATGGCAGTTATACCAACTTTAAAAAATTTGACATCTACAGACCTGTTGACGATAGAATTCATCGGCCAGGCAGATAACCCCGGAAGGGAAAGAACCCTAGCAACTTGGAAGACGGAAGAAATGGTCTCCGTCATCTTAAAAGAGGCCTCAAAGTTTGAAGAGTGGGGTATATCTCTTTCTACTCCTTTGAAAAAACGTTACCCGTCACCTCTTCGATCACCAAATAAACCCACAAATAATAATTCAAGTACAAACCCAGTTTTATCGGTTCTACGAGGTGCAATAGGCGCAAATGGTAAAAATTCACAACAACAAAAGTTGCAAAAAACAACATACCAAGGACCACAAAGACAAGACCTGCAAGGGGAATGACACGCAATGACAATGTACATCAGAGTTCAAAATCTTGTCATGGAACTTAGCAGGAGCAAAAAGATGCCTGCAGGACAATGGACCTCCCGAGAGCTGGGATCATTATGAAATCATTGCCCTTCAAGAAACATGACTGACCGCTCCAGTGGAAGTTCCAGGGCGGATCCTCCACCATGTGAATGCAATACGAACGCAGCAGTACAGTAGGCCTAAAGGCGGTCTCGCCGGTTATATTTCCACAGCACTAAACATGTCTTCAGTCCAGTTGTCAACAACCACATCCGACATGCAAATAATAAAAATGGAGTTGGGCTCTCAGTTAGTGGTTAGTACTGTAATCTTTATTAATATTTATGCACACCCGAAACAAAAGATTAAAAAAGAATTATTTAAAAAACTCATTGCCACCATTGCAGAATTACGGTTTGAACAACCGACCTGAGAAATAATCCTAACTGGAGACTTCAACTCAAATCTACTATACACACCAGAAGAAGACAATAACATCACTGCAGCAAACGCGATCTGGGCAGTACAAACACAATCCTTTTCCATCCCAAAACGAGTTGACACAGCAGGACAACAACTGGTAACAGACCTCGAACATCTAGGGATGCGTGTACTAAATGGCAGAATGAAACAGGACAGACCTGCGATCTGCACATACCATGGCCCTCACTCGAGCTCAGTCTTAGATTGCACAATAGTAACTCTCCTGCTCTTAGTGCAAACAGAAAGGTTTCTGATCATATACACTACCGAGAGTGACCACTCGGGTCAGCATTTTGAATTAACAACGACATTTCTAAGACACATAGAGGCCCCAACTATGGAGGGGACCACATCAACAATAAACCCAAAGCGACTGCGATGGACAAATAGCACACTACCGCACATAGCCTCAAGGGCGAAAGACCTGATGGTGACCCTTGAGTCTCAAAAAAGCTTGACGATTGATACATGGATCACCTTCCTAGCAAGCCTTTCAAAGTCAGGGGCGTCGACAAAATTGCAAGGTAAAAAGAGGACAAATCACAACAGACACCTAAGTCAAACTGCCCGAACCCTAAGGAAGCAATTAAGAAGAGCTACTAGGTTGACACGGCAACAAAGTGCATCCACTATTACATGGAAGAAAGTACGCCAATTGAAGAAGATAAATATAAAAAACAAATTTGGAAGGACAAAAGAACACAACATAATAACTTTTGGACGAAATTACTATATAACGCAAAGCAATCTAACGCCAGAACTTTCTGGGACCAAGTGAATTCTCTGTCCAGAACGTCAAAAGTCATAAACGTGACTTGTGTCACAGAGTCTGCTTGGGTACAACACCTAGTCACCACGTTCTTAGTATTAAACGAGGGCGGGACAAACTCCCTTGAAACCATTTTGAAGGTAGATCAAACAGCGTCGGTGACCCCGAGTAAGCACAGTAACTGGGTGGATATGTTCTCCAAAACAACAAGAAAGAGCCCAAAATGTGTTGGGGTAACAAAACAGCCATTCCTACCCTATTCTGAAGAAAGAAATCTCCACGGTTATAGCAAAAAGTAGGCTCGATGGGGCTCCGGGCCCGAATGGAGTACCCCAAGCAATTTATAAGCAAGATCCCAATTTCTGGGTAACAAAGATGTACTGTCTGTTTCGTCTGGTAGGCACAACTAGCTGCCTTCCGGAAAGCTGGAGAGGCTCAATAATCAATCCAGTATTTAAAGGAAGAGAGTGCACAGACCCCGCCAATTATCGTCTGATTGCGTTAATAGGTGCTGAGGCTAAATACTATGCCTCCTTGATTTTAGCAGACTTGACAAGCTGGTCCGACGCGAATAAAATAATCCCCATCAATCAGTCGGGCTTTCGCCGGGGCACAGGTACAATCACAAATGCACTAGCGTTAGGGCTAATTGCTAATAAAAGCCTGCGGTAGCGACAAAAACTGCATCTATGATTTGTGGATTTTAAGGCGGCATTCGACCGTGTCAGTAGATGCATTTTGTGGGGCAAACTGAAGAAACAGGGTCTACCATAATCAATACTGAAACCAATAATGGATCTATATAAGACACATGGATGCAGGTAAAAATCGCCGATGGCAAGAAGCTCAACAGGAAGATCTATACTAGCGAGGGGCTAAAGCAAGGTTGTGTCTTGGCCCCACACCTGTTCAACCTATTTATGGCTGACTTGACACCAAGGCTAGATGTGGTTAGCTCACATCCTCCGCATCTGGGTACACTACTATTAACACATCTGTCCTATGCGGATGACATCGTGCTCCTAAGCTACACGAGAATCGGCTTGCAAAGAGCAATTAAGGAGCTAGCTGACTTCGCCAAAACAAACTTGATGGAAATAAAATCTACAAAAACAAAAGTCATGATCATAACTCACAGTCTTCATAAACAAACGATGTTCACAATCAACAACGTGAGGTTGGAAGTGGTGAGCAGTTATAAATATCTTGGGATATATTTTGATCGAAGGCTCTCCTTTCTAAAGCAGAACGAGGCCATGCAAAAAAAAGGAAACGCCCTAATATTCGCGTTCTGTAGGTTATCAAAAACCCTAAAAGGCCCACTGTTCACCCCATTATAGCAGTCATTAAAGCCAAACTGCTACCAACTATTGCGTACCGAAGTGGTGTCCAGCATGGAAGTAACGCTGCGATTCTGGACAGCCTTCAAACACGAGTGTACAAAAGGGTATTTTCCTTGCCATGCGACTCCTCACCGGCCCAAGTTCGATTAGAGTTTGAGCTGCAACAACAACAATTATATAGAAGGTACGAGGCGATTAAAACTTGGTATAAAATCTGGCTTAATCGTGGACTTGAGATTAATAATGCGCTTTGGGCCGCCCTACAAGGTGACCCTCAGTCTGTCTACGCAAAGTATTTACAGGCATCGCTACAAATCACCAGGACAGCTGACCTCTGGCAGCGGAAACTACAGCTGGCCTCATTTCAGCATATCATGAAGAAGGCGGTAAAAAAGCACTCGCTACTCGAAGATAAAGCAACGTTAAGTCGGCGAGCCCACGCATGGATGGTATTGCATTGCTACATAAAATCAGAGCCAGCAGCATATCTGGGTCTTCCCTTTTCCCCCTACTTAAAAAACAAATTTTTAGAGTTACATATGGGGAAGTTGCCCTCTAATGCAGACTTGCCCCGCTGGAAGTACCAGGGCTCAAAGCATGCACTCTCTGTGGGTCACCCACACAGGATTTTATACATCTAATATGCATTTGCCCAGCCTTAGGTTTGCAACGCCGTCAACTGTTGAAGAGACAGTTCAATGAAAGAGGCATCTGCTCCTGCAGAACTGCCATATTAAAATGTCTAGACTCGAATGACCCGCAACTTATTTGCCACTTAACAAAATTTTTAATCAGTTATAAGAAAGTAATGACACAATGAAATTGGTCAAATAGAGTCGCTTAGTGGTCATTATCTGTCTTTTTAACGACAATTGTACTGTAAGGAGAAATATCAACTAATTTTAAAGAATAGTATAAATAAGGTTGTGTATCACCCGGTCATATTAATTTTACATTTTCATATTGAATGTTTAAAGAAACGGAGGTAACTATACGTTTTAACATGTTTATACGTCTGTGTGCTTTAACGGAACAATGTACCAGGTGTTTTGGAACATTGCTCTGGTTTTAATTAACTAAACAATAAAAAAAAATCAACTTTCAACTTTATTGGCTTTGCCAATGCTTGTTTCAGTCACCAGCGTCTAATTAAGATGTTTCTGACCTCTGGGGAGGCCTTGCGGAGGTCTGTAAAAAGAGAAGTTTTGCTTCCTTGGTCATTTGTGTTAGCTTTTTGAAACACCTTTTAAGTACTGCATTATCCAGCCCAATCAATATTCCGAAAAATTGCAGTGTGTGGGAAACACATATGATGTTAAAGTAAAACTTAAAACACTGAAACTCTCCTTCGAAAACATGAACTAACTAAAAACAAAATAGAACATCAAATATTATTAAAATTAAGACATTTCAGTAATTTTTTCCTTTGGTAAAGTCGGGCTCCCTTAATTGCCTATAAAACTTTTGAAAATGAGATTACAAATCTTATGTGCTTCAGCAGAGCTGTAATTTTCCCTTCGGGGATGATCCTCGAGTGAACTGTTCGCGGCATAAACATGTCCTCGGATTTTATTTGAGGTGCATCCTGAAAGCTTTTTAAAGGATTCTGCATCGGGGAGTTTATGCAAATAGGGCAAGCTCATTTTCTCAGGCATCATTAGATAACGGGGAGCCTTTTTGTTTTTGCCTTTAATACTGAATTGCCTCACGCTGTTTGTGCGCAGTTAATTAACCTAAAATTCACATATCACATCCGCTGTCTGTGGTGTTTGAGAAGTGCACAGGCTTCCAGCTCGTTGAGCCCCCATCCTTTGTGGTAAATAGCTCATACAGTCTACTTCTCCTCCGGCGTACTTGTTGCTATTTAGGTTGTGATGGCTGTCAGTGCGGAGATGCTAGTCTTCATAAAACAACATATTTCAGAAAAAGTTTCCTTTTCAGTCTAGACAGCGATTTCAATTAGTTTTTCTAGTCAAGAGTACTTCCGTTATATAATTCAGGGACATTTCGTGTTCATATTTAAGTAGAACCAAAATGCAAAAGACAGAGTCTGAGTGGTTTCTGATACTGTGCCTTGAAGCCATTAAATTAACAGAGAACACTTCGTAAACCTACGATCAAGTGATGACTAATTCCGTTTAGATGAAGCACATGCTGTTTGCGTTTTGATGATTGTTTCGTGCTATATTTAACTAGTATTTTAAAGCACTGCCACATGCAGAGTCACTCATAGGACACTTAGCTACCAAATGCCCTCATGTCGTGCTTTATACCCTGCAACCAGCGTTGGATTTTTAGCCAACAACACTTTGCATGCAGGAATATTTCAGGACATACATAGATACTACAACTCCCAGAATGCAGCGAACTGTTGACTATAACGTTTAAACCAATTTAAGCAATCACCCGTGGCATGGTGCTGCTTGGCGTCTGGGGAGAGGCTGCCTGTGAATTGTGTTAGTCTTCAGTAGAGGCAGTGGCGGTGCGTCCATTGGGGGCGTTGGGGCGTTGCCCCACTAATGCCACGGCCCCATTTAGAAATCGTTCTACTTCTGACGCTAATTGCAGCAATCAGGACTCCTGATTGGAATTAGCGTCAGAAGTAGAACAGGGACGCTGAAGGGGGTGGGGCTGCGGCAGCACTCTCAGGGTTGAGTGACAGCGCAATAGTGCGCATGTTCGTTTTGGGCTGGTCATTTTTTACGACCAGCCCGAACATGCGCACTAGCCTTCCCCTTAGGAGAGCGAGGGTTGCTTCATGCGCAGCCCCCGGTCTCCTAATGGGCAGGGATATGCCCTCAACCAATCCTGGTGCTGCAGGAGCAGCGTCTGGATTGGCTGAGAGGGGTTGCCAGCCACTCATGCAGAAGACGTTGAAGGCGCCAACGCACCGGACCCCGGCCCAGGAGCAGACAGCAGAGGCGGCGCGGACCCGCCCGGTCAGGTAAGTTTAAGTTTTTTTTTAACTTTATTTTTAAACCCCCCCCCACCCCCGCGAGTATTGCGAGCGCGAGCCGCGACTGATGTCTTCTGCACTTAAGGCCCCGAGGACTCAGTGAGCGGTTCTGGGACTGTGAGCTCACTGTGGGAGGAAGAGTGCTGGCTGATGTGACTGTCCTGAGGCCGCCTTTTGAAAGTTGTCAGCAGAACTTGAAAAGCGCTGGGCATCTGCTAATGGCTTAGCAGCATAATGAATTTTAAAGATGTGAAAAATAGTCTGCCTCGTAAACCTCTGTAGTGTAACTACACATGTTATGTTATGTTATTTAAGCTTGTATAGCGCACGGTTACCCTAGGGTGTCCTGGCGCTGGGCAGGCCTGCTGGTCATGTATGGCGTGTCTTGCTGGCCATTGTTTACTCCTGCGTACCACCTGAGCTCAGTGAAAATGGGGGCAACACCCCCCCCCAGCAGAGGGTGAATATCCAAATGATTAGGTGTACTCGACCAGTTTTTGTGTTTGTATAACTGTACACGGAAAGATTTCTATTTAAAAAGGTTGCAGGGAATTATTTTAGTGAGTTTATGGCAGTTATTCGGGATATGCTGTCAAGGTCACTTCAGTTCGTCAGATGTCAGCGACCAAAATATTAAATGCGGGCTAAAAAGTAGCAAGTAGAGCAGCATTTAAAACAGATCAACGTGTGTAGGGTTTTCATCCTAAATCTCACGCGGTGCCACCTAATTAGCTGCAGGCAGCAGTGATTTGTTTAGTCAATTATGTAAAGTATATACTAGAAGCCAGAGAGGACGTCATGAAGTGGTCATTCAGAAAATAACACTTCCTCCTGCACGGTGTGTGTGTTCTGGCACTTGTAGTGGGTACACATTACTTGGATTTCTTTGGTGTGTAGTGTGGCCGACAGAAGGCATTTCTGTATGTCGAGTCTAATGAAATGTGCCAAGTAGTTTTCATAACCGCTCCAACATCTGCTACTTGTAGCAATTAAATATCAGAACATATACTTTTCGCAATAGTGATTTGCCCAAGGTCACACAGTTTAAGCGGCTCCAGGTCTTCTGGGGCAAAGCCGGTGGCAGCGTCGCAGGCCGCCTTTCCTGGCATGGCTGTCCTCTATGGCATCATTCCATTTTTTTAAAATTATAAATCTGCACGTTACTGGATTGTTAAAAAACAAGCAAAGGACGATAAATCCACATCAGATTGGGGATGTGAGTTCTGGCAACGGATGCTGTTCAAGGAGAGCGAATCAAATGGTCCCAGCTGTGTTCTTGTCCAAAGCAGCGCCGCGTGAACTCTCCAATTAGGAAGTGTTGATGCTCACACGACGAAGCGCTGCGAAGCCATCCCGTGGGAGCACTGTAGAAAACACCATCACAGCAGTCTACGTTTGTGAGTGTAGGGAGAGCGAAACAGTGTGCATCTTTGAGCGCAGTGTAGCGAAGGGTGAGTGGTGTCTGTGTGAGTGCAGGGTGAGCAGTGTGCCTGTATGAGTGATGTGGATGGGTGAATGCAGGCTTAGTGATGTGTCAGGGAAAGGTGAGTAATGGGTCTATGAGTGCAGGGTGAGTAGTGTGCCTATGTGAATGCAGGGAGAGTGATGTATCTGTGCAAGTGCAAAGAGACTTGTCTGGCTACTCCCAGAGATGTGTTCGCCAAGCCACCTCTTCCTCAAATTTGCTTGAGAATGCACCATTTGCCCACTCTTTTTTTCATTTCATTTGCCCCTGAAGGTAGTTCGGGCTCGCTCGCTACGCTCGCTCGCCTCAGTGCAGTATTTACGCCTCACCATTTTCAAATGTCACCAGCCGCCACTGAGTAGAGGTGGATTAAATTTACTGTTTAACTTCCTTAGGTCGAACAGGTGTGTCTTTTCAAGACAGCCTAATATCAAAGCGATGGTTTGTACCCATGTAGTAGGTGAGTACTAATTCCATTTACGTAAAATTGTGGAGATTATCAGATTTCATATGTAGTAACCAGGCCAGATAAATTGTAATTTCCAGTGCCAGCATTTCTTTAAAAGTCATACTATTTGTAGCACTTCACACTCTTTCCTTTCTAGTGCCTGAGCTTCTAGGCACTGTAATGCACCCATTGAAAACACACACACATATGACTCTGGTCATGTTCATGTTCAAACAATAGGGCAGGGGGTCTCACTGTCTTTGAGCAGTGCAAGGAATAAGAGGTATACAGCTGGATCCTGGATCCAGCAGCAGTGCAAGCTTTAAGCGGTGCAGTCGGTGGAGTTGCACCGGCAGCTGAACTCAGTGGTGCTGTATTTTGAAATACCTTATGGGGTTATAAGTACCTGCTGCAGAGTTCCTTGTGTGTCCAGAAACAATAAAAACGTCAAGATAACTCTGGTGGTTAATGTAACGGCTGAAGAGATCTGAGCTTTGTCTAGTCCAGTCGTGGCTCTTCATAAATTAGCACAGAGGGTATTCTGCCTTCTGCAAAGTAGGTGTAACATAGCTCAATGGGTTAAAACTTTTGTCACAAAGATCCTTTTGTTGACTGCAGTTCATAAGTCACAGTCCTCATATAGGACAGTGAGCTATGAACTGAAATCAAAGAGCTGCATGTAAACTGCAAAGCATAGGTTTAGATCCATATGTTTTCCCCCAGTCTTTCGTTGTCGTAATGTTGCTCAAAACTGTTACCTTGGCTAGAAATACATTCTTATTAATAAAGCAACCCCAAGCACTTTATCATGTTTTAAATCCCGAGTTTGTGCTTTTCCAGACCAAGCACTCTTAAGACATAATACCGCTCAGTATTAATGACATGTGACTCCTACACCTTCTCGTCCTTATTGTCTTATGTAATATTTCCTATACATTGATTTACACATGTATGATTCATAGCCTCTGTATAATCTGTGTGTGGTGTAAAGTGCTCTGGCAACCTACATTGTTGGGAGCAGCACTATAAAAAAAAAAAAATACATCTGAGAGAGGTGCTATGGAGAGATGAGGGACACTATTTAAGGGCAGCAGAGAGGGAACCCACTGAGAAGGATGTCATTGGGGGGCACCAGCAAGATGGTTGCATTAGCACCGGGTGCCACCAGTGCTAAAGCCGGCCCTCTCCTGCAGATATTATTGAGACAGATCTGAGATCCAGACTGGTCCCTATGAAATGCGGCAGTACTGTAATTTGAAGACACAGGATCCCATTCAGCCGCACCCGCGCCTTGTGTGCGTTGTGATCAGAGCAGCGACCTGCAGAGGGTGAAAGATGTTTTTTATTTTCACTTCCAACTTGGCCCAAAACAAGTTCTTCACTTAAAGGGCCATTATCGCTCCTTTGTTTGAGGCTCAGCCTGGCTGGGAACTATGTGGAGCCTAACATCCCAATGCCAGTGTCATTGAGGGGACAAAGCTTGCTGTCCCTTTACAAGTGCTTAAAAGACAAAGGGCTTGATTTAGATCTTAGCGGGAATCCCATCGTCCTTTTGCAGCGGTGTTTACATGTACTTCGCCAAGCTGACGGAATCCCAGCTGCTGTATATAGAAGCGCTGGCTGAATCGTCCTCGGCGTGCACAGTGTTTTCCA
This sequence comes from Calotriton arnoldi, assembly GCA_963921515.1. NCBI lineage: Eukaryota > Metazoa > Chordata > Amphibia > Caudata > Salamandridae > Calotriton > Calotriton arnoldi. The sequence goes on along the minus strand of CAWUFW010005212.1, from coordinate 530,719 downwards.
TTGCATATACTGTTCACCGCTGTCGATGCGGCAGACTTCTCTGCTGGCTAACATTAATCCGTCGCCGCCAGGGTGGCGGGATTGCACAGAGCCTATTTAGATATAACAGTTGTACTGGCGGTGTTCTAGCGGCAGGTTGCCGATGGAGTAATTCTGTCCTGTGACGCGTTCCGCATTGGACTATTCCTGTCGCTGTAGGATGGATGTTAGCATCACACACTTGATGTGTTTTGGCTAATTGTGTTTACCTGCATACCACACTATAAAACACACATGATCCTTTGCCATTCCACTGCACCAAAACTTTTTCAAGCTGAACATTTGCCAGTTAAGTCAGGTTTTTTTGGCTTTCTCTGTTTCTTGTCCCTTTTTTCTTCTCACATTTATTTTCTTGGTGGGTCATAACATATAATTGATTTTTGCTTTTTTTGATAATGGCAGGGAGGAGAAATCCCTGTTTGACAAAGGGAGAATTGTCAGTCATGGTGGATGAAATTATTATAGGAGAGTAACAATTGTTTGTAGCCCAAGTACAAAATACAACCATGTCTCAGAAAAAGCAAATGTGGACCATGATAGTTGACAGAATGAATGCTGTTGCAAACAACCTGTGCACACAGGAGGAAATTAGGAAGAGGTAGAATGACCTGTGGGGGAGTGTGCATTCCCTGGACTCCAAGCCTCACCTAGAGGCCCAGGGGACTGGTGGTGTTCTTCCAGCCCCACCTTTACAACCTTTTCCATGGGAGGAGAAGGTCTTTTAGGTCCTACACCCTGAAGGCTTGACAGGAATATCTGGTGGAGACTGGTGAGTTACACTTTTTAATGTGTTTCCAAACCTAAATCCCTTTTGGGATTTTTATTTGGCTGTTGCTAATGTGTTTTGTATCTTTTGGAATCATACAAACTTATATAAATTGTTATTAATTCTTTTGTTGTCTTGTTTGTTCAAATGTAGTTTGTTCAATGTAAGATTGCAGACGTCCATTACATGTCACATGATGTAATGTAGCTTTTTAAGTGTTTTTACACCAAATAACATATTGCATGTATGTTTTTTAGATTGTAAATGTATGTTCTTTTTAACAGCATATTTTCACTAGGCATGTTTAACTTATAAATTTGCAAGTGTTGTTAATGTTTAATTGAAATGACTACAACTACCATGATGCCTTGTTTTTTTGTGTGAAAATAATACTGTAATGTCATATTGGTAATTCTCTATTTTCTATCATGTCAAAGTTCTGTGTATTGATCAATCTCAATATCATGCTATGGTTATGAAATGTTTTTTGTGTTTAATTTTTCATGTTGTCTTATCCCTGTTATTTGATGAAATTGATGTTATTTGTTTCACAAATCAAAGTTTATTTAAGAAACAAATTTAAGGTATGTATTTTGGTATGCTGAATATAAGTGGTTATTTTTGTAAAAATGTACTCTGCAATGTTCATATGATGAGTAATGCTATATATCTTTCTAGGTTTTGTAAAGGTCAGAATATTAGACGCTAAGCCTTGGAATGGTTAAATTCACATTTCACCTCTCTACTGTGTTATGTGAAATGTTTGGTATATTTTATGTATACTTTCATCTTATTGCATTTCAGGACATCTTTTCACCTGCCATTTAAAGTAGTTTTGTGTGTCATTTAAACTGTTTGTGTAACCTATTATAATACCACTGAAAGGTACAATTATTATAATCCTTTATGTTTTACTTTTAGGTTGCTTCATGTTTTTACCTCAAAATAATTCGATGTATAATTTTTTTAATTAATTCTTGTTAGACCTGGCATCCTTGGCGTGGGTCTCACTTCCATTTTTTGATGATGCCTCCAATGTTCTTGATCTGTTTTTGCTGGTTTAGATGCTTTGGGCACTGTGCCACTGCTATTCAGTGCCACAGTGCAAGTGCTCCCTATGATAAATTGTGTTATGTATTAGTGACTCCATGATTGGATGATTGGTTTACTTGTCAGTCCCTAGTACAGTGCACTGAGTGTGCCCAGGGCTTGTAAATCCAATGCTGCTGGTGGGCTTGCAGCACTGGTTGTGCCACCCACAGAAGTAGCTTGTAAAATGTGTCTCAGGCCTGCCATTGAAGAGCCTGTGTGCAGCCTAGGGCTGCCATGTCGACTTGGTGAGTGCACCCACTTACCAGTCCCTAAACCTTCCCTTTACTGCATGTTGGTCACCCCTAAAGTAGGCCCTAGGGCAGGGTGCATTGTAAGTATAAGGTAGGACATGCCCTGGTGTGTGTGGCATGTCCTAATAGTGAATTACAGCCATTTTCGTTTTTCACTTTTGCAAGGCTACCTGTTCCCCATAGGCCAGAATGGGCAGTTTGATTATTACACCTTATAATCCTAACTGACCCAGGGAACATGGTAGAAAAACGAATTTAGTATGCCTGAACTCAGAATGATAAAATACATCTTTTAGTGAAGTTGGTTTTAACATTCTGTGTTTGAAAATACCACTTTTAGAAAGTAGGTATTTTCTTGCCTAACCTTCCAAGCCTGCCTCTGATAGGTTGTGTATCCCTTGTCTGGGTTTGTGAGTGACAGGGGCTGGGGGACTCCAGGAGACAGGGTGAGTCAGCACAGGGCTGAATAGAGAGATCTGCATCCAGAGTGGAGGGAGGAGTTGCACCTGGGTCTGAATAGGGCTGTGCCTGCCTTCCACAATGCTGGCTCCACCTCCTCCCGGGCGGCTGAGCACTCTGCCCCACATTCTGAAAGGAAAGAAGGAGTCCTGTCAACAAAGTGCTCCAGGACTGACCAGAACTGGTTTTGGACTAGGCAAAGGCCTCTCTGCCTTCGGAGAACAAAGAGAAAAGGTGTATAAAAAGGGGAGCCAGACCCCTAGGAAATTAGATCACTTTTGGGAAACAAGAAGAAACCTTTGCTGAGGAGCGGAACCAAGAAGAAACTGAGGAGAAGACTATCCCTAAGCTAGAGGGATCTGCCTGCAGTGGTTGCCTGACTGCCAAAGAAAGGGGAAGGGAACTTTCTGTGTACTTTCATCAACTTGTGAAGGATCTCCAAGGGCTTGATTTCAGAGCTTGCCTCCTGCTGAAGTCTCAGGGACAACAGACTTCACCCCCCAGCTCCCCTGTATTCCCTTGCTGGGAATTTGGACCTTCTGACACACTTGCGTGTCGCTGGGAGCTGGAAGCGCGACTCAAGACGAAGAAGCGGGTCGCCGCAGCCGCTGCGTCTCGCATCGCCGGAGAAGAGAGTCGGCGTTGCAGCAGACGCCGGCGCATCCCCGAAGAAGCACGCCGCTGACACCCTCGCATCCTTCGAAGCGCCTCGCAGCACCGGAGAAAAGTGTCGCCGTCGCATCAGACGCCGTCGCATCCCCGGGGCAGAGCATCGACCTCGCATCAGACGCCGACGCATCGCAACACGAGGCGCCCCGCATCCCAGGAGAAGATCGTCGACCTCGCATCAGACGCCATTGCATCGCCAGGGAAGCGTGTCGCAGGGCCTGTCGCGGCACCAAAGATTCATCTAAATCGCCGCACGGCCGTCGGGCATGCACGCATCACCCCTTCGTTGTCGCAACCTCAAGAAGACGCCACTTTGTTTCTTTGCACCAGATCTTCGTCGCATCACGGCGCTGCTTGTCGCATCGCCACAGAAGCGTGTAAGGAACCTACGCATCACCTTCCCTGCACCACCTTTTGTTGTATCGCATTACGCATCTCAGGTACATTGAACGCAAAGTGTCGCAATTCCATTTTAAGAGACTCAAGCTAATTCTACCATCTTTAAAGTACAGTATTGTGGATTATTTTTGTCGTTTATGGTCTTGTGGTAAATCTATATAAAAGATACTTATTTTTATAATACAACCTGTGTGGTGTCCATTTGTAGTGTTGTCACTGGATTACTGTATGTGTTCACAAATGCTTTACACACTGCCTCTGAACTAAGCCTGTCTGCTCGTGCCAAGCTACCAAGGGGGTGAGCAGGGGTTATTTCAGGAGTGTACCCCCTTACCCTGACTAGAAGCAAGGGTCCCTATTTGGACAAAGGTACCTACCTCTGCCAACTAGAGACCCCCAGTTCTAACAATTCTTAATAGGTCCAATAGCCAGAGTAGATGTACAACCATCTACCACTGAGGATACCTCCACTCCAGACCAGGATCAAGCCTTCAGTGAGGAGTACACTCCTGCATGTCTGTTTGCCAAGCAGCAACCTGGTCCATCTGGTCTGTTTGGGCAGACAGCTACCGTGACTCTCACTCTGCCCACACCTACACATGCCACCCCAGCTGTTACTACAACTCAGCCTGTGGATACCTCCACTTCCAGTGTCCAAACCAACATCACACAAATCTTGTGCCCTCCAGTCCTTCCTGCTGTTGATACACCACCACCACTACCTCCAGTTCAACCAGCACACTGGGTCAAGGGTGCAGGGTAGTGGGGCTAGGGGTTGTGTGAAGGAATCTGTGGGCCAGCAAAGTGAGGCCACTGGGTTCACTGTCACACAGGCCACCATTGACCAAGTCATGGGTTCCCCCCATCAGTCCCAAGACATAATGGGCCAGCTCCTGACAGAGCTACGGGGGATGATGCAGTTGCAGAGCGAGCATAATGTACAGATGGAGAATCTGAACTCCAATTTCGGCTCCCTGACTGGGGTGCTACACAATATTTTCTCCCATATGTGCAGGACATTTCCAGCAACAACTTTCCCTTTCTGTGGTCCAAATACATCTGGCCCAACTACATCTGCCTCAGCCACAGAAAGGGAGGCCCTGCCACAAGAGGAAACAGCTTCACTCACCTCAGTCCCTGCAACTGTGGATCCACCCCCCTCCAACCCACAGGAGGGGACAATGAGGCGGACTACCAGGAGAGGATGGTAACACTTCCACCACCAGCAAGAGACGCAGACCCTAATTTCCTCCAGTGTGTGACTATCACTCACTCTGTGGACTATTTTCTGGATTCATTTACCTTTCTGATGCCAGTTGTATTTTGGACAATGGATTTCAAACAATTTTGGCTCTGAAATAATAGTTTCATTCACCATGATTGGCAGTTTACATTTTTTTTTTTTTTCATGTCATCCTGTGTATTTGTAAGTTTTGGTTATGTTGAATAAAACTAAACTGACAAAGTCAAAGAACTCAATTGTTTTTTTGTTGTTATTTTTTTGCATTATGCATTTTGAAATGGAAACATCAAAATGATTGTTTAGTCATAAATAATTTCCATGTGGGTAATCTGTCCCATATTTTTCAAAAAATGAGCAAAAATTACAAAAAACACAGATCATTAACTAGTAGTTTATTAAATTGGAGGAAATACTTTTTTGTCATTTTTTTCTTAAACATCACAACCCATGCAAAACCCAAATACTTAGTGCCTTTTTCTCATTTACAGTTCCAGACCTTCTCACCATGGATGATCGGATTATAATCAAATACATTAGATTAAATAGGCTAACTATTATTGATTTATGTCATCAACTTGAGCCAGATCTCCTGGCCCGCAGTGGGATTCCCACATCAATAACACCAATAGTCTAAATCATGGCAGTCCTCCATTTAGTGGCCACAGGATCATTCCATTACAAGGTTGCAGTATCTGGTGAAATGTCACAAACAATTTTAAGTGCTAAGAATTTCTTTCTACAATGATAACACACATCAACAGCCTCAGGCAGCACAAAATGAGGATTTTGCAAATGTGAAAGGAGATTAGTATGCTTTGTGTTGACTACCACATGTGGTTAGACCAATTTAAGCAGCACATATTGGCTTGGTGCCAACATTCCACAGAAAACAAGTCTAACACAATCTTAAAAACTTCAATTCAATCACTGTGCAAGTTGTCATTGTACAAAAAATTTACACACACAGGGGCTTATTTACAAGCTCATTGCACTGCCGGGGCATCACTTTTTTTGATGTTCCGGCACTGCAGTGTGCCTGCCCATATTTACAAGACCACGTAAAGCCACCCTACGTGGCTTTTCATGGCCCTGTAAATATCCCCCTTTCACGTATTACTATGCGTGAAAGGGGCATTCTATGGGTGTTGCTGTGGGTTTTCCCATGCAACATCCATGGAACCTGACGCATTCCCAGAGTTACAAGGTTTTGTAAACCTGGGAATGCGTCAGATTACTATGCCTCGCCAGGGGAGGCATAAGGGAGGCGCAATGAGGAGAAATACCTTTGTTTCTTCTCTTTTTCTTTTTCTATGTGAGTTGCAATCTGCAGCACATGTAGAAAGACGAAAACAACTTTCGTGATTGTTTTTGTGCAGGAAGGTGTTCCTTCCTGCACAAAAACAATCACCCCTAAAACGCAGACACCCTTGCACCATGGTACAAGGGTGCCTGCATTGGCGCATGGCAGCCCATTATGTGCCAGATATGGGGAAAAGGACTGGAATGCACTGTATTTTGTAGATAAATGCAAAAGGAACAAATGATGGACGGAATGCTGAACAATGCAAACATTCACCCCCAGTCACAAAGATCTGGGTTAATGCATTGTTCTTTTGCTCACCACGCCACCCCAGGTTGGACCAAGCCATATGCAAATCAGTTTTGACCCTGTCCCTCATGGGAACAGTTCAGCCCGAAATGTCAAGCCAGGTCCTCCCTGGACTAGAAACAAGCATCCTGGGACCAGTTCGGGGCATCACCCCTCATCAGCCAGGCTAGCTTGAATCCAGTGGCGCAGTGAGCACGGGACCCATATCTGGGCATACCCTTCCCACTTAGGGCAACAAATGCAAAAGGAACAAATGATGGACGGAATGCTTAACAATGCAAACATTCACCCCAGTCACAAAGATATGGGTTTAATCCATTGTTCTTTTGCTCACCACACCACCCGAGTGTGGACCCAGCCATATGCCAATCAGTCTTGACCCTGTTCCTCATGGAAACAGTCCAGCCCGATCTGCCAAGCCAGGTCCTCCCTGGACCGGAAACAAGCATCCTGGGACCGGTTTCGGGGCATCACCCCTCATCAGCCAGGCTAGCTTGAATCCACTGGCACAGTGAGCAAGGGACCCACGTCTGGGCATACCCTGCATTCTTGGCAGTTCGGGCTGGACTGTTCCCCTGCAGAACAGGGTTAAAACTGATTTGCACTTAGAGACTCATCTCCACTCTCTCTTTTGCTCCCCCTAGTTGACCTCCTACACAGCATCTCTGTAGGCCATACTGCACTCCAAAATGGCACCAGGGCCTTAGTTGTGAAATGCAACAAATGGTAGCATACCTGGAAGCCATTCATAGTGCTATGTCTGGCTTGCAGAGATCATTTGTAAGACAAGCCTCCTCACTGACCACAGCCTTCCAACTAGCCCAACCTTGTGCCCCAACTCAGGTCCCTTCCTCATCCCAATTCCAAAGTCCCAACCCTATACCAAGCACACTCATGTCTTTGCAAGCACCCAGTCCAATACACACAAGCAGCACACTCACACACTCACATTAACACAAACACGCAAAGAAACACACCCAAACATTCCAAAAACATACAAACCTTATTGATACTACACCCAAAGGCACTACAACCACCACCACGCCCATGCCCACAACCACCACCACACCCACAACCACCACAACCACCACCACTACCATCACCATACCCACAAGCATCACAACTACCAGTACATCCACAACCACCACCAAACCCACAACCAGCAGCACACCTACAAATGCCACAACCACCAGTACACCCACAACCAACACCACAACCACCAGCACACCCACAAGCACCACAACCACTAGCATACCCACAACCACCAGCACACCCACAACCACCAGCACCACAACCATCAGCACACCCACAAGCACCACCATCAGCACACCCACAAGCACCACAACCACACTAACCACCTCAACAGCAGACTCTTCTAAGCACACATCTACACGTAAAACAACACGAACCAAACACAAACGAACGCACTCACCTGAATACAAAACACCTGAGAAACCACACTCATCCCAACATACACCATACCCACATGCAAAACTGCAAAACATACACCCACAGACACCACAACCACCACAACCATCTCAACAGCACACTCATCCAAACACATACCTACACGCAAGCCAAACTCCATCAAACACAAACACACACACTCACCCAAACTACATACACCTGCCAGGAAACAAACACCCAAACATACACAACATACACCAGAAAACATGCAATTGCAAAACCAACAGACACACGCACATCACACACTGCAGCTCCCTCTACCACCCAAACTAATCCTCTCCCACAAAACATAAAGAGAAGAGAGGCAACAGAAGTAGGCAGTTAAGTAGCCAAAGAAATGTTCTTCAGTCTTCAGTAAAAAGAATTCCTCTTTATTGGTTTCAACCCAGTGCATGTGCAGCCAACACGTTTCTCCCTAAATAGGGCTTCATCAGGGCTGCAAAAATAACATGTTTACATCAGTGTACCTGTAGAGGTAATAACCAGCATATCTAAAAACGTTTTCAAAAATACGTTCTGATAATCTAGACGAAGTGACAAAACAGCACTGGTCCACATGCAGGGTAGATTAAACAGAACACTAGTAGCACCTGCATCTGGGCCAGTATGCTCAGCAACAAAACCAATATCTGGACACCAAGAGAAGAGACTCAAGAAAGCAAGAGAAGAAACAACAAAAGGAGCTGTGAGTGTTAAAGGGTTTTGGGGATCGGAGAGAGTCAAAGAATCCAGAATGGTACACCAGTGAAGTGTAAAAATCTCAAGCGCAAGGTGTGAACCTCTGTTGATGAACAACGACGGCTATAAATAACTAACAAAGTGCAAAGGCCCAGGTGCGTAGAACGCGTGTCGTAGGTGAGCTATCAGTCGGAAGGGCTGCCACTGTTTGCCTGAGGACCTCGGCTGAGAGCCCTCCACCTTTTCTTGATATAATTGCCGGGGGCTCCCTTTAGGGGCTGTGAATCTTGAGCCCCCCCAGGCCTTCTCACGCAGGTCGTGGGAGGCGAACGCCCCACCCCGCTCCTCCATACGGTACTGACACAACTATGACACCCTGGACATGTTTGTTTTTCTTTTTTTTGTTTTTCCTTTTTCTTTCTTCTTAATGTTCATGTATGACTGTTAATAAGAATGGGGGCCACGTCCTCTCCTTGAGGAGAGGTTTGTCTCTCTTCATAATTGGAGATAGGGATGAGAACCTACTGTCTGGAACAGAAATAATATGTGATATGTGATATGTTGTAAGAAGCTACAGTTTGGATAAGGCCTCCCATTCCTGATAGAATTCCTCAGTGGAAGCTCGGAACTTGTGAACAACCTGTACACGTTCTTTAGCTCTCTAATGCTTTAGCTATGTACCTGTGGGACGAGTTGAACGCAGTTGTGATTTCAATGTTTGTATCTTTGAAGAAATTCAATAAAAAGATTTTGACATACATGTCTAATTTATAAAGTCTATACACTAGTAAAAAACGTATGTAATGGACATTTAAATTTTGGTGCAATCATTCATCATCATGAGGGACACTTACACCAACAAATGGATTTGTCAATTTAATTTTGAATACAGATGTGTTTATTCATACTTGATAAGTGATGGAAATAAACACAGGCACTGTACCATACTGACATTCAATAAAATTCAGGGCATGCACCAGACGAGGGGAAATTTTAAATTGATTGATGTATTAATTGGTTAAAGTTTGGAACTTACTTTGATTTTACAGTTATTTTGAAACAAACATTTCACCTTGTCAAGTGCATTATATTACATTTCAATTATCCCAATAATGTGTAATGCATATGTGAATGATTTTATAGTTTAGGAAAATTAAGTTAGCATGCCTGTATGCTCAATTTTAGATTTTTTGATTGATGTCCATTTTTTTTAAAAGTGTTCATTATCATGAAGGCAGCTTGCACCAAATTTGAAAATACAATAAAATTAAGCAGGTGTGTTTCTTTACATTTCTTATAAACAACATTACACAAATATGCATTACACATTGGTATGTTATTGCTTGTAAGAGATATTTCAACATGCACGAGTCCAAATCAAATGTAATAAGTAAAAATAGAAGCTTACCTTTGATTCCGGCGACAACGATGTTGATTTGCTTCATGGTCAGTAGCAGCAGCAAAGGTAGGCCTTGTCTGATTGGCTTCATGACGGAAAAGGAAGTGTAAAACAGAGAAAAGGTAGGTTTTGGCCATATATCTGTTCCAATCCGCCAACTCAGCTGTGGAGTTATCCCTGCCACCTTTACGTCGGCAGGAAAGCACATTGTGATTGGCCCGGCGGACAAAGTGGCTGTACTTCCTCCGACAGGCGCTTTTGCCTATGGCGCTGTTGACGCGGGTGAAAAACTCTGGTGGAGATGGCAGCACTCTAACGGTCTTTCATCCAGCGGCCTGCCTGCATCTAAATAGCGATACCAAAGGGGATGATGGACGGAGCGTTAGAGCAAATCAAACACTCACCCCCAGTCAACTGATCTGGGTTTAATCCATCATCATTCTTTAGCTCACTCCACCACCCCAGTTCAGACATGGCCATATGCAAATCAGTCTGACCCTGTGCCTCATGGGAACAGTCCAGCCCGAACTGCCAAGCCATGGCTTCCCTGGACCGGAAACAAGAATCCTGGGACCGGTTTCAGGTTCAAAACCCTCATCAGCCAGGCTATCTTGAATCCAGTGGCAAAGTGAGCAAGGGACGACGTCTGGGCATACCCTGCAAACTTAGGGCGAACAAAGCGATACCAAAGGGGATGATGGACGGAGCGTTAGAGCAAATTAAACACTCACCCCCAGTCAACTGTTCTGGGTTTAATCCATCATCATTCTTTAGCTCACTCCACCACCTCAGTTCAGACATGGCCATATGCAAATCAGTCTGACCCTGTGCCTCATGGGAACAGTCCAGCCTGAACTGCCAAGCCATGTCTTCCCTGGACCGGAAGCAAACATCCTGGGACCGGTTTCGGGTTCAAAACCCTCATCAGCCAGGCTATCTGGAATCCAGTGGCAAAGTGAGCAAGGGACCCACGTCTGGGCATACCCTGCCAACTTAGGGCAAACAAAGCGATACCAAAGGGGATGATGGACGGAGCGTTAGATCAAATCAAACACTCACCCCAGTCAACTGATCTGGGTTTAATCCATCATCATTCTTTAGCTCACTCCACCACCCCAGTTCAGACATGGCCATATGCAAATCAGTCTGACCCTGTGCCTCATGGGAACAGTCCAGCCCGAACTGCCAAGCCATGTCTTCCTGTTCGAGAAACAAGCATCCTGGGACCGGTTTCGGGTTCAAAACCCTCATCAGCCAGGCTATCTGGAATCCAGTGGCAAAGTGAGCAAGGGACCCACATCTGGGCATACCCTGCCAACTTAGGGCGAACAAAGCGAAACCAAAGGGATGATGGACGGAGCGTTAGAGCAAATCAAACACTCACCCCCAGTCAACTGATCTGGGTTTAATCCATCATCATTCTTTAGCTCACTCCACCACCCCAGTTCAGACATGGCCATATGCAAATCAGTCTGACCCTGTGCCTCATGGGAACAGTCCAGCCCAAACTGCCAAGCCATGTCTTCCCTGGACCGGAAACAAGCATCCTGGGACCGGTTTCGGGTTCAAAACCCTCATCAGCCAGGCTATCTTGAATCCAGTGGCAAAGTGAGCAAGGGACCCACGTCTAGGCATACCCTGCCAACTTAGGGCGAACAAAGCAATATCAAAGGGGATGATGGACGGAGCGTTAGAGCAAATCAAACACTCACCCCCAGTCAACTGATCTGGGTTTAATCCATCATCATTCTTTAGCTCACTCCACCACCCCAGTTCAGACATGGCCATATGCAAATCAGTCTGACCCTGTGCCTCATGGGAACAGTCCAGCCCAAACTGCCAAGCCATGTCTTCCCTGGACCAGAAACAAGCATCCTGGGACCGGTTTCGGGCTCAAAACCCTCATCAGCCAGGCTATCTTGAATCCAGTGGCAAAGTGAGCAAGGGACTCACGTCTGGGCATACCCTGCCAACTTAGGGCGAACAAGCGATACCAAAGGGGATGATGGACGGAGCGTTAGAGCAAATCAAACACTCACCCCCAGTCAACTGATCTGGGTTTAATCCATCATCATTCTTTAGCTCACTCCACCACCCCAGTTCAGACATGGCCATATGCAAATCAGTCTGACCCTGTGCCTCATGGGAACAGTCCAGCCCGAACTGCCAAGCCATGTCTTCCCTGGACCGGAAACAAGCATCCTGGGACCGGTTTCGGGTTCAAAACCCTCATCAGCCAGGCTATCTTGAATCCAGTGGCAAGGTGAGCAAGGGACCCACGTCTAGGCATACCCTGCCAACTTAGGGCGAACAAAGCGATACAAAGGGGATGATGGACGGAGCGTTAGAGCAAATCAAACACTCACCCCAGTCAACTGATCTGGGTTTAATCCATCATCATTCTTTAGCTCACTACACCACCCCAGTTCAGACATGGCCATATGCAATCAGTCTGACCCTGTGCCTCATGGGAACAGTCCAGCTCGAACTGCCAAGTCATGTCTTCCCTGGACCGGAAACAAGCATCCTGGGACCAGTTTCGGGTTCAACACCCTGATCAACCAGGCTATCTTGAATCCAGTGGCAAAGTGAGCAAGGGACCCACGTCTGGGCATACCCTGCCAACTTAGAGCGAACAAAGCGATACCAAAGGGGATGATGGACGGAGCGTTAGAGCTAATCAAACACTCACCCCCAGTCAACTGATCTGGGTTTAATCCATCATCATTTTTTAGCTCACTCCACCACCCCAGTTCAGACATGGCCATATGCAAATCAGTCTGACCCTGTGCCTCATGGGAACAGTCCAGCCCGAACTGCCAAGCCATGTCTTCCCTTGACCGGAAACAAGCATCCTAGGACCGCTTTCGGGTTCAAAACCCTCATCAGCCAGGCTATCTTGAATTCAGTGGCAGATCAGTTGACTGGGGGTGAGTGTTTGATTTGCTCTAACGCTCCGTCCATCATCCCCTTTGGTATCGCTTTGTTCACCCTAAGTTGGCAGGGTATGCCCAGACGTGGGTCCCTTGCTCACTTTGCCACTGGATTCAAGATAGCCTGGCTGATGAGGGTTCTGAACCCGAAACCGGTCCCAGGATGCTTGTTTCCGGTCCAGGGAAGACATGGCTTGGCAGTTCGGGCTGGACTGTTCCCATGAGGCACAGGGTCAGACTGATTTGCATATGGCCATGTCTGAACTGGGGTGGTGGTGTGAGCTAAAGAATGATGATGGATTAAACCCAGATCAGTTGACTGGGGGTGAGTGTTTGATTTGCTCTAACGCTCCGTCCATCATCCCCTTCGGTATCGCTTTGTTGGCCCTAAGTTGGCAGGGTATGCCCAGATGTGGGTCCCTTGCTCACTTTGCCACTGGATTCAAGATAGCCTGGCTGATGAGGGTTTTGAACCCAAAACCGGTCCCAGGATGCTTGTTTCCGGTCCAGGGAAGACATGGCTTGGCAGTTCGGGCTGGACTGTTCCCATGAGGCACAGGGTCAGACTGATTTGCATATGGCCATGTCTGAACTGGGGTGGTGGAGTGAGCTAAAAATGATGATGGATTAAACCCAGATCAGTTGACTGGGGGTGAGTGTTTGATTTGCTCTAACGCTCCGTCCATCATCCCTTTTGGTATCGCTTGTTCGCCCTAAGTTGGCAGGGTATGCCCAGACTTGGGTCCCTTGCTCACTTTGCCACTGGATTCAAGATAGCCTGGCTGATGAGGGTTTTGAACCCGAAACCGGTCCCAGGATGCTTGTTTCCGGTCCAGGGAAGACATGGCTTGGCAGTTCGGGCTGGACTGTTCCCATGAGGCACAGGGTCAGACTGATTTGCATATGGCCATGTCTGAACTGGGGTGGTGGATTAAACCCAGATCAGTTGACTGGGGGTGTGTGTTTGATTTGCTCTAACGCTCCGTCCATCATCCCCTTTGGTATCGCTTTGTTCGCCCTAAGTTGGCAGGGTATGCCCAGACGTGGGTCCCTTGCTCACTTTGCCACTGGATTCAAGATAGCCTGGCTGATGAGGGTTTTGAACCCGAAACCGGTCCCAGGATGCTTGTTTCCGGTCCAGGGAAGACATGGCTTGGCAGTTCGGGCTGGACTGTTCCCATGAGGCACAGGGTCAGACTGATTTGCATATGGCCATGTCTGAACTGGGGTGGTGGAGTGAGCTAAAGAATGATGATGGATTAAACCCAGATCAGTTGACTGGGGGTGAGTGTTTGATTTGCTCTAACGCTCTGTCCATCATCCCCATTGGTATCGCTTTGTTCGCCCTAAGTTGGCAGGGTATGCACAGACGTGGTTCCCTTGCTCACTTTGCCACTGGATTCAAGATAGCCTGCCTGATGAGGGTTTTGAACCCGAAACCGGTCCCAGGATGCTTGTTTCCGGTCCAGGGAAGACATGGCTTGGCAGTTCGGGCTGGACTGTTCCCATGAGGCACAGGGTCAGACTGATTTGCATATGGCCATGTCTGAACTGGGGTGGTGGAGTGAGCTAAAGAATGATGATGGATTAAACCCAGATCAGTTGACTGGGGGTGAGTGTTTGATTTGCTCTAACGCTCCGTCCATCATCCCCTTTGGTATCGCTTTGTTCACCCTAAGTTGGCAGGGTATGCCCAGACGTGGGTCCCTTGCTAACTTTGCCACTGGATTCAAGATAGCCTGGCTGATGAGGGTTTTGAACCCGAAACCGGTCCCAGGATGCTTGTTTCCGGTCCAGGGAAGACATGGCTTGGCAGTTTGGGCTGGACTGTTCCCATGAGGCACAGGGTCAGACTGATTTGCATATGGCCATGTCTGAACTTGGGTGGTGGAGTGAGCTAAAGAATGATGATGGATTAAACCCAGATCAGTTGACTGGGGGTGAGTGTTTGATTTGCTCTAATGCTCCATCCATCATCTCCTCTGGTATCGCTTTGTTCACCCTAGGTTGGCAGGGTATGCCCAGACGCGGGTCCCTTGCTCACTTTGCCACTGGATTCAAGATAGCCTGGCTGATGAGGGTTTTGAACCCGAAACCGGTCTCAGGATGCTTGTTTCCGGTCCAGGGAAGACATGGCTGGGCAGTTCGGGCTGGACTGTTCCCATGAGGCACAGGGTCAGACTGATTTGCATTTGGCCATGTCTGAACTGGGGTGATGGAGTGAGCTAAAGAATGATGATGGATTAAACCCAGATCAGTTGACTGGGGGTGAGTGTTTGATTTGCTCTAACGCTCCGTCCATCATCATCCCCTTTGGTATCGCTTTGTTCGCCCTAAGTTGGCAGGGTATGCCCAGACGTGGGTCCCTTGCTCACTTTGCCACTGGATTCAAGATAGCTTGGCTGATGAGGGTTTTGAACCCGAAACCAGTCCCAGGATGCTTGTTTCCGGTCCAGGGAAGACATGGCTTGGCAGTTCGGGCTGGACTGTTCCCATGAGGCACAGGGTCAGACTGATTTGCATATGACCATGTCTGAACTGGGGTGGTGGAGTGAGCTAAAGAATGATGATGGATTAAACCCAGATCAGTTGACTGGGGGTGAGTGTTTGATTTGCTCTAACGCTCCGTCCATCATCCCCTTTGGTATCGCTTTGTTCGCCCTAAGTTGGCAGGGTATGCCCAGACGTGGGTCCCTTGCTCACTTTGCCACTGGATTTAAGATAGCCTGCCTGATGAGGGTTTTGAACCCGAAAACGGTCCCAGGATGCTTGTTTCCGGTCCAGGGAAGACATGGCTTGGCAATTCGGGCTGCACTGTTCCCATGAGGCACAGGGTCAGACTGATTTGCATATGGCCATGTCTGAACTGGGGTGGTGGAGTGAGCTAAAGAATGATGATGGATTAAACCCAGATCAGTTGACTGGGGGTGAGTGTTTGATTTGCTCTAACGCTCCGTCCATCATCCCCTTTGGTATCGCTTTGTTCGCCCTAAGTTGGCAGGGTATGCCCAGACGTGGGTCCCTTGCTCACTTTGCCACTGGATTCAAGATAGCCTGGCTGATGAGGGTTTTGAAACCGAAACCGGTCCCAGGATGCTTGTTTCCGGTCCAGGGAAGACATGGCTTGGCAGTTCGGGCTGGACTGTTCCCATGAGGCACAGGGTCAGACTGATTTGCATATGGCCATGTCTGAACTGGGGTGGTGGAGTGAGCTAAAGAATGATGATGGATTAAACCCAGATCAGTTGACTGGGGGTGAGTGTTTGATTTGCTCTAACGCTCCGTCCATCATCCCCTTTGGTATCGCTTTGTTCGCCCTAAGTTGGCACTGTATGCCGAGACGTGGGTCCCTTGCTCACTTTGCCACTGGATTCAAGATAGCCTGGCTGATGAGGGTTTTGAACCCGAAACCGGTCCCAGGATGCTTGTTTCCGGTCCAGGGAAGACATGGCTTGGCAGGTCGGGCTGGACTGTTCCCATGAGGCACAGGGTCAGACTGATTTGCATATGGCCATGTCTGAACTGGGGTGGTGGAGTGAGCTAAAGAATGATGATGGATTAAACCCAGATCAGTTGACTGGGGGTGAGTGTTTGATTTGCTCTAACGCTCCGTCCATCATCATCCCCTTTGGTATCGCTTTGTTCGCCCTAAGTTGGCAGGGTATGCCCAGACGTGGGTCCCATGCTCACTTTGCCACTGGATTCCAGATAGCTTGGCTGATGAGGGTTTTGAACCCGAAACCGATCCCAGGATGCTTGTTTCCGGTCCAGGGAAGACATGGCTTGGCAGTTCGGGCTGGACTGTTCCCATGAGGCACAGGGTCAGACTGATTTGCATATGGCCATGTCTGAACTGGGGTGGTGGAGTGAGCTAAAGAATGATGATGGATTAAACCCAGATCAGTTGACTGGGGGTGAGTGTTTGATTTGCTCTAACGCTCCGTCCATCATCCCCTTCGGTATCGCTTTGTTGGCCCTAAGTTGGCAGGGTATGCCCAGATGTGGGTCCCTTGCTCAATTTGCCACTTGATTCAAGATAGCCTGGCTGATGAGGGTTTTGAACCCAAAACCGGTCCCAGGATGCTTGTTTCCGGTCCAGGGAAGACATGGCTTGGCAGTTCGGGCTGGACTGTTCCCATGAGGCACAGGGTCAGACTGATTTGCATATGGCCATGTCTGAACTGGGGTGGTGGATTAAACCCAGATCAGTTGACTGGGGGTGTGTGTTTGATTTGCTCTAACGCTCCGTCCATCATCCCCTTTGGTATCGCTTTGTTCGCCCTAAGTTGGCAGGGTATGCCCAGACGTGGGTCCCTTGCTCACTTTGCCACTGGATTCAAGATAGCCTGGCTGATGAGGGTTTTGAACCCGAAACCGGTCCCAGGATGCTTGTTTCCGGTCCAGGGAAGACATGGCTTGGCAGTTCGGGCTGGACTGTTCCCATGAGGCACAGGGTCAGACTGATTTGCATATGGCCATGTCTGAACTGGGGTGGTGGAGTGAGCTAAAGAATGATGATGGATTAAACCCAGATCAGTTGACTGGGGGTGAGTGTTTGATTTGCTCTAACGCTCTGTCCATCATCCCCTTTGGTATCGCTTTGTTCGCCCTAAGTTGGCAGGGTATGCACAGACGTGGTTCCCTTGCTCACTTTGCCACTGGATTCAAGATAGCCTGCCTGATGAGGGTTTTGAACCCGAAACCGGTCCCAGGATGCTTGTTTCCGGTCCAGGGAAGACATGGCTTGGCAGTTCGGGCTGGACTGTTCCCATGAGGCACAGGGTCAGACTGATTTGCATATGGCCATGTCTGAACTGGGGTGGTGGAGTGAGCTAAAGAATGATGATGGATTAAACCCAGATCAGTTGACTGGGGGTGAGTGTTTGATTTGCTCTAATGCTCCATCCATCATCTCCTCTGGTATCGCTTTGTTCACCCTAAGTTGGCAGGGTATGCCCAGACGCGGGTCCCTTGCTCACTTTGCCACTGGATTCAAGATAGCCTGGCTGATGAGGGTTTTGAACCCGAAACCGGTCTCAGGATGCTTGTTTCCGGTCCAGGGAAGACATGGCTGGGCAGTTCGGGCTGGACTGTTCCCATGAGGCACAGGGTCAGACTGATTTGCATATGGCCATGTCTGAACTGGGGTGATGGAGTGAGCTAAAGAATGATGATGGATTAAACCCAGATCAGTTGACTGGGGGTGAGTGTTTGATTTGCTCTAACGCTCCGTCCATCATCATCCCCTTTGGTATCGCTTTGTTCGCCCTAAGTTGGCAGGGTATGCCCAGACGTGGGTCCCTTGCTCACTTTGCCACTGGATTCAAGATAGCTTGGCTGATGAGGGTTTTGAACCCGAAACCAGTCCCAGGATGCTTGTTTCCGGTCCAGGGAAGACATGGCTTGGCAGTTCGGGCTGGACTGTTCCCATGAGGCACAGGGTCAGACTGATTTGCATATGGCCATGTCTGAACTGGGGTGGTGGAGTGAGCTAAAGAATGATGATGGATTAAACCCAGATCAGTTGACTGGGGGTGAGTGTTTGATTTGCTCTAACGCTCCGTCCATCATCCCCTTTGGTATCGCTTTGTTCGCCCTAAGTTGGCAGGGTATGCCCAGACGTGGGTCCCTTGCTCACTTTGCCACTGGATTTAAGATAGCCTGCCTGATGAGGGTTTTGAACCCGAAAACGGTCCCAGGATGCTTGTTTCCGGTCCAGGGAAGACATGGCTTGGCAATTCGGGCTGCACTGTTCCCATGAGGCACAGGGTCAGACTGATTTGCATATGGCCATGTCTGAACTGGGGTGGTGGAGTGAGCTAAAGAATGATGATGGATTAAACCCAGATCAGTTGACTGGGGGTGAGTGTTTGATTTGCTCTAACGCTCCGTCCATCATCCCCTTTGGTATCGCTTTGTTCTCCCTAAGTTGGCAGGGTATGCCCAGACGTAGGTCCCTTGCTCACTTTGCCACTGGATTCAAGATAGCCTGGCTGATGAGGGTTTTGAAACCGAAACCGGTCCCAGGATGCTTGTTTCCGGTCCAGGGAAGACATGGCTTGGCAGTTCGGGCTGGACTGTTCCCATGAGGCACAGGGTCAGACTGATTTGCATATGGCCATGTCTGAACTGGGGTGGTGGAGTGAGCTAAAGAATGATGATGGATTAAACCCAGATCAGTTGACTGGGGGTGAGTGTTTGATTTGCTCTAACGCTCCGTCCATCATCCCCTTTGGTATCGCTTTGTTCGCCCTAAGTTGGCACTGTATGCCGAGACGTGGGTCCCTTGCTCACTTTGCCACTGGATTCAAGATAGCCTGGCTGATGAGGGTTTTGAACCCGAAACCGGTCCCAGGATGCTTGTTTCCGGTCCAGGGAAGACATGGCTTGGCAGGTCGGGCTGGACTGTTCCCATGAGGCACAGGGTCAGACTGATTTGCATATGGCCATGTCTGAACTGGGGTGGTGGAGTGAGCTAAAGAATGATGATGGATTAAACCCAGATCAGTTGACTGGGGGTGAGTGTTTGATTTGCTCTAACGCTCCGTCCATCATCATCCCCTTTGGTATCGCTTTGTTCGCCCTAAGTTGGCAGGGTATGCCCAGACGTGGGTCCCATGCTCACTTTGCCACTGGATTCCAGATAGCTTGGCTGATGAGGGTTTTGAACCCGAAACCGATCCCAGGATGCTTGTTTCCGGTCCAGGGAAGACATGGCTTGGCAGTTCGGGCTGGACTGTTCCCATGAGGCACAGGGTCAGACTGATTTGCATATGGCCATGTCTGAACTGGGGTGGTGGAGTGAGCTAAAGAATGATGATGGATTAAACCCAGATCAGTTGACTGGGGGTGAGTGTTTGATTTGCTCTAACGCTCCGTCCATCATCCCCTTTGGTATCGCTTTGTTCGCCCTAAGTTGGCAGGGTATACCCAGACGTGGGTCCCTTGCTCACTTTGCCACTGGATTTAAGATAGCCTGCCTGATGAGGGTTTTGAACCGGAAACCGGTCCCAGGATGCTTGTTTCCGGTCCAGGGAAGACATGGCTTGGCAGTTCGGGCTGGACTGTTCCCATGAGGCACAGGCTCAGACTGATTTGCATGTGGCCATGTCTGAACTGGGGTGGTGGAGTGAGCTAAAGAATGATGATGGATTAAACCCAGATCAGTTGACTGGGGGTGAGTGTTTGATTTGCTCTAACGCTCCGTCCATCATCATCCCCTTTGGTATCGCTTTGTTCGCCCTAAGTTCGCAGGGTATGCCCAGACGTGTGTCCCTTGCTCACTTTGCCACTGGATTCAAGATAGCTTGGCTGATGAGGGTTTTGAACCCAAAACCAGTCCCAGGATGCTTGTTTCCGGTCCAGGGAAGACATGGCTTGGCAGTTTGGGCTGGACTGTTCCCATGAGGCACAGGGTCAGACTGATTTGCATATGGCCATGTCTGAACTGGGGTGGTGGAGTGAGCTAAAGAATGATGATGGATTAAACCCAGATCAGTTGACTGGGGGTGAGTGTTTGATTTGCTCTAATGCTCCGTCCATCATCTCCTCTGGTATCGCTTTGTTCGCCCTAAGTTGGCAGGGTATGCCCAGACGCGGGTCCCTAGCTCACTTTGCCACTGGATTCAAGATAGCCTGGCTGATGAGGGTTTTGAACCCGAAACCGGTCTCAGGATGCTTGTTTCCGGTCCCGGGAAGACATGGCTTGGCAGTTCGGGCTGAACTGTTCCCATGAGGCACAGGGTCAGACTGATTTGCATATGGCCATGTCTGAACTTGGGTGGTGGAGTGAGCTAAAGAATGATGATGGATTAAACCCAGATCAGTTGACTGGGGGTGAGTGTTTGATTTGCTCTAATGCTCCGTCCATCATCTCCTCTGGTATCGCTTTGTTCGCCCTAAGTTGGCAGGGTATGCCCAGACGCGGGTCCCTTGCTCACTTTGCCACTGGATTCAAGATAGCCTGGCTGATGAGGGTTTTGAACCCGAAACCGGTCTCAGGATGCTTGTTTCCGGTCCAGGGAAGACATGGCTGGGCAGTTCGGGCTGGACTGTTCCCATGAGGCACAGGGTCAGACTAATTTGCATATGGCCATGTCTGAACTGGGGTGTTGGAGTGAGCTAAAGAATGATGATGGATTAAACCCAGATCAGTTGACTGGGGGTGAGTGTTTGATTTGCTCTAACGCTCCGTCCATCATCATCCCCTTTGGTATCGCTTTGTTCGCCCTAAGTTGGCAGGGTATGCCCAGACGTGGGTCCCTTGCTCACTTTGCCACTGGATTCAAGATAGCTTGTCTGATGAGGGTTTTGAACCCGAAACCAGTCCCAGGATGCTTGTTTCCGGTCCAGGGAAGACATGGCTTGGCAGTTCGGGCTGCACTGTTCCCATGAGGCACAGGGTCAGACTGATTTGCATATGGCCATGTCTGAACTGGGGTGGTGGAGTGAGCTAAAGAATGATGATGGATTAAACCCAGATCAGTTGACTGGGGGTGAGTGTTTGATTTGCTCTAACGCTCCGTCCATCATCCCCTTTGGTATCGCTTTGTTCGCCCTAAGTTGGCAGGGTATGCCCAGACGTGGGTCCCTTGCTCACTTTGCCACTGGATTCAAGATAGCCTGGCTGATGAGGGTTTTGAACCCGAAACCGGTCCCAGGATGCTTGTTTCCGGTCCAGGGAAGACATGGCTTGGCAGTTCGGGCTGGACTGTTCCCATGAGGCACAGGGTCAGACTGATTTGCATATGGCCATGTCTGAACTGGGGTGGTGGAGTGAGCTAAAGAATGATGATGGATTAAACCCAGATCAGTTGACTGGGGGTGAGTGTTTGATTTGCTCTAACGCTCCGTCCATCATCCCCTTTGGTATCGCTTTGTTCGCCCTAAGTTGGCACGGTATGCCGAGACGTGGGTCCCTTGCTCACTTTGCCACTGGATTCAAGATAGCCTGGCTGATGAGGGTTTTGAACCCGAAACCGGTCCCAGGATGCTTGTTTCCGGTCCAGGGAAGACATGGCTTGGCAGGTCGGGCTGGACTGTTCCCATGAGGCACAGGGTCAGACTGATTTGCATATGGCCATGTCTGAACTGGGGTGGTGGAGTGAGCTAAAGAATGATGATGGATTAAACCCAGATCAGTTGACTGGGGGTGAGTGTCTGATTTGCTCTAACGCTCCGTCCATCATCATCCCCTTTGGTATCGCTTTGTTCGCCCTAAGTTGGCAGGGTATGCCCAGACGTGGGTCCCATGCTCACTTTGCCACTGGATTCCAGATAGCTTGGCTGATGAGGGTTTTGAACCCGAAACCGATCCCAGGATGCTTGTTTCCGGTCCAGGGAAGACATGGCTTGGCAGTTCGGGCTGGACTGTTCCCATGAGGCACAGGGTCAGACTGATTTGCATATGGCCATGTCTGAACTGGGGTGGTGGAGTGAGCTAAAGAATGATGATGGATTAAACCCAGATCAGTTGACTGGGGGTGAGTGTTTGATTTGCTCTAACGCTCCGTCCATCATCCCCTTTGGTATCGCTTTGTTCGCCCTAAGTTGGCAGGGTATACCCAGACGTGGGTCCCTTGCTCACTTTGCCACTGGATTTAAGATAGCCTGCCTGATGAGGGTTTTGAACCCGAAACCGGTCCCAGGATGCTTGTTTCCGGTCCAGGGAAGACATGGCTTGGCAGTTCGGGCTGGACTGTTCCCATGAGGCACAGGGTCAGACAGATTTGCATATGGCCATGTCTGAACTGGGGTGGTGGAGTGAGCTAAAGAATGATGATGGATTAAACCCAGATCAGTTGACTGGGGGTGAGTGTTTGATTTGCTCTAACGCTCCGTCCATCATCCCCTTTGGTATCGCTTTGTTCGCCCTAAGTTGGCAGGGTATGCCCAGACGTGGGTCCCTTGCTCACTTTGCCACTGGATTCAAGATAGCCTGGCTGATGAGGGTTTTGAACCCGAAACCGGTCCCAGGATGCTTGTTTCCGGTCCAGGGAAGACATGGCTTGGCAGTTCGGGCTGGACTGTTCCCATGAGGCACAGGGTCAGACTGATTTGCATATGGCCATGTCTGAACTGGGGTGGTGGAGTGAGCTAAAGAATGATGATGGATTAAACCCAGATCAGTTGACTGGGGGTGAGTGTTTGATTTGCTCTAACGCTCCGTCCATCATCCCCTTTGGTATCGCTTTGTTCGCCCTAAGTTGGCACTGTATGCCGAGACGTGGGTCCCTTGCTCACTTTGCCACTGGATTCAAGATAGCCTGGCTGATGAGGGTTTTGAACCCGAAACCGGTCCCAGGATGCTTGTTTCCGGTCCAGGGAAGACATGGCTTGGCAGGTCGGGCTGGACTGTTCCCATGAGGCACAGGGTCAGACTGATTTGCATATGGCCATGTCTGAACTGGGGTGGTGGAGTGAGCTAAAGAATGATGATCGATTAAACCCAGATCAGTTGACTGGGGGTGAGTGTTTGATTTGCTCTAACGCTCCGTCCATCATCATCCCCTTTGGTATCGCTTTGTTCGCCCTAAGTTTGCAGGGTATGCCCAGACGTGGGTCCCATGCTCACTTTGCCACTGGATTCCAGATAGCTTGGCTGATGAGGGTTTTGAACCCGAAACCGATCCCAGGATGCTTGTTTCCGGTCCAGGGAAGACATGGCTTGGCAGTTCGGGCTGGACTGTTCCCATGAGGCACAGGGTCAGACTGATTTGCATATGGCCATGTCTGAACTGTGGTGGTGGAGTGAGCTAAAGAATGATGATGGATTAAACCCAGATCAGTTGACTGGGGGTGAGTGTTTGATTTGCTCTAACGCTCCGTCCATCATCCCCTTTGGTATCGCTTTGTTCGCCCTAAGTTGGCAGGGTATACCCAGACGTGGGTCCCTTGCTCACTTTGCCACTGGATTTAAGATAGCCTGCCTGATGAGGGTTTTGAACCGGAAACCAGTCCCAGGATGCTTGTTTCCGGTCCAGGGAAGACATGGCTTGGCAGTTCGGGCTGGACTGTTCCCATGAGGCACAGGCTCAGACTGATTTGCATGTGGCCATGTCTGAACTGGGGTGGTGGAGTAAGCTAAAGAATGATGATGGATTAAACCCAGATCAGTTGACTGGGGGTGAGTGTTTGATTTGCTCTAACGCTCCGTCCATCATCATCCCCTTTGGTATCACTTTGTTCGCCCTAAGTTCGCAGGGTATGCCCAGACGTGTGTCCCTTGCTCACTTTGCCACTGGATTCAAGATAGCTTGGCTGATGAGGGTTTTGAACCCGAAACCAGTCCCAGGATGCTTGTTTCCGGTCCAGGGAAGACATGGCTTGGCAGTTTGGGCTGGACTGTTCCCATGAGGCACAGGGTCAGACTGATTTGCATATGGCCATGTCTGAACTGGGGTGGTGGAGTGAGCTAAAGAATGATGATGGATTAAACCCAGATCAGTTGACTGGGGGTGAGTGTTTGATTTGCTCTAATGCTCCGTCCATCATCTCCTCTGGTATCGCTTTGTTCGCCCTAAGTTGGCAGGGTATGCCCAGACGCGGGTTCCTTGCTCACTTTGCCACTGGATTCAAGATAGCCTGGCTGATGAGGGTTTTGAACCCGAAACTGGTCTCAGGATGCTTGTTTCCGGTCCAGGGAAGACATGGCTTGGCAGTTCGGGCTGAACTGTTCCCATGAGGCACAGGGTCAGACTGATTTGCATATGGCCATGTCTGAACTTGGGTGGTGGAGTGAGCTAAAGAATGATGATGGATTAAACCCAGATCAGTTGACTGGGGGTGAGTGTTTGATTTGCTCTAATGCTCCGTCCATCATCTCCTCTGGTATCGCTTTGTTCGCCCTAAGTTGGCAGGGTATGCCCAGACGCGGGTCCCTTGCTCACTTTGCCACTGGATTCAAGATAGCCTGGCTGATGAGGGTTTTGAACCCGAAACCGGTCTCAGGATGCTTGTTTCCGGTCCAGGGAAGACATGGCTGGGCAGTTCGGGCTGGACTGTTCCCATGAGGCACAGGGTCAGACTGATTTGCATATGGCCATGTCTGAACTGGGGTGTTGGAGTGAGCTAAAGAATGATGATGGATTAAACCCAGATCAGTTGACTGGGGGTGAGTGTTTGATTTGCTCTAACGCTCCGTCCATCATCATCCCCTTTGGTATCGCTTTGTTCGCCCTAAGTTGGCAGGGTATGCCCAGACGTGGGTCCCTTGCTCACTTTGCCACTGGATTCAAGATAGCTTGTCTGATGAGGGTTTTGAACCCGAAACCAGTCCCAGGATGCTTGTTTCCGGTCCAGGGAAGACATGGCTTGGCAGTTCGGGCTGCACTGTTCCCATGAGGCACAGGATCAGACTGATTTGCATATGGCCTGTCTGAACTGGGGTGGTGGAGTGAGCTAAAGAATGATGATGGATTAAACCCAGATCAGTTGACTGGGGGTGAGTGTTTGATTTGCTCTAACGCTCCGTCCATCATCCCCTTTGGTATCGCTTTGTTCGCCCTAAGTTGGCAGGGTATGCCCAGACGTGGGTCCCTTGCTCACTTTGCCACTGGATTCAAGATAGCCTGGCTGATGAGGGTTTTGAACCCGAAACCGGTCCCAGGATGCTTGTTTCCGGTCCAGGGAAGACATGGCTTGGCAGTTCGGGCTGGACTGTTCCCATGAGGCACAGGGTCAGACTGATTTGCATATGGCCATGTCTGAACTGGGGTGGTGAAGTGAGCTAAAGAATGATGATGGATTAAACCCAGATCAGTTGACTGGGGGTGAGTGTTTGATTTGCTCTAACGCTCCGTCCATCATCCCCTTTGGTATCGCTTTGTTCGCCCTAAGTTGGCACGGTATGCCGAGACGTGGGTCCCTTGCTCACTTTGCCACTGGATTCAAGATAGCCTGGCTGATGAGGGTTTTGAACCCGTAACCGGTCCCAGGATGCTTGTTTCCGGTCCAGGGAAGACATGGCTTGGCAGGTCGGGCTGGACTGTTCCCATGAGGCACAGGGTCAGACTGATTTGCATATGGCCATGTCTGAACTGGGGTGCTGGAGTGAGCTAAAGAATGATGATGGATTAAACCCAGATCAGTTGACTGGGGGTGAGTGTTTGATTTGCTCTAACGCTCCGTCCATCATCATCCCCTTTGGTATCGCTTTGTTCGCCCTAAGTTGGCAGGGTATGCGCAGACGTGGGTCCCATGCTCACTTTGCCACTGGATTCCAGATAGCTTGGCTGATGAGGGTTTTGAACCCGAAACCGATCCCAGGATGCTTGTTTCCGGTCCAGGGAAGACATGGCTTGGCAGTTCGGGCTGGACTGTTCCCATGAGGCACAGGGTCAGACTGATTTGCATATGGCCATGTCTGAACTGGGGTGGTGGAGTGAGCTAAAAAATGATGATGGATTAAACCCAGATCAGTTGACTGGGGGTGAGTGTTTGATTTGCTCTAACGCTCCGTCCATCATCCCCTTTGGTATCGCTTTGTTCGCCCTAAGTTGGTAGGGTATGCCCAGACTTGGGTCTCTTGCTCACTTTGCCACTGGATTCAAGATAGCCTGGCTGATGAGGGTTTTGAACCCGAAACCGGTCCCAGGATGCTTGTTTCAGGTCCAGGGAAGACATGGCTTGGCAGTTCGGGCTGGACTGTTCCCATGAGGCACAGGGTCAGACTGATTTGCATATGGCCATGTCTGAACTGGGGTGGTGGATTAAACCCAGATCAGTTGACTGGGGGTGTGTGTTTGATTTGCTCTAACGCTCCGTCCATCATCCCCTTTGGTATCGCTTTGTTCGCCCTAAGTTGGCAGGGTATGCCCAGACGTGGGTCCCTTGCTCACTTTGCCACTGGATTCAAGATAGCCTGGCTGATGAGGGTTTTGAACCCGAAACCGGTCCCAGGATGCTTGTTTCCGGTCCAGGGAAGACATGGCTTGGCAGTTCGGGCTGGACTGTTCCCATGAGGCACAGGGTCAGACTGATTTGCATATGGCCATGTCTGAACTGGGGTGGTGGAGTGAGCTAAAGAATGATGATGGATTAAACCCAGATCAGTTGACTGGGGGTGAGTGTTTGATTTGCTCTAACGCTCTGTCCATCATCCCCTTTGGTATCGCTTTGTTCGCCCTAAGTTGGCAGGGTATGCACAGACGTGGTTCCCTTGCTCACTTTGCCACTGGATTCAAGATAGCCTGCCTGATGAGGGTTTTGAACCCGAAACCGGTCCCAGGATGCTTGTTTCCGGTCCAGGGAAGACATGGCTTGGCAGTTCGGGCTGGACTGTTCCCATGAGGCACAGGGTCAGACTGATTTGCATATGGCCATGTCTGAACTGGGGTGGTGGAGTGAGCTAAAGAATGATGATGGATTAAACCCAGATCAGTTGACTGGGGGTGAGTGTTTGATTTGCTCTAATGCTCCATCCATCATCTCCTCTGGTATCGCTTTGTTCACCCTAAGTTGGCAGGGTATGCCCAGACGCGGGTCCCTTGCTCACTTTGCCACTGGATTCAAGATAGCCTGGCTGATGAGGGTTTTGAACCCGAAACCGGTCTCAGGATGCTTGTTTCCGGTCCAGGGAAGACATGGCTGGGCAGTTCGGGCTGGACTGTTCCCATGAGGCACAGGGTCAGACTGATTTGCATATGGCCATGTCTGAACTGGGGTGATGGAGTGAGCTAAAGAATGATGATGGATTAAACCCAGATCAGTTGACTGGGGGTGAGTGTTTGATTTGCTCTAACGCTCCGTCCATCATCATCCCCTTTGGTATCGCTTTGTTCGCCCTAAGTTGGCAGGGTATGCCCAGACGTGGGTCCCTTGCTCACTTTGCCACTGGATTCAAGATAGCCTGGCTGATGAGGGTTTTGAACCCGAAACCAGTCCCAGGATGCTTGTTTCCGGTCCAGGGAAGACATGGCTTGGCAGTTCGGGCTGGACTGTTCCCATGAGGCACAGGGTCAGACTGATTTGCATATGGCCATGTCTGAACTGGGGTGGTGGAGTGAGCTAAAGAATGATGATGGATTAAACCCAGATCAGTTGACTGGGGGTGAGTGTTTGATTTGCTCTAACGCTCCGTCCATCATCCCCTTTGGTATCGCTTTGTTCGCCCTAAGTTGGCAGGGTATGCCCAGACGTGGGTCCCTTGCTCACTTTGCCACTGGATTTAAGATAGCCTGCCTGATGAGGGTTTTGAACCCGAAAACGGTCCCAGGATGCTTGTTTCCGGTCCAGGGAAGACATGGCTTGGCAATTCGGGCTGCACTGTTCCCATGAGGCACAGGGTCAGACTGATTTGCATATGGCCATGTCTGAACTGGGGTGGTGGAGTGAGCTAAAGAATGATGATGGATTAAACCCAGATCAGTTGACTGGGGGTGAGTGTTTGATTTGCTCTAACGCTCCGTCCATCATCCCCTTTGGTATCGCTTTGTTCGCCCTAAGTTGGCAGGGTATGCCCAGACGTGGGTCCCTTGCTCACTTTGCCACTGGATTCAAGATAGCCTGGCTGATGAGGGTTTTGAAACCGAAACCGGTCCCAGGATGCTTGTTTCCGGTCCAGGGAAGACATGGCTTGGCAGTTCGGGCTGGACTGTTCCCATGAGGCACAGGGTCAGACTGATTTGCTTATGGCCATGTCTGAACTGGGGTGGTGGAGTGAGCTAAAGAATGATGATGGATTAAACCCAGATCAGTTGACTGGGGGTGAGTGTTTGATTTGCTCTAACGCTCCGTCCATCATCCCCTTTGGTATCGCTTTGTTCGCCCTAAGTTGGCACTGTATGCCGAGACGTGGGTCCCTTGCTCACTTTGCCACTGGATTCAAGATAGCCTGGCTGATGAGGGTTTTGAACCCGAAACCGGTCCCAGGATGCTTGTTTCCGGTCCAGGGAAGACATGGCTTGGCAGGTCGGGCTGGACTGTTCCCATGAGGCACAGGGTCAGACTGATTTGCATATGGCCATGTCTGAACTGGGGTGGTGGAGTGAGCTAAAGAATGATGATGGATTAAACCCAGATCAGTTGACTGGGGGTGAGTGTTTGATTTGCTCTAACGCTCCGTCCATCATCATCCCCTTTGGTATCGCTTTGTTCGCCCTAAGTTGGCAGGGTATGCCCAGACGTGGGTCCCATGCTCACTTTGCCACTGGATTCCAGATAGCTTGGCTGATGAGGGTTTTGAACCCGAAACCGATCCCAGGATGCTTGTTTCCGGTCCAGGGAAGACATGGCTTGGCAGTTCGGGCTGGACTGTTCCCATGAGGCACAGGGTCAGACTGATTTGCATATGGCCATGTCTGAACTGGGGTGGTGGAGTGAGCTAAAGAATGATGATGGATTAAACGCAGATCAGTTGACTGGGGGTGAGTGTTTGATTTGCTCTAACGCTCCGTCCATCATCCCCTTTGGTATCGCTTTGTTCGCCCTAAGTTGGCAGGTATACCCAGACGTGGGTCCCTTGCTCACTTTGCCACTGGATTTAAGATAGCCTGCCTGATGAGGGTTTTGAACCGGAAACCGGTCCCAGGATGCTTGTTTCCGGTCCAGGGAAGACATGGCTTGGCAGTTCGGGCTGGACTGTTCCCATGAGGCACAGGCTCAGACTGATTTGCATGTGGCCAT
The DNA here is from genome assembly GCA_963921515.1 of Calotriton arnoldi. Classification (NCBI taxonomy): domain Eukaryota; kingdom Metazoa; phylum Chordata; class Amphibia; order Caudata; family Salamandridae; genus Calotriton; species Calotriton arnoldi. The sequence goes on along the minus strand of CAWUFW010005212.1, from coordinate 501,092 downwards.
GTCTGAACTGGGGTGGTGGAGTGAGCTAAAGAATGATGATGGATTAAACCCAGATCAGTTGACTGGGGGTGAGTGTTTGATTTGCTCTAACGCTCCGTCCATCATCATCCCCTTTGGTATCGCTTTGTTCGCCCTAAGTTCGCAGGGTATGCCCAGACGTGTGTCCCTTGCTCACTTTGCCACTGGATTCAAGATAGCTTGGCTGATGAGGGTTTTGAACCCAAAACCAGTCCCAGGATGCTTGTTTCCGGTCCAGGGAAGACATGGCTTGGCAGTTTGGGCTGGACTGTTCCCATGAGGCACAGGGTCAGACTGATTTGCATATGGCCATGTCTGAACTGGGGTGGTGGAGTGAGCTAAAGAATGATGATGGATTAAACCCAGATCAGTTGACTGGGGGTGAGTGTTTGATTTGCTCTAATGCTCCGTCCATCATCTCCTCTGGTATCGCTTTGTTCGCCCTAAGTTGGCAGGGTATGCCCAGACGCGGGTCCCTTGCTCACTTTGCCACTGGATTCAAGATAGCCTGGCTGATGAGGGTTTTGAACCCGAAACCGGTCTCAGGATGCTTGTTTCCGGTCCAGGGAAGACATGGCTTGGCAGTTCGGGCTGAACTGTTCCCATGAGGCACAGGGTCAGACTGATTTGCATATGGCCATGTCTGAACTTGGGTGGTGGAGTGAGCTAAAGAATGATGATGGATTAAACCCAGATCAGTTGACTGGGGGTGAGTGTTTGATTTGCTCTAATGCCCCGTCCATCATCTCCTCTGGTATCGCTTTGTTCGCCCTAAGTTGGCAGGGTATGCCCAGACGCGGGTCCCTTGCTCACTTTGCCACTGGATTCAAGATAGCCTGGCTGATGAGGGTTTTGAACCCGAAACCGGTCTCAGGATGCTTGTTTCCGGTCCAGGGAAGACATGGCTGGGCAGTTCGGGCTGGACTGTTCCCATGAGGCACAGGGTCAGACTGATTTGCATATGGCCATGTCTGAACTGGGGTGTTGGAGTGAGCTAAAGAATGATGATGGATTAAACCCAGATCAGTTGACTGGGGTGAGTGTTTGATTTGCTCTAACGCTCCGTCCATCATCATCCCCTTTGGTATCGCTTTGTTCGCCCTAAGTTGGCAGGGTATGCCCAGACGTGGGTCCCTTGCTCACTTTGCCACTGGATTCAAGATAGCTTGTCTGATGAGGGTTTTGAACCCGAAACCAGTCCCAGGATGCTTGTTTCCGGTCCAGGGAAGACATGGCTTGGCAGTTCGGGCTGCACTGTTCCCATGAGGCACAGGGTCAGACTGATTTGCATATGGCCATGTCTGAACTGGGGTGGTGGAGTGAGCTAAAGAATGATGATGGATTAAACCCAGATCAGTTGACTGGGGGTGAGTGTTTGATTTGCTCTAACGCTCCGTCCATCATCCCCTTTGGTATCGCTTTGTTCGCCCTAAGTTGGCAGGGTATGCCCAGACGTGGGTCCCTTGCTCACTTTGCCACTGGATTCAAGATAGCCTGGCTGATGAGGGTTTTGAACCCGAAACCGGTCCCAGGATGCTTGTTTCCGGTACAGGGAAGACATGGCTTGGCAGTTCGGGCTGGACTGTTCCCATGAGGCACAGGGTCAGACTGATTTGCATATGGCCATGTCTGAACTGGGGTGGTGGAGTGAGCTAAAGAATGATGATGGATTAAACCCAGATCAGTTGACTGGGGGTGAGTGTTTGATTTGCTCTAACGCTCCGTCCATCATCCCCTTTGGTATCGCTTTGTTCGCCCTAAGTTGGCACGGTATGCCGAGACGTGGGTCCCTTGCTCACTTTGCCACTGGATTCAAGATAGCCTGGCTGATGAGGGTTTTGAACCCGAAACCGGTCCCAGGATGCTTGTTTCCGGTCCAGGGAAGACATGGCTTGGCAGGTCGGGCTGGACTGTTCCCATGAGGCACAGGGTCAGACTGATTTGCATATGGCCATGTCTGAACTGGGGTGGTGGAGTGAGCTAAAGAATGATGATGGATTAAACCCAGATCAGTTGACTGGGGGTGAGTGTTTGATTTGCTCTAACGCTCCGTCCATCATCATCCCCTTTGGTATCGCTTTGTTCGCCCTAAGTTGGCAGGGTATGCCCAGACGTGGGTCCCATGCTCACTTTGCCACTGGATTCCAGATAGCTTGGCTGATGAGGGTTTTGAACCCGAAACCGATCCCAGGATGCTTGTTTCCGGTCCAGGGAAGACATGGCTTGGCAGTTCGGGCTGGACTGTTCCCATGAGGCACAGGGTCAGACTGATTTGCATATGGCCATGTCTGAACTGGGGTGGTGGAGTGAGCTAAAGAATGATGATGGATTAAACCCAGATCAGTTGACTGGGGGTGAGTGTTTGATTTGCTCTAACGCTCCGTCCATCATCCTCTTTGGTATCGCTTTGTTCGCCCTAAGTTGGCAGGGTATACCCAGACGTGGGTCCCTTGCTCACTTTGCCACTGGATTTAAGATAGCCTGCCTGATGAGGGTTTTGAACCCGAAACCGGTCCCAGGATGCTTGTTTCCGGTCCAGGGAAGACATGGCTTGGCAGTTCGGGCTGGACTGTTCCCATGAGGCACAGGGTCAGACTGATTTGCATATGGCCATGTCTGAACTGGGGTGGTGGAGTGAGCTAAAGAATGATGATGGATTAAACCCAGATCAGTTGACTGGGGGTGAGTGTTTGATTTGCTCTAACGCTCCGTCCATCATCCCCTTTGGTATCGCTTTGTTCGCCCTAAGTTGGCACTGTATGCCGAGACGTGGGTCCCTTGCTCACTTTGCCACTGGATTCAAGATAGCCTGGCTGATGAGGGTTTTGAACCCGAAACCGGTCCCAGGATGCTTGTTTCCGGTCCAGGGAAGACATGGCTTGGCAGGTCGGGCTGGACTGTTCCCATGAGGCACAGGGTCAGACTGATTTGCATATGGCCATGTCTGAACTGGGGTGGTGGAGTGAGCTAAAGAATGATGATGGATTAAACCCAGATCAGTTGACTGGGGGTGAGTGTTTGATTTGCTCTAACGCTCCGTCCATCATCATCCCCTTTGGTATCGCTTTGTTCGCCCTAAGTTTGCAGGGTATGCCCAGACGTGGGTCCCATGCTCACTTTGCCACTGGATTCCAGATAGCTTGGCTGATGAGGGTTTTGAACCCGAAACCGATCCCAGGATGCTTGTTTCCGGTCCAGGGAAGACATGGCTTGGCAGTTCGGGCTGGACTGTTCCCATGAGGCACAGGGTCAGACTGATTTGCATATGGCCATGTCTGAACTGTGGTGGTGGAGTGAGCTAAAGAATGATGATGGATTAAACCCAGATCAGTTGACTGGGGGTGAGTGTTTGATTTGCTCTAACGCTCCGTCCATCATCCCCTTTGGTATCGCTTTGTTCGCCCTAAGTTGGCAGGGTATACCCAGACGTGGGTCCCTTGCTCACTTTGCCACTGGATTTAAGATAGCCTGCCTGATGAGGGTTTTGAACCGGAAACCAGTCCCAGGATGCTTGTTTCCGGTCCAGGGAAGACATGGCTTGGCAGTTCGGGCTGGACTGTTCCCATGAGGCACAGGCTCAGACTGATTTGCATGTGGCCATGTCTGAACTGGGGTGGTGGAGTGAGCTAAAGAATGATGATGGATGAAACCCAGATCAGTTGACTGGGGGTGAGTGTTTGATTTGCTCTAACGCTCCGTCCATCATCATCCCCTTTGGTATCGCTTTGTTCGCCCTAAGTTCGCAGGGTATGCCCAGACGTGTGTCCCTTGCTCACTTTGCCACTGGATTCAAGATAGTTTGGCTGATGAGGGTTTTGAACCCGAAACCAGTCCCAGGATGCTTGTTTCCGGTCCAGGGAAGACATGGCTTGGCAGTTTGGGCTGGACTGTTCCCATGAGGCACAGGGTCAGACTGATTTGCATATGGCCATGTCTGAACTGGGGTGGTGGAGTGAGCTAAAGAATGATGATGGATTAAACCCAGATCAGTTGACTGGGGGTGAGTGTTTGATTTGCTCTAATGCTCCGTCCATCATCTCCTCTGGTATCGCTTTGTTCGCCCTAAGTTGGCAGGGTATGCCCAGACGTGGGTCCCTTGCTCACTTTGCCACTGGATTCAAGATAGCCTGGCTGATGAGGGTTTTGAACCCGAAACTGGTCTCAGGATGCTTGTTTCCGGTCCAGGGAAGACATGGCTTGGCAGTTCGGGCTGAACTGTTCCCATGAGGCACAGGGTTAGACTGATTTGCATATGGCCATGTCTGAACTTGGGTGGTGGAGTGAGCTAAAGAATGATGATGGATTAAACCCAGATCAGTTGACTGGGGGTGAGTGTTTGATTTGCTCTAATGCTCCGTCCATCATCTCCTCTGGTATCGCTTTGTTCGCCCTAAGTTGGCAGGGTATGCCCAGACGCGGGTCCCTTGCTCACTTTGCCACTGGATTCAAGATAGCCTGGCTGATGAGGGTTTTGAACCCGAAACCGGTCTCAGGATGCTTGTTTCCGGTCCAGGGAAGACATGGCTGGGCAGTTCGGGCTGGACTGTTCCCATGAGGCACAGGGTCAGACTGATTTGCATATGGCCATGTCTGAACTGGGGTGTTGGAGTGAGCTAAAGAATGATGATGGATTAAACCCAGATCAGTTGACTGGGGGTGAGTGTTTGATTTGCTCTAACGCTCCGTCCATCATCATCCCCTTTGGTATCGCTTTGTTCGCCCTAAGTTGGCAGGGTATGCCCAGACGTGGGTCCCTTGCTCACTTTGCCACTGGATTCAAGATAGCTTGTCTGATGAGGGTTTTGAACCCGAAACCAGTCCCAGGATGCTTGTTTCCGGTCCAGGGAAGATATGGCTTGGCAGTTCGGGCTGCACTGTTCCCATGAGGCACAGGGTCAGACTGATTTGCATATGGCCATGTCTGAACTGGGGTGGTGGAGTGAGCTAAAGAATGATGATGGATTAAACCCAGATCAGTTGACTGGGGGTGAGTGTTTGATTTGCTCTAACGCTCCGTCCATCATCCCCTTTGGTATCGCTTTGTTCGCCCTAAGTTGGCAGGGTATGCCCAGACGTGGGTCCCTTGCTCACTTTGCCACTGGATTCAAGATAGCCTGGCTGATGAGGGTTTTGAACCCGAAACCGGTCCCAGGATGCTTGTTTCCGGTCCAGGGAAGACATGGCTTGGCAGTTCGGGCTGGACTGTTCCCATGAGGCACAGGGTCAGACTGATTTGCATATGGCCATGTCTGAACTGGGGTGGTGGAGTGAGCTAAAGAATGATGATGGATTAAACCCAGATCAGTTGACTGGGGGTGAGTGTTTGATTTGCTCTAACGCTCCGTCCATCATCCCCTTTGGTATCGCTTTGTTCGCCCTAAGTTGGCACGGTATGCCGAGACGTGGGTCCCTTGCTCACTTTGCCACTGGATTCAAGATAGGCTGGCTGATGAGGGTTTTGAACCCGAAACCGGTCCCAGGATGCTTGTTTCCGGTCCAGGGAAGACATGGCTTGGCAGGTCGGGCTGGACTGTTCCCATGAGGCACAGGGTCAGACTGATTTGCATATGGCCATGTCTGAACTGGGGTGGTGGAGTGAGCTAAAGAATGATGATGGATTAAACCCAGATCAGTTGACTGGGGGTGAGTGTTTGATTTGCTCTAACGCTCCGTCCATCATCCCCTTTGGTATCGCTTTGTTCGCCCTAAGTTGGCAGGGTATACCCAGACGTGGGTCCCTTGCTCACTTTGCCACTGGATTTAAGATAGCCTGCCTGATGAGGGTTTTGAACCCGAAACCGGTCCCAGGATGCTTGTTTCCGGTCCAGGGAAGACATGGCTTGGCAGTTCGGGCTGGACTGTTCCCATGAGGCACAGGCTCAGACTGATTTGCATGTGGCCATGTCTGAACTGGGGTGGTGGAGTGAGCTAAAGAATGATGATGGATTAAACCCAGATCAGTTGACTGGGGGTGAGTGTTTGATTTGCTCTAACGCTCCGTCCATCATCATCCCCTTTGGTATCGCTTTGTTCGCCCTAAGTTCGCAGGGTATGCCCAGACATGTGTCCCTTGCTCACTTTGCCACTGGATTCAAGATAGCTTGGCTGATGAGGGTTTTGAACCCGAAACCAGTCCCAGGATGCTTGTTTCCGGTCCAGGGAAGACATGGCTTGGCAGTTTGGGCTGGACTGTTCCCATGATGCACGGGGTCAGACTGATTTGCATATGGCCATGTCTGAACTGGGGTGGTGGAGTGAGCTAAAGAATGATGATGGATTAAACCCAGATCAGTTGACTGGGGGTGAGTGTTTGATTTGCTCTAATGCTCCATCCATCATCTCCTCTGGTATCGCTTTGTTCGCCCTAAGTTGGCAGGGTATGCCCAGACGCGGGTCCCTTGCTCACTTTGCCACTGGATTCAAGATAGCCTGGCTGATGAGGGTTTTGAACCCGAAACCGGTCTCAGGATGCTTGTTTCCGGTCCAGGGAAGACATGGCTTGGCAGTTCGGGCTGAACTGTTCCCATGAGGCACAGGGTCAGACTGATTTGCATATGGCCATGTCTGAACTGGGGTGGTGGAGTGAGCTAAAGAATGATGATGGATTAAACCCAGATCAGTTGACTGGGGGTGAGTGTTTGATTTGCTCTTACGCTCCGTCCATCATCCCCTTTGGTATCGCTTTGTTCGCCCTAAGTTGTCACGGTATGCCCAGACGTGGGTCCCTTGCTCACTTTGCCACTGGATTCAAGATAGCCTGGCTGATGAGGGTTTTGAACCCGAAACCGGTCCCAGGATGCTTGTTTCCGGTCCAGGGAAGACATGGCTTGGCAGGTCGGGCTGGACTGTTCCCATGAGGCACAGGGTCAGACTGATTTGCATATGGCCATGTCTGAACTGGGGTGGTGGAGTGAGCTAAAGAATGATGATGGATTAAACCCAGATCAGTTGACTGGGGGTGAGTGTTTGATTTGCTCTAACGCTCCGTCCATCATCATCCCCTTTGGTATCGCTTTGTTCGCCCTAAGTTGGCAGGGTATGCCCAGACGTGGGTCCCTTGCTCACTTTGCCACTGGATTCCAGATAGCTTGGCTGATGAGGGTTTTGAACCTGAAACCGATCCCAGGATGCTTGTTTCCGGTCCAGGGAAGACATGGCTTGGCAGTTCGGGCTGGACTGTTCCCATGAGGCACAGGGTCAGACTGATTTGCATATGGCCATGTCTGAACTGGGGTGGTGGAGTGAGCTAAAGAATGATGATGGATTAAACCCAGATCAGTTGACTGGGGGTGAGTGTTTGATTTGCTCTAACGCTCCGTCCATCATCCCCTTTGGTATCGCTTTGTTCGCCCTAAGTTGGCAGGGTATACCCAGACGTGGGTCCCTTGCTCACTTTGCCACTGGATTTAAGATAGCCTGCCTGATGAGGGTTTTGAACCCAAAACCGGTCCCAGGATGCTTGTTTCCGGTCCATGGAAGACATGGCTTGGCAGTTCGGGCTGGACTGTTCCCATGAGGCACAGGGTCAGACTGATTTGCATGTGGCCATGTCTGAACTGGGGTGGTGGAGTGAGCTAAAGAATGATGATGGATTAAACCCAGATCAGTTGACTGGGGGTGAGTGTTTGATTTGCTCTAACGCTCCGTCCATCAGCCCCTTTGGTATCGCTTTGTTCGCCCTAAGTTGGTAGGGTATGCCAAGACGTGGATCCCTTGCTCACTTTGCCACTGGATTTAAGATAGCCTGGCTGATGAGGGTTTTGAACCCGAAACCGGTCCCAGGATGCTTGTTTCCGGTCCAGGGAAGACATGGCTTGGCAGTTCGGGCTGGACTGTTCCCATGAGGCACAGGGTCAGACTGATTTGCATATGGCCATGTCTGAACTGGGGTGGTGGAGTTGTTAAAGATTGCAGGAATCGCTGTTAGCATGAGCTGAAAGCCATTTTGTACTTGGCAGCCATTTTAGTTAGCCATGTGCTCGCCATGTGCTTTCTCCCTCTTCCAGAGTCTTGCACATGCTCAGAGAGGCCTAGCTGGTAGAATGCACCTGCTCCTAGTATAGAACTGTCAGGCTATTCTTACTCATGTAAGCAGTTTAGTCTCCCCTCCCACTTTGTGGAGCAAGCAAATTTTGTATACCCATATTAGTCAATAAGCATGCTTGTATGTGCTAGGACCTCCCCTTGATTTTATGCTGACTATATAACAAATGCATATATAAGGACCCTGTTCTCTGCACTCATTAGAATGCCTCCTACAGTGGCCTGCGGGTACCGTAAGATGCAATCTCCCTCATCTGAGGTTAATAAAACATGTTTTTTGATATTACAGCTTCTGTGCCAATCTCTTCTTTGTTGGTCTTAAGGACCAGATGTATCAGTGAACCCCTAAGAAGGTTTTTATTTCTACAAATGGCGCCCGAAAGTGGACCTCATCGGTTCAGCGGCTATCCAAGGGAGTGGTCTTGAAGGGAGACAGGAATCTACTGAGGAGTACAGGACAGGAATCTACTGAGGAGGTACCCTGCGCACGGAGATTGTTTGTCTTCCAGCCCAGTATATTTCTGGTCTTCCTGATCTGATCCTCCAAGTGTTTGCCGCTCCCGACTGAGAACTTCTTTGGCGTGAGTATTTTAAAATGACCGTTAGGTCACTCAGAACTTGGCAGTTGGAACCTGGACACCATTTGATTGGTAAGAGCCGTTTTGCGGCACTTGCTGTTGGTTTGATGCCTTTGATTGGTAAGGTAGTTTTAGTAACACTTACTGTGGCTTTGTTTGTATGATTGGCCAATTTTGGAATTTGTTTTGTAAGTTATATATGCATTGCAATTCATATAGGCAGGTAATGAGGAGATTTTTCTCTAACTTTGAAAACTTGAACGGCACACATTGTGTTAAGTGTCACTTGGAGTATAATATTATATATGCTATAATATTTTTGGCATGCCTGCTTCTAGCACACTTCGCAGAAAGTGTTGCTGTTTTGGAGGTACCGATATGGATTTAGTAAGTACTTAGTTGACTCCCCTCAGAGGGGATACCTAAATAGGTTTACGTATAGTAAAAAGATATTTCTTCCTTGGTGACTAAGTACCCCATGGAACTAAATATGTACATAAAACGGATCCGGATCTGCGCACTTAGTAACATTCATAAGTGGTGATATGCAGAGCGCTTTTTGAGTGTTCTACCAGCCAAAACTGGCGAATTTGGTGTATTTTGGCTTCTTGACCATGGAACAGTTTTTTGGGCTACTTTTGAGAGCTCTTCTTGTAAATATGACTTACAATTAGTATTTACAAATAGGTTGGTCTTGCGTACACTTTGTAAGCAGTCCTAAGTGTTGATTTGTGGGTTAAATATGTGTTTCAATGTCTATGTGGGGTTTGTGGTTTGACATTGGTAATACTTGTGTGAGTACTCTTTGTGAAAGAATGTCTAGCTTTAAGCGCGCTGTGTTGTGTACTCTGCGTGTATGACCCCCCTTCTGTAACTGTCTGAATGAGCTCAATGAGTTTGTTTATGTTTTTTGCTGTCATCATTCTGTTATGCAAAATGTCATTTAGTTACTTACATATTAAATAAAAATCCAGAAATGAATTATATAACATATGCTAAACAGCTGCATGTTACTATTAAATTGACAGAGTAAGATACTATACATGTGTGCAAATTGCCACAATGCTAAAGATAAAATTAGAATTCGTATTCAATAGGATTAAAATAGGCCTCATACAGAGGAAAAAAAAACGAAATTATGTGTTTTGTAATCAATAGACTAAAATACACGTTACAGCATTTTCCTTAAATACATTGTATTAGACATTAAAAGGCATGCACATCATATGAGTGAATTTGGTCGTTGCTGAACTAAATACACATTATAGAAAGATAGATTTGACTGCATTGAAATGCCTCAGTTTTTAAATAGACTGTGACATGCTTTTCTTTCAGCACCCGAGAAAAAGCTTTCCAACAGCTGTGTTTAAACTGACTAACTGAAAAGAAACTGTTTGACACAGCAAATGGGGATTTAACTCTGTCAGGGTATTTCAAATAATAAAGGGGTTTTTTCCTGAGAAAGGCGTGAAAATTCGACGCCTGCTGACAAACAACAGCTGCATAAATAGCATATGGCTATTCCTGATCACGGCCACAGACAGGAATGCTGAGTCAGCGAAATTTTAAGTCAGTGTAAAACTGGTATACGGGCCTGCATTATTTTAAAAGTTTCAAAAAACCAGTTTCATTATTTTGGATAACAGAGAACAAAATTGAAAGTAGGGATTTCCTTTCTTAATGCCTTTTTTACATAAGTACATCTGTGGTTCTGATGTTAAATGATAACTGTCCTTTTAAAAAGTGGCGCAGACTTTTCCTGTTTCAAGTAAAGGCTTCTGTGCTTAGGGTTATGAATGAATGTGTTTAAATATGATAGGCTACGAATGAAGCTTGCTTTTCAAATGTGGAATCATCAAAATGGTTGGTTTTGATTAAAAAAAAAAAAAATTAATTATATGAAAAAAATATATTGTTAAACATAAATGCTTTAAATTCGTTTTTTCATCTTTATAAAGCCTAATCATCATACTGTGAATTCCTAGCATCAAAGTTGGATTTAAGCAGTGCTGTACCGCAATAAGAAGGGAACTTAAATGTGAAATGTCACTTTACCCAGCCGTACAAAACTCATTTTTATAAGGGTATATCTTATACATTTCTGATTTCCCATTCCTGGGCTATCTAGAGAACACTCTGGGGGTTCCTATTATGCAAAAATATTGTAGGATATTCATTTTTAAGTGCCCCTACCACCAAAGTCGAAATTGAGCTAAATTCACAATTTTACAAGCAGTTCTACCACTCAAGGCAGTTTTAACGTGCTCTCAGGCTTCCATAAAGTATATGCAAGTATAAAACAAACAGCTGACCTACTGCACCCAACATACTGTACATAAATGAAAATAAGTATACAGAAACCAGCAGACGTTATTATCCTACCTTTAAATTGCTGGCAAACACACCGGACAGGACTGCCTTTTAGCTGTGATTCTCCAGAGTTGCTTTGCATTACGAAAACCGCATGGCAAGCCTTGCACAAACAAAATGAGCAGCTGCTGAACGGGTCAAAGGTCGGAGTTCTGCATTTAGCAACTTAGCAGGGTGAAGGGTAATGTTTGCTGGGACACTTCGACCTTCGAAAAGTTTTTGAAAGACGAGATGATAGCGCAAAGAGAGGAAGAGAAGCTTTGCTTCCTATTTTTGGCAAACACACGTTTAGCGCAATCATATGAAACGAAGGAAAACAACCCTCAGTTGAGCATTGATCTGCCAGGTATATAAAATAATGGTTTTAGTTTAAAGAATACTGTGTAGGGGCTACGATAAGGAGGAAATGGATTTTAGTTTGCATTCATGCGCCCTCATGTTAATCTAGTACAATTGCTCAAGGAATTGATACATTTGTTGCTGACGCTTTCTACAGTACTCGATGTGCTTGAATCAGAGAATAGCCACTTTCTAAGATATCTCCTACAAGTTTGTTTGTGCCCAGTTGCTACAAATAGGGGTTGAAAGTGTTGACAGAAGTAAAACCTGTTTCAGGTTTTCCTACTGTCAAAATAGGGGAAGGAGGCTAGCTCCTCTACAAATTAAGGGTAGGCAAAATTATGTTTTCTCTCTTCTTTTTCTCACTTTTTTTTGAGTCTGTCTAAGCTGTCTAGGAAATGGCCATGTGATAGTTATTGGCTATTCTGTAATACTGTTTTAAAATTGTTAGAATTAATAAAATGATAAAATCTATGCTATGTTACTGCCCATCCTGTATGAAAGAATGAGTAGAACAGATTGATGTTCCCTTATTTGATCTTTAAGGAGAACTGTATAGTGGCGGTTTCTGTTCAAAAATCTCAGGTGGCAACACTATTATTGTTTATGTTATTCTCATGTTCTATACAGTTTTGCAAGGGCATTGCTAGTTTTTTATTAGCTAGTCTCTGTCAATAAGCTGACAGCCCTTATTAGAGCTGGAGATAGGGTTTTTTTTCCTTTTGAAAATGATGTTGCATAGTCCAGATCGTGAAAAGTACAATGCAGGAAAGACGCTCATGTGATCCTTAGCAAACATTTTGAAGGAAAATATTGTTTTATAGGAGTTTGTTTGTCATAACATGTTCTGCTGGAGAAAATGTACTCACTATGTTGAAGTTTAGTTCTTTTTGCAATAAGAATCCCTGTTAAATTAGCAGTTTTAGATTTTCCTGCTGCACCTATAACATGAGAGCATGGTCCTAAGCATAACATGTAAGAGAAATTATTTTACAAGTGTCTGCAGTCCTGTACAAGTAATGTAAAATCTATGAGTAAAAGTGTAGAACATTTCCTTTTTCTTGAAGATTCTTCAGATTGGTAATATAGGAATACACCAATGTAAGTATTTGGAGTATGTCTGTATTGTTTTTCTCTTTTCCTCAGAATTTAGTAAATGAACACAGACTTCCTTGGCTGTTTGGGATTGGGTGATGTATTACTCTTGTCAGTTCACCAAAACGTTCCTTTTATACTTGCCAATAGGTCCAGGGTTTTCTACTCTCAGATAGATGAAGTGGCTCTTGGGTGCCTTGCTAATGTATGGGGCGCCCCAGGACTAAGAGAGTATTCTGAGACTATCCTCTCTGTTGTTAGATTATTTCTGTGCCTTGTCTAAAGACCTCTTGTTCTGTCCACCAATAGATATTTGCTGCCTTACAACCATTGCCAGAGGGGCCCGGACATCAGATCCAGCCTGGGAGTCAGCGCCACTCCAGTTTGACAGCCAAAGTGAAAGGAACCAGCATAGGCGTTGCTGGCAACTAGGACCTCAGTGAAGGCGGAAGCACTGGGACGTGAAGTGTGTACCCCTGCCACTGTCTTGGGCGAAAGACGGGGTTACAAATCAGGATGGAGAAATCTTTGTGTGGATCCAGTTTTTGATGCCCAGCTGAGAGAGTCACAGAACGACAAGGACGGCAAGGAGGCTTTTGCTTGAGGTGACCCCCTTTGAAACAAGGGTTGCTTCAGGCCTTTGAGTCCTGGTCCCAAGTGAATGCAAGTCTACGCCTTTGTTTGTTGATCAAGAGATGCCCGAGCACACTGGGTACAATTTGTGGCCCTAACAAAAGAGCAGTGCGCCAGAGGTGCAATACAGGAGTTAGGGAAGGACTTGAGTTTAGGGTACAGGTGCTGTGCCCTTGGTGCCTGTTAGATTAAAGTGAAGAAAACTGGTGCACTGCCTGAGACACTGGACAGGATCATTGAGGGTATTTGCCCTGGAGGGGTGATTGCCCTATCCTGAAAGAAAGACTTTTCCTTCTCCGTGATTCTTGAGTTGCGAGTTGTGCAGCTCCACCGTGGGAACAACAAGAGCCTGCCTGTGAGGCTCAAACGGACACAGGGAGAAGACTCCCCTCTGGCTGGTGGTTCTAGAAATTCCCAAGGACTCTTTTTTTTGTTAGTAATGTACCCCTTTGGTCGTCCCATTTTTTTTGGAGGAGCAGCCCTTTGCGGCTCCTTGTCCTAATTCCTATGGCCCTGTGTGGTCCTCCTGGTCCCCCGGAGCCAGGATTGTTTTTGTAATAATATGTCTGATTGCTTTAATATTTTTTAAGAGTAATGTTTATTCTGCACGAGAAAAGTTCATCTGAGCATGTTACTTTACTCTTTCCTTAAGTATATTAATTGATAATTTAGCCCTCATAAAAAATACTGAGAAAGTCTATTGAAAATGTTTTTATTAGGTATGTGCTGTTGGCTATTTTGAAATTGACATTAATAGTCACTGAAATACATCAGAGCCCTGAAACTTAGAATTAGACTAGATGGTTTTGGTATTTGCTTTCTGCTTAGGATTGGAAAATATTGAGATTTCTGTTTGAGATAATAGTCATTATTCTCTCTTGCTACCTGTATGACCCAATGCTCTGTTCACTTTGTACTCCTGCTTATACCTTGTATATACCTGCTTAATGAAATGTTTAGAATGTAAATGCCCACCTAGCATAGGATATTGATGAATTTATGAGAAGAAAATGTGCAAAATATTTTCTATGTCTCTACTAGATCATGGGAATGTCTTTAGCTCATGCTAAAAGGATCATCTGTTAAAGATTGCAGGAATCGCTGTTAGCATGAGCTGAAAGCCATTTTGTACTTGGCAGCCATTTTAGTTAGCCATGTGCTCGCCATGTGCTTTCTCCCTCTTCCAGAGTCTTGCACATGCTCAGAGAGGCCTAGCTGGTAGAATGCACCTGCTCCTAGTATAGAACTGTCAGGCTATTCTTACTCATGTAAGCAGTTTAGTCTCCCCTCCCACTTTGTGGAGCAAGCAAATTTTGTATACCCATATTAGTCAATAAGCATGCTTGTATGTGCTAGGACCTCCCCTTGATTTTATGCTGACTATATAACAAATGCATATATAAGGACCCTGTTCTCTGCACTCATTAGAATGCCTCCTACAGTGGCCTGCGGGTACCGTAAGATGCAATCTCCCTCATCTGAGGTTAATAAAACATGTTTTTTTGATATTACAGCTTCTGTGCCAATCTCTTCCTTGTTGGTCTTAAGGACCAGATGTATCAGTGAACCCCTAAGAAGGTTTTTATTTCTACAGAGTGAGCTAAAGAATGATGATGGATTAAACCCAGATCAGTTGACTGGGGGTGAGTGTTTGATTTGCTCTAACGCTCCGTCCATCATCCCCTTTGGTATCGCTTTGTTCGCCCTAAGTTGGCAGGGTATGCCCAGACGTGGGTCCCTTGCTCACTTTGCCACTGGATTCAAGATAGCCTGGCTGATGAGGGTTTTGAACCCAAAACCGGTCCCAGGATGCTTGTTTCCGGTCCAGGGAAGACATGGCTTGGCAGTTCGGGCTGGACTGTTCCCATGAGGCACAGGGTCAGACTGATTTGCATATGGCCATGTCTGAACTGGGGTGGTGGAGTGAGCTAAAGAATGATGATGGATTAAACCCAGTTCAGTTGACTGGGGGTGAGTGTTTGATTTGCTCTAACGCTCCGTCCATCATCCCCTTTGGTGTCGCTTTGTTCGCCCTAAGTTGGCAGGGTATGCCCAGACGTGGGTCCCTTGCTCACTTTGCCACTGGATTCAAGATAGCCTGGCTGATGAGGGTTTTGAACCCGAAACCGGTCCTAGGATGCTTGTTTCCGGTCCAGGGAAGACATGGCTTGGCAGTAGGGCTGGACTGTTCCCATGAGGCACAGGGTCAGACTGATTTGCATATGGCCATGTCTGAACTGGGGTGGTGGAGTGAGCTAAAGAATGATGATGGATTAAACCCAGATCAGTTGACTGAGGGTGAGTGTTTGATTTGCTCTAACGCTCCGTCCATCATCCCCTTTGGTATCGCTTTGTTCGCCCTAAGTTGGCAGGGTATGCCCAGACGTGGGTCCCTTGCTCACTTTGCCACTGGATTCAAGATAGCCTGGCTGATGAGGGTTTTGAACCCGAAACCGGTTCCAGGATGCTTGTTTCCGGTCCAAGGAAGACATGGCTTGGCAGTTCGGGCTGGACTGTTCCCATGAGGCACAGGGTCAGACTGATTTGCATATGGCCATGTCTGAACTGGGGTGGTGGAGTGAGCTAAAGAATGATGATGTATTAAACCCAGATCAGTTGACTGGGGGTGAGTGTTTGATTTGCTCTAACGCTCCGTCCATCATCCCCTTTGGTATTGCATCTAAATAGAGCGGGCAGACCACCTACTAGGCGGAAGGTGATTCCAACTGAAAAATGACGACAGGACCAATTCTACCAAGATCTAAATCAGGCCCAAAGTATGATTTGCAGGCAGGTTTTTGACTTTTCCAACTTCTGTAAGGTGATCTATCCATCTATGTCAGTAATTACCGTAAAAACTATTTATAGAGCACTAAACCATAGAATTTCCATAATTAAATTTCTTTTTTAGTGCTACTCATTCCAATATAGGATGTCTGAGCACTTTACATCACCAAGATATTATACAGTGGCAAAGAATCAATCATGTGTGTCAGTCAATATACAAGAAATATTACATAAGACAATGAAGGTTTCAGGATGTAGGAGCCACATATCATTCACACTGATAGGCATTTTATGTTAAGAGCTCTTGGACTGGAGAAACACAAAGTCAGTGTTTAAAACATTTGTTGGGTCTACAGATTGGAGTGGTGGGGGTTGTCTTACTAATAAGTCGTTATTACTACCCAAAGGAATCCTTTTAAGCAACAATGGAATAAAAAAAGACTAATAAATCAAAATAAGGTTCTACATTAATGCCTTGCAGTTTACATACAGACCCTGGATGTTGGGTCATAACCCACTATGCTATATTACATGGATTGTAGCTTATAACATTCAGGCAAGATGAGCTTTGCAACAAAATCATTAACCCACTGAGCTTTCTACATAAAATACAAATCAGTGACCTGCATGTTACACTTTGTGCTTTGCAGGAGTCACCAACCCTAAATGTTATTTTATGATGAGTCCAACTTGTGACTAAATTTCACACAGATCTCTTCAGCAAGTGCATTAACCAGCAGAAATAGCTCACCTTTATGATTCCCTTGAAGATGCTCCGTATATAAGGTTCTCTGCAGCAGGTGTCTTAATCCATAAGATATTTTAAAATGGAGCCTGTTTGTGACCAATTAAATAAGTCAGAACATATTTACTGTCACATTTGTCCTTGTTGCCAATTTCATTGTGGCTGATATTTTAAAAAATATAGAAGTTGTCTGTCAGACTCTTTTTTTATGACTGTGCCCCTCATGACTCCACACCCTTTGCACTGCCACACCTTGCCTTGATCATGGGATTCCAGAGTAAGTTTTTTCCCCCACACAAGTTACAGATATAATGTATGCTCCGGTTGAAATGCACTATACCTCGCGCACTTCCGTACATAGAGTTGTCAACTCATTAGCCAGACGAAATTAGGTATAACTCACGCTTTTCCATGCACTGCTTTTACCCGATCATACTACATCACTTATAGCATGTTAAACCATAGTATTCAGAAAAACACCCATGACATTTCAAATTGCATTATTTATAAGAGTACTTATGGTAGAGGGCCGAGTTGTAGTTAATTTAGGGCCGATTTAGATCTCGTAGGACGGGATTCTCCGTCACAACGTTGACGGATATCCCGTCTGCCGAAATATAAATCCCATAGGATATAATGGGATTTATGTTTATATTTTGGCAGACGGGATATCCGGAGTAACTTGTCTGCTGAGATCTATATCAGGCCCTTAATCTGACTAGTGAGTTGAAAACACTCTGTACTGAGGTGCGTGACTTATAGTATATTCTGACTAGAGCACCAATTGTAACTGCAATTTAAAACTATAACTTTTCTAATGTTTATGTAGTTTACGCTGGTTTTGTATACAAAAAATGAATAAAGTTTTACTAACTCTATCTTATCATAAACCCTTGTTTTTTTTCATTGATTTCCAATGCTTTTCTTTTTAATAAAAATGTGTTTCAAATTGTAGAGTGGAGTGTTGTCGAGTGGATTGTTGTTGAGTGGAGTGTCATTGGCAAGAGTGTCGTAGAGTGGCCTACAGTGGAGTAGAGTGTGGTAGAGTGGAGTGTTGTCGGGTGGAGTGTCGTACAGTTGAGTGTCATAGAGTATTGTAGAGTGGAATAGAGTGGATGAGAGTGGAGTAGAGTGGCATAGAGTGGTGGGGCATGCAGTGGAGTAGAGTGTTCAAGAGTTGGGTGTTGTTGAGCGGAATGTGGTCCCTTAGAGTATAGTGTAATAGAGTGTAGTGGCATAGAGTGGACTGCCGTAGATTGGAGTGTCATACAGTGGAGTGTTGTAGAGTGTCATGTTAGAGAGCTTCATGGCATAGAGTGTTGTGGCATAGAGTGTTGTGGTGTAGACTGCTATGACGTACAGTGGAAATGCATACAGTGTAGTGGTATAGTGGAGTGGCATAGATTGGACTGGAGTAGAGTGGGTGGTATGTCGTAGAGTAGAGTGAAGTGGCAGGGAGTGTAGTGGAGTGTGATAGAGTAGATTGAAGTGGCGTGTCATAGAGTGGCATGTTGTAGAGGTTCTTATAGTGGATTGGCGTAAGGTGGAGTGCTGTAGATTGGAGTGACATGTCATATATTGGAGTGGCATGTTGGACAGTGGCGAGGCGTGTTGTATAGTGGAGTGGAGTGTTGTACAGTGGACTGGCATGGAGTGTTGTAGAGTGCAGTGGAGTGTCATAAGGTGGAGTGGCATGTCATAGAGTAGAGTGGTATTTCATAAAGTGTAGTGGTGTAGAGTGGAGGGACATAGAGTGGCGTGGCATACAGTGGAGTGTCATACAGTGTTGTGTCATACAGTGTCGTGGCATAGAGTGTCGTGTCATTGAATGTCGTGGCGTAGAGTGTTAAATGGTGTAGAGTGGAGTGATGTACAGTTGAGTGGTGTAGACTGGAGTGGTGTAGAATGCAGAGGCTTCGAGTGGGGGCTTGTCGTAGAGTAGAGTGGAGTGGCGCAGGGTGTAGTGGCATGTCGCAGATTAGGGTGGAGCTCCGTATCATAGAGTGGCATGGTATAGAGTGTCTTAAAGTGGAGGGGCATAGAGTGAAGTGGCTTAGAGTGGAGTGGAGTGTTATACAGTGGAGTGGAGTGGTGTGTCATAGAGTGGAGGGGTGTGTCATAGGGATCAGTGACATAATATCGAGGACCAAAATATCGATTTGACAAAATATCGACGCCAAAATATCGAAGTACAAAATATAGTCTCCCTATCTACAAACAGGTAAGTACCAAAATATCGAATACAAAATATCGTTTGTCAAAATATAGAATGTAAAAATATCGAATTTTTAAAATATGTTAAAAGTAACATTAACGTAATTAAATAATAAATATAATTAATTAAAACATACTTAAAATTGTTTAACAAATGTTAAATTTAATAAATGTTATATATGTAATAACTTAAAAGAAATTTAAATCACTGTTGGATAGCGGGAGTGTAAAATTTACTATTCCCACTCCAGCGAGTGTAATAGTAGGGAGAGCGTTGGATAGCGGGAGGGTAAAAATTACTATTCCCACTCCAGAGAGTGAAACAGTAGGGAAAGCGTTGGATAGCGTAGGGGTAGAAATTACTATTCCCACTCCAGTGAGTGCAACAGTAGGGAAAGCATTGGATAGCGTAGGGGAAAAAATTACTATTCCCACTCCAAAGAGTGCAACAGTAGGGAAAGCGTTGGATAGCGTAGGGTTAAAAATTACTATTCCCACTCCAGTGAGTGCAATAGTAGGGAAAGCGTTTTATAACGTAGGGGTAAACATTACTATTCCCACTGCAGTGAGTGCAACAGTAGGGAAAGCGTTGGATAGCGGGAGGGTAAAAATTACTATTCCCACTCCAGAGAGTGCAACAGTAGGGAAAGCGTTGGATAGCGTAGGGGTAAAAATTACTATTCCCACTCCAGAGAGTTCAACAGTAGGAAAAGCGTTGGATAGCGTAGGGGTAAAATTACTATTCCTACTCCAATGAGTGCAATAGTAGGGAAACTAATTATTTAATATTTAAATAAACATAAATTAATTATCAAAACCAATAAATAATTATTTACAATTAATTATCATTTAAAATTGATTTAATAATTAAATATTTATAAATTTCAAAAAAAGAATATTTATTAAAAATTAATTACCTATTAATAATTAATTAACAACCAATTAATTTTAAAAACCAAATATGTATTAAGTAATACAAAAAAATACAATACATAATTAGTTAACAAAAAATTAATTATCAATACACAAAAATAATTTCAATAATTAATTGTTTACAATTAAATGACTTCCCACCCTATTCTCCTATAAACCCACAACCCACTCCACATAATAAATTAATACAATTAACATATTTATCAATTAATCAATTAATTACTATTAATTACCAAATATTAAAATTTATTTACCAATTAATAAAAATTATTTACCAATTAATATGTAATTAACAATAAATTAATTATCAATACCAATAAATAAAAATAATTATTTACTTAATTACAATTAAATTACTTCCCACCCTATTCCCCTATAAACCCACAACCCACTCCAAATAATGAATTAATACAATTAACATAATTATCAATTAATCAATTAATTACTATTAATTACCAATTATTAAAAATGAATTACCAATTAATATTTATTTAGCAATAAATTAATAATCAATACCAATAAATAAAAATAAATATTCACCTAATTACAATTAAATTACTTCCCACCCTATTCCCCTATAAACCCACAACCCGCTACAGAACTAAAACGCAAAAATAATTTAAAAACAATTATTAATTCCTAAAAATTAACATTTAATTTACTATAATTAAATTACTTCCCACCTTAATCCCCTATAGACCCACAACCCGCTGCGGAAGTAAAATACACAAAAATTATTTTACATAAATTTCGTAACTTAAAATAATAATTAACCATACATTACAAAAATATTATACACTTTTAACACATATACTAACATACAAAACACTTAAAAAATTCAATATTATTAAAAAATCGATATTTTGTAATGCCTATATTATGTACTTCGATATTTTGACTGTCGATATTACTTACCTGCAATTCGATATTATTACCCACTATAATATGTCCATTCTATATTTTGTACTCGATATTCTGTCAATTCTATATTTTGGATTCAATATTATGTCTCATTACCGTGTCATAGAGTGGAGTGGAATGATTTGTCATTGAGTGTCATACAGTGGAGTAGAGTGACGTAGAGTGGAGTAGTAGAGTAGAGTGGAATAGGGTGTCATGGAGTAGAATGGAGTAAAGTAATGTGGATTGGCATAGAGGGAGTTGTGTAGAGTATTGCATAGTTGAGTTGAGTGTCGTAAAATGGCATAGAGTGAAGTATAGTGCCATAGAGTGGCTTAAAGTGGAGTAGAGTGTTGTAGGGTGGAGTGGCATAGAGTGAAGTAGAATGTCTCAGAGTGAAGGGGTGTAGAATGTCTCAGAGTGAAGGGGCGTAAAGTGTCATACAGTGAAGTACATTGAATGGCATAAAGTGGAATGGCGTAGTATATAGTGTCATAGGGTGGCATAGAGTGGAGTAAAGTGTCACAGAGTGGAGTGGAGAGAAGTGGAGTGGAGTAGAGTGGAGTGATGTGGAGTGGAGTGGCGTACAGTATAATAAAGTGTCATAGGGTTGTGTGGCATGTTGTGGAGTTGAGTGGAGTGTCATTGAGTGTGGGACAATTGAGTAGAGGGGCATGGAGTGGAGTAGAATGTTGTAGAGTGGAGAGGGGTGGAGTAGAGTGGAGTGTTGTGTCATAGAGTAGGGTGGCCTAGAGTTGAGTGACATGTCTTAGAGTAGAGTGGAGGGGCTAGAGTGGAGTGGCATACATTAAAGTAGCATCTCCCAGAGTGGAATGATGTGTTATAAGTGGAGGGGTGTAGAGTGCAGTGGTATAGACTGGATTGTCATGTAGTGAAGTGGCATTGAGTGAAGTGGTGTGGCGTGGACACGCATGTTGTAAAGTGGCGTGTCGTACAGAATCTTAGAGTGGAGTGACGTACAGTGGAGTGGCAAAGATTGGAGAAGTGGAGAAGAGTGGAGTAGTGTGGTATAAAGTAAAGAGGAGTAAAGTGGTGTGGAGTGACATAGACAGAGTTGTGTAGCATGTTAAAGAGTGGCATAGAATGCAGCAGAGTGTTGTAGAGTGCCATAGAGTGTTGTAGAATGGAGTTTACTAGAGTAAAGTAAAGTGTCACAGAGTGGCACAAGGTAAAGTGGAGTGGCGTAGAGTGGAGTTAAGTGTCGTACAGTCGAGTAGATTGAAGTGCAGTAGAGTGGAGTGGCATAGTGTGTAGAGTTTCATAGTGTGGAGTGGTGTGCCGTAGAGCAGAGTGGTGTGGAGTAGAGTGGAGTGGCATAGTGTAGAGTGGAGTAAAGTCATAAAGTGAAGTAGCATGTGGTAGAGTGTCGGAAAGTGGAGTAGAGTGGCGTAGAATGGGGGCATAGAGTGAAGTAGAATGTTGTAGACAAGTGTGGCATAGGGCGCAGTGCCATGTCTTAGAGTAGAGTGGAGTGGCATTGAGTGGAGCAGTGTGTTATAGAGTAGAGTGGAGTAAAGTTGGGTGGTGTGGAGTGGCATAGAGGGAGTTGCATAGAGTGTTGTAGAGTGATGTAGAGTGTCGTACAATGGCCTACAGTGGTGTAGAGTATCATAGAGTGCCATATAATGGAGTAGAGTGTTGTACAGTGGAGTGGAGTAGAGTGTTGTACAGTGGAGGAGCATAGAGTATTGTAGAGTGGAGTAGAGTGCTGTTGAGTAGAGTAGAGTGGCATAGAGTCGAGTAGCGTATAGTGGAGTGGCGTACAGTGTTGTGTCGTAGAGTGTCGTGGCATAGACTGGAGTAGCGTAGAGTGGAGTGGCATAGAGTGGAGTGGCATAGAGTGGAGAGGCATGAAGTTAAGTGGCATTTCGTGGAGTACAGTAGAGTGGCATAGAGTGGAGCGGCATGTCGTAGAGTAGAGTGGAGTGGCATGTTGTATAGTGCCTTACAGTGGAGGGTGTAGAATGAAGTGGTGTAGAGTGCAGTGGCATGTCATACAGTGAAGTGGGCATGTCATAGAGTGGAGTGGCATGTTGTAGAGCTGAGTGGCGAGATTGCCCCTCTGGGTTCTTCCCTTACCTGTACCTCATCATGTCATCCTCAAGTAAGGCTCCCTCAGCGTTACGAGACCTGGAAGAGAAAGGAAAAAAGGGTTAAACTGCCCTGTATCACAGTCACACCGACCGTAAAAAGTGACTGTTTCTTTAAACAGAGAGGCTGGTGCAGGGACAAAAGGAACCAATCATATAAAACCCAGGGAGATGAAAGTGGAGAGAGGAAACTGGAAAGGAGAACGGAGGAGGAGGGCGCCGACAGCCGGAGAGACGTTTCGGAAGTCACCACAGGAGAGAAAAACGCTGCTCAGGATATTGCAGAGCAGAGGAAGACCACGGACCATGCAGAGCGCAGCAGAGAAGACGTTGAGCAGGAGAATCCTGAAGGACACGCTCTCAACCGAGAAGAAGATGAGTCGGTCCAGAGGAGTGGTGGATTGTCCTGGAGGATGGAGAGTTGCAGCGTAGCGTGTGAGTACACAGAGCTGAGGATAATTACAAGGAGGGAGGAGGGAGGAGGGAGGGGGAGGAGACACTATACACAGGAGGTGCTGGTGACGGTTTACGGTGCTGCCCTAATTTGTTTTTTGTTTAATTATTTTTCGCGTTTAGCCGCAGCGCACTACCTATCCCAGAAGACACTAGGGTAGACTTAAAAAACCCAGAGGTGAAAACTGGAGCCAAACTAAATTGAGAAATCCCTTAAATACTGGAAGGCTTCCCTTACGGTGTCTTAAGACCTCCTCTGACACGGAAGGAAAGAGTTGTCGTGTATACACTGACTAAAAGAGAAGGGGGGAGGGAGAAGGAGGAGACAAAGAGGTTATATGTTACTCTTTCACCTCAATATATATATACACTGTGAGAAGTTGGCCTGGTATATGCTGTTCACTAATTAAAGTGGACACCTTGCACCAGGGCAAATCGACTCTTATGGTAGATAGGTTTAAGACAACCTTTTAAAGAAAGCTATCCTAGTGGTAGCTGTGGAGAGCAGCCTTCAGGCTAAGTCTCGGAGGAATGTAAAGCAGCTTGTTTTACCATATAATCTCTTGAATCACCAAATGAAAAGACACCACACAGGTATATATATCAAATATATATGTATTTATTTCTAAATAACTCTCTACTAATCTCTTTATGAGATTAGAAGACAAACATATGCATAAATCAACGTTTCACAATAAGTTAAGCACAAAATATGGCTGGGGCCCTAGGGGCGTACCAGACCATATACTAAGTAAGAGACTTAGAAACAACGACTTGCAAGGAGACAAGGCCTAGGGCCTTCAGAAGTGCTGGGGCCTCACGAAACCACCCAAGGCAGGTAAGTAAAGGACCCACGGGGGACGCGTGCAGTGTGGATACACAGGCGCGAATCGCCGTTAACTTCAATGGGGCAAGTTGCGGTTGGAAATAAAGAGTTTTAGGATACTTCGGGAGAACCTACAAGCAAGTCACTTACAGGGTAAGTAGTTCTAGGGCCCACACCCACAGGAGCACCGTAGTGCTGGAGTTACCTCACCCAGGGAAGCCGGGTGCACAGGTGTCCTTTGGTGTCGGGTCGCGGCGTCGTTTTCAATGGCGAACAAAGAAGACTTGCTGCTTGCGGGAGCTGAAGAAGTGTCCGGTGGAATCCAAGCCTGGATTCTGAAGAAGGATGACCTGAAAGCAGAGGGGACAGTGTTCAAAGTCACTTGGCAGTGACCCGGGGCAAGGAAGATGGATGCCCACCGTCGTCGGTCGCTTCAGGTCGGTTGCAGGTGCCTTGACTCTTCAGCCACGTGGTCCAGGAGGCGTCGACGACGACCAGGAGCTGGATTCGGTGTGTCCCTCGACGTCTGCAGCTGACTGCAGTGTCGGCAACTCGATCGGAGCCAACAAGCCTTGGCAGCCGCAAGTCTCGGGGAGATGAAGAAAAGTCGATGGCGCAGACCAGCAAGGTCTGTGGAACTCACCCAGCGAGGGTAAGTCAGGGCAGGCCTGGAGCAACCAGGGGAGCCCTTTGGTTTGGTTAAGAAGTCTTCTGGGGACCCACAAGCCAGCGGGCAAGGGATCGCGAAGACACCTCGGGCGGAATCACTCAACAGGGGCCCACGGTCACTCGGGACGGTGTAGGCCTCTGATCTTCGGAGGGATTCCTGCTGGAGGTCGGGACCACACGTGGTCCAAAGCACAAGTTCGTAGAACGTTGTGAAGGGGTTGCACTCGACAATAGTGCACGGTACCCAGGGGTTGCGGTTCCTCATTACTCGTGGGGTCCACTTGCCTCAGCTTCACTGGGGACTCACAATGGCCTGGGAGAGGTCAGGAAATCCACTTCTTGGGCTGCAGGGACTTCGGACTCCGGCGGGAGCGGCGTAGTTTGCGACCGTCGTTGTCGTTTTTGGTGCCTGCCAAGCAGGGGAGTCACTCCTTGACTCCAAGGGAGATTCTTCTGTCTTCCAAAGGTAGTGGAACGTCGAAGGGCCAGGATTCTTCTGTAGAGCGTCGTCCAGGGGTTATCTGCTTTGCAATGGCAAGGTTCCCCCTCTTATACTAAAAGAGGGGATGGACTAGCTCTATGACCCCACCTATGGGAGGGTCAAGGGAGGGGTGGCTACACCCACTTCCCTTTGTCCAGTTTCGCGCCAGAGCAGGGGCAGGTAGCCCCTGAGCTGGTTTGAACTGGCATATGCACAGAGGAGCCTTCTGCTCCCCCAGTGCAGGACTTCAAAGCACTCTAAGAGTGCACCCACCCAGCCCCAATACACTAAACCCTGTCTGGAAGGTGGTTACACCTCCCTGTGACAGGATGCCTATTGTTGGGCTTCCTCCACTGCGAGTTTCGGTCATCAGCAGGAGGGCAGCCCAGTGTCTGTGACTGGTGGCATCCATTTTGTGATGCCAGGGCTCTTTAGGATTCTACCGCGTTTCCACAGCAGGTACATGTCTTATCCCTCTAGAAGGGTGGAATGCTACCCCCGCCGCCAAGATTGGCGGGGGGTAGTATTCCAAGATGTTTGACACCAAACACGACATGTTTTGATGCAGCCATTCCAAAGTTAGCATTTACCGCGAGGATATAATGCACTTAAATAGTATATGGTTTAACCGCATCCACAAACAGCACCAGAGAATGGACTCTGAGAGCTGCAGAGGGGCCCTGCTCATGCAGAGGCACCCCTCACATAGAAGCCAAGCACCCTGCCCTCAGGATTGATAGGGCCTGCCTTAGGGGTGACTGATAGGTTTATAGGTGTGTGCAGGAGAGATATAGGAAACCTATATCTCAGTGAGGGGTGCTAGCACCACCTCACCCAGGCTGCAGTAGCAGGCCTGTGGTGTCAGATTTAGACTGCTTCCCAGGGGTGGCATAACATATGCTGCAGCCCCTGGTAGGCCTGTGAAGTACCTATGCCCTTGGCACCTAAGGTACCATATACTAGGGACTCATAAGGCACCACAGTATCCAATCACTAGTGCACCTAGAGTGCACTCCATGTCGTTTAGAGAGAACAGAGAGGCTGGGGCCCTGATTGGCAGGGACCCAGCCAGACTATAGCCAGAAACCAGTGCTAACATCAGAAAAAAAGTGGGGGCAACATAAGAGGCAGATCCTACTCTCCTACACAACCCCCCCAAACGTAGGGACACTAAACTAACCTTGACCAGTTGAGTCTTCGTGTTCAAAGTGGAAATACCTTGAGAGTCCATCTGCATTGGCATGTTGGGTCCCAGGCCTATGTTCCACTCTATAGTCCATCCCCTGTAGGGAAATGGACCACCTCAAAAGTTTTGGGTTTTCACCTTTCATCTGCTTTAGCCATAGGAGGGGCTTGTGGTCAGTCTGAACTATGAAGTGAGTACCAAACAAGTATGGCCTCAGCTTCTTCAGGGCCCATACCACAGCAAAGGCCTCCTCTCTATAGCTGACCAACGTTTCTCTCTAGGGGTCAGCCTTCTGCTAATAAAAGCTACTGGCTGGTCTTGACCTTCATCATTCAGTTGAGACAGTACAGCTCCCACACCCAGCTCAGAAGCATCTGTTTGGACAATGAACTTTTTGGTGTAGTCTGGACTCTGTAAGATGGGGGCAGTGCACATGGCCTGCTTTAGGTCTTCAAATGCCTTCTGACAGCTAGCTGTCCACTGAACCTTTTTTGGCATTTTCTTAGAGGTAAGATCATTCAAGGGGGTCACTATAGATCCATATCCCTTGACAAACCTCCTATAGTACCCAGTCAGGCCTAAGAAGGCTCTCACCTGTGTCTGGGTGGTTGGAGCAACCCATTCCAGTATGGTTTGGATTTTGCTCTGCAAAGGCTGAACCTGGCCTCCACCTACAAGGTGGCCCAGGTACACAACTTGACTCTGCCCTATCTGGCACTTGGTGGCCTTGATAGTGAGGCCTGCTTTCTGCAGGGCCTCCAAAACATTTCTGAGGTGGACCAGGTGATCCTGCCAGGAGGAACTAAAGACAGCAATATCATCTAGATAAGCTGAGCAATAAGTTTCCATCCCTGCCAGAACTTTATTCACCAACCTCTGAAAAGTGGCAGGTGCATTTTTCAATCCAAAGGGCATCACCACAAAGTGGTAGTGCCCACCAGGGGTCGAAAATGCTGTTTTGGCTTTTGCATCATCAGCTAATCTGATTTGCCAGTAGCCAGCTGTTAGGTCAAATGTGCTTAGATACTTGGCTGAGGCCAAAGTATCAATCAGCTCATCTGCCCTTGGTATGGGATAGGCATCAGTCCTAGTGACTGCATTGAGGCCTCTGTAGTCTACACAAAACCTCATTTCTTTCTTACCACCCTGGGTATGAGGCTTGGGTACCAGGACTACTGGGCTAGCCCAAGGGCTATCTGAAGGCTCAATCACGCCTAACTCCAACATTTTCTGGACTTCAGTCCTGATACAGTCCCTGACATGGTCAGGTTGCCTGTAGATTTTATTCTTGACAGGCAGACTGTCCCCAGTGTCCACCTCATGGGTGCACCAGGTAGTCTGACTAGGGGTCAGGCTAAACATATGTCTAAACTGTTGCAGAACTTGTCTGCACTCAGTTTGCTGATGGTCAGTGAGGCTGCTTGCCAAAGCAACACCATCTACTGACCCATCATCAGGGTTCTGAGAGAGCAGGTCAGGGAGAGGGTCACTCTCCTCCTCCTGGTCCTCATCAGTTGCCATGAGCAAGCCCATGTCAGCCCTGTCAACATATGGCTTTAATCTGTTGACATGAAGCACCCTTAGGGGGCTCCTGGGAGTTCCAAGATTCACCAGATAGGTGACTTCTCCCTTCTGTTCAACTATTGTATGGGGGCCACTCCACTTGTCCTGGAGGGCTGCTGGGGCCACAGGCTCCAACACCCACACTTTCTGTCCTGGCTGGTATACAGTCAGCACAGCCTTTGGTCATGCCAAGCTTTTTGTAATTCTTGGCTGGCCTCCAGGTTTTTGGTTGCCTTTTTCATGTACTCTGCCATCCGGGAGCGGAGACCAAGTACATAGTCCATCACATCTTGTTTGGGGGGCTTGAGAGGTAACTCCCAGCCCTCTTTTACCAAACATAGTGGACCTCTCACAGGATGCCCAAACAGAAGCTCAAATGGGCTGTAGCCAACCCCCTTCTGTGGAACCTCTCTGTATGCAAACAAAAGGCAAGGAAGAAGAAGGTCCCATTTCCGCCTAAGCTTCTCTGGGAGTCCCTTAATCATTCCTTTCAAGGTCTTGTTGAAGCGTTCAACTAAACCATTGCATTGTGGGTGATAGGGGGTGGTGAACTTATAAGTTACACCACACTCCTTCCACATTGCTTTCAGATATCCTGACATGAAGTTGGTACCTCTGTCAGAAATGACCTCCTTTGGAAAACCCACTCTGGAGAAAACTCCAATGAGGGCTCTTGCCACCACAGGGGCTGTGGTGGTCCTCAGAGGAATTGCCTCTGGGTACCTGGTGGCATGATCCACTACCACCAGGATAAATCTGTGCCCAGATGCAGTCTGAGGGTCAAGGGGACCAACAATGTCAATCCCTACCCTTTCAAAGGGTACCCCCACCACAGGTAGTGGTATCAGGGGGCCTTTGTTGTGCCACCTGCCTTACCACTGGCTTGGCAAGTGACACAGGAGCGACAAAACTCCTTTGTGTCCTCTGACATATGCGGCCAATGAAAATGTGGAACAAGCCTGTCCCAGGTCTTGTTTTGGCCCAAGTGTCCTGCCAAAGGGATATCATGTGCTAAGGTCAAGAGGAACCCCTAAACTTCTGAGGTATTACCAACCTCCTGGTGGCTCCAGGGGCTGGGTCTCTACCCTCAGAATATAGGAGTCCCTCATCCCAATAAACTTTATGGGACCCACTAGCACTCCCAGCAGCCTCAGCAGCAGCCTGCTGTCTGAGGGGTTCAAGAGAGGGGCAGCACTGTTGCTCCTTACTCAGATCTTCCCTAGAAGGGCCCCCTGCCCCCAAGAACTCAACCTGGTCAGGTTCAAGTCCCTCTGGGGCAGTTCCTTCTTCAGGTCCTGCTTCACCTCCCTCTGGAAGTGAATCCTTGATCTGAGACAGAGGGGAAGGCACTGCCTTAACCCTACTGCTCCTCCTCTTGGGAAGCATCTGGTCCATTGTTCCAGGATCCAGAGCTGGTTCAGTGTCATGCATTCTTGCTTGTGACCTGGTCACAGCAAATACCTCTGCAGGGATGCCCAACATCTCAGCATGAGTCCATAACTCTACTTCAGACCAGGCTGAAGTCTCTAGATCATTGCCCAATAGACATTCTACAGGGAGGTCTGCACTGACTACAACCTTCTTGAGGCCAGTTACCCCTCCCCAGGAGAAATTCACAACTGCCAGACTATGGTTGGTCTGGACATTGCTTGCATTGGTCACCTGGTACATTTCACCCAGGATGATCTGTCCAGGGTCCACTAGGTCCTCTGCCACCATGGTGACACTAGCACCTGTGTCCCTAAATGCCAAAGCCTGTTTGCCATTTATCAAAGGCTGCTGTTTGTACTTGCCCAGATTACTGGGGCTTACTAGGAAGGACATATCAATGTTTCCCTCACAAATCAGCATTGCCTGAGTGGTCACTCTGACTAGGTCAGAATCCACTTCAGAACCCAGGGTCAACCCTACTACACCCTTATTCTGAGTACCACCTCCACCAGTAGCTGAGCTAGGGGGCACAGTTGCCTTAGGGGCAGGAGTGGTGGTGGTTTGGTCTTTGGACTTGGTACAATCAGAAGTCCAGTGCCCTTTCTGTTTACAGAATTTGCACCAGGGCTTCTTTTGGCCTTTTCCCTTGTTGGACTGTGACTCCCCACCAGATGCAGATTTTTGGGGCCCTTGTGAAGACTTCTGGTCTTTTGACTTATCCCCACCTTTCTCAGGGCCTTTAGGATCTTGCTTCTTAGTGTCACCCCCTTGGTTCTGGGTTTTCTGCCTCACCCTGGTTCTGACCCATTTGTCTGCCTTCTTTCCCAATTCTTGGGGAGAGGTCAGATCAGAGTCCACCAGGTACTGATGCAACAACTGGTTCTGGCAATTATTTAGGATCTGTTCTCTCATCATCAGATTATACAATCCCTTGAAATCAGTAACCCTACTGCCAACCAGCCAACCCTCTAGAGCCTTGGTTGCACAATCAACAAAGTCAGTCCAGTCCTGAGTCTGTGCCTTCTGGGTATCTCTGAACTTTAACCTGTACTGCTCAGTGGTTAAGCCAAACCCATCTATCAGTGCACTCTTCAGGACCTCATAATCATCAGCATCCTCCTCTCTAACAGTGAGGAGCTTGTCTCTTCCTTTATCTGAAAAGGAGAGCCACAAGATTGCTGCCCACTGCTTTTGGGGGACCTGCTGTACTCTACAGGCCCTCTCCATAGCAGTTATCCATTTGTGGATATCATCCCCACTCTGGTAGGGAGGAACAACCTTGCTCAGGTTCCTATGGTCAGGGACATATTCTCTGCCTCTAGGGACACTGTTGCTGCCACCAGGGGGTTCTAAACCCTCCCTTCTGGAAGCTCTCTGGATCTCCAGGGCTTCTCTATCCAGTGCCAACTGCTTGGTTCTGAGGGCCACTTTGGCTTCCTCATACTGGAGCAGTTTGCACCTTCTCTCAGAGGAGGTCTCTCTTAAGTTAAAGTATGAGCTCCTCTCTTGGACAAATTCTCTGCCAGAGTGATAAGAGTGCTCAGATTCCCTGGAAGGGGATCTGTGCCTCTCATCCACTCTGCCAGTTCTCTTAGGGAGAATTCCTCTGTCCTTTTCAGGCTCCTTGGAGCCTGGCCCTTCAATCACAGAGTCTTGGTCATTCTGATTTTCATCATCTGACCCAGATACTATGACTGACCCACCCACTGATTCAAACCCTTTAGCTCCTAGAGCCAATCTCAGGTCATCTGCTGTCAGCAGATCTATCAGGTGCAGGGTTGAGGGACTCTGTCCTATCCTCAGGTGTCTGTCAACACACATGGCTCTCAAGTCAGAGAAAGCCATGTCCTTATACTGAGGCTGAGTGGATCCACTGGGTCCACCCTTTAAGGGCATTCTAGTGTTGTGCAGTGTTGTACTACCTACACTAGTTTGTGGCCTACTGATCCTAGCTTGAGCTGTGGAAAGGGTGTGCTATCCCTTGGAACACAGCTCTAAGTTCAGTAGAACTTATTGATACTAAGCTTGACTTTATATGTACCTTGAGTACCTATAATGGTTTTCAGTTAGTAATTCAAATAGAGATTTTCTGGTAAAACAATGGCAAGCTGGAATCCCACACGCTGCCCACCAATGTGAGAAGTTGGCCTGGTATATGCTGTTCACTAATTAAAGTGGACACCTTGCACCAGGGCAAATCGACTCTTATGGTAGATAGGTTTAAGACAACCTTTTAAAGAAAGCTATCCTAGTGGTAGCTGTGGAGAGCAGCCTTCAGGCTAAGTCTCGGAGGAATGTAAAGCAGCTTGTTTTACCATATAATCTCTTGAATCACCAAATGAAAAGACACCACACAGGTATATATATCAAATATATATGTATTTATTTCTAAATAACTCTCTACTAATCTCTTTATGAGATTAGAAGACAAACATATGCATAAATCAACGTTTCACAATAAGTTAAGCACAAAATATGGCTGGGGCCCTAGGGGCGTACCAGACCATATACTAAGTAAGAGACTTAGAAACAACGACTTGCAAGGAGACAAGGCCTAGGGCCTTCAGAAGTGCTGGGGCCTCACGAAACCACCCAAGGCAGGTAAGTAAAGGACCCACGGGGGACGCGTGCAGTGTGGATACACAGGCGCGAATCGCCGTTAACTTCAATGGGGCAAGTCGCGGTTGGAAATAAAGAGTTTTAGGATACTTCGGGAGAACCTACAAGCAAGTCACTTACAGGGTAAGTAGTTCTAGGGCCCACACCCACAGGAGCACCGTAGTGCTGGAGTTACCTCACCCAGGGAAGCCGGGTGCACAGGTGTCCTTTGGTGTCGGGTCGCGGCGTCGTTTTCAATGGCGAACAAAGAAGACTTGCTGCTTGCGGGAGCTGAAGAAGTGTCCGGTGGAATCCAAGCCTGGATTCTGAAGAAGGATGACCTGAAAGCAGAGGGGACAGTGTTCAAAGTCACTTGGCAGTGACCCGGGGCAAGGAAGATGGATGCCCACCGTCGTCGGTCGCTTCAGGTCGGTTGCAGGTGCCTTGACTCTTCAGCCACGTGGTCCAGGAGGCGTCGACGACAACCAGGAGCTGGATTCGGTGTGTCCCTCGACGTCTGCAGCTGACTGCGGTGTCGACAACTCGATCGGAGCCAACAAGCCTTGGCAGCCGCAAGTCTCGGGGAGATGAAGAAAAGTCGATGGCGCAGACCAGCAAGGTCTGTGGAACTCACCCAGCGAGGGTAAGTCAGGGCAGGTCTGGAGCAACCAGGGGAGCCCTTTGGTTTGGTTAAGAAGTCTTCTGGGGACCCACAAACCAGTGGGCAAGGGATCGCAAAGACACCTCGGGCGGAATCACTCAACAGGGGCCCACGGTCACTCGGAACGGTGTAGGCCTCTGATCTTCGGAGGGATTCCTGCTGGAGGTCGGGACCACACGTGGTCCAAAGCACAAGTTCGTAGAACGTTGTGAAGGGGTTGCACTCGACAATAGTGCACGGTACCCAGGGGTCGCGGTTCCTCGTTACTCGTGGGGTCCACTTGCCTCAGCTTCACTGGGGACTCACGATGGCCTGGGAAAGGTCAGGAAATCCACTTTTTGGGCTGCAGGGACTTCGGACTCCGGCGGGAGCGGCGTAGTTTGCGACCGTCGTTGTCGTTTTTGGTGCCTGCCAAGCAGGGGAGTCACTCCTTGACTCCAAGGGAGATTCTTCTGTCTTCCAAAGGTAGTGGAACGTCGAAGGGCCAGGATTCTTCTGTAGAGCATCGTCCAGGGGTTATCTGCTTTGCAATGGCAAGGTTCCCCCTCTTATACTAAAAAGAGGGGATGGACTAGCTCTATGACCCCACCTATGGGAGGGTCAAGGGAGGGGTGGCTACACCCACTTCCCTTTGTCCAGTTTCGCGCCAGAGCAGGGGCAGGTAGCCCCTGAGCTGGTTTGAACTGGCATATGCACAGAGGAGCCTTCTGCTCCCCCAGTGCAGGACTTCAAAGCACTCTAAGAGTGCACCCACCCAGCCCCAATACACTAAACCCTGTCTGGAAGGTGGTTACACCTCCCTGTGACAGGATGCCTATTGTTGGGCTTCCTCCACTGCGAGTTTCGGTCATCAGCAGGAGGGCAGCCCAGTGTCTGTGACTGGTGGCATCCATTTTGTGATGCCAGGGCTCTTTAGGATTCTACCGCGTATCCACAGCAGGTACATGTCTTATCCCTCTAGAAGGGTGGAATGCTACCCCCGCCGCCAAGATTGGCGGGGGGGTAGTATTCCAAGATGTTTGACACCAAACACGACATGTTTTGATGCAGCCATTCCAAAGTTAGCATTTACCGCGAGGATATAATGCACTTAAATAGTATATGGTTTAACCGCATCCACAAACAGCACCAGAGAATGGACTCTGAGAGCTGCAGAGGGGCCCTGCTCATGCAGAGGCACCCCCTCACATAGAAGCCAAGCACCCTGCCCTCAGGATTGATAGGGCCTGCCTTAGGGGTGACTGATAGGTTTATAGGTGTGTGCAGGAGAGATATAGGAAACCTATATCTCAGTGAGGGGTGCTAGCACCACCTCACCCAGGCTGCAGTAGCAGGCCTGTGGTGTCAGATTTAGACTGCTTCCCAGGGGTGGCATAACATATGCTGCAGCCCCTGGTAGGCCTGTGAAGTACCTATGCCCTTGGCACCTAAGGTACCATATACTAGGGACTCATAAGGCACCACAGTATCCAATCACTAGTGCACCTAGAGTGCACTCCATGTCGTTTAGAGAGAACAGAGAGGCTGGGGCCCTGATTGGCAGGGACCCAGCCAGACTATAGCCAGAAACCAGTGCTAACATCAGAAAAAAAGTGGGGGCAACATAAGAGGCAGATCCTACTCTCCTACACACACCCATCTATATATTTTTTTCTCTTTGAGTATAATTCCTCACACTTCCTCTTCACTCTGAGCACAAAAGGAAATGGCGAAGGGAGATTATTAAAATTTCCGGGAATACATACTTACCGCTACTTTCTTTTTCGAGATTCCAGGGTCCTTCCACATCTGAAGACCTAGAAGGAAATAAAGGAAGAAGACAAAGACAAGCTCATCATTACTTCATGAAGATTCCTTACAACTATATAGCAAAATATGTGTTTTCACATGCAGTAAACTCCAATAAAGGCATCATTGCAAAACAAACTAAGTCTCCTTGCTTATACATTCGTTCCAGTCTCCTACAGGCGTGTCATATAGTAACGTGTTTTACAGTGACTTATAGTGGATGGGCATAGAGTGGAATGGCGTACAGTGGAGTGGCATTTCATAGAGTGGAGTGCTGTGTCGCAGAGTAGAGTGACGTATCATACAGTATAGTGTCTTATCGTAGAGTGAAGTGGTATGTCATAGGGTGGAGATGGCGTGCCGTAGGGTGGAGTAGAGTGGTGTGTTGCAAAATGTCATTTCTCATTTTTTTTTTTACTTTTTTATTTCCATAGGTACCGCGGTAGTGCCAGGATAGATTTGAGGAACTACCGCAGTATCCACAAACGTTTTCAAAATATAAAAAAACAATTAAAAATACTTTTCCCTAACTCTACATAGTTTTGTAAAGTGCCTTTTTGTATTTATCTTTTCTAAAATCAGTACTAAGATAGATTTCCAGTTAGAACCCAGAACACATACTGAATTTGATAAAACAATATGTATGCCTTTTAATTTTGTAAGGGTAGTCATTAGCCAATAATATTGTGCTTTGTCATTGATATGTACTGTGGTATACCATGAATTACTGTGGCGTACCATGGCCCAATACATCACTACATATTTGTCCCTCATAACTTTTTATTTTTATTTTTTATTTATTGAAGTTTTATTCAGACAAACACATGGTACAAACAGATATGCAGTATCAAACCACACAGCTTCTTTACAGGATTGTAACTCTACATCGATTATTGATAGACCAGTACAAAACAAGATTATGTTGCATCACTTTAACTATTACCGCTCCTGTTTAATGTATGTTATATTGTCTAAAAAACCAAGCACAGATGATATACTGACTAGATGTCGACCTTTAAATCCTATGGTTTTGACGGGCATATCATTTAACACATTCAAAAAAGTGTCAATAACTTTCGGCACATAAATATTACAGAGTATGCTAACCAGCACATGGGAGGACAGTGTGCATAAGATGGCGTGTATGGGGTCGACAAGTGGGGCAATGTTGGTGATTATGTATCTGTGGCTAGCACTGAGTTATCTGGGATTGTCCCGTCTTTTTCTCTAAGCCAGGTCGTAAAGGGTTCCCAAATATCTATCGGGCGTGATGCCATGGGCATAAGGTCCCAGAATGCAGCTAGTTGCTCTTAACAATAAGCGATGTCCTGCACCCAGGTATCTAATCGGGGGGTTCTAGGGGCGCCCCAGTGTATGGCCAGTCTACGTTTTGCAAGTAGTAACATCATAGCTATGAGTCGACGTTTCTCAGGCGGGGCCTCTTCTACGTAACCTAGTAGGGCTACCAGCGGCGTGCATTCCAGTGATATCCCTGTGACCACATGCATAGTTGCATACACCAATGTTGTGGACAGAAGCAAGTAAGTCCACGTAGTTTTCATGTAGGTTTATTGAAGATCAGATGTTACAGGGTAGAGCCCCACCAGGAGCAGCCTTACTGCTGCTCAGCCCTTCCACCAACTGACACTCATACTCACGAACATTCCACTCACCAACATTCTCACACACAGTCACCCAGGCTGAGCAGCAGCAGTATAACACATCCCCTTTCTTTATAAAGGAAATGAAGGAACTCTCAAAAGACAACAGAACAGTTGCGAGAAATAAATAAGATGACAACTTTCTGAAGCATAGCATGAAAAATTAAAGATGGAACATTCATGCAGAGGGAATGAAGTAGGAAGGGAGAAACAGGAACACAAGTACAAAGACTCATGCACAGAAACACAAGTACAAAGACTCATGCACACCATCCTCCTTTCTAACACAAAAACAACCCAAACACTCCCACACCACAGACTACAAACCAACCCAAATACAAGAATCGTGCAAGCTGGGCAGGCAAACACGAGAAGAGTACAAGGGAGCCAACAGCAAAAGTGTGAAAGAGAACCAATCAATAAGAAAAGAAGAGAAACAAAAACAGTAAGGAACCTGGAACGGAACCACATCACAAAAAACTGCAGGACTTCCCCCAACAACACAAGTTGGGGTGGAATGTGTGAAAGGGACTCCACACGGAACACCAAGAACAACATTTGTACTTCCCCCAACTAAAAACGGGGTGTGATATGTAGAAAGCACTCTACACAGAACCTACATAAGTGCACAACACTTCACTCAACATCTGAGGACTCCCCCCAAGTAAAAATGGGATGTGATGTGTAGAAAACACACTACACGGAACACGTAAAGGTCACACCGGTCACCAACGATAAACTCCACCCAAACTGAAAGCTGGGTTGTGACGTTTGGAAAAGGCGCTCCACACGGAACATTTGTACAATGCACACTTCAACATGAAAAGACATAATAAGAGTCAGCACCACAATGGGTGGTAAATCTAAGCAGGCGCATAAGACATCACTCAAAACGTAAAGAGCTCCCCCAACGCAAAATGGGGTGTGATGTGTAGAAAACACTCTACACGGAAACTAAGCAGGCGCACAAGACTTCACTCAACACGTAAAAACTTCTCCCAACGCAAAATGGGGTGTGATGTGTAGAAAAACACTCTACACAAAATCTAGTAAAAAGCACACTTCAACATCAAACGACGTAGTAAGGAAAACAAACTGAATAAGAAGAACGTTCACTCTGCAACAAACAGCACCACGATGGGTGGTACACCATCACCAACCCAAAACCACGTAAAAGTGGAAAACAACACTACAATTAACTGCACCGTTCCAAACAATCACCATCCAATAAAAGAACATGTACCCATGAAGACAACATCCAGTAAAGAATGAACCTAAGAGCATAAAAAAAAAAATTTAACACAGCCATTACAGGAAAAATTAAGGCATTTGAACAAAAGAGAAAAAAAAACACACTGGGAAAAGACACATGGGAACACCGGTGAGCAAACTCTCACCCAAGTAAAGTACAGTCCCAAACGCAGCAGGTAAGAAGCAGTAGTGACAGGACCACAGATTAATTTAAATGAGAATATCCAAGTTCCAATGAACAGAAAAAAATCCGGCTATGGATGAGCAGTCCCACGCAACGTGCAGAAAGGTTGCATTTTCTTGCTTGCACTTCCAGCATCTCGCTTCTGGACGTAGCCCTAATTTGTGTAATTGCAAGGGGGTGCGATACACCCTATGTATAAATTTAAAATGAATAAGTCTCAACTTGTAGTTTGGGGATAGGTGTCTAAGCTGGGAGCAACAGAATGACCATTGTTCATCTGTGGGCAGTTCGTTCAGGTCTTCCCTCCACTGAGCCAGAGCCTTCGGGGCGACAAATGGGGTGTTTGACTGCGTGAGGTTATATAGCCTGGTGACCAGTTTTCGAGGAGATGGGGTGACCAGTAAGTGCTCTAGTGACGTCATAGTAGCAGGCGGTGATGGGAAGGAGGGGTGCAGTGTTTTGCAGGCCACTCTGAGCTGGTAGTATAGAAGTAATTCCAGGATTGGTATTGGATTACCTTCTTGGTTTTGTGGCGTCTCTAGGAATGTATCCTGTGGGTATAGGTCACCTAGCGTGGAAAGGCCCATGTTACGGGCAAGCATTATGGTGCCACTAACATGGAGAAAAGGGAAAAGTGGATGATGTGCAAGTGGGGCAGATGGTGCATATAATAATGGGGTCCCGACGCGTTTCCTTAGACTCTCCCAAGCCCATCGCAGAGTCTCGACCGTATTCACTTCGCCAGTCGTTCTATGATAGGGCTTGTATATAGCGACATGCAGAGGGATGGGGTCTGCCACGTCTTTCTCGATGGCCACATGTGGCTGAAATGGGATGGGGTGTACCCAAAAATGGAGATATTGGGCTTGTGCACATAATTCATACAGTTCGAGGTCAAGGGCAGCCAGCCCACCCTGTGAGAGCGGACGTGTCAGCAGTTCCCAGCTCACTCGCGGCTGCTTTCCAGCCCACACCAGGGCAATTATGGTGGAACTAAGAGATTTGAAGAAAGCTTGAGTTAGGGGGATGGGTATATTAGCAAATAAGTATAGGAATTTAGGGAGGACTATCATTTTCGTTATGGCGATTCTACCAGCCAGGGATAGTGGCAGAGCCAACCAGAATTTTGATTTGCGCTCCAGCCAGTCCAGCAGTTTGCCAAAGTTCATGCACCAGATTTCTTGCATGTCTCTGCTGAGCCACACACCTAGGTATTTTACAGCGCCAACAGCCCATGTGAGCGGGAATTCCAATTCAGTTTCTAATGCGGCTTCAGTTAGTGGTAGGATTGATGATTTAGACCAGTTGATTTTTATGCCAGACATTCCACCAAATTGGAGAACTTCACGCAAAACTGGATTCAGGTTTTCATCTGGT
Source organism: Calotriton arnoldi (assembly GCA_963921515.1). Classification (NCBI taxonomy): domain Eukaryota; kingdom Metazoa; phylum Chordata; class Amphibia; order Caudata; family Salamandridae; genus Calotriton; species Calotriton arnoldi. Next base: position 462,197 of record CAWUFW010005212.1, on the reverse strand, counting down.
TTACGAATGTACAGTGTAATATCGTCGGCATGCATTGAGATTATTAGACTTCTATCTGTGAATCCCAGCCCACGAGTGGTATGGTGCTGACGTATTCTGGCAGCTAAGGGTTCCATCGCCACTGCAAATAGCAGCGGCGAGAGCGGGCAGCCCTGTCTGGTACCACGTGTTATAGAAAATGGTTCTGATAAAAGTCCATTTGGTCTTAGGTGGGCTGTGGGATTAGTATAGAGCAGGCTGATCAGCTTGATGAAATTGGGACTAAATCCCAGCCTAGGTAATATGGTCAATAAGAAAGGCCACTCCAGAGAGTCGAATGCCTTGGTGGCGTCAAGAAATGCCGCAATGGCAGGCAATTGAGGATCTGTCTGGTGAACAGTAGCAAAAAAGGTACATATTATGGGCTGTTGATCTGCCTGGAATGAATCCAGACTGGTCTGGCCTGGCTATAAGCGGTAGGAGTGGCTGTAACCTATTAGCAATCAGTTTGGCAAGAATTTTTACATCAACGTTAATTAAAGAGAGAGGTCTGTATGAGTCACAAAGATTTGTTTTCTTGTCGGGTTTTAGAAGGGAGATGATCACTGCTTCCCGCATAGTTGGCGGCAGGGATCCACGCTCTAACGATTCTTTGTATATTTCTAGTAATCAGGGCGCTAGCTCTTCTGCATATGTGTTATAGAATGAGGTCGTCAACCCATCCAGCCCAGGTGCCTTCTCACCTGGCAAGCTACTTATGACCTGTGTTATGTCTTCCACCAAAAAAGGTTCGTCTAGATAGGCCCCATGGGCTTCGCTGAGCCAAAGCAGTTCAATGGAGTCTAAATATGTACCTAGCTCAGGGTGAGGTGCACTTTGCGTGGCCGAGTATAATGAGGAATAGAATCTGGTGAGATGCTTATGTGTGGCTTGTTGTCCTCTGATGGGAGTTAAATCTTCGTCAAGTAGCTCAGCTATGAAAGTTGAGGATGTGTGTTGTTTGAGTGCATTAGTGAGGGTTTTGCCTGGCCTGTCGCCTTTGCCATAGCTGTGCGCTCTTGCGTTTTTCCCCAGGAAGCGGATCTCTCTATCCGCCTCCACCCCGAATTCTGAAATTTTCTCCCGTAAGGATGCAAGGTGTATGGATGCCCCTGACTGATAGAACAGCAGTTCTGTGGATCTAATGTCATGCTCCAGCCTCGATAATGTTGCGCTTATAGACTTCAAGACCCCTGATTGCTTAGAGATACATGCACCTCTTATGACTGCCTTAAAGGCCTCCCAAAAGGTGGAGGGAGAGTCCACCGACCCTTCATTTGTGGAAAAGAACTGGGTGATTTCAATTCTGATCTCCTCTCTAAATGCAGCATCTAAAAGAGCGTGTGGTGGGAGGCGCCAACTGAACGCGCAGGGTAATGTTTGTGGTATTGCCCAGCGCAATACAACCGGGACATGGTCAGATAGCGTGCACGGCAGGTGCAGCACGTCTATGGTCCAGGAAGCAATGTCACATGTTACAAGCTAATAATCCAGTCTGCACCAGGCACTGTGATGTGTAGTGATGCATGTGTGTCCCCCATAACTTTAAAAGTACTGAACCAATTCAGTTCAAATAACAAAAATTACCCTTTCCACACCAGTCTATATTCCTGCCAAATATTCTATAAATCCGTTCAGCCATTTTGTTGCTACGTCTGAGTAAAAAGTCTATGGAAAATGCTTCGGTGGAAAAATTTGTTTTGGGACTCCCTTTTTTGTTTGCATGCCCTTAACTAATCACCATGAAACTTTGTATTATCAGCCACTGTAGAAAAAAGAATAGGTCTGGAAAGTTTCATGGAGATTTGTCAAACAATGACAAAGTTATTAGCAAGCAGAAATCTGAGAGTTGGACCTGGCCTTTTTTTCAAGGTTATCCCCAAACTTTACCCTCCCTCCGCCTTTTTTCTGACCTTTTTTTGTTGGTTTAGGACTCTGGGCACTTTACCATTGCTAATCAGTGCTAAAGTGTATATGTTTTCCCCTCTGAACCAGGTATGATTGGTATACACCTGTTTGGCATATTTTATTCACTTGTAAGTCCCTTGTAAAGTGGTATACCATATACCCAAGGCCTGTAAATTAAATGCTACTGTGGGCCTGCAGCACTGCTTGTGCAAATAACAGAAATAGCCTTTCAAACTGCCTTAGGCTTGCCACAGCAGGGCCTGTGTGTGCAGTTTGCTGACACTCTGCCTTGACATTTAAAACTACTTGCCAAGCCTTAAACTCCCCTTTTATTGCACATAGGTAACCCCTAAGGGAAAGCCCTTGGTAGCCCTTTAGACAGGGTGCTGTGTAAGTAAAAGGTAGGACATGTGCCTTTATGTGTGGCATGTCCTGGTAGTGACAAACAGCCTATTTTGTTTTTCACTGCCGTGAGACCCAGATAAGAAATTATGGTTTCACCCCTGAAAAGTAAAGGATGAGGTTCAGGGGCAGCAGGCAGCTGTTTCACCAGTCTTGGGAGGAATTTGTGGAGGATTTTTGCAAAACACTGGATGGAAGGTTGAAGACTAGCACAATAAACAATTTAGAAGGGCTGTACAATCTGGTTGTCATAAAGCACATGTTTTGTTGTTGTTTTCCAGGGCTACCCCAACACCTGTTGGAGTGTAAGTTCTCTGACCCCAGAGATCTTGCAAAGGAGGCAGACCTTTGGGTGAGTGCCAGAAGGCCTGGAAAGGCATTTGGGGGTGATCCTAGAGGGAGAGGCTCAGGCTCTCCAACCATGGGTGGGGGAGGTTGGTAGTAGCCCAGACAGGTCCCAGTGTAGTGGGATGGGTAGGGGGTACCATGTCCCTTCTCAGAGTAGGAGGAGAGGTGAGAATGGCCAGAGGCCCAGGGTGCCCAATACCCAGTCCCAAAGCCTGGGTAGTACCCAGAAAAGACAAGAAGGGAGTCTACTCTGTACCGGGAGAACATCCACTGAGGGGACCCCATAGTGTCAGGAGAACTTGAGGGGCGGCTGGCAAGAGCATCCCGCCAGTTCTAGTGTCTGGCAGTACCACTCCACAGAAGAAGGTGAAGAAGTCCAGATGGAGGGCTAAGAGGGGGAGATCAGAGCACCCCAGGACTGACCCTGGTGATGCCACTTCTGGCCTGGGAGGACTCCATGCTCTGTCAGATGGACAGGGGGTGGGAGATCTGCACCAGGCAGACTCTTACACAGCATATGAAGAATGTGTTTCCCTTGCGGGGGCAGGAGTACTCCCCTGGAAGTCCTGTATTGCCAGTCACATGCTCACTTAGGAGTACAGACCATATGCTGGAGGACCAGTTGCAGGGCAACAGCCCTGAACTGGTGGGAGAATTGCACAGGATGGTTGCCACAAGCGCCCTGACAGTTCTAGATTATGGGGGTACCACTCCCAAAAGTTGGGTATAGAACCCCAGAACTGGCGCACAACTACATTGAGGAAGAAGTCCCCATGGCTTCTGAGGGTCCTTGAGGGCCAACTACCCCTGCTGTTACCTCCAGTAAGTCCTGCACAGCAGGATTGCTGAGAGGTCATCGGAGGCCCCGCCCCCTTTCTCCACCACTCTGCAAACACGCCTCCTGGTGTACTACTGGTTGGGGAATGAAGTCCCCTTTGCTCTTGAGGGTCCTTGGGGGCCAACTACCCCTCCTGTTACCTCCAGTAAGTCCCACACAGCAGGATTGCTGAGAGGTAATTGAGGTCCCGCCCCTATCTCCACCACTCTGCAAATGTGACTACTAGTTAAAAAAACATAAAAATTAACTTTAAAAAACTAAAGTTACAGGGATGTTATAGTTAGGAAATAGAATTTGAAAAACCTTAGAAACTCACTTTAAAAAACAAAGGTTACGGGGATTTTATAGTTAGGAAATAGAATTAAAGAAAACCTTAGAAATTCACTTAAAAAAACAAAGGTTACAGGGATGTTATAGTTAGGATCAGATTTTACTCATACAAAATCATAGAAATTCAGTAGTTATATTTACCTGAGCTAACTATAACTTATGCCCCCACAATGTACTGCTTCTGACCTCACATAGTACCTCACTCATGACATGGTCAATGACATCACTGATGACATCACTGGTAAATTCACTGATGACATCATTGACGGCATAATTCAATGAGTGTGACAGCTTGCAATATGCCTCTGCGACTGAAAGGTATTTAGTGACCTACATTGAGAGAAACTTTTCTAAAACTTCTGTGCCAGAGGTCTCCAACCTTTGCAGTAGTGAGAACTACTACTAATCAGTGAAAATCATCGTGAGCTACTGAAGGCTAAGCAACTTGCGCATTGGTACCAGACACCTCCACGCCCAGTTTCATTGAATTTAAGCTTAATGTCCATAAAGCCAGATGCTATGGTTTCAACAAAATACTTTGTCTAGGGGCACTATGACAGGGCTGCCTTGTATGCCAGGGAGAGTGTGGTCTTTTGGGATGTATGAACATGTGCACGTATAAATGGGACATGGATGTATGGGTAACTGAGATCCTGTGTCATATGTACTTGTGGCACAGGACATACCCTTCACCATATGTAGCACCGTTACATGTATAACACAAACATACAACTATTTTTTTTAAATGAGAGAAATTTTAATTGCAGAAAAATGTTCTTCAAAAATGTTAATAATATGGTACATTATTTTGCATTTAAAATTTCTCCCTCCTAAAATAATGGCTATATTTTTCAGTTATAAATATAACACTGTATCTACCAGCCACAGGGAGCAAGATGCCTGTTTGGTGTAAGAGCAGCACTTTGAAATGGGAGAAAATTAAATCAAAGTGTTAACTTTCTGTTTATATGGATTCCATAAAACTCATTATTTAATTTTTCTCCCATTTCCAAGTGTCACATTTAAAAAACACCAGGCATCTTGCTCCAAGTGGCTTGTAGACACTGGGCCGTATTTGTAACAGAAAAAAACTGCTATTTGTTTAAATGGGAGGAATTTCAAATTAAGAAACATACTTCATAAAACATTAAGACCTAATTGGCTTAATTAAAAGACTTATTGTTTCATAGAAATATGTTTCTTCACAGACAATTACTCCCATTTGAAGAACAATTACTGTATTTTTCAGTTATAAATATGGCATAGTGTCTACTGGCCACAGGGAGCAAGATGCGTACCATTTGTAAATGTGACACTTTGGAATGGGGGAAATTAAAATGAAGAGTTAACTTAATCATTAAGGTAACGTTTTATTTTAATTTTCTCCCCTTTAAAGCCATTCAGAAACATAAGTTTGTTCTCATGCTTCAATACTGAGTTGACAAGTTCCTTTATTTAGCAGTTAAATACCTCAGTGCTTCAGTTCATCACCTCTATGCCCCAGCCTGGGTCATAAATCTGACTGAGCGCTGTTTATTATCAGGCCCTGCTGCCTGCAGCCTGATGAGAATAATGTAAATTAAACATAGACATAGTTTTGCCTTAATTTTAAAAGGAAAATGTGATCCTGTGCTTATATAAAAATGAACTCAAGACTGCAAGCTACTCTGAAGGTGTCTGCCAGCTAACAGTACCTGTTCTGTTGCTAGTTTGATCTGCACAATATGAGATGCAGCTTCTCCCACTATCCAAAGACATGATAAATATTGAGTAATGTTTCCAGATTTTATTTCAGGTAGTGAAGAGTAGGGTAACGACCAGCGGTGTTGAGACTCTTGGTTATATTTAAGTTTTGTTACTAAAGGTATGAATATGTTTCTTTCCAAAGGTGACCTGGTCTGGTAGTTTGAGTGGTAGTGTTTTTTTTAGCAAAACCAAATCTAATTTGCATATGGCTGGTCTCTGTTTGAAGGAACACAGTAGATAAAAAACAATAGTCTGTAATGCGGCCCCAAACTATTGCCAGTGGCCGAGACTTTTGCAAGCATTCCACCGATCACCTTTGTGCTTCCCTTCGATAAAATGCTGGACATGCATTAACACTCCCCAGCACACATCCGAAATCCGTGAAAACGATAGACAGTGCATGAACAGTAAGCACAATTTGTACAAAAGATTTCAGATTCTCTCTGTCTTCTTTTCTCCTTTATTCAGTAGGTCTTCATACAAAACAACAGCCGACACGTGTTTCGTCGCGTACATGGGAATTAGTCCCGCGACTTCTTCAAGGCTAAGTCTTCTTAGTATGAATTTTATTTATGTGGTGATAATTCCAACCCACACAGGGTATCTGTATTCTGCAGCGTCCTAAGTGCCGTTTCTATATATCCAGCAATCATATAATAATCCGGTGTATACGAGCGCATATCTGTATTATTTCCTTCCGGACGCCGTCAGAGCCATGTTGTCGAGTACGCAACAAGTTGTTGTGCTGGGGAGTGTTAATGCATTTGTGAGCTTAGGCTTGAAATTTGGGGAGGTTTGTGGTTCTCCTCACCCTGCAGCACCACCACTCTGATAGAGCGGTTTAGGTTAATTGCCAAGTGGATTTCTCCTGAGAGGCGCCGATAAACCTAGAAAACTTACCACTTTTCGTTTGTTAAAATGCTGGACATGTATGAAAAATCTAAGAATGGTTGTGAGGAAATACATGAGCATCTTAGAGCAAGAACTAGCAAAGGCTCCATTACTATTGACATAAAGGTACAGGGTAAGTGCCTAACATACTGCCTAGAAAATCAAGGGATAAAAAAGAAATGCACTGCAGAAACTATGTAACACAGAATAGAGAGACACAAGTGCTAAAACAGGATTCACCTAAAACACCCAACTTTATGATAAAGGTTAAGCTCAGTGGAGTTGATAAGAATGTACAAATACAAGCTTCGAAGCACGAAGGTTTGGAATATTTATTTATTTTAAGAGGGCAGTAATTTAAAAAGTCTAGTAAAAGTTTGTAAAACAGTGTGTGGAGCTAATAGGCTTGATAAGACTGAAGGTCCTGTGTGAAATATTATGAAGTTAAATGACTGATCTGGCAAAATGAGTAGGGACACAAATAAGACAGTTCCTATGTCTGTATTTATTTCCCCCATCATTCCTCATTCTACCCCAGGAGAGGATGTGATCCTCTGTGTAGATCACATTCTTTCAGAGAAGGGGATCCCTCCTGTGGGGCAGTGGTGCTCTGCATCCGTTGGATGCTGAACCTTCAGCAACATTGGTGTTTCTGAAAGGTGGAAAACTTTAAAGGCCACATGGACAAGTTATCAAATAACATGGTGCCTGCATTGCAGAGTATAGAAGAGAAGTGGCATTTTACTGTATAGATTATTTATCCCTCTTCAACAAAGTCTCCTACCTTCAAAAATCAGTTAGATTATCAGCTCCTGCAAGAACAAGTGGGAGGTGCTGGGATCTTTTTCCCAATAGACTCAAGTTTGACAATGGAGTATATGGGGATTCTTCAGCATTGGTGGGGTTCCACAGGAAGGCTCTGCAGTTGCGGCTAATATGCTGCCATACCCACACCACAAAAATATATGAGAGGTCTCTAAGAGTTGCAGCAATTAATCTCATGAACCCACACTAGCTATAAATAATGGGGGCACGCACAATTACCTTTGCCCTCCTGAACCTGGATGCTACTGCATATATTACTCTTACTATACATCACCAAGGCTGCATGTCTTCTTGTTCATCTAAAAATGTGGACATTCAAAAGGCAATGTTGCAAGAGATCATGCTTCCATAAGCTCCAAGACATACAACAAAAGATCAGTGATTTGGCATCATGTAACTCTCCTTTTAACAATTTGGTAGCTGAAATTCAATGTCAGGAAGTGAGTCAGTCTTGGCTTGGCAATATAATAGACACAAGGTGATATAGGAGAAAGGTTTAAAGCCACTAGGTGAGAGCAGCTCCTTACTGGCCCCCAAGCCTATTCTCTTCAAGGACTGCTGGGTATTGTAACTGATACTGAGAAAGATCACCATTGCAGGAACATCTTGCTTATTCATTTTAGAGCAACAGGCCATTCCATATGTAGTTGTCCTAAATAAACAGTTGGTGGGAAGCACCCAATAAGTAGATCAGCAGGGTGAAATAATGGGAAGACATTGTGGGGTACTCCTGGAGTTTCATTAAAGCTTAATAATTCAAAAAGCTAACACCCTTCACATGTGCTTTGCTCTGAATCGGAAGTTCTGGTGGGGGATCAAGCACAAATACCATAACTATACTATTTTTCGACTGTGGAGTCAGATAATTTAGCACAGGGAATTCTTGTGATGCAAAGGAGCACAAGAGAGGTGATGCATTCTATGGCTCAATCTACTTTGACCTCTGCAGATGCAACTCAACATGCCAGTTCCATGACTATGATGTGTGGTCATTTCCACTGTGAGGAAAGCACATTCAATATAAATGATGGCCCTGTTTTTCAACTGATTTAAGGTTGAGACAAGTGGGAGTGCGCAATGTTGCATTTAAACTACTAGAATCCTTTCTGACTGATAGAATTCTTACGGTCAGCTTCCGTGCGGGGTCCTGCAGTGTTTCTCGCTGAGCCCTATGCTTTTTTATCTGTATGTTGCTTCACTGGCCAAGCTAGTGCACTCCTTTGGCTTTCAAGCTTCCTCCTATGTAGACGATACCGAAATCATCGTTTCCATCTCTGATGATTTGGAACATGGGTACTCGCAAACATTTTCCCAGGGGCCACAAAGTTTGGTCCATGATGTGACCAAGGGCTGCATGAATGCCAGCAGTTTGGCTGTCGAGGATTGGGTGTGGGGTAGAGGGTTCGCGATAAGGCTGGTGTAGGGGAAAGAAAGCATATACATCTAGTGTCTGAACTGCACCAGGTGTATCCAGAATTGTTTGAATAATCCCTGCTTTTCCACTTAACCAAATTGTGTGATCCTAGTCAATTGTTTTATTTCATTTTCCCGCCTTTTTATTCATTATCACATATGAGGACCTCGAAATACATAACTTGAGGGTGTGTTGTACCAAACCATCTTCTGTGTTTGATTTAATAATCTATAATGCTGGTCATGTATAATAGAAACCCATGCCATCCAAAGAGAGCACATATAAGCTGACTTGACTCTTAGTTCACTATTGGCATTGTTGTGAGGGTGGGCTGCAGAATGAACGTTTTTAAAGTCATATTTGAAAACGGTCACTTAAAAAAAACACTTTGTAATGCACTGAAATAATTTGATGTACTAAGGTGAAACAGTTCTGCATGTGAATGAAATACACTTTTTGAATTTTGAACAGACTTTATCATACTTTCACACTTTCGCTGCAAGATGTCTTTAAAAATGAATGTATTTCTAAAGTTAAGTGGCGCAGGACAACCTAGTTACTTACTTTCTTCACCTTTAATTAACCTTTAAATGAATCCTTGTCTGTTTTCTTAACATCTTTTTAGCGTTAGTGCAGACTCGAGTAAATAGTAGCTAAGTGCTCCTGTTGATAAGGGGGTCGCATGTAAAGGCTATGAGGGCCGCATGCGTCCCCGGGCCGTACTTTGAGTACCACTGATTTGGAAGATGTGGCCAAGAAATTTAGCTTGTGTATGGCCGCGGTCAGCAGTTGGATTAAGGGGAACAGGCTGAAAATGAATGGAAAAAAAACAGAAATCAAGTTTTTTTTGGAGCAGAGAATTCCATCTTGTCAAATTCTTGATGGTCTAAAAACTGCTGGATGCTTCCAGTGCCAGTAAGCACAGCAAAAAACCTGGGGGTGGTCTTTGATAATGCATTAATCTTTGACACCCAAGTAAATAAAACGGTAAGCACATGCTTCTGGATTATCAAGACACTGAAGAAAATTCTTCTTTTTCTACCCCAAGAGCTGAGGTCTGAAGTGGTCATATTGCTTAGCTTAGCCCTTTATTTGGATGCAAATCAATATTCCTTGAACAAACTGCAGATGATTCAAAACGCGGCCGCTGTTTCTAGGCCTACCAAAAGCATGCTCTGCCAGGGAGGGCCTCAGGTCCCTCCACTGACTGCCAGTTAGAAAGAGAGTAACCTTTAAATCAATATGTCTTGTACATAAGGCTCTCAACCAGAGGGGCACAGATTACCTCAGGTCCGCTTTTAGCTGTTATACCCCTAGCAGGTTATTATGATCTATTGGGGAAAGAGAAGTTGTTATCCCCAGATTTTGCCAAACCAGATGGTGGGAACGCGCCTTCTCAGTGGTGGGAGAAAAGCTGTGGAACAGCCTTCCAGAGCCTGCCAGAGCCGAAGAGGATGGTTGATTAATATCTTCTGTTTCGTTGGCAGGTTATAACTTGGCTCTTTATCTCCACTTAGCTGGTATGGGGCTTTTGTTTCTGAGTGAGTGGCCAGCTGGTTTTTCATCAAGTGCTGATGTGTTTGACCTTAGCGCTTTGATGCCTTATGCCCGCTATAAAATATATAAATACAAATACAGTATTTTTCACAAACCTACTAATGACTAATAGAGAATACCTCACCATAGTTGGTGGATGAGAAGGAGCAAACATATATGGAGTGTTGCCCATTTTGGATGTTGCGTAAGGAGACATATCCCAAAAAATACCAGGAATACCAAAATGTGTTTCATGCCACCACTTTGCCTCTAAAATTGCTAGATAAACCTTATGTCAGAAACCTAGATCCCAAATGGAAACACGTATGCTTTGACATGCAAGGAAAATCTTATTTTGAGACAAGGTATTAAGGACATCTTGGAAGAGAGGTTTAACTATCATTCCACCTCCCAAGCGGGGGATCCTGTATTTTTCTATTTCTAAAATAGATTGTTCAAAGTTACAGCCACGTATTGGTTACTGCCTTTGCAAACAGATCACCATCACAGGAAGGTACCCTTTTCCCTTCATCAATCTGCTGATAGATCAGGTCCTGTTGGCTATAATCTAACGTAAGCTTGACCTTAGAGGTATATAAAATCTAGTAGGAATCTTTCCTGAGTATAAATGGAAGACAGACTTCTGGACTAAGGAAGGATATTATGACTATGTAAGGATGTCTTTTGAGCTGGACAATGACTCCAACATCCTTCCAACATGTTGCAGGATATCCTTGATCAGTTCATTGTTATTTACTTTTGTAGCATTCTAGCCTTTTCCTTGGAGGGAAAGATGAATGAAACACCATCCATGCTCAATGATATCAAAATGAAAGCTTCATCGATCAAGCATTTCCTTCCTGGTGTATGTTCTATCGTTGTGAGCAATTTTCATGGACCTCATAAGTTTCCTTTGTGACAGTTCATCTGGGATAAGCTGGTAGAAACTGTATTTCACAGACTGAAGGAAAACGTAATTATGGTCCCAAACGTTTGTTGCTGAATCCAGAGCAACCCCTCTTAATAGAAGTAGATGTCTCCTTTTGCATTAGCAGCAGCATTATCCCAGGTTAGGACAACAACAACAAAATATATTCAATCACCTACTGTTTCCGAATCTTACTTCTTCTGAAACTAATCATAGCATCATCGAGAACTATCATCTAGAAAGGATGCCTTTGAGACATGGAGACATCATCTGGAGGGGTTGTTAAACACTATCAGGGTCATCACCAACCATAAGAAACGGCTCTATGTGTTAACGAAAGACAAGTGAAATGGGTGTATTTCCTTTCTAGGATCAGGTACAACAATATCCCCACAATACCTGTAAGAAGAGGATCCTGGAGAAAAACTGTATTTTGTTTCACCCAAAATGATCCTTGATGTCAAGTAAGGACAAGCCGATACCCGAATCCAACTGTATGAGTTTTTATGGGAAAAGAGAAGTACTGCTTTATGGTGGAAATTGGGTATGTCAACCGTACCATTCAACAACAACTATTGGAATGTCTAGCAGGGGATTATAGACAAAGAGCAATGAAGACGTGGTGCAAAGGTATACCTGTTGTAGTGTGCTGCAAGAAGAAATGGCTGATTTTGTGTCAGGATGCAATGTCTGTGCCTGGACCAAAGCCATCTATAAACATCAGGACAATTGCTGCAAACACTGCTTTCTCCACCACAGCTGTGGCACAAACATGCCATGGAATTTGTTACAGTCTTGCCTAATTTCCAAGAGAACACCACTATCTGAGTAATAGAGAATGAATTTACCAAGGCGGGCCACTTCCTGTTCATATCCACAATGCCTTCCTAGCCAAACTGCTCCCCACTACTATTAGAAAACAACAGTCTTCGATACAAGAATCTTGCTCCTCTCCAAATTCTGTAAAGAACTGAGTAAACATTTGTGTGGGAAGGTGGTTTATTGGTAGTGGTAGGTAGGCATCTAACACCAGAAACAAAGTCACTAACATGGTACTGGGTCCTAAATAGGGTATCTATAAATTAGTTCCTTGCTAAACCCTTGGTAGCTGACACCGAGCAAAAGAGCTTAACTTAGGAGACAAGGTTGTAAAGCATTTAAAAACACCAATACAGTAAATAAGTAAGACACAACACGCAATAAAAGTCCCCCACCAATTTATAAAAATAGGAAATATTTTTATCTTTAAAATGACACCAAAATGACCAAAATTCAATGTAGGTAACGGGAGATATGAATTAATTTAATGAATAAATACTTTCTAGTGCTTAGAAACCAATAGCGCCGCTTCTGGATATCTTGCAACACTTGACCAGGACAAAGTCAGAGTTTGGGGTCAACCACGATGGAGCCCTACTCGGATCAAAATTTTACCTTAGCACTTACAAACTTTTCTGGAGTTTTTTCCGCTGAGGGTCCTCGCTGCTCTCCACCAGTCCAGATTCAATGAGGGTTCGCCGGCTTGACTTTCAGGGAGCTCCCAGTCAAACTCTGGAAGTCGGACATACGGAGCTCTTCAGCGGGACAAACCTGGAATCCGGACCGGGTCACGGTAGAAGGTGGCCGGTTTGGCTCTCGCGGTCAGGTCGGTCACTTTATGGAGCTTTTTCCCAAACGTTTTCCAAACCGTCCCAAACTTCTCAAAGACCTTCGAGAAAGTCCCAAGTCCCAAGGGTTCCAAGTGTCCAAAACACAGATCCAAGGGACTGGAATATCTTAGATGGTCCTTGCCAGGGCTGGACTTCACTTACCACACTGCACTTGGCCAACCTCTTAAAACTCCCCTCGGCGCACTCCAGGAGGGGGACTTTGGCTGGAGAAGGGTCAGTTAAGCTCTGTTAACCTGTAACTGCAGGTAATGCATTCCTTACTCCTTCATGAAGCAAAGCAAAGTCCTCAGAGCTGTAGTCCCAGATGCTGCAGCAGGCGCAGTCTTCACCAGGCAGGCCCTTGGGTGCAGGTCAGAAATCCAGCAGGACAATCCTCCTTTTTCTTGTAGTTTCAGGCAGCAGAACTGACAGGCTATGCATCTCTCACATATTTAATCTCAGCTTCTGGGCCTCAAGAGGGGGGCACCCCTGACCAATGAGATGCAGGGTGCCACCCAGGCACATGACCACTTCCTCCAAAGTGTGGCATCTTCTTATCCCACAAAGCACTCTGCCTCCAAAATCCATCATGGCTGTAATCTCAGCAGAGCAAGAAGAGCTAACTAAACCAACTCTCAGGGTGGCTCATTTCCATAGCTCTCCTCCCCCTAACATCTGCAAATTCCTTCCACAGGCCTGCTAGCTGGCTTGGGCACAGGGGACTAGAGGTAGGTAGGCCTGGCATTATCTGCCTGTCCCAACCTTCTTTGTAGCCTCATGCTTTACAGCGCCTCTCCCCTGGCATTCCTGTGTAGCTGCAGAGCTCTTTTCAGCAGATAACCTCCATCCCTGGTTAGCCACTTATCACCTAATCAAGACAGCCTTTCTAAGCCTGTTGGCACTGACCAATCAGGGAAGACTGCAGGACAGTTGGATTTTTGCTTACAGACAAGAAAGTGTTATAACTTATTTTTTGCATAAGTTAGGATAAATTCAACAAGAGCATCCATTGGATTTATCAATACCATTCTGTTAAGTCTTTGAATAATATGTTCATACTTTCCTAGCAATAGTTATGCATCTATAAAATATTGCCATGTTAGCCTATGAGGCCAAGTATCTACAATGGGGAAAATGAAATGTGCAATTCCTCTCTCACCAGGGTTTATAAAACATCTTTTATAAGGGCCCTGCTCATAATTACGTGACCCAGCCCCCACCCTGGGACACGTAGGGGAGACCAGGAGGTTACCTAATATGCAAACATGATGCATATTAATACTTCACAGTGCCCACAGCACCAAAGTTGACTTTGCAGCAGATTTCATACACTGGAGGAAAATAAAATGGGCAGTTTTCCCTCACCATGGTTTATAAAACATTTCTTATAGGGACCCTGCTTATAGTTACCTGATCCCCCCCACCCCTGGAACACCTAGGGGAGACCTTGGAGGTACCTCATATGTTACAATAATGTAGATTATCACTTTTATAGTGCCCTTGTCACCAAAGTAGAGTTTGTAGTGAATTTACTTTTTAAAAAATGCTGCAACTCAGGGCTGCTTTTAAAATGACCTCAGACTCTCAGCCAGCAGTGCAAGCATGCACGTGCAATAAAGGCTGCTGACCTCTAAACTGCCAGGACCTATTATATACTAGGGAGTTATAGGTAGTTTTTCAACTCTTTGCCCTATTATCTACTGGGGACTTATAGGGTAGGTCATCCCAATTATAAGTGTACTTCAATGCATGTGTGTGTGTTTAACATAGCACTGGGATGGGCCTGACTAGCAGGGCTCAGGGCACAGTCAGAGTCAGCTACCATCAGTACCAGTCAGCACACAAAAAGTGGGGGTGAACAGGCCAAAAGGGTGACTTTCTAACAATTTAAGATTATCTTTACACTACCACCAACAGAGCAATAGAAATTAAGGGGCACAGGACAGTTACCTGGCTTGGTTTGGATAATGGCAGATGCCTCCCTATCGATGACACTCATTTTCAAGACGGCGTATCCCATTCAAATTAATCACAATCCCAGTTTGTGCTGTAATGCTCTGCAGAATTAAAGACTAATGAGGGTCACAGCCACCATGAGAATTAAAACAAGCATTCTGTTCTTAATGTTGGTGGTGCCAGGCCCTCTTGTGCCCTCCTCAACCCTACTGAGCTTAAACCTCCAAGAGAATTAATACGGGGTACCAGAAGAATCACAGTGGTACAAGAGCAATGATGCTAAAATAATCTAATGTGTCACTGCACATGCAAAGGTGGCCATGCAACTTGGAAAATGTATTTTGTAATTTTGTAAGCAGCGGTGTTCAAAGAAAACTATATCCAACAAATCAATGTATATGTTCTCTGAAAAAAATATTTTTGAAGTCTTTCTGAAACCTAATCTCTCATAGTTACAAAGAAACCTAATCAGCTGTCACTCACGTGCTACTATCAGGAAGCAGCCTCAAATTCAGAGTTTTCTAGGGCTTAGGTCTACAGAAAAGTGTCAAGAAAAGACACTATAGGGAGTTAGAGAATCTCTCTCCAAGCTGTCTTACAAACTACAGCAGAGATGCAAACCCACACAGGTATTGAAGCTAAGGAAAAACGGCTAAGTGGAGAGCAGATGGCTGATCACGACTGCGGCTGCGAAACTCAGACCAGGTATGTCAGGAACTGGCTTCATTTCTATGCTATGACAGGCAGTGCCAGTGAAAAGGACAGTAATCATTATGGGCCACACTTAGCATTAGTGGTTGTTAGGCTCCCTCAGTTTCCATCTAAGTTTCACAGGCTTTGTGTTCCCACACATTTGTTGTGTTTTTCCTTTCCTCGCTCCACTCAGCAGTTAGTACACTTTTAGGCAGGGTGCTAGCCTATCTCTCCTCTTCTCAGCTTCAGGATTCTAATGTATTCTGTGTTTCTTGACATAGACACCCGAAAATCTAATGAGTTCTTGTGAAACATCCTGTAATGTGCTGAGCCATATTGATATCAGAACCTCACCTGTTTCTCTCTCTCCTTATCCCTCATTTTTCCACAGGGTAGCGTGCGTTATTCTCAGACTTGTCCCGCTTCATGCTGAGGTGCAATGGCCTCGGTGAGAAAGATTGATTTATTGTCGCACTTGATAAACCACGTTCAGCCTCTCTTCGTGATACCTCTTTTCTAGCAGACTATCAGCACTCTGGATGGAATACAGATGTTAGCTCAGCCAATCAGAGTGGTTGACTGCATTCTAAACTCAGTGAGAGTAGGGTGCAAGAACATTGACAAACCTGTGTATCTGTCTGTCGTGGGTGACATTGCGGGAGCATGTGGCAATCGTTCTGGCTATTAACCACATTCTGTCAAGCATTAACATCAGTTAATTGCCCTTCCCTTTTTATTTGCTGTCTACATTGGCTCAATCTGATACTTTCCAGTTTGCAATAAAGAACTGTTCATGCACTTTGTAGCGAATAGCACTTTTTGCAGTGGTCATTAACTAGTATTAATGTCATGAGCAGTGGATAAAAAGCTTTAATTGTATCAGTGAAGTATTATAGCACTGCTAGAGACAGATGTCAGTAAAATACCAGAATCACTTTAGCATTCTCTAGAATCCAGTTCATAGAAATTGTCTTCCACGAGCACCCGTAGACAATAATAAACAGAGCTTTGGACTATACAATTTCTCACTGAAAGGCAATATTTCTCTCCATGTGTTCCCATACCTGGCGTGTCACGCAGTTTGGTGCTTACTTTCCCTCCATGTTAAAGAAAAGTAGATGTTTCAGCACCCAGGCTAATGTGCTGCATAGCTAAATACATATTAGGTCCCAAAGGCGAGACCATTGCATTGCAAATGCTTGTTTCTCAAGTTAACGACCCGAAATGGCTATTTGGCCCGTTAAGAAATGCAAAATCGTTTCGTACATATGGGCCTTAATTACTTGAGCTGGCAGCCCGCCTCGCCACTCCAGTGTCCAGTTGCAGCATCCCCATCCTTGGGCGAGCTTGCTTAACTCTAGCTGTTGCCGCCAGATTTGCCTTCGCATCTGTCTTGTCTTTACATTTGTTTATCTGCTTTGACTTATTTAATTCAGCCTCAGTGCCAAGCATGAATGTCTCTTACTTGAGAACGACGAGATCCAAAATCTTTAACTGAAAGAGATGCATTCTGCTAAGAGTTAGCTAGCGCGAAACTAATTTTACTAATGGAAGTTCACTTTTATGTTCCACTCTGCACGTTGCTGCTTAATGGCGCGAGAAAGTGAATATTAAACAGGTCAACATTCTACGCTAATAAAGTCATCAATCAGCAATTACTGCTAACCTATCAGACACAGCAGATGGCTCATTTCTCCCCCGTGCCCTCTCCTGAAGAGGTCATTGAACATTTTAATGCTCTTTGACATAAAGTTCTCTCCTCTAGGCACCTTTTGCTACAGAAACCAGTGCTGTGCCAAAAATAAAACGTTTAGAAGAAAAAGAGCAGTCAAGCTGTGTTTGAACAGCTTTCCCAGGCTGGCGTTCAAAGTTTACATGATGTGGTTGGTACCAGTTGAAGCATTAGCGCTACTTGTTATCTATTTAAACTTTCTTATATTATGTCTCATTATGTATCGTTGCGTCTTTCATTTTTTCCTGTGAATTACTTTTGCATTACTATTTAGCCCAGGTAACTAGGGATTTAAGGTATTGTGAAAGTCACCTGGTATACAGCAGCCTGGCTTGTCTTCAAACACTGGTGTTATGCTGTTGGTTGACTACAGGACGAGTTTATTATTCCATCGATGCGGTCTAAGAATGAATCCACTGTTGAAGTTACCTTCAGAAGACCAAGGACATTAGTTACCTTTGTTAATTTCCCACCGAAATTCGCATCAGTGGTCCACAAATATTCTCAAAACGCATGCACACATACACGGTTAGATAACTCTGGAGGCACACATGAGCACAGACAACAACATCTCATGCACACGTGAACACACAAACAACATTCGTCTACTCACGTGCGTTCACAGGTAACATGCACATGAGCACACACACACAAAGAGAACATGCATATTGTATGCATACATAGTCTCACATCCAAGTCCCTATGCAAATGAACTCAAACAAGCCACATAAATGCACATAAAGACACACAAGAAAACACACTGGTAACTTTACATGGAAATATAGAAGTGCAGGTCCTCACTTTTTAGAGTACCAGTTTTTTCAATGGTAAGTGCTGGTACTCTTTCATGAAACGTTTTGCAGACCTGCTGGGAAGTGCAGGTAATCTCCCTTTCAAACTAAAGAAGTGCAGGGACTCAGTACCGGACAGTACCTGCACTTTTATAAGTCCTACTTATACATGCAAATAGACACACACACAGAAACAACATACATGGATGGACACATGGACACACAGGCAACACCTCTAAATGAACGTGTGACCCCAAATGCCCAGCTCAGTCTAGACCAGCACATTTATAATCTTTAATTGCCAGCACCTCCTTCCTAGCCTCAAAAGCCTAGTGCAGCCTCCCATGAGAAATATAACTGAAACTGCCCAGTACCCCTGGAGAAGGCTTTGTCCCACCTGCTCTGCTGCAGGTGTAGGCACGAAGAGGCAGATTTACAAGACCCTTGCGAAACATTTGCGCCGCCGTTGTGTCACTTCTGTGACGCAGAGGTGGCATAAAAAATGCAGGCAATTTACAACGTGACGCATCTGGGGAGATGCGTCACATTGTAAAGCCCTGCTCACATTATACCTGCGTCAGGTATAATGTATGCAGGGTGGGTGTTCCCACGCAGGAAAGCCTCCTAAAAGTGACGCAGTGCAATCTACAAGATTTCACTGTGTCATTTCTAGGGCGCCACTGCGTCAAAACCTTACGCCTGCTTGAAGCAGGCGTAAGGAGTGACGCAGTGTAGTGGGAATAGGCCTCAAAATGCATTGCTGGAGTTGCGTCGTGCTTGCGACATGACTCCAGCAATGCGTGACTTTTGCCCCAATCCTTGCGCCATGGTGCGCCGTAATGTAAATACAGCGCATCCATGGTGGTGCAAGGGTTTCTCAGGGTGGCGCAGGGAAAGTGACGCCTCTCTACAGATGAGTCACTTTCTTGTAAATCTTCCATTCAAAGGCCTAAATCCACATTTATTCCAGGCAATGCCCTGATGCCTCCAGAGATTCTGGCTTTCGAAAAAGCTGTCCTTGAAGACATTCATAAAATGAAAGCCAAAAAATCATTCACCCCGTATAATATCTCATTGTTGGAGCAACAATGGCTATTGAAACTGAAGAAAGAGGATTCAAACATTATAAAGACAGCAGATAAAGGTGGTGGCATTGTCATCCAGGACAGAACGAACTATGAGGCAGAAATATTAAGACAACTGGGAAATGCTCGACACTATAAAGAACTCACCCATAATCCACTCATGGGAATCAAACAACGGATACTGGAAGTTACCAGGAATGGCCTGGAGGAAGGTTTCCTCACCCAGCTGGAATTTGAATTCCTGAACCAAAAAAAGAATCCTAGGACCCCAGTGTTATACACTTTACCGAAGATCCATAAAAACACTAGAAGTCCCCCAGGAAGACCCATTTTATCTGGCTGTTGATCCATTTCGGAGCCATTGGGTCATTATATAAATATCTTCATTAAAGATTTTGTTCCCTCCCTTGACACGTATGTATGAGATAGTACATTCATGATCAATTTGATTGAAGGAATTGACTATAATCCCACGGAACAGATACTCATGACATTAGACATCGAATCTCTATACACGAATATTACGCAGAAAGAAAGTATGGAAGTCATAAAGGAAATTCTGGACTCCTGTCCAGCTCCTGTCTCTGTCCCCTCTGGATTTATCATTGACTTACTGGAAACTGCACTATCTATGAATTATTTCTTCTTTAATACCAGATATTATCAACAATGCTCAGGGAAATCCAAGGGGGCGATTTTCGCTCCCAAGTTGGCTAATCAGTACGTGGGGAATTTAGAAAACAAATTTGTCACCTCCCAAACCAATCCATTCAACAATAACATCAAATGTTGGAAGCAATATATCGATGATATTTTTATGATATGGATTGGCGACATTGACAGTTTGAAGAAGTTCATCATTTATCTCCATGACTGCCAATCAGCACTAACCTTCACCTACAGTTCTGACAAAGAGAGCATTCCCTTCCTGGATTTAAAAATACGTAATAAAGATAATCAATTGATTGTTAGCCTCTACAGGAGGCCTACAGAGCGAAATGCATTGTTGGAGTACAACAGCTTTCACCCACATTCCTTGAAAGATGGACTTCCATGTGGGCAGTTCTTAAGGTTAAGAAGAAACTGCACGGATAAAGAAGACTTTTTCAAAGAAGCCAATATCTTAAGTGCCAAATTGCGAGAAAGAGGATACCCGAAGCGGCTGATTAAAACCTCAATGAAAACAGCCTGCTTCAGCCCCCGCGAGGAAATACTGAAGAGCAAACCAAAGACACCGATGAAAAGAAATATCTGTATCACAACCTTTTGCCCTCACAGCACACAGGTAGTGAAAATGATTAAGAGACATTGGCCTACACTCAATTCACTCGATGCATGCCAAGAACTGCCAATGTTCTCATACAGAAAAGGCAAAAATATAAGGGACCATCTTGTGCACTCAGATACCAGCATTTTCAAACCCAAAACCACCATCAATGAGATTTGGTCACTACCACCCATCTCTGGCCATTCCAAGTGTGGTAATTGTATAGCCTGCCAATACACATTGAATACCAAACTCTTCACACATGGGAACATTACATGGACATTACACAACCACACTAACTGTGCTACCCCCAATGTCATCTACTGTATTTGGTGCCCATGTTACCTTATTTACATAGGTCAGACTGTGCAACCAGTGTAGGCACATGTCAGCCAGCATAGAAGCAGGATACGCTGTTTAGTTGAAAATGCACCATTGGTTCAACATTACAAAGACAAATCCCGCACTGCAGATGAGATACGCTGGCAGGTCATTGAGGAAAGCAAACCCCCACTGAGAGGTGGCAACATTTCACTGATCCTCCAAACCCTAGAGTGCAAATGGATTGATAAATGCGACTCAATAAGAAAGGGTTTGAATAGTCTTGAAGAGTGGTGCAAATTCATTAGCTTAAACTAATGTTTTCTCCTGACACATAACTTAATTAGGCAGGACCCTCTTTAAGTTATTTTTCTATCAGTACCTTTGAATCCATCATAACAGAGTATGACACTGTCCTCTGTAGAGCTCCTGGGGAACACATATTGTGACCACAGCTCCGCCTGTGTAATTGTGTAACATACAGTAAGCACACATATGGCGCGCTCCTATGAGTTTTACAATGCTGTTTCTCTCCAACTTTGTATTGATCATCACAATGTCTTATATGTGTATCATGTGTGGGCATCATTCTTCTGTAACCGACTGATGCCCATGATTAAATTGCACTGTTCCAAACAGCGTGTATATGCCATGAATTTAAGTTGCATGAATTTATGGCGGCAGAAATGAAATAGGAAATGTATACAGTATCTCCATCTAAAGGAATTAATCCAAACTGCATCTATCCCACACTAGAGCTGTGTTCATATTTATCAAGCAATTGTCACTTATTCATGTTGATGGCACCTTAACAGAGCCCCTTCTCACTGGTACAATACTAAATGATATGGTTATTCATCTACTAGAGGCTATCTTAATTCAACGAGATGCCTTGTCAAGGGTTACTTCATGTAGCACCAATTCTCATTATTAATTCCAAGATTACTATGGCTAGGTGCCTCTGCACTGGCGTACTTCTGTACCTTCTCCTGACTATGACTGGATCATGGAGGTTCCCTTACAAGTGGCGTTCCAAATCCCTTCTTGTCTGCACCTTAATATTAATTATTAATTTATATATAATTCTAACAATTTGTAGATCTCATACCTTTGAGCATGGTGTTGAATAGCCATGCCGGCTGTTCGATTGTAGAGGTTTGTCTCTACGGAGTTAACATTCAATCATGGCCGCCTTAATTACCATCGGTCAGACGGTCTATAGCGACACTGCTTACCGGTGCGGCCGAGGCCACTAAGCTGTTATATTCCATATAGGTACCCTATATAGGCGCAGGTAACACTGCAACCTTTCACCTATATCCTTCCCTACATTACATTCATAACGGTTCATAGGAACTGACCTTTTACCTAGACACGACACTGCATTCAGAACGCAGGTTTTTCCCTGGTTCGAAACTCATACATTATGCATGAGGCTTCTTGGAAGCACAGCAGGACTCACAGCAGGACGAACATCTCCTGTATAATATCTATGTTAAAGTTCAAGCCCAACGTCATCCTTTAGGCCGACACAGTAACACAGCAAGGTAGGACCCCTGGGGAGACCTGTGGGTATATATACATCATGTCTTGCTTAGACAGACAGAGGAGACCGTGACTTCCCGGCTGACGCACTTACCAGAGATGCTGAGGTTCCTGCATGCAGACGCTCCAGCTAGCAGTGGTCTAACATCCCTCGCGGGGTGTCCAACTCGAGACTAGGACGGGGTCCCACATTCTCTAACTCTCAGGTAATGGGGTGGACTAGATCCTAGAGGGATTCTTGGCATATCACCTACACAGATGCTAGGTACATTTAGGTACATCTAGTTAGGGAGACATCATAGGAGTACGCACTTTTAGGTTGCACTTTTTATCATTTGTTTTATGTACTTGTATATATTCATGATTTCTGCAAGATGGTAGAACTATACCATCCCTTTACTTTTGTAGTATTGCTAATCATATATCTCTGGTACTGTCTAATGGTTGTTGCGGCTCATATATTCTACATTAGAATAACAACTGTTCAATAAATCCTTATTGAAACGCCCAGACTGTTTATTCTGTGTATCTCTGAGACAAACTAAGTGAGCACTAGTGACTGAGCGAAAAGTAGTATATTGGGCCTGATTCACAGAACTAACTTACGTCAAAAACGTAAACGTAAACGTAAAAGTAAAGTTAGTACTTTTTAGGTATTCACAGAATACACTTACTCATTTTGGTATTCACAGAATAGTACTAACTTTACGTTTACGTTTACGTTTACGTTTTTGACGTAAGTTAGTTCTGTGAATCAGGCCCAGTGGGCCTGATTCACAGAACTAACTTACGTCAAAAGCGTAAACGTAAACGTAAAGTTAGTACTATTCTGTGAATACCAAAATGAGTAAGTTCATTCTGTGAATACCAAAATGAGTAAGTGTATTCTGTGAATACCTAAAAAGTACTAACTTTACGTTTACGTTTACGTTTTTGACGTAAGTTAGTTCTGTGAATCAGGCCCATTGTTTCCACGATCCTGGGGGATCAGGGTTGTCATGTTCTGAGGTTGCCAGAAACTATTCTCTCCCCGATAAGAGGAGATTCTAGTGGCACTGTGAGCTAGCTAATGCAAACAGGCTAACGTATCCGGTGGGGGTGCTCGGAACCAATCTGCCACCAAACCCACAGTTTATATTATCCGAACGCGCAGGTCCTGTATAGGATATATAGGAACTACACGACATGGCGCCGCCAACGTTGGTTGGGTACTTATTTAACAGTAGAATCTGAGTAGTTCAGTCGTGCTATTCTCAGAGACCCCTACTCACAAAACGCCAGAGACGTCTGGAGTGGGTGGGCACAAACTCTGCCACAGCTGAGTAGGCGAACAATCCTATTTATTGGTTGTTGGTTAATCAAGCTTGAAGGACACAGTGTTCCTAAAATTGGGCATTAAAACCTTTATCTTAGTTCCCTTGAACAAACTTCTTCTTTACAAAAATGACTGAGTCAAGAGATAACGTAGTAGTAGATCTACACCTCTCAGGGGGAGAAGAAGATGCAGACGCAATCGCGATCGCAGAAAAATTCAGACATACAATCACCCTGAAACTGTTAGAAAATGGTTTATCAGCTAGGGGTGGCTTAGTAGTTTTCGTGATTGAGGCACACGAATCAAACAAAACAGAGGTATTTTATTCGTGGGTTACATTCCCAGCAGCAAATGCAAGAACACAGACATTTCACTCTTACACAGAAGGAGATGCACCAGCGGAATATTGTCCGTTTGAGGACATTGAAGTTCCGCTCACATACCAGGAACATTTATACTGGTTTAAAGGTGCCCTACCCCACACAAGAAGAAGAGTAAGATTAGACCCGCTCGAAGGAGAAGGGGCAACATGGCCGATATTAGCGGCCTACACACCACATCCTGACATTGACACAATGCCACAGGCAGACTTACTCATAAAACACAAAGATTAAATTAAAATCTATAGAAACATGACGCAATTCGTCATGAGGACATTCACTGTCCAACCAGCAATAGTTGCAACAATTTCAGGTTACAGCAACTAAAATCACACCACAAACATTACACTCGGTAATGGGTAAAATGCCCACAAAACGTGAACAAATACCATTCTGGGTAGCTCAGAAAATAATGCAGCAAGAGGCAGTATTCCCGAATACTACCCCGTATGAAAAACACAGAATGCTAACAATCTGCTTGCCCATGGGGATAACACCACAAGTAGAGGATTGTACCACTTGGGGTACAGTCTTTGCTGCCGTTTATACCAAAACTCATGGTATCCCATCATTAGCAGTAGTACCTGATGTATTGAGACAAATACAGAACAAGTACGGAGCAGAACATGCCCTAAACTTAGGATTGAAGTTACTAGGTAACTATGCCCAGGTATCAGCCATTATACTAGCTAATATTAAAGGGGAAGCAGCTTCAGTGGCCATCCGCCAACGCCTAAGGGAGTTCAGTCCTTTAGAACAGAAACACGAACTACCAAAAATAATTGAAACTGCATATGCAGAATTAGGCAGAGACAGTTTGGGTGGGAAAGCTTTAAAACCACAACTGATGGGCAGTCCTGAAAAGGACACTTCTAAGCAGACACCTACTTCTACTAAGAAGAAGTGGGACAATAAAAAACAACAAAACTTTAAAGGAAACAGATCTCAATCCCGAGGTAGATCTCCTCCACAGGAGCCCTCCGAAAAGAGGTACAATCTTAGGAATAGGGATAATATTAGGAAACCTGACAGGTATCAGGATACTGATACACGTTCCTCTCGTTCCTTTCAGGGTTCCTCGAAAAACTCAGAGAGGGAAGGACGGTCAGAAAGACACGAAGAGCGTACAAAGTCCAGAGACAAGCAACACACTCAAGATCACACTTCTAAAAAAGAAGAGAAGCAAAAGCAAAAGCCACAGTTCAAAAAGAAGAAAGTTGCAGGTCTAAAGATCAGACATGCCCAGAATTCTGAGGACTCGACTAATGAACGGGGAATGGGCTCTGACGATGCTAGACAGTGCGGCAGAAATAACAATAGCTCACCAGAACCTGATGGAATTTCTGGTGACAGCGGATTTGAATGATTACATCATGGTGGAAACACCTGATACTACAGTGAGTGTCCCACATAAAGTATATGAAATAATGCTCCAAATGGAGGGGGACAAAAGTAGGAAAGTGAGAGGTCTCTTTTGGGAGAACCTAACGTTTGGCTATGACATTTTGTTAGCTGAACAAGATTGGTCGCCAGCATTCGTCATGGACTGTCCTAAAGGAGAAACAGTAATTCTTCTGGCATTCTCAGACCATATTCCCAGGCATTTACAACACACATATGCGCAGGAGAGGGCGGTAGCCCATGCTCCGCCATTATACAAAAACCATGTTGGATGGGATGCGGATTCAACCCACCATATAATTCCTTTAAAAAATACACCGACTGCACAGAGGCAGTATCCAATAAAGCAAGAAGCTAAAAAACAGGTCAGGGAGATCTTAGATCAACTTGAATACCAAGGGGTGATTGAAACTTACACCTCTCAAATGAACAATCCTTTGTTTCCTATCATGAAACCTGACAATACATATCGTCTAGTTTTAGATTAAAGACATTTAAACACTTGCACTAAGACATTTGCGGTTCAAAATGCACACAGTGCCGCATTAATGAAAACATTGTGCGGAAAAAAATACAAAACAACACTTGATATCTCAAATTGATTTTTTTGCCAAAATATAGAGCCCGAAAGCAGGTATTTAACAGCATTCTCAGCGCTAAGGTCACAACAGCAATTTCAGCGACTCCCCCAAGGGTATAAGAACAGCCCGGGGTTGTTTTCGGCCAGAGTAACCGAGTCACTTAAAAAATTGGATGAAGAGGCATTGTCCTATGTGGATGATATTTATCTGACGGACGATGACCTGGAGGAACACTTGAACAGAGTAAATACCATAATTTAGGAATTTGCTTCTGAGGGCTACAAATTTAACTTTAAAAAATCAAAAATTGCCCACCTCAGTGTCCTGTTTTTAGGATACGAACTTTCAAGTAAAGGAAAGAGCCTGGCAGCCAATTTTTTGAAAAATGTGCGCAGCTCCAACCTCCAAAATCATTGAAAAATTTACAATCAGTACTGGGATTCCCAATTTTTGGTCGAACATACATTTTGGATTACGCAGAAAGAGTAAAACCTTTCTACGACTTAATTAAACCTGATTTCTCAGC
Source organism: Calotriton arnoldi (assembly GCA_963921515.1). Lineage (NCBI taxonomy): Eukaryota > Metazoa > Chordata > Amphibia > Caudata > Salamandridae > Calotriton > Calotriton arnoldi. The sequence continues at coordinate 435,771 of CAWUFW010005212.1, read as the reverse complement.
CAGAAATTAGACACAGGAACACACAGATACACTACGTTCCTTACAAGCTGACATGATAGCTTCAAAACACTTACAGACACACGTAAACGCATGCAACCTGGTGATACGTATAATCGCGGGTCAATCAGGGTACACCTATCTAACATATAATGAAGGTGAGACAGTACCAATTGCATACAATTCACATTTGTACACAAATGCTGAGATGCACTTTGCATCCACTGAAAAGATTCTGACAGCGGTACAGACTGCTGTAGTGAGAGAATGAGCACTGGCTCAGGGGAAACGAATAATAGTAGTGACTCCAGTCCCAGCCTTAGAGGCTGTGACAAAAGCAAGCGTCCCTAACACTAAAGCCTTACATCCAAGATGGATACAATGGGCTAATTCTCTCACTGCAACAGATGTAGAATACAGGTACGACCCAAATTTAAAGACACAAGCATTCCTGCAATACGAACAAGAATATCCTCTACCTAATGAAATAATGCCTCTAGATCAGTATGAATATATTATTTACACTGACGGATCTGCTCAATCGGCCTTAGGAAGTAAGCAACAATATAGTGCAGCACGTGATACACACACTGAGTCATCAGCGTGATGGCGTTCACGTTGAAGTGAATTCATTGGTTGTTGAAGCCGCAAAGGGGGCTGTACGTACGGCTTCCGTAGCTGCAATCACTTGTTCTAAAACGAGAATAGACAGTGAGATTATGGTGGCTGTGATAGCTTCGTGCAAAAACAGCAAAGCACTACCAAAAAAGTTTCCACTCAAGTACTCCTACAAGTTAGATGCAAATAACATTCCATTTGCTCAGATTCCTGGACTCGATTCGGTCGGACTCCCATTGAAGTCAATGGGAGCCAGTCGTACGATGCGTACATGGGCTCCCATTGACTCAATGGATGTGTCGCAAACAAGGGCGCCCCCTACAGCGGGTACGCGTCGGTGCGACTCGCGCCGTACATGCATGTGTAGGAGGGACCCATGGGTCCCCCCTGTGTGTGACTCGCGCGGCTACGCGTACAGGGGGGTCCGACACGGACCCCCAAAGTCTGGCTCCGACTGCTCTTTCGAGCCGGACAGCGCGAGTCGGTCGGACTGTTCGAGGCGCGCATCGTACTTGCCCGGTCGGGGAACGTCTCCATTGCGTGGTGCGAGTCAAGTCCGTACGAGTCGGTCAGAGCGGTTCGGAGCCGGGAACGAGTCGGTCGGGGATTTCGCGTATGCTCGCATCGTACTTGCTCGCGCGGACGGGTGTTCGAATCGGTCGGAAACAGGGCGTCCGCATCGGATCCGGTAAAGCCGAATCCGATTCGGTTCCCTACCGGCCGAGATCGGAATCGGCCCCTTGGTCTTGAAATGCGACATCTGTCAGCAGATGAAGGGTTCCACCGTAACACGTCCTGCGCAGACACCATTGTTAATAGCTGACAAACCACTAGCGTGTGTCTACCTAGACCACTGAGGCCCCTTAAAAAGAGATGGAGCTAAAAGATATATAATGGTAGCAGTTGACTCCTGCTTGAGATTCCTATGGGTGTGGCCCCAGCGCTCGGCTGACGCTCGAACTGTTATAAAAGATTTGCGAGTCTTCATAGGGACATACGCAATTGGCACACTACATTCTGACCAGGGCCCTGCGTTCAGCTCTCGGGCTTTCAAGGAGGCAATGGGAAGTTTGGGTGTAGCATTGCGGTACTCATCTCCATACCATCCCGAGGGAAATTCGGTCGTGGAGAGAAGAAACCGAGATTTAAAGCAATCTTTAACAGCCAGAGTATTAGGCACGGGTGAAAGTTGGGTAAAACATCTTTATGGGGTCCAGCGGGCCCTTAACAATATGCCAAGAAGTTCTCTAGGGGGTGTCACTCCTTATGAGGCCCTATTTGGGACAAGAATGTGGGTACCTGATCTTGATTGTGAAGGCGCAGTGGCAGATGAAAAGTCTTTTGACATCCATGATCGTTTGGCTGTTTTACAGGAACTAAATGAATCCAAGACACAACAAAGTAATGTCCACCTGAAGCAGACCGCCACTGAGGAAGTCAAATCAGTCACGGCAAGACCTGTCTGGATCCCTAAAGTCGGGGATCTGGTCAGAGAGAAAATAGCGGACAAGAAAGAATTTGGACCATCCTACAGAAAGCCTGTACAGGTCCTAGCAGTCGAAGGAACAAGAACTGTACTTCTACCGCCTCTTGCCGGAAAAAAGGAGAAAAGATTTGTCTCAATTGACCTAATCAAACCACACTATGTGGCCGATACTAAGCAGTAGGCCACGTGGACTCCAAAGTAGCAGACGCCCTCCTCTCGCTACAATACAAGAAGTTCAAACTGAAAGACTCATCACGTTCGAAGAGTCACCTGTACGGAATGATGGACTATGCAATAATGCCATGGAACTCGCTTCCCCTGAACCTGAAGTTCGACTTGAAAATGAAACTCAAAATAACGCACAAGTTGCTATTCGACCAAATAAAGACGTCTACGTCAACATACCTCGACAGGAGCAAAGAACGATTTCAACAAATCCTGATGCAATTCCAACAATTGATCGAACTGCTTCTGGCTACTTCATAAACTTTGATACGTTTTCTTTGGATCCAAGTGAACCTGAAACGGCGCCAACCCAAAAATCACGCAAGCAGCGAGTTAAAGACTTGATGAACTTTCTTAGAAAGACTTACCTGGTATCACCATGGGTAGAACTATGGGTAACTTCCGGGATTCTTTTCTTTCTTTTCTGGTTAGGCTTAGTTATAGTTTTTAACATTAGTGGACAATACATTCGACAAAGCTCTGCAGCCCAAAAGGTGAACTTACTTTTAAAACCACACCAATCATCTCATCGAGAACAAAGAGACTTGTCGTCAGTGAACATTACAGCAGTTCCTATACCTGATGGTATAGTGTGGGACAAGGTTGATTTCAATATATTTGGCCCGATTGAAATTTAAAAAATTCCACATTTATTTAAAATATCATTAAGTGATATCATTACCTCAAATACATTTTCCGATGATTGGGATTTTGAAACTGTTAATAACATGTTGTTTGATTTGGAAAAATCTGCTGCGTTTTCCAATAGTGAAACATTGGAAGGCACATCAGACTAGGAATCAATGTATTGCTATCAGCATTATGGTCATCAGTTTTTGCATAAATCTGCTAATCCTAGAAATGTGTTTGTTCACATACTACCAGTGGGAACATTGTCCAACACCGCCAAAAGGCAGTTCAAAAACATTTGCACAAAAGTTTTCTTATTTTTCAGGGTTTAATATGTCTGACCCAGCCTCATATTATTATAAGGTTGCACCAACATCAGCACAGAAAAATATGTTGACAAATACCAAACAGATTTACTCTGCATCCTTTATTGCCCAGTTGTCTGAACAAGGTTATGATTTATGGAAGACACTATAGACTTAAAATCAGTCTGGGGTACTAGAGAATGGCAGGTGCAGGGGTTAGAAGCTTTATTTAGAGCATGTCTCATCCCTCAGCAAATCATGTTTTTGAACGAGACAGTGCAACAGACGTATATCCTTGGACTAGCCAAGAATAAAGACTTGAACACACCTCGGCTGCCAACACCATCACACACCGAGGGTAACGGAACATCAGAGGAAGGGATTACATTAAATGACATTATACAATACAACAGATCAGACCCCGATTGGAAGAAATGGTTGATTTGGCCCACAGACACCAATGGTTGTCAGGAAAGATTCATGGGTAAAACCGAAGGGTTCACAATCCATAGGCCATATCCAAGCTATGTACAGAGACAACATCCAGGGGTAGTGACGTCATACAGTGTTGGGAAGTTGTGCCTTAATTGGCTAGAAACCTCAACACTCACAGAGGTGAAACAACATTTATCCTTACTTACACAAGACATGGATCTTAGGGATTTTTTACTAGGTCCCAGGAAACCACGCCAAAAACGTTTCATATATGATGGCATTTATGCTGCCTACAATGATGTTAGAAATGGGATCTCTGGTTGGCTAAGGCTTGCGCCAAAGCCAGGCAGAGACCACCACTCTAGTCAGGGCGAGGGAGTTACACGCCAAAGATAACCCCTGCTCACCCCCTTGGTAGCTTGGCACGAGCAGTCAGGCTTATCCCGGAGGCAATGTGTAAAGCGTTTGCGCACGCGCATAGCAACAACATACCAGGCACACTACAAAAGGAACTCCACACAAGGTTATATAAAAAAATAGCCTTTGTATTCTCATAACACATTAGAATAGTACTCACATAATATACATCGTGCCACCTGGCACTAGGTCATATTTACAAGGGATTATTTACACCTGACAGGGCCACCTGGACCACTGTCAGAACCAGCACAAAGCGAACTTAGTATATGTAGCACTTATAATAAATGTAGAACACATCATAAACGTACAACCAGTAATCACTGGTAACCACTGTACTTAGCATCAGCCTGTAACATAAACCACATTATGCACAGCATCACATTAGGCGCGAATTACATTCTGCGCCAACCTCACCAGCATAAATGCATTATGCAATCCTCTCATAAGTCTAAACACATTAGACCCTAACCTCCTAAGTATAACTCACATTAGGGGCGTAAATCACAGTAGAGAATAACTCACAACCTAAATGCATTAGGTAATAATAAAATCACAAGCATAAAAACATTATGCAAAACCTCATAATCATAACAGTACATTAGAGGCATAAAACAGGGTGCGTAAATCACGGTAAATGCATCACATTTCCTAGCACCACATAATCACATTAGGGCCTGGCCATCTCTAAAGGGGCTCAAATGCCCTATGTCCCAAAAGTCAGGGCGCGCTGCCAAAGCAGCGAAAGTCAAGGGTGCGCAATTGCGCAGACCTAAACTTTGCAGCTGCCCACTACTTGCTGGGCAGCTGGGAAAGTGTGGGGCAGAGGAGTACATCTCACTCCTAGCGTAGAAGGTATGTCCCCTAAATAAAGACCTAACGGTGCAGCTGCCCACTACTTGCTGGGCAGCTGTAAAACATTCAAATGAGGCATGGGCTCTCAACGGCCCTTTAAACAAATATGCCCAACGTTGCAGCTGCCCACTGGCCGGTGGGGCAACTGTGCAAATATAGCCAAACGGGGGAAAGCACGGCCCCTCTGGGCCATCTAACAACAAAGATGCCCCCAAGATGCAAATATGGCACTGGCACTACGCATGCCGTCTGAGCCCCACTCCGGGACTCTTATCAACCACAAAATGCCCCCATGATGCAGCTGCCCTCTAGAAGGCGGGGCAGCTGTACAAATGGCCAAAAATGGAAGAGGCACGGGCCCCCCGTGGGCCTCGGGACCCCCACTGGGTCCCTAAAAACAAATATGCCCCATCTGTGCAGCGGTCCGCCATGGCGGTACCGCTGTGAAGACTCAAGGAGGCTCTGGCACCTCTGTGCCTCGGGGGAACAACTACGGGGGCAGGCACCGATAGCGTGCCTCGACAAACACCCCCCTCCCCACCAGGCTCCACTCACCGGACTTCCTGCTCTGCTCCCTCATGGGGGAGGCTTCGTCCGGACTCCTCTCCTCACAATGTCCAGCGCGGGGTGGGCTCCCGCCTGGATTCTCTGTGGACTTCACCCGGGCCCCCACCTGGGACCCGGGACTTCAGTGTGGAGCCTGCGAGGCTCCGGGCAGCTCCTCCGGCGGCGGGCGGGACTTCCTGTCCTGGCTCGCCGGACGCCCTGCATGCTCCGCCCCTAGTCAGGCAAAGCCGCCTGACTTCCTGTTCGGCCGATCGGCTGCGGCGGTGTAACGCGGGGTGGGCTCCCGCTGTGATCAAAGATACTGGCGGGGTGGGCACCCGCCAGATAAGCAGAAACGTGAGGTGGGCCCCCGCCACTAAAAATAAATCCGAAGGCGGCAATACTGCGTGGTGGGCACACGCAGTCAACTAAAAGCACCGGCAATGAGGGGTAGGCTCCCTCCCTTTAAATAAAAGTAGGAGCGGGGTGGGCACCCGCAATGAAAGCACAACGGGGGAATCTCTTATGCTGGGGGTTCCCCCAGCAAGGGCTGCAGCGCTGCGCAGCCCCCCTGGTTCTCCATCAGCTGGGCAGTTTCAAGGATAGCGCTCCTAGGCGCTAGAAGCAAGAAAAGGCATCAGCATATAGCGCTCACAGGGGTAGGAGCCACAGCTCCTTAGCAAAAAAAGTCCAGGAGAGTTTCAGGGGCAGAGCTGGGCCCAGGGGCCAGCACACAGGGCCCTCCAGCAGGGAGGCAGCCCCCATGGCGGTCCCTCCTGGGCCCCAGCAGCAGCAAGCCCCCCCTCCGTCAGTATCAGGAACAGAACAGAACTGAACAACTTCATGGGGTCACAGCCCCTTCTTTTATACACATTTCCCTTTGTGTCACAGCACAGGGCTGGGGGAAAACCAGATGCAACTGGTTTGGGGGAGCTTTGGAGCACTTTGTTTTGCTCAGCTCCTCTCTCCTTTCACAGGACAGGCTAGGGACATCAGATGCACCACAGGGGGTGGAGCCAGCATTGTGGAGGGAAGGCACAGCCCTATTCAGGTCCCAGGTGCAACTCCTCCCACCACTCTCAGCTCAGGTGTCCCATTCAGCCTAGCGCTGACTCACCCTGCCCCTCCTGCAGCCACACACACCTCCCAGCTCCTGTCACTCACAGAGCCAGACATGTAATCCACATCAGGCAGGCAGACACAGAGCACACATAAATGCCAACTTCTAAAAGTGGCATTTCTGCACTAGTCACAATAAATCTGCGCACACCATTGCGCAGCATTTATTCTCACGAGTTCGCACATACTAAACTCGCCCCTGCACTCCTCTCACACCAGGAATTACCATGGACACACATATCCCCCATGCATTCCTATGGGAGGGCAGGACAATCTCACCACACGCACTCAGCACGCACGCACTTTACACTGGACCACAGTGCTAAAGTGCCCAGAGACTTAAAACTACTACCATACAAGGCAAAAAGTTTAGGGGTGAACCTGCAAAAAAGGGCCAAGTCCAACAAATGAAAATTGGAAAATATCCCAACAAGAGGCCGCAGAAAGAATACGGGAAATAGTCTGTATTAACTTAGAGAAATCTCTAGCAGTGGTAGACAATGGGTTAACAACATTGACCTCCAGGATATATTCCTTAGGCAACATTGTATCTTCTGCGATAGACATTCTAGAACAAGATTTGGCCATATTACAACACGGGCAATCTCAGTTGCGTTCTATAAAGTTATTGAGCTGGACACTGCAATCTTTGTGTGCAGGCTATGTGCCTTGGCGTTTTATCAACAGTACGTCTCTGTTTTCTGAATACAATCTAAAAGATAAACAGATAGAAATGGCACAAAGGGGAGAAAAATATACAATGCTGCGTATCGAAAAACTGGATAGATTACCATTCACAGTGGCAGAATCACCACACACAGAATGGCTAATCCATGGCCACATAACTCTACCGGTCACTACTTTTCAGTTTCAATATTGTCTTGAACAAAAGCAGGCAGGCAAATATGAAAAAATGGGTAAGGAGTACATTAAGGAATCTTGGGAATTGCCATACAGATTTCGATGCCGGAGTGGGGATCGAAAAGTGTTTCTCAGTGCTACAAACTGTGAGAGCGTTTTAAGTGGATCGCTCATATGTCAGGACATTCTACTGCACGGGGCTTGTAATGGTTCTGTGGTGAACTTGTCCTGTCATCTGAGGGGTGCCCCAGCTGCAGTGATTACTCCAGCATTTGGGATACTTTCGAATGGGAGTTACTTGATGCTGAACAGTCAAGGCTGCTGTGGAATGCTCCCGGGCATCGCATATCCGGTAACCGTGAGCGCCAGGGTTACTTGTTGTATGCAAGTATTGTTTCCACCGACACATACAGTCAGGGAGGCGCCGGTATGGCCTTCACTGAATGTTTCTTTAAACCGGTTTGATACTCTAGGCAGAATGAAAGCCATGCATTTACAGAAGTCTGTGCCTTTAACCTCCGCTCGAGAGACTTTTGAACTCAAGTTCGCAAGGTCATCAGCTGAGATCAGGCACTTATTAATACAAACTGCCCTTTCCATTTCGTAGAAATGGTGAATTGTATCTTTAATATGTCTGATACGACTGGCATTGTCCACCTGTTTAAGACCATAGGTTCTGGACTTCTAAGCCCCTTTCAGATGGTACTTGGAGTTATACCAAACTTCATACACTCCGTATTCTGAAGCATCTTTGGAGGACTTCTACTAATCCTGTTTCTAATAACAGGTATCCTGATTGTCTTCTTTCTGCTACGCAATGGACGTCCCCGTCACCAAGGAGATGGAAAAAGCTCTCCTGGAGCGGAAATACCGTGACCGAATGGTACAACATCTAGGCAACCTTCGCCTGAGAGAACTAAGTGCATCTTGGTTCTTGTCACTTCGACCAGTCTGGATAGACTGCATCTTACCTGTCCTCCGATGCCTGTTTTGTGGAGAAGAATGCGTTAGACCTTTGTTTAACACTCCCATCATGTGCGCAACCGGACGTGAATGCTCTACTGGACCCGATAGCGGCCCATGTTCTGCAATGTCCTCAGCGTATTTCTATGTTGATGCCGGCATTCCTTGAGCTACCACAGGCAGCAACTCCACCTGTTGGTATGGACACCGGCTCCTCCACTGACACCCAGGCTTTGGACGGCGCACAGGCTGCCCCGGCACCAGCTGTAAACAGCGTAGAACATCATCTGTGCTCTATTGACGTACTCTGCGAAGTGTTACATGGGTCGTCTACTGCGGAAGCAAGCAACGAAAGTGTTGCGTCTACCAGCCAGGACACATAAACAATTGATTCATTTTGGCTCGTCATGTGCTGGAAGAAATACGCCCTTTTTTAATAACAAGCTCAATTTGGAACTCAGACAAAATTGACTTTCCCTTTTCATTTATTTGGGCATGAATGGCTTTCTAATGCTTATAGTGGTTCGGACTATATCAACGGACACTTTTATAACTAGGGCCTGCAACAAATTATCTGTTTACATTTTTTAAATCTTTTTAGAATTTTTTTTAGACGTCTTTTAAACATTTTTAGCTAAAGAAATGTTTTTAACCCTTGGTGCGTACCAATGTCTAGTTAGAATGGTAGTACACTTATAGGTTACATATGTCGTCCAGTCGGAAGAGGAGTGGGTGTTATATTCCATAAAGGTAACCTATATAGGCACAGGTAACACTGCAACCTTTCACCTATATCCTTCCCTACATTACATACATAACGGTTCATAGGGACTGAACTTTTACCTAGATACGACACTGCATTCAGAATGCGGGTTTTTTCCTGGTTCAAAACTCATACATTATGCATGAGGCTTCTTGGAAGCACAGCAGGACTCACAGCAGTACGAACATCTCCTGTACAATATCTATGTTAAAGTTCAAGCCCAACGTCATCCTTTAGGCCGACACAGTAACACAGCAAGGTAGGACCCCTGGGGAGTACTGTGGGTATATATACATCATGTCTTACTTAGACAGACAGGGGAGACCGTGACTTCCCGGCTGACACACTGAGCAGAGACGCTGAGGTTCCTGCATGCAGACGCTTCAGCTAGCAGTGGTCTAACATCCCTCGCGGGGTGTCCAACTTGAGACCAGGACGGGGTCCCACATTCTCTAACTCTCAGGTAATGGGGTGGACTAGATCCTAGAGGGATTCTTGGCATATCACCTACACAGATGCTAGGTACATTTAGGTACATCTAGTTAGGGAGACATCGTAGGAGTACGCACTTTTAGGTTGCACTTTTTATCATGTATTTTATGTACTTGTATATATTCATGATTTCTGCAAGATGGTAGAACTATACCATCCTTTTAATTTTGTAGTATTGCTAATCATATATCTCTGCTACTGTCTAATGGTTGTTGCAGCTCATATATTCTACACTAGAATAACAACTGTTCAATAAATCCTTATTGAAATGCCCAGACTTTTTATTCTGTGTATCTCTGAGACAAACTAAGTGAGCACAAGTGACTGAGCGAAAAGTAGTATATTGTTTCCACGATCCAGGGGGATCAGGGTTGTCATGTTCTGAGGTTGCCAGAAACTATTCTTTCCCCGATAAGAGGAGATTCTAGTGGCAGTGTGAGCTAGCTAATGCAAAAAGGCTAACGTATCCGGTGGGGGTGCTCTGAACCAGTCTGCCACCAAACCCACAGTTTATGTTATCCCAACGCACAGGTCCTGTATAGGATATATAGGAACTACACGACAAGCATGCGTCCAATTAGTGATGTACTCGCTACCACCTGCCTCCTGCGATTACTTAGTTCAGGTAAATTTCAGCGCAATTTATCCTGCTCCGAATAGAGCAATAGAGCAATATCGTAATTAGCCATGCCGGCTGTTGGATTGCAGTGTTCGGTCTATCTGGAATCACATTCCATCATGGCCGCCTTATTTCCCTTGCTTTAGATGGTCTACAGCGGCACTGTTTTCGGATGCAGCCTTGGTCACTGCGCATGCGTCCAATCAGTAATGCACCCGCCACCGGCTGCCTCCTGCAATTACTTAGTTTAGATCTTTGTCGGCGCATTTCATTCCTGCTCCGAATTGACACGGACGTACCCATAAGGGATTTAGGTAAGCCTCCATCATTTAGGTAGTCTTTACCAGTTTTTTACCAGTTCGCCTAATACCGGATCCTTACGATTACGTGCTGGTTTTTCAGACCCGCCTCAATAGCTGAAACAGTAGTAAGGATTGGACTGCCACTGTTTACCGCATTACCAGCGCAAGTGACATTGCTCATTCAGCTACCCTGACTCCTGGTGAGTACGAGAAGCCTTGTCCTCCCCTTCTAGTTTGTCACTAATTAACCTAAGTACACACTCTAATGGAGATATTAATTGACAGGTATCCCTATACCATCCGGAAGTCATCCATCAAGTTTCAAGGATCAAACTCTACTGATCCACCGACAGAGTCCCAAAAGTTGCTATCACACAACTATTAGGGTAAGAATTTACGCTGTGTGGCAATCCGAATTCCCACATATTGTTTGAAGTGTATATTAATGTGCTCCCCTGTCCCACTAGGGTACTAGTCGCATTGGCTACAACAAATATAGGACAATTGATTCATCAACACCTTCGGCCAATTCAGAGTGCCTAGGGTAAGCCCACATTAGGTTGTTTTCTACTCACAGATCACATTATTCCCTTCTCTCATTTTAATTATATGTCCTATTCCAGTCCCCAGAACCCCCATCCGGAAGAGACCCCGAAACACGAGAGGATCGAAATGTCATCGACAGCAAAGGAAGGGAGAGTCCCAGAATACTAGAAATAATGGATTAAAATCATATCTCCTAAGGGACCTCCATTACTATTCCAATAACCAATTGCTTCTTTTTACTGTCACTGTAAACTACTTCACTGTTGGTTATGGTCACTACACTAGGGCACATCAGTCACGTTTTTTATCTTGTATATAGTTTGAATACACAGTAGAATTCTTTTTCTAAGTATTGTTTTTGCAAATAAAATTACGCCCATTTTCGGCTGAAGTGGGCATATTAGAATTTCTGTTGTATGTGGGCTTTTTCTATTCTGCGATTTACTCTTTACTACAACCAATGAAATAATATTGTTAGAATGTTATACTTTTTCGCTCTAACTGCATTTCTAATTTAGATGCAAGAAACTAATACTCCTTGCGCAATTTCATATTTTTGTTGTTGTAATGAGTTCCTTGTGAACAAATGTACTTTTGGCTGATTAGCTATATCCAGTTCACAGGGACATATGGGTCGCTCTTGTTTTTGTCATAACCGAAATGCCCAGCAGCGTTACCGAACCATGCACTGGTGTGGGCTGAAATGCTCGCTGCAGTCTCCCCGAACAGGAGTTTGCATTTTACATGTGGAAGCTGCTCTGGGCATGTGAGTCTAAACATTTGCAAGGCATGGGATTTGCAGATTTACAGGTCCATAATGGGAAGCATTGGGGTTTTTTAGGCTAAACTATTGTCTTCACTTCACGTGCCCAGAGCAGCTTCCTCGTGCACAAGAGCCTCAATTGTCCAGTGAAGCATCACAAAAGTCCAGGATTAGCTACAAATTCTCATTCTCGCAGCCTGCAGATATTGCCTCAAATGAGCTGTATGGCTCATAATGCTTCCGCCATCTTTGTATGCCTAGCATCTTGAGCCAGGGCAAGGGCATGAGGGTGAGCTGGAAGAGACCGAGGCTGCCTGCAGGCTGCGGCATGCTGGCTTGCTCATGAGGCTGGCTGTTGGGCATGCACACCTCCCTCTTTGCCTCCTGCATATACTCCACAACCCTCCTTCTGGGAGAGCTAGGGTAAGTGGCTGCAATAAAACAAAACCCTGGTTTTGTGCTAAGGTTGCCATACATGTCAATCCAAAGATTATCGATATTCCACATAATGCAATGTTTGCCGTCAACACTGGCTGTCCGCAAGTTTCACACTGATGTAGAACATATAAAAAGATACAATGTAGACAAAAGTGAAGGCACGGCATGGCGCTCCTCCTGTGTGTAAATGCCTGCAGACACTGCATGCAATATATGTAAGTCAGTCCTGCAGCAGGCCTTACAGCCCTAAGGCAGGGTGCATTATATTACATGTGAAGACATATCTGCATGAGCAGATATGCCCCTGTGATGTCCAAGTCGATTCTTGGGCATTACTAGTGAACAGGGAAGACATCTTGAGTATATGTACTGGGCAATGGTGATTACGAGTTCCCCAGCTACATGATGGCTTCACTGAAAACAAGGATGTTTGGTATCAAACATCTCGCATAAATAAACCCACACTGATTCCAGTGATGTATCTAATAATACATGCACCCATAGGGTACCTTATTGGTACCTCCTGAAACCTACTTGTCCACTAGTGTGGTGGCTGACTGGTCCAGTCCAGCCGCCACCATAGACGCGTTTCTGACCCCCTAGGAGGTGAGAGCCCCCTCTCAGAGGTCAGGAACAATGCCTGCTCTGGCTGGAGGTGTTTTACACCTCCTCCAAACAGGATGGCTAGCAATCAGCATATCAAGGCTGGAGGCTTCAAAGCCATGCCGCCGTTGATATGCAACCCCAGCATCCCCCAGACCTGGGAGATGCCATCCCCTGAGGCCAATTTGGCACATGGACAGGCAGGAAATGAGTATGCGAAGTAGGCGTGGGGCACACCCGGGACAGTCACACCCCTAAGGTGAGTTGCCTAATGTACGCCACTCTAGGAGAATTCCACCATCTTGGTGATTACTTGTTTTTTTACTAACTTTATTGCATTTTTAGTTTAAAGGAAAACACTTACAGACACCTTTCTTTGTTTAGAAGAAGCATAGATAGCAATCATGTCACTGTATCAACAAACGTAATAACATTAGTACATAGTGTCCATCCTTACAAAAAGCATTGATGGTTTAGTTGGCAAAGCATAACATCATGAATTGCATCTGTAAAATACTTGCAGACAGAGCTCTGAGCTCGGAATAACGCCCCCCAAAAAAACTAGACATCGTCACCATGTGCACCTCTTGTCGTGTCATGCAAGGAAAGTGTCGTAGTAGTACATGGTTGCTGACAATAAACCAGAAGGTGCCCTGGTTTATGGGTAATATCGATGGCATATATTGTATCCATCATCTCATTTCTGGGAATTCCGATCCCGGTGTGTTATAAAGTGTGGGAGTAATATCACTTCTGAGGGGCAACAGTCATGTATTCTGTGGGTCTCTAGAGTAGGAGATCAGGTGTCGTTGGCTTCCTGGGTTTTAAACGATTTCAATAGTGCATCCCATTTCATGGCTATAGGATTTTTCTGTAGGCCCCTAAATTCTTCTCAGCGCAAGGCTTCGCTCTCCTCCAGTCCCCACCTTTCTACCTCCTCCCTCCATTGGGATTTTAGAGGTGTAGTAGAGGACTTCCAGTGTCATGTTAAGAGTTGCTTAGCTAATGTTAGTGCTAAGTCTGCGAATTGTGTCATTACTTTAGTGCCCTTTCGTCACGGAAACAGTCCTAAGATACAGTGTTCCAGTGATTGCCAAGTGTCCCTTTCAGCTAGGTCTATCAGTGCAGTCCAGATCTTCAACAATACAAAGAACAGGTGGTTGGGAAAATTTCTTGCGCTAAGTTGCCACCAGTAAGTGCTTAAATCAAACTGCTCCAAGGATATAGATGATGGCCATCCACCATCACCAATTATGCAGGCAAGAAGTCCACATGCAAATTCAAAAGGATAGTCAATATCCTGAGCAGCAGTGTTCATATAAATAAGTGATGTCCACAAGAGTAGTGATGTACTTCAATTCTTCTTTTCTTTATTATTTTCAGACAACCGCCAAAACAACTTCTAGTCAGTTGCCCAACTTCTAGCCAGTTGCCAACACGTGTTTCGTCTATCGTGGAATAACCACAGACTTCTTCAGGGCAAATTTCAAGTCCTAGACATTATCAATAGTCAGTGCACGACGATATGGCTCCTATAAGCACCATTAAGTTCAAGTCTTCAATTTGTCATAAAATATAATAGCAACCAGAAGGGAAAGAGTCTTGAATCCAATATCAAAGGTAAAGTACCAGCATCCAAGTATATTCTAAAGGCTAGTTATCCCGATAGTACTCTCCTATCGGGATAACTAGCCTTAAGAATATACTTGGATGCTGGTACTTTACCTTTGATATTGGATTCAAGACTCTTTCCCTTCTGGTTGCTATTATTTTTTATGACAAATTGAACACTTGAACTTAATGATGCTTATAGGAGCCATATCGTCGTGCACTGACTATTGATAATGTCTAGGACTTGAAATTTGCCCTGAAGAAGTCTGTGGTTATTCCACGATAGACGAAACACGTGTTGGCAACTGGCTAGAAGTTGGTTAACTGGCTAGAAGTTATTTTGACGGTTGTCTGAAAATAATAAAGAAAAGAAGAATTGAAGTACATCACTACTCTTGTGGACATCACTTATTTACATGAACACTGCTGCTCAGGATATTGACTATCCTTTTGCAGTCCAGATCTTCACCCAGTAAAGGATATCACAGGGCAAGCCCACAACATAAGGACCAGCATAGCATCCTGGGCATGATAACAGGGACACGCAGGGGACACGGTCAGGAACATCCAATGGAGTCTGTGTGGTGTGAGATATGCCCTTTGTAATATGGAGAACTGAATGAATTTGAATCGGGAATTTCGGGAGAATTTCTTAGGGTATCCCAGCAAGGCAGTCCATTCATCATCTCAAAGATCGCGGCCTAGGTCCTCTTCCCATTATGTACGTAAGGGGGCTAGTGAGGTTAAGAGATGTGCTTGTTGTCCCCGGTACAGCCATTGGATCATGTGATGTCCGTGGCCCATTGTATGTATTTCTTGGACAAATTTGTGCATAGGCAGTTAAACATCATCCAGTACCCAGTGTCTTCATATATATCATGTGATACTGGTGTGTGATAAAAACAGTGAGTCCGGTAGGTCCTGAGCAAGAGTAAAGTCTGTGTAGCTCAGGAGGGTGTTGTCCCCAAAAAATGCTCCGACCGTTGTGGCCCCACCCTCTACCCAGAGGCGCAGTTGTTTCCTCGTGAGTCCCAGCAGGGGTATGTTGGGGGCATGTGGCGTTGTTGGAGTGGTGTATCGTAATGCCATTTCTTGGTATGCAAGGGCAATGTGCAGCAGTGGAGGGGCTGAAGTGGGGGGTCTCGGGCAGAGCAAGCTATATAGTGTTCCCTGGTCTAACATAGTTATGGTGAAGTCAATTTCCCTGAGGTTGTGGCTGGCTAACCAGTAGGAGAGCATTTGCAATTGACCCGCCAGGCAATAGAACTCAAAGTTGAGGGCGCCCACCCCTCTCCTGTCAGAAGGCAACTGTAGCTTGGCCAATCCAACCCTCTGTCTGCCACTGCCCCACACCGGATCTATCAGTAGAGTATTTAAATATTTGAACTAGCGGGCCGGGATCAGTATAGATAAGTTCACGAAGTAATAAAGTATATGCAGCAACATGACCATTTTGGCTAGTGCCAGCCGGCCAGCCACCGATAATGGTAGTGAAATGCAGAAACTCATTTGTGACCTGAGAGATGCAACCGCCCTTTGGAGATTTCCCTCCTCGAGGTCCATTGACTCACGGTAGACCTGAATCCCTAAATATCTAAAAGTATGAGGTGCTACTTGGATATTTGCAGCTCCGAAGGGTAGAGATGTTCCAGCATATTCACCCTCCAAGGAGAAAGCATATGATTTATTGATATTAATGTAAAGACCAGAGAGTTTTGCAAAGTCGGAGAATATCCTAGCAGTCTTGTCTTGGTTCATCCAGAGGTCCTTTGAGTACAAGATCATGTCATCAACGTATAGTGATATTACATGAGTTGTGGGTCCTAATGGTATCCCCCAGCCCTGTGCCTCCTGTCTGATCCATTGCGCTAAGGGCTTCAATGCTAATACAAATAGTAATGGGGACAGCAGACATCCCTGCATTATACCACGGGAAACTAGATAGGAGTCTGAAATATAAAAACTGGGACAGGGTTATGCCCACTTCCCACAGAATGTGGTCATATAGAGGGTGAAGTGACCCCAAAGGTAGGTAGCCCATTGGCTACTACTCTCCATTCCCCTAATGCCCCTAAATTTAGTATTTACTGGTGTCCCTGAATCCAGAACTTCAGATTCCACTGATTGAAAAGAAGAAGAGGACACTGAAGAGCCGATCCTGCAAGAACTGAAGACTGCTGTGGACTTTTTAAGCCAAACCCTGCCGGCTGCACAGAGACTCAACAATTGCAAAGATTCAACTCATCCTATAGCTGTGCATCCTTCACAAGCCCCGGAGGATTGCCAGCACTCCGCCCAGCATCTCCCTTGGAGTAGAGGAGCTACTCCCCTACAGTCTACAGGCACCGACCACAAGGTCCGGTTTAAGGAAGCTGCGGTCCACTTGGTCTACCGAGAGGTAGTTGCCCAGGAAAAGGTCAGCGCACTCAAGGAGGTCAGATCTGTCTTCCTGCCAAGCCTCAAGATGCCAGGACCTCCACGAACTCTCCTGTACCAATACCCGGGGTACCATACCCTTGCTGCTCCCAACGCTTGTTGAAAGTCCAGTCCGGACTCCGACATCAACGATGATCAGCCACAGAGGGACGTCAGCACTGCAGAGGTCAGCACCAAGAGTGGCCCAGCTGTCCTATTTTTGTCCCCTTTGCTGGTCCTAACCAACACCAGGGAGCACCTTGACGCACATGAGCCAGCCGACCACAAACACTCTGCACCTGAGCCACCCAGCCTGGGCCTAAAGAAACCAACTGCTCCCATGTGCTCCCAGGACCCTCACAACCCGAGCCCCCCAATGGAAGCTCCTGGAATTGACTCCAAGTCCTACCTTGTAGCCTATTTCCAGGTGCCCCCCCCTTCCTTTCTACCATTTAGTGTGCACAGCTACAAACCCGTCCAGCACCTCTGCACCTGGAATCACCTGGGCAGATACAACCGATCTGCTGGTCGAACTTTGGTCCTTGTCCCTCTACCACCTCATGACCAAAAGGGGTCCCACGGAAACGCTTCACAAGTATATGTAAACAGTAAACGTTCTTTCTCCCATAGGAAAGCATTACGAGTAAAAACGCACTGTTGGTTAACTGTGACAAAACTGTAAAAAGTCTATTACGAAAAAGTACGTACCTAATAGCAATGTTTTTGGGTTCAAAATATATATAAAGATATCTGTCATTTTTCCAAATTGATGTGGATCTGCTTTTGAGTGCGTGCATCATTTATTGACTCTGTGTGTGCAAGTCTAACACTTCTCTCTGATAAGCGTAAGGCTGCTTGACCACACTACCGTACACTGAGCACCTAGGGATTGCTAGGGCATGCGCCTGTCCACTCATAAGGGATACCTGGACTCTTTACACAGCAGACCTATTTTTGGTATACTGTATAAAGAGCCAGCTTCCTACACATAGCACCCCCCCACAAGCATGGATTTATCTTTGGGGAAAAAACAATGTCTCTGAGATACAGCGTTTTTCCTGTCTGGGGAAGCCTTGTTATGCAGCATTGTCCTGCACAGGAAACAAATGACAAGAATGGCATTAGAATGACAACACTCTGCCGCCATTCTCACTGGTGTTTGTAAGGCTCACATGGTATTTACAATAATGGAGCTGGAGTCAGTGCCATTGTCAAAAATAATACATTCCAATGACCCGAGGGTTAGGTATATGGAACGTCATCAATTCTTGGCTGATGACCCATTGCCACTCAATCCCAAACAAGGGTCTAAACAACATTGATCAATAGAAACCTGTATTCGATGAGGTCAAAAGGATATATACATATTGAACAAACCAAGTACTGAATTGCCGTTTTGGCAAACTGTGAAAGAAAACCAATTACTGCAAAATAAATAATACAGTTTGAACCTCGAACAAGAATTCTCAAGACAAAATCACTGAAGTTCCTTTAGAAAGCAGAATATTGGGACAGCCAGATTACATCAGATATTGGAACTACAGTAACTAACTACATTTCATACAACCAAACGTGTACATACAGAACAGAAACTTGCAAACAAGATGAACAAATGCCAGTGACTGGGTTCTAACTTCTTTGCAAGCAGCAATGATCCACAAGGTAAATAAAGCGAACAGGAACTGTTACACAGATGCAAGGATTAATGACTGATCACAGTAGTCACAATCATTCCGTTGGTATGCTGAAGTAGCAAGCAGATTGCGGAAGTGTCATGAAGATGAAGTTAGCTTTTATTTTCTCCATTGCTCCTTTTCCCAGATGCTGTAGTTGCTACTATCTTCATCTGTATAAGAAGTGGTTCCATGCAGTGGCAGCTCCTCTGCTATGGCGGAGGAGTGTCGCCCCACTGCTTTCAAGCAGTGCGAGAAGCAAAAACATAAAATGATAATGACTTTGTTATTATAATTTTATGTTTGTGGTGCTTTGCTGCCAGGCGGGTTTGCTGTGCTCTCGGAGCAGGGCAGGGGAGGAGTGGTTTGCCCACTCCTAAGTACGAAATGACTGTTTGGTTGGCCCTCTCGGGTCACCCGAACCAGTCATGCGTACTTTGCCCATTCTCCATGCAGGATGCATTACAGCCTGCATGGAGAACATGCCCACCCCTCCAGCCCCTGGCTGAGCATCGTGTCATGGCGCACAGACAAATCACAACGCTGCATTGCAGCATTGTGATTGGCTTAGGAGAGGGAGCCTGGCTGCCTGCTTCCTGCTCCTGAAGTCAGAGGCAGGAGAGCAGAAGCAGAGATGCAGGACCCGGTGGCAAGGTAAGTCCCTTCTGCAATCGCGACCCCCGTGACCCCCGCGCGACCCCCATCACGAACCCTGGCCCCCGCCCCCCCCCACCCGCGAGCCATGCCGGCCGCCACTGGTTCCATAGTCAGAAAGGGCTAGGTGGGCCAACCTTGATGTCACCTCGACGCCTGTAGCTAGAACCATAGACTTATGGTCTGAAGCTTCAGATCTGGTGGAATGTGTTCATTTGCTAGTGGTTTCACAAACCTCACCCTCTTTGTATGATATATCTGGTCACCTAACCCTGATCCAGAAACTTGCGGAGGTCCACAGCTGCATGTATTAAGTGCGACAAGTGCAGTAATCAGGACCATTAGGCCTTTTGCTTTGGAACAGAGGTTTGGTAGGGCATTCCTTGACCTTGTGTGACATGTTTTGTGCATGTTCGAAGTATATGTTATCAAACTTGCATATTTTTTTGTTTTTATTTACAATGTTTTTCTGAAGTGCCACTTAACCAGTTGGTATTACAGCTATTTACACATAACCATAACTACATATGCAAGATATGTTTACATGACTTGGAGCCATCTCAAATTGAATACTTCAAAAACGGAAATACTCACGTGTGGCGATTGGAAACATTACAACCCGCTTGCCGCATGGCCTAATGAACTGGGATCACCACCTAAAGTATCGAAGGAAGTAAGAAACCTAGGAATGACCATGGACTCCAAGCTGTCGATGAATGCCCAAGTGGACAAACTAGCAAGATCAAGCTTTGTCACTATAAAAACGCTGCGACGAATTTTCCCTCATTTGGGATTTCCGCACAAGGTCCAAGCTACCATCTCCCTTGTCCTGTCCAAACTCGATTACGCCAATAGCCTCTACCACGGATCACCTTTGATGACCATGAAAAGACTACAACGGATTCAGAACTCGGCTGCCAGACTACTCTTACATATCAAACCGCGAGACCACATATCCCCTGCCTTGAAAGCCCTGCATTGGTTACCGGTTGCCAGAAGATCCACGTTCAAGCTGCTTTGTATCACCCACAAAGCAATACATGGAATGGGACCACTCTTCATCAGGAATAAAATCACCAAACACATTCAACAGAGGAACCTCCGCTCTAAAGGAGCATCTCGCCTCAAAATCCCAAGATACAAGAAAAAAACCATGGGTGGCACATCCTTCTCTGTTCAAGCAGCCAAACTATGGAACTCTTTACCCCCAACATAAGATCCACCGACAGCCACCTTATCTTCAGAAAACTACTCAAGAATTGGCTTTTCCCCACATAAGCACCATACGCAAACAGAAATTTACAGCATATCCCTCTGTATATAAGCATTTGTTTTCACTATAGACATGTACCTATCTTTGTGTATTGCTTTGTATAAACATGTACAATAATTATGTTGTTGAGAGAAAAAAAAATAATAATAATAATAATAATAAATAAATATCATCTTTGGTCTACATGTACTAACTTCCATTGTGCATCTATGTACCTTCCATGTACTTGGAACTGTGTGTCTCTGTAACTTTTCTCCTGAAAAAGCATATCCAATGTACTACCCTATTTCTCATCCTGTGCCTCTATCCATATCTTTAATCTGCATATACTTACCTCCTTTATGTATCTATATACTTTCAATGTATTTATGGATCTATATATTTATCACTTTCTTCTAATTTAGCATTTCCAAGGCACTACCCTAGTTCTCAGCCTATACTTATCTCAATATATCTTCTAGCCCAACCTTCTGACTCATCTCAAACTTCTTTCTACTACTCTTTCCAATGCACTACCCTATCTCTCATCCTATACATCTATCAATATATCCTCTACATCCACACTCATTTATCCCAAACCCCATACCACTACTATGACCACCAAAATAACCCTTTCTAGACTCTCGCCTACTCTACCCTCCTTGCATCATCGGACACCTCTTTTACTATACCGATGCCCTAAAACAAACCTTTCTAAACTCTTCCCTGACTCCTCCCCTCAAACCCCCTTCTCCCCCTCCTACTGCTAAGACCTATAAAAAAAAAATCCTTCACTCTTTTATCCCTCCACTATCCTTTTCAATCAGAATTAACAGTCTATCATATTCAATTTTCAACTATACTAATTCACCACTAATCCTTTATGGGTTCCAGAGTAGCGTGCTACTCGCCAATAAAGCGTCTCAACACCCCATCAGGGTTACAAGCGCTATATAAATGCAAACCTTTTTCCCTTTCTACCCTCCCCAACCCTTCTCAATCCAAATAACTGACTAACATATCCACCACTAAAATTACTTTCATGTTTCACCATAATAATTCAAAACTAATACTTCTGGGTTCCAGAGTAGCGTGCTACTTGCGCTTCAAAACCCCATCAGGGGTAGCAAGCGCTATATAAATACAAACCTCTTTCCCTCTTCTATCCCGCCACCTACCCTTCTCTACCCAAATAACTGAATAACATGTCCACTAATCAAAGTTACTTCATTTTTTACTAGACTAATGTTCAACACTAATCCTTAATGGGTTCCGGAGTGGCGTGCTACTCGCCAGAAAAGCGCTTCAACACTCATCAGGGGTAACAAGTGCTATATGAATGCAAACCTTTCTTCCCTTTTATCCCTCCGCTATCCTTCTCACTCCAAATAACTGACTAATATCCACCACTGAAACTACTTTCATATTTTCACCATATTAATTCACCACTAATCCTTGATGGGCTTCCAGAGTAGCATGCTTCAACACCCCATCAGGGGTAACCAGCGCTATATAAATACAAACCTTTTTTTCCTCCTCTATCCTTCTGCTATCATTCCAAATCCAAATAACTGCCTAACCTATCCATCACTTAAAATGTACTTGCATGTTTCACTATACTAATTCAACACTAATCCTCTATGGGTCCCGGAGTAGCGTGCTACTCGCCGAAAAAGCGCTTTGACGCCTCGTCAGGGGTAGTAAGCGCTATATAAATGCAATTACAATACAATACAATACAATACTAACACAAATGTCTCATTGAGCGAACTATAGGAAGGTGAATTTTATTAAAGGATGTGACAAGGGCAAGAAGAAGGCAGGAGCTGTCAGGTTTGAATTACAAGTGGATAAATCGGTATGACAGCTCATAGGTATTAGGGTTATATTATACTACATTAACTCATGGAGTATGGCAGAAATGTATTTTCAAGGCTACTCGGTGGCACAGATCTCAGGTGCTAGTAGTCTCTTGATCAGGTAAGGTCTGAATTTAGGTATTTTGTAAATCGTTGGGTCTTGAGCCTCTTTCTGAGTAAGAGGAAATTCTGAAGACGTTCCTAATTGGATTGGGAGGGAGCTCTACATAGCTCCCAAAAAGAATTGTATTTGACTTAGGGAGGTCCTAAATTCCAGATGCTTGATGAAGTGCAATTCCTTACTTTGTGAGATTTTAAAACCACCAGAGATTTTCAGCAAATCAGTTAGATAGCTAGGTCTGCCAGTATTAACAGCTTTGAATATGATGCATCATATTTTGAATGGGATTCTGCCCTCCAATGGGAGCCAACTGAAATCCCTCAAAATAGGAGCGATGAGGTCAAATTTTATTTTTTATGAGATCATGTGAAATGGGCTGTTTAGTGCAAGACAACTTTCAGGTGCAGCAGGATTGCACTGCCTACATCAAATCTGAAGGTTAATAGTGCATGACCGGCCATCTTCAGCTACCCATTTGAAAGCAGATTCTTTATTCTTTTTAGTTGATGCAAATGAAAATTTGCAGTTCAGGTAAGCTTGTTGATGTGAGGTTCAAATTATAATGTGCTATCAATGATGAAGACCAATGATGTTGCAGTTGCGGAGGGGGTGGGTGGGCATCCACAGTCTCACAAAGCTGTAAATAAGGTTGGATCACTCCTGTTGTTGGTGTTGTGGGATAATAGCAAGAAGTCAGTTTTCTAAGAGTTAAGTTTTAAGGATTTTTCAAATGTCCAAGAGAACATTTTCTCCATGCCCCTTTTGAAAATTAGGATGCTTTTTGTGGATGAGAGTTTTAAGTAAATTTGTGTATCACCCACGTATTGAAGTTTGATGCTTGAGTTATCTAAATATGACTTAGGGTTTCCACATACAGGTTGAAAGAGATAGGGGTTAAAATGGAACCTTGAGGCACCCAAAACAATACCTGTTCAAGTCTGGAAGTATGAGATCCTGGTTTTACAAGTTTGGATCAGCCAGAGAAAAAGGGTTTAAACCAGCTTAGCACTATGGGCCTTATTATGAGTTTGGTGGTCCGAGGACCGCCAAACTCACGGTGACTTGGCAGTGGCAGTCCAGCCACCACCTCACTGGTGGTCCAACTGCATATTACAACTTTGGCGGTCGTACCGCCACTGGACCGCCGCAACCGCCAGAGAACCGCATTCCCTGGCTGCGGCGTGGCCTTAGGGGCTCACAATATGCTGCTACATATTACGTGTTTCAGGTCATGAAACAAAGGGGGCCTTGCAGGGCCCCCTGCTGCTCCTGTGCACTGGGGTGCATGCAGGGGGTCAAATGTTGTGCCCCCCTGTGTGCATGCACCCCATTCCTGCAAGGCATGGACTGCATAGTCCATGCCATGCAGGAATGTGCAATGGCAGTCTCGCGTTGGTGCAGTTTAAGGCTAAAAAATAAGCCTTTAAACTGCACCGCCACGCCACCCGCCCACCAGACCACAGAAATACTTGTAATCTGGTGGGTGGGCGGCGGTAAGTTTTGGCAGTGCAGGAGCGTGGCAATGGCGTGCAGCCCCACTCCCGCACTGCCAAAACTTGTCATCTGGACCTAAATGTTTTAGGCACATTCTGCACTAAAGCATTTAAGGAGAATTTTATGGTTAACCGTGTCAAATGCTGCTACCGGGTTAAATAGATTTAGAAAGCATGTATCTCCATTATAGTGTATTTGCAGAATACCATTGCGGCTGGTTCTCTGCTATGCCCCATCCTAAATAGTGACTGGGAGGACGAGAGGAAGTGAACTGTCTTTAATAAACTAGTTTAACTATATGCTACTAGTAGTGATTGGTCTGTAGCTTGCAAGATTTATGGATCAGCAGTGGTCTTTTTTAATTAGAGTAATTGTCAGATCTTAAGGCCGGTTGGAAACAAACCCTGCTGCAGGGAGGCATATACCACTGCAAGCCAGTAAGGTGCTGAAAGTTGAAAGTTCCAGGTAAGGGTTGTAAGTATATTGCATTGGCGCTATAGATTGATTAATGTGGTTTCTTTTTCCAAGTTTAGCATGCTTAAGGTGCTCTAAGTGTTGCCTGATTATGAAATAAAACCTTGTTTGGCACTACAGTCTTAGGAAGGTTGGTTCTGATTTTTTGGACACTTTTTCTTAGAAACAATCTTAGGAATTTTGTAAGATAGGTTTGGGTTTAGGTGTGTTCTCTTTAATGACTTTGAAGACGGTGTCACCTTGGGTGTATGATAGGACAAATTGGTCCAGTATGTTGTTTTTGCCTTCTGTTTTGTGCTTTACTAAGGTTTTTTTGCTGTTTTAATTTAGATTCAGTCTTGAAAGATTTGTTCAAATTCTAGAGTTTCAAAATGCCTTACCCCATTGATTGGAGAGTAGAGAATTCCTAGTAAACCATGACTTGGGCGGTAAGTTTCTGGGGGATTTCTAACTTTTAAGAGCCATCTTGTCTACAAATTGTTCTACAGCTGTCAGATTTGTTAGTGAGTTGGCCCTGGCATGAAAGTCCAACTTATCGAGTTGCAAGATGAGGATAGTGTTGAAGGTTTCTTCAGAGACGTTTCTGTATTTCCAGAGTAGGATTTTATCTAATTTAGCTGCCTTGTAGATGAAAACATTGGCCTCGAGTGGAATGGAGAAATGAACAGGGAAATTATCCAATCAATGGACTTCTTGGGGTTAGGTGAGTGATGCCTTTTACAGACGATAATATTACTTCCAATATTCTGCCTTTCGTTTAAGTCAGGCTGGATATTAGTTGTGCCAGATTGAAAATGTTTGTCATATTTATCATGCTCAAACTTTTTACCAAAATGTGAATAACCACAGAATTTCAGAATAAATAAATGGATTGAGCTTCAATACACGTGAGGACATAGCAGTCCTAAACTCGTATTGAACAACTGCTAATACTTCTTGATTTTGGTCAGCACTCAGTTGACCCTGCTGAACTGGAAAAATCCAATGCCTAAGTGTAGGCAATAGACACAAGAGAAAGGTTGTCTTCTACTCCTATGGTGATAATTCTGATATTGGTGGAGTTTCAGATTTAATAAATAAAAACATGGAAGAGAACGTGAAAATAAGGGACAGGGAGAAAGAGGGTGTTGCAATAATTCATGAAGATAGTATTGATACCGTAATATAGGGATTAAGCTTGCAAATCTACGTGAACAACCATCTTCATCCCCAATTACTGACAATTGGGTTCTGTGAGATAAAATATGTCTAATTTTGCTACTAATTTAACATATGAATTCTTTGTACCCATAATTGCTACAGCTCTTGGGTGGCTATCCATAAAGATGGAGCTCCTGGTTACACTCTTAGAAGAAATTAGAAAATGTGTAGCAAATCAAAGGTTTATTTTGGATTGTATCCCAGGAATATATTATGGATTAAAATTAATCGAATCAGCACAAGCTAGGCTTTTGGAGAGTCCATAAGGACCATTAATTCACAGATATTGGTAAACAAACCAACATTCTGGTAAATTTAAGGATTTGGTTATCATAGAGAAGTCTCACTTGGAGTCGGTTAACCAAGTAATGCACTTACCCCTAAATGTAATAGTCTAAACAAAAAAGGAGATATCTAGGGGGGCTGTTATTTACCCCATAAAAGACACTATGGAGCAACTGGTACGTCATGAAAAGACAGAAAATATGGGGTAAGTCATTTAAAAAGAAGCAGTAGTGTACCAGAAAAGCAGTAAGTGAAGAGCAGCACTAAATATATAAATGATCAATCGCTTAGTAAGGGAGAATGAAAGGGTAGAAAATTTCACCAAAACAAAAAACTAAAGCGGAAGAGAAAACTAGTGTTTATATTGAGTCATTAGAGAATCCTAATGGTCAGTTTGGAAAGGATTAATCAGAACTCAGCCCAAAAGGCAAGTACTCTGATCCTAGAATGGGGGTGGTTAAATCAGTTGGTTCAGTAGTTTTGGCAACAACAACTTTTGACAAAGAGTGGCAACAGTGTTTTTGAAAGTGACTGACACCTTTCCTAGAGACATAGCAAAGACTAGTTGCACAGTACTGGGCACTAGGCACATAATGTCATAGTTACACACTGACACAAGTCAGAAGGGAAGCATGATCTATTATACCCTTGCATTATTGTACTTAATTTAAAGACTTTGCCATGCTTAAAGGGTCTTATCTCACGAAATAAAAATCAGTTAAATTTAGACAGGCAGAGAACTCCTCCAAATATGAGACTACAGAGGCAGAGATTCAAAGAGGCAGTATATGTGCCCTTATTCTTGACGCAAGGCATCCATAATGAGGATGGGACTTAAAGTTAACTTGGCACTATATCCCTCAAATGTATGACCTGATACTAATTTAAGAACTTCTTTGGAGAGAAATATTGGAAGTACAACTCTAGATGAGAAATTTTCAAAGCTATTAACGTGCAATCAGCAAAAAGAATTTGATCTGAGTTAATATATTATAATATTCTACATTTAGCCTCAAATGTATTTAGGTTGCACAGTATAACATCAATTTATTGATGTCTGTGATAATATAATCAGATGTTTCCATGTATTCCCAGTATTAATATTCTATATATATGTATGATAAAGTGTGTATCGAGGTATTTTATAAACAAATATGGATGTTAATTTTTTAATGGTTCGAAGTATCCACTATCCTCAAATATACTTGCTAACTTTCAAAGTAGGCCCAGAATCCATTTTGTTTCAAACTGAACATTTGCACATTTCTACAAAGCATAAACCATGTTTCCATTCCTGGCAACTGGAAGCAGGATTTTGGGAGAATAATGAGTTTAGTATTGTATCCATAAATGATAGCTTCCTTTGGGACAAGATCCTGTAACCTGCTCATTAGATAGGTTTTTGCTAAAAGTAACAAGTTTCTGTTATCTGATTAGGTTCCATAGACTTGTATTGACAGAATACCTTTTTATACTGCCCCGCAGTTTATGTATTTTAGCTCCAAATGACCCTTTTGTAGTGAGAGGTCTGGTCGGTTGAAATGACAATTGCCTTGTGTTTATTTTGCTCTGCTGCTTGCTGTTTTGCACTAAACACAAGTTAGACTTTGGGCTTTCTGACGTGTTGTGGTTTACGGTGTGTAACTTCGTAGAAATGAATAGATCCAAGAAAAAAGGAAAGAAAAAGGAGCACTAGAGATGGTTCATGAGGATAGTTGTGAAGAAGGTTACATCTTCTGTTTCTTACCTTAGTGATATTGATTGACCAACTGAGGATTTGGGAAAAGAAGAACCCCCTAGTACGGAGGATGAATTCTGACCAATATAATCCTAGAATCGAGCACATTTTCATAGACATGTTAATAATTTGATAGCCACTGAATATATGAAAATGTTCCGAGTAGCTTGTTTGCAGAAAACCTGGGCAACTTTTGATTTAATGATGAATGGTTACAAAGTTTTTGAACAATTAGCTAGACCTTCTAGATCCAGTAGAGTGAAAGTAATACTCTAACTAATGAATTCACTATCCCTTAGCACAAGCAGAAAGGAACTACTGGTTGCCTTGCAGCATATGCTAGTTACTAAAACTACTTAGAAGTTATTTAACCATGTAGAATTCAGGATAGTATGTAAAACGGCCACTCACTAATCGTTGCAAAACTAATTTGTTGTCCGATTTTTAGCAGATTTGTTATCAATTTTATGTTGATATGCTCCTTACACAAATTACTTCAATAGAATTTTATTTCCCTTAATTTCTGAGGAGCAGGAAAATATGAACTGCAACCTCTGTGAACGCCGCAGCATTGATGCAGTACTGTGTAATAATAAACTAATCAAATGCAATCCTGGTAGTAATATTCTAAATCTTCTGGAATGTTTATTATTGAGGAGCTTGCATTGGTATTTTAGTGATATGTTATGTTATGTTATTTTATTTTACGTTATGTTATGTTAAAATGCTTATATAGCGTGAACAGCTACCCACTCGGGGTTTCCCAGCGCTTTTAGCAACAGATAACTTTTTTCCTGACTAAGATGAATCAAAACAGCCATGTCTTTAGTTCTCTGTGACAGGTAGGCAGTGATGTACAAGATCGCAAGTGTTCAGGTAGAGTGTTCCAAAGCTTATGGCCAAGGAACCAAAAAGAGAGACATTCCATGCGAGTGAGTTTAATCTTAAGGATAGTGCACAGGGAGAACTTGCTGAAAAGCAGATGGTGGGTGGGCTGATGCGGTTTTATCATACCATTAATAAAGTGTGGGGTGATCCCTGCCCTTGCTTTGAAGACATAACACAAAGCCTTAAATTTGGACACGTTTTTAAACCCCTAGCCAGTGAAGCTCGCGGGGAAGAGATGTAACCGAGGCATGTTTTGGCAGTCGATAGATCAGCCATGTGGCCACATTCTGCACCAACTGCATGCATCTCATGGAGGCTTTATCAGCCTGGCCCAGGTATAGGATGTTATCATAGTCCAGGTGAGATCAAATGAGAGCCTGGATGATAGTTCTTTGGGGAGAAATGGGGAGAATCCAGATGAATTTCCATAGCCATATATAAGTGGCAAAGTAGATGCCGGATACCATTGCCACCTGCTGCTTCATGGAGAGCTTATTGTCTATCAAGAAGCCTTATGGCCTGATTATGAGTTTGGCGGAAAGGGTACTGCCATCGAAACCCTGTCGGATTCCCCACTGCCTAGTTGGTGTTCCACCAGCCCTATTACAATGTATGCGGTTCCATAGACGAAAGACTGCCGCGGCACTGCCGCCAGGAAATTTCGACCCTAGCGGGATAGGCCAAAGCGTCTGCCGGAGGGCGGGCCGCCAGTATTTTGCCAGTCCAGTCACAATGTGCCTTCCTGCCGATGTTACTGTGGTGGTCAAACCTCCACATGTGAGCTGGCGGAAATGGATGGATACAAGGCTGATACTCATCCGTACTCAGCTTCAGATGTCCTATGCCACCATGGAGCCGATCTTACATGTCCTGCCGCTGCTGCTTGATGACGTCCAAAACCGACACCGTCATGGACTCAACCGACGGTAAGTCACAATCTAACCCATTTCTATTGACTTCCAAGTTAACAGATGCACAGGCAGAGACATCTTAAGGTGTTTGGGTGCCCTGGTCCAAACCTATTTTGCGGGTAACTGTACAGAACAGCTTTGAATGTATGATCTAAATTCACCTTTTTGATGCTGCCTTCGGCCAGGTCATTGACACACTCAGGCACACCCTTCCGAATTCCAAATGTGTTTCATCTAATATTCATGAATAGTGATGTGTGTTTTGAATATTGTAGCACAACAGCAGCTTCTCACTAACATTACATCAATTAAGCTTTGTGACACCCTCCCATTTCTCACATGCTAGGTCCTGTTTTGATATGAAATAAACTTAAGAATTGATGTTTCATGAAACAGAAACACACCTTCAATGCAAAATATATGTAATAGACGCTCTTACATCACCCACATTAAAAAGTAGTTTTGGGAAACTGTTAATCAAACCAATCTGTTGAAGATTATTTCACGGTCATCTTGGCAAAACTCTCTGCAGAACAAGGTTGGCTCAATCAGGGAGCATCCTGAAAGTCTGGCTCTCTAGGCCAGAGTCCACTTTTCCCATGCCTCTAAACACAGCCCCCCTGGCTTCAAGTATATCAGGAATAATCAATAGCATCACGAAGTCCAATGCATATGTGTGTAATGTGTAAATATAAGATATAAAAACAAACACATCAGTAACAACACGAACAAGGACGTGCGCCATGGCGGTCTGAACTTTGATGCGGCGTGGCACAGGAGCCGAGTAATACTTGGAATTACCCTGGATACAGGAGGGATCAGTTCTAAAGAGAGACATACACCGTGGTATAGGAACATTACAGTGTTGTCTTAAATATCACCGATCATTGAACAACGTACCTAGATAATACGCCCTGAGGAAGTCCACGGAAGTTGGACGAAACACGTTGGCTGTTTGGCTGTTTTAATTAAAATCTTGAAGTGAAGAATAAAGAAATTTTGTGATACAAATATTGGATGGACTTGACCACTTTGGAACTTGGAATTGGTGGTGCAATCCACATTTGCGATTGAAGTAACAGCATTCTTCTCATATACCTAAAGTAAGTGTAAGGTACACACAAAATAATGGACACATGTCAAAAGCACATAACACAAAAAGGTATAATAACAAGCCAGCCTCCAGCTGTGGATAAACAAATAACTAACTTGCACGCATGAAACACATCCAACATACATTAAAGGGAGAAGTGCAAGCAAAATGATGTAGGCATTGCTAAGGACAAGCTGAAACCTTTACCATGTGAAATAACACCCCAATCGATGTCTGTCCCAATTTGAAATCATCCCACATATCTATCCATGGAACATTTCCCCTTGTCCTGTGCAATTCCTGCACTGGTTCCAAGCTGTAAATATACAAACCTGTTCATAATGGTCACCAATCAGGTTGAAACAAACACACCCATAGTCACACATTCCAATGTATCAAATCACATCAATTAGATGGTGCAAGTGGTCAGCACTATGATGAATGCCTACCCATAAAAAGTAATCACCATCAAATACCACATCACATTGTGCATGTACATAACAAAGTACACTCCAAAAATATTTGTAGTAGAACTTGCCATAGTGTGAAGACACAATAACATCACGTCACAATTTAACCTCTGCAACATTGCTAGGTTCCCAAAAATAGCTAAAAGAAAAGTAATGCCAGGACTAATGTGTTAAAAAACAACATATTTTAATCAGTCCAAATAAACCAGAGGGACAAAACATAACAAAAGGTCAATGGCCAGTCCATACAGGAATGGTGTGGATTAGTACACTGCATGCCACAAAACTGGCCCCGACTGACGCTGCTGGGGTAACCTCCTCACAAAGGGGCATCCATTGGAAAGGGCTTGCACCTCAAAGATGTTATTTGGGATGGGGACTTTGGGAGAGGTGTCCTTGAGTGGAAAGTGGTAGTTTTGGAAGAGGAAAGGGTGGACCTACATTGAGGAGGGGGGTTTGGGAATGTGAAGTTGAAGAATGTTTAGCAGGGGTGCCTTGGGAAGTGGAAGGGGTTGGTAAAAGGGGTGGATTTGGAGGTGAAAGGGGTGGTCTAGGGTGTGGGAGGGGTAGTACGGTCCTTAGAAGTGGTGGTTGGAGGTTTGGGAGGGGTGATGGCAAGGGAAAAAAATGGATCTCAATAGGGTACTTAGTAGTGGGAATTGTGAGAGTGGGGTCTTGGAGGTAGAGGGAGTGGCTATGTGTGATGTGCTTGGGTCTGTTGCGGGTGTAGGTATGTCAGGTGTATGTGCTGCAAGTAGGGGTGTGTCTTGTTTTTGTGCTGTCTGTTCGGTACTTGATTGTGTGTGTCTCTATTTCTTAGGTGTGTAGAATGTGACTGGTGTATCTGTGGATGTTGCGGCAGTGGAAGTGCTGGGGGTGGGTGTTTTGGATGCTGATGTGATGGTGACAGAGGGTGTGGTATGTGTGGTGTGTGTATGGAATTGATGGTGGCTTGGGGGTGGGTGAGGTGTTGTCTGTGCTGGCTGTGGATGTGGTGGTGGGGGTGTGGTGTGTGCATGTGTGTGTGCTGTCATCTGTGCTGTGTGGGGATGTGATGGGAGAGTGGTGTGAGTATGTGTGTATGGTGTTGTCAGTGGTCATTGTAGATGTGATGGTGGTGGGGTGCCTGTGGTTGTGGTGGTGAGTGCGGTGTCTGTCTGGTTAGATGTGTGCCTGCTTTTTTTGTGAGGTTTATGCTTATGTGTGGATGTGCTGCTTGGGTCTGTATGAGTGTGTGTGTGCAAATGTTTCTGTGCTCTTTTGATAGGTTTAGGAATAGGGTATTGGTATAGGGCAGGGGTAGGGACACAAGGTTGGGGGGTAGGGAGGCTGCGCTGAGGGAGGAGGCCAGAGCCTGAAAAGATCTCTGTAGGCCAGACATTGCACTGTGAATGCCTTCGAGGTAGGCCACCATCTGCTGCAGATGGCTGCCTTGTCCCTGGATGGCATTCAGTAGTGCAGTCTGGCCCACAGAGATGTTTCTCAGAAGTCGATAGCCTCCTCATTCTGTGCAGCGGGGGGCACAGGGGCAGGGGCTGAGGTGCCTAAGGCAAAGGAGATGGCTCCCCTCATTGGGGAGCGGGCCAGGCCAACTGTTTGGGGAGCAACAGGGAGGGTGGCGATGGAAGTGGGGGTGGCGGACAAGGATGAAGTAAGAACAAATCCAGTGGAGTCCCCCACTACTCAGGAGTGTCCACTGGAGGATGACTCTGAACATGGCAAAGTAGAGCTTGCTTGTGTCCTCTGTGGCACTCCCCACACCCTCATGGTCACTTGTTCCCTCCGTGTCCATACTATCATGATCGGAATCACTGTGACCAGCTGCATGCCCAACGATGTTGGCCCTTTCTCCTTTGCTTGCCTGGGATGAATCTGAAATGACATATAAAATTGGATTATTGCAACTGCGTTAACACACCTGACCATCAAATTTCAACATACAACATTTCTAAAGTGCACAGATTACACCAGCTTCATGGTTCGCTATATAGGCTTAAACATTAGCATGAGCACATGCATGTATGCTACATTGCCTTAAAACAGTTGGTCACAGTGATGTCATAACCACAGACAGCTCCAATACCATTAATGGACTTGTCTACACTCCATCCTTATGTCTAGACTAGGATAGTTGATCACTTTGTATACTTTGGTCCTTGTAGCATACCATAAAAAACTGATGTCACCAAATAGGCTGGCTACTAAATATA
Source organism: Calotriton arnoldi (assembly GCA_963921515.1). Lineage (NCBI taxonomy): Eukaryota > Metazoa > Chordata > Amphibia > Caudata > Salamandridae > Calotriton > Calotriton arnoldi. The sequence goes on along the minus strand of CAWUFW010005212.1, from coordinate 402,440 downwards.
AATTTCTACACTGTTCACACCAGCCCCAGATTTCAGCCAATGTTCATGTACCTTAAACAACATCATGATGTCACGAAGGTCAAGTTATACAGCAATGTAGCAGCAATATGTGTTGTGGCAGAAATAATGTCACATGCAAATGCTCATTTCACACTGATGACACTTTTTACTTGAAACTTCATCATATGTCCACTTTCAAAAAAGCCAAATGAAAGCTGTACTGAAGTAGTTTTGCTATGTATCACATGTAGCATAGAAAAGTAGCCTGGAGACATTGAGGGCCAAAGTATTGGGCGATGGATACCCCCTTGGGACAGCTGTGCGCATTACAAATCATTAATAATATTAATATTAATAATAGATACTCCAAATGCGCACATCATAAGAGTTCATATAATCCTATGAACATCCCAAATCCTGTTTTCTAGTGGTGACAACGGCATTCTTAGATTACATTCCTACTAGCCAATACACCTTTGAAGGTCGTTGTGTGTCAGTGAATATCTATGACATGAAGAGGTGGGATCACTTTAGTCCTAATGGGATGGCACATTGCAGCACCATTTGGTATAGCAAGCACAAATTGCCTTGTAAGACTGAGTGTAGACACTCACATATGATCTCTATATTTCTACATCTCATTCCCAGATGCATGTCACCAGTCAGTGAATGAATCTTAAAACAGTATTGGGCAACATGTAGGCACTAATGCTGATGACACCAGTGATGTTTGCACAGTCATCTTACTGTAGAATCCCAACTTACCAATGGAAAGTGTTGTCCATAAAAAGTGCACTGTATGTCATGTCACATATAATAGAGCTACCATCCCATGAGTCAAAGTAGTGAGGGAGCATCAGTCCTGACACAAAGAAGACAAGTGGCCTGTTTGTTACAACTGTCACCCAGAACATCAAAGAACATGAGGTAATTAATTACTTTACTCTGCCTTGACAGTAAATTGGTAGTGAACTGGACTCTGCCATGCTCCTGGTCGTAAAGACAATAAGCAAAGCACATCATCATGCTCCTAATACCAGACCTACAGAAACAAGAACTCTTCTTGTGCGTTGGACATGGGTCACCTCCAATGTTGATGGGGAAATGGCTGCCTGTAACAAAAAAAGATGGCAATGTAACATGTACAACTCTGGCCAGGACTCACCCCCTTGTAACTGCTGTTGAGCCCTCAACTGCCCATTAAGCTCTGCGTAGGCCACCATCAGTAAGCGGACCATTAGGGGGTTCAGGGTGCAGTGCGCGCCCCACCTACGTTGTGAGGACTTCCCCAGCTGGACCTCCGCAATCTTCCGGGTCCAGCGCCTCAGGTCCTCCCACCTTTGTCTGCAATGTACGCTGAGATGGCCATAGACCCTCAGGGTCTGCACCCTCCGGGCGTTGGCTTTTCAAATGGCCTGCTTCTGATGGGCATGGGGCTGTATGGATACAAGAGAGGAAAAAAAACATAATTTCACTGCATGTTTTTGGCTATCTGTTTTGTTGACATACAATTTGTATACATCTGGCACAAGCATAAATCAAAAGATAATACACAACATGTGTAGTTCTCACATGCTGAGCACTGCAAAGACATGAATACACACTTTTGTGGTCATCCCTGGTCATGTCCTAAGCCAGCCCACTAACATCATGTAGAACAGGGCAATTCTACATGTACTGTGATGTCAACTACTATGAAACACAACACACCATTGTGACCTTTTGAAGGAAGGGTAAACTACTTGTGCATATTTGTACAGACACCTTTACGGCCAGGCCCATTGACTTGATGAATACGGTCCACAGAGCCTGGTACCACAGTATAGAATACATCCTAAGACTCAAGTCACTATGAAAGGGCTGCTGTGTGTGTCACTGACAACTTCCTCTCTAGGGATGTGTGGACATGTGGACTAATGGGATTTCATACTACGTCTGATTGAGTTAATGTGGTATGTACTGCCATCACAGGACACACCTTTTGCCACATGTGGCACTGTTACAGGGTTGACATCAACATACCATTGTATTTCGTGTTTGATTGGTTGAATGTGAAAAAGCTGGTGTTTCAAAACCTCTTCTGAAGTAACCAACTATCTGCACTGTTAATGTGACACATCTGAAATAGGCCTGTACAGTGCAAGCATGACTTATGAAAAAGTGAAAACAGACCTGTGGGAGTAAGGGGCCTGTCACATAATAAATGAGACACATTGACAATGTTAGTCAAGGGAAAGAAGTATCAGGTCACGGGGTTACCTCAGTCACCATTCCAAATGAAGTCAATGTAAAAACAATCAGAGCTACTATTGTTTCTGAAAACTCATTTTGGGATCGTCCAAGGATCTGCAGGTCTATAGGGATATTATAAACACACAAAGAGAGGTAGGAATGTAAACTTCTCACTTATTAAGTTTAAGTGGCATGTGCTGCGTGTGAAAAAACTGCCCTTACTCACAAATTGTGGCATGCTTCATCATAGGGCTTGCTAACTGACACCCCTGTGCAGACCAACGCCTGGGGTGGAGCAAAGGAAGGGGAAGACAATACAAACATAAAAATAATAAGGGATCAACAACTTAAATGTGCAGATTGTGAAATCTAAAAGTGACTCGGATAGATCCGCCCTTTATGCTTTATTCCTGGATTATCCAGCCAGGGTTAAAAAGAAGAATGGGATGGTTGTGACAGGGATTATTAGCTGCCCCTCACCCCTCCTCACTGCATACTTGTCAACATGTTTCAGCTGGTTTTTTAGCCCTCCCAAGGGTCTACACGGTTTTCTTCAGGACCTTTGAGCCCATATATAGACCCCCTCTGTCCTACCTTGATTCTGTAGGTGTGGGTAAACGTCCCTTTCAATCAGGGTTATTAAAAAAACACTTCAGTGATATCGAGTTTCATAGTTGTGTGTGCTCAAAATGGTGTGGGAGTGGGAGCGGCTCCTGGTATTCACATATTTGTCAAGGTGAGACCTCTGACTCGGCAATGCCCTCCTCACGGCATGTTGACAAGTATGCAGTGAGGAGGTGTGAGGGGCTGCTAATAATCCCTGTCACCACCATCCCATTCTTCTTTTTATCCCAATGGTGATATTAAGTACAAAATGTACAGTGATCAACAATCCCTGACATGATTGTCCTACATAGGGACCACAAAATGCTACAACAGAAATCATACTTCACTCTGGAAGTCAGAGGCACATTGTAGGCTGTGGGAATGGAAACTATGGCGTTAAACAGAGTTACATATGCATGTAAGATAGTTACCTGTTCCTCTGGTGAGACATAAAGCTAGCCATACAGGGAAAAGGCCTCATTAGCTAGCAGCTCCAGCTCCTCTCCAGAGAAGGCATGGGCCCTCTCACCTGCTTGGCCAGGCATGATTGCTCCCAGAGGTGGCAAACAGCAGCTAAAGTGGAGGAGGTCTTGATAGCAACAGTGTCAGAAGGTAAGTGAGGTATTTTTCAAACCGTGGCGTATGTGTATGTGACATGCGCGGTCATCAGCATCTACGGACACAGCCATTGGCCCTTTGCCGTCACAATCACCTACATTAGCCTACGGCTATGTCCATCGTTGAGTCAATTGCCAACTGCGTGGTCAACTTCCGCTGTGATGTATTATTTACACATTAATGGTCAAGACACATGTCAAGACCACAATGGGGATTTGTGATGGATGTTGCACAATATACTATTTGAAAGTAATATGTGTATATTGCAATCTGAAACATTTATGTACTGTCTCATGAGTTTTAGCTTACTCTTCACATATGTTACTGTGGACATTGTGACCAACGTTCAAAAATTGTTTTCAATTCACACATAGGTACCCTGGGACAGAGAGGAGAAAACAGCCTCCACTGTAGTGCCCATTTCCAGACCTTCAGACCATGGAAGAAAGGGATACCATCAAGAAGTTTTGTTTGACTAGGCAAACCATACTGAATTTATGTCACCAGTTGGAGACTGATCTCCTTCCTCACAACACAAATCCCAGATGTATCCCACCGATTGTAAACCTTTTGGCAGTATTGCATTTTCTGGCCACAGGTTCCTTTCAATATACTGTGGCAATATCTGGTAGTACGTCACAACCTATGTTCAGAAGTGTTTTACAAGTGTTCTACAAGACGTGCTTTCAGCAACGATGAGACACATTGACAGCCACATCCAGTTCCCCAGACGTGAGGATTTAGCCAAAGTGAATTTGACTTCCATGGATTTGGTCACCTCCCTCATGTGGTTAAAGCCATTGATGGCACTGTAGGAAGCTGAGTTTCTGTTGCAGTAACCCCCCCACTTTTTGCCAGATTTCTGATGCACTTTGACTTGATGTGCCCTGGGTCCCTGCCAAACAGGTTCCCAGGGCCTGTGTTCTTTCCCAAAACTGTACCTTTGTATCCCCAATTGGCACCTCTCTGGCCACGTGTAAGTCTCTTGTAAAAGGTACCATGGGTACCAAGGGCATTGTGACCGGGGAAGGCCTCTAAGGGCTGCAGCACATATTGTGCCACCCTTAAAGATCCTGTACCTTAACACACACACACACTGCCATTACAGGCTGCATGTTTTGGGTCAGAGAAAAGTGAAGAGTCGACATGGCACACATTCATCTGTGCCATGCTTGCAACCCACTGCCTATGGTAACGGTGGGACACCCCTCTAGCTGGGTGCACTATACCACTGGTGAGGGTACAGTTGCATAAGCACTGTACCCCTACAGTGTCTACGTCCATTCTTAGACATTGTGAGTGAAGTAAAGCCATAAAGAGTATATTGTCTGGGAGTTTGACATTACAAACTCCACAGCACCGTAATGGCTTTATTGAATTTTGTGAAGTTTGGTAGCAAACATCTCAGCATAATAAACCCACACTGATGCCAGTGTGGGACTTATTATACAATGCACTCAGAGGGCATCTTAGAGATGTCCCCTGAAAAGCGACCAGTCGCTGGTGAGTTCGCTGACTGGTACACACCAGCCTGCCACCACAAGACATGTTTCTGGACCCCTGGGGTGGGAGCCTTCGCTCCCTGAGCCTAGAAACAAAGCCTTTCTTGGGCGGAGGTGGTCACACCTCCCCCAGGCCAGGACGAGCCATCTGTGGCAGGGGAGCTTCAAAGGCCTTGCCTTTGTAACACGACCCCCAGCTTATTCTGCTATCAGGAGCAGGCCCCCTTCCTATCTCCCCTCCTTTTTGGCGGGAAAAATTAGCACAGCCCAGGTGTCCCCACCTCTGCCACCCCCACCCCTCAGGTGGGGGAGGTGAGGTGAAGCCCACTCTTCAGTGCCTGCCATCTTGCAGATGGCAGGCACTCTCCAATCAGGATTAGGGATTGTGCCAACTCCCCCACGTGCGGTGAGCACACCAAGGGTGTAGTCACCCTAAGGTCAGTAGCCCATTGGCTACTGACCTCGAGACCCCTAAAACGCCCCTAAATACAGTATTTAGGGGGCAGCCCTGAACCAAGAAGACAGATTCCCGCAACCTAAGAAGAAGAAGGACGAAAGAAGACGCCCAGCAGAGGAGACTGCAGAGAAGAATTGACTTGGCCCCAACCCTACATGCCTATCTGCAGTTTCCAGAGATCCTGCACCAAAAGTCGCCTTGTCCTGCAGCCAGCGACCTCCAGAACCCTGGGAGGACTGACTGCCTTCAACAAAGACCGGATGTATGTAAACAGCAGCTCTGTTCAAAAGAAACTCCCAAGACAGACTCTGAGCCTGCTGAGGACAAAGAAACCCGACGCCTGGAACCACCACTGCACCTGATGCCTACGGCCCGAATCCGGGTCACCCACCAGTCCCAGCGAGGTCCCCCAGCACTACAGAGTCCGAATCCACCGTGAGTTGACCCCTTCAGGACTCCCTAACGTTGCCTTCAGCCTCTGCACGGAGACCCCCCCAACCGCAAGTGGCCCGGTAAGGTGAAATCTGACCTCAAAAGACACCCCTGCTTCCAGCCGCCCTGCGCCCTGGAGAAGAGAATCCAAGGTACACCTACATCCCCTAGCCCTCCAACTTACCTGCCCAGCTGTTGGTTCCTCCCGGAAGTCTTCGTGGACCGAGTCTGCAGCCAAAATCCTAAACCGGCAACTCCCATTGAAAACAACAAGGCACGCGACGCCAAAACAGCACCCCGCACCCGGCTGTCCCTGCGCCGCTGTGGGTGCATCTTCTGTGCTAAATCAGATCCCCCTTTGCCCTGAGCCTAACACCAGGAGCTTTGCTCCTACAACCTTGTGGCCTGCTCGTGAGCAGCCACCAACCGGAGGCCACCTATCCCCCAATGGATAACATTGGGCCTCAGCACTCTGCACCTGGCCGCCCTTGTGCCGCTGAGGGTGCTTTGTGAGTGCATCCTCAACCCTGGTGGAACCTTGGTTCTAACCCCAGAATACCAACTCCAAAACCCAAATACTTACCTGTAAACCGGTAACTTCATTTCCTCCCATAATATTGCATTGACTGCTTTCTTTGAAAATTCTTCTGTGTGGAGTTGGTTTGTATGAAACCTTGAAAAACTGCAAATGTACAAAAACTGAATTACTTACCTTTTCTCTAGGAAATGTCCCAGTGCGATATCTAGGCATATCACACTGGGTAGAAAAAGTAACTTAAAAAGTAGTTGAAAAGTAATGTACAAAGTAATCTCAAAAGTAACTGTAAAGTAATTTTAACTGTTGACTTACCTGTAAACAAACCAATTGCATCCAACTGCATTTCAATTGTATTTCAACTGCAATATACCTGCAAAGTATTATTTCACTTACCTGCACCAGGCCTGTCTAGATTCTAGAAATAAAATAACTAAATAATATTTTTATACAAACAAATTTGTCTGAGTTCAGTCTTTGAGTGTGTGAAATAATTTCTTGCATGAGTGTGTACAATAAATGCTTAACACTACCCTCTGATTAAACCTTACTGCTCGTCCACACTACCACAAATAGAGAGTAAGGTATTATCAACTTTTACCTCTGCCTACCTTTGGGGTTCCACTGGACTCTGTGCACACTATACCTTGCTTTGGTATAGTATATACAGAGCCAGCTTCCTACAGGCACCCATTTTTGCCATAGTACCACCGCAAGCCAGTTAACGAGTTTACCATAACAGAAATCATTTCCATTCTATCAACCAGCAAGTTGTCTGCTTACTGAATTCGTATATCTCAAACATCTGTGCCCGGTTCCCAGGATCAGCTCATGATTCCTTCATAGTGCGGAACAGCACATACCCCAGCTGATGTCACAGCTACTACTGGAGAGGGCCTGGCTTGTTGGTAAGTATGAACTGTCCTAACTTGGTGTGGGTAATATCAGGTTTCATAAACAGTGTTAGACCTGGCATCCTTGGCGTGGTTTCCCCTGTCTTTTTGCCTCTACCTACTGTATTTTTGACTGTGTGCTGGACTTCATTTTTGCTGGTTTGTGTACTCTGGGCACTTTACCATTGCTGATCAGTGCTAAAGTGCAAGTTCTCCCTGTACAAATTGTGATTATGATTGGTTATCCATGATTGACATATTTCATTTACTGGTAAGTCGCTAGTAACGGGTGCTGTGTGTGCCCACGACCTGACAATCAAATGCTGCCAGTGGGCCTGCAGCATTGGTTGTGCCACCCACATGAGTAGCCCTGTAAACATGTCTCAGGTCTGCCATTGCAGTGTTTGCAGGTGCAGTTTTAAATTGCCATGTCAACATGGCAAGTGCACCCACTTGCCAGGCCCAAACTTTCCCTTTTACTACATGGAAGGCACCCCTAAGATAGACCCAAGGTAGCCCAATGGGCAGGGTGCAGTGTATTTGAAGGGAAGGAAATGTACTGGTGTGGTTTACATGTCCTGATAGTAAAATACTGCCAATTTAATTTTTCACTATTGCAAGGACTAACTCTCTCATAGATTATCATTGGAGCTGCCTTGTAACATCTTAGAAGTGTAACATTCAATTGGGAAGAGCTAAACATTTGGAGTTTGGGCTCTCTGAGCTCAGAATTTAAAAACACATATTTTAGTGATGGTGGTTTTTATCTTGTGTGTTTGAAAATGCCACTTTTAGAAAGTGGGCATTTTCTTGCTTTACCATACTGTGCCTCTGCCTGCCTCTGGAATCAACATCTGGTTTAGACTGACAGTTGGGCTGTTTGTGCATTCACTCCAGACAGTCACACAAAGAGAGCTGAGGTGTGCCCTGCCTATCCTGATCGCCCATCATTAGGCTGATGGGCCTCCTGAGCTAGAGTGGTGGGAGGAGTTGTCTCTGACACCTGAATAGGACTGTGCCTGTCCTCTGTCAATGCTGTCTCCACCCACATGTAGTGTGTCTGGGGCCAAGACAGGATCAGTGCACTACAAAGACTATACTTTGAAGTATGCCAACTTCAAAGGCCAAAAGCGGTATAAGTATTAGACCAGTAACCCCAGATTTTTAGAACATTTCTAGATCATGAGGAGGTTTTGCCAAGAGGAAGATTGCTGGGTTGGCCTGCAGTTGCTGCTTCTGTCTTGGAGAGAGTAAGGACGGGACCTTTGCTTTGGTATCCTACTTGAGAAGATTCTCCAAGGGCTTGTGTGGTGTTGCCTCCTGTTAGGAAGTCTCAGGGCCATCAAAGACTTCACCTACAACCACTGAACTCCTCTGCTGGGAGCTCTGACCTGCCAAGGTGTGTCAATTCTAGTTCTGGGCCCTTGGAGGTGGTTTTGCTGCTTCAAGAACTGAAAATCCATGCATTGCCCCTTCAGCACCGTTTCTCCTGCTGCAAGCTTGCTGTGCGGTTGATAAACCAGCGCATCATCACAGTGCTGCCAAAAAGATCGATGCAGCGCCTGTCTGTGGCTGAAAGAAGCGCCACAGCCCGAGTCCAGAGCACCATGTCTCCCACATCCCAGACCCCCCGTCCGACTCCGACGCAAGCCTTGCTGTGCGGCTGAAGAAATCAACGCATCACCTGCTTGTGGCTGGAAGAATTGATGCAGCGCCTGTTTCGCCGCCGCCGCATCGAATCCAGCGTGTCTGGATGTTCCATGCATCGTACCTGGACTTCTTAAAGAACCGAGGCCACATGCCCGGAGAATCAATGCATCCTCTCCTCTAGCAGAGGGAAACCGATGCATCACCTCCCCTCGCAGAAGGAAGCCGACGCATCACCTCCTCTCTCAGTAAGGAACGGAGGCATCACCTCCCCTGCATAGCAGTAAGGGACCAACTCATCAACTCCCCTGGAGCAAGGACCTGATACATCACGTTCCCTGCAAGTAAGGAACCCACGCATCACCTTCCTGGCAGGGCTGATGCATCAATGTGCTTTCCGGCGCCTCACCTCCCCTGCGCCTATTTTTGTCTTGTGATTTTGACACATCCCAGGTACTTTGTACAAAAAGTGATGCATCCATAGGTTTAAATGGAATGAACTGTTTTAAACCTTTAAAAATGATTTATTGATTTATGTTTGTTGGCGTTTTGTCATTTTGGTCTTGTTTGGTATATATAAATATTGGTTATTTTTCTAAACAGGTGTGGTGTCCATTTGTAGTGTTTTCACTGTGTTACTGTGTGTTTATGTACAAATGCTTTACACATTGCCTCTGAGATAAGCCCAACTGCTCATGTCAAGCTACCATGGGGGTGAGCAGGGGTTATCTTAGTTGTGTAATCCCCTTACCCTGACTAGAAGGAAGGGCTCCTACTTGGACAGGGTGAAAGCCACTGCCAACTAGAGACTCCAATTTCTAACAATCAGAAATTGTGCAAATTATTGTTAAACTTATATCTGCCTTCCACCTAGGAGACTCAGCATATTCCAACCATCCATGGTTGTTGGCACCGCTGAGGAATCCAACAACGCCAGGGGAAGTCTGCTTCAATGAAACCCATGGAAGAACATGGCGGTCAGTGGAGCGGGCTTTTGGGGTCCTGAAGGTCAGATTTAGATGTCTGGACAAGACTGGGGTAGCCCTCCTCTACTCACCCGAGAAGGTGTGTCAAATCACCATGGCCTGATGCATGCTCCATAATATCGCCCTGTGACGGAACATCCCTTATATCGCAGAGGATGGAGACCATGAAGTGCCATGGGTGAAGATTCTGAAATGCCAAACGTTGATGATAGTGGTGAAGAGAAAGGAGCTGACTTGCATCAAGATCTCATCAACAACTTCTGCTCATGAGTGTATTTTGTGAAATGTCATGACTTTGACTGTTACAGCAACTCTTATTGTGATGTTGAGAGGAGTATGTTAAGGTAAAATATTAGGAAGGTCAGGCTCTGGGAAATCCAAGTGAATGGTGTTTGTTGAAGAAGGTTTTGACACATGGTCATTTTTTTTGTGTTGCTTTGTTTTGCTTTGATTTTTGTCATGGACTGTGTTCTCCAGAAGTTGACTATGTGAATTGTCTTCTATGTATGGTTTGATAGCTAACTTCTTTGTTTAGGTCTGTTTTAGGTGCCTTCACCATGGCATCTTCATTTGGACATTTCAGAGTTGTGACATTTGTGGGTATATGATGCTGTTTGGAAGTACAAAGAGACACATTGGGTGTACATATCCTGTACCAAGACAGCTTGCACAGTGATAGGATGGAAGTTATGAGGAATCCACTGGACTTGTTCCTTGTCATGTGGTGGTCCTAATGCAATATGTGTGCCTTCATGTGCTCCAACCAAATGTTGCTGTGTGGCCAAAACATGCTATTCTCCCTTCACATTGCCTAAATCCTCGTTGTGTACAGTTTATGTAGCTGTTGATGTGTTTCCTCGTTGTAGGGCAAAGTGCTTGTGACACACCACTGAAATTTGGTTGTGGCATTCCACTAGATACGGCAACAATGGATTGGAATGATCCTGTGATCAGAAAATGTAGTACTTCCACGTGTCTGTCTCTTGGTGTTATTGATGTGGAATTCCTTTTGTGAGCTAGGCAATATGGCTCCAGCTGATGACACTGACCAATTTTATTTTGCCTATTTAATAGGAAATTGTCTGATGTATCCCCTCCTTCCATGTTGTTAAGGTCTGCAACTAAAAAATATAAAAATGTGCTCACTGGCACAGAATATTTGAGTCATGTATGATTTGCTATGTTTTTTGACATAGTGCCATCTTATTACAATGATGGAATAAAGATGGCATATGAGAACACACTTGTATGCATGTGTTGGTGAGACATGGTTGTGATCTTGAGCTAAACAAAGTGTACATGCAACGTATCCATGATTACACAAGTTGATATTTTTGACATTGTAAAGTTCAGATGGGAGTACATAACTACATTGCTTGATGTGAGATATACTACAGTAGGCAATGAGTTTCAGACTAGTGGATATATTTAAGTGAGCAAGGAGAGAATAAACATTGTGCAAAACCAAACAGGAAAACAGAAAAGTGAAGAAGCCAGTCATGGTGAATGAAACCATAGTTGCAGATGCCAAATAGTTTGAAGTCCAATGTCCAAAATACTACTCCCATCAGAAATGTGTCCAGAAATAGTCCACAGAGTCAATGTGTTATATACACTTGAGGAAATTAGATTCAAGTTTTCTTGCTGGCAGTGGTGAGGGTCTTGCCGTCCGTACCTCCTGGTGATTTGCATGGATGTTGCCGCTTGACAGTGCGGGGGATTCACAGCTGCAGGGACGGGGGCTGCAGGTGTGTCTACATCTGGCAGGGCCTCCCTTCCTGTGGCTGCACAGATGTTGATGGGCCTGATGTTGTTGGACCACAGGAAGAGGTAGATGGTGGTGGATAATACCTGCACAGGTGTGTGTGTGAATGTCCTGCAGCGCCCCAATTAGGGAGCCCATGTCTGTGTTATGGACCTGCATCTCATGGTGTATATCCCTCTGCAGCTGCTTCATCTCCCGGATTTTGGTGAGTACCTAGCCCATCACGCTGTGGGACCCCTGATAGGCTCCCAAGACTTGGCAGATGGCCTGGGTTTGAGTGGCCTCAGTGGCCTCACTCTGCCGGCCCACAGTTATCCTCCCACGACCACTATCCCCAAAAGCCTGTGCCCTCGGCTCAGGGTACCCTTTCCCACTGGGTCCTGGCTCCTCACTAGTGAGGGTGGTGATTGCCACATCAAGATCCATGACTGGGGGCACACGAGGGTTGAAACTATGCTAGGTACACAGGTTGTGGGGACTGAGGTTGGCTGAGGTGTTGCAGCTGTGGTGGGAGGTGTTGATGTGGGCCGAGTGAGACTCACTGTTGCCGTCTGCTCAGACTGGCCAGATGGACAAGCACCGTCATCCTTAACCAGACCACCAGGAGTGTTGTCATCACTGAAGATTTGGTCCTCGGGTGGAGTGGATGTCTCTTCTATGGGCAAGGTGGGCAAGCTCTGTACAGGTGCTCAGCCAGATTGACATGTTGTGAAATAGAGAACATTGTTATTGGTGGAAGTGTGGTATCTACATCCACATCTTTTGTGACACAGTAAGTAGAAACCTAGGAAAAACAAAATAGGTAGAGATTACTATTGTGATAAATATCAGTGGTATTGAACTTGTTAATACATTTGTAGACATTAAATACATGTACCTGAATTAAGCCGCTCATTAGATGTCCTGAGATGTTGCATTTTTGATTAAGGAATAAACATGGCATATCCCAAACATTCAAGCCAGCACAGTGGAGAGGTAGCATGTATTTGACCATTCCAAGGCCTAACTGTATACAAATTAGGCAATTACACAACTTGGATGTATGTTTAGCATTAGTCATCATGTGAGCAATACAGAGTCAATGGGTCACCTGCCACTTCTAATCAGCTGAGTTAACTTCATACCTTACAAATATTTGAGTCACACACTTGTTATGGTGTCACTCATTCCATCATTTTTTTAGTTGAGGAGACCAGGACAACATAAAGCAAAGTAGGCAGAAATGTCTCTGAGTAGAGCATTGTATGTAGATTGCTCACTCCATGAGAAATGAACATCAGTTGCAATATGTCAGACAAGTGAGATTGGGCAACATCACAATTTCATCTTGTTTTGAATTACAGAAACAGGGCCACATGGTAGTTGTAGTCATTTAAATCTCTACTTTCCAACACTTGCAAAATGGTTAGTGTGACATACCTGTTGCCAAAATGCAGTTGGGATGGACCATACATTTACATATTAACACATATCATGGGTCCTGAAGTTATATTTTATAGTAATACACTTACAGACACCATTACAACATGTGGCATGTATGGAGATTTATACATGTGCTCTTATATGCAACAATACACATTAACACAGACAAACCAAGATCTCTGATACTTTGAGGATTGCATGGTAGGAAACTAAGTACACAACACAATGGCAAAAGCTTACCTGAGAGCAAACAGGACATTGAAGTATTGTAACATTAGTGAGGTATAACGTAACAGACTCCACTCGCCCAGGTATTCCTGTCAAGCCTTCAGAATGTAGGATTGTCAAGACCTTCTCCTACCAGGGAAACATTTGTATTGGGGTGCCCGGAGGACCAGCACCAGTCCTCTGGGCCTCCAGGTGTTGCTTGGAGGCCAGGGAACCCACCTTCCCCCTCAGGTCATTCCACCTCTTCCTAATTTCCTCCTGTGTGCGCAGGGTGGTACCTACAGCATTCATTGTGCCTACTATTCTGGACCACATTTCCCTTTTCTGACTGAGAGCAGTATGTTGGACTTGGGCTCCAAACAATTGTGGCTCTACTTTTATGATTTCATCAACCATGACTAAAAACTTTGCCTCTGAAAAACATGGATTTTTTTGCCTTGCATTTCCCAAAATTAAAGTCAGTGAAAATACAAACAAAAATACACCAAGGGATGTAAAGAAAATGTGCTGAAAAATTGTGTGGAGAGTGGTAAAAGGGCTAGGGAAAAAAAGGCATGCCTTATCTCACCAAAATGTTGACTCAAAATAACTGTTCTGCAGTGGAATGGCAAAGGATCCTGGTCTGAAATGGGGTGTTTTTTATGGTGTGATTTGCAAGTGTATCCACTTAGCCAATCGACATCAGGCGTGTTGTATTTGTATCCATCCAATGGCCTCTATTATGGGCTTTGCTGAGAGCGTACCGTGACAGACTGCCGCCGTCGGGGAACCGCCACAAGGGGAACACCAGTACAACTGTGTTTTTGTAATCAGCTCGGCGGGAACCTGCAGCCCTGATGGTGACAGTGTACAAATCGGCAGACCGCCAACACCACGGTGAACTTAGGACCACTGCCGCAGTTGTATGGTAGTGAGACTGCCAAACTCGTAATTGGGCCCTAACTTGACTTTGGAAGCGGGGATAGAGATATCACCCAATGCTGTGGTCTCCAGAGGCTCGGGTTCTTTCCAAGGATCAACACCTCTGTTTTTTCACCATTCATTTTTAGCGAGTTGTTATTCATCCAAGAAGCTAATTGGGCCAGACATGAGTTCAAAGACACAGAGCTGGGGTCCTGAGCGGATGATAATGAAAAGATGATTTGTGTATCATCAGCATAGGAAAAAAGGGTGAGACCACAGCGCTCTACCAGCTCGGCCAGGGGGCGCACTTAGATATTAAAAAGTGCTGGGCTTAGAGCTTTTTCCTGAGTGACCCTAGAGGTCAAAGCATGACACATGGATGAAATGCTACCTGAGGAAACCTGGAAGGTATGACCCTTCAGGAAGGAGGCTATCCAATCCAACCCTTTCCCTAGATCCCCAATTGTGTCAGTCTCCCTATAAACATGTCATGGGACACAGTATCAAAGGCAGTGCTGAGATCGAGTAGAATCAGCTCTGCCATTTCACCCTCATCTAGGAGCCGCCTGAGGTGTTCTGTGACTCCCAGGAGGGCAGACTAGGTGTTGTGACCTGCTCTGAACCCTGACTGGGAGTAATGTAAAGTTTGAGACTCCACAAAAGCAGAGAGTTGTCTACAGACATGCTTTTCTAGAATTTTAGACAGAATAGGGAGCAAGGAAATGGGTCTATAATTAGACCAATTGGCAAGCTCGAAGTTGGGTTTCTTCAGAAGAGGAAGAACCATGGTGTGCTTCCACACCTGTGGAATAAAGCCCTCCTGCAACGAGCAATTGGGAAGTTTTACCAGTGGAAGCATGATGTCCGGATCTACAAGACAAAGCTTGGCAGGGGGAAGGGGATCTCTGGGAGAACCAGATCTTATAGATTGTGTCAAAGACACGAATAAAGATAGATCCAGAGTATCCCACAAGTCCACTGTCTGGCGGGTAGGTAGTGGGTTAACCGAAATTGAATCATCAAAATAAGGGAGCAATGGAGCTATATCAGTCTGAGAAAAATCTCCTCTTACTCTCAGCAGAGATTGCTGAATATCCTGCACTTTACTCACTAAATAAAGTGCCAATTCCTCACGTTGTACCTGAGATAGTGGAGCTGCAGGGGCAGTCCTGCTGGGGTCAGAGAGCTCACTGACTATTCTGAAAAGTGTTTAGAACAGTTATGAGCAAAAGGTGATCTGATCAGAAAAGAAGGTGGTGCAGGCCATTCTGCAGCGGCTATGGTAGTGTTTTAGTGCTGATTTATAGTTAAATTTAGCACTGTCATCATAGCTAAGTCTCCAGACCCTCTTCAGCCTCCCACAGCCTGTTTTCATGGCCTGTAGTTCCTCAGTAAACCATGGGGCTGGGGGGTGAAGCCTGGTGGAGGGATACATTTTTAAGAAAGAATGTGCTCTAAGGAGCTGCGCAGCTACTCGTCCAGTCAAGGCTGATCAGGCTTGGCATCTCCAAATGATATTAAAATTGTATTCCTCAGCTGATTGTTGAGGGCGCTGATTTCCAGCTTTGACCGGGCCCTTGTGTTGATCTGAGGTTTATTCCTCTCCTTGACGATACCACGGGGGTTAGGTACACTAAAAGGGACCGCCAGATGATCCGACCACAAGAGTGGTTGCAAGGGAAGAGAAAGAAGATTTTTTATGTTGGAGAAGACTGGATCTAACAAGTGCCTTGCTTGATGAGTGGGGGTAGAATTAAGAATATTCAAATTTAGTGCCCGTAGATCCTCAATAAGACTCTGGCCAGTGCTGCACAGAGGATCCTCTAGATGGATATGCAGGTCCCCCAGCACTACGAAATTGGCCGACCTACGGGTTATGGGGGCTAAGAAGTCAGGTAATGACTTGACCCGGCTGCCCGCATTTCCAGGTGGTAGGTAGTGTAAATTTAGGAGAAAGTTTCAACACAAAAGGCATCGCCTTGCAAGAAGGGATACGCAGAGGTTGTATTTTACATGAAAATCCATCTTTAAACACTATCGCTATTCCACCTCCTGGTCTGTCCACTCTGTCCCTTCTTGCAATAGAATCGTTGGTAGGAAGGGCTGCAATCACAATTGGCGTGGACGCCTCATGGAGGCCTCATGGAGCTAGGTTTCCATGATGAGCAAGACGTGATCATCTAAAAAATTAAAAAGATTTTGTTGATGGCAGAGTAGCGAGTGAGCATTAAGGTTGAAAAAGAGAAACTCGCTTTCTCACCTAATGTCTGTCACGAGGACCTCACCATGCTGCAAGATGTCAAAGACAGAACTATGTGGAAGCGTCTGCACACTTTCTTGTGGCTGAATGGAAAATGAGCAGTTCTTGCAAATGTTAGAATCCCTCATCAGATCAAGAGATCCTTCGGCAACATTCTAAACAGAGGGAATGAAGTGCTCTACGACTCAGCTGAGAATGAAGCTCAATTAGACCTAAAAGGTGCAGGGGTCCTGGCCACTGAACCCATTCGAGCACGGACAGGCACAGACGGCTTGCCTTGGTGCACCTTCGGCACACCAGCGGCACACCCGCTGTGCGCTTGCATTGTGGCCATATTTTAAAAATCCTAATTGGCTCAAACTCTACACCGCTGACAGAGCGGAAAAACGCAACCACAAAAATGGCGGCCGTGTAAAGCAGGAGTGGGCACTTGAACACATGCACCAGCTCGTTAAACAAAGTAAGTGGAGCTAAAAACTATTCATTTAAAAAGTAAAAAGACGGCATGGCCAAGATGGCGGCGAAGTAGTACGCACCTCGATACCTCTCCGCCGACCGCCGTTCTCTAGCACCAGCCCACAGCCTCACGGAGCGTTGCCGCCGAGGGAGATAACCTCTGCCAGCGACGCAGCACCGGGGCCACCTGCGGAGTGTGATTCAGCCGACCCGGACGCTGTGGAGGGAGAGTTTTGCGCCTGGACCTGGGGCCTTCACGGCGGCGGCACGGCCTACTCCCACTCAACGGCCGCGCCATGTTGGCGATTGGATTCATTGCGCCATGTGGCAGACGGGGGGCCGCTCACCCGGGGACTGCAGCTGATTCAGCGCGCTGCCTGCCTTTGGGCCCTGCCTGCAGCACCGCGGACCGGTGACCAGGAGGGGCACCCCATCGGCCGCGGTGCGTCCTACGGCCCAGCGGCGGACGCACCGCATTGGTGCATCAACTCCTCCCCCCGGCACGACCATCCTGTGGCACCCGGAGAGACATGCTTCTGAGGCAGCGGGCTTCCCGACGCCCGAGTCCGGCCCGGCGGGGCCTGCTCTGCAGCTGCGACGACCCGGCGACCAGCAGTGGGGCATACGGCAGCACAGTGGACATTTGCGGAGGTGAGGAGGGAGTGCTCTGAGAGGTGTGACTGCCCGGGGCCGGCTCCTCTGTGGTGGACCCAGCTGGAAGTCCTGGAGCTCGGGCCTCCTGCAAGGCCCTTCTGCCTGATTCCTGACAGTGCGGTGGCTCTGACAGGTCGGTTGGAGCTGGCCGCGCCTGACCAGGCCTGCGCGATTGACGGCCCCTGGAGTTGAGCGGGGCGACGCAGGCCTCACCCACGACCGAGTAGCGCAGGACCCGCAGGACAGCGGCCCCTGCCTGGGGGTGCCAAGGAAAGCGGTCACCGCAATCTGCCACCGCTGCTGGAACTTCCTGGTACGCGCCGATCTAGGCCTGAGGCGGGCCTTAGCCCTCGTCCCCGGGGGTGCGCCGCTCTGGGGGGACGGAGCGTGCTTGGCGCTGCAACACTACGGCTGCTGTCTCCTTTGGTGTCCACCTGCCGCAGAGGCCGTGTTGGGCCTCGGAGTGCTGTTGGGCTGGGGCCCTGCATACCTGCTTGATCCACGCGGCCTTGCCCTGACGCCGAGTCGAAGTGGGCCCACTCTGCTCGTTCCTTGTGGCGCAGGCTTGGGATATGTCCTCCACCCGTGCCAGGAGGGACAAGACCCAGAAAGACTGCAAGCCCGACCTTACAGTGAAGGACCTCTTCTCTCACGCTCAGCGGGGCCCCTCCGGGATGGCTTATTCGTCCCAGGGGGCCGAGTCCTCCCTACCACCAAGAGATGCCCGAGAGGAGCCAGTGACGCGGGCCTTTCTTGAGTCCATGTTCATGACGCTCCGGGAGGATCTGCAGACTGTGAAACGCGATCTCACCTCCGAGATAAAGGACATTCGTAGGGACGTCGATAACATTGGGGAACGAGTTGCAGCACTTGAGGATAAAGGTGACGATAGAGACACAGAACTCTCCACACTCCAGCAGGAGGTCATCCGCATCCATGAACAGCAGGTAGACCTCCAATTGCATCTCGAGGATCTTGAAAACCGTTACCGGAGGCACAACATAAGGATCCGAGGAGTAGCTACCAACACGGAGGCGGGAGACATCTTCGCCTATGTGAGGGGACTGTTCAACCACGTGCTGGGGAACTCACCTGACTTCGACATCAAGATCGATAGGGCCCACCGGGTGGGGCCCCCTAGAGCGGACAGGGCGGCTCCGGCAGACATCCAGGACTTCCGTACAAAAGAGGAGATCCTTCGCAAGGCCAGGACCATGCACCTGATTGTCTACCAGGACCAACGTCCCACCCTCTATCAGGACCTTGCGGCGATTACCCTGCAGAAACGCAGGCTCTTCCGCCCCCTCACGGCTCATCTCCGTCAACGGGACATTGCTTACTCCTGGGGGCACCCGTTCTGACTGATCTTTCGCATGGATGGGAAACAGTACCAGCTTCGCTCCCTGACGGAGGCCTGTAGACTTCTCGGAGTTGACATCCCGGAAGAATATGGGAGAAACCGTAGCTCGAGCCCCACCACAGGTACTTCGCCGTCAGGTTGGCAGCGACAGCGACGCCGAAGATGCCCCAAACGGCCGGATCCCACAGAAATCGCACTGAGTCAGAAGGCTGCCCTGGAGTCCCTCTCCGAGGAACTAGCAAAAACCC
Organism: Calotriton arnoldi; assembly: GCA_963921515.1. Lineage (NCBI taxonomy): Eukaryota > Metazoa > Chordata > Amphibia > Caudata > Salamandridae > Calotriton > Calotriton arnoldi. The sequence continues at coordinate 383,236 of CAWUFW010005212.1, read as the reverse complement.
ACTCCTCATGACTTTAGAGGAGACTGTCTGCTCTTTATTCTACTGAGGCGGGAGGCGGGGAGGGTGTACTCTTGGCCACTCTATGGACCCCTTCTTGGACCCTTTCTGCTCATACTGGGATGACGGACTTCTATGTTCCAAATGTTGGTTGTTTGCTACCTTCCCCTTCCCCACTGGGGGAGTTTACCCCTTGGCTCCCCTATGGGGTCGGTTAGACATTGTATCTATTCAGGACAATGTGGTTCTTGTATTTGTTGGGGTTTCTTTTTTTTCTTTTTCTTCTCTTGGGGGCCCTCGTCCACTGTTTTTTATTACTGGCTTTGATAGGCTACCTTTATTGATTCATCACTCCGGCCCGCCAGGCCCTGGTACTCCGAGGCGCTCTTGGTCTCTCGCCCTCTAGATGGCACCCACCACACTCCGTATCCTTACCCTGAACGTGCAGGGGCTCAACAATCCTGTTAAGCGGTGGGCAATCCTTTCCTACCTAGAACACTCGAAAGCAGACATCTGTCTGCTCCAGGAGATGCATCTACTCGCCCGGGACTGTTACCGCCTTAAATCCTGCTTGTTCCCCACTCAGTTCTTCTCTTCCAGCGCCTCCAAAATGGCAGGGGTAGCCATTTTGGTTTCCCGCTCCTTCCAGGGAAGGGTCCTTCAGAGGGAGACCGAGATTAGAGGGAGACTTCTCACATATCAGATCGCCATCGGGCGGTTGACGATCACAATAGGATCTATCTATGCCCCTAACGAGGGACAGGAAAAGTTCTTGCATGAAGCACTGACCGAAGCCACTGCGACAGTAGAGCGTAGAATCCTGCTAGGGGGGGACTTGAACCTGTGACTGGACAACTTGATGGACAGGTCTGCGCACCGCTCGGGTCAGACGGGTGCACTCTCCCAGAGGGGCTTAGACAGATTGAGGGAGTTGGGGATAGTGGACCTATGGCGCTCCACGCACCCCAACAGTCGCGAATACTCATTCTACTCGAGTGTCCATAAGACTTATGCTTGCCTGGACTATCTCCTTGGTACGGAGGCGCTTCGGTCCCTGATGGAGGGGTCAGAGATTTTGACTGCCTCTCTTTCCGATCACTCCCCGGTTGTAGTCACCCTTACACTCCCCCCACTACAGCGACCTTCCCGCCAATGGTGCTTGCGAGATACCCTCCTCCATCGCGCGGACGTGGTCAAGCAAGTGCAGACCGCAATCGATGATTTCCTGACACATAACGACAATCACAACACTCCACTTTCCACACAATGGGCAGCGCTTAAGGCAGTACTTAGGGGGGAAATCATCGCTATTGCGACGGCATATAATAACGAGCGCAGGCGCAAGAGGGAAGATCTTACGCAGCGCACTAGGGAGCTGGAACAGATGCATCAGCGCACCGGGGCGCCTAGGATATGGAGACAATTGCGTGCAGTTAGGGCCCAGCTTGCGGCTATTGATAACGATAGGGCAGAGTATGCTGCTCTTCGCCTGCACCAGGCCTTTTATACTGGGGGTGACTGTTGCGGCCGCTTACTTGCTCACAAGCTGCGCGAGATCAGGCAGCAACAAGGGGTTCAGGAACTGCGTGACGGAGCGGGGCGGGTAGTGACGGCCGACACTGACATCGCAAATGCTTTCCATGACTTTTATGCCCACCTGTACGCGGCGCAAGCCTTAGACGGTTCGCTTAGCGAAACGTACATAGCAGCAGCGCAACTTCCCTCCCTCACGCAGACACAAGCTGACCACCCGGAGAGAGAGATACACGTGGAGGAGGTCATAGCGGCGATCTCTCGCCTCAAACTAGCCAAATCTCCCGGACCTGACAGCTACACAGCCGCCTTTTACAAAACCTTCTGCCCAACGATAGCACCCCTTTTAAAACGCCTTTTTAATTCCTTCGCGCTCACTGGGGTGATCCCCGAGGACATGTTGGAGGCGGCCATTGTGGTCTTCCCGAAGGCTGGGAAGGACAAGACCAGCTGTGGGGCCTATCACCCTATATCCCTCCTTAACATCGACCTTAAGCTCTTCACGGGGATCCTAGCTTCCCGATTGGTGCCCTACATGCCAGGGCTCATTGATCCGGATCAGGCCGGGTTTATCCCCCAGCGACAGACGAGCGACAACACTAAACGGGTACTCCACTTGATCGAGAAAGCCTCCCGGGTTCCTGGGGAATACATGCTCCTCACCATAGATGCGGAGAAGGCCTTCGACAGGGTCCATTGGCCATTCCTAGAGCAGGTGCTGACCCATGTGGGGTTGGGGGAGAGGTTTCGAACCTTAATTCTCAATTGTTATCGGCACCCTATGGCCCCGGTCCGAGTTAGCGGACACACCTCGGTCTGCTTACCTATAGCCAGGGGCACAAGACAGGGGTGCCCTCTCTCTCCCCTGCTCTTCGTGCTGTATATGGAGCCTTTTGCCCAAAGTGTTCGGCGCAACCCTCTTATTACCGGGATTAAATTTGGGGGCGACACCCATACCATTAGCCTATATGCCGATGACATCCTGGTATACCTTTCAGACCCTACCCAGGCATTGGGAGCTTTTATGGCAGAACTAGATCACTTCGCTCGGGCGTCGGGCTTTAAAGTTAATGTTGACAAATCAGTCGCGCTCAACCTCTCGATGACGCCCTCCGCCGTGGCACACTTACGCTCCACGCACCTCCTTCAATGGGCAGATGGACCTGTCCCCTACCTAGGTGTCCAGCTGGCACCTATGCTGCCAGAGATAGCTTCCATCAACTACGCTAGACTGCAGACGCAGATACAGGCGGAGTTGCAGCGGTGGAAATACTTCCCGATCTCCTGGTTGGGGAGAGTAGCTGCCATAAAAATGACGATTCTCCCACAAATACTTTACATTTTCCAGACTTTGCCCTTACGGCCACCTAAGGGGTGGATCAAGCAAGTCCAATCGGAGCTGTCACAGTTCATCTGGCGGGGCCGTCGGCCCCGCATGAAGGGAGCCATTACGATGCTGCCCCCTGAGGAGGGCGGCCTGGGTGTCCCGGACCTCCGGCTCTATTTTCAGGCGACGCAACTTCGACACTTGGTCGAATGGAGCAGGACCGAATCTGAGAACCATGGTCTGTTCCAAGACCAAGCGGTGGCAGCCACGACACTACAGAGGATCCCCTTTCTGTGTAAGGCCCACCGGCCTGCCAATCTCTATGCCTCTCACATTACCAGGACGATTTTGGAGGCTTGGGACCAGACCTCTCAGAAATGCAATTTGACTACCTTCCCATCCCCTCTCACCCCGCTCTTTGATAACCCTGACTTTCAACCGGGGATGGGAGAGACCTCCTTCACGGGCTGGCGCCCCACGGGCTGTCGGTCCCTGGGACATTTGTTCGACCTCGACGGTATTCTTCCTTTCCCTCAGGTCCGCTCACTCTATGGGATTCCGGAATCTGAGCGATTCCATTGCCTTCAGCTCTGACACTGGGCTCTTCACACTCTTGTAAAACCGGGCGCACAGCGCTTCCTTACACCCTACGAAAAATGGCTACTCACGCGCTCCTCTGACAAAAAGCTAATCTCTGACCTATACAAGATGCTGCTAGCCAGACACATGCATACTTACAATGCGGGGCGAACACGTTGGGAGCGGGACCTGGGGCAGGCCCACAGTCACAAAGAATGGGAAGGGATATACTACAGAGCCCGTCATTCAGCACGCAACATGGGACTGACGGAGACCCTGACCAAGGTGACCACATACTGGTATTACACACCCGACCGCCTACACTCGATGGACCCCCAACAGAGTGCTGACTGCTGGCGGGGTTGTGAGAAACGGGGCACACTGGTACATCTTCTGTGGGACTGCGAACATTTGCACGAGTATTGGATGCAGGTTATCGATGAAATAGACAAACACTTAGACACTCAGCTCCCACGTTTTCCAAGCTATGTTCTGTTGGGCCTCCCGAATTCTCTCCCATACCCGCTTAAATCACAGCGGGCTGTCAGATGGCGGTCGCTTTGGGTTCAGCCACGCAAAACATCCTGCTCCACTGGAGGACCACTCGCATTCCCACATTTACTGGCTGGCTGCAGCGCCTGTGGCAGGTTTTGGGGATGGAAAAGATGACTCTTACCTTAGCTGAGAGGGGTTCCACTTTTATAGATCTCTGGCAGCCATTTCTCGCCATACTGGGTTCTGAGTTTACGGAGCTCACCTGCCTGAGATACCTCCGCTTACTGCGCCTATCAGCCCCCTCCGAGGGGGAGCTCCAAGACACCCCGCGGGCAAAGGAGATGTAAGCCTGTCTCGTACTGGCCTCTTAGTCGGTGGACGAGGGTCGGGGTGTTAGTTTTTTTTTTTTGTTTATGCAATGAGTTTTAATTGCATAATTTTTTCAATGTTTTTCTTGTTGGTTCTGGGGTTTTTTCATTTTTTTCTCCAAAAATACACAAAAAATTTTTAAAAATACAAAAAGAATATAAAACAAAAAAGAAGAAAAAAATGGTTCTTTTCAGAACCGCCTAATTGGTTTAAAAAAGAAAAATTTGTAAGTGTATGAATTGTGGTAAGTGGAATATATGGAGATATGTATGGTTAGTGTACATATGATTGAAGCAGTACATGGGTAATGCAGGGTGATTGTAAGACTGCAAAAGAAATGTCTGGGTGATTATATGAATGCAGAGGTAATGTTTGGGTGATTTGACGACTGCATGCCTAATGCCTGAGTGATTGTATCAGTGCAAGGGTAGCGCCTGACTAATTGAAGGAGTGCATGCGCAATGGCTGAGTGATTGTATAACTGCAAGGATAGTGTCTGGGTGATTGGAGGAGTGGAAAAATAGTACATGGTGATTTTATAAGTAAATGGGTAGTGACTGTGTGATTGGTGGAGTGTATTGCTCCTGACTGGGTAATTGAAGGAGTGCATGGGTAGTGTTTATGTGATTGGAGGAGTGCATGGGTAGTGTCTATGTGATTGGAGGAGTGCATGGGTAGTGCATGGGTGATTGGATGACTACATGGGCAGTGTCTGGGTTATTGCATGAGTGGATGAGTAGAGCGTGGGACATTAAAGGAGTGGATTGGTAAAGGCTGGATGATTTTGTAAGTGCATGGGTATTGGTTGGGTGATTTTGTAAGTGCATGGATAATGCATGGGTGATTACATGAGTGCAAAGGTAATGTATGGGTTATTGGAAGAGTGCATAGTTAATGCCTGAGTGATTGCATGACTACAAGGGTAGTGCCTGGATGATTGGAGTAGTGCAAGGGTACTATGTGGTGATTTGATAAGTGCATGAGTAATGCAGGCTGACTGTGTGAGTGTGGAGAATATGTGTGAGTAATTGGAGGAGTGAATGGGTAATGCATGAGTGATTGCATCAGTGTATGAGTAATGCCTGGGTGATTGCATGAATGCATGGGTAGTGCCTGGCTGATTGGAATAGTGCATGGGTACTGTGTGGTGATTTGATAACTGCATGAGTAATGCCAGGCTGACTGTGTGAGTGCAGAGAACATGTGTAGGTGATTGCAGGAGTGTATGGGTAATGCATGAGTGATTGCATCAGTGTATGGGTAATGCCTGGGTGATTGCATGAATGCATGGGTAGTGCCTGGCTGATTGGAGTAGTGCTAGGGTACTGTCTGGTGATTTGATAAGTGCATGAGTAACGCCAGGCTGACTGTGTGAGTGCAGAGAATATGTGTGGGTGATTGGAGGAGTGTATGGGTAATGCATGAGTGATTGCATCAGTGTATGGGTAATGCCTGGGTGATTGCATGAATGCATGGGTAGTGCCTGGCTGATTGGAATAGTGCATGGGTACTGCCTGAGTGATTGAAGAAATGCATGAGTTATGCCTGAGTGATTGCATGAAAGCAAGGGTAGTGCCTGGGTGATTGCATGAGGGTAAGGGTAATGTCTGGGTGACTGCACAAATGATTGAAGAAGTGTATAAGTAATGTCTGACTTATTTGCATGGGTGATTGCTAGAGTGTAGGGGTAATGCCTGAGTGATTGCATGAGTGCAAGGGTTATGCCTCGGTGATTGCATGAGTGCAAGGGTTATGTCTGGGTGATTGCATGAATGCACAGGTAATGTGTGGGTGATTTGAGGACTGCATGCCTAATGCCTGAGTGATAGTACAGTGAGAAAATAGTCCCAGTGCGCCAGTTCCTAGGAACACTCATGATTTAAAACAATTTAAACCAAATAACACTAATACAGTAAAGGAATATTTGTTCAATGTTATTTAATCACATTGAACGTTTCGAGTGCTGGTCAATCAGCATACAATTCAGGAAGCTTTACACAGCAAGTGCCCCACAGCAGTGGGAGAAAGGAAGGGGAAGGTTAAGTGCATCGAGTGAGGGATGTAAAAGTGTAAGGGAAAGGTGGTGACATCATAATCATCACAAAATTAATTTCAGTGGAAATGGCTTATTTCAGCCGCAAGATAGAATGATCATTGTTAACATTGCCATGATAGAAAATACAGTATCACAGTTACAAATCACTGTTGATAGAGACTGGCATAGAACAACAACGCAGTCGACGTTTCGACCCCCAATTGAGTGTAGGTTACTAGGATCCTTACGGTGGGGTCTTCCTCAGGACTAGGAAAAAAGGGGGCACCTGGGGAAAATGGGAGAAGTGCTAAGTGTTACATATGTGGATCTAGGTTCGACAATTATGAAAAAGGGTAAAAGAGAAACTAAGGAATTACCATATACCACCCGTGACTGGGAGTGGTACCATTGAAATGGGGCCCGTAGGCTCACAGGGACAGAGAGCGGATGGTTGGCACCTACAAAACAAGTTGAGGGCCATCAGAATGTATCATGCAGTGTAGATTCTAATCAGAATTTAGAATGTGTAGTAAATCCGACTTACTATATAATCATTAAACTTCTAGGGGAGCAAGAACTGCGATAGATTTTTCAACTAAGATCACCATGGACCCCGAGGTTCCAATACTCTTGTGGAATGATCTAAAAAAGAAAAGGAGGACCCATTAACAGAACCTTGCCATGGAATGAATTAAAAGCAAGAACGCATGTATTCCTAGAAAGGAGTAGCGCATACCAAGATTACCTCTTCATTAGGCCCACTTGTGCTCACAATCTAAAAAGGAAAACAGAAAGGAAACTAGTCTTAGCTGCCATAACTAGGAAACACATGGTCAAAATGATGCTGCTATATCGGGGAAAGAGAAGCGAGAAACGCATTCTCCAAAAGCACCGCATGCAGCCTCTTACCTGCGATCTGCCGAGTCTGTCCGTCTCCGTGAAAGGGGCTCCGGGACTGGTAGACTCCAGTTATATGCCTGGGTAGACGTCGCTGACCTGCACGCGCTTACCGCGTTGCAGCCGACGTACGATGCTTGTCACGATGGGACAAGGCATTGCACCGTAATCATGGAGAAAAGACTCCATGTCAGACCGAATAGTGAGTTTTAAAACACTCAAGGTTTTCAGGGAACGTAATGTACTTAGTGGCATCTTATTTGTTGAAACAGAATAAGATATAATGATTCACGCCGTGAGAGAGATGTAATTGGAATAATATGCATGTGCTAATGGAACATTTAAGGGGAGACGGCAATAAAGTGCGTAAAATTGAAACGTTTTGTTGAGGAGATACATAGACGAAGTCTTGTTGATCTGGACTGGTGATCCAGCAGAACTAATCCTTTTTCATGAATGGCTTAATCAGAGGAGTGATGACATACAGTTCACCATACACTCTGACTCTGAAGAAATCAATTTCCTTGACATCACTATCAAAAATGAGAACAATATATTGTTTACCACACTGTACCGTAAGCCAGCTGAACGGAACTCTTTGCTCCGCTATACAAGCCATCACCCAAGAAGTCTAAGGGATAATTTACTGTTCGGGCAGTTCCTGCGGATCCGTCGGAACTGCTCAAGGAAGGAAGACTTCATGGTGGAATCAGAAGAACTCTGTACACGGCTTCTGCAAAGAGGTTATCCAAAACGACTGGTCAAGAGAGCACGAAAAAGGGCATGGTTCTGCACTAGAGAAACATTGTTGACACCAAGTGAACGGGAACGTAACTCCACACAGAGGTTGATTTGTGTCACCACTTTCTCAACTCAAAGCAATGCTATCAAGAAGGTGGTTAATAGAACTAGGGAGGAACATGGCGGCCGCTAGCTAAACGGCCGCGGTCACGCTGCCTCGGGATCCACATGGAGGACTGAAACCTGAGCCCCGTTTATTTATGTAGAAGTACCGCTTCCCTGTTTTTATTGCTCTTTTGTCTCTTTTTTGCATATAATTTTACCTGTTTTGGCGATGCGGGAGAGGTGTGGCGGCGTTGATTGTGGAGACTGTGGCGGATTGACGGGGGAAAGTTCCTGCTGCCTTGGGACTGGAGATCGGCGCTGGAGGTGGAGTGAAGCCGCGCACGAGAGGAGGCGTCGGAATAATGCTTGCTTCTCGTTCCGGCTCATGAAAGGCAGAGTCAGCACATGTTTAGGTGACATTTTCCTTGGCATCTCTTCGGGCTTCGTGGTTAAGAATAATGACGGAGGGGGATTGGTGCAGCAACAGAGGAAGCTCGATCAATTTGGAAGCTTGCGCCTAGACCAGTGTTCGACTCAGCGAGATGGTATTAGTCTATGTGAAGGTAAGAGGGGGATATTAACCCTCTTCGGGAAGCATAGTAATTTTGATAACTACCTCCCCCCGCAATTGACAAGCGCCTTTGTGACCTTGAGGGCGTTAGGGGGGGGAGAAGCGCCCCCCTGCCGTATGGAGATAAATGACGAGACAACAGTGGGTCTCTCTCCTCCAAAAATAAGTAGATATACTTTGCGCGCTAGAGCTGCCCATCTTGCCTCCAACATTGCAATTATTGAATCCAGTTTGCCCCCCCGAGTTTCTCCTCCCATCTCTAAAGTTAGAGCACTGCCAAACCCACGGGGAGTTTTGGTTGACGGTGGATCTGCTAAAAGGGGAAGAGAGGCTAATAAGGGAGGGGGAGAGGAAAAGGCAAGAAAACAACTTCATTAAAGGCTAAAATTACCCCGTCTCTTAAAACCTATTATAAAGTCACGTCTACTTCCATGTCTACGTCCTCACCTATGGCTTCGGCTACTCCTGACATAAGGGCTGCCAAAATACCTCCTGACGCTATGAAGATTATAACAGGGGCTAATTCAGGAGGGACCGGGCTTGGGAAGTTGGTCTCCTTAGTTGGTAGTGAGGGTGAGCCTGTAGAGCCTGTAGAGCAAGTAGAAGAAGCCCCTGAAGCATCAGAAGTGGAGATTCCCACTGCATTGAGTAAGCTAAAGGGGGTTAGATCATCAACACCTTTGAATAATCCAAAGACTTTAGATTCCTCCGCAGTGTCTCACGTAGTGATAACAGCTGAGGCTACAGCCTCTCCTACGGTCTCGGTAACTGAACCTGTTATCCATCCTGCGGTGAGTCTCTCTAATAGATTTTCTGTCTTGGAAGTGCAAAAGTAATTGGAAGTCCAGCAAGAGGCGTGTATTCAGCAAAGTCCTTCGGGTCTTGAGGAGCGAGTTGTCTCAGCCCCTATAATCCATTCGTTAGTAGATATACTTACGGGTTTGAAGGAGGAGATGGCAAGCAGGTTCACAGTATCGGAGATGAATCAAGCAGAGTTGGCCAGGTTTTTAGTATCCGAAGCAAACCAGGTGGCTATTCGATCTTCCTGTGAGGCGCTGGCTCAGAAAGTGGAAGACTTAACTTTGCGGACAGATGCAATTGAGTCAGAGATTCCTAAGCTCAAAGAAGTGATCCATACAACATCCGCAGATTTAGTAAAATTATCTGCTCAAAATAAGGAATTAAAGGACGGTCTAGAGCATCTGGAAAATCAGTCAAGAAAAAACAATCTGAAATTTCTAAATGTTTCAGAAGGCCTGGAAGGGTCGGACATAAAGGGATTCGTGGTCGCTTTATTAAAAGGAACTGTAGCAAAAACTTTGCCCAGTATAGATCTTGTGCAGGAGATCCAAAGGGTCCATCGAGATCCCTTTAAGAGGAACCCAGGCAGGCAAAAGCCAAGGAAGATTCTGGTTAATTTCCTGTCCTATTCTGTTAAGGAGTCGATACTATCTTTGGCACTTAAGGAAGGCACGATAGCATCTACATTTACTGATCAATCCCCCTTTACTTTTCTTATTAGATCGGATATTTCTTACATAACTGCAGCAAGGCAGTGGGAGTTGGGAAAGAGGCTAGATGAATTAAATAGCCTGGGGGCTAAGGCTCAGTTGAGGTTCCCAGCCACATTACGTGTAATGTGGAATAACCACATGCATTTGATTCACACAACAGAGGAGGTGGTTGTCCTTATTGAAAAAATTCAGAGAGAAAAGGAGGGCAATGCAGGGGGGAGTCGTGGTTAAGGATGCCCCTGGTGTTAAGTTCTCAGGTTTAATATATCATTTTTAGTTTTTTCCCGAGGTAGGGTTGACCAAATAGGCTTAGCCTATTGGAAGGGAGGGTTCCTCAGGGGGATGGGGGGCACTGGAGAGGGGAGGGAGGGGGGAGGGAGTGGTTGGGGTGCACTGGGTGGGGAGCAATGGGAAAAAATGAAAAAATTTCCTCATCTTGCTGGTATTGGAAGAAAGGTTGTTTAATTAGGGTTGGGCGTTCACAAATTAATGGCAGGTAATCCCACAAGGGATAATAGAGTTGGCTTCATCTCTTGGAACATAAATGGTATGAGATGCCCACGTAGGCAAAGGCTGATATTTAAGTATCTAGAGCTTTCTCCTGCCCAAATCTTCCTCTTACTAGAGACACATTTGACCTATGCAGAAAGTCGGTCAATTTTTTCCAAAATTCCCTGGTTGAATTGTTACTGTTTTTCGCAACAGACAACTAATTGTAGGGGGGTTGCAATTTTGGTAAAGAAAGGGATCCCATGTGTCATTAAATCCATCCAGACCGATCAAACTGGGAGATGGATTGTGGCACAGTTAGATTTGGGTGGGTTAGAACTAGCCTGCGCCTCTTATTACGGTCCCAATGTGGATGATCCTAATTATATTTGTAAACTTCAAGAGAATTTGATATTGGCAACGCCACCATTGCTTATAGGAGGGGACTTTAATGTTCTTCTGGACCCCTTAAGGGATAGGTCGAACGCGAGTTATGTTGTAGGGGCCCCAAGATCACGTCGAGCCATGAAAAATTTGATGCATGACATGGATTTGGGTGATGTGTGGAGGGTTAAAAGGGGAGAGCTCCAGGGTTTTACATTCCATAGCAAAAAATATCACCATTATTCAAGAATAGACTATATTCTTGCTAGTCGGGATGCTCTGGAGAGTATAAAAGAGATATCTGTTCTTCCCAGTCATCTCTCCGATCATGCCCCTATTTTGTTGTTGTATCTTGGGGAAAGTAATACTCCACAAACAAGATGGACGTTGAATAGAACAATGTTATTAGACCCCAAAATTATCTTGGACATTAAATCTTTTTGCTCAGAATATTTTTCATTAAATATGGGCTCGACGACTATGGATTTTGTCTGGGATGCCTATAAGGCTTGTTTGAGGGGTAGACTGCATGGTCTTATTTGTACAAAAAATCGGGAGAAGGCCAAGGAGTTACAAGTAATAGAGGGAAGGATCTCCCAATTAGAAAGTGAATGTAGGTACCAAGGTAGCCAAGGGAATTCAGGAAGGACAGTGCAGGTTCAGAGGGAACTTGAAGGGGCCAGGTTGGAATTCAGGAATAAACTGGATCAGAAGTGTAGGGCTCAATGGCTTATTAAAAATATGCAAAATTTTGAATATGGGGAAAGGGCAGGCGCTTTATTAGCGTGGAAAGCAAGAGCAGATCGCTCTAAAAATAATATCAATGAACTAATAATTAATAACAACGGGGATAAATCTAGTAATGCAAAGGACGTGCAATCCTGCCTTATTTCCCTTTTGCGGGCCTCTATAAAGAGAATCTGGTCCCTTCTCAAGATAAAATGCAATCCTGGTTACAGGGTAAATCTCTGCCTGTTCTAACCGAGGCTAGTCGGGCTCTCCTTGATGCTCCCATTACTATGGAAGAGATTAAAAATCAAATAAAGAACTCTAAAAATAACAAAGCCCCCGGGCTGGATGCCCTACCGAGTGAAGTTTATAAATTATTATCAGATGATCTGATACCGATATTGGATATTCTGTTTAATTCAGTTTATAGCCCAATGGGTAATGTCCCTAGTTCCTGGAAGGAAGCAATTATCGTACTGATATTAAAGCCAGGGAAAGATCCATTAATGGCCGATTCCTATCGTCCTATCTCCCTGCTGAATGCCGATTATAAGATCTTTATGGGCATTCTAGCAGGGAGGTTGGCTAAACTGGCTCCCAGTTTGATCAATATAGATCAGAAGGGCTTTATTGCAGGAAGATACATTCAGGAACAGATACAAATGCTGATCGGGAACATTGACTTGGCCGTGGTAAGATCAGATCCCTTGGCAGTAGTGGCTTTGGACGCGGCCAAAGCCTTTGATAGGGTGTGCTGGGTGTATCTTTGGGAGGTACTTGAGGTAATGGGATTTGGTCCCATTTTTATTCAAACTCTCAGAAATTGCTATCAGGGAGCATCTGCAAAAATTTTGCTAAATGGTTCATTGACCCCTAGTTTTGATATTCAAAGGGGAACTAGGCAGGGCTGTCCTATCTCCCCTTTGTTGTTCAATATTTATATTGAACCGTTGGCACAAGCCAACAGACAAGATGACTCAATCTGTCCCTTTCAATCTCAATCATATCAGTGTAAGTTAGCATTGTATGCGGACGACATTATTATTTATACCAGCAATCCGGGGGTGGCTATTCCTCGGATTGGGGCCCTTTTGGGGGAATTTGGCTCTATTTCAGGTTATTTAGCCAATTCCTCTAAAACGGAAGTGATGTGCTGGAATATTGGCCAATGGGAAGGTACTTCTAGTAGTGAGTTAAAGTACCTTGGTATTAAGATAGTTAAAGATCTAGATAAAATCCCTCAGATTAACTTGAATAAAATCGCGAAAGAAATCGACCACCTGTTTGCCAGATGGGGGAACCTACCTTTGACGATTTTTGGGAAGGTTAATTTGGTGAAGATGGTCGTTCTTCCCAAGTTGACTTATCTGTTTAATGCTGTCCCTCTGGCTTTTCCTAGTAAGATCATAGGTAAGATCCAGGGGAAAATTGGGAGTTTTATTTGGGGAGATAAAGGTGCAAGGATGTCTTGGAAGAAGCTGAGGAGGAAGCTTACTAAAGGCGGGTTGGCTCTTCCAGACATTAGATGGTATCTAGTAGCGTTTCAGTTTAAAGGCATCAGGATGTTGCTTTCTAACCCAGAGGGGACTTCGTGGGGTAGGTTGTTGGGCGAGTTGGCTATGATGGAGGGAGGCGGAGGCGGGGAGGGCTTCCTATATAAGTTTGGAGCTCCAAGATACTTCAAACGGGTACGGCTTAAGGTTCTTAAAAATGCTTTGGAAACATGGTATAAAGTAAGGTGTAGATGGGGAATAGGTTATTTCTCTGACTTTGCCCCTCTATGGGATTCCCCAGGGACTCCGCCTTGCTTAAGTGATAGCTTGGCGATACCAATTAAGAGAGCGGCGGTGGTTAAGTGGTCTGATTTGGTAGCCGCAGAAGGGATTCTCCCATGGGAAATATTAAGAGCTAAGGTGGGCCCTGGTCTCTCTAAATTCAAGTATATACAACTTACATCTTGGTATAACGCAGAAATGGTTGAAATAAGGGGGGACTGGGAAATAGAGCACTTTTTACAAACAGTTCAACCAAGGAAAAAAGAGATATCTATATGGTATATGAAGCTTTTAGAAGCTGATGATATAGATTTACCTGTACAATCTTCAGTTTGGAATCAATCCCCTTAGAGGTTTATTCAGTAGACCAGTTTGAGCCCTCCTTGAAACTTCTTTATAAATACATCAAACCAGCTAGTTTAAAGAAGAATCACTTTTTTGTTATTAATAGGTTATATTATACGCCGGCTAGGATTGCCAGGTTCGCCCCGTTGCCCCCCCCAAATTGCCCCAGGTGCCGGATACCCAAAGCGAATGATATCCATATCTTTTTTGATTGTCCCAAGTTGAGAACTTACTGGAAAGAGGTGGAAGATACTGTAACCGGAATTTTTAAAGTTAATATAGAGGTGAACCTCCCACTGGTGTTCTTTGGGGGTAATGGACTATCTAATTCTAACTTGTCATTTCCCCAGAGGGGGTTGTTGTTATATTTAGTGATTTTGGCCCGGAGGGAGATTTGTATTAAATGGAAAGATCCAAATCCACCGACTGGAGAAAAGTGGCTTAAAGCTGCATTTGCTATGGCATGCCTGGAACAAGATGAAAAACGGGAAGATTTAATCAACATCTGGCAGCCTCTGCTAAGCTGGGGCCGGGACTTGAGGATAATAACTGACAATAACTGATAATATAAGCTGTACGGGATTGTACCCTTCCCGGTCCTATGATTACACCAAGCCCTTACTACCAGGGGTTGGTCAGGATGGCCTGAGCAAGTGCAGCTAGCCGTAAAGCTGGGCGCCCAGTGAGAATTGACGGCTTTAAGATCTGCAGTAGCTTATCGGTGAGATGAGAACAAAAAAAAAAAAAAAAGAAGGTGGTTAACAAACATTGGAGCTTGATAGCAGACAACGTGCAACAACTGGACCTACCCATGCACTCCTTTAAAAAGGCCAAGAACGTGAAGGACCACGTTGTACGTTCACTCCTAGATCCACCAGAGGGACCATCTCTTCAGTCGCTATGGAGTCTACCCCCCACCCGTGGCCACTACAAGTGCGTATATTGTAAGGCCTGTAAAATCACGATTCAGACCAACCAATTTGTCTATAAGCAACATACGATCGATATGAAGTCTTTCACGAATTGCAACACCTCCAATGTCATCTACGGGATCATCTGTCCTTGTGACAAAATTTATATTGGCCAAACACAGCAAAAGGTGAAAGCACGCATACTACAACATTGTAGTAGGATACGGTGCGAAGTCCAAAGCGCGCCCCTGGTTGAACACTTCAAAGATGCAAAGCACGGACCTGAAGACCTCAAATGGGTAGTTTTGGAGAAGGCTGAACTTGGCATCAGAGGGGGCAATATTAAGACGATTCTCAATGTCAGAGAATGTAAATGGATGTACCATTTGGATTCCATCCATGGGGGCATCAATGAACTGGACACTAGCCATGCACAACTGTCATGCTTAACCTCAGACTGAGATTATATATGTTAGATGCGCTTTAGCCCAGTACTCCCTTCATTCATTCAGCTTTTCTGACAATTTATGATTCTGTGTTTTAATGGACAAGACGTCTGCTGTATATATTTGTTTCTTAGGTATCCAGCTTACCCTTTTTAGGTTGATGTAACATGCACATAACTTTGTACACACAACACTGTATTATTCCTTGCGAATGTATACATGACCTGAGACTGTGTAACCTTTCTCCTGATACTTGGATGTCTCTTTAAGTGTGTTTTCAGGTTTCATTTTTGTGATTATTTATGACCATGGACGACTGCTACTCTTAAAATGTACACGCAATTTTTACAACAAAACATTTCAATTTTACGCACTTTATTGCAGTCTCCCCTTAAATGTTCCATTAGCACACGCATATTATTCCAATTACATCTCCCTCACGGCGTGAATCATTATATCTTATTCTGTTTCAACAATTAAGATGCCACTAAGTACATTACGTTCCCTGAAAACCTTGAGTGTTTTAAAACTCACTCTTCGGTCTGACTTGGAGTCTTTTCTCCATGATTACGGCGCGATGCCTTGTCCCATCGGGACAAGCATCGTACGTCGGCTGCAACGCGGTAAGCGCGTGCACGTCAGCGACGTCTTCCCAGGTATTTAACTGGAGTCTACCAGTCTCGGAGCCCCTTTCACGGAGACGGACAGACTCGGCAGATCACAGGTAAGAGGCTGCACGCGGTGCTTTTGGAGAATGCATTTCTCGCTTCTCTTTACCCGATATAGCAGCATCATTTTGACCATGTGTTTCCTAGTTATGGCAGCTAAGACTAGATTCCTTTCTGTTTTTCTTTTTAGATTGTGAGCACAAGTGGGCCTAATGAAGAGGTAATCTTGGTATGCGCTACCCCTTTCTGGCAATAAATGCCTTCTTGCTTTCAATTCATTCTATGGCAAGGTTCTGTTAATGGGTCCTCCTTTTCTTTTTTAGATCATTCCACAAAAGTATTGGAACCTCAGGGTCCATGGTGATCTTAGTTGAATAATCTATCGCAGTTCTTGCTCCCCTAGAAGTTTAATGATTATATAGTAAGTCGGATTTATTACACATTCTAAATTCTGATTAGAATCTACACTGTATGATACATTCTGATGGCCCTCAACTTGTTTTGTAGGTGCCAACCATCCGCTCTCTGTCCTTGTGAGCCTATGGGCCCCATTTCAACTGTACCACTCCCAGTCAAGGGTGGTATATGGTAATTCCTTAGTTTCTCTTTTACCCTTTTTCATAATTGCCGAACCTAGATCCACATATGTAAAACTTAGCACTTCTCCCATTTTCCCCAGGTGCCCCCTTTTTTAATAATCCTGAGGAAGACCCCGCCGTAAGGATCCTAGTAACCTACACTCAATTGGTGGTCGAAACATCGGCTGCGTTGTTGTTCTAGCCAGTCTCTATCAACAGTGATTTGTAACTGTGATACTGTATTTTCTATCATGGCAATGTTAACAATGATCATTCTATCTTGCGGCTGAAATAAGCCATTTTCACTGAAATTAATTTTGTGATGATTATGATGTCACCACCTTTCCCTTACACTTTTACAACCCTCACTCGATGCACTTAACCTTCCCCTTCCTTTCTCCCACTGCTGTGGGGCACTTGCTGTGTAAAGCTTCCTGAATTGTATGCTGATTGACCAGCAGTCGAAACGTTTAATGTGATTAAATAACATTGAACAAATATTCCTTTACTGTATTAGTGTTATTTTGTTTAAATTGTTTTAAATCGTGAGTGTTCCTAGGAACTGATGCATATGGACTATTTTCTCACTGTACTGTTTCATACCCAGGTCCCAGTGACTTATGTCTACCCTTTATTTATAACTAATGCCTGAGTGATTGCATGAGTGCAAGGGTAGTGCCTGAGTAATTGAAGGAGTGCATGGGTAATGCCTGAGTGATTCTATAACTGCAAGAGTAGTGCCTGGGTGATTGGAGGAGTGCAAGGATAGTGCATGGTGATTTTATAAGTGCATGGGTAGTGGCTGCGTGATTGGTGAAGTGTATGGCTACTGGCTGGGTAATTGGAGGAGTGCATGGGTAGTGTCTAGGTGACTGGAGGAGTGCCTGGGTAGTGCATGGGTGATCGGATTAGTGCATGGGTAATGTCTGGGTGATTGCATGAGTGCATATGTAGTGCCTGGGTGATTGCAGAACTGTATGGCTAATACCTGGGTGATTCCATAAGTGTAGGAGTAATGTCTGCATGATTAAAGGAGTGCATGGGTAATACCTGGGTGATTGCAAGAGTGTGGGAATAATGGACTAATGTGTGGGTGTTTGCAGGACTGCATGGGTACGGTCTGAGTGATTAAAGGTGTGGATTGGTAATGCATGGGTGATTTTGTAACTGCATGGGTAATGCTTGAGCATTTGAAGGAGTACATGGGTAATGCCTGGGTGATTGCATGAATGGAGGGGGAAAGTGTGGGTGAATGAATGAGTGCATGGGTAGTGTCTGAGTGATTAGACGAGTGCGTAGATAGAGCTTCTGTTATTTTATAAGTGAATGGGTACTGGCTGGCCCATTGAAAGAGTGCATGGATAGTGACTGGATCACTGAAGGAGTGCAAGGGTAGTGCCTGGGTGATTGTATAAGTGCATAGGTAGTGCCTGGATGATTGGAAGACTGCCTGGGCACTGCCTGAGAGATTGAAGGAGTGTATGGGTAATGCGTGGGGAGGGATAAGGTCTGGGTGAATGGAAGAGTGTATGGGTAGAGTGTAGGTGATTAGACGAGTGCATAGGTAGTGCTTCAGTGTTTCTATAAGTGCATGGGTAGTGGCTGGCCGATTGGAAGAGTGCATGAATAGTCTTTGTGCGATTGCATTAGTGCAGGGGTAATATTTGGGTGATTGAAGGAGTGCATTGGTAATGCCTGAGTGCGTGCAAGACTGCATGGGTAGTGCCTGTCTGCATGTAGGACTGCATGGGTAGTTCCTTAGTGAATGGAGAAGTGCATGAGTAGTAGTAGGGTGATTCCATGAGTGCAGTAGTAGTGTGTGGATGATTGCAATACTGCATGGGTAGTGCTTCGGTGATTGCATGAGTGCCTCAGTGATTGCATGAGTGGAGAGGTAATGTGTAAGTGATTGGTGGAGTGCATTGGTAATGCCTGACTGATTGCATGAGTGCAAGGGTAGTGTCTGGATGATTGCATGAGGGCAGAGGTAATGCCTGAGTGATTGCATGAGTGCAAGGGTTATGCCTCGGTGATTGCATGAGTGCAAGGGTTATGTCTGGGTGATTGCATGAATGCACAGGTAATGTGTGGGTGATTTGAGGACTGCATGCCTAATGCCTGAGTAATTGCATGAGTGCAAAGGTAGTGCCTGAGTAATTGAAGGAGTGCATGGGTAATGCCTGAGTGATTCTATAACTGCAAGAGTAGTGCCTGGGTGATTGGAGGAGTGCAAGGATAGTGCATGGTGATTTTATAAGTGCATGGGTAGTGGCTGCGTGATTGGTGGAGTGTATGGCTACTGGCTGGGTAATTGGAGGAGTGCATGGGTAGTGCCTGGGTTATTGCATGAGTAGTTCCTGGGTGATTGAAGGAGTGCATTGGTAATGCCTGGGTGTTTTTGTAACTGCATGGCTAATGCTTGGGTGATTTTGTAAGTGCATGGGTAATGCCTGGATGATTAGATGAGTGCATGGATAGTGCCTGAGTTATTGCATGAGTGCATAAGTAGTGCTTGGGTGATTGGAGGAGTGCATGGGTAGTGTCTAGGTGATTGGAGCAGTGTATGGGTAGTACCTGAGTGATTGAAGAAGTGCATGGGTAGTGCTTCTGTGATTCCATGAGTGCTAGGGTAGTGCCTACATGATTTGAAGAGGGCATGAGTAGTGCGTGGTAATTTTATAAGTGCATGGGTAGTGGCAGGATGATTGGTGGAGTGCATGGCTACTGGCTGGATAATTGGAGGAGTGCATGGGTAGTGTCTACGTGATTGGAGGAGTGCATGGGTAGTGCATGGTTGATTGGATGAGTGCATGGGTAGTGCCTGGGGTATTGCATGAGTGCATGAGTAGAGCCTGGGAGATTGGAGGAGTGGATTGGTAATGGCTGGGTGATTTTGTAAGTGCATGGGTATTGCTTGGTTGATTTTGTAAGTGCATGGGTAATGTGTGGGTGATTGCATGAGTGTAGAGGTAATGTATGGGTAATTGGAAGAGTGCATGGGTAATGCCTGACTGATTGCATTAGTGTATGGGTAATGCCTGGATGATTGCATGAGTGCATGGGTAGTGCCTGGGTGATTGTAAGAGTGCAAGGGTAGTGGGTGGTGATTTTATAAGTGCTTGGGTATTGGCGGAGTGATTGGATAAGTGCATGGGTACTGGCTGGGTGATTGGAGGAGTGCATGGGTAGTGCACGGGTGATTGGAGCAGTGCATGGGTAGTGCCTGGGTTATTGCATCAGTGGATGAGTAGTGCCTGGGTGATTGGAGGAGTGCATTTGTAATGCCTGGGTGATTTTGTAAGTGCATGGGTATTGCTTAGGTGATTTTATAAGTGCATGGGTAATGCCTGGGTGATTGCATGAGTTTATGGGTAATGCCTGGATGATTGCATGAGTGCATGGGCAGTGCCTGGGTGATTGGTGGACTGCAAGTATAGTGCATGGTGATTTTATAAGTGCATGGGTAGTGACTGGGTGATTGGAGGAGTGCATGGCTACTGGCTGGGTAATCGAAGGAGTGAATGAGTAGTGTCTGAGTGATTAGAGGAGTGCATGGGTAGTGCATGAGTGATTGGAGCAGTGCCTGGGTTATTGCATGAGTGGATGAGTAGTGCCTGGGTGATTGGAGGAGTGCATGGGTAGTGCCTGGGTGATTTTGTAAGTGCATGGGTATTGCTAGGGTGATTTTGTAAGTGCATGGGTAATGTCTGGGTGATGCATGAGTTTATGGGTAATGCCTGGATGATTGCATGAGTGCATGGTTAGTGCCTGGGTGATTGCATGAGTGCATCTGTAGTTATTGGGTGATTGGAGGAGTGCAAGGGTAGTGCGTGGTGATTTTATAAGTGCTTGGGTAGTGGCGGAGGGATTGGATGAGTCCCTGGGTAGTGCTGAGGTGATTGGAGGAGTGAGTTGGTAGAGTTTCAAAAAATGAATGACTGCATTAAAAATGACTGTAAACATTACTTCATATTATTATGCTTATTACATTATTTCATCTTACCTTGTTTATTGAAGTAGATATCAAACTCATTGAATACTATTTTACAGTTGTTTCATTGTAAACTAAATTTAAAATATTTTCAAACTTTAGAATTACTTTCTGTAAAAGAGAAGAAAAAAACTGTTATTGCATATAATATTATAGTTTTAAGAACACAACATAATTTTAGAATTACATTACATATTCAGTTTCCCTTTTTTGCTGTTTTCAGATTCTATTGAATTTCACCATACACAGTGATTTCAATGTTGATCATCATATAACAGCGGGGAAAAAAATACAATAAGTAATATTGTAAAAAAAAAACAAATCTGTGTTGAAAATATTTACAACAAGTTCAACATCTGTTTACCTATCTACAGTTTCTAAATTACATTCTTCAACTACATTAAATGATCTACTTCTCTGAAATACATTTTCTAAAATATACACTCTCATTTAGATCGCGTATCATATAAAGAACAAATATATAAACTACTTGTTTCAAACACAATTTTGCAAACAGAATAAGAATTAGCACAAACAATAATCCAAACAGTAATTCTTCACATTTTCCCAATAGGCTGAATAATGTTTCTAAATCTATTTTCATTCAAAATATCCAAAATAAACTCGTTAATTTGTGTTCACATCTTCCCAATAGGCATCAAAAATATCATATAAGTATCTCGTAATTCGAAAGGCAACCTACATTTGAATTCCAAATGTGCATCATTGCAATGTGTCCATCCTTTAATGCACTTTAAGTACACAGTATAGTTTCCAGATGTTGTAGTAGGTCCATCATGGAAAATAATAGCCACAGCTTTAAAAGTTCTTCCTGAAATTGATAGTTGACTTGCCACAAAATTTTTAATTTTGGTTTCCAATTTTCTTCCATCTGCTCTACAACGTTGTAGCATTAAAACGACATATTTTCCAAATCTTTCTATATTTAATGTTGACAACAGTTCAGATTTACAATGAGAGTATGTCATATTTTGATTAGCTGTTTTTACTAATTTGTTAAAAGAGACTGTTTTGCAATCTGGTATTGTCAAATATATGAATCGTTCAGTGTCTATTTCAGTGGTAGAAGAAAATTAACACTCTTCACATTTATGATCCCAACTGTAACTTAGTCCAAACAAATTTTCAATTTCTATTCCTTCATCTTCCAATACTGCAAGCATAAACATAAAAAATTCTTGTGCATCTTGTTGTACATTAAGTGTAAATTGCAAAGAACCAGTACATATATCCAAAAGATGCCGAATGCCAGAAGCAGTATGAATTTTAGTTCTATCAGTTACCAACTTTTGAAAAATATAATGCAGTAAAGAACAAAATCTTTTTTCTCGATTTTCCATAATTTTAAGATGAAGATCTTCTAGATAAAAGACAACCTTCACAATTACATTAGCATAGCAGTTGATACCTGAACTATTTTCTAACTGATATCCTACAATATCATCAACCCTGTCCATTTTCATTTTCTTTGAAGCTTCTTCATTCTCTTGAATTGTTTTCTTTTTTTCAATCACAGTAGAATGTTTGTCATATTTTCGTTTTGGGCAGACTGCACGTTTTTCATATACAAGATATTCACCTAAGCTAGGAGCATACAGTCTTCTTAACCGATTATACTCTCTCACACAGTTTGCATCAGCACTAACCTTTTTCTCATCAAAATCAATCAAGTACAAACCAGATAATGTTCTTACTCAAGACAATGCAACGTATGTCATGCCCTCTTTAAACACTGTACTTCCAATATTTACCAAAGCATTAACTACACTTAAACCTTGAGATTTATGAATGGTTACAGCATATGCTAAAGAAAGAGGAAACTATTTTCTACGAACATACAAGTCTTTTACAAGCAAAAAAACGAACAGCACAACGTCCAATCTGTTTTACGTCTTCAATCTGATCAAATTTAATCTTCAAAAATTCAATTCCATCTCTCGTCTCATAATTAACAAAATCAACAACTTTTCCCATTGCTCCATTTACTAAACCTTTTTCTACATCCAAATTACGCCGTAATATTACCCGACAGTTTAAACATACATATAAAGTCTTTTCTAAACCAGCAGTCTTAGATACAGACTTTTCAAAAGAATCCAATTTTGACTGTAATTTCTCTGAGAGAAGAATAGTAATCCTTTGTGTTCCATTTTATCAATGGCTTCCATTTTCACTATTGGTTGTTTCTCCAGTTTCAAAAGTTCTTGATTGAATGTAGAACAATCTTGCAGTGTTGGCATTAGGCAAACTATAGACTTCTTTTCTCCAATTTTTTTGTAGATTATTTCAGGTGCAATATTTTCATTTGGAAACAAGTTTGTTAGTAGCCGACTCTGTAAAGCTTCTTTACCATGTTTTGTCAAAACACCAATTCTAATATCTTGAAGAATGTTTCCATAATGTTCATCACTTGCTTGTTGCATATTCTTAATAAGTTCTTTATATTAAAAAAGAGACCAAATGTTCACATTTCCAATACTTCCCAAAGATTTCTTAGTGTCTTCATGGACAAGTGTTTTAAAAACTGGTTGTCCTTTCACAGGAGTAAGTTCTAGTAGATCGCCGAATACAATTACATGTTTTCCTCCAAACAAAACATCATAATCTGTTTTTAAAATCTGTTGCATTCTTAAATGTACAAAAGCAAGCATTAAGTTTGAGACCATGCTCACCTCATCAATGATCAGAAGTTTCATTTTCTTCAGTACTCTTGAAACTTCATAACAAGCTTCTCCAGATAGCTTGTGATATTCCAACTTATTTTCATGTTCAACTGGTAGCATAAGTAATCGATGTAATGTAATCCTTTTAATGTTATGTGCTGCTAACCCAGTTGGAGCAGTTACAACACAAGATAAATGTGAATCAGTGGTTCTATGTAGAAAACTTGTCAAAACCTTAATTTAGAAACTCTTCCCTGTTCCATCTTGCCCACTGATATACATTTGAATAGGTTTAAATGATGTGCATTGGCAATCTTTTTTTTCATGCAGTAAACCATGCTGTATCTGTTGTGTCACTTGCTGATATATTTCTTTCTGTTCAATATTTAGTTGTTTTTCTAACTTTTCCAACTGAATAATATCCTGTTGTGCTTGTGGCATTGCCGTTTCTACTTCACTCATGGCTATTGCTGCTTCATTTTCAAGAATTGGTTGTCCTAGTGGATCTTGACTTAGTGGAGCCGAACTTTGACTATCTTGAGAACTGTCTCTAGCTATTTCAGCTGCAATACTAGTTTCTTGTTCAATCTCTTCTTTCAACATTTGTAAATAATTTGGAAAAATTGTGCATTCAACGCTATCTTTACATGCATTAAAAGAATCTTCATAGCACTCAAAATCTCCAAGTAATTCCATTTCAGTACGCCAAGGCTTAAAGAGTTGTAGAAGTGCTAAATGGAAAAATTCTCTTTTATCTGGAGTATCACAACTGAGTTTCCTGTGAATAATAAGATTTCCTTTGGCATGTTTTACCAAACATCCATCACACCCAATTACTGCATATTTTTCTTCATTTATATTTTCTGTAACAT
The DNA here is from genome assembly GCA_963921515.1 of Calotriton arnoldi. Taxonomy (NCBI): domain Eukaryota; kingdom Metazoa; phylum Chordata; class Amphibia; order Caudata; family Salamandridae; genus Calotriton; species Calotriton arnoldi. Next base: position 359,201 of record CAWUFW010005212.1, on the reverse strand, counting down.
TTCTCTTAAAGCTGTAATGTTGCAGTACTTCATAGAGACATATGTTTTCCATATGTGGACTTCTTTTAAGATAATACGTATCCAACATATTTGTTTTAACAATATCTGTACTTTCTGGTTCATTCAATGCTAAGTATTCAATTTCTTGTACAGATTTCAATACTCAATTTCGTGTTGCAGCAAGACCTAGACTTACCCAAATGATTCCTCTTGACTTTGAATATATACTTGCAGAGGTCAACCAATCCGAACATTCGTAGGATCCAATCTCTCGATGGGAAAGCATCTTCAAACTAAAGCTGTACAATTTGTTACTAAGAGTCTTCTCTTGTGAAATTTCTTGCCACATTTCTTTCAAATCCGTCTTCTCAGATTTGGTTATACATGACGTAACATAGCGAGCAACAGCAATCGAATTATCTGCAACATACTGGATATCCATATTTGCATTCCACAACATCAAATTCACTGGATTGTAGTCATTAATATATTTTGAATCTTCAGTTCTTTTTATGTTGTAAATATTCTTTGGAGATATCCGAGTTATTGTATGTCTTACTGACGACATGAAACTGTTCACTCTTTCTTTTGAAATTACTAGACGTGGGAATCCAAAATGACATTTTGTATAAAATGTTCCCTTTGACTTGTATTTTTGTCGACAATATTTACCACATCGATGACTTTGAAACCGTAAAACTTGTTGTCTCAAGCTGTTTTCTCCTCCTTCTTTTGGTATGGCACAGGTAACATATTCTTCAATGAAAGACAAAACACTTTCATCAGTATCAGTTCCAAACTTTGGTGCATTCTTGATCCATAACAGCATGTGAATATGAGGTGCACCTCTAGCTTGGTACTCCTTTCTCCAAAAGAAATCAATAACTTCTCCAAGAGGTGGATTATTTTTATTGCAGATGAAAGACATCATAGCTTGAAATCTATGATTAAAATATCTGCACATATTTACAGGATCCAAGGAACATAGGGGCCTATTACGATGGCGGGCGGACTTGAGTCCGCCCGCCATCATAGCGGGATCGGGACCACCCACCTGTACTGCGGCGGTCCCGCACCCCTAATCACGATGCGACCGCCACCGCGGCGGTCGCATCCAGCAATTTAACATTGCGGTGGGTGCTGCTAGCTGCAGCACCAGCCGCAATGTTAAATGGGCATGTTGTGCATTTCCCTGCACAACATGGCAGGCACTGCGTGCACAACTGGCCCCCCCACCACAGAGGGGGCCCGTTATGGGACCCCCGAAGCCAGCCTCCGCCAGCCTTTCCATGGCGGTTCCACCGCCATGGAAAGGCTGGCTGACACCAGCATTGTGATCGGGAAGGCGGTGCCTGCTAGGCACCGCCACCATGTCCCCGGTCTGAAGCGCTCCGCCAGGCAATTGCTACGATTGCCTGTGGCAGAAGCGTGGCAGGCGCTCTTTGCGCCCGCCACGCTTGCGGAACAATTCCCCCTGCCATCCTAATGTGGCGGGGGGAAATGGGAGCCAGATGGCGGAGGGACCGCCACCGCCAGCCAGTGGTGGCGGTCCCTTCGCCATCGTAATCAGCCCCATAGTTCTCCAGCTGTTTTCAGTTCAATGTTTTTTACATTTGAATTTGCTTCTCATAGAAATTCAAGTAAATCGTCCCATGCGTACTCAGCACAGCTAAGCGTAACAAACCATGTAGGGGTTCCTAAGTTCCTTAACATATATTTTAGTTCTCCGTGATGACGATACCAATACTCATTAGTACCACGTTGACATGCCATCAAATTAATTAACTGAGATTCTAAATGATCAACTCTTTGTTGAACTTTGTCCAAAAATTCCTTTGCAGAAAGATGTGTAAGATGAACTCCTGTTTTTAATATGTAGATTCACTGCATATGAAAGTCCAGACAAGTCACTTTCAAACAGAAGATGAAATAAATATGGAACACACTGTCGAAATCTTGGATCTTCTGAATACAATCTTGTTGAACGGTATTCTGAAGCTGGAAACTGTACTGGTTGTTCATCATATCGTCCACCTTCTCCAGTGGGGAAGAGCTGTGGAAAACAACGGGCTTCTAAACTTCTTTCCCAAACACTCATAGGAGTTCCCATCGCTTTCTTCATTTGGAATAATTCAATAGTATTTCCAATCACTTCTTTTGAATGTAAAGAATGAATACTATAATGTTCTTAAATTTCTTCACTCCTGGAGTTGTCCACTTTTTCGATTTGTCCAGTTGAAATTTCTCTATCATCTTCTAAAGATATTTCTGGTTCTTCAAGATATAAATTTTTATAATAAATATTGTTTTCTATGAGATATAAGGTAGCCCTTTTAATTTTGATGACATCTACTAACTCTTGCCATATTTTCCGACTCTTTGTAGGTACACCATTAACTAGAATAACTACAGGTTCACTTTCCTCTCTCTCTATACTTATTTAAATATTTTTCTTAAAATCTAAAGGTAAATACACAACTCTTCCTTATAAACCTCTTTGTAAATCTGTTGGAGGCAGCTTACCTGTTTTAGGCTCCATACGGAATATAGCCTGAAACGGGTGCACAGATTGAATAAGAATAGACTCATACGTATTTAAATCTACCAGTTCTGGAGGAATAGCTACCAACTCTAGGTTATTATGTGCAGCTCTAGCTGGCATTTTGTTCTCTTCTAGTTTGCTGTAACAATATTTACAAATACGTAGATCACTACCCAACTCAAAATGACCTTCCACCAACAAATAAACACCAAATTGCTGCCACTTATCATTGTTTTGTTTTTCACTTTTTAAATACACATCAACATTCCTAGTTTGACTTCTATAGTGTGTACGTCGACAACAAATACAAACATAGTTTGGTTTTTCAGAACAAACTACTTTAAACTTTGTAATTTTTTCTACAAACTTCTCAGTAGTACTATCTTTCATCTCTTCTTCAACACCTACAGTTATCAAACTCTCACTTTCTCTACACTCTTCTTCAGTACCAAAGAAACGAAACTGTATATCATCACAAACATTTTTTACATCCAACACTGAACCATGCAAAAGAGCAGTGTTTATTTCACTTAAAGATAATGCAGGACTTTTTACATAGTACAATCTTCTTACTAACTTACGCATTCGTGAGTGATGTACTGCTAACATTCTGAAGTGATGAAAACTACTTTGACACACTTTTCTAGAAAGACAAGCCAGAGAATGACCCTGTAAGCCAGTATTTTTCTCACTTTACAAGGATCTAGTCCTTGCAACATCTTAATTTTCTGTTTAACACTTTTTTTACTATAGTCTCGTAAGAAATTTAGTAAAATATCAATAGATTCCTGGCGTATACTACAAATACTACTACAATCCCACCTATACACTGGAGCTTGTGAATGTCTCCCTTGAACTTCTTCAGCTATTACTTCTTCCTCATTTCTAGCAACCATCTTTTCTTTTTCAATTGGACAACCGTTCTTCACCTCATAAGAACGACCACTGGTATCAATTGCGTGAACTAATGTATTCTGTTGAAAATAGCTCTCTTCATTAAAAAAAAGTTCTGAACTAGAAGTGTGCTTTCATTCACCCAAAGCTTTTTTGCAAAAGTTAGTTCTATTAACCAGTCTTTTCCTCTTACTTTTCTCCTTCATAAAATGCATTGTTTTATTCAATGTTTGCATTCTCTTCAAAACTAATATAAACAATCTTCTTTTCAATTTCAAAAGCCTTTTCGACTACACTTTCAATATGTTGTTTTTTCTTATAAAATGCGGATCTATTTTTATATTTTTTGCAGTCTTTCAATAAAATCTGCAGTAGTCTACTTTTATACATTCGCTTCCTAATGTCCTTATATTGTTTCATCCTTCTTTCAACATAGATTGTTTTCCCATAACCTGATTTTCCATTAATTTGTCCTTTTTTGTTTTGCTTCTGATTGCTTGTAGTACTTTTATTTCTCTTTTCTTCATTTTGAAAATTCGTTATCTTTTTTAAAACTCTTTTAACAAATTCTTTAGTTCTCTTACCAGAAGCCTTTTTCTTCAATGTCACATGTTGTACTTTATCTAATTTCTCCTTTTCTCTTTTCTTTAAATAGTACTGTTTTCTTTCTTTTGATCTTTTCTTGCCATACTCAATCTTTATTAATAATAATGGTGAGTATCTGAAAAGAAAGAAAAGTTTAAATACTTTAGTTAAATCATTTAATATTAATAAAATAATTATATGCAAATGTTCTCATATATACATATATATAAAAAAATATTTAAAATTGAATTCCAAAGGTATGTCACACACTGCAAAATTCCTACAATTAGAAGACATAACAACCTATACAAGAGAACCACAGAGCACAACTAAAACATTTCTCTTCTGCTATTCAAATCAAATTTGAAGTGCACTCTGTAGTCCCTGGGTGATTACATGAGAACAAAGGTACTGCTTGGATAATTGGAGGACTACTAGGATACTGTCTGGGTGATTGCATAAGTGCATAGGTAGTGATTCAGTGATTTTATAACTGCATGAGTACTAGCAAAGTGATTGGAGGAATGCATAGATCACAACACAGTCATTGCAAGAGTGCAAGGGTAGTGCTTGGGTGATTGAACTACTGTATAGCTAATGCATTGGTGATTGCATGAGTGCAGAAATAATATCTAGATGATTAGGGAACTACATACGTAATGTCTCGGTGATTGCATAAGTTGAGGGATAATATTTGAGGGATTACAAGAACAAATAGGAACTGCCTCGGTGATTTTTATAGATGCCTGGGTACTACCCAAGTGATTGGAGAAGTGTATAGATTCTGACAGGGTGATTGGAAGAGTGCAAGGATAGTGCCTGGGTGATTCAATCAGTGTATAGCTAAAGCATAAGCGATTGCATGAATACAGGGGTAATGTTTGGGGGATTTCAAAAGTACATAGGAAGTTCCTGGGTTATTTTATAACTGCATCAGTACTGCCTGGGTGATTGGAATAGTACTAAAGCAGTGTCTGAGTGATAGATCCTGACATATGGTGAGACTTACACCTGAGACATGTTATAGACTTTTTTTTATATTTGCCTAGGCCCAACACTCTCAGCATTACTAGAGTGGTAAAGCAGCAGGACAAAAGTGACGTTTAAGACATGTAAGCAACAGAAGTGCCGAAAGAGGCAAGACAGGTGCAGAAAGAAGCAAGTGAAGTGTACAAAGAGGCAAGAGAGGTGCAGAAAGACGCAAGAAACGTGCAGAAACAGGCAAGAGAATTGCTGAAAGAAGCAAGAGCAGTGCAGAAAGAACCAACAGAGATGCTGAAAGAGGCAACAGAGGTGCAGAAGGAGGCACAAGGGGTGCAGAAAGAAGGAAGAGGAGTGAAGAAAGAAGCAACAGAGGTGCTGAAAGAGGCACGAGGGGTGCAGAAAGAAGGAAGAAAAGTGCAGAAAGAAGCAACAGAGGTACTGAGAGAGGCACGAAGGGTGCAGAAAGAGGCAAGAGAAGTGCAGAAAGAAGCAACAGAGGAACAGAAAGAAGGAACAGAAGTGCAGAAAGAAGCAACAGAAATGCAGAAAGAAGCAATAGAAATGCAGAAAGAGGTAAGAGAGGCGCAGAAGGAAGCAAGAGTGGCCACCTGTTACTTATTGCTAAATGTGAGTGTTAGAATGGTACTAATGGTGTGCAAGCCACTCTTGCTTACTTCTGCGCCTCTCTTGCCTCTTTCTGCATTTCTGTTGCTTCTCTCTGCACATTTCTTTCTTTTCTACACTTCTTTTGCCTCTTTCTGCAAATCTCTTCTACTTTCTGCACCTCTCTTCCCTCTTTCTGCACGTCTTTTGCCTCTTTCTGCACCTCATTTGCTTCTTTCTATATCCCTCTTGCCTCTTTCTGCACCCTTCTTCCCTCTTTCTGCACCTCTCTTGCCTTTTTCTGTATCCCTCTTACGTCTTTCTGCACCCTTTTTGCCTCTTTCTGCACCTCTGTTACTTCTTTCTGCACTTCTCTTCCTTCTTTCTGCACCTCTCTTGCTTCTTCCTGCACCTCACTTACCTCTTTCAACACCTCTGTTGCTTTTTTCTGCAGATGTCTTCCCTTTTTCTGCACCTCACTTTCCTCTTTCAACACCTCTGTTGGTTCTTTCTGAACTGCTCTTGCTTCTTTCTGCACCTCACTTGCCTCTTTCTGCACTTCTCTTGCTTCTTTCTACACCACTGTTGCTTCTTTCAGCAATTCTCTTGCCTCTTTCTGCACCTCACTTGCTTCTTTCTGCACTTCTCTTGCCTCTTTCTGCACCCCTGTTGCGTCATTCTGCACTTTCCATGCTTCTTTCTGCACCTGTCTTGCTTCTTTATGCACCCCTGTTGTCTCTTTATGTGCCTCTTTTGCCTGTTTCTGCAACTCTCTTGCCTCTTTCTGCAGTTCTCTTGCCTCCTTCTGCACCTCTGTTGCTTCTTTCTGCACTTCTCTTGCCTCTTTCTGCACCCCTGTTGCTTCATTCTGCACTTTTCATGCTTCTTTCTGCATCTGTCTTGCTTCTTTCTGCACCCCTGTTGTCTCTTTCTGCACTCGTCTTCCCTCTTTCTGTACCTTTCTTGCTTGTTTCTGCATCTCACTTGTCTCTTTCTGCACTTTTCTTGCTTCTTTATACACCTCTGTTGCTTCTTTAAGCAATTCTCTTGCCTCATTCTGCCCTTCTCTTGCCTGTTTCTGCACCCCTCTTCCCTCTTTCTGCACTTGTCTTCCCTCTTTGGTGCAACTCTCTTGCCTCTTTCTACACCTCTCTTCCCTCTTTCTGTACCACTCTTGCCTCTTTTTGTACATCTGTTGCTTCTTTCTGCACTTCTCTTGCCTCTTTCTGCACCCTTCGTGCCTCTGTCAGCACCTCTCTTGCTTCTTTCTACACCTCTCTTCCCTGCATGAGTAGTGGCTACATGATTGAAAGAGTGCATGGGTAATACCTTGCTGATTGCATGAGTGTATAGGTAGTGCATGGGTGGTTGCATGAGTGTAGCAGTAATGCCTGAGTGATTACAAAACTGCTAATGTAGTACCTGGAACATTAAAAGACTGCATGGATAGTACTTGTTTTTTTTTATTACTGCATAAGTGTTGGGCCTAACAAAATATAAAGCAGCAGACTATTATATCCCTCAAATAGAAGTCTCTCCATACTGTTAGAAGCATGCATACATACGTCTCTACATTTGCAAACCAACATCATATCTAAAAGAAATATGTACACAATATGTTATAACTCCATGAGTACTGCCTGGGTGATTACAGAAGTACTAAGATACTACCTGAATGATTACATGAGTGCAAATCTAGTGCCTGGGTGATTTTATAAGTGCATGAGTACTGGCTGAGTGATTAAATAAGTATAAGAGTAGTGCCTGTGTGATTGAAAGAGTAGAAAGATAATCTCTGGCTGAATGAAGCACTGTATACCTAATGCATTGGTGATTGCGTGAGTACAGGGCTAACGTCGGGGGGATTAAAGGAGTACATAGGTAACACCTGGGTGATTGCATGACTACAGGGGTAATAGCTTGGGATTTACATGACTACATAGGAAGTGCCTGGGTGATTTTATAAGTCCATGAGTACTTTTTGGGTGATTGCAGGACTACTGAGGTAGTGCCTGAGTGAATAAAGGAGTGCAAAGGTAGTGCCTGGGTGATTTCTTAACAGGATGACTACTGGCTGAGTGATTACATAAGTACAAGGATAGTGGCTCCATGATTGGAGTAGTGCACCAAAAGTGGCTGGGTGATTATATAAGTGCATGACTAGTGGCTACATGATTGAAAGAGTGTATGGGTAATACCTTGGTGATTGCATGAGTGCATAGGTAGTGCCTAGGTGATTGCATGAGTGTAGCAGTAATGCCTGAGTGATTACAAAAGTGCATATGTAGTGCCTGGATCATTGGAAGACTGCATGGATAGTACTTGGGTGTTTTTATAACTGCATAAGTGTTGGGCCTAGCAAAATATAAAGCAGCAGACTATAACATCACTCGAATACAAGTCTCTCCATATTGTTAGAAGCGTGCATACATATGTCTCTACATTTTCAAACCAACATCATATCTAAAAGAAATATGTATACAATATTTTATAAGTCCATGAGTACTGCCTGCGTGATTACAGAAGTACTAAGGTACTACATGAGGGATTACAAGAGTGCAAAGGTAGTCCCTGGGTGATATTATAAGTGCATGAGTACTTCTTGGGTGATTGCAGAACTACTGAGTTAGTGCCTGAGTTAATAAAGGAGTGCAAACATACTGCCTGGGAGAATTCTTATCAACATAGGTACAGCTTGCATGACTGCAGGGATAGTACATAACTAGTGCCTGGGTGATTGCATGACTGCAGGGGTAATATCTGTGGGATTACTGGTATACATAGAAACTGAATGGGTGATTTTATAAGTCAATGAGTACTGCCTGGTTGATTACAAAAGTACTGAGATACTACCTGAGTGATTACATGAGTGCAAATGTAGTGCCTGGGTGATTTTATAAGTGCATGAGTACTGGCTGAGTGATTAAATAAGTATAAGAGTAGTGCCTGTGTGATTGAAAGAGTGGAAAGATAGTGGCTGGCTGAATGAAGCACTGTATACCTAATGCATTGGTGATTGCATGAGTACAGGGTTAACGTCTGGGGGATTAAAGGAGTACATAGGTAACACCTGGGTGATTGCATGACTACAGGGGTAATATCTTGGGATTTACATGACTACATAGGAAGTGACTGGGTGATTTTATAAGTCCATGGGTACTTTTTGGGTGATTGCAGGACTACTGAGGTAGTGCCTGAGTGAATAAAGGAATGCAAGGGTAGTGCCTGGGTGATTTCTTAACAGGATGACTACTGGCTGAGTGATTACATAAGTACAAGGGTAGTGGCTCCGTGATTTAAATAGTGCACCGGTAGTGGCGGGTGATTATATAAGTGCATGAGTAGTGGCTACATGATTGAAAGAGTGCATGGGTAATAATTTGGTGATTGCATGAGTACATAGGTAGTGCCTGGGTGATTGCATGAGTAGACTCTTATAAAGTACCATAAAAAATAATTCCTCTCCCAAGATATATTAATCATCAATTTTCCAATACTACTGCTTCACCATTCTAGGAAAAAACAGGTATAGAGCATAGATAACAGCAAAGCAACACTTCACTTATCTTTCATAAAAGTCTCCCCGTATTTCAAAATCCATGTATGCATATCTCTATACCTTTTCCTACCAGCATCATATATGAAAGTAAAAAACAGATAAATGTATACCTGTGTTTTATATATCTATCATCTTGAAACACATAACACATACCATAATATATGAGCAAATAGACACATATCTCAGTCACAACAACATGCACATCTCAAAACTTCAGAGTACACTTCAATTTTCAAACAGACACTGAAAATTATGCGGTATATTTGAAATATAACTTTCCTCACATCATACAAATTACTCTAGTAAATAACATCTCTACAAACATCTCAACCCTCACTTTCAGGCTGCTGCTTAACTATTTTACAACTACTTATAATATTACACCTACCCACATACAAAGTAGTAACCCTTTACATATCTTTAGTAAAAGTCTCACATATTACTAAAACCATACATGAATATGTCTGTACCATTATAGTCAAAAAGAGGGACTAAGGGCTATTATGAGGTCCAGCATGCATGCCCAATCAAGATCAAAGCTAAACGGGTATGCAGTTCCGCATAGGGAGGGGTGGAAGTGAAGTTACAGTAAGACTATGGGTTGTGCTCTAAGAAGGGAGGGAATGGGAATCCCTCCTTTCGGAATTAGGGCCCTCAGACACCCAGCCCGCTGGGTGTCATGCTTCATCATAGGGCATGCTCCTCGTCAGGTCGGCGCTGCAATACCTGACGGGCACCCTATGAGGGGCTCTTTGGCGGAGATCATTTATTACTTTCCATTTGGTGCCGTGGGTGTAAGGGACCTAAAAGTGTAGATGTGTGTGAGGTTGAGGTCAACAGACCGTGTGAGTTAAAACAGGAAATGGAAGATCGTGCAGAATTTTTTTTAATGATCCTGTCTCCCAACCTGGTTAAAAATGGAGTGGCGACTACCTGAAGTGATGTTTCAGGGTGTTGCGCTCAGTCTCTTGTGGTCGACATGTTTCTTGCCTGTTAGTCGTAATGATCAGGTGGCAATTCTTCAGGACCAAATATGTGAGTTTCTCTATCTACACTGCATGTGTGGTATTCAGGTGTACTAACCACGATATACCGCAATTGACACCTAAAGGTGAATTACCTGTAGATGTAATGGCCAACCTAATAGAAAACAAAGCAGTAACATTAAACAGTGATCGTCATCTTGTTAATTGATCTTAAGAACTCCACTCTCCCCTGCGAACCACCTCATAACAGAGCACGCGACAGTATTGTGCCCCTTGGTGTAAGAAAATGGTGGCAGCTGTAGTCATACAATTTAGGCATAGTGCAATGCATTCACACTATTATCCGTGGTGATACGTGATCATGTGTAGTATCCTGAGTGAAGTGATAGCTGAAAAGGTGCGAGTTCTGTACTCACCTAAAAGCTATTGGTGATTGGCCCCTTCATCTTCCCGCAGGTTAAAAGATACTCGGAAACATTCCGTGTCCTAGAAGGATAATGGGGGGCCAAGAAATAGCTTGTACTATTAAAAACAAACAGTAGGAACCAGGCAAATGTTCCTAGGAAACAACAATGCGGTCTTACACTTTGAGTAGATTCATGGTTAAAAGGGCGTATAGTCAGGAGGACGCTATACGCCGTGTTAGGCCCCCCGATGTCCCGTGTCCAAGCGCTCTAGATGCGCCCGGCTCCGACATTCAAACCCGCTGCGTCCCAAGAGATGTGGGAACACAGAAGGCCCAAACGCCAGGCACCGAGTCGCAAGGCACCGTCGTGAGCCCGGGACAGGTCGGGTGGGATTAACCGCAGAGCAGCGTGTGTCTGCTATTGTGGCCGATAACCTCAAGTCTTACCTCGGAGTGCAGAGCCGGCGTGTCATCCCTTCGCTGAGGGCGGAGAGAAAATACTCACGTGCAAAGACTGCAGTAGTGGCGGTAGACCTACCCCACACTGCTGGAGCCGGGAGGTACCGCTAGGTATGCAGGTGCCGGTAATATACTCTGAAAGTGTGGCGCGTAGGGTCAGCCAATCACATCAGGCCAAGCACTAGAGTGTTGAGCTCATAACAGAGTGGGGAGAAATGGCTGCCATCTTGGAAGTCGTCAAATGCTGTTAACAATGCGGTTGCCATCTTGGAAAGTGAAAAATTACCCGAGTCTTGTAAAAAAGTGAATCCACAGTAGTGGATTGGAAGATGTTCCCCCTACTACTAGAAACATACTATCTCCTTCGTTATTATCCCCTTTGTATGAAAGACAATTAGGCACGGTGGTGGGAGGGGTACAACTCACCGGGGCCCGGGGTTAAACGAGGGGGCTGGTCAGGTAGTGCCCTATGGGCGAAGTCTAAGGGTCCCCATTGATGGTCGTTGATGGGGCCAAAATACCTCGCTAGGAGTCCTGAATGGCATACAAGTGAGCGACAACATAAAGTTATCCCTATGCTAATGAGTGTTATTACTACTTAGTTCTTGTGACAACACGTCAAGAATGCCATTAAAAGTGTGGGATATGGCTGCTAGGATCTGAGTAAAGTACTCCATGGGATGTCCTCATTGAGTCCCTGTCTGTCCGTGGCTAGACGGTGTACCCATCTTTGTTCAATCCTCAGCAGGGCCCCTGATGTTATCACTGGGTGTGCTTCCAAAATAACCCACCTAAGGGTGTTGGGTGCGTGTCCTGCTGTTGTGAAATGTGTGTACATTCTCGTAGTCACTCGGTTGCATCTGATGTTGCTTTTATGTTCAGTGATACGTGTTTTAGCCATTCTAGTGGTCATACCGATGTAACGGAGGTTGCAAGGGCAGAGGATCATATAAATGCAATTGATGGTATTGCAGTTTGTGTGTCTAGTCAACTTCCAGGTGAATGTGTTGGAAAAGGATACTTCTTTCGTAGGTTTGGTCAAGGGACATACTGCACATGAGCCACATGGGTAGTGGCCTGTCACTGGTGGGAGGTCCCATAATGCTCTCTGTACGGGAATATTTTTTCTTTTTGGCCTCGTGTGGATCAGCATGTCTTTGAGGTTGCTAGTCCGTTTATATGTGAACCTTGGTGTTGGTAATTGCAGGTCGCCAGTGTTGAGGATACCCCAATGTTTCCTGATGATATTCCTGATTCTGCTGGAGTCAGGTCTGTATGAAGTGACACATGTCAATGTTTCCGTGACCTCTTTCTGATTGGTTTCTAGTAGGGCCTCTCTATTGTTGTTCCTAGCCCTTTTCATTGCATGTGCAATTCTGTGTCGTGGGTATTCACGTTTCATTAGATTCTCTGCTAAGTTGGTTGCCTCTGTTTTTTAGTCTTGGATGGAGGGACAATTCCTCCTGATGCGGAGGAACTGGCCAAAGGGAAGGTTTTCCTTCAATGCCCTAGGGTGGTGACTACTAAACAGCAGCAGACTGTTGCTGTCTGTCGGTTTCTTATACAGTGTGGTGCTCAACTGCCCTTCAGAAATTCTTATGTTTAAGTCTAGGAATGATACATTGGACTCAGATATGGTTTTGGTGAATTTCAGATAAGGGTTTTGGGTGTTAATCCACCTACAGAATTCATTGCAGCTAGCTGTGTCCCCCTGCCAAAAGATCAGGATATCGTCGATAAACCTTTTCCAAAGTTTCGGGTTATCGATGTAGGGATTGGTAGGGCTAAAGATTAACCTTTCTTCAAACGTAGCCATAAAGAGGCAAGCTACGCTTGGGGCAAATGTGTTGCCCATGGAAGTCCCCTGGGTTTGATGGTAGAGCTTGTTCTTATACTTGAAGAAGTTTTCTATAAGAGCCAGAGTGGCACATTCCATAATGAAGGGAACTGGTATCTGTGGGTGCAAAACCGTGTTGTTGAGTGCATCCTCAATGACTTCCAAAGTGGCTCGTTGTGGAATGTTTGTGTACAGAGCCTCAACGTCCAGGGTGACCAAAAGGATGATCTCCTCTGGGCGCTGGACCCCCTCTGTTAGGCGTAGCACATCCGTTGTATCAAGTAGGAAGGAAGGTGATTTTCTTACTAGGGGCTGCAAGAAATGGTCGCAGAACCTAGATAAAGGTTCTAGTAATGAGCCGATCCCAGACACAATGGGTCTCCCTGGGACCGGGCTCGTGCCCTTGTGAATTTTGGGAAGGATGTAGAAGTAAGGTATTTTCAGATCTTTGGTGATAAGAAAGTCCGCTTCCTTCTTACTGATCCAGCCTTCCGTTTCAGCTGAGAACACCATCATGGATATAGTGGTAGCTAGCCGTTTTGTGGGATTCTCAGTAATGGGGGTGTAGTACCGGTCGTTATTGAGTTGACGTGGGCACTCAGTGTCATAGTCTCCGGTAGACATGATTACTTTGGCCCCTCCCTTGTCAGCTTGCTTGAAGGTTATCTCGGAATCATCTGCTAGGGATCTCACTGCTGCCCATTCAGTTGATGATAAAGTGTGAAAGGGAGTACGGGTTGTCCCCTTTGTCAGGTCCTTGAGTACGGCCTGTTCGAAGGTTAATACTTCGTTAGGCACCATACTGCTGTTAGGAGTGAAGGTAGAGGGGTTGTGTAACCCGGTGTCGTCCGAGGGGGTCAGGGGTCTATCAAGGAAGAACGCTTTGAGACGGATCTTCCGGAAGAAGTTGTTAATCTCGCATTGGTCGCGGAATTTGTCGATTTTAGGTGTGAGGACATATCCTAAGCCTTTATGTAAGACTATTTTCTCTGTGTCAGTTAGAATCCTGGGTTTGATGGTAGAGCTTGTTCTTATACTCGAGGAAGTTTTCTATAAGAGCCAGAGTGGCACATTCCATAATGAAGGGAACTGGTATCTGTGGGTGCAAAACCGTGTTGTTGAGTGCATCAATTTTTCTGCCTGATCTTCCATTTCCTGTTTTAACTCACATGGTCTGTTGACCTCAACTTCACACACATCTACACTTTTAGGTCCCTTACACCCACGGCACCAAACGGCAAGGAATAAAAGATCTCTGCCAAAGAGCCCCTCATAGGGTGCCCGTCAGGTATTGCAGCGCCGACCTCACGAGGAGCATGCCCTATGATGAAGCATGACACCCAGCGGGCTGGGTGTGTGAGAGCCCTAATTCCGAAAGGAGTGATTCCCATTCAGATAGTATGTTTCTAGTAGTAGTGGGAACATCTTCCAATCCACTACTGTGGATTCACTTTTTTACAAGACTCGGGTCATTTTGCACTTTCCAAGATGGCGACCACATTGTTAACAGCATTTGACGACTTCCAAGATAGCGGCCATTTCTCCCCACTCTGTTATGAGCTCAACACTCTAGTGCTTGGCCTGATGTGATTGACTGACCCTACGCGTCACACTTTCAGAGTATATTACTGGCACCTGCATACCTAGCGGTACCTCCCGGCTCCTGCAGTGTGGGGTAGGTCTACCGCCACTGCTGCGGTCTTTGCACGTGAGTATTTGCTCTCCGCCCTCAGCGAAGGGATGACACGCCGGCTCTGCACGCCGAGGTAAGACTTGAGGTTATCGGCCACAACAGCAGACACATGCTGCTCTGCGGCTAATCCCACCCGACCTGTCCCGGACTCACGACAGTGCCTTGTGACTCAGTGCCTGGCGTTTGGGCCTTCTGTGTTCCTGCATCTCTTGGGACGCGGCGGGTTTGAATGTCGGAGCTGGGCGCATCTTGACCGCTTGGACACGGGACATCAGGGGGCCTAACACGGCGTATAGCGTCCTCCTGACTATACGCCCAGACCTATTTGCGTGACCACCTTTAACACTCACTCCAACCGAGTGTCAAAAATAGTGAATAAACATTGGAGGATTCTTAACTGTGGGGGTCTTAATTTCCCAAAACCCATGTTTTCCCACAAACGCGGTAGGAACCTCAAAGATATTCTGGTCCATACTAGACCACGTATCATACAGGAAAGGGACCCCACTATCACGACCCTTCCCCCAATCCAAGGTCATCACCCATGTGGTAACTGCAGCACGTGCAATCTAACTAAAAAGAGTACCAACATAACTTTCAGTAACGGCGCAGTCTGGGAACAAAGGAAGTTCACGAATTGCAATAGCAGGAACGTGATATACTTGATTACGTGTCCGTGCAGACTTGAATACGTAGGAATGACTGCGAGACAAGTAAAGATCCGTATCGACGAGCATAAGAGCAATGTACGCTGTAAGAAGAGCTCAACCAAAATGGCGAATCACTTCCTCACCATGGCTCACAGTGTGGATGATCTGAAATGGACAGTGATAGAACAACTAAGTAACGAAAATGGCCTGTTTGAAAAAGAGCAAAGATGGGTGTTCCGTCTGGGCACCCACCTTGGAGGCCTTAACGATGATATACCCTGGGCCCAACTGACGTAGTGTCCGTTCTGAATATTTATATAAGAACTCTTTCAACAATGCATAGATATTTTTTTTTATTTTTTTTTATTTTTCCAATGTTTTTTTTCTCTTCTCGCTATCCTTGATCTTCCGGTGGTGATCTGTAGAAGGTTGCGTGGCATAAGGAAGACAAGCCTAGTTGAGTGTAAAACAGGTGTCCCTTCATATTACCCAGTGTAGTGAACTGGTCACGGGTTATTGTGATAGAGATTGATAATCCTGTCACATCTGTGATTTTGGGACGTTGTAAATAATAATTAGTTTTTTCATACGTGCAATTATTTTTTTTTTTTCTCATGCGTGCTATTTACTACCGTGGGCCCCTGGCGCCCTTTTTTCTGAATCTTCAGTCATACAGGGATTATCGCCATCGGCAATCGGCCGACTATTTCTAAATAACTAAAAATCTACTCTCTTCCGGTGGGCCATTTACTACAGAGGTTACCGTTCTAGTGCCAGCATGAGAAATCTACTGGAAGCGTGATAGTTTCACACTTCCGTTTCACCGCTAGTTACGACCCAGGTGATACCTCTTTTCCTGACCCTTTTTCAATCATTGCCCTTATAAATAGAGCTCTCCCAGCATACTCCGCACACAGCAGAGCCGCGGGATGGAGCTACGAGGAGTAAGGGACTGTTGAAGGGCACGTAAGTACGGCATAGCCGTTTTACAGGGACCTAGCGACCTTTTTGCTTTCATTAGCCAACTTTGCCTTGATGGTAAGGGACTTTTTATTTGTTTCTTTCTCCCATTAGTACTAAGTGGCAACATCCTTTCCACCCGTTCTTGAGGCTCATGGGGCATTGTTTCTCATTTACATATGTATGTATCAATCAATCCTCACGCTATTTGTTTACTACAATAGACTTTGAGATAGAGTGTGTGTTTTCCGTTTTTTGTGTGTTTGTCTTGTGCTGTCATTTTTCTTCCCGCAGGTCACAGCACCTCACCTGATAATAACTAAGGCTAAATAACACTACAGTCACACTGTGGCGAATTGCTTATTTTTGCAGGAATTGCGTGTTTGCTCATTGAGGATGCGCAAATATTATTTTTCCGTTTTTTCTCTTTACAGATACTATTTAAGGCATACCATTGGGTATTGTATAAAATGCTTGATTGATTGCATTTCTTCTCACATTGTATATATCACACATTTTTGAGTAACAGTGTATACAGGAGGGATCCTTGTTAGTCCTGACGAAGAAGCCTTGACGCTTCGAAACATGTTGACTCATTAGGAGTATCCGCACATAATGTAGGACATCTCCGAACCACGCTTTTAACAGCACCAGCCTCAACTGACCTATTAAATTTTGTATGTCTACGAGGCCAGGTCCTTTTTAAATTCACTGTTTTATTTACCTCTGACCCTCCCTCTCACTACCTTTGCACCACACATAATATTACATTATTAGTGCTCCCGCATACTTGCAGGTCGTAGCACTCCCCGTCCCGCAGCAGGGCGGGAAGACCCCTATGATGAAGCATGACACCAAGGGCCCTTTTGGTGTGTGAGGGGTATTTTAGCAAACGCAGCGTGCGTCCAACCATTGGAGGATTCACACTTTCCATAATACAGTGAGGAACATACTTGACTGTACCTTCTTTAGAGGTGGATCCTTTTGTTTTGTTACTAAACGCCTTTTTAACCATGAATCTACTCAAGGTGTACGACCGCATCGTTGTTTCCTAGGAACATTTGCCTGGTTCCTACTGTTTGTTTTTAATAGTACAAGCTATTTCTTGGCCCCCCCATTATCCTTCGAGGACACTGAATGTTTCCGAGTGTCTTTTAACCTGCCGGAAGTTGATGGGGCCAATCACCAATAGCGTTTAGGTGAGTCCAGAACTTGCACCTTTTCAGCTATCACTTCACTCAGGATACTACACCTGATCACGTATCACCACGGATAATAGTGTGAATGCATTGCAGTATGCCTAAATTGTATGACTACAGCTGCCACCATTTTCTTACACCAAGGGGCACAATACTGTCGCGTGCTCTGTTATGAGGTGGTTCGCAGGGGAGAGTGGAGTTCTTAAGATCAATTAACAAGATGACGATCACTGTTTAATGTTACTGTTTTGTTTTCTATTAGGTTGGCCATTACATCTACAGGTAATTCACCTTTAGGTGTCAATTGCGGTATATCGTGGTTAGTACACCTGAATACCACACATGCAGTGTAGATAGAGAAACTCACATATTTGGTCCTGAAGAATTGCCACCTGATCATTACGACTAACAGGCAAGAAACATGTCGACCACAAGAGACTGAGCGCAACACCCTGAAACATCACTTCAGGTAGTTGCCACTCCATTTTTAACCAGGTTGGGAGACAGGATCATTAAAAAAAATTCTGCCTGATCTTCCATTTCCTGTTTTAACTCACACAGTCTGTTGACCTCAACCTCACACACATCTACACTTTTAGGTCCCTTACACCCACGGCACCAAACGGAAAGGAATAAAAGATCTCCGCCAAAGAGCCCCTCATAGGGTGCCCGTCAGGTATTGCAGCGCCGACCTGACGAGGAGCATGCCCTATGATGAAGCATGACACCCAGCGGGCTGGGTGTGTGAGGGCCCTAATTCCGAAAGGAGGGATTCCCATTCCCTCCCTTCTTAGAGCACAACCCATAGTCTTAGTGTAACTTCACTTCCACCCCTCCCTATTAGGAACTGCATACCCATTTAGCTTTGATTATGTCTGTACCATAACACTATCCAAACCTTAAAAATTCACAGAACAAACTTTCATTTTCAAGCAAACATTAAAAATTATGCGGCATATTTCAACTGTACCTCTCTAGAAACTTAAAAAAAGAAGCCTAATCAATAACACCTTATGTCAGCATCTTTTAAACCACACTTTTATGCTGCATCTTCACCATTCTACCAGTACTCACAGTCTTGAGCCTACCACATAAAAAGCAACAAAATCTCTATGTTATACATCATGCACCTTCAAATGTAGAACACATATGAAAATACATATACAAGTAGAAACATACTTGAGACAGAAGTCAAAGCACACCTTAAAACTTGACAGACTCCACCTCCAAATTTTAAGCAACAGCTAAAATTATGCGGTATACTTCAAATGTATATATCCACACACTAAAACAAACTACCATAATCACTAATCCATCTTCCAATATACACATATTACTATACAGAATCTATTTCAAACAACATTTAACTACAATAGAACAAACTACAATACACATCTATACATTTAATAATATACTTCAAACATCACAGTTTTTGAATTATTTTTAAAATTTAAAATAAACCTAATACATAATACACCTCACAAATTTATAACTCACCTTTCAATTAGATTTGTAGAATTTAAAATAAATAAATAAATGATTTTCTTATGCACACAGTCAATGTAATGCACCAGTCTCAGCAAGATAAAACCAGTAATGGCAAAGTTTCCCTCTCTTTCTCCACACAAATACATGTAAGTAACAAATCACATAACTTCCTACATTATTTCAAATTATAAAACAAATTTCTATTGGTTAGACTTATGAACCCTTACCAATTGACTTCTATAAGTGGCCAAACTGCTTATGGAATTTTTTGGAGTCGCGACTCCACCGTGCACCAACACGATGGAGCCGCGAATTCATACGGGAGTTCAAAAATATATTACAAATAAAAATACCACTATTTTTTAAGAACACACCACTTCTAAAGATACTACTGACTTGGGAAATCTTACTTTGATAAGATTTGACTTAAATATAAATTACAATTTCACTTTTTAAATCCACGGTTAAGTTTCAACCCTTCCCCCATTCTGCTTAATGCCAGTTTCCATAGTAACAGTTCATGGAACATTCAACTGAACTGACAGGTCACAAGTTCACCATACTTTCAAGTTCACCACACAATGTCACAAATTCAAACAGCAGGTGTGGTTGACATTTCCAAAATATGAGCTTATTCTATCTACTGTACCTTTCAAACCTTTTTTACTAACCAATAAGAAACATGCTTTTTAAAGACAGTAACATGCACACTATTTTTGAATGTACAATGTTCTTAAACAGCCAATTAATTCTCTACTTTTTAAAAAACAGCATCTTGTCCATCATTTTACATACCTCTCATTCTACCAACTGACTTCCTCAGCTACAGACATCTTTTCATTACTTCCAGACATCCCTTCAAGATGCTTACAGTGTGGATTGTTGGACACAGCTATGTTTGCTGGTGCAAAAGGTATGCTGAACGCAGAGGTATTGACAAAGACCTAGCTGTGCAAAATGTGGACATTAAATGGATTGCAGAGAGAGGATTAAAGTGGCACCAATTGATGCCTTTGGTTAAAACCTTTTTGCATCTCCAACCCCCTCACCTCATGATTGTGCACTGTGGTGGCAATGACCTAGGCACATTGACTGGGGTAGGTCTGGAAATGCTAATGAAGGACACCTTTGCACAACTGATGTTGCTTTTACCTCAAACTGTCTTTGTATACTCTAACATATGCCAAAGACAGAAATGGAAGTGGTCAAATCAATTCTGTCCACAGATTGAGAAAGCTAGAAAGAATGTCAATAAAGCTGTTTCTGCTTACCTCAGAGACCATAGGATGGGCTCCATATATAACAACAATCTACGTTTTGATATGGATGACATCTACAGAAGTGATGGAGTACACTTACAGATCAAGGAAACAGAGTCTTTCTCAACAACCTAAAGCTCTGCATTCGCACTTACATGTAGCTACAACAAACTCACAATCAAAACAAGGGCTTTTTTTAGAGCCACCCTATGACATAATACTGATTTTAAAAAAAATTTACACATACAAATTTTTTTCAAAATTTTGGGGGGTTCGCGAACCCGTCGCGAGTTCACAAAACAAAAGCACAAATTCAATGTACTACAACACAACACACTTTTCAAGTTTAACTATTAATTTTAAATTTTATATATTTTTAACAACTCTATCAATTGTAATCTTGTCATTAACTTCAATCACAATACCTCTTTAAAACAACCTCACAAATACAACACTACCTTCTACATTATATACTACTTAATTATTTATTTAAGGTGAATTCGCGAATCCAATGCGACGTTGCACGGGGGCCGTGCTGAGAGCGGCCCTGGAGTCGCGACTCCAAACTCAAAAGAGAAAAAAACGATCCACTCCCATTATTTCGGATTCGCCCCGGGGACCCCATCCCCTGGGGCCTGCCACGATTTTTTTGATTTTTTTTAAAAAAAAGAAAGGGGACCGCGTGGCCCCCATCCTCAGGCCAATAGTGACCCCGGGGACCCCATCCCCCGGGGCCTGGCCTCTTTTTAAAAAAAATTCAATATGGGGAGGGGGGCCGCATGGCCCCCCTCCCGGGCCAATTCTGGCCCCGGGGACCTTATCCCCCGGGGCCTGGCCATACGTTGGGGACCCTGGGGTGTGCCCCAATGCCCCCACGGTCCCTGCCAGCTCCCCACCTCCTGTGGGAGCCGGCATTGCTTTTGGACAAGGGGAGCTGCTAACATGCAGCTCCCCTTGCCCAAAAGCAATCCTGCTTTGCTTCGTTGAAGCGAGAGCAGGTTTCCTGCTCTTGCTTCAACGAACCAAAGCAGAGTTTGCTATGACGGGGGGCCCTGCCATAGCAAACAGCAATGTCCCAGGGGTGGGCACCCTGGGACATTGCAGGAGCTGGACCTGGGGGTGGCGGTCCCCAGGGCCATTAAGAGCTCCAGGAGGGGGGCCACGCGGCCCCCCTCTCATCATTTCAAAGCCCCGGGGAGGTGGTGGTCCCCGGGGCATGTGGGGGGGCTCTAGCCCCCCCACACATTTTTTTAAAAAAACAGAGCCCAGGGGAGGTGGCGGTCCCCGGGGCTGCGGGGGGACCCTGTGCCCCCGCGTAAAATTGTCAAAGCCCGTGGAGGTGGTGGTCCCCGGGGCATGTGGGGGGGGCTCTGTTTTAAAAAAAAAATGTGTGGGGGGGTTAGAGCCCCCCCACATGCCCCGGGGACCATCACTCAAACAAAAAGCGGTATAGATTAAATAATATAAATCATGCTTATATACATTGTACAATAATAAAGACAAGTGGGGAACAAAAACTTATTTCCATGAACATATTTCTGTTTTCACACAATGCTGGGTGCATAACTGTCAATTTTCAATAAAGTTATTTTTTCCCAGACACCGGACATTATTTCTTTGCAAAATTGGCATTGTGTGAACCTTTCGATACACTAACAGAAATAGGGGGCTGTATTAGTCAATCTGCTACTACCGTAACGTGACAACCACCCTGAATCTTAGACATCGACATTTCCACATTTATTGCCACAGTGGGTATATGTCCCAAACGATGTTTAGATTCTAGCTTTATTGTGTCCAAGTGGGCCCATTACACCATCTTGGTCTACTAGAGACCTATCTGCCGCAATTCTGAATTCACTAGATCCCGCCCCAGTGGGCGAATTCTAAATTCATAATGTCCGATTTTACCTTTATCATTCTCATATGTAACATTGCACATTACAATTTCTTAATTCAAAATACCGTCCATCTCTCCCAATTTAGATATTTAGCTTTCTTGCCTTCCACTTGTCATCTTACATATTGCTCGATCTGTAAAATATAAATTATAAACCGTCTGATTAACAAATGCATAATCAATATTCAAAAAAAGTGCATAACATAACATACTTACTAAAATTTGAAGCTAAACAGTGAGGTTAAAAGCTGGTTACTGATCATATCATCTTACATTTAAAACAAATTGTGAGCAAGTCTTAAGCAGATCATTTTGATGTTTCTATGTCTTAAATTGGGTGAATGAGTTACCCTAAATGAACCGACAGCTCCTCATCCCCATTATGGCCTTCAGGTGTCATAGTGTGGTACTGTATTATCAACTTGGACTCCAAACGTCTCAATTCCTGAACACGGTCACCCCCTCGTTCACGGACTGGAATCATGTCTAATACACAAAATGAGAGGTGGTTACTGTTCTGATTATGGAATGCCTTGAAATGTCATGCTACCGGGTATTGCTTATCATTGTTTTTAATGGCACGGAGATGTTCCAATATCCGTTTTTTGGCCTTATGAATTGTACTGCCGATGTAATATTTGTCACACTGACATTACAAGCCATAAACCGCATGGTCGGTGGTGCATGACACATGCTTTGTGATCTTAAACGGTTTACAGTTTGGTAACAGTCTCACCTCCTTACAGTTACTGCAAAATTTACAGGCTTTACAGCATCCACAGATATAAAACCCTTGAATTCTGCTTTTTTGGGATTCCTGTGTGGTGAGAGATTTACAGATTGTATCTTTCAATGATCGTGCCCTTCTAAAGGTGATTTGAGGAAATTCCTCTACACAGTTGGCAAGATCTTTATCTGTTTTCAATACCTGCCAAAATTTACTAAGACACTTTCTTACTGACCATGATTGGCCATGATAGTTGGTAATGAATCTTATCTTCTGCTTGGATTCATTTGTGCTGTCAGTTTTTAATCTCAATAGGTAGGATCTCGTCCGACTTGCAACTTCCATACTTGCTTTTCTAATCATGGATTTAGTGTAACCCCTTTCTAGAAAACGTCTGGTCATACAGGTTTCTTACTTCAAGTAACTTTCCTCCGAGCTACAATTCCGTTTGGCACGGAGTAGTTCACCCAGTGGTATACTTCGGATGAGATTATTGGGGCGACAACTGTGGGCGTGAAGTAAACTGTTACCCGCAGTATCTTTACGGTACAACATACTTTCTAATCTTTCCCCATTCACTTGTAACTGGAGGTCAAGAAATTCAATTCTTTTGCTGTCAATCTGGCTTGTAAACTTTAAATTGAGTGTGTTGCTATTTAAAAGGTTGACAAACTCTGTAGCCTCTATTTCACTTCCCTTCCAGATGCAGAATATGTCGTCAATATAGCGTGACCACATCAATGCATGTGTCGAAAATTGGTCCAGCTTATTGATGACCTGCTTCTCCCACCAGCCGAGGTAAAGACCTGCAAAACTGGGGGCGAAGCCGGTTCCCATCGCGGTCTCGACTGTTTGCCTATAGATGTTGCCATTGAATGTAAAATAGTTTAGGGTAAGACATGTTCTCATCATTTCGATTAACATCTCTGTGTGTAGTAAGTAAGAGAGAGATCTATTTTGTAAAAAATGGCGGCATGCTGCCAGTCCTTGTTCATGAGGAATACAAGTGTATAAATTGTTCATGTCTAAACACATCAATAAATAATCATCATTCCATACTACATCCTGAATCTTTCTTAGGAAATCCCCCGTGTCCTTTACATATGCTGGGAGACTCTGCACGAGAGGCTATAGAAAAAAGTCAACGTATCTTGACGTATTCTCCAGACAGCTCCCCCTCGAGGAGACAATTGGTCTTCCGGGTGGGTTACTGCTGTCCTTATGAATTTTAGGAAGTAAATAAAGGGCGGGTAATTTGGGAAATTTGCAGATCAAATATTCATATTCTTCCATTTCGATAAGACCCCTTTCTTTCCATTCTACAAGTTGTAATTGATATGTTTTGTTAGATGCCTCGTACTTAACTCTTGTACTCAATTCATATCTGGATGTATCACACAGTTGTTTGTTCCCTTCAGTCAGATACATTTCTCTCGATCATACAACAACATTACCTCCTTTGTCTGACTTTTTTATTACAATTGCTTCATCATTTTTCAATTTATCAATAGCTTCTGGTTGTGTTTTCGTAATATTCTTACTCATGAAACATTTCTTATTCGATAAATTTTCAAACTCTTGTTTTATGCCTCTCTCAAAAACATCAATAGCATCATTACACACTTGTGGCATAAAGATAGATTTTGGTCTAAAACCACTGTTGCAACTTAAATCTACCCTGATGTCTGTATTAATCAAGTTGATAATTGGGTCATTAATAAAACCAGAATTACCTTCTAGCTCACTCATTTGATGCAACAAGTCTATATCATCAATATTTATATTGCTAGGCATAACTCTACCCACGGTTTGTGTTTCTGACACTTTAGTGGCAAACCATTTTTTCAATCTTAGTTTTCTGGTGAAGTGAAAAAGATCAATCCTGCCTTGTGTGTAGTTGAATTGAGTAGTGGGACAGAATGACAAACCCAGTGATAATACATTTATTTCATCTTTAGTCAAAGTCCGACCTGATAAATTGATGACTGTTTGTAAATCCATTATTTCATCTTTTTCTGGCCCCTTGTCCTGCTTCCCACCGGGCTGTCTGTAGTTTCCTTTAAGTTTGCGTTTCCTTTTACACCTCCTCTCCCTCCTCTTCCTCGACCTCTGTAGCCTGTTCCTCCTCGTTGGGTCTGTGCTGTCATTCTTCCTTGGGCCATTAGATTGAACTCGGTTAATATATATATATATATATATATATTTATATATATATATATATATATATATATATATATATATATATATATATATATATATATATATATATATATATATATATATATATATATACTACTAAACAAAGTTTCCACCAAAGAAACAAAACTGCGCACTCCAGCTCGATCGTGCAAGTTCTTTTTATTCGAGTTCCAAGAGGAAGACTAACACGCGCGTTCCGGCACCCTGGCCTTCATCAGTGTATATATATATATTTATTTAGGTGGATAGTTAGCTAGATATGTACAGGGTTAACAAACATTGGTTTACATTGGATTGTAATTCGACACATAAAGGGGCTCTACAGGCTTTGCACTTTCAATGACAAATAGGTCTAATACATCACTAGAAAAAAGATATGCATGTGTACAAAATGAGTTTAGAAGGATGATTAGATTAACCAATAAGTAGTATTAACAGAACAATTGGGTCCTAATGTGTGATACATTAAAGAAAAACATGATTTGCAGGGATTTTGGACTACGGTTTCAAAAGTGTCTTGTAAAAAGAAAATAGAGCCAGATTGGGCCATCACTGATGTAATGTGCAAACACCACATTGAATCTCTATATGGAATTGAGCAGTATTCCGTACATGGCTCTCCAAAATATGGCAAGTGAAAAAGTGTGATTGTCAAATAGTTTGTAACATTATTTATAGCCTAATCAGGTCCAGAAATTCTGAAAGAGCAGCAGGATTATTTGGTGTCTTAATTGCTCTGCTTAAACTGAATCCTTCATTCTGGGGATACTTTTAGCTATCAGTATTCCATTCAGATTGGAAGCTGGCACGATCCCAAATTCATTGAGTGGGAACCAACTTCTACCCGTATATACCAAGTACTGCTAAAGCCGATAGTTCTGGCTTTAATATGTAAACACAAGTAAACATAGGCATTCAGAAATGCTGTTTAGATTAACTGCATGCATAAATGTGGTTTAATAAATTAAAGCCTGTCATATTGGTTTTGCTACTACTTTGAAAAGAGTATCAAAAGCAATGTTTTCTGTACCGAATGAATATAGGAGATAAATATTTGAATGTGACAAACAGTGTTATGATTGAATATGATTTTCAGTTGTAAAATGGTCTTTCATCCATTCCAAAGGAAACACTACATTTCCTGTAAGTTGGAATGATATAGCAAATAGCCAACAACATGAGGACAGAAGGTAATACCCCTCATGGTGAAGCCAAAGCCCACCGTATGTATGTTAGCAATATGTCTTTGAACACAGTGCATTGTTAGGCCAGACCTTAAAATGAGCCACCACTGGATGCTAGTAACTTTAGCACTTTACAAAAATAGCATTTTTATATTGTAAAGGCAAGTTATTTGCAAAGTTATTCTTACAACATCTTAGTGCCAGGATAAACTTAAATCACATGCTCCTTATAGAGCTGGTAGGTTTTAGATCTAGGTCTTGTTCCACAGATAATATTATAGCTATCTATTTAATAACATCAATTGTGAAGGGGAGAGTTTGTATTGCTGTCTTGAAGGCAATTCTACAACAATTGATTGAGTGAGCAATCAGCATCTATGATACAAAGGGATTTGTCTTGGGCTAGAGTAAGGGCCTGATTTAGATCTTGGCGGATGGGATACTCGGTCACAAATGAGACGGATATTCCATCCACCTTATTACAAGTGCATTATATCCTACGCCACTTGTAATACAGTGGACGGGATATCCGTCACGTTTGTGACAGAGTCTCCCATCTGCCAAGATCTAAATCAGGCCCTAAAGCTTTTTAAAGTTAATCTAGGCTTTTCATACAAATACATGTGTGTGTGAGGTCTGAAAAGGCAGCAACAGTACAAGCACATAAAAAAATAGCCACTACAAATGTCATTAAACAAGGCTGTGTACTTGGTCAGACATTTTTCAATTTATATCTTGCTAGTTTACTAACAAAGCTGTCCTTGGTAAAATGATTCCCACCAACTTAGGTGGGCATGTTCTATCACTCCTAATGCATGCTGATGACTTAGGACCTGATTTAGATTTGGATGGTCTTTCCGCCATCCCGCTGGGGCGCAAGTCCCAAGTACTCCGCCAAGTCGATGGTCTTTTGCCCACAGTTTTCAGATCCATGCAGGCTGACTCGCTGTCCACGTCGACGGAGTGTTTCCTGCCGCAGTCGCTGCACACTGTTGCCGACTTGGCGGACTCCAATGCTGGCGAATAGTACTCCGTCGCCTTTAGGGGTCGTGTTCCAACCGAGCCTATTTAGATTTCACAGTTGTGCTGGTGGTCTCCTTGCGGCGGTTCCCTGACTGAGGAAGTCCGTCGCGGTACGTGCTCACCAATGCACCATCACTCTGCCCATTGGATGGATGCTAGTAGAACACATCTGATGTCCAATGGGCAAACGGAAACACATGCATACCACACTATAAAACACACTCCATTCAGATCATGATCCTTTGCCATTCCACTGCACCCAGACATTTTCTACCAGAGATTTTGAGAGTTAAGTGAGGCTATTTTGTTCCTTTCCCTGTTTCTTGTCCCTTTATCTTCTTTCATTCATTACCTTGTGGTTCATTTTTTTGTATGTTATCAAATTTATTTCCACAGTGCCACCCTAACTCAGAAAGGCAAATGTGGGCCAGAATAGTAAACAGAGTGAATGCTTTAGCTCACAACCACGTGCACACAGTAGGAGATTAGGAAGAGGTTGAATGTCCTTTGGGGGAGGGTGTGTTCCCTGGCCTCCAAGCAACACACAGAAGCCCACGGGACTGGTGGTGGTTCTCCCAGGCCCCCTTACAACTCCTGCCCTGGGAGGAGAAGGTCTTGCAGATCTTACATCCTGACAGCTTGACAGAAATCCCTGGTGGAATGCAGTCTAGTAAGTAGCACTTTACAAGCTCTCACTAAACCTCAAAGTCCTGTTTGCTTTGAAGTTAGCAGTTACTAATGTGTTCTGCACCTATTTTCCTAACACAGAAACCTCAAACTCTCTGTTTCAGATAATTTAGATTGTTTATGTGAATGTATTCTGTTGCATCCAAGATTACAGGTGTCAATCTCCATTACATGTCACATGATTGATGGCATGGTGCCTGTAAGTATTACAACACCAAATAACCCATTACCATTGTGTGTTATATTGTAAGTGTCTGTCCCATTTCCACTGCATATTTTCCACAGGTATGTTCCACTAACCATTTTATAAAGTTTGGGAAGTTGGCTTTGAAATCCCTACAACTGCCATGATGCCCTGTTTCTGTTTTGTCAAAACAATATTTCTATTTCTGATTTCAACATATGGTAAAGTGCCATGTAGTGATCAATCCCTATTCAATGCTCTCTTCTGAAAATGGTTTGTGTTGTTTTCTGAATGTTGTCCTGTTCTACTCAACCAATTGAATTGATGTCATGACTTTCACAAATCAAACTGTGTTGACCACAAAAATGATAAGGTATGTAAATTACAATGCTGAATATAAGTGCTACTTGCAAAAATTGACACTGTACTGTTCACATGATGACTGATGCCAAACATCCAGCCAGCTAGGCTTTGGACTTGTCAATTACACATTTCACCTCTCCACTGTGTTAGGCTGAATGGTTAGGGTATGTTAGGTATACTTCCTAATCACTTCATGGACATTTGAGGACATCTTATTACCTGCTTATTTGAAGTAGTTCTTTTTGAAATTGCTAAATGTTAGGGTAATGTGTGCAATACCACTTATACCTATTACCACAATAATCTCTACCTATTGTTTCTTTTAGGTATCTACATTGTTTGACTCAAAATATTTGAATGTACAATACACACTTTACTAATAAAAATGTTCACAATTTCTCAATAGGTCCAACTGGCAGAGCACGTGGCCACTGAAGAGACCACCACTCCAGCCCAGGACCAAGCCGTCAGTGAGGACAACACTCCTGGTAATCTGGATGATGATAAGGAGCCTGGTCCATCTTCAGACGACCCCAGTGAGACTCACTGTGCCCACACGGACACCTCCCACCCCAACTGTAACACCTCAGCTAACCGAAGACTCCACTTCCTGTGTTCCTACCACTGTGGCACCGATCGTGTGCCCGTCAGTCCTGGGTAATGTTGAGACCACAGCACCACTAGCTCCAGCTCACACAGGAATAGGTCAGATTGGGCACACTGGGCCAAGGGCACAAGGTAGTGGGGTTAGGGGTTGTGGGAGGGATAAGGTGGGCCAGCATAGTGAGGCCACTAGGGTCACTCTACCCCAGACCACCATTGAGCAAGTCTTGGGAGCCTATCATCAGTCCCAAAACATGATGGACCAGGTACTCACCCAGATCCGGGAGATGAAGCAGTTGCAGAGGGAGATCAATTATCAGATGGAGGCTCACAATTCCAATATTGGCTCCCTGACTGGGGTGCTGCAGGACATTTACACCCATATGTGTAGGGATTTCCCAGCATCATCTATCCCTTCCTGCAGGCTTACAACATCTGGCTCATCTACATCTGCCACAGCCACAGGAAGGGAGGCCCTGCCACCGGAAGAACCACCTGCAGCCACTCCAGGCCTTGCAACTGTGGATCGCCTCTCCCCTGCAGGAGGGGACATCCACACATATTTCCAGGAGGTGAGGATGGTAAGATCTCTGCCACCAACATCAAGAAACTCCAAACCAAATTTTCTCCAGTGTGTGCCTACCATATACTTTGTGGACTCTTTTTGGACACGTTTGCCTTTTTGAAGGCAGTTTGGACATTGGACTTTAAACAATTTTCACTCTCCGACTATGGTTTCATTCACCTTTACTAACTTCTTGAATTTTTGGTTTGCATTTTCATTTTCACCCTGTTTAATTTCTTCATTTTTACGTTTAGCTCAATAAGCGCACAACTCAAAAAGTCATTGACTGCTGTTGTCATGTCATCAGCTGGAGTCAGATCTTCTGGCTCACATAAGGAAACCCACATCAATAACACCACTAGACAAAAATATGGCAGTATTACATTTTGTAGAAACAGGATCATTCCAATTTACTGTTCCATTATCTGGTGGAATGTCACAACCATGTTTCAGTGGCTTGCCACAAGAAGTATGTCCAACAATGATGAGACATATCACACATCAACAGCTACATACACTTTACACACAGTGAGGAATTTGCCAATGTGAATGTAGAGAAGCATGATTTGGCTCCACTACCACATGTAGTTTGACCTAATGATAGCAAACAAAGGGGCATATTAGCAAGAACGGCGTTAAAATTATTGCTGCTTTAGCGGCAGGAAACTTCCGCTAAAGCGGCGATAATGGGCTTGATAATATGCCCTTGAGAATTCCAATAGAAGCCCAGGATCACAGCAGAACATGGGCTTCTATTGGTATTCTCAAGGGCATATTATCAAGCCCATTATCACCGCTTTAGCGGCAGTTTCCTGCCGCTAAAGCGGAAATAATTTTAACGCCGTTCTTGCTAATATGCCCCATAGTGCCTTAGTGCCAACACACGACAGATTACAAGTCCAATGTATTCTATAAATCTTCCATTCAATCACTGTGCAAGTTGCCTTGGTACAAGATTTGTACACCCAAAGTCTGTGTCTCTCCTTCCCAGGATCAACCTATGCTCCCTTTGTACTTTGAAACAGCACCATATACCTCCAAATGTCACAAACTCTGAAATGTCCGAATGAACATGACAACGTGAAGAAACCTAAAACAGATCAAAACAAAAAGATTACCAATCAAAAATAACATGACAGACAGATTACAAAGTCAACTATTGGGGGACACAGATTCACAAAACAATCAGAGATAAACAATGTAACTTAACACAGTAGTCAATGTGTAAAAACTTTGTTTAACAAACACCTTTGGTCTGATTTTCCCTAAACTTGCCCTTCCTAACAATTTACCACTGCATACTTCTCTCATCATCACATCATTAGTTGGTGTAATGGTGAAAGAGATAACATGTAAAGAGAAGAAGTTGGTAATGACATCTTGATGTAAGTCAACGCCTTCCTCTTCACCACTATCATCTTCATTTGGCATTTCAGGATCCTCACCCAGTGGCTCTTCATGGTCTCCATCCTCTGCGATGTAAGGGATGTTTCATCACAGGGCAATGTTGTGGAGCATGCAGCAGGCCATGGTTATTTTGCACACCTTATTAGGTGAATAGAGGAGGGCTCCACCAGTTTTGTCCAGACAACGAAATCTTGCCTTTAGGAGCCCAAAAGCCCACTCCCCTGGCCGCAGTTTACTTCCAAGGGCCACCTTAAAGTGGACTTCCTCTGGAGCTGTTGGATTCCTCAACGGTGCCAACAACCATGGTCAGTTGGATAAGCTGAGTATCCTAGATTGAAGACAAAAAAAGAGTAAAAAATGTTACACAATTACAGATTATTCAAATAGACATTTCCCAAACATTTCCCCCTAGCTACGCCACTGACTGCCACAGTGCATTGGAAGGATCCTGTGGCCACAAAATTAAGTACTGCCATGAGTTTGACAATTTGTGTTATAGATGTGAGATTTCTCTTTGTGAGGCTGAAGATCTGGCTCCAGCTGATGACATACATCCAGTAGAGTTTGCTTATTCAACCTGAACTTCATGATTAGATCCCTTTCTTCATGGTGGCAAGGTCAGGAAATGGGCTGTACACCTGAGGCTGTCACCTCCTCACTCTCCCAGGGTTCATATGTCTGCATTGGAAAATACATTTGAACATTTGACACATTTTCCACAGCAACATATTTGGTAATTAACACTAAAGTCATGTTGTTCTACAAAATATATATGGTTTAACTACATATGGAGAGATGTATCTATGTATATCTTTGAATTACCTGTGCCACGTTGAAAAGGATGTTAGCTATGTGTATTGTCCCACAAATCACTCAGCGTAACTCAGGGCTCTCCAAACAGTTTTATGGGAGCTACCAGTAGCTCCCAGACCGCCTCAAGGTAATTTATTAGATGGACACAAGATCATGTTTGCATGTAAAAGCTAAGGGAAGGATGTGTTCATGTGACATCATGATCATCAGGCTGCAGATAACAAGGCCGGACAATGAGCAGTGCTCAGTCAGGATAATAGGCTAGACTGGGGCTGAGTCACAGGGTCAAACCACTGAAGCACTGACGTACATCTGTCATAAACATATATCCTTGCGAGTTCAAATTTTGAGGTGTGCTTAAAATATACCCTTTAAATGGTTGACAGTTGAAAGGGAGAGTTACCTAACTTCTTCAGCTTACACTTGCATTTTACTGCCATTTCAAAGTGCGTCATGTCCAAACTGCAGGCCCCTTACTCTCAGTGATCACTATTCACTGTGCCATAAGTATGTATGTTTATCCTTCAGTAGTTCATAATCTTTTGCACTGATCAGAAGTAGGGCACATCACAAAATATGTAGGCGCCCCTGGGCTAGATGATGTCACAGGCCTGGATTGGTGAGTTTAGGCCATGACATGGGATGAGGGTAGGCAACAGGTCACTACAAAAGTTTGTATTGAGATATTGCTTTTGGTCAGCATGTGACAATACACATGTTGTATGCTAACATATGAGTTATGCTAGTGATAGATGTAGAAAAGATTTTGTTACATCAATACAGGCAAACAAAAAGTCACAAAACCATTTTTTGCTTTAATTTCTTGTATACATACAGGTCAACACCCATCAGAAACGACATATGGAAGGCCATCGCCAGGAAGGTGGGGACCCTGGGGTCTACAAGCGGGCCAGTGTCCATTGCCGCTAGAGGTGGGAGGACCTATGATGCTGGACCCAAAAGACAGCTGAAGTTCACATCGGGCAGCTCTTCCGATGTGGGAGGTGCGTGCGCTGCACCCTTACCCCCCTAATGACCTGCATTCTTACAGTAGCCTATCTGGAGCTTGATGGGCAGTTGAGGGACCAACAGCAGCAACAAGGTGGTAAGTTCTATTCAGAGTTTCACATGTTACATGACTAATTGTTTGTTGCAGGAAGGATTTTTGACATCAACATTAAGGGTGACCCATGTCTAACGCACAAGAAGAGTTCTTAAAGGTGTAAGTTTGGCACAATGTGTATGATGATGTGCTTTGTCTATTGATTTGTTAGTAATGATCCTACCTGATTCTGGTTCACAACCAATGGACTGTTCTGAGTAGACACATGGCTGCCTAAACTCCACATATACATCATGTTGTTTGATGTCATGAGGGACAGTTGTACAAAACAGGCCAATAGTGTTTATTGTGTCAGGTGTGATGCTTCTTACCTAGTGTAGATGATTTAATCGTAGCACTAATACATTTGACCTAGCATAATAGGCACTTAGGATACAGTGGATGTACAAAGTGTCACAATGGTAAGTTGGGATTCTACACAAACAAGAGAGAGCATGTGACCCAAAATGACTAGTGACATCAGTATTAATAGCTACATTTTGGAATCAAAACATATTTAAATTGTGTTTAGCATCAGAAATACTGTTTCATACATGTTAAAAGTGACAGATGGGCATGATGTCTTACTCCTTCACAAAGTTGTGTGTGTGCCAGTCTGACAAATATTAGTGATAGGCATGCAATTTTTGTTGATTCACAAACAGGAATGTGTACACATTGGTGTCAAAACAACACATACCCTAAACCATTTCTCAATGTCCTTTGTCATGTCCAGATGATAAAGTTATGATGGAGATAAATGGCAAATTTAAAGGGATTTTGCAAGATGGAATGTTCCATCACATTTATGTAGAAGTATCCCATCAGGAAAGCTCAAAATCAGGCCTAACTCATGACTCATTAGACAACTGTTGAACTTATATGTGAATCTTTGAAGTATTACATTTGAATTAGTGTATGTAAGAATTACTGTCATGTTCTACAAATTTTGACTACAGTGAAATTCAGCATATTTAGTAACACAATTTCACTAAGATACAACAAACGTCAAATAACTAGAGGCATTTAGGAGTGAACTGTGCAAATGTATTTTGCTTTGTGCTGAAGTGTATTAGAAATGTTTCAAGGGCTAAGCATTTACTTATGCTGCAGAAGTCATTTGTCAATACACTCAAATATTTGTTTCTGACTGTCTTCAATAGCATAGGTATCTACATAGTATGTGGTACATTGCTAAGCTACTTCAGTGCAGAAATCATTTATGATTTTTGGCAATTGACATATACTTTAGTGACTTATAGTAAGTGTTGCCATGGTGAAATGCCCAAAGGTAACCTGCTTTCAGTTTATGCTAATATTGGTGTAACATTGCAATATTTGTTGACACACGTGTATTCATATTTTACTTTTTGAGAATGGAACGTATGCAGATTTTAGGGCCTAGTGAACACACTGTACAAAAGTAATTTTGATTGATATCCTTTTTGATGACATCAGTTCAATATTCTAAACAACAAAGGTGAATCATTCAGAGGTGTGAAACAGTTCCTGAAGAGACATAATAATGGATAAGAGGCAAGATCATACATGATACAGGAGCGATCATGGGGAATGACAAACCTGTGACTATATGGTTTCTGATAATGTTGCCTACATGCATGACCTTATGCTAATGTAGAACCAATGTTTGGGAGCCTGGAAGCAGGTGAAATCTGAAAACTTGGGAACTGTTTTGTGATCAAAGTTCGTGATCAGTTCTGCATACCCAGATTCAATGAAACTATTGTATATGTCATTTCAGCATTATCAGGAGCAGGCAGAGGACACATTGGCCACAGAGCCGGGGAAGCAGCTGTGCCCTGTGGTTCTGGTGCTGACACAACCAACACAGAGGGACCCAGTGGCAGGGAGGGTGAGGGGAGTGTAATGGAGGCCACCAGCGACTCTACATCTTCTTCGGAGGCCTCTTACAGTGAGCGGAGGCCTCTTCTTGTGGTGGCGGACCCTACTGCATCTGTTATACCTGCATCCTTGTCCACCACCCAGAGTACCATCCCCACCCTCCCTGCTCCTCCCCAAGTTGACCAAAAGGGGTGGCATCTCCTTCGCTCCAGGCTCCTCGCCCCCTGCCTATGCTGAGTGAGGAGGCTATTGACCTCCTCAAGAACATCTATGTAGGCCAGACTGCACTACTGAGTGCCATCCAGGGGCTTGGCAGCCAATTGCAATAAATGGTAGCCTACCTGGAAGGCATTCACAGTGCTATGACTGGCTTTCA
Source organism: Calotriton arnoldi (assembly GCA_963921515.1). Lineage (NCBI taxonomy): Eukaryota > Metazoa > Chordata > Amphibia > Caudata > Salamandridae > Calotriton > Calotriton arnoldi. The sequence goes on along the minus strand of CAWUFW010005212.1, from coordinate 324,101 downwards.
AGGTCTAGCCTCCTCACTGACCGCTTCCTCCCAACCATCCCAACCTTGTGCCCCACCTCCCGCCCCATCCCCATCCAAATTCCCTAGTCCCAGACCAGTCCTAAGCATACTCACAGCTTTGCACGCACCCATTCACACAGACACAAGCAGCACACGCACACAGAAACCCAGACACCCCAAAAACACAGGTGCGAATCCAGATACCACACCTGCCACCAGCACAACCACAGACACTACAGCCACCACCACACTCACATGCACTACTACCCCCAGCATACTCCCAGATACTGCACACACCCCCAGACACCGCACCCACTACTACAGCCACATCTACTGCCACAAGCACACCCCCAGACACCACACCCACCACTACACTCACATGCAATACCACAACCACACCCCCAGACACCTCACCCACATCCACCATCACAAGCGCACCCCCAGACACCGCATCCACGCACACAGCGACATACACCACATCCATATCCAGCACCTCCACAGCACACACACACCCAGAAAACAGAAAAGCCCACACTCACCCCCACACAACACACACCAACAAAGCAACATATACCCAAATGTGCATGACCTACGTCAGACCCACAGACACCTGCACCCTCAACAGACATATGCACAACAGACACTTCCACTTCAACTCCCTCTACCTCCCAACCCCAACTCCCTCCCGATCATCCCACCCATTTTCCCTGTGAGAGTCTAATGTTTGCCCTTGCCCTGACCCCTGCCATACCCAAACCCACCCATTTCAAATGTACCCCTACCCTTTCCACCCCAACCCATCACTTCCACATCCCAACCCACCCCTCAAAATACAGGAACCACCCCTACTATCCCCCAAGGTACCCCTAAAAAAGGCAAAGGGCCCCATCCCAAAACCAAGACCACCCCTCCCAAACCCAAGACCACCCCTCCCAAACCCAAACCCCATCTCCCAAGTAACATCTTTGAGGTGGCGGCTCTTCCCCCCCCCCGGAAGTGCAATTGGTGACAAGCAGAGTGCCATGGCACTCCTGTGCACAGGACTTTGTGGACACCACTTGCACTGGCATTTGCCTTGTTTAAAACAAGTTGAAAGACTTATCTCATTGTGAATAAATCACAATTTTTCTTTTGAACAAGTTTGGCAAGGCATTCATTTTCCTTTGCAATTGCTTGATTCCTAGCAATGTTTCAGTGTAAAATGTGTAGTACATATTTTTCTTTAGCATGATGGCAGGAACTACTACATACTTTTTAAATGTCTACCATATAAAGTGCACACGCTTGTTAACATGGTATTTGATGGTCATTTGAATTTAGGTGCAGCCATTCAACATAGTAGTGGACACTTGCACCAACAAATAGATGTTGACACATTATTTAAGGATATTTTACTACAGGTGTTTTTGTTTCACCTTGATTACTGATTACTGATAAGTATGTACACATATGCATTGCACCTTGTAATATAATGTGCAAATTGTATACAATATAGGACTTTCTCTAGACAAGGGGAAATGTTACCTGAATAATTATGCAGAGTGCTTAAAATCTGTGCGTGCCATTGATTTTCCAGGTAATCTATGAGGTGAGGGTTACAGCTTGTCTAGTGCAATTTCAACATGATGTTACATTGCACTTATCCCAATGATATCTAATGCATATGTTTTTATTGTGACAATTTTCGTACTTTATTTAAACACACCTGTATGGTGAGTTGTTTTTTTTTTATTTGATATCCTTTTTGTGCAAGGTTCCTTTTATTGGAAGGCTGCTGGCACCACATTTATGAGCACAATTTGGTTATACAGGTTTGTTTCTTAAACATCAACATTAGAGACATATGCATTGCACATTGGTATGCCATTGCTTGTGTGAGTAATTAAAAAATGCACGAGTCCTGAACAAATGTGAACAGCCAAGTGAAAAGGTAACAGGTAATGGGGGGAGGTTACCTACCGTTCTGGCAACAACAGTGTTGATTTGAATCATGATCAGCCAGCAGCAGCAGATACAGGATGTGTAGGCGGGTCCGTGGCGGTACAGGAAGTAGGAAGGTGAGTAAAGGTGAGTTTGTGCCTTATATGCGTTCCATTATGCCATCTCAGGTGTGGAGGTTTCCCCGCCACAGTTGCATCGGCGGGAAGGCACCGCGTGATTGGCCCGGCAGACAAAGGGGCTGTACCGCCTCTAACAGCCGCTTTTGCCTATCCCGCCATCAAAGCGGTCGAGATTTCCTTGTGGTGCTGGCGGGAATCCAGCGGTCTTTCGTCTATGAAATGGCCAACACCTAAATAGGGTGGGCATACCGCCAAGCCGGCAGGCAGGATGACTGCCGGAAAAGCCACGGCGGGACCCAATCGGCCAAGATCTAAGTCAGGCCCTAAGTCTTTATTAACCAGACACCTGTTGGCTTACCAGGACAACTTGATTGTCTGGCTATAACCAAGAGGACTATGCGAGTATGGAGGGCATATACGTCATTCCCATAGGTACAGGTTTTCGATACAAGGATCATTCCTATTTTGGCAAATGGAGCAAAAACGTATTTTGGCCCTCAGGCTCAAAGAATATATCTGATAGAATGTCAAGCGCTTACACAAATATTACTCATGTGTCAAAGTACTTTTCAGACACCACAATGAAATTTGGGGAACCAATCACTATTCCTAGTTTAATCTGGCAGGAAATTAAGGGACATGGCCCTGACTATGAGTGGCATTGCAGTGTCAGGGGGCAAACTCCACACCTGTAAATACCAGTACCATGCAATAACACCCACTAGCACCATGCAATTATGAGATAAACCACTTGAATGGGGAATAACTGTGCAGACCCAGAGTTAATAAGTGGAATTCCACTTGGCATTCCCTATTCCAAAGGACTTGAATGCACACATATAACGCTTGCTCAAGCAGGTGGTAAATGTGTGCTGGGTCAGCTGTTGTGAGGCAGAGGCAGAAGTCCATGAAGAAAGAGGAGGAATGGTAATAGGTCTTATGCTCTTCAGTTGCAATAGAATTGGGTGAGGTGGAATCTTGGGCCGAGGCCTGATTTTCTAGTCAGATAAAATTCAGTTTGGTATTGCTATACCCAGGAAAACTAGGTGCTGTAAACCATGATGCAGAAACACCAGCCAGTTGTGATCAAGCAGAGTGATATCCCACCTGAGGCTACCACGCCACTCAACTCATAATCAGGCACTTGGTAGTGAGTTTTTTGCAGGCTCCATTTCATTTATAAAGGCGTTGGAAAAGTAGTTCAGAATAAAGGTTTATGAATCTGGTGTTATTCCAGTTTATAAATCGGAACCCAAATAAACAGAATTGATATAGCATGAAGAAGATTAGCTTGCACAATGACCTAGATAATCTTTTGATACTGTAACTGTTTTGCTTTTTTATGAATAGATTACCTGAATGCTACAACCGGAATGTTATTTAATAGCACCAGTGCAAGAAATGTTGAGAAAATGATTTATACAAATTAGACGTCACCATTTAATAAACTCATGGCCAAGTGCCAATTTAAGTCATTTATCTTGATTAGGTAGTCTAGATTCTGAATCACTAGACCATATATTGCATCTACATCTGGGGTGATGAGATTAAAGAAAATGTTTTCTGAAATAATAATGGGATTAGTTCAATCGCGGCTCCCGTGATATTCTTTGATAATGTGATCCTCGGTGCACCTCGGTAAAATGTCTGGTGATGGTGTAGAGTTGTTAGAAGTGTTGTACTTACTGTGTTCCTTGACTATTTACTGAGCTGTGTAGTGCTTGGTTATACTTCAGTGGTTCTTAGTGATTAATAAATTTGTATTTTCTATTAAAATGGCCAAGCGACTTTCCCTCAGCATCTATTGAAGATTCACCTTCTTTTGAATGTTTATATTATCAATAGTTTTTCCCCCTTTTTTTTAGTTTAAATATTATTTTATTAAGATAATTACTATAAAAGCAAAATAGAATAAAAAAAAATATATACAAGAATATCCTATGTATAAAAGCACAATAAATAAAAAGAACAAAGAATTTAAAAGACTTTTCATACTAAGTCGAAAAAATAAATATTGTATACAAAAAGCAAATATGACTATTTAACAATTCCAGCAATAGTTCAAAAATAAAAATTAAAACTTAAAAGTAATCTTGAAGAACAAACAACTGTATAATAAATAGCAATGCTATATTAATACAGTACTGGATATAGAGAAAATAACATTCAAGTTGGCTTGAGTACTTCTTCAGAACTCTTTCACGGACCGTTATGTCATTTTAAAAAACAAGATAAATCGGAGGTTGTTGGAGACTATAAAATATTCCTAGTTACAGCAAGAAAGATTGATGATGCACAAACTCTGTCCTGTAGATGATTGAATCATATACTATACCACCAGGCCTTGAAAAAGACATGAGAAGCATTCTCCCAAATATTACTGATTTGCTGAAAAACAATAGCTGTGAGTAAGTCTATTAAACTAGTATCAAAAGAACAAGAATTCCAAACATCAGCAATACTATCCAAGAATACATATAACTGAAAATCAATGCTAGTATTAAACATATGATTTAATTGAGTCCAAATTAATTGCCAAAAAGAGTATACAACTGGGCAAATAAAAAGTATATGTTTAAGATCTGTATTTTCACTTTACATGATCAGCACAAAGAATCACAATCAGTATTAAATTTAGATAAGGTACAAGGACTTAATAATAATCTATTATAAATACAATAAAGAGATTGAGCCATAGTAGCAATGTGTGAAGATTTATGAATCATAGACCACATCTTACCCCATACATCTAAAGACCAAGAAATATTGAGATCAAACTCCCATTTTATCTCAACTGTAAATTTAGCCCGTAAAGTATTATTTTTACTAAGTAGTAATAGTAGTATATACATTAGAGGCTTTAGGACCTGATGACAAAAATAAAGTAAAGCTATTACTTTTTGTAAGTTGATGAGATGAATGAGGAAAAGAAGAAAATATTGAACATAGCAGTGGATAAGAGTTGATCATTTTCCATGAAAGTAAATTGTTAAAGAAAATGTTGAATAATTGCAAATGGAAGAATAGAATAATTTTGGAATAACTGGAAAACTGAAATTAATCCATTTTTCATCCATGCAGACCAGCAACTAGGCTTATTGTTTACTTTAATGAGTTTATTATGTTATACAGTGGAATTAAAAAAATATTTTGTAGTGAAAACCCCCAGATATTGAATAGGTTGTAAGACCCTAGAAGAGTTTTGAATTGACAGGAGATACTAAAGAGGAGGGTTTTATGAAAAGGATAACAATTCTTGAAATAAAAAAGGATGATTGAGAGATTTCTCAAGATAAACCCAGATAGGCGAGTATGGATTATCTGCACTTGCTAACAAAAAAGAGTAATGTTTGAATATAAAAGCATTACAATAGCATTGAAGATCTGGGAAATTCACTCTACATTCATGTTTTACTAATTTCAATTGGGCAAATGAAATTTTACTCCTTTTCTTAGTCCATAAAAATGTACGTAAAATCAAATCAAATTATTTTAAAAAAAGGATAATATCCAACCGACCCAACCAGGATAAAAATAGGGGATTGCATTTGGTAGATAAAGTTTCAATTCCAGTTAGTAGATTAGACATGTTTATCTTTATAGTTTCATGAATAGATAACAACAAACCTAAGGGCCTGATTACGACTTTGGCGGTCCTACATCAGCAGCGGTCCTCCATCGTCCGCTGTAGGACCGCCAAACCCGTCAGATCAGGAGTTAAATCCTGGTCTGGCGGGCAGTGTTGCGGCTGTCTGTTGGAAATGGCCCTTTTTGCAGGGTTATCCCCAAACATTTTGCTTCTTCCTCCTACTTTTTCCTGACCTGTTTGTGTTGGTTTTAGGACTCTGGGCACTTTACCACTGCTAATCAGCGCTAAAGTGCATATGCTCTCTGTAATTTGTGTTATGGATTGGTGTTTCCATGATTGGATAATTGATTTATTTGTTAGTCCCTAGTAAAGTGCACTGAGTGTGCTAGGGCCTGTAAATCAAATGCTACTAGTGGGCCTGCAGCACTGATTGTGCCACCTACGTGAGTAGCCCTGAAAAGGTAACTCAGACCTGCCATTGCAGAGTCTGCGCGCAGTTTGTAACTGCCATGTCGACTTGGCCAGTGCACACACTTGCCAGTCCCTAACCTTCCCTTTTCTTACATGTCAGCCACCCCTAAGGTAGGCCCAAGGTACCCCTGTGGGTAGGGTGCAGTGTATGTGAAAGGTAGGACATGCCCTGGTGTGTGTGGCATGTCCTGATAGTGAATTACGGCCAATTTCGTTTTTCACTATTGCAAGGCTACCTGTTCCCCATAGGACAAAATGGGAGTTTGTTTATAACATCTTATAAACATAACTGGCCCGAGGAATTAGGTAGGAAAATTAAGTTTAGTATGCCTTAACTCAGAATCTAAAGATGCATCTTTTAGTGAAGGTGATTTTTACATTCTGTGTTTGAAAATACCACTTTTAGAAAGTAGGTATTTTCTTGCTCAGTCACCCCGTGTGCCTCTGCTGGAATGTGGATTGCCTGTCTGGGTTTTGGATGACAGAAGGCTGGGGAGCAGGAGTGGCTCCAGATAGTCTAGGAGGGTCAGGAAAGGGCTGAATAGACCTGGACTGCAATTGGGGAAGGAGGAGGAGATTTCCTTGCACCTCAAAGGGCCTGGTCTGCCTCTGACAATGCCGTCTCCACCTCCTGCCAGGAAGTCACACCAGAGAAGGCAGAACTGGTTCTGGCTGGGCACAGACACTCTCTGCCTAAGAGATCAAAGGATTGTGGGATATAAATATTGGGGCCCAGACCACTGAACTTTAGAACTCTTTTGGGCCAAGAAGACTGCCAAGAAGAAGAGTCTTGGAGAAGCCGTGAGGAGGAACTACCACTTTGCTGTGTGCTTTGCTGTGTTGGCCTGCAGTGGCTGCTTCTGTCTTGGGCAGTGAAAGGACTGGACTGGACTTTCTGCAATCTACTTTTGTGAGTTTCTCCAAGGGCTTGAGGTAGAGCTTGCCCCCTGTTCAAGAAGTCTCAGGAACAGCAAAGACTTCAAGCTCTTCTGCCCTCAGCACTGGGGACTGTGGGGTATATTCACAAGAACGTGTGCTAAACATCTCCAAAAAATGTTAACGCAACTTTACACATCGCAGCCGATCGCGGAAAAATAACCCCGTGTTAACGTGGAATTCACAACACGGCGGTACCATGCGATAGTCCCCCGAAAACGCGGTCAATGTCCGCAATACAATCACTGCGACCGTGATAAAAACACAAACCTCAACGCGAAAAAACATGCGATGGGCCAAAGCGCGATGAGGAAATCAGCGATAAGCAGTGAGAGGCCAGCAAAACCCACGCGTAATGCGGGAAAAAGCACAAGAACAGCATACGGAAAATGCCACCACAAACGAAATCAACTGCGGAGTACCACGGACGCACCCTGACCGACTGCAGAGGACAACATGAACCCCACAATCCCCACGGAGGAACATCCAGGAATACAGGGCACGTGGAAGGGCAATGAGAAGAGGAAGACGGGGTACAGTCTACAGGAAAACCACATGATCACCACGGATGAGACAGAACACCACCACCAACTGTACGTCACCTCCAACGTGTCATTGGCAACAAAGAGGCAAAGATGGCACACCACCGCCGACCATGTGAATGCCGCCGCATGGCAGAGGAGGACAATGGAAGAGCACAAGAGGCGCTGGACTGATGTGAATGGCAAAACCAAGCAGAAACCCGCTGCCAACACGAAAGCAGCAACGCACCCCTGAGGAGGGGGGCCAGCAGAACACCAGGAGCTGAATGACATGGAGAAGATGGTGGCCACATTCACCAGTCTGGAGACGGTGACATGAGTTGGTGATCTGGACACTGCCCAACTTGACCCAACATCACATCAACATGGTGCGTAGCGACCTGGGAGTGTGGGGACGGGTGGAGATGGGCACAATGGCACACATGCACAATCAAGCAGGGCACACTGCACACCCACAATGACCCTAGTTCATGTCCCTGATCCCATAGGAACACTCCAGCACACACACAAACACCAAGTAGTCCCACGAACAGCCTGTGCCCAAAGGGGCACCCACCCAACACATCAACAGTCACACAACCAACACATGCCCACGTGCGAACATGCACATACGTCAGCCACACTGACAATGCAAGAGACACCCCATGACCAGTAGCTTGGCTGCAGTCCTATCATCATGGCAATGTACACGGCACGACACTGAGGTGGCTGAGTGCGGACAACACCCGAAAAGGAGCAGGTCACACTCGGACACAACTACCTGCACAAACAACCCCTGACGTCAACAACACATCTGCGGACAAATCAGGCCCAAGAGTCACAACTCGACAGAGAGCACAAGTTACCCAAGTCTGCAACATCTCAGCACCCTGGAAGCACAGAACTGACAGGCACACCGCATGAAAGGGATCAGTGGCAGACAAATCTGAGCCGCAGGAGCGAATCACCCACCGTGCAGCATACGCACATAAGTATAAGTGCACCTTGACATTGACAACATCCCGGTACAAAGAGCAACACCTCCACAACAGAACACAGGACACAACTGGTGCCGCAAATGTGCACAACATGGCAAATCACATCTGGCACAGCAGGAAACTGTGACATGACAATGTACAAGTACAACCTGTAACCTGCAAATATGTTTTATTCACACATGCTGTGCTTGTGGACATTTTGTACTGTCCCATGATTGCCAGGGACTGCCACAATGTGATGTTCTCATGAGAAGAAATTGTTAATGATGGTGTTCCTACGGGCCAATCCTGCCGCAGCTGAGGTGGGATGTGGCCCACCTGCCCCATCGTCCCCATCATCGTCTGGTACTTCTGGAACTGGGATCCATGGGGCATTGGTGCGTACACAGATGTTGTGCAACACACAACATGCAACGATCATCTTGCACACGATGTCTGGGCTGTACAGGAGCCTTCCACCTGTGATGTCCAGGCACCTGAAACGTGACTTCAACACGCCAAATGTGCGTTCAACGCTGCCCCTGGTGGGTATGTGGGCTGCATTGTACTGTCTCTGGGCGGGTGTGTTCGGGTCTCGGAGGGGTGTCGTCATCCAAGGGCAGAGTGCATATCCTTGATCACCTGGGACAGTGCAGAGAGAAAAGAGTTAATACTTGGTTCGGCATGATGTGATGGCAGGCTCACTGATCCAGTGACACCTGTGCTGGCTGTGTGTGGGGTGAGTGTAAGCCAGCCCTCAGGGAGTAGCTGGTGCTGGCAACAACTCCAACAGTCATCAGGCACTCAGAAGTGCAATGTCAGAACAACAAGGGAGCATGACTTGAGTCGCACAGGGTTAGTGGCCCGGATGCCCAGCGGCCGACACGGGCCTATCACCACAGGATGCTGACCTGCGGGAGACTGGGGTAGGGTCATGAGGGCAGAGCAGGGTCTCGAATGTCTCAGAGGTGCCTTCCACGTAGTGTGTCGGGGGAGAATGGGAGGTGTACCCCCAGGGCATGATGCAGAGGGCACATGCCAGCTGTGACCGGCAACATGGCGGATATGAATGCCACAGACTCATGCCAGACACCAAGTCCGTACCTGCCCGTTGCTGATGACAACCCCCAGGCCACAGGCTCAGACACCAACGATGTCCCGCCGGAGGCTGACGGTCACTCACAGTGCACAGGGTTAGTGGCACCAGGTCAGTCCTTGCTACTGGTTGACCTCCTCCGTAACCGTGATCCGTGTTACCACCGAACTGTGATGTATCTCCCTCTCAGTCCTCCCCCTGCGTACACTGGCATGGACCCTGCTATTGATCAATGATGACTCAGTTCAGGATGTGGGACATGCTGGACTGCAGTGTAGCCGGGCTGCAGCGGTGGGGTATGTCAACGAATGGGGACCCCTCGGGGTCTGTGTCATGGAGGACAGCGATGGCCTGAGGAGGCCGCCAAGGTCGTGGGCATGGGTCTTGGAGCTAGCACCGGCACGTGGTGGGCCCTCTTTGACACACGACGGTGTCAGCAGGTGAGCAGTGCGGCCTTGGAGCGCTGGTGCGGGTTGGCCTGGTCTGGGTATCAGCGTCCTGGGGTGCAGCAGACGCACAGGCTCGCAGGCCCCGCTGCTCACGGCATCAGCCTCGTGGCGGACTGCGAGGTGCCGCCCTGGCAGTGACGTTGGCCTTTCCGGGAGTGAACCACGCTCTGCGCCACGGGGTTTTGTCCACACCCCTGCGCAGGCTTGGCGTACTCCGGGCCCACCCACTACGCTCATGCACACAGGGGGGGACGCAGCGAGCGACATTTCCACGATCTGACCCACGGTCTGGGGTGACATGGTTGCGTCCACTGTTCACTACTCTCCAGTCACCAGCAGTTGATGTCTGCATGGACATATCTGTGGTTTGCATACCCATGTCTGTCCGGCACACCCACGCCTCACTTGTTGTTGTGTACATTCCCATTCACGGGTCACTTGCATCCTTCGCACATGGCTGCATTCCGCATCTCCACACGTTCAGCTGTTGTGTGGCTGTGGTGCCATGATATAGCTGTATTGTGTGCAGGGGAAGCCCAGGATCCCCATGGAGTTGTGTTGTCGTGTCTGGTAGGTGGGCATGTTTATTGACATGTTGTATGTGGTTTTGTCACGTGTGCATTCCCACAGTTGTGCATTGTGAGATGGTGGCTTTGAGGTGTGTGGTGTGTTGATTTGGCACTTACCAACGAGCAGTCCAGTTTCATAGATGCCATCCTGGAAGCGCTGGTTGATGATGGACTGTCGGAAGATGTAGGAATCGTGCACACTGCCTGGGTAGTTTGCGATGACATTGGTGAACATTCCCCGGTGGTCCACTATTGCCTGCACATTGATGGAATGCATGTGCTTTCTGTTGCGGTAGTGGTGTGCAGTATCCGCAGGGGGCACAAGTGGGACATGTGTGCAGTCAATGGCCCCCAACATGTGTGGGAAGCTAGCAAAGGCGTAGAAGCCTTGCTTTGTCTCCTGCTGTTCCTGCGCAGTGTGGGGGAAGTGAAGGTACTGGGGTATGAAGCTGATGATGGCATCCAGAACAGGTGTGATGAACTTTGATAGGGCTGGCTGTGAGACTCCTCCGACTCTGGCAGTTGTTGGTTGGAAGGTACCAGAGGCCAACAGGTGCAGCACAGCCAGCAGCTTTGTCTGCGGAGGGATGTTGGGTCTCCGCTGGGTTGGGACCGTCAACCTGTGGGCGATGTGGGTCATGATGCGGATGATGGTTGTCCTTTTGAGCCTGTAGTGGGCGATGACTTCCTCGGGCGTTAGGTCTGTGAGACTGGTGCGTTTTCGGTGGGTCCTCTGTCTTACTCTGCGCTGCCTCTGTGGTGGTCCGGGGGGGGGGGTCTGGGTCCTGGGGGGGGTGCGGGTCGGGGTCCTGGGGGGGCAGTCCTGGGGGTGGTGGTGGTGGGTGTTGTGGCCCTATTGGGGCTCCGAGCTGCATGATGAGTAGCTCCATGGCGTCGTTTGTTCTTCGGGTTTGGCTGTGTGCGGGGCTCCGTTGCGTACTGCAGGTAGTCGTCCGGCTTTACACCAGCTGAAGGCAGGTGTTAAATACCTGCTGCTACCGTGGCTTATCGCGTGGTTTTGACTCGCATCGCAGTTCTGGCAATTCATTGTGAAAGTGGTGTAGTGGTGTTTTCGTGTCTTTTTGCACGGGAACGCCTACTCTGCATCTCATTAGGGTTAGTTGGTGGTGTCCACCGTGGTGTTAAATTTTGCGGCAGTTATCGCGGGAACACTGGCGATGTCTGCAGTTTGCACCCGCTTGTGAATGGGGTGTTAAATCTATCTCCACATTTTATGAGTTAAGGTGGAGATAAATCGGAGATAAGTCCTTGTGAATATCCCCCTGTGTGTTTTGTGCTGCAACAGAAGAAAAAGCAACCCGGCACCGTGTACGACGCCGCTGCTGACTCCGTGTCCTGAGGGCACCGCCGAGGGCACCGCCACAACTCCGCACCGTGACCCTGGTCTCACCGGTGACGCCTGCTGATGCTGCCACCGAGCCGCTGCTCGCACCGCGACCTGTGTGCACTGCACTGCACTCCGCACCGCCTCGCTTCACGACGATGCCTCGGTATCCCCGACGACGACGCTCCATGCCGAAATCTATGCCGCTGCTTGCACCGTGGTTCAAGGGCACAGCTCGTAAAGTTACACGACGCACCGCCCTCATCCCATACCGCAGCCTTGGCCTACCGACGCTGGCGTCATCGACTCCAGTTCATCAGCCGACGACAGCGCTTCAGCAACGACGACGCCGCTGCTTGCACCGTGACCTGCCAGCACCGCGACGAGCACGGCATTCACTTCGCACCATGACCCTGGTCTCACCAACGACGCCATCTGATGCCGCCACCGAGCCGCTGCTCGCACCGCGACCTGAGGGCACCGCACGCCGGACCACTGCACTTCGCACCGCAGCACCCGACGCCTGCCGACGCCAGCGCTCCTGACTTCAACAGAGAGGAGTTCGATCTGCAACGCGTGTGACTTCGAGGGCCCCGACGACTCCTGCACCGACCTCCGGAACCAACGCCTGCAGACGCCGTGCTTTCGGAAGCTCAATGTGAAGTCGCCGATGCCCTGCATTTCTAAAAGGTACTGTTTGCGGGTCTTCCCGACACCGTAGTTAGCCCGCGACGCCGCGGTCAGCCAGAACTGTTTGGATTTGTTTGCTCACGATGCCGTGAAAGCCCCAGACGGAGTTATCGACATCAAGGAACTGTTTTTCAAGCATATTTTGATAACTGAAGATTTTTAAGTACTGTATTGTGGATTTTTATCGTTTTTGGTCTTGTCTTAAGTATATAAAAATATTGGATATTTTTCTAAACTGGTGTGGTGTCCTTTTGTAGTGCTTACACTGTATTACTGTTGGTTATGTGCAAATGCTTTACACACTGCCTCTAAGATAAGCCTGACTGCTCGTGCCAAGCTACCAAGGGGGTGAGCAGGGGTTATTTTAGGAGTGTAACTCCCTTATCCTGACTAGAGTGGTGGTGTTGAATTATTTATTTGTTGATTAATAAAAATCGTTACAATCGGAAAAATACACATAATAAAATAAAACATTTTGTTATTAAAATAGGATAACAACATTACATCAGAGATTTTAGCAGCAATTTTTTTTTTTAAAAACACATTATCTTTGGTTTTATATTTGAATGACCAGCCCTATAACCAATTCAAATCTTTAGCGGCTATGCTTTAAAATTATATATTCACACAATATGGTAAAGCATTATATCCATAAAATATGCATACCACATTACACTAGAAAACTTAGCAGCAATTGACTTAGCAGCAATAGAGAGCAGCAGGAAGTAAAGTGCGTTTGTGCTAACGGCTGAATGGCAATGTCCCAGCTATCAATCAAACATTTGTTCAATAAGATTAAATTTGTTTAACTGATGCTATAACAATTTCAAGCCTTATGTCAATATATATACAGGACCTTTTTTAAAAAAATGGTATTTAAAAACAAATACTTCATTCTCATTTCATATTTACATTCAAGTCAATAGTAAATGTTACTGTATTATAAATCGGAATCATATTGGGTTAATAGTTTTTTTTCAGCAATAAAAATGAACTTAACAAATCGGGAAATCAGGCGGGGTGTAGCCCCAGTAAGGCACGTAATAATGGCATTTCTACAAGTTCTCACCCCTAATTCATTAAAAATAGGTCTTAAAAGGGACTTCCGCTCTTCTAGCAATTGGGGACATATGGTTACAATATGTACTAAGGTTTCATCATGTAAGCCACATAACCTACAAAGTTTGGAGGACCATTTTTTTTCCCATTTTGGAATTCCGTCCTTAGTCGGATATCTCCCAAACCGTAATAGCATAAATGTATTCTTTAACAACTAGAGTGGTGGTTTCTGCCTGGCTTTGGCACAAGCCCTAGCCTACCAAAAATCCCATTTCTAACACTGTCTGACTGCGGCGGTCTGCAAGGCTCATAGAAGAGCCTATAATGCAAATCGCAGCAGTCAGACAACCGACTGCACCTTCCTGCATAGTGTGGGATACATGCCACACCGTGCAAGAAGTGGGGGTGCAAATACAGAGGGGCACTACATGTGTCCCCCCCGCATGCACCCCCTGGGCCCTGAGGCGGCATGCTTCACTGCCACCCTTTTCATGGCAGGCTGACCGCCATGAAAAGGGTGGCAGTGAGGTAACTTGAAATATGCTCGGTGATGCCGCTGTGGCACGACCAGCATATTTATGCTTCTGAACGATGCGCAAACGCTGCGGGATCCTGTATCCCTGGTGGTCGCAGTGGTCCTGTGGTGGTCTGGCTGCCCCACTCATAATACTGCAGGAGGTACCGCAGTGCGGCACTAACCAGACTGCCACCACTGGTTTGGCGGTCCTACGAACTGCTGAACTTGTAATCAGGCCCTAAGTATTTTATTTTAGAGGGTTTCCATAAGAAATACGATTGTTGAAACATATGTCTAAAACAAAATGTATTTAATGGTAAAATCTCACATTTGTTTATACTCTGAAATTTTTGAAAATTACTGTACCCCCTGTAAAAGGGTTGAGATAGTATCTTAGGTATTTTAAATATATAAAAGAATATCATTTGCATAGACTGACATCTTTAGGTGGAAATTGGTATGAATAAACCTTTGATTTCAATACTAGACAGGAAGGATTCTGATGCTAAAATAATTAATAAAGGGAATAGAGAGCAGCCTTGGCCAACCCCGCTAGATTACGAAAAAGGTGTTGAAATCAAACCTTTTAAAAAGATAGATGCCTTAGGAGAAGAATAAAGTATTGAAATATATTTAATAATCTTTGGTCTATAATCAATGAACGAAGACTATCAAAAAATAAAATTTCTAGTCCATTGTGTCATAAGCTTTCTCTGCGCTTAACACAATGTTGCTAAAAGACGTTTTTTCAGAACAGATTTGCCAATTATATTGAAAAATATTGTGTTATTATCAGTCATATGTGTCCCTTTAACAAAGCCTGTCTGTTCTTTACCTAGTGGCCTAGGAAATAGAGGATATAAACAGAGGGCAATCAGCTTTGCAAACAATTTGTAAACAAAGTTTGCTAATGATATTGGCCCAAACCCTTCACAATAGTATGATCTTTACTCTCTTTTAAAATTAAAAAAAGCATCTTGAAAAGAGCCTTGGGAGAAACCAGCATCTAATAAAAAACAACTTTAGGACAAGGAATGAGGAGAAATAAGCATAAAATGTACTTGAAAATCATTAGGAAAATCATTAGGCCAGTGGATTTATTACATTGTAAAACTTGGAGAGCCTTCAAAATCTCCGTAATAGATACGTCTTCCTCATAAACAGTGAAATTAATGCTGATGAACAGGATTTGGTAATGGAATTAAGATAATTGATGACATTTTGTTGCATAGGTTCATTTTCTGGAGTATGTAATTTTTTATAAAACTGTGAAAAAGTATCTAAAATATCAAAATCCTTAAAGGCCTAAAAATTCACATTCATGTATATAGAATCTATTTTTGGCTGTTCCTTTTTGGCTTTCAAATAATTGGCTAATAAATTACCACATTCATTTTGACCGCCATAATATTTAGCACTTAATTTTAATAAAAACATAGGAGTTTATTCAGTTGAATGTTTATTAAATTCTACTTTTGCCTTCATTAAGTATATCTGAGGAATTGTTAGTATAATAGGAATGTTCCAGTTTTTTAATATTATCTGTAATATGTTGTAAATACGTCTGTGAGGAGTGTTTCTTTCTTGCCACAAAAGTAATAATCAAATCTCTTGCAGAAACTTTAAATGCATCCTAATAGTCAAGAAGGAAATTTCAGTCCAAAAATGTAGATTCAAAAACTAATCTAGACAAAGGTTTCAAAGAAATGTACAAAATTAGAATCATTCAAAAGTGCAGCATTAAACCTCCACCTCTCACCTTTTTTACAAAAGAAATCAAGATTAACTCAAATTTCCATGCTTATAAGGGATTGAGAGAGGGCCTGACATAAAAATAAATAGTCAATTTTTGATTGATTGTCATGCACAGGATAGAAAAAAGTAAGTTAGTTAGTTAGCGGATTACAAATCCTCCAGCATCTACAAGCAATCATTGTTTACTAGCACTGCAAAATTGTTTCTGCATTGTATTAAGTAAACATTTTGCTTAGGGGGCGCGAGAGAGCCCGAGCACAAGATGGCCGCCATTGTGTGAGGTTTTGCTGGCCGGAGCCTTTTATCCTGCATAATTCCATCTTTGTGGATGGCATAGGGGCTTGCCAGGAGTGTGTTGCTGTGCAATTTGCCCTGCAGATCCTTAGCAGCCCTGTATCTTTTCTGACAAGGATTAGGCAAGGCTGCTTGCAGCCTGTGAAATCCTTGCAGCCCACGTTGGGATCACCATGTGGCTGAGGCCTGTGGATGACTCCTCGGGCCACCATGTCAATCTACTGCATTTCGGCTAAGGTGGCTGTTGAGTGCAGCGGCTTATGAAGCAGGAGGCACGGCCACAGTGGGGACATCTGCCATACTGGTGAGCACCACATGGACTGCGGCGGAGATCTGAAGCCTGGCCTCTGGGGAGCGGCCTGGGCGGGACAGAACTTTGCCTCAAACTGGAGCGCATGGCTAGAAACAGCGGTGGCAGGTGAGGCGGCAAGGTGCACGGTGCGTGCCTTTACCTTACATTGGCCCCCTGGTGTGCTTTATCTGATGCCTAATTTTTCCGCTCCTCATGGGCAGAGTACGGGGAGCACGAGGGGTGCCTGACTCCTCAGCGGGTTTTAAGCTGCAACCGACCAGAGGCCCATAACAGCATGACGCCAAGGCTGCGGCCGGGTCCTTGCTGTTGTGTTAATCAAGCTGATGGAGCTTTATGGAGGGGGGTGGTTGCCATTTCGCCTCCCGCTGTGCACCTGAAACAACCACATTAGTGGCGCCTAACATATGAGAGGCAATCCTCTGGTAGCGCTGCCTCACAGCACTGCACTGTTACGGCCCAGCTGAGAGACTGTGAAATGGTGAGAGCATGCTGTGACCACTGGGCTCCCAGGGCCCTCGTCTGCTGCTGGCCAGGATCTCTGAGGCAGGCCCTGTGATGGGCTGCATGCTTTATGGTGGGGTGGCTCCTCTGTGTGTGGGCCCTGTACTAGACGGCCTGCTCGTGCCCCCTGGGGTCACCTTCCTGGGGTGTGGCGGGCCCGTTTCCGTCCTGTCTGGGCCCTCCCTGCAGGGGTGCAGCAGATTGGTTCCGGTCCTCCCGTCCTGGGCACCTGTGTTTGGACTACACGACTGTGATGCAGTATTGCCCACTAACAGGCACTTACTGCAAAGGGTCTGCTCGTGCCCCCCTCACCCATCATCATCGGGGGAGAGGCGGGACTCTGGAAGAGGCGGCAGATACCGGGAGTATGTATTGTTGGGAGCTCATCCTACGTGCCATCTGTGCCACCCTGGCTTGGGCCTGACGAGAGATGGGGAATGCTTACATCAATCAGCCAGAGCTCTCCTTTGATCAGCACAGACAGATGCGCACCATGGAGCCGGACCCTGAAGATGCACAGTCAGCCTGTGAGTAGGGGCCCCTCACAAGAATCATACATTCATACTATGTTTATGGATTTGAAGCACGGTCTGATGGCCATCAACACTAAAATCGACCTGCTGAAAGACAGATTCAACCGCTTGAAGGATAAAGTGGACAAACATAATGAACACATAGATCAACTGGAAAGGCGCACCTCAGAGATGGAGGACAACAGCTGCTCAGCTAGTGAGAGACTGCTGTAAATGGAGAAAGTCCTGGAAGTGATACGCAACAAGAAGGAGGACTCGGAGGCACATTCTAGGAGAAGTACCATATGTATCCTTGGCGTCCCGGATTCGACAGCAATGGGCCATATTGCCACTAGCGACGACCCCACACCACTCATGGGACACCTCAGCTTCCAACTTCAGACCGACACTAAGACCACGATCAGAGGCATTCTTGTAGACACCCAGGACCCCGTCCGGCTTTCTGCAATGCCATCTCCAACTTCATCGCCCCCCTAGCCATTGACTCCCATGACTATGTTCTACTCGGCGACCTCAATGTCCACATTGACGACCCCAACTACACTAACTCCACCTCTCTACTGGAGAACATGAACAGAATCAAATTTAGCCACGTCACAGTACTCACCTGGACCTGACCATGCCATCGTTTACTTCACCATCTCCGACGCTCAACCCACCAACCAAGCACAACAGCCCTGCCAATTGCAGCTGGGGCAAGGTAACTGAAACACAGTGGACACAGGCCCCCAGCACCACCCAACCTGAAGCCTTATCAGACCTCGACCAGGCCATCCTTAACTTCTCTGCTTGGCTCACCAAATGCGCCGACAGAGTAATCCTGATGAAACCAGCAAAAACCAACAAAACCTCAAAACAAGCCAGCTGGCACACCCCAGAACTCAGAACCACCAAGTGCAACTGCTACCGGCTCGAGAAACAATGGTGCACCTCGAAAAACCCCTTCAACAGAGCCACCCACAAAACTGCCCTCAGCAACTACCACCTACGCAGCAAGGAAGCCAAGAGAGCGGCCTTCACCACTAGCATCGATGCAGCAGCCGACCACACGAAAGAACCCTTTAAAATAGTCAACAAATTCTCCAACTCAGCAGCCACCAAGAACACCATCCACCCATCCCAAGAACTCTGCAATACTCTCTCGGACTACTTTAACAGCAAGATCGCCACCATGTACAACAACTTCGACCCTCAACTCACACCCCTCAACCTCCACAGCATCAACAAACTAACACAGACTAGACAAACGATCACCACCTGGTCTCCGCTCACCACACAGATCACCACAGCCATCATGTCTTCCGTCTACTCCGGAGCACCCACCAACCCCTGCCCCCACCATCTCTTCAACCTCGAAACCAACTTCATCAGCACCGAACTCACCAGCATTATCAACACCTCCATCTCCACAGCGATTTTCCTGGATAGCTGGAAGCACGTAGAGGTCAGACCCCTCCTAAAGAATCCCTTCGCTGACACCAACGAACTATTATTCACCACTCCCCTTGCTCCCCTACCAGGTCAAGGTACTTGAGAAGTCTATCAACCATAGCTCACAGATTACCTGGAACAAAACCACCTATTCAAAGCCTCCCAATCAGGATTCTGCACCAACCATAGCACGGAGACAAAGCTGATTGCTGCCACAGACAACATCAGAACCCTCCTCGACCACAGTCAGACTATGGCCCTGGAACTCCTCAACCTCTCTGCTGCGCTTGACACTGTTTCTCACCTCACCTTCATCAACAGATTACACAACATTAGCATACAGCAGAACGCCCTCAAGTGGATTACCTCCTTCCTCACAGAACACACGCAGAGCATCCACCTGCCTCCTTTCATCTCCGAACCCAAACATATCATTTATGGTGTACCCCAAGGATCATCCCTCAGCCCCACCTTATTCAACATCTACATGACCCCCTCACATTCATCATCAAATCCCACAGCCTCAACATAATTTCTTATGCAGACGACACTTAACTCATCCTTTCACTTACTGAAGACCCCCTCACCACCAGAAATGACTTCCGCAACGCCATGACCAATGTAGTCAACTGGATGGGAGACAACTGCCTTAAACTCAACTCCGACAAGACAGAAGTACTCATCTTCAGGAAGAATTCGTCCGCATGGGACCATAACTGGTGGCCAGCAGAACTCGGATCAACACCCACACCCACAGACCATGCCCGCAACTTGGGCATCATCCTCGACAGAGAACTAACCATGAAACGACAAGTCAACGTAGTCTCCTCCTCGTGCTTCCTCACCCTGCACACGCTCTGCAAAATCTTCAGATGGATCCCAGTCAACACCAGGGAACCATCACACAGGCCCTCGTCACAAGTTGCCTTGACTACTGCAATGCCCTCTATGCTGGCATCTCCTCCCAGCTCCTCTGAAGACTCCAGACCATACAGAATTCCCCAGCCACACTCATCCTGGAGTTCCCCACATGGACCCACATTAACCCCTACCTTAGAAACCTGCACTGGCTCCTCAAATGGAAGAGATGCCAGTTCAAGATCCTCACACATGACTACACAGCTCTTCATGATCAAGGACTGGCCTACATCAATCATCGACTGAATTTCCATCTACCCGCAAGACACCTTCACTCCTCCTCACTATCCCTTGCATACAATCCCCCCCGCATCCATCGCAGCCACAGCGGGGGTCGCTCCTTCTCCTACTTTACCGCCAAGACCTGGAACAACATGCCCCTCCATCTTCGGACAGCACCCTCCCTGGCGGTCTTCAGAAGGCGACTCAAGGCCTGGTTCTTTGACTAAAACGTCACACCCAGAGAGCCCAGATACCCCTCGGGGTGACAGTGCTGTACTTTATAAATGCTGAGTAATTGATATAGATTGTTAACGCGCTACCTGGCGATAAGGCCCCCGGTTTGGAAAGCCTGATCACAGCCTTTTACAAAGAATATGCCCATATTCTTGCGTCAAAGCTCCTTGCAATGTATGAGGAGTCCCTCGCTGCTGGTGTCCTGTCCCCTTCGCTGCCAGAGGCCTTGATTGTCACTATTCTCAAGCCTGATAAGAACCCACAGAGATGCAAGTCGTACCGTCCCCTATCCATGATTAACCTGGATAACAAAATCCTTGCCAACCTCACTGCATCTCGACTGCTCACCCTTCTGTCGCATATTGTGAGACCAGACCAATCGGGATTTGTGCCCGGGAGGTTGACGGGTCATAACCTGAGCACCTTTTTCGCCCTTGTGCATACTATTGACCCTGAGCTCCACGCGTTGGCAGTTCTCCTGGATAAGCAAAATTGAGAGACATACCCTTTTAGCAAAAAGGGACAGGGTTCAGAAACCAGCAACAAAAAAGCAATTCCTTTTGCAAGAACACTCTTGTTTCTATAAAACACTCAGTTCAACTTATATTATGGGAAACCATCCATGCCCCTCACAAGCATATCATTCTCCATACACTGAGTACGGATTAATGCAAAAATGTCTCCCTACACAATAAAAAGACAATTCATACGAGTATGTTTAGTTACAGTCTATAAAAAAGTCATATTTGCATTTCAGAATTTTCATAGGATAAAATGTGTCATTACAATGTATAAAACAGTGTTACAACCAATGAATAAAACAAATGTCTTGTCTGATTGTGTCTAGATAAGGCAGATTTCTAAGACAATGTCAGTACTACATATCCTCGTTTATCACTGTAGTGTAGAAACACTATCAATAAGGCTAGTTACTCTAGTTACTACATATCCTTGTTTATCACTGTATTGTAGAAACTATCAGTAATGTTAGTTTGATTCCCTTGAGTGGCCCTATCTGTTTGTGCTGCTGTCTCACTTGGGCCTGAGCCCCAAATTCATCCAACTTATAGGACTTCTGTATGCCCATCCTGTTGCCCGTTTATGTGTTAACAGAGTTATTACTGCCCCCTTCTCTGTGACGAGGGACACCCGCAAGGGAGGCCCACTATCGCAAATAGTATTTGCCATTGCTATGGAGCCGCTCGCAGCTCAGGTGCGACAATGTCACTCCCATAGGGCGCTGGGATTCATGCAGCTTGGGATTCTTGTATCCAAGTACGCCAACGATGTGACACTATATGTTAGGAACCTGCTGGGCAACTTGGACCCGCTGATGCAGGAGTTTACTAGATTTGGAGGCCTGTCTGGTGTTACCATAAATTGGGCTAAGTCCATTTTGTTCCCCCTGATAGACGTGACTGCAGAACTTGTTTCGAAATAATCAGTTCGATGAGCAAGGGAGTCGGTGCGATATCTAGGGATATGGCTAAGCAGAAGCCTGGATGACCTATGGAGAGTCAACTATGGTTGCCTCATGACATGGTTGGAAGAGCGGGTGTAGGGCTGGCGTAAACTGCCGCTGTCTTTATCTGGCAGGCTCGCCATCACTAAGATGGTGGTGCTGCCCAAGCTCCTCTGCTTGTTTATAAATCTGCCACTCCTGCTGATGTTGGCCTTTCGTCTGTGATTCCGCACGATCCTGGTGACTGTTGTATGGGTGGGCAGACAACCTCGAATTGCCTGGGAGATGATGACTCTTCCAGTTGTACAAAATATCAATGGGGAATGGATCACTTGACTTGAGTAACCAGGGTTAACACGTACTAGTCGTCTATCGATAAAAAACCCTCATTCACGTACACAAGCCGTGAGGCGGTATATCTTGGTTCTCCGCCTTATTAAAAACGTGACAGCATCATCATTGGGTTTCTTTTTATCGTATGCTATCCTCCACCAGGAGGAGAAACCACTGGTTATTTCAGTAGTGATCAGTGATGAAAACGTGAAAGTGCTCAAGTGAGGTGAGTTAAAAAAAAGGGGGGGGCCTTGTATTACCTAAACTATACCTTTATTTAGTTTGAAATAGAGGCAGATAAAAACAGTGTTGTGCGTGATAAGACGAATTATTAGTCTAACGCACTGGTTGTCCATATAAACGGTCGACATGTTTCAGCCCCTTAGAATTGCCCTGACGAGTCGGGGGGCCTTCTTCAGGACCTAAAAAGGTGTAGAGGCTGCGAGTTGTCACAGCTTAGGGGAATCCGACATTGGTTCACCTAGTTCAGAAAAGGTCAATGAGTGCCTTAGGGTCCTTAATTACGGACTCCCTCCGGGTGCCGGCGGGTATATTAACCTGGTTAACACGCACACTGCACCGTAGGAAGAGCAAGCACAAGTCGCACTGTGCGTGTTAACTAGTTCGGGCTGGACTGTTCCCATTGGGCGCAGGGTCAAGACTAATTTGCATATGGCTGGGTCCAAACTGGAATGGCATGGTGAGCAAAAAAACGATGGATTTAGGCCCAGATCTCTGTACTGGGGTGAATGTATGACATTGTTCTGCATTCTGTCCATCAATTGTTGTTTTTGCATTTGACACACAGCACCAGAGCAAGATCATGTTGTGCCCTGTCCTATTCCAATGGCACTCTACTTGGCGCCCAGATGCCCTCATGCTCAGATAGATACAGTGGCCTGCACAGTATGGGCCTGGAAAGTCCTTAGATTGCGGGTACCTTTATCACTCTGCAACAGGCCTTACAGCGACTGGATGTGAGCCTGCTGGACACATTCACATATTATGACCTGCGTGCGGCACCCATAATGCTGCAAGACTTTTTTTCTGCTGCTTCTCCTACATTCCAAATCCTCAAAACAACTCTCTCGACCCCCTCCTCATGTAGGTTGGTAACAAAGCTATATGCATAAATTCAGGCTGAGTCAGACCTTGCTGTCTCTTTTACTGATGAACAGTGGGGGTACTGCTGCTCTCAATCCAGGGCACTCTTCCCTAACTGTAGATTGCACCTAGTACATTCCAAGTTCTTGCATCGATAATACCCCACCCCTGTGAAATTGCATAGAATGGGCCTGCTCGAAGTTGGGCAATGTGGGCGATGCTCGGTGCCCAGTGCAGACATCCTCCATCTCACTTGGGACTGCACCTGAATACAGCAGTATTATATGGCAGTAATTGACACTGTTGGGATTATTGTTGAGTATGTGCTTGAGCACTCACCGCACATTGATTTGCTGGGTTACGTCAAGGATGTCCCGCAGGAGACCAGCAGCCTGGCAGTGATGCTTCTGTTGTTAGTGAAATGCCAGGTTATGATGCAATGGTGTCAGAGACTGGCAACACGCAGGAAGGGGGTCACTTCGATACGCAGCTTACTGCCAGGAACAGCTTTCAGCTTATTGGGAATTGATGCCAGCGCGATCCAGGCACAAGGACATCTGGTCCCCCTTGGAAGTATATTGGAGAGCACAAATTGAAGTGGGAGATGGCACGGCCGAGGTAGCGGAGAGCCCTCCTTCAGTTGATTTGGCCCCCTAAGCCCTGGTAGCTGCTAAGTAGTGGGAGGCTGTACAAGCGGGCACTGATGGTCGCACCCAGAAGACCTCCCTATGCTCTCTTTCTCTCAACTAATTTGGCTGAGTGGCTACCCTGTTTTACCCCTTTTTCTCCTCTCTCCCCTCCCTCCCATCCCCCCTCCCAATTCTGTTGGGCGAGGTATATTCCATTTGAACACCTGCACTTTGTCAATGTATGGTTAAACTGCACATTATTTGTGAATATAATCTGTGTTGGGCCGCCTTTGTATTGCTAAAACTCAAAAAACAAATTAAAAAAAGGAAAGGAATACATTTAGCTTTCAAATGCCTGTCAATAAAAGGATCATATACTTGATTGCAATCCCCACCAAAAATTAAATAACCGTTGGGATAATTCATTAGTACATTTGTAAAGTTTTGAGAAAAAAACATTGTCAGACTTCGTGGAACAGAGGCGTTGATAATAGTGACAGGTTTTTTATTCACAACAATTAGTTTTACAATGAGCTATCTACCAATTTCATCAGAGTCCTGATATAATAGTGTAATGTTTAGATAAGAATGATTGTTCCATATTTTTATTATGTGCGGGTGAAGTAAAAATATGACCAATTCAACTTTTCTTAAGCTTCACGGCTTCATCTGAGTTTCTTGAAGAACAATTTGTGGATTATACCTTGCTAAATGCATGAGCACTTATTGTTTTTGATAGGTGTTCCAAGGCCAAACTAATTTAAAGAAAATTACTATAAAATGTATATACAAAATATCTTAGGGAAATATGAATCATAACAAATAGTAAGAGTTGCAAAAATGATAGGAATTGTACCAAAAATTGATAATAAACAGTAACCATTAAATAATGAAAATATCAAGAAGGAAATAATAAAGAAAGAAAAAGACATACCGACCAAAGATGGAAAACAAATAAAATTGATACGCATACTTGCGTGAGATGCAGGGAGAAATAAAGGAATGGTGAGGCCACAAACTAAACTAAAATGACACAGCTGCACCCAAGAGGAACACCAGGGCCATAACACTTGGATAAGGGAATACAAGTGAGATAGCTGGAAGATGGATCTAAAACTAAATAAATAAGAAAAGCGTATTAGATTACGCAAATCAACAAATTATGCAATATAACCAATACTGAAACAACAACAAACACAGCAAGATAATGTAAACAAAATGAGATCTGGCAGTATCCATATCTTCTCCTTTGCACTCATCCAGAAATTTCTGTAACTTAGCTGGATCATCATAAGTAACTGTTTTTTCTTATAAGTCAACTTGAAAAGGCAAGGTTGTATCAAACCAAATCTAGCATCAAGAGCCTTCAGTGCTGAATGCACATCTAAATATGTCTTTCTCTGATCAACTGTTGCTTTGGAATCATCTTTTGAGAACAATACAGTGCTACCAGACCATACAAACTTTTTCTTTGATTTGACAATGGAAAGAACTTTGAGTAGGTCTGTAATTTCAAAAATAAAAATGATTACACCACGAAGCTTAGAGGAAGTAGAAGCATAAATAGGCTTATGTCCCAGTCTATGAGCTCTTTGAATGTTAAACTGAACGTTATCCAAACCAAGTACTTTTATTATAAATGAAATAAAAAATGACACAGGATCCGAACCCTCAGTATCCTCTAGAAGACAATATATCCTCAAAATATTTCACCTGTTTCTGTTTTTGATATCTTTGATGTCTTCAAATCACTAACTCGTTGTTCAACTGCTGAAACATATATGTCCATAAAAGATCAATAATCATCCAAAGACTGAAGTCTCTTATTAAATTCTTCCATGTAGGGTTTAAGTGCACTAATCTCCTGTATAATAAACCCAAGGATATTGTAGGTGAGGCCTTAATTGGTGAAGGCGGATCTTTTTTTGGCCTCTTATTCATATAAGCATTTGGAGCTAAAGGCAATTTGGAAATATGTGCAGCCTTGGGGATACTGCAGGGGGAAAATCCTGACTAGATGCTGAGCCAACCATTGAGGAAGGAACCAGTATTTCCTCAAAATTGCCCACAGATACAAATTTAGCTGATGTACTCACTAAGCCTCAACTTCCTTGTCTTACTCATGCAAAGTGGTATACTCAATTACTATATGGAAGTTATAGCAGAAAAAGTAGTGTCATAAGGTTTCTGCACATACACAGAGCTATGCACAGGAAAATGGGACCCCGGAATACAGTGGTTTGCCACCATATACCGTAGCACCCAAAAACCCCAACCCAACTAGCTTAGCATCCCATTAGCACCCAAGTACCAATGATTGGACAACCCAGAACACGGTATCTTTATCTCAGGACTCGCAGAAGCAAGAACACTCTTTCGTCACTCACTCGTACTTGTCCACAAGGTGCGTAGGAAGAGACACTGGATAGGTTAAAATGTTTATTCCAACTTACGTGCTCTAATGTACAGTACACGTGTCAGTACTAATAGCATAATGCATATGACTAATATAAGCAGCATGGTTACAATTCCATAGAATACAAACGGGGAAAGCATCTCAGATCTCAGTGGATAAACGTATAAATAACATTACCACCCTCCCCTTGCAGTAAGATAGTTTATTATAATAATAGAAGACCTCTGGGCTTTGACTAGCGAACCCCCATACCTCAGTCTCTAGATGCAGAATTACATCAGCAGGACATCATAGCTCTTCTCACTGAAAGGGATTTCTCCAAGTGTGTGTTAAGCGCTAGTAAACCACAGTATTAAAAGCATACCAAATTCTTCATGGCAATTGCACCTAATGTTATGTCTGGGTGCGCGAGACTGGCCACATCAGGAAGAACCAAAATACATTGTTATGCGACCTTGTACATGTTTGTGCAGACTGAGCCCAAAAAGGTGAACAACAGAAAATGCAGACAGTGCAAAAGAACTTGGCACGAGCAAAGGGCGAGGGAGACCCGGCTCAGTGTAACGTGCGCAAAGAAAAGCAGCATGGCAGCCAGGCCTAGGCCAACATAACAAGGCAGGTAACAATCCACAAGACACCCTCCCCTGGTCAGTCCAGCGGCCAGGACAGAGGCCCATCAGAGGAAAAACACAGCCGTTGGAGCACAGGGAGCGCCCAAACGGCGAAGGGCAGGTCAATCCATGAAAGTGTAAGTGCAGAGAAAAGCCATACCCTCCAAGAGTTCATCATTGGAATTGTCAAAAAACATAGATGCCATCCAATCCATGAGATCAAAAGAGCAGGAATGCTCCTCAACAAAGGGAGCATCCAGAAGCAATGCGGGACAGCTTGCGTGATAATTGAAACAGCTTCGTTGTAGGAGATCCTGGGCAGCCGCCCAGATATCCCATTGCGCCAAAATCCCCAGTGCAGCCGCACGCGCCATACAGCCAGCAACGGAACAGTCCTGCTCATGGGCCTCTAAGGGACCCATCAACTGAACAAAATCCGGAACAGACAATGACGAATTGGAGAGGCAATAATCCAGAGTCCAGGTGAAAGGACAGCGGACACAAGTCATCACAGGTTGCACGCAAGTGAAATACGCAAAGCGAAATGAAAGAGTATATGACACACTCAGTGTCGCCAATGGCAAGACACCAAAACCGGCCAAAAGGCGCTCACGGAGCAGCTGGAGGCGTTCTGGATCGAGCAGGTCCCATCGGGGAGCAGCCATTGCGCAGAAAGCAAATTAAGAGCAAGACACCAGCCGCTAAAGCGAGGATCAATGGGAAACCGCCAAAGACACTGGAAAAAATAGAATGTATGAAAGCCGGGATGACACCAAAAATAGTTTGGAAGGAGGACACCAAGCCCGACCCCACGACCTTAAAAAAGTGTACTAGGCCTTCAGTGTTAGATGCGTTAAAAATACGATGTATTAACTCCCCAAAATGTTGGGGGAGATTAGTGTTTAAAAGGGCCTGTATTTCACTGTGGGTACTCGCCA
Organism: Calotriton arnoldi; assembly: GCA_963921515.1. NCBI lineage: Eukaryota > Metazoa > Chordata > Amphibia > Caudata > Salamandridae > Calotriton > Calotriton arnoldi. The sequence goes on along the minus strand of CAWUFW010005212.1, from coordinate 296,128 downwards.
CCTGGAGAATGAATGTCTCCCGGGCGGACGTGAGCATAACTTCCTCGTTTAATAATAGTGCCTTTATTCTGCTCAGTCTATTGAAATCTGCTTCCATGGTAGGGATGGAAGGCCAAATAGAGATATCAACCTTGCCATGAGGGGGAGGAAAAAGCACATTTTTGCAGCAGACAACCCTGTGCGAAACTGTTACAATGTAAGGAATGCCAGCCTGCAGGCCACAACAGTTTTCGTTATTTAAAAGTAAATAACTACCATTGGAAAGGAGAGTGAAAGTAGGTGAAATAACAGGAGCAGGAATACCTTTCAGCACACAAGCAAGATTAGGAGAGGAAACGCTACATGAGCCATGCAATTTAATGTGTTTACAAATAAGCGAATGACCCATAGTCGAGTCGCAGTACTCCCCCGTGAGAAAGACTTCCTTGCCGTCCCGAAGGCATTTATACATGAAAGGCAAGGACCAGAGTTCATGCAGGAAAGCACTGCCCAATGGCCGGTAACGGCCCACAGGATAATGTTTCATGCACGAGTTAAATTCAAACAAGGAAAAAGGTAAAGCGATAACCCCATGAACTAGCCACACAGCAGAATCAAGTTCTGCAACAGAGAACAGCAAAGGATCCATCTTTTCGATATGTAATAGAGTGTAAGTTGCATCTTTCATGGACATAAATTGCTGTTTGTCAGTTAAGTTAAAAGGTAGAAACAAGGCAGAGGTGTTCAAAAAATGCCAAGGAACTTTACCTAACTTGAGCGTTTGTAAAGTCCATGCAAACTGCATAACTGAACGCAATTGATTCTGACCATGATATAACACAGAAACATCATCTTGTACAATATCAACAACAGAGGACACAATATTCTCTAAAGTATAAATGCGAGAAGACAGGGTATTAATACTATTGTCAACAACAGCAAGCACCTTTTCCAAATTTGCTTGATCTATTTCCCGAAGACGGGAAGCAGCTTCCATTTGTGATAGCTTCCAGAGTTCATTATATGTCTCATAAATGAATCTTTTAGGTCGGGGACCACGAGGTCCCAAAACAAAGTCGGACAGATCAATATTGCCTGAAAGGAGGGACAAATGTAGTTTAACAGAATCAAGGGACGAATGTTGCAGCCATTGTTTGCATAATTTACCAACAGAATATGTAGTGACAGTACGGGAAGCAGTAAATCTCGGATCAGGCCTATCCTGTGTGTATCTAGTTCCTGAGTCGTGAAAACGCATTTGACATGCATTAGATGATATAGGCCATACCAACCAGGGTGACTGATCCAGTTTGGAAACATTAAATGAATTATTCTGTAATAGAGCCTGTAGGGTCGTCAGGGACAGGTTAAAACGTGAGCTATCATTGGGAAAACTCGAAAGGGATGGAATTGAGGGCGAGTTTAATTGTTTAGTGGTAGCTAAGCCCCAACACGTAGTTTGATAGATGGAAGCATTTAGGAACATAATTTGGGTAGGGATGATGCAAGCACGATGCAACGCCTCGGTTCCCTGTACCTGCCATGGCTTGGAGCCCCAAATGGATTTCAAATCTATTGTATCCTCCCAGTACTCATAACCACCCACTGCTAGGGCACTTAAAAAGGAACCCGAATAAAGCAATTTGGTGTGTGTTAACATAATTTTCTGAGTTGACGTGGTATTTAATCTAAAATAATAGGATGCGGGGTTTGACCGATTAAAATCAGTAAAATAGGTAAACTTATTTCGAAGAGTTTGTGAGCTACCTGGCAAGGGGTTTGGACAATGTTCCCATTGGGTGTAGTTAACAGAACTACGCAGGGCACTTGGCTTATGGAGAAAATGATTACCCCAATGTTGGTAACAATACAAATCGGCATAATTCGCAGAATTCATATATAAATCTTCAGCATTAAAAGATGCATAATATTTTAAATCGGCAAACAATGCTTCAACGGCATGCACATCCCAATCATCAGAATGAATATTATTTTGTACTACATCACCCATTGAAACACGAAGGACATTAGGTACATTAATAATTTCCGTCGGACCATGGATTTGATAGTTCACTGCATCCCATACGATGCCATCAGCAACTGGGAAAGCTGAAATGTTCACAAATGTGTGGTCACGCTTCATGATGTGAGACGAGGAATGAGGAGCCAAAGTTCCAGAAACATAGTCTACAGCAGAGCGTTCAGGTAAATAGTGACCATTAATTAGTAGAAAAAACACTGTGACAAAGCCAATGGACATGAACAAAAAAATCAAGAAAAGTACCAACCAGATGTATGTTCAGGGGGGAATCAAAAAATTGTCTCTAAACCAGGATATAAAAATACTGAACTTGGATGGAACTTTTGAAGATGTGGAATCCGAATCAAAGGAATAACGAGTCGGGCTTAGTGGCGATATTGGTTGATGTGCCACCGATTCAGATGCAGGATAAGTATACTCGTCCTCGTCGATGTTGGTGGAGAGTTGGGGATCAATTATAGTTTCAGGCAAAGTAGAGGATTCAGGCAAATCAACCATCTCAATTACAGCATCAGCGATCGTTCGCGCAGATGGACTATGAACATATGTCCGATAAATGGCAGGACAAGAGACCGCTGGTGTGACACTATTCAGGATCGGCCAGGCGCTGTAGCTTGACATTTTCAACTGAGATGTATCTGTTCTCTTTGCGACCAGGAAGCGGTGGTAAAATGACTGTACGTGTTCCCTTCAGGCCAAGAACTGGAACCGGTGCACGAAAAGAGGGGCCGAATTCTTTTTTGTTTTCAACCTTCTCTCGAACCAGTTCTCCAACTTTCGGAAGCCAGCCGGCTACCGGAATCTGCAACGCAGGATCTGTGGCTGAAGGCAAATGTGTAGTTGCAAGTTTGTCTCGGGCTTCTTGTAAGTCCTGTAACATAGCAGAATGGTTATCTACATCAAACTTGGCGGATTGCGCCGCGATGTCTGGACCCTCAAGGTCAGGCACAAACATTCTTATGCCAAAGAGCATTTCGTATGGGGTCCGCCCACCCAGAGGTCTTCTAGGGAGATTATTAAGTGCACGCTGAACGGTATACAAATGGGCCAGCCAGTTCCTGCCAGTACCTATAACCCTAGCTGTTAAGGATTGCTTTAAGTCACGGTTCATTCGTTCAACGATAGAGTTGCCCTCAGGCCTATACGGAGACGAAAATTTCACCCGCACCCCAAGCGAAGCCATTGCATCCTTGTAAGCCCTAGAGGCAAACGCTGGACCTTGGTCCGAATGGAAGGTGCCGCATGCAAAAATTCCCACAAAGACACGCAAATCCCTGATTACATTTCGGGCGTCAGCACTCCGTTGTGGCCAGACCCAGAGAAACCGTGTGCACGAGTCCACTGCCACTAAGATGTATTTATAGGCAGTGTCTGATGAGAATGGACCGCAGTGATCCAAGTAAACACACCCAAAGGGTCTGTTAGCAATGCAGAGCGGTGTTTGTGGTGGACGTGTTACTGTGGAAGGCTTAATCTGTTGACAAACGTCGCAAGAAAGCACAAAAGCACGAGTGTCTTTATATAACCCACGCCACCAATAACGCTGCTGCAAGATGGAAACCGTAGCTGACACACCTGCATGAGCAGAAGCCATGCCTTCGTGTGCAGCTGATATCAAGGCACTCCTGCGGTCCGCGTTGGGGATCAGCCGATCTCCAACGTCAGGTATAGTTACATAAGGAACCTGATCGGGACTTAATGTGTAAGAATACTTGGAAGGGAAACCTGTAGGGTAATTATTACCTTCCTTGGTTGCAGCAATAGCTGCTAATATAACAGGGTCTATTTTAGACATGGACCTGGTAACCGCTGCTACTGAACACGTGACTACTGCTGAACGGGCAGCTTCATCTGCCAGATCGTTACCAATAGCGTGTGCGCCCACCCGCTGATGGCCTAAGGTGTGAACCACCTGTGTGAGGGGCAGACGTTGTTGCAATTCTGCCACTCGAACCCAAAGCATTTTATGCTTAATTGTGCTCCCTTTTGCGTCCTTGTAGTCGTTTTTCGACCAGAAAAACAGATTGTCATTGTAAGATTGTACACAGTAAAAAGAATCACATACAATAAGAGTGGTCTCATCCTGAGAAGCGAACTCAAGTGCAAGTAGCAATGCATGCAGCTCGGCCAATTGTGCGGTACTATCTCCAAGTGTGCGAGTATGCACTGCAGAGGATTTGAACTTTCCATCTACAAAGGAACCCGCAACAATAGCACATGCAGCTGAATAAGCGTGCTTGGACCCAGTGGCCGGTTGCGCCGAACCATCGGTGTAGATCACACATTTGTAATCCTCAAGCGGTAGTAAAAACAAAGGAGGAGGATGAACGAATTCATACTGCAAAAACTCCTGAGTCTGAAGAGAAGAATCAAAAACAAAAGTGACGTCCGAAGACGTCAAGGATGTAGCCCATTGTATCCAACGGGGATGCATTGCTTTTGAGTTCGGTACACTTGCCTTTGTTACTGCCTCTAGGGCAGGACAGGGTGTTACCACCAGAATTCGCTTACCCTGTGCCAGTGCGCGTTCTTTTAGAATCGCCATTTGCACTGCAGTTAGAACTTTTTCGACAGATGTAAAGCGCAATTCAGCGGAAGTGTACAGATGTGACTTGTATGCGATGGGTACTGTATCACCTTCATTAAAGGTTAAGTATGTGAATCCCACCGCCCCCGGAATTATTCTAATCACCAGGTTTGTGTGGTTATCACGAGTCAAAAGATATTTAGACTCCAATAGGTCTGTCTGCAAAGACTGCAGAATCGAGGTATGCTCAGGCAGCCAGCAAGACCTTGAATAAGTAGGTTGTATCAAAGCATACAAAGGCTTGATACGCTGGGCATATTCGGGAATGTAAGTACGCCCGAAATTCAAGAAACCCAGCAAAGACTGAAGTTTCTTCAGAGTATTTGGGGGGCACAAATGTGCACATTTTTCCAAGAAATGGGGGCTAAGCCCTTACCTTCGTTATTGAGCTCATAGCCCAAGAACAGAACGGTAAATTCAGCAATGTGTGACTTAGCAAAGTTAAATTTGTAACCCTGCTCCGCAAATTCAAGAATAATGCGGTCCACACGGGACAAATGCTGAAATAATTCGTCGTCCATCAGATAGATGTCATCTACGTACGAACATGCGTCTTGATCAATGTCATTTAACAAAGAAACAACACGGGCGGCGAATATACCCGGACTATTTTTGTAGCCCATGGGTAAACGCCGGAACTGGAATAATTTACCACCGGAAGTGAATGCGGTCCATTGACCACTCTCCGGGGCTAGGTTGTGCGTGTAGAAACCGTTTGAAAGGTCAAGTGTCGTTTTGTATTTTTTACGAACAAGACTGTCTACAAGCGCAGAACTGTGTGTATTTTGCACCGCAAAGTTCCGACAATGAGTATTTAAATGCCGGTAATCCAAAACTAAGCGGTACGATCCATCGGGTTTAGAAACCACGAAAAGGGGATTGTTCATAGGTGATACGCATGGTTCAATTACTCCCTGATATTCCAACTGTGTCAGAATTTCGGAGACGGGGCCTTTTGCCTGCCGTTTGATGGGATATTGGGGTTGTGGCTGCGGTAGTGACCGCAAAGGTATTGCATGAGGAGGTGATTCTTCATCCCATCCCACATGGTTGCGGTATAACGCTGGTGCCAGGTACACAGCCCACTCAGCTGCAAGTGCTTCAGCTTTGTCTTTTGGGACATGCCGTGAGAAGCTTGGAAGGATTACCTCCTCTCCTTTATGTGCAGCTAAAACGAATGGGGGTGGCCAATCCACCTCTGCTAACAAAATGTCATATGAAGAGGTTAGATTTTCCCAAAAAATCCCTTTTATTTCACGCGGTATGTCACCTTCAATTTGTATGACTATGTTGTAAAGTCTGTCAGGGGGTGCCACTCTCGTGTCAGCTGTCTCTACAGTAACGAATGTTTCAGTTGCTGTCGCCTCCATATGATGACGTAGCGCCTCCCGCACTATGGTAACTTCCGCGGCGCTGTCTAGGAGGGTCACTGCCCACGTCCAATTCTGGAGTCTCGTTCTCACGGTCTGAGGCATATTTCGCTGTGACAGCGGCAACTTTTTTCTTCTGAAATTGCGGTCGAGGAAGATGAAAGTCTTCTGCTTTCCCTCTGACTTGTTGTCGAGGTTGGTCTCGCTCCTGGGGAGCCTCTCGGCCCCTTCCTCTATCTTGCCGTCCTCCTCCACCAGCCTGTGACGACGTCTGGGCCTGTGAAGAACGAGGAGAACGCGTATCAGAGCTCTGAAACCTTTCTGGTGATTTAATCCTTGACCTATCACGTAAATCATAAGTACGTTCAGAAGAAACCGAAACTGGGGAAGCGCCTCTCGACCCCGGCTTCCTTTGTTGCTTACCCTGTTTTTTCTGTCTCCAACTCTTTTTAGTGAAGACCGGTTTATCATCTTTCTCAGATGCACTTTTTGTTTGTGTAACTTGTGTTTGCGATTGAGTTTGCATTTTTACAAAAGGCTTGTTGCCCAGGCTATTTCTTCCAATTGTTTTATAAGCCCGGGCAATAATTTTCGGTAATTCGCGGGGCCTGTCCAACTCTGGGACCAAAGCCAAAGCATTCGCTACTTGAAAGTTCATAGCATCGCCCTTGACATTTCCAAGGATCAGCTCAGCTACTACATCAAACACTCCCACTAGTCTCATCCCTAATTCCACAGCCGCTTCAGGGCCATGTTCATCCTGTACTTTTTTAATTACAGAGGGTAGAACCGTCATGGAAGGAGTTCCAAAACATTTTGAATAAACTGCTGCGAATACCTTACCCCAGTTTTCACATGATGTCAAATCGGGGATTATGTCTTTTGGCAAACTTATCGTGAGGATGCGATGTTTATCTACTGGGGATGTATGGGGAAACACTGCTTCTATCTGATCGAACTTTTCTGCAAGCCAGTAAGGATAGTCGTCCTTATTTTGTGGACGTTTGCCCATCACAGAATTTACCATGACAGGACTTATGGTCACTCCAGCGGCTATAGCTGGTTGGCCTGCGACTACAGGAGCAGCTCCATGTAGGCTACCTGTAACGTATGTCACTAGGGCTCGATGCACTCGTACCAATTCGGTATGCATAGTGCGCAGTTCCGCAAGCGGTAATGCCAGATAATTTGGATGCGGGGTATACCCGGCCAATACAGGCCAAGTGGCCCCCTGAATTGATAAGGGGCCTAAACGAACTGCGGTAGTTGGTTGTGGTAGGGCGCCATTAAACCAAACACGGTGCTGCCAAGCCGTGAGAGGTACTTCAAGAGTGGTATAGGGTCGATAGGCAGCAGGAATAACGGTGGGTTTATATTCATGAAACAGATTATCATCTGCCTCCACCGCTTCAAAAGTGATCCAAGTGTAAAACACCTCAAAGTGGTAAGCCGGATCGGCTTGAACCACAAAGACCAAATCGATCCCTGTATCAGGCACTCCATACACCCGTAAGTGGTCTCGGAGTGCTCCTCGACTATGTGCAGCAATCGCCACACCAGCCATGACTAAACAGTTATATTCGACAACCTAACAGGGAGCACTAAAATGGGTCTATTAACTAACCTTTTTAATAACATCAAGCTTGAAAGAACCTATAAAACATTCAATATAGGAGGTATCACCGTCACATACGCCTCCGGAAGCGTACGCGAGGGGATTGTGGACAAGCACAAGTACTACTCAAGCGTCTCGCAGTTAAGCTGCCCCACGGTGGTCGCGCCATGTCATAAGGTTTCTGCACATACACAGAGCTATGCACAGGAAAATGGGACCCCGGAATACAGTGGTTTGCCACCATATACCGTAGCACCCAAAAACCCCAACCCAACTAGCTTAGCATCCCATTAGCACCCAAGTACCAATGATTGGACAACCCAGAACACGGTATCTTTATCTCAGGACTCGCAGAAGCAAGAACACTCTTTCGTCACTCACTCGTACTTGTCCACAAGGTGCGTAGGAAAAGACACTGGATAGGTTAAAATGTTTATTCCAACTTACGTGCTCTAATGTACAGTACACGTGTCAGTACTAATAGCATAATGCATATGACTAATATAAGCAGCATGGTTACAATTCCATAGAATACAAACGGGGAAAGCATCTCAGAGCTCAGTGGATAAACGTATAAATAACATTACCACCCTCCCCTTGCAGTAAGATAGTTTATTATAATAATAGAAGACCTCTGGGCTTTGACTAGCGAACCCCCATACCTCAGTCTCTAGATGCAGAATTACATCAGCAGGACATCATAGCTCTTCTCACTGAAAGGGATTTCTCCAAGTGTGTGTTAAGCGCTAGTAAACCACAGTATTAAAAGCATACCAAATTCTTCATGGCAATTGCACCTAATGTTATGTCTGGGTGCGCGAGACTGGCCACATCAGGAAGAACCAAAATACATTGTTATGCGACCTTGTACATGTTTGTGCAGACTGAGCCCAAAAAGGTGAACAACAGAAAATGCAGACAGTGCAAAAGAACTTGGCACGAGCAAAGGGGCGAGGGAGACCCGGCTCAGTGTAACGTGCGCAAAGAAAAGCAGCATGGCAGCCAGGCCTAGGCCAACATAACAAGGCAGGTAACAATCCACAAGACAGTAGAACACCAAGAAGTTTTAAAGAACTTTAAATAAAGAAATAGGTTTTGACATGACGAAAAAGGTCCACATGTCAATCATTATGAAGTATCAGTAATAATTTATGATGAATGAGGGTAACTTTTTCTTGAGTTTCATTTAGGAGTACCCCTACCCCTATTCTCCTGAATACTGCCAAGACCCTTCTATTACTGATAATTATATAAGAAGAAAGCACCCAAGCAAGTGCAAAATGAGTCCAAGAAATCAATTGCCTTGAGGCAATAAAAGTTATATAATATGGGCACCATATGCAGGAGAAATACAATTTCAGTGAGAATCCGAGAATTTATTGAAGAGCAGTAGAAAGTCACTCATTGTCCAACATTCATCAGAAAAATAATTAGACATCTTTAAATCCATAGTACAGCGGATTATCAAGGAGATGAAAGATGCACACACTTCAAAATAGTGCTGGCAACTGCTGAAAAAGTCAGGAAATAAAGACGGGTTTAAAAAGTAATCCCAAATAAGAAACCAGCTAATCAGCGGCAATCTTATTTAGGCATCAGGCTATGCCCACTATAAATTATATATTTTTTAAATGTAAAGTTTGCTTTCCTGTATGCTAAAATTGGAGGGAAATTCTAAAATTAGCAATACAAATAAAGTTTTAAGTCTTAAAGTTTCTGTTTGGTGTTTGCACACTGCAGTTCTCTCATGCAGCAGCTGCTGTATTGGATGAAATAAATAGCTGATTGCTCACTATTGATGTCCGCATCCCTCCCAATCACAAGCTTACATCCAGCAGTGCTCATAAAGAATTTAGCCATGTGGTGAAATGCAGACCTGCCAACTCACACAATGCTACTGCATGTCACACAATATCAACTTCCTTCAAGCGGTCACCCAGTAAGGGGCTGATATCACATGGTAGCAGGGAAGACAAGCTGGAAACCACTGCACTGATTGGGTTTCCAACTCTTCTTTTCAGGCTTTGATTAGCCAATGGCCATTAAAGGGAATGAAAACATCCCAGGCCATTGGTAACAGCTTCAGCAGGCAATTGTTTTGTTCTTTTTTCTAGAAGAGTAGAGGTTGGTTTGAGGAGGGGGCAAAAGTGCCTCTGTAGCAGTTCTCAGCATGAGGCCTTGCCCCCTCTAAGGCCCTGCCCCTTACTCACACAGTGAAATATTTTTTTTAGTTAGCAGATCTGGAAATGGGGTCTGGCATTCACACTATTGAATTAATAATGGCCAGTCGAGCCCTGTTCAGAAGGCGTTCCCTCTACACATGGGCTCTGAATGCATGCTTACAACTGGATGTTTTTAGGAGGACATGGGAGAAGCCTTGCATGACCACCCCCCAGTTTCTTATGAGGGCGTATCTGCTCTGGAGCCATTATAGACAGTATAGCTTCTATAACACTGATAGCTATGTTTGAATAGCAAACCCTACGACTGTCAGATACCCCATGTGGAAGTTAGTGCAGGGCATCCATTTTTGCATTCCTCCATTCCCTGGATTTGCTTCAAAGTCAAATTTTCAACTTTCTCACAAGGCGGTCCCTCAGATCTGTGTTCATCTCTTCATCAGAAGGCAAAGATTTTACTGCACCGTTTAGTTGTGAGGAGGCTGGTTCAAATATCTATGACCACCCCATCTTCTTAACCACTAATGCTGATTTTCTTTGTCTTTCCTGCTGGACAGAAGAGCTATTTGTAGTTGCTGGGTTTGCCAGACTATTGCAATTGCTCAGGACAGCATGCCCTTGATACGGATTATGAGTGGTTGATCGACAAGGAGGTTGACCACCTCCTAGACAATGTGCATTTATATCAGATATGTGTGGTGCAGCAGCATAGTCAATCTCACACACCTTCACCTCTCACTTCGAATTACAGGCAAAGGAGGCATTCCCAGAAGGCTTCGGAGGTGCCAGCTTCTGCACAGTTTCTTCACAATTGATCTATGTATTTTCTCTGTTCTCAGTGCTTATACTTGTGTAGCAGTGTTAGCATCTGATGATTTTTTTCATGGCTTCAAGACTGTCTTGCACTTCCTGATCCCAATCCCCATTCTCTATCTGTTCCTCTCAGCGAATATATTAGACATTGACATTTGTTCTGCCAGCTTGGGCACGGTTTTTCTGTGTATTTTCTCTGTTATTAGTGCATATACTTGTCTACTAGTGTAAACATCTGATTATGTTTAATTTTTTTCAAAACCTTTTGGTGCTGCTTGGTACTGCCATCAATGGCTTAAAGACTTCGTCCTGCTGTTTCTTATTCCAGTCTCATACCCTTCCTGTCCCTTTCAGGGAATATATTTATCTTCAACATGAGTTCTCTTTGGGCAACCATTACAAGGAAATCTGGGCTAGTGTAACCCACATATGTATATTCTTCTAAATGGATTCAGATATTTGACCAAGAGTAGATGCTTGTCTCTTGGTGAGCTCATCCTCATGGCTTAAGGGCCTGGAGGAGGAAGAGAAGAGCTCAATATATTAAATATTACCCGTAACGGGTATTACACTCGTAGGACACATGGTAGATTGGCTGGCAGCATCAAAGTTCTCAGGTCTTCTACACTACTGATGTGGCCAGGGATTTACTGACGGTATGGGGCACTTGGAAGAAAGCAATAGGCTGACGTCTAGGGGAGGCTTTCGGGTGGATGGATGAAGGGATCATCAGCTATTTAGTCTGGCAAACAGCCCAAAGAGAATGCACATAACTTTCTTGTAAACACCTTTCTATGCACACTCTATAGGTGATAGGAAGGTATGAACACATATTCCAAGACTGCTTATACTGCTTCCAGTCACCACGTAATGCCTGGTTGCCTCACTCCAAGTGGTCACACCACCCCTCCACTGCTCCCAGGCAGTTCCCTAAGCAGGGACAAACGCTTTATTAGCATAACTAAACACAAAAGTGCTGCTCATGGCACTTTCTGTGCTGCGGCACCTTTGCGTCATCCATGTAAACAATGCAACTAGAGGAGTTCTGTTTCTGCAACTGACCATCCAGACATAGCGCTGCTCACAGTGCTGCAACCCGCTGGAGGCTTGTGGCATTCCCATCTGCCCCATTGTACCTTCTCCAGGAGGGCGGTATTCGAAAGTGTTTAAAAGAGGTAATGTGGCCCTAGGACTAGAGCTGCTGACCATGGAAGTGGGGAACCAGGTTCGAATCCCGGCCTCAACTCAACATCCTGTTGTTTGGGCAAAATGTCTTAATTTCCCCGTACCTAACAATGTGTAACGTTGGTTTTCATGTAAAGATCTCTAATGCCCTTGAGCCAAGACAGCGCTATATAAAACTGCAAAAAAAAGCTGTCTTAGATGAGTGAGTGCATCCGTTTATTACAAAGCACAGTGATGTCTCTGTATTTTAATTCAAGTCGATCAAAATACCCATTGCATCCATCCACTCATTTACAATGAACAACAGGGCAGTTAGAAGCTGAACCATTTTGAAGGCGCATAATGAAATTGCAGCGCTTTATCGGAGTCCTCAGTAAGTGTTTCCATGACAGTGTTCTGTGTTCTACAGTGACTAATGCAGCAACAGAACGACCTTCACCCACAAGCATTTATCTATGTTGCATTTTGTATTTAAAGCAAGTTTTTCCGTCAGCGGAAAGGTGATTGTAGTGAAACCCTTCTTTACAATTCAATACAAAGTCAGATTTTTCATACTGGCAAATAGCCGCCTGCTTGGTCATGAACAATACTGCGTGTTTTGCTTATATTTTAATGTAGCTTTGCTGGTTTTAAATGAAGGTAACCATTTCATGATTGGTGGGAAAAACTCACATTTTGTCACTGTACGAAGCCTTGTTATTACTTGATGTTACTGTTCAGTGCTTAATTTGTGTCAGTGTTTTCTGGTGCTCAGCACTGCCACTTATTTGTAAACACTGGCACGTATTTATGAGGACCCACCACATCGTGCCACTGTGCCTGAATTTTTAAATATCGTTCATTATTGGAAAATTAAACTATTTAATATAGCTTTAAACAACTTATAAAACTTGAACTTAAACCTGCTAAAAAAAAAGTTGCCAGTTCCAATGGACCAGTGAATAATGCCTTGGGCACCGGCACTTAATTTTTTACAAACTAAGCACTGTTACTGTTACACATGAAAAGAAAAAATATACGGAGAAATGTGAAACAAATACGGAATATAATGAAAAGGAAATAATAAGCGGCATTGCTGAGAAACAGATAAGGGTACAATGGTGAGACTAAAGGAGCTAATTTTTGAAGCTGTGTAACAGGTGTTGGTGCACGATTATGGGTTTTTTCTCATTGAACTATTAGGTATGGCTGGAGACAACCTACTGGCATGGCAAAAAATGAGACTAATGAGAAAAGCTTTCAGGGTTTGCTTGTACATTTTGCATTGTGTTTTGGCATTGGCACGAGGGCTAAAAAAGTAGTCTGTCTCCTCTATTGCACTAAGGAGAATTCAAATCTATTGGCTTTGCAAGTGCTTTTCTATGACCCGTCAAATCCTTTAGAGCACTTGAAAGAGGCTTGGTAGATGTGCTGGCTCAACGCTGTGTTCCTCAGCAGGAGCTTGACTCTGATTTTCTCACAGGAATCATCTTAGCCTTCCATGAGGGGCTCCAAACAAAAGGAACAATCTGGGGATACAGGCAGTACAAACTGTACATGACATGTTGAACGCAGTGGCGGCTGCCACAGCGTAGTACGGGCGATCCGGGGAGGGGGAATATAAAATGTCACTTACACGGCTGCCGGCTGCCGCCTCTCCTCTCTCCTCTTCTGTTCCTCCTGGACCGGAAGCAGGAAGCACACAGGCTTCCCTAAGCCAAGTGTGACGCTGCTGTCACCAGCATGACAGTGGCGTCGTGATGGGTCTGAGATCCATGTTTCGGCGCTCAGACACGGAGTGGGAGCCCATGCATTACAGCACAGTGGAGAACATACTAAGTGCGCAAGACTGCTTGGCCGGCCCAAGACGGCTGGCCAAACCGTCATGCGCACTCAAGTGCCCCAACCACTCCTCCTCCTCCTGCTGGCTGTGACTACAGCCCAGACTCGCCCGCCCCATAAAACTGCCTCAGAAAAATAAAACAATAATAACATTGTGTAATTAAAATTTTTAATTTTTCCTTTTTCCACTGCTCAAAGAGCAGTGTGGTGGTGCTCCTCCGCCTTAGCGGTGCTCCTCCGCCTTAGCGGAGGAGCCGCCGCTGGTTGGTTGTGGCAGAAGCAGGAAGCTGCCAGGTGTTCTCCAAGTTAAAGTGAGCAGCCCATAGTTGTCTGCTTTCATGTCCATCTGCCCACAAAACCTCTTCAGGGGCAATTTATGTATAAAAAAATAAATGAGAGGGGAAGATCTCTGTTCCACTCCATTTCTCTGCTTCTCCCTCCTGAGCAGGCCCAAGTCGCCGGCAGAGTATCTGCCCTCCAAAATGTTTTAAGGCATGGACAAAGTGAGTAATTTCCCAGGGCTCTCACCTTCCAAGGAAGACCCATAGAAAGTGAGTTTTCTCTCTATATCAAATCTATTTCTCTATTGCAAGCTCTTCCATTCTATCTGCCTGCCTCTACCTCAGATTCGGTGGGGCAGATTTAGCAAGGGCTTGCATTGCCCTTGCGTCACGCAAGGTGAAGCAGAGCAACGTAGGCCCTTAAATGAGATTTAATATGCCATACAGAGCTACTAACCATCACACTCCTACAGGTGTGACAATTCGGACTATTTCAGGCCCCCAAAGCTATAAAAATGGCTTGAGCAGCAGGTAATAGTCCTTTTTAATGTATATTGGATTAATAATTAACTGTTGTTCTGGTCATCTCTAAATTAGCCAGACAGCACCACCTTGTGGCAGACTGTCACAAGCTCCGATGTTTTTACAATTAAGTACTGGTGTTGGGGCGCTAGAGGGCGCGCTGCGAGATGGCCGCACGATAGTGCAGCTCCGCTGGCCGGAATAATTATCCGTCAAAAATTAGCGCAGAAGGCGAACATGGACAAGATTAACGCACAAAATCAAGCATTGGAACACCAGCGCTACAAATAACTGCACATGGATTGCGCTTTTATTGTGCAAATCAGTCGAAACATCCACTTGAAAGCAGCGCGCTCCGCGATCGGGGCCCGAGACAAAATGGCGACACGGGACGTTATCTGAGTGAGGGCGGCGAAACCAACTGTGCCACGGACACCCCAGTGCATTGGTCCCAAGCGGGCACTCCACTACGATAACTACCGAACTATCCGACTGCATTCTGCCAGAAAGCCGCAACATCTGCCCGGAGCCATACCGCCATACCGGATGACACGCACACCGCAATGTAATACAGGCGGCAACGGCAAATGGCGGCAAAGTGTGGAAACAGGCCTCCTGCGACAAAGCTTTCCTCGCTATAACCACGCTTCTTTCTTGAAAATTGGTCACAAACTGCGGCGACGAGTGAACCCAGCAAGCGCGCATGAACAGTGCACCCGCAGGGAAAACGTCTAATTTCAGGCAAGTGCTACAAATGGGACAAATGTGTGGGACAGGTGGCAAGCAGAGAATGGCGCATCCAAGTTAACTGGGAGGAGGACTGCCACCCGTACCACGACCGGATGAAGCACACACCTGCCATTACTATTCCGATGCCCCTGCACCCTCTAGTGCGATCATCTACCACATAAACCCCAATACTGTGCGATCAGCCGCAACTGAGACCGCGGTGCGGGAGAGGGCCGGGGCAGGAATATCAGGCCAGCACAGCGGTGGCGGCCAAGTCGCAAACTGCTCGTAACAACTCTTTATCGAGATTGGCCGCACGTTGCGGTGATGAATGCAACCAGCAAACGCACATGGAAACTGTACCCGCGTTGAAAACGTCTACTCTTAGGCAAGTGCTGCAAATGGGACGCATGCGGGGGACTGGTGGCAAGCAGAGCATGGAGCATCCAAATTAACTAGGAGGAGGATTGCCGCCCTAACCGCGACTGGAGTAAGCACACAACTGCAATTAATATCCCTGTGCCCCTGCTTCCTATAGCAAGATCACCAACCACACAAACCCCAATACTGTGCGATAAGCCGCAACTGAGAGCACATTGCGGGAGGTGGCCCGAGCAGAAATATCGCGCCCGTGCGGCGGCGGAGGCCACGTCGCATACTAATCATAGAGACTCCGGGGACACTGCACCATGTGCTCGCACTACTGCACTGGGGCAACCTGATTCTTCATTTAGCACAAAAACTGCCACACTGTGCGTAGGACCCAGATATAGCGCTCTGAAATACACGCAGACTGATTCCATTGCTGCAACAAGACTGTCGCTACTCAACTCTGCGGTGGCAAACCACAAGCCGTGGCAACACTGCACCAGTAAATAACCTATGCAGCTCTACTGTGACATGCCAGTACAAAAATTGGCAAAACGGACAAGCAACAGCCGAAAATATCGTTTGACGCCCGCCGCACGCCCAGTACGAATCTGGCGCACTCTGATACCGAACTGGATATGGAGAAAGCCAGGGAATCAAATATGGAAGCAGCATTACATACTATTCAGCAAAGTCTGCAAGCCATAGATGGCAAAATTGATACCTTAACTATACGAGTCGACAACATGGCTGCAAAACTAGATAAGGAGGGTGAACGCTTGTTGCCGCAGAACTGCGGATATCCGCGGTTGAAGACGAATCAGGTGCCACGGCAAAAAAATGCAATGAAATGGAAAAGATACTGGAAGTAATTAAAAACGAAGATTTAGAAGCGAGATCCCGCCGGAATAACATAAGAATTATGGGTATTCCAGAAAGCGCAAACACCGGGCGCTTAGAAACCTTTGTTGAAGACATGTTGCGCGCAGCCTTCGGATCGGACAGTTTCTCCCCTCTACTTATAATTGAACACGCGCACAGGTCACTGGCACCAAAACCACCACCAGGAGCCCCGCTACAGCCAATCATATCCCGAATACTAAACTATACAGATAGGGATACGATACTGCGATTAGCGCGCGAGAAACAACAAATCACCTATCAAAGCTACAATGTCTCGTTCTACCCTGATTTTACGCTAGCGGTCCAAACATCGCGTAAGGAGTTTGCACCTGCGAAGAAAAAACTAAGAGACATGGGAATAACGTATGCAATGTTATACCCAGCAAGACTACGGATCACCCATGAGGGACAAACGAAAATACTGTCTACACCGAAAGCAGTACAGGATTTTATAAAGCACGTATCCACCAAACGGAAAAATGCAGAACGAATATTCTCCTCTTCACAATCAGACTGAGGAAGCGGGTAGCCTGTTGTAATGACTCTACCTACCGGTAAGACTGTGATGCTATAGGCGAATGGCTGGCAGCAGACAGGCGATATCCTGATAAGAACTACTCAAGGTAGGCTGAATACTCTGCAAATGTAACTGGGCTGTATTACTCCTGTTGCACGGACACTAGGACTCTGCATACAGCCACGTGAAAGGACTGTGCAGCACCAGGTACTCCACATTTAATAATGCGAGGTAGCTAAGGGACTAGCGTTGTAATGCAGTAATAACTGTTTGAATGTGTTTAGTCACGAATGCCCCTATATAGGGACCGAAATATGTAACGAATTAGACAAATATGACGCCGATACTAAGTAAGGCTAATACGGGTGGCTGGTGAGCAGTAAACCCCAACTGTATTAAAGTGCCATAAATGTATACTTAGAACATACGCCATCTACCCTGCGAATATTCCGGCTGCATCCGCTCCGCCGATGAAACGTTCAGGCACCTAGCGCCCCCCCCGAGGGTACTCCCTGACGAAGTTAAAATGTTGTTTACTCTGTTTGGCTGGGCATGTCTTCAGCATAATTGGGATGCTGAAGTGGGTGGGGGGATTATGGGGATGTTTGTTTTCTCAGGCACAAGTAATTGCTATACAATGTCATATGTCCTGGAGAAATACACCAACTGTTGGAACACTAGGTTTAGACAAGCACTACAAAAGATATACACAAAAGGGAGCATAATATCGTCATTACAAATATACTATACACTTCGACACGGATAGCAGAAAGGTTTCATCAGCAATCCGGTTACTAACATGGAATGTCCAGGGCCTAAATTACCCCAAGAAAATAAGGCAGGTGTTCGCATACTTAGACAGGCATCACATCGAAATAGCTATGCTACAAGAGACTCATCTGGCGAAAACCGACAAACGCACACTGGGTGGAAAATGGGCTGAAACTATACTAACATCATCCTACTCGTCCTACTCTAGGGGCGTCATAATACTGATTAAAAAGGGGACGCAATTTATCGTAGACCACACTATTATAGAAGACCAAGGTAGATATATCATTGCCACTGGACATCTACATGGAACCCGGTTAGGACTAGTTAACGTGTACGGCCCAAACATAGACAATCCTGATTTCTTCACGAACATCTGGAGAAAAATACGTGAACTACCAAACATGGAAATACTGTGGGGAGGAGATCTTAATATCTCACTCAATGACGAGCAGGATAGATCGGGCACAACAAAAGAACCCCACAAACGGGCAGTTAAAGTAGTAAAGGATGGCATGACTGAATTTAAGATAGTGGATATATGGCGCGCATGAAATCCACATCATTCAGAGAGCACGCATACATCCACAGTCCATAATAGCTGGTCACGTATTGATTATTGGGTGACAACGGAGGTAGCCAGCACATGGGCACGTGATATACAACACCTTCCAAAGACACTATCGGACCATAAGCCAGTATTACTCTCCTTAGACTTCCCTACTAACACGCCCCCGCCTTACATATGGCGATTCAATGCTAAAGCACTATTGGACCCACTTTATAACACCACAATTAGGAATGCAATTGAAGAATACTTTGAACTAAATAAAAACTCTGTAGATGATCCTAGCCTGTTGTGGGAAGCTTTTAAAGCCACTATCCGGGGCATCTGTATAAGTACAAATGCAGGAATACTGCGAGACATACGCGCTCAACTGACTAAGTGTGAGAACAAACTCAGACAGTTAGAAGAGGAATATGAACGCACACACAACACTGCTATACTGGGTAGCATCAGGGAAGGGTTAACTGAATATCAGGAACTCGCTGATAGTGAGATCAAATACACAACGCTGCGGCAAACAGCTCGAGCATACGGCGAAGGTGGCAGATCAGGACGAGTACTGGCACAAAAAATATGCAGGGCGCGCAAAACACACACAGTGATTAAAGTTAAGGATCCACAAGGTACATCGCATTATAGCACTGCCGGTATATTAAAGGCCTTCATGACAACGTACGGAGAACTCTATGCGACACGAAACACAGCCACAGCACAAGAAGTCCTAGATTACCTAGAAGACGTAGCACTAGCATGGCTATCTGATAGTCAAAGGGAATATTTAGCACAACCAATCACGATCGAAGATGTTACAGAAGCCATTAAAACATTGCCTAATGGAAAAGCCCCTGGACCAGACGGGTTCACTGGGGAATTCTGTAAGGAATATGCAGAACTATTGTGCCCCTATTTGGTGGAAATGTATGGAGAGGCCCACACTAAACAAACACTTCCACCTACGTTGCGAGAGGCGTTAATAATTGCCCTCTTGAAACCGGACAAAGACCCGGAAATCTGCGAATCCTATCGACCATTATCCTTAATAAATACGGATACAAAAATATTAGCTAAAATTATAGCCACAAGACTCCAGCCACTAATGCAAAATATAATATTACCTGATCAGTCTGGATTCATACCCAGTAGATCTACGGCACACAACATACGTACCCTATTCGCACTTTCCCATCAACTTAACCCAGAGCTGGAGGCGGCGGCAGTACTATTGGATGCTGCCAAAGCTTTCGACTCTGTTGAATGGGTATACTTGTTCACAGTGTTGCAAAAAATGGGTATGCCTCCTAGCCTACTGATATGGATTAAGATCTTATATACCAAACCTGTGGCACATGTAAAAGTGAATAAGCACGTCTCAGATACGATACATATCCAGCGCGGAACAAGACAGGGGTGTCCGCTGTCGCCATTATTTGCCATTGCGCTGGAACCACTGGCGTGCAAAATTAGACAACAACACGCGGCCACAGCATTGACGTTTATCCTACGCCCTATAAACATATCATTATATGCAGACGACATGGTACTGTACTTACGTGAACCCCGAGTTAATTTATCTCCCCTGCTGAGGGAATATATGAAATTTGGTAGACAATCTGGACTCCAAATCAACTGGAGAAAATCCATGATAATCCCACTAACGGAAATTACCAAACCACTCCCGGTAGAATTCCCATTAGAATGGCAAGTAGACCCCATAAAATACCTAGGCATATGGTACCATAGAGACCCAGAGACGGTAATCACGGGTAACTATGGGAAAGCATTAGTTAAAATAGAAGAGCAAATCGAGCGTTGGATCCATTTACCGTTATCCTTGGCAGACAGAATGGCCATTGTTAAAATGGTTGTCCTCCCTAAATTTCTTTATTTATTCAATAACATCCCCATACCACCACCAACGCCAATTTTTAAGAGACTAACCACAAATATAACAAGGCTCATATGGGCAGGATAACAAGCACGCATCGAACTGCGAACACTAACGCTACCATACGTGAAAGGGGGATTCGCAGAGCCGGACTTCTTGCTTTATTATTTATGCGCACAAGCGCAATAGGCGCACTATTGGTACCACCCAATATGATATATGCCGCATGTAGCAGTGGAAGATGGTGATGCACATCCCATATCACTGCGATGCATACTACCGCACCAGCGCACACACATAGCCAAAACTGAAATAAATACCATCAGAACCACAAACTTGGCATGGCAACGCATGGGGAAACTAGCACACAAGCTGCCACTCTATGCACCAGCAATGCCCCTGCAGCAACACCCCTCGATATCTGTGTCACAAGACGGAGATGGAATGGCAATGCTGCAACAAATCGGTATAGATACAATAGGGGACCTCTATAACGAGGGAAAGTTCATCGACCATAATGACCTAAGCTACATAAGTAACCAAACACTACTATTTAAATTTGTGTATCACAGACTACAGGGAGCAATTAGAACCCTCTATCCCACATTTCCAGATGAGCCACCAACCTTGGCGGCATTACAAATGACCATCACTACTCCAACCAATGCCCATATGGTGACCAAACTATATACGTTATTACAAGAAGATATAGAGGGGGCCACTGATAAAGCTCGAGAGTGGTGGAATGCTCACCTTGAGTCGCCATTAACTGACGAAGACTGGCACAACTGCTGTGCGCTGACAGCAATGCTTACTCCCAACGGAAACCTACGCATAATCCACTATAAATATCTACACCAAATCTACCACACCCCACTCAAATTACAAAAATGTGGTCTCTGGGCAGATGCCAGCTGTCGGCGGTGTGGGGAAGAAAACGCGGACTTTATGCACTTAGCATGGCGATGCGCTAAGATTGGGAAGTACTGGGAGGACATAACTATAACTTTAGGCCGTGTACTGGAATCTAAAATAGAATGTTCAATACAAGTCTGTCTTTTGGGGCTAGTAAAACATCTGCGCTCTGTGAAGCGTAAACTGTGTGCTGTGGCGCTACTATTGGTGAAGAGAAGGGTATCAATGCACTGGGACAGTAAACAATCCCCTAGCAGTAAACATTGGCTAATGGACTTGGTGTATTGTAGAGACACTCTGAAAACATGCGAAGAAGAACTCCCAACATCGGCAAAGCCTAAAGACTACTGGACACCCCTAACGGACGTTCTAAGGACAAACCCAGATTTATTACCTACTATTGCTGTATGACTAACTAGGCTCTTTATGGAGGAAAAAGGAAAGACAGCTGTATTGTACTGTTTGTAACTGCTATGTATGACATTTGCATTGTCGAAATGAGCACCACTGTAACCCGAGATGTTTGCTGTATGTGGTTTCAAAAACGCAATAAAAACCTAATATATAAAAAAAAAAAAGTAGTGGTGTCGAACACCAGAAACCACCGGCTCAAATTAAGCACTGAGCTTGTGGCAGAAGTAAATGTTTCCCTTACCTCTAAGGAGGAGCATAGTTGCCAAAGATAAATATCTGAAATGACTGCCTATGTGCAATGTAATGATCTTGTCACTGTCACACACTACAAATCAGAAAACAAGATGTTCACCATTCCAGCCACATGCTCTTCCAGCCAGATCAGGTACAGCTTTTCACTCACATAACGTAACAAAGGCCACTGCCATTGCATAAATCACCCAGAACCAATAAGCAAAAATATGTGTGGGGATCCATCAGACTAATTAGAACGTAGGAAAAAAATTCATCAGTTCCTACAGGTGGGAGCCACGTCCCCAGGCAATTTCTTTAAATGATTCAGACACTCACCGAACCTTCCCCAGTTGTTTCACACATCAGTTTTTATGTTTTCTTTCTCAATACTTCTCAAAACCAAAAACATTAAACATAAAATAACACAATAATCAAAACTTGTTCATGATTCCTTCCTACCCATACACTCTAAACCCGGTTGCAAAACAACACAAATATATATGCAATCCGAGGGGAGATAGTCCATTACACACGAGTATGAGGGATACCTCCACCTCAACTCAGTCCATGCAGTGTGTGTTTGTAAATTTATACATATAATTTTTAATCCATTAGACTTTTCCACTTCTTCTGGTCGACACGATTCGGTCCACTGACTCGGGCCTCATCGGGACATGGGCAACAAAAGAAAGAAAAACCACCTACACAACAATTTTGCACAAGTCAATATCTTAAATACTCTACGTTGCTTGTATGAGAAGCCACACCTCACATGCATGTGGGAATGCAAGTACTAAATACACATAAAAAAAGTTCAAACCAAATACACCTGTAAAAAATCATGGGATAGAACCTCATATAGATATTATCGCCTCTGTGGTCTACATGCAGTAGTGTAAAGAGGAAACACAAGCCACCAAAAGAAACCTCCACCTGTGTATACTACCAAATCATTTTGTCAAGTAGACCTGATAATCCATGCGACCTAAACACTTCAAAGAACTGTGCTCGTAAACATGCCGGTGTACCTACACACAACCCTGTCTATAAAAGTCTGTCTTTAATCTATCTGACACTACTCACTAATGGTATCAGCGAAGGTAAGACGGGCCCAACTTTGGAGATGCTATACCCTGTATGTCATCAGACAATGCCTGAAGAACCGCATTAAACACCCAATCAGAAGTCTATATCGTGCCCCCCGTTGTAATACAAACTGTGGTGCTTAAAATGCAGCAAATACATTTGCTGGCTGCGTTATTCCCCTCTGCATTGCAAAAGGAGATGGAACGGCTTCGTCACTATGGCCACATTCTCCTTAGATACACTGTTGGCAACATCCGCACGAAGGCCACATTGCTTATTATTTCCTTCGCTCTGAAACCAAGGGACATACTCATGAAAAAAAGGGGGGCCCACATCCACCCCAAATCTTCCGTAGTCCGTATCACCCGTGGAACAACTAGCAACCGAGGAAACCCAGATCCTACCTGTGGTATACTTGAATACGGAACTAGACCGGCGGCATCAGCAGGCCGTCCGGGCCGCTCTAATCCGGAGTGCTTGCTTCTACGTCCACGCCACGGGAATTCAAATCTGGGCGGGACCCTGCTTTCTTTTGAGACAACGTGTTACGTGTCCGCGTCTCTCGTCGACGTAATTGATTCATGGAAAACAAAGCGTCCTGCGTCTGTAAGGAAATGTGTTTAAAGATGTACTGCATGATAAAAGAGTGCAAACTAGCTAGGGGCCGGCTCAAAAGGTACACCTTTACAGGTCTGAGAACTTTATTCAGCAAGCTGCTGCTCACAATGGACAATTCATGTTGCAGAAAAATGTGTATCCGTCACTCGACAGTTAAACCACCACCAAGGTCCCCAGATATTATCGGTATGACGTTCCTCACCAGCCAGGTAAAAATAATGCAAGGCATAGTCTGTACGCCATGTGCTATTTATGACTACATACTAACACTTGAAACACTGGCAGTAAGGAAAGAAAAGAAGCAAAAGAACATGACATTCTGCACATAAAATTATTTACAGTATTTTTGACACGTGACCCAAGTAATGTAAATAAGGTACAATATTTTTAAACAGACATCCTCTGTTGCTGCAGAAAAAAACTGGACAACGTACATCACTCTCTCGCGCACCCAAATAGAAGTGAGATGAACTATTCATCCCACCCATTTTAAATCACTCAGGGAAATGGCATAGTGGTATCTACAGCAGTGACCACATTTCATCATGTTCATTCAGACCTTCCGTGGCAGTCCTATATTTCTCAATCATTCGGGCCTCAAGTTTATTCAGCGTTGTTTGTAAATTTACCTTTTTTGTTTTTTGTACTGTAAGGGGGGGATGACGTGTGAGGCAGAAGGGACCACTGGACACAATAAAGATATGATGCGCCTTCCTTTATTCTGTTTTTCTTTTAGGCTTTTGGCAATGTCAAGACAGAAAAGGGCACCAATAAACAAGAATACTCCCAACAGAAAAATAAGAGAAGGACAGACTCTCCCAAGGCTCCTTCTTGTCCTTCCTCAGACACTCCTTGGGCCTTGGGGTCTACAGGACAACACGGCTTGTCTCTCGGGTCACGGTGCGGGAAAAACAAAACAAAGCAAATCTGGGGTTATCAAAGGGGTTCTTTGTTCACTCTATGTAGTGCAACCTTCACCAGTTGGCGGGAAGTGAGGGAGGGGAAGCGTGAGGGTAACGCCCGTAGTGCAAGTGAAGCCAATGACACAGCTGCTATTTTACCTCGTGCCTCCCCACCACCCCCACCGGAACTACCCTCCCAAAGCTACTTGCCTTAAGCCACGACCCATGTCCAGGGCCGTGGCGTTGGGACCCGGGGCGTCCACACCTTCCTGTGAGTCGCCGGGCTTGGGTGCAGTATACAGGACTCTCTCCTCGTTCTCTTCTCCTCCGTCGCGTTCGACCCCGTCCTCCTTCTTCTCCTGGTCTCTTTCTCTCGTCGTCCTCCTCTCCTCCGCTTCTGTTCTCGTCATAGCACTCTCCTCGTCTCTCTCATTGTCCGTGTCTACGTCCCTTTGGCCATCCCTTACTGGTGACGTCAGGGGATCCTGTCCGGTCCGCCGACACTAGACCGCTGGGTATTTCCGGCTTGCGTGATGTGTCGGCATCACAAGTCGGACACTTTCGGTCTCCCTCATCTCAGTCTTCCTCACACATCTCCCCCCTCAGGAATGGTCATTGGGGCCATTTAGAGAACGGATGTCAGGACAGGAAGTCAGCCCCTATCTGTTTTGCTCTAGGCATGTGGATTGTCTGAAACGAAAAAGGTTGCAGTGCTAGAAACCAGCAAAGGATGCGGGAGTTGGTGTCTTTATTGCTTGCTAGTCAAGTGAGAGGGGCATGGTCAGTGAGTACAACAAATGAGCGTCCCAAAAGGTAGTACTGTAGGGCTTCTATGGCCCATTTTATAGCCAGGCACTCTTTCTCGATCGTAGAATAATGTGTTTCACGGGTAAACAGTTTTCTGCTGATAAAGAGGAGCAGTTTGAGGTTGTCATTTGAGTCAGGTTGATATTAAACAGCACTAAACTGGGAGCGGCTCGTATGCGGTAAACATTTCATATTAAACAGCACCCAGACCTAGACCCGAAGCATCGGTTTGCAGGACAAACGTTTTATTGAAATCAGGGCAGTGCAAAACCGGTGCCGTACAGATGGCGTTTTTCAAAGTGCGAAAGCTGCTCTCGTGTTCTGGGTTCCAGGTGGATATACGCGATGGGTACTTATTCATCAGGAGATTGGAAAGGGGGCTGGCCAGGGAGGAGAAGTTAGGGATGAATCGACGGTGATACCCAATGAAACCCAAGAAGGAGCGTATGTCTCTTTTGGTGGTGGGGGTAGGGATTGCCCTGATTGGGTCCACTTTGTCTATCTGGGGTTTTATGAGCCCTTCTTGTATAGTGTAGCCCAGATACTGGATGGTGTTTGTGACTAACAGGGATTTTTGGGGGTTTATGGTGAGACCTGCTGTTTGAATGGCCGTAAATACTGAAGCCAAATGCACCAAATGTTCCTCCCATGTCGGACTGAAGATGACAATATCATCCAGTTATGCAGCGACATAGTCTTTATGGGGTCTTAGAATCTTGTCCATCAAACGTTAAAAAGTGGCTGGCGCCCCATGTAAGCCAAAGGGGACTACCTTAAAATGGTAGAGACCTGAAGGGGTTGAGAACGCCGTTTTTTCTCTGGCCTGTGGGGTCAAGGGGATTTGCCAATACCCCTTTGTGAGATCAAGTGTCGACATGTATCTGGCCTTTCCTAATCGTTCGATCAGCTCATCAATTTGGGGCATGGGATAGGTGTCAAACTTGGTGATCTCGTTCACTTGCCTGAAGTCTATGCAAAAGCGTAGACTGTCATCGGGTTTGGGTACAATCACCACGGGGGAGCACCAATTGCTTTGAGAGGGTTGTTTTATCTGGGAGTGTAACATGGCAGTCACTTCTTTCTCTACAGCTTCTCTTCGGGCGGCTGGGATATGGTAGGGCTTTAGTTTCACTACCTTTTTGTCTAGGGACACTATATCATGCTGTATCAGGGAGGTAAACCCTGGGGTGGTGGAAAATAGGCCTGGGAAGGTATCCAGTAATGCGAGTAGTTGGTCTTTTTGTGTGAGAGACATGATATCCCCGGTTGGTACTGCCTCTGCCTTTGGTTCCTGATTGGACAATAGAGGGATTTCTAATTTTTTATCGGAACTCACGAAGTGGATAGGTACGCCTTCTGTTCTAGACATATGGGGTTCCTCCCATTTTTTTAAGAGGTTAACATGGTATATCTGTTTACCTCCTGAACGAAGGGGTAACAGAACACTATACGTAACCAGGGTTATCCTCTTTTCTATGACGAAGGGACCTTGCCATTGTGTTAGTAGTTTGCTCTCTGTGGATGGTAACAATAGGAGCACCTTATCCCCGGGGGCAAATTCCCTTAAACAACTACTGCGGTCATAGTACATCTTTTGTATCCCCTGGGCTTCCTCCATATGTTCATGCACCAGACCCCACAGTTGCATTAACGTGTTTTTGAGGTCAGCGGCATACCGTAGCAAGGGTTTTCCCTCCTCGTCCTCTCCCTCCCAGTGTTCTACCGCCATGTCTAACAATGATCTGGGTTTTCTTCCGAATAACAGCTCGAAAGGAGAGAAACCCGTAGACCGCTGTTTGTGTGACCGTATTGCAAAGAGGACTAGTGGTAGCTTCTGGTCCCAGTCCCTCCCTGTTTCCGAGATGACCTTGCAGAGCAAATTCTTGATGGTCCTGTTATAGCGTTCCACAAGGCCATCCTTTTGAGGGTGGTAGACCGAGGTACGTATCCGGTCAATACCCAGTATCGCACAGATCTGAGCCATAAGGCGAGACATAAAGGGGGTCCCCTGATCCGTTAGGATTTCTGATGGGAACCCCACCCTTGAGAAAAGGGAAATCATGGCCTGGGCTACGGTCGGAGTGGTCATACTAGACAAAGGGAACGCCTCAGGGTACCGGCTAGCGTAGTCTACTATGACCAGAATGTAACGGTGTCCTCTTGCAGAGGGAGGTAAAGGTCCCACCAGGTCCATACCCACCCGTTTAAACGGGACGTCAATAATTGGTAAGGGATACAGGGGGGCTTTCTTTGCTCCACCCGGATTTACGTATTGGCATCTCACACATGCAGTGCAATGTTTCGCTACGTCCCTATACACTTCGGGCCAGTAAAATCTCTCCAATAAGTATTTCAAGGTGTTTTCCTTTCCATAATGCCACCCCCTATCTGATTGTGCGCTAAGTGTAGGACATGCTCTCGAAAGGGGGAGGGGACTATTAACTGTGTAGTATGGTGTGTGCCCCCTTTTACAGCCCGGTACAACAATCCCCTTTTTATAAAGAAATAGGGTCCTACCTGCTCAGGCTCTTGTTCTTGGGCATGCTCCCAAGCATGCTTAAGAGTGTTGTCCTCCCTCTGGGTTGCACGAAAGCTGATCGGGGTCGTTCGGTCTGTGTCTGCGAGGGAGAGAGGAAAAGCAGGTTGCTGTAAACAGTTAAACTTCCTCTTTTCCCTTCGTCTCTCCTGTCTACTTTTCTTATCCTTCATCCTTGTGGTCTCTATGTCACTTCTACTGAAGGGTGCATCTTGTAGCCAGGCGACAGGAGACCCCTTTGTTTTGTCTAGATACTGCTCGAATTTCGGGTGGTCTGTTCCAATGATGATAGCTTCAGGTAGAGAGGGTACGACTCCCACCTTCCTTAGGTGGGGGTCGTTGTCTACGTCTAACAGAACCTCTGCTACAGAATAGGCCCTGGTGTCCCCGTGTGCACAGGTGATGCGTACTTGTTCTTCCTCTCTTATCTGTGGCCGGGGTACCAAGGTATGGTCCACCACCATAACATGGCACCCAGTGTCCAACAGAGCCTGCTGTGTTTTTCCAATCAGGAGAACTTCTTTCCTGTATTGATGGGGCCCCTTCCCTCTCACGTATATGCGACCTCTGGAATACCCTATCTCCATGGGCTCGGCTGTCGGGGTTCGATGTGGGCATTGTCTGGCGATGTGCCCCCACTCTGCACAGTGGTAGCATTGAGGCCCTTGTCCGCTTGGAACAGGGGGGTTTTGAAGGACATGCGGGGAGTCACTAGTGGCTTGGTTTCGGGTCGGGGAGCACTTCTCAGGGGGCTGTAGGGGGGGCGTGGTATGCCAGCCTTGAAATCTGGGGATCTGTGAACGGCACAAGCAAGCTCTACCGCCGTTGTGGATGTACGGTTAGGGTGCTGTTTCACCCATGAACGGGTATTAGAGGGTAGAGCGTCCAGGGACTGCTCTAAATAGACCTTCTTGGTGAGTTCTTCTACACTAGACGTATGGGCCATCAGCCACCGGTTACCCAGGTCTCTGATCCAGTAATATAGAGTGCGTGGGTTGTCTCCCGAGGTCCATTTTTCCTTTCTAAATTTGGCTCTGTAATATTCTTGGTCGCAACCCAGGCGCTCTAGAATGGCCTTTTTTATCTCTTCATATGTTGTGGTACCTGCTGGATTGGCAGCCTGGTAGGCGGCCTGGAGTTCTCCGGACAGCAGTGGGGCTATGTATTGGCCCCACCTTTCTTGGGGCCAGGCCGCGGTAGTGGCCACTCTCTCACAATTGATAAAAAAATAGTTCGGATCTTCTCCATCTTGGTATTTTTGCAACACAGATACCGGGACATTAGGCCGGACCCTCGAACTAACGATGGCATCAGTGAGCCGCAGGATGGCCGTGTCCTGTACTTGCTGGTTGTTGGAGATCAGGTTGGCTTGTTCCTTTAATGCCTCCTGCAGCGTTTCTCGGTCCCTTTGGGCGGTTTGGGCTTGCTGTTCTGTCACAAGCTGCAAGTGTCGCTGCCCTTCGGCTAGTTGGGCTATTATACCCTCTACAGGCATGGGTTGTGTCATGGTTCCACACCTGAGGGATGTAATCCCACTTCTGACACCACTTTGTATGGGGGGGGGATGACGTGTGAGGCAGAAGGGACCACTGGACACAATAAAGATATGGTGCGCCTTCCTTTATTCTGTTTTTCTTTTAGGCTTTTGGCAATGTCAAGACAGAGAAGGGCACCAACAAACATGAATACTCCCAACAGAAAAATAAGAGGACAGTCTCTATCAATGGCTCCTTCTTGTCCTTCCTCAGACACTCCTTGGGTCTTGGGGTCCACAGGACAACACGGCTCGTCTCTCGGGTCACGGTGCGGGAAAAACAAAACAAAACAAATCTGGGGTTACCAAAGGGGTTCATTGTTCACTCAAGGTGGTGCTACCTTCACCAATTGGTGGGAAGTGAGGGAGGGGAAGCGTGAGGGTAACGCCTGTAGTGCAAGTGAAGCCAATGGCACAAGTGCTATTTTACCTTGTGCCTCCCCACCACCCCCACCAGAACGACCCTCTCAAAGGTACTTGCCTTAAGCCACGACCCGTATCCAGGGCTGTGGCGTTGGGACCCGGGGCGTCCATACCTTCCTGTGAGTAGCTGGGCTTGGGTGCAGTATACAGGACTCTCTCCTCGTTCTCTTCTCCGCCATCGCGTTCGACCCCGCCCTCCTTCTTCTCCTGGTCTCTTTCTCTCGTCGTACTCCTCTCCTCCGCTTCTGTTCTCGTCGTAGCACTCTCCTCGTCTCTCTCGTTGTCCGTGTCTACGTCCCTTTGGCCATCCCTTACTGGTGGCGTCAGGGGGTCCTCCCCGGTCCGGTCCGCCGACACTAGACCGCTGGGTATTTCCGGCTTGCGTGATGTGTCGACATTACCCGTCGGACACTTCCGGTCTCCCTCGTCTCGGTCTTCCTCACATGTACCAATAGCAATATCGACCACTGAATATCATTTTCATTATGACCCCACTGTTGGTAATGTTGTACCAGTGGAGCACCTTGCGTCCCACATCTTACTCTGGATTTGTGTTGTAAAGTACGTGTTCTCACTGGTTGTATGGTTTGTCCTATGTAGAACAACTCACATGGACATTTGAGGCAATAAATGACATTCTTTGTATTGCAATTGGAAAAGGTTTTCTGATAGTGTTCCTTGCCATTAATCATGATGGATTTGGAATCCTCTGTTATTTGGCATGCGGCACAATTATGACATTTAAAATGCCCAATTACTGGGGGAAGACCTAGCATTCCTCTGAGGTTTTTCTTTATTTCTGCAGGTCGTGTTGCTCTGACTACCTGTTGACGAATAGTCAGAGCAACACTTGCTATTCCTAATTGGAATGTCACTCTAGCAATATACAAGTAGGCTGACTTGTGATGTATTGGCAATTGGTGACTGTGGCTCTATACTTCTGCCTTTTTCCCACATGGTTGTGTTTTCTCTTTCTTAATGGTACATTTTCACTGTGTATTCATTTAAGGGCATTTTTTTGAAACACACTTCCTTGGGTGTTTCCTTACTTATCTTCATTCGGTTTTTTATGCATGATATCTCTTGCACTGTATTATGCTCCCATTCATTGAAGCATTTTCTTGCAGTTGTGGTACCGGTTTATATATAGTTTTTTCATTTTATTTTTATATTTCTTTTCTTTGTATGCTCCCCGAAAGTGTATATCTGTCCTGATGATGACCTTAGAATAACATAGGTCAAAACGCCGTTGACGCCCACTCTTGGCATACAGTCATAAGGAAGCATTAACAGCCATCTTCTGTTCTTGTTATTTGTTTGACTGTTTGTTTTAATTGTGTTTCCTTTTTGCCATTTGTTCTTTGTTTTACACAGTATATTATGTTATGAATTATGTTTTTTTGTGTTATTATGTGAGCACCATGTTTCTGTAATTGCCTGTTTACATTTTGCTATTGCAGTAAAAAAAAAAATGATTATAATAACCTTCTGTGTTGGGTCCCCCTCCTTCTCTTTAAGTCTTTGTTTGAAATTAAAAAAAAAATCTTTATTTGACTAATTTATTTGTATTATTCATTGCAAACTTATTTTCCTTATTATATATTTTTTCTCGAACCATTGTAGCTTTAATATTGTTTATTTACCCCAGGTTTGGGAAAATGGATTATCCCCTATTTGTTGTAATATCTCTGTAGAAGTCATTTAGGGGTCGGCAAGATGGCGGCCGCAGCGGTGGCCGAATGAGTGGCTTGTAAATGCTCCTCCGCTTTTCACCCCTCACTGCGCTGTTGGCTGTAACATGCCGGGGATAAACCGTGTGGCAACTACGAGATGTTGTGGCGCTACCTGGAGCTAAGTATATCGAGTCCTGCATCGAACTTTGCATCTAGCACCGCGTCTACCAGCTCTAGCGGAGTGCTTCGAACCCAGCGGGTCTTACCTTGGTGACGATTCTGGTGTGGGCGGACTTCAGTGATTGCGAGGCCCGAGACCAGCTCCGCAATGCCGCCGAAAACGATCGGAAGAGGTGCCAAGACCCGGGGGGCTGTGGCGGCGGCAGGGTCATTAGCGATAACCGCTAGTCCGGATTTCCCCGCCTCGCAGCAAGGGAGGAAAGGAAATCAGCCGCTAAGCCGTGGCGTAGGGGGCGGCGGCTCCGGTCTGCAGCAGGAAGGAAAGGGTTCTTCTCCAGGTAGAACGCGGAGGAATACTGAGGTGGTTGGAATCCAGCGAAACATACCTGGCATGTTTAAAAAGCAAATAGGCAAAGGTAAGGCTTCACCTGAGCTAGAAGATAAAACATTTCTTGGGGAAGCGGCAGAAAACTATTCTTGCAACAATGTTTCATTAGTGCCTCCTGAACTGTTACAGCCGTCTGTGTCGGATGGAACTAGAGATAGGGGAATGGCTGCTCAGGGTGATGCTGATCATATGAATAAAGAGACTGAGTTAATGGAAGCAGCAGGGGTCAAAAATCACGTAGTGCTTCTCTCTCATGCTGAATCACAGCAGGCTGGGGATTCAGTAATAAGAAGCATGCAGGTGCTGGGGGAACAGGGAATATCGCCCCAGTCTATACCCCACACTTCGCCCCAAACTGTAATAATGTCTTTGCTGGTGGAAAGCTTGATTCAAGAGAGTGGGGTTTTAAATACTGAATCTGTGGATCTAAACCATCTGGTGGCAGGGACTGATAACGATCTGGATAACATTACCAACCCCCCTTTTGCTAAGGTAAGCCACAGAGAACTCGATCTGGGGACTCAGGTGGCAAATTTTATTCATTGTCAGACCCCTCGAATTCTTCGGAGAATGAGAATGAGAGTGAGGGGGTGGATTGGGCTGATGATAAAAGTGATGCCAGTAAACACCAGCAGGGTGACGAGGAGGATGATGAGGAGACGGATCTGGAGACATCTATGAGTTTAGGGACAGTACGGAAAGTGAGAGATACAGCTGACCCAGTAGTCAATGGGCAAAGTGATATAGGGGGATCACTGGTCTGGGATTACTCATTTTCTCCTCAGCTTGAACTCGAGAAAAATGGCGATGCTCGCAACAAGACTGGAAAAATATGTAGCAGCGGCGCTGCCGGAGGAGAAGAAATTACACTTGATACAATCTATCATATAATCATGGCCCATCGGGAAGAGACAAAGGTGGAAGGATTACGGACTCAAGGGGCGGTGCGCAAGTTACAGAATACAGTGCGACGCGTTGCCAAGACCTGCACGGAGATATCCACGAGAATCGGTGAAGCTGAGGAAAGGATTTCAGCTATGGAAGATGACTTAGTTCAGCAAAAGGCTACAGTGGCATCTCTACAATCTTTAAGAGACGATGTTGATTGGAAGCTTACGGACTTGGAAAATCGTTCCAGAAGAAATAACTTACGTATTTTGGGTATACCAGAGGGACGAGAGGGTAAAGATGTTAGGAAGTTTGTTATCGATCTGCTTTCTGTAGCCTTTCCAGAGCTTAGTCAATGGCATTGGGAATTAGAACTGCAGAGGGTACATAGATTCCCTTTTAATCAACGTAGCAAAGGAGGGGGTGTAAACGAAAAACCTAGGGCAATACTGATCTGTCTCAACAATTTTTTATTGAGGGAAGCACTATATGATTTGGCACGGCCGGATAGGAAGAGAGGAGGCAATGGTTTTGAATTCTTTGTTCGCCCAGATTTCTGTCAGGCCACTGTTAAACTACGGTGGCAATTACGTCAAATGATCCCATTATTTCAGGCAAAAGGGGCACAGGCCTTTCTTCTTAACCCCGCTAAGCTAAAGATAATTTATAAGGAGATGGCCCATTTTTTTGTATCAGAAATACTGGCAAGGGAATTTTTGGCCACAATCTGATGCTGAATGTTTTTTTCAGCGGGGATCTTATGGAGTTACTGACTTAGTGGGGTGATTCAAATATTCTTTTAAATGCTTTTGTTCTGTATGTGGGGGGTGTGGAGGAGTGTTGCTGTTCAATCCACTAACCATCACAGAGGACACTTTGTCCTTAAGCCTCATATGGGTAGGGGTGGGGGGTGGGCAAGGGGGTTGGGTTGTGGGGGAGGGTGGGAAGATGGTGGGACAGAGAGAAGATAGAGGTTTTTTTGCTTTTTTGGCTGTTCACGATAAAGACGGTGCTAAATCTGTTGAAGGCACGTTTGAGAGAGATCATGTTCTGCTGTTAAAATTTGTGGTATTTTTCAAGGGCAAATGGGCATATGGATATACGGGCATGAACGATAATGTACGATTTCTTAGGTGTAAATTTGCTTTACGGTTTAAGGACAATAATGAGTAATAGATTGTCTATCTGTTCATGGAATATCTGTGGCTTAAATGATAAGAAAAAAAGGGGGGTGATGGCTCAGTTGTTACAGGCAATGCGTATTGATCTGATCTGTGTTCAAGAAACCCATATAGCCTGGAACAATCGTAATTGGCTGAAAGATTTGGGTCTGGATATATTGGGTTGTACTAAACAGAGTTCTAATACGAGGGGGGTGGCGATATTGATGAAGAGAGGATTGGGGGGTTGCAATCGGCTAAAGGAAGATGCTCTGGGTAGGTGGGTTATTGTAGGGATAAATATCAACGGTTCGCAAGTGACGTTATGCTCTATATATGGATCAAATGTAGATGATCCGGCGGTTCTTCACTATCTTAGTATTGAATTAGCAAATTGGCCAGCCCCTCGGATTATTTGTGGGGACCTCAATATTCATCTAGAGGGTAGTTACGATATTAATAGTAATAGATCTTTTAGGGGTAAAAAAATTAAAGTCTTCAAGGCTATCAGGGGGTTAGTCAAGGAGTTTGTCTTGGTCGATGTGTGGCACTCACTCAGACAATTTGATCCTGGAGAAACTTTTTATTCGGCGCCTCAGAAACATGTACGTCTCGATTATTTTTTTATATCTGCGGAAAAAGTAAGAGGCTCTAAGATGGAGATTCTACCAAGAGTAATATCAGACCATAACCCAATATCATTAGAAATTGATTTTAGCTCCCGGGCCCCGGCAAAAGCATGGACTTTTGAACGAAAACTCTTATTAGATTCAGATTACTATACACATATGGATGGGTGGATTAGGGAATTTTTTTAATTTCATCGGGGAACCGCTTCAGATTCTGTTGTTTGGGACACATTTAAGGCGGGGGTTCGGGGAGAAACCCTTAGCTATTCTTTAAACAAACAACGTAAAACCCAGGCTGAAATTAAAGGGCAGATGCATCAATTAAGGCTTTTGGAACTGGAATTAATGAGGGAAATTTCTCAGCAGGGTAATCCAGAAAAATTATTATCGGCCATTGCTATCCTTAAAATGCAAATACATCAGCACTTTGCTGTGAAGGTCGCGAATAAACTGGCGATTTTTAGGGACCAAATCTATGAAGCAGGGAAAATTCAGGTCGGATTTTAGCAAAAAGATTACAGCAGAAGAGTGTGCATAATAAGATCTTACAGATACAGGACCATCTTAGCCAGATACAGGGTTCCCCAGAGGAAATTTTGGCGTTTTTCTGTAAATATTATGGGAGTTTATATACTGAGGATGGTCAGGGTGACCCAGTGGAAAAAATGCTGGAGTTTAGTTCAGGCATGGTAATCAACAAAGTTACAGCAGATCAGAATGAAGGGCTGGCTGAAGATATTACTTGGGAGGAAGTGGAAGGGGCTGTAATGTCATTAGCGGTCGGAAAAGCTTTAGGTACGGACGGCATTCCTTTAGAATTTTTTTAAACTTTTCGCTTAGTATTAAAGGAAGAGCTTCTGACATTATTTCATGCGGCTCAACAGGGTATAGCACCTGAGTCATGGCGAAAAACTACTATTATTGTATTTTTAAAAAAGGGAAAGCCCAAGTTATGTCCATCTTCGTATAGATCAATATCATTGATTAACGCGGACAGCAAAATCTTCTCAAAAATTATGGCACAGCGGTTGGGAACCGTTATCACCCCTTTGGTTTCTCAGTTTCAGCACGGGTTTATACCCGGCAGGGACACGGCGGACCATGTAAGACGCGTTATTGCACTTTTGGACTGGGCGCAGGCAACCGGGTCCGGATTAGGGGTGATCCTGTTGGACGCCGAAAAGGCGTTCGACAGGGTCTCTTGGCAGTATATGTGGGAGGTTATGCACTTGAAAGGGTTTTGCCCACAATTCATTCATGCAATTAAGACTTTGTATATAAGCCCGACTGCCTCAATTCGGATCTCTGGGCAAGAATCTGCTGCGGTTACTATTAGTCGGGGTACACGGCAAGGGTGTCCGTGTTCCCCTCTTTTATTTGCCTTATATATTGATTTATTTCTGAATAAAATTAATCAACATACAGATATTATACCAGTTAGGTTTCAGAACATCGAGTATAGGGCATTTGCTTACGCAGATGATATTGCTGTAGTTTCTAGGGACATTGTAACTGCCATGCCCGCAATTACATCTTTAGCCCATCAGTTCGGGGTTTTTTCAGGGTATAAATTGAATGAACAGAAAACTCAGGTAGTTTATTCCGGCAAAAATCCCCCGACACATATATCTATTGTCTCGGAAGCAACATATCTGGGAGTCAAAATTACATCGGTGGTGGATAAGATCCCTGAACTTAATATTCTTCCAATATTTGAAAAGGCGAATTCAACCCTAGAAAGGTTAGATCATCTTCATTTATCATTACATGGCAGGAATAGTGTGTTGAAGATGTTGATACTTCCAAAATTTTTATATATCTTTAGAACTATTCCATTAGAGTTTTCGGCTTCATGCTTTGTTAAAATAGAAAGAATATGCTCTCGGTTTTTATGGGGATATCGGAAACCGCGAAGGGCATATAGGAAAATGATATTACCAAGACAAGTAGGTGGGTGGGGTATCCCCCATATTATTATGTATTATTGGGCAGCATTGGTGCAATATATACGACCATTGGTGATAGG
This sequence comes from Calotriton arnoldi, assembly GCA_963921515.1. Taxonomy (NCBI): domain Eukaryota; kingdom Metazoa; phylum Chordata; class Amphibia; order Caudata; family Salamandridae; genus Calotriton; species Calotriton arnoldi. The sequence continues at coordinate 259,579 of CAWUFW010005212.1, read as the reverse complement.
GGCTAAAGCTGAGATCTCATTGTTTCAGAGGCCTTCCATTTATGAGTTTGGTCTGGGTGAGGAAATGAATGGTTTTTTAGTCAAAGTCATCGAACCCAGTTATTTCAAAAAAACTAAATTTAAGATACTCAAGGCAGCCTACAAAGGCTGGAAACAAATTAAACGGAGTCTTCAGATTGCGAACCTTAATGCTTATACCCCGTTGTTGGCTCCCGGGATATTACCCCCAATTTTTCAAGATTTGGTAACAATTAGGTGGGGCCAAAAGGGCATACATAATTTAGGCGATTTGTTTAGTAGAGACCAACTTTTAACTTTCCCAGATTTACAGGAGATGTATGGTATAGGCAAGCAAGATTTTTTTAAGTATCTTCAGATACGTAGCTTTTTGACTAGTCGGGGATTAGGCTCGCCGCATCAATTCGGGTTGATCCCCCTTATCGAAAAAATGAAGAAAAAAACACCAATTGGCCAGTTTTATCAGCTACTTTTGGAAACATTCCCGGATGACTTAGATGTACGTAAAATAAAATGGGAACAAATATTTGATCTAGAAGAGTTAAATATATCAAAGTCTATTAAACTGGCTAACCAAGTTTTAATGACAGGAAGACTACGCAGTCAACATTACATGGCCCTATACGATCTTTATCATACACCCAGTAAGTTGGCTCGTTGGGGTGCAATTGTAGGGACCAAGTGTAACCGATGTGGATTTGTGTCGGCTGACTCAAGTCATATGTTTTTTTCCTGCCCAAAACTGGGGGAATTTTTTCAAAGTATAGAGAAGTTTTTGTATACAATATTCGGGCTTTCTATCAAAACTAGTGCGGAATTGACTATTATTGGTGTAAGCTCGGATAGTGAGGCTAGCACAAGATCCGAAGATATAAATACACTCCTATTTATTATCATGGCTATAGTTAGGGCATGTATTACTAATGAATGGATTAGTCCTGATCCACCCACCTTTATTAATTTTCGCATGAGATTGCTCACTATGTATAACTTTGAATCTTCTATCTACAAGACCAAAGGTAGAAGGAAAAGGATAAAGGGAGCTAAAATCTGGGCGCCTATATCAGACTGGGCTGTATGAACGAAATTTGAGGTGGGGTATATAGTTGGATTTAGTTGGAGTTAGTGGGGTTTAGGGGCCTCAACTCCGTATAAAATGTTTAATTAATTTTTGATTGTATTGCTATAGATATTCTACTCTCATAATGTGAAGGTCAAAATGTATTTTCTCATGCAATTCTTTATGTCCGCCTGCCCTTTTATTTTATTTGTGTCTAAAGGAGTACTTCGCTTTGTGTAGTTTTGTCTTTTCTTTTTTCCTCCTTAATGGCATAGTAATGTTCTCGCAGTAATAATCATGTAATCGGTGAAATCTTATTCTTTTTTGGTTCCTATGTACAGCCTTGGTTACAAAGGAGTATAAAAAAAACTGCAATAAAAATATGTTTTTAAAAAAAATAAGTCATTTAGGGGTCGCCAGGACTTGCAGCTGCGACCCCAGGCTTGCCCGTTGTGGTCCCTGGCACTGCCTTTGTGATCCCTGGCCTTAGAGGTGGCAAAATCAGTGCCAGGAACACTGGGGTAGCTCGTCCCTATGGACATCAATTGGGGCTTTACTTTCCATGTTTTTGACATTTTTTTTACTACACAAAAAGTGAATAATATTATTATTATTCACTGTTATTGTAATTCAAAGTGGAGTGCAATTAGCTGGACTATGACTCTCCCTGTCAGCTGAGCTAAGCAAAAAATGCTTTAAAATGTATGTTGTGTGTGTGCTTCGGGTGAGAGTGTGTTTATGTGAGAGACAGTGTATGTATTTGTGAATGTATTTGTATGAGTAAGCAGGTGTGTGTGAGTGAAAATAAAGGTCAGATGGTGTGTAATGTTACTTCCTCTACCCCAGGCATTTCGGTGAATTGAAATCCATGTGTAGATATGGTACTCTCCTGCACTCCTTCTGTCATGCAATGCAACACAGCATTTTTGTGCTGCACTGTGTTGTGTGTAACTTTTTTAAATCTGGGACATCATCTTTACACCATCAGAGGGTTACAGAGACTACTTTGGGTTCTAACACAGAGGGTACAATGCAGGCTTGATCTCAGAAGAGTTTATTTCAAAACCCACCATGTTCACAGCACCCCACCGCACACAAAGGTAGTGGGGGACAAAGTGACTTCTGGACCACACTTGTCTTTTTCTTCTGCCACTCAAAAGATACTGAACACATGACCAGTCACAGGTGACTAGGCATATGCCAAAGGGCAATGGAATGCCTTGCTACCCCTGAGTTACAGACTCGGAATATCAGCTATGATCGAAATCCATGACGCAAAGAAACCTGGAACAACCCTGTACAAAAACGGCACTTCACATTGTTTACATTGTTTTTCTATTTCACTTAAAGCACATGAACACTTCTAAAGCCCACCCAGTAAAGGAGACACCCAGAGTTAACTGCTACATAGAGAGGCAACCTGCATCTGGCAGGACCAACAGCTCAGTAAAAACAAACAGCTGCTGCCCTAAAAGTAAATCTCAACATTCCATACAACAGCATCTTAGAGAAAAGGCTAAACAACACATCATAAAGATAAAAAAAGCATATGGTATGGTATTTTACATAAATCATAACAATAGCATTCGCTAAGAAATAAAAGAGAACATTAATGAAAATACATGGACCATTACGCCCGAGGAGCAGCTCAATGGCCTTTCACAACTTCCTCCACCTGCACAAAACATCCTTAGCACACTGTCTCTCGTCATTAGCTCAAGAAATGAAGAGCTCTGAAAGATTTGGGGAAGTAACCACTGTGGCATAGTTAACAGTGAACAGAGGCCCAGGGAGACAAAATACTGCCGAGCAACTGCCCAACCCAGTCCCATTTGGAGACCTCGGCCTGAAGCCAGCCTTACCAGAACACCAAATTCTGACTTGGTGAGGGTCGTTTAGCTTTCGTCATATTGCGAGGTTTGTGACTACACAACCTGCATATCTCAATTTGGTCACCAGATCTCATTGTCACTAGATGTCACTGTATAATTATGACTCGCCTCTCTGGAAATAAATTCAAGCCGATGCAGCATTTAAATCACACTGGGTGCTCGGAGGGGAGGTGAAGTATGAGCTACCCCAACACCTCCCCAAGATCTTTGGGCTCAGTGCATGGTGTGGTCCAGGAACCACTGTAGATGGGCACCGGTGGGAGCTTTATGGGATGGGGTTCAGGGGTCTTTAAAGTACATGACGAGAGTGATGGTCCTTTTGCGGGTAAGTGATGGGCGAGCTATCTAAGGGCAAGTTAGATTAAAGTTAGAAATGTACAGGTTATATCGAGCATGGGAATGGAGTTTGTTTCTGGTTTTGGCAATGATTGGTGGGCTGTAGGGTGAAATGTGTTAGACCAGTGAAATTAGGGATACAAAGGATATGCATTGTTTGAAGTGTTTTATGATTGGCTTGCATGGCTCAGGTGCACAAGGACAAAATGAGGATTTGTTTAAGTTGTCACTTGTGAGCAAGTGCTATCAAGTTGGCAGGCAGTTCTTTGAATGGAAATTTAGAAGTGCAGGTACTCACTAGTTAGAAATACATGTTTGCTCCTAAGAAGTGCCGGTACTCTCCCATTTAATGTATTGCAGTATGTAGTTCCATGTTCCTGTTTAGGTATGTTTAATTTTCTTGTCACCTTACTTTTTCTATATACCTTCTTTTTGTCTTCTCTCATACTTTCCCTTTCTTCTTGATTCTTGCCTTTGTCTTTCTCTTTTTCATTCTTATTTTTTCCTTCCTTGCACAGTTTCTATTTTACCACTGCATTGTCTTTTCATTGACATTTGTTTTGTCACTTGTGAAATTTTGTATGGCGCTTTTTTTTCTTCTTAAAAATTGGTCTGATTACATTAATTGTATTGTATATTTCTCATGGCTTTAAAAGCGGTTTTCTGGAATGTCAGGGGTTTAAATTCTCCTATCAAACTTCAAAGAATTTTAGCGCACCTATCAAACCTTAATACACATGATGGAGCAAGGTTTCAAAAATGAAACTTGCTTGTACGCAATCCTCCTCATAGTATTAATTTATTAAATTTGTATTGTCAATACTAACCTTTGCATTCACAAACACAAGAGGGACAGAAGCTTGCCTATGTGTTTTACTAATGAATAACGCTTGTCTGTAATCCAAAACGTCCGCTAAAGCGCGGGAACCTCAATGCGCATGTCGCAACCTGATCACATGGTGTGACGTCTTTCTTTGCTTGGTGGGAAACTTCTGCTTCTGCGCAGTGTGCGCTAAAATGGCCGCTAAATGTTTTCACATGCTTAAGCTTGCTCTCATGTCATTATTAAATTGTCGTTTTCTTAATGCTACTAATGCAGGATAGTATAATAATTAATGGGGAATAGAGTAGGGAAAGTGGGCATACAGTGAAACATTTTATTTGTGATTTTAATATTTTCTTCTTGCACTTTTAGTAATTCGTAAACTTGGGCCTGGGTTGGTGACTTGAAACTCGAGAGACAGATGGTTCTGCGCATGTGTCCTGTGTGCCTGCCAAGTGAAGTCAACTTGGACGTCTCCCAAGGCCATGACCCATTGGCCGAAGATGCTGTACTTTATGTTTCCGGTGGACAAAATGATACTTTTCCCCTGTAAAATGTATAACATTTGTCGTGAGACGGGTGGGAAATAAAGTGAATGTATTAATTTGAAGGGGAGGGAACGTAAAGACAATAGGCTTTACAATTTAGGCCAAATAGATATGGTGCGAGAATCCACCCCCTGTCCCTGTCCAATCAGAAGTAGTGGTCCCATATTTTAGCAACATTAAGGGGAGGTACATGGGCGTAGAAGGGTATAATAGAATATAGCATTAGTTAATTAGTCGGAGCATGCTTTCACGAAGAACAGGCGTCCATGCTGCGAGAGAGCTCTTAGCTCCAGACTGCCATGCTGATCGGTTGCTGACTGAATCCCTGTCCAGAAGAGGTCCTGAGGAGGGGGTGGCGGAGTCCATTAGAACGGGAGAATCGAGGAGAAGTCGAGTATCAGAGAGGGGAACGACGCAGGCGTCGTTGTAGAGAGGTCACCGGTCCTGTCCTGATCCTGGAAGAAGTCTTTGCTCTTCATCCTTCCTGGGTCCTATCTTTTCCAACTCCTTGGCCAAGGGGCTTGGTTCTCGCATTTAGGTAACTATACTGCAACCTTTAGTTGCGCTGCTGTCTCTATCTTCTCCTCTTCCTTAAACACCGTCATTGATTAGCAAAATCATTTCTATGCTTTTTCTTGGGTATTTCAATCAAGTACCGTGTTTTCTGTATTTTACTCTGCTAAAACTTTAGATAAACATTTTAAAACTTCCTGACTCAGTGGTTATTTTAGGATTATGAACTATATTGAATGTCACTCATTTTAAATTTCCCAATTGGCAAAGGATCCATTGGTAAGTTATTACTCTTCAATCAGAAGGTAATTGGTAGCAGGGACTTTGATAAAAGAGTACATCTGAAACCCAGCGTAAGTATTAGTGTAGTATGAATGTATGGGCCCAAGTGAGTATATGGTGTATGAATGCTGTTGGCTAATATTGCGCTGGATCAGTTTTCTGGTAAGCAGAGGACGGTTATGGTTACTATTTGTTAATTGGGTAATGAGAATTTTATTTATATTTTTATGAACTAACATCCGTTTAAATTTTGAGTTTTGTTTTATGTTGTCCAGAATACCCCGGGGTAAAAAGAATAGTGGGTGGCAAGTGGAAGCCATACTGCAGTGAGGTTATCTGTCAGGCAGAATTAGTACTGAGAAGTTAAGCAGGACTTTCAGTACTCGTTAGGGACTCTATGCGTGTGAGTAATAGCAAAAAGGGTACGCTGATAAAAATTTGATGTTATATCACCTAGTAAGGGTAACATTGGAGAAGTAACAGGTACTTCTGGAGCTTGTGTGAAGAGTAGACGGAAGTGTTTTACTCGTAGTATATGTTTTAGTAAACGGAAAAGTTTTACTAAAGTGTGGAAGAAACTATCCTTTTCAAAATTAGTGGAAACTGGCACGATAGCGAATGTTTTATGTTGTTACTGAAATTTAATTAAGATTTATAGAGAAAATAAGTTTGCGTAAATTTTTGTAAAGGGAGGGTCAGTTGCCGGAGAGGGAGCTGACGTCACAAAACGCTGCGCTGTGGTAGGTTGAAACAGCGGGCGTGGAGAGACATTTGTAAAGGAGGGGTCATTAGTCAGGAGTAGTACTGACGTCACAGGTGCCGCGCTGGGATTGGTTAAACCAGCGAGGACAGAAAAGAGCAGATTGTAAAGGAGGGGTTGACAGAGAAACGTCATCAAAAGGCCGCGCAAGGATTGGCTCGGAAATAAAAGATAGCAGACATTTGATTGGTCGAAATTATAGAAGCAAAATTCTTAGTGGATAAGGATTGCATGTTAAAACGTGATCCGACTTTAACAGGAACTCGTCCGGATAGGAGATTCCTAGGTTTTGCAGAATATAATTTTGTACACAGAAGATTAGATAGAATGTACGGAGAAAGGAGAAAAATGTCATTCTTACAAAAGATTAAGAATTATTTTAAAAAGGACAAACCAATCAAAACTAGAGAAGGAATTATTATTCCACCAGCTAAAACGCCAGCATTATTTATGATGATGGAGAGAGGTTATCATACTTGTGTATGGATGGGGAATTGGATAGAATATACCAAAAATGATGGAATATTAGCATTTCCCCAGAATGGCACGTTCAATGGGCGAATTCTTCAGAACTTGAGATTGAGGATGAATGACTTAGAACCCAGACCTAGATTAACTCAGTACGAAGCTCTAGAAGAATGGGAAACCGAGGCATTTGAGCGGGATAGATCAGGAAGCAATAGGAGTTACCCAGGATTTTTCCCCAGATATTTACGTGAGTCGAGAGAGGGTCAGATGAAACAATGGAGAAAGGCAATGATTACAGAAGTACTGTATCCATTATTCACAGAAGGAGAGAAATCAGGAGGCAAATGTACAGAAAAGACAAAACATTTAATGAGAAATTAGGATTCAGAAGACGAATTTATGGAAGAAATGTTAAGAAATCCCCCACCATATCAGGAAGGGACAAGTGGATGCACCCCAAGTGCAGCACCAAAAACTCCATTAGTGCCACAGGTAATGCATGAATTCACCACGAGCAGAATACTTCATGACAAAGAAAAAGAAGCCCTAGAAAAAACCAGAGCAGAATTAATACAGAAAATAACCCAGATAAAAGTACATCCTGATTCGTTGACCATACCTGTAACAATTGGTCCAGTAGTTCCATTATATGGTACTCAGGGAAATTGTCCTCCACCGATACTTGCACCTACTCCTGTGAATAATCCCAAACCTGAAGCTCCAGTTATAATTGAGGATCAATTTAGTGACTGTGAATCCACAATATCAATTATGGACTTGCCTATTCGAGGTTCTGTAAATAGTACTCCAAGAAAAGATGTACCTGGAGGTTCAAAAGATGTAAGTTTAGTAACTTCATCGAGAGCAAAAAGTGCTACCATAGTAACACCTTAAGATCTAGAAAGATGGGTGCAAGGGTCAGTTAAACAGTGCACACCTCCAAAGATACTGGATATCCATAAATTAAAAGTTGAATTAGAAGAAATAATAGCAGGAAATGTAGGACTAGGACGCTTAAATACCTATGATGAAGAAGAATTATTATTCCTGTGTAGGAGTATCACCAGAAATGTAAGGATATTTCATGAAAAATTATCCAATTTAGCACTACAGATGGGAATAGAAATAGGGAGATCAAAGGTATTACAGAAACCCTATAGAGCAGAATTTTCAGACAAAGACTTAGAAAATATGAAAGCCTCTGGAAGAAGATTACAAATAAGAGAATTAATGTTAGTTTTGCAAAAATGGGGAGACCTAGATAAATGGAAAACTAGGTGGGCCAAGAAAAAGGAAGAAGCACGAACAAGTAGAACAGCATCAGAATATGTGATGAAGGAAGCAGGAAAAGCAGATCAAATGTATCCAATGCGAGAAGTTGCGGGAGGAGGATATGTACATGTCCCATGGAGCAGACAGGATATTTTGTCATTTACGAATGATTTTCCAAAATTGAGAGAAAAACCAATTGAATGGTACAAGCAGGTTGAAAGGTTTGTGAAGGTGTCAAAGGTATTGCTGAAGGATTTGGATGGTCTGTTTGACATAGTGGTACCTGCCGATTTATGGACAGATTGTAAGATCACAGTGGATTGGCCAAGTGATGAGTATCCTAGAGATCCGAAAACAGGTGCCCCGTCAAATGACGTGATGAAAAGGTATCAGCAGGTGATAACATACCTGAAAGGGAAAATACCCCCGAAAGAAACAGATTGGGTGAAAATAGATCGAACTACCCAAGAAGCTAATGAATCAGTACATTCCTATTATGAGCGTCTATTGCAGGTGTTTAAACAGTATAGTGGATTTGAGGACATTGGAGACAAAAACATGAGTCAGTTTGTGTATCGATTTGTTTATGGTCTGAAGCCAGAGATTTGCCAGATGATTAAACAGCATATGCTGTGTTGGCAGGGAAAGCCCATAGATGAGATTTTGAAATATGCGAAATATTGTGGAGACGATATAGAGGATAGACATAAGAAATTGCAGGAAAAAGTGATGTGGGCACAGGTGAAAATGGCAGAGAAGCAGGGAATTAATTTGGAAAATCCGAGTGGAAATCAAGGAAAAGATTCTGGAACGAGTGGTGATATGGGAAATGGTGGAAAATTTAGAGGACGACTGAGTAGAGAAGAAGCTAAAAAGAAATTTCCTTGTCATGGATGCGGAAAATTGGGGCATTGGAAGGACGAATGTAAAAAGATTCGGAATAATAATGGCCCAAATCAAAACTTAAATCCACAGACGCAGAATGACTCACAGCAGGGTGTAAATCCCCAGAGTCAATTACCACCTCCACCTGTTCAGGGTAATGTAAGCAGAGCAAAGCATGGTACAGACATTGGATACCCAGGAGGGAGTGGTAAGAATGATTATATGACATCACAATTTCTTTTGCAGGACAATTACTGTGAATTCAACTCATGACGTTGCCTAGGAGAGGGGAAGAAGGAGTGCGTACTTGGCGCATCCTTACAGGTAGATCAGTCTGGTCCATATGTTGAAGGAAATGTGAAAGGTAATGATATTACTTTCCTTTTGGACACCGGTGCTACCAGGTCTACGGTGAGATCAGCAGATATCCCAGACCTTCCTCTCTCTGGTGAAGATATCCAAGTAGTAGGGGTAGCTAATCAAAGAATTAGAACGCCTCTTACAGAACCAATGGAAGTCAAAATAGGAAACTTCAGAGAAATGCACCAATTTGTAGTGTGGGATTCTAGCCCAGTGAATTTATTAGGTAGGGATTTATTGTGCAAAATGAACTGTACAATTTTCTGCACGCCAGATGGTGTGGCAGTTCAGACACCAGATGAAGATCATGTATATAAAATTTTGGTTGCAAAACAAGGTACAGAAATAGACGAAATGTTTTCGTTAATAACAAGAGATGAGTTGCCAGAAGAAATAAAAGGTACAGTAAACCCCATGGTATGGGATTTCACCAGAAAAGAAGTAGGACTTATGGCAAAAATAGATCCAGTTAAAATTACTGTAAAAGAAGGTGCAATTTTCCCAAATACCAGACAGTACAAAATGAGTGCAGAAGTAAAAACAGGAGTCATTGAAGAAATAAATCGAATGGTAGAGCAAAACATCCTAAAAGAAGTAATGAGTAGCCCATGTAATTCACCTATAATGGGGTTAAAGAAACCTAGTGGAAAATATAGGATTGTTCAGGACCTGCGTAAAATAAACAAGATTGTGGAACCATGTTGTCCCATAGTACCAAATCCTGCAGTAATTCTATACCAGATCCCTTGGAATGCAGGATGGTTCACAGTAATTGATTTGTGTCAAGCATTCTTTTCAATACCATTGCATCCAGACAGCCAGTATCTTTTCTCATTTAAATTTGAGAACAAGGTCTATGTGTGGAATCGTGTTCCTCAGGGGTACACAGAAAGTCCTTCCATCTTCAACCAGATACTGAAAAAGTGCCTGGAAAAACTAGTGATGCCAGGAAGCTCAGTCTTAGTCCAATATATCGACGACTTATTGGTGGCGTCGACCACCAGAGAAGACTGTGTTGTTGACTCCATAGCATTATTAAATCTTTTGGCTGAGGAAGGGCATAAAGTCTCACCTGAAAAGTTACAGTTTTGCAGGATAGCTGTTAAATATCTGGGACATCAAATTGAGAGGGGAAAAAGAAGAATAACCTCTGAAAGAGTAGAATTAATAAAGAGAATGCAAATGCCTGTAACCCAAAGACAAGTGCGAATGTTCCTAGGAATAGTAGGCTACTGTCGACAATGGATACCAAATTTTTCCATGTTAGCTAAGCCCTTAATTAACATGACGAAAAAGAAAGCAAAGGACCCTGTTGAGTGGGAGGATGAAAGTGTAGAAGCTTTTGTAAAATTGAGAAACGCACTTTGTTCAGCACCTGCCTTAGGCATGCCTGATTATAAAAGAGAATTCGCATTATTCTGTCAAGAGAGAGAAAATTGTGCACTTTCTGTCCTAACTCAGAGACATGGACTAGACAGACGTCCTATAGCGTACTTTTCTGCTACATTGGACCCAGTAGCAGCCGCGTTGCCAGGATGCTTAAAAGCAGTGGCAGCAACTTGTTTGAGCATTGAACAAAGCGAGTCAATTGTGATGGGACATCCTGTAAAAGTGTATGTTCCACATGCAGTTGTGATTCTATTGACAAGAACCCGAACTCAGCATCTTACTCCTAGTTGGCTGACTAAATATGACAGGATAATAATGGGTGCTGAAAATGTGACCATGGTAAGGTGTACAATAATAAATCCAGCAACTTTATTGCCGGACCCATATCATGAAACAAATAAAGATGACGAAGAAGATGAACATGATTGTGTACAAATTACAGAATTATGTACAAAACCACGCCCAGACATACAGGAACAGCCTCTTAAAAAGCCAGACAGGGAGCTATTTGTCAATGGTTCATGTCAAAGACATGAAGATGGTAAACTAACTGCTCCCTATGCGGTATGTGAATTAACTGGAATATTCGAAGCATCCTATTTACCAGGAGTAAAATCTGCACAAGTAGCTGAATTGATTGCTTTGATAAAAGCTTGCAAAATTGGGAGGAATCAGAGAGTGACCATATTTACAGATAGTCAATATGGTTACGGTGTTGTGCATGATTTTGGCCAACTGTGGATGCAGAGGGATTTCATGACTTCTTCAGGATCCCCCATTAAAAATGGACAATTTGTAAGGGAATTGCTAGAAGCAATACAATCACCAAAAGAATTGGCTGTGGTGAAATGTGCCGCACACCAGTCAGGAGATGACTGGGTGGTAGTCGGCAACAGATATGCGGATCTGGTGGCTCAACATTGTGCCAAAACCAGAATGTCAGTCAATAAGAGGGTGGAAAGAATGGGAATCAGCTGCCAACTTATGCTGTATATGCCACCTGAAACATGGAATGAGGTGAAGAAATTGCAAGTTGAGGTTGATGAAAGTGAGAAAAATTTGTGGATTAAAGTGGGTTGCTCCCAAAGAGGAGAAGATGAAGTGTGGATCAGTGCAGATGGCAGACCAGTCATGCCAGACTGTTTACTCTCACAAATGGCTAGAATGCACCATGGAGACTCACAAATAGGGAGAGATGCAATGATTAGGCTGTTCAGACAAAATTGGTACAATCCCAAATTCAGGGCTGTTGCAGAGAGTCTTTGCCAGAGATGTCTAACTTGCCAAATGCATAATCCAGGCAGGAAAACGATAATTGGGTTTGGAAAGATTGGAAAGGCAGAGGGCCCATTTATAAGACTCCAGTTCGACTTCATACAGTTACCACCATGCAGAGGACTAAAATATGTACTAGTCATAGTGTGTCTGTTTTCAAAGTGGGTGGAGGCTTACCCTACTAGGAGAAATGACAGTATTACAGTTGCAAAACTGTTGTTACGTGAGCTCATAACTAGGTTTGGTTTCCCAGTATCTTTGGAATCAGATAGAGGAAAACACTTTAATAGCGAAGTGATCCAGATAATCTGTGAAGCATTTCAAATCAAACAGAAATTGCACTGTGCATATCGCCCAGAGGCTTCTGGAGTGGTTGAACAATTAAATGGCACTATAAAGTCAAGATTGGGAAAAATGTGTGCATCAACATCATTAGAGTGGCCAGACGCATTGCCACTTGTCTTGATGGGACTCAGAAGTATACCTGACAGAACGACAGGATTAAGCCCTCATGAAATAATGATGGGAAGAGCAATGAGACAAACACATGTTCCCACAAACAAATTAGTAAATATATCTGATGATATGGTTCTGGATTATTGCAAAGGATTGGCTGACCTAGTGCGTTCTGTCTCTCATCAGGTTGGAGAAGACGCAGTTTCCAGGCAGCCTGAACTAGAACATGATGTGAATCCTGGTGATTGGGTGGTAGTGAAGAATCACACCAGAGAAACGTGTTTATCACCCAGGTGGAGCAGACCTTGTCAAGTTATATTGACCACCAATACAGCAGTGAAGTGTGCAAGATTTCCTAATTGGATTCACGTAAGCCACACAAAGAGAGTACCAGACCCTGAAGAGGAGAATTTACAGACAACACCAATCACTGAAGAAGCTGAAGGTTGCCCAGCAGAGGAATCTCAGGATCGAGGTTCGAGAGAAGCTGACGGAGAACAACCGAGCACAAGTCAGGATTGGATACCAGTGGTAGAAGTTCCTGAAGTATACCACAGAACAAGAAGTCAAGCGAAATTGGAAGAAATAGAAGAAGATCAGATAGGTGGAGAAGAAGCAGCTCAGGTACAAGAAGAAAAGACAATAAGAGAACCTGAGCAAGGTCAGATAGGGAAAGAAAATTGGACACAAAACAGTGAAGATTTAATAGACTTTACACAGGAACAGACAGATCTAGAAGAATCCGGTCAGCCTGCAGAAGTTCACAGTGCAATAAGCCCTGATCAGAAGAAGTTAGATCAAGAAGAATTCACTAAAGAAAAAGGGGTTGATACAAATGAACATAAAGAAATAAAAAGGAACAAGGTCAACATCTTGAAAGACATTGTGGAGCTACTGAAGAAAAACAAATTAGACCTGAAAAGGAGCAAACAAGAAACACAGTAATTGAAGAAAACGAAACAGTGCTAAAAAGTGAAATTAACGAGATCCCTGAAGACGAAAGCAAAGAAACAGTGCCAACAAAGAAAACAAGAAAAGGAGATCATTGGCCAAGTGTCATTAAAAGAGTAAAGTACCACATAACAACCAGAAGTGAAGATCCAGAACAAGTACCTGAAGTAACAAGTCAAACTGATCAAGAGAAAAAGTCAGGGAAAAGAAAAAGCAAAAGACTGAAACTTGTGAATAACAAATTCAAGGGTCCTGACTGGACTTATATTATTCTTGAAGATTTTGAAAGCTCAGAGTCAAGTGACAGTGGTGGCGAAGGAACAAGTGCAGAACTAACATACGAAGAAGAAACAAGACCACCCTGACTAAACAAAAGAATCCGCTAAAGAAAAGAAGAAGAGATAAGAAGAGCAATCTTCCTTGTCGAAAAATGCCTGACGATAGAGTTACTGGGAGACCAAAACGAAATTGTTGTAGGAGATGCTGTGCAATCTGCATATGTAGTCTAGTATTGGTGCTTATAGTATGGTTAGTCCTGATTGTAGCAGTTCCTTACCTTATGATAATAGATAAGAAGATTAATAATGAAACTAAAGGGAGGACAGCAAACATGAAGGGCAATAGAGTAGAATTAATGGCAGAAGATGAGGCAGAAATTTATCATGAAATAGCTGATAACGACACTAGTTTAAATGTTTTCACAAAGTTATTGTTTCAGTATGTAGACACAATGGAAGTTAGTAATTGTTATGTCTGTATGAAGTTACCTGAATCAGTAGCGGAAGGATTAACATACCATCATTTACCACTGACATATGGCATCTCATGTAGTGTATTAACAAGTTTATTTTATAGAACAGGTAGGCTACAGTATTATTATTCAAACTTAGATGTGATATTTTCAGAGGTTCCGATTCGCAAGAGTATGAACCCAGTGCTTAGTAGTCAAGACGCACAGTTTATGGGAGAGTTTTTCTTAACAATGAAATCGATAGACATAACACATGCACATAGACACAATCTAACATGTTCTTTACTAGAAGAAGAAAAGATATTTTTGAATTTAGTAGAAGATAGAAGACAATATTTTCAAAAGAAAGCTTCTGAGCATAAGGCTCATTTACCACCTTGGGCTGAGAAAGAAGGTAGTTACACACCTGGCAAGGCTCAAGCTGCAATGGCTCTGGATTTCGTAAAGACAGGGAAAATTTGTCTTCATAGGTTAAAGACTGATTATAACAATGTTTTCATCGGTACCAGTGAATATGAACACAATTTTTTAATTCTTGGAGGTTGGGGACTCAAAGGAGGAACAGATTCAGTTTTTCCTGGAATTTATTATGTATGCGGGAATAAGGCTTACTTTAGGCTTCCTGCACGGTGGTATGGAAGTTGTTATTTTGGAATAGTTTTTCCAAAGATATACCACGTAAAAAGAAACACTGGAAGCAATGAAAACAATAATGAATTAATACGTAGTAAAAGAGCTAGTTTTTCAGAAATTGTAGGTGATATATTTGGTGCATTGATACCTTCAGTGGGAATAATTCTGAACTCAAGGAAAATATGTAAATTGTCTACAGTAGTTGATCGTTTATCAACGGATACTGCTGGAGGTTTTCTAATGATTAATACGGAGATGGTTGCGATTAGATCTATGGTGATGCAAAATCGACTTGCTCTTGACATTCTATTGGCAAAAGAGGGAGGAGTCTGTAAATTATTGAAGACGAAACATTGTTGCACTTATATTCCTGATGAGAGTGCAGAAATTGGAACGTATATTCAGAACATAACTAAACTTGAGAAAGAACTTAAACCACTGGAAGTTGATAGTGTATGGGAAAGATTGACAAATAGTATCTCGTCAATTGGAACCTGGTTTGCTAATATAGGAAAAGGACTTATAGGTCAAATATTAGTACCCCTAGCAGGGATAGCAATAATAATATTGGCAATAACAATATGGTGCAAATGCTGTAGAAAGAGTGGAAAATATAAAGTGACAGGAAAAGGAAAGAAGAGAAAACTAGATGAAATAGAACTTGAAGAATGGAGAAGTGAATTATACAAAAAGTTGAAAGGGGATGTGAAAAACAGAAAATGTAAAAATGAGAATGAAACGAATTGCTAGAAGTTGGCATCTGATTGAGGGTAGTATGTTTGATGGCTCAGAAACGCCATCAGAGAGGGGATTGATGGAGCAAGGTTTCAAAAATGAAACTTGCTTGTACGCAATCCTCCTCATAGTATTAATTTATTAAATTTGTATTGTCAATACTAACCTTTGCATTCACAAACACAAGAGGGACAGAAGCTTGCCTATGTGTTTTACTAATGAATAACGCTTGTCTGTAATCCAAAATGTCCGCTAAAGCGCGGGAACCTCAATGCGCATGTTGCAACCTGATCACATGGTGTGACGTCTTTCTTTGCTTGGTGGGAAACTTCTGCTTCTGCGCAGTGTGCGCTAAAATGGCCGCTAAATGTTTTCACATGCTTAAGCTTGCTCTCATGTCATTATTAAATTGTCGTTTTCTTAATGCTACTAATGCAGGATAGTATAATAATTAATGGGGAATAGAGTAGGGAAAGTGGGCATACAGTGAAACATTTTATTTGTGATTTTAATATTTTCTTCTTGCACTTTTAGTAATTCGTAAACTTGGGCCTGGGTTGGTGACTTGAAACTCGAGAGACAGATGGTTCTGCGCATGTGTCCTGTGTGCCTGCCAAGTGAAGTCAACTTGGACGTCTCCCAAGGCCATGACCCATTGGCCGAAGATGCTGTACTTTATGTTTCCGGTGGACAAAATGATACTTTTCCCCTGTAAAATGTATAACATTTGTCGTGAGACGGGTGGGAAATAAAGCGAATGTATTAATTTGAAGGGGAGGGAACGTAAAGACAATAGGCTTTACAATTTAGGCCAAATAGATAAGGTGCGAGAATCCACCCCCTGTCCCTGTCCAATCAGAAGTAGTGGTCCCATATTTTAGCAACATTAAGGGGAGGTACATGGGCGTAGAAGGGTATAATAGAATATAGCATTAGTTAATTAGTCGGAGCATGCTTTCACGAAGAAAGAGCTCTTAGCTCCAGACTGCCATGCTGATCGGTTGCTGACTGAATCCCTGTCCAGAAGAGGTCCTGAGGAGGGGGTGGCGGAGTCCATTAGAACGGGAGAATCGAGGAGAAGTCGAGTATCAGAGAGGGGAACGACGCAGGCGTCGTTGTAGAGAGGTCACCGGTCCTGTCCTGATCCTGGAAGAAGTCTTTGCTCTTCATCCTTCCTGGGTCCTATCTTTTCCAACTCCTTGGCCAATGGGCTTGGTTCTCGCATTTAGGTAACTATACTGCAACCTTTAGTTGTGTTGCTGTCTCTATCTTCTCCTCTTCCTTAAACACCGTCATTGATTAGCAAAATCATTTCTATGCTTTTTCTTGGGTATTTCAATTAAAGTACCGTGTTTTCTGTATTTTACTCTGCTAAAACTTTAGATAAACATTTTACAACTTCCTGACTCAGTGGTTATTTTAGGATTATGAACTATATTGAATGTCACTCATTTTAAATTTCCCAATTGGCAAAGGATCCATTGGTAAGTTATTACTCTTCAATCAGAAGGTAATTGGTAGCAGGGACTTTGATAAAAGAGTACATCTGACACCCAGCGTAAGTATTAGTGTAGTATGAATGTATGGGCCCAAGTGAGTATATGGTGTATGAATGGTGTTGGCTAATATTGCGCTGGATCACACACATTGCTTGTTTGTAAGAGTCTCATTTAACAGAAAATTAATGTATGAAACTACATAAAAACTGGGTAGGCGATGTCTTTTCTCTCCTGGTAATGGTAAAAAGAATGGTGTTATGATTTTGTGTTATAAATCTTTAACCCCTTCCATGCGCAGGATGGCCGGGAGCCGTCCTGCGCCACGGTGCTCGTGTGCACAGGACGGCTCCTGGCCGTCCTCGCACATGGCAGGGGAAATCCCTCTGGTGCGGGCACCAGAGGGATTTCCTTTTCCCCCCCGACAGCCTCGAGAGCTGGGGAAGGGCTTCCCCAGCTCCCGAGGCTGTCTGTTTTGTTTCTGTGTAATGAAGATCAGCGCACACGTTGCGCTGACTTCATTGCACAGAAATCGAAACTAAAATGAGCCTTGAGGCTCATTTCAGTTTCACTTTCTACGTGCTCAGGGGGCTATCTCAGCCCCCGAGCATGTAGAAAGACGGGAGAGGTATCATTGGAAAGGGGAGAATCTCCCCTTTCCAATGGTACCCCTACCTAGTGGATCCCTGCCTGGGGATTGCCAGGGAGGGGGGAGCGGCCCTTTGGGCAAGGGCCTATGCTCCCCCATACATATTAGGCTAAATTCAGTCTTTCTGTCCCCCCTGGGGGGTAGAAAGCCCACTAGAACCAGGGATTTTTTTTAACCCATAAATTAGGGGTGGGGGCTGCCCAAGATGGGCATGCCAATGCCCCACCCCCCCTGCACAATTAGAGTCTTTCTGCCCCCCCTGGGGTGCAGATTGGGGCAGTAGCCCCCAATCTGCCCCCCAAGGGGCAGAAAGCCCACTAGACGCCAGGGTTTTTATTTTATATTTAATTTTGGGGTGGGGGCTGCCCAAGATGGGCATGCCAATGTCCCCACCCCTCCCCCCACAAAATTCCAGTCTTTCTGCCCCCCCTGGGGGGCAGAAAGCCCACTAGAAACCAGGGATTTATTTTATTATGTAAATTAGGGGTGGGGGCTGCCCAATATGGGCAAGCCAAAGCCCCCCCTGCACAATAACAGTCTTTCTGCCCCCCCCCATGGGTGCAGATGGGGGCAGTAGCCCCCAATCTGCCCCCCGGGGGGGCAGAAAGCCCACTAGGCGGCAGCTTTTTTTTTTTTTTATGATGAATTTAGGGGTAGGGGCTGCCCAAGATGGGCATGCCAATGCCCCCACCCCTCCCCCCACAAAATTCCAGTCTTTCTGCCCCCTGTGGGGGCAGAAAGCACCCTAGACACCAGGGATTATTTTTTTTATAGGCCCGGGGTGGGGGCTGCCCAGAAAGGACATGCAAATGCCCCCACCCTACCCCCCCCCAAAGAAAACTAAAGACTTGCTGCCCCCCCAGGAGGAAGATGGGGGCACTAGCCCCTGATCTGCCCGGGGGGGGGGCAGAAAGTCCACTAAGCGCAAGGGATTTGTTTTTTTTTATATAGGTAGGGGTGGGGGCTGCCCAGAATGGGCATGTCAAGGCCCCCACCCCCAAAAAAATGATATAGTCTTTCTGCCCACCCTGGGAGGCAGATGGGGCAATAGCCCCTTATCTGCCCCCCCTGGGTGGGACAGAAAGCCCACTAGCCACCAGGGATTTTTTTTTCAAAAGTTCGGGTTGGGGGTTGTCCAGAATGGGCATGCCAATGCCCCTATCCCCCCAAAAAAGATTCCAAAGCCTTTCTGCCCCCCCCAGGAGGCAGATGGAGGCAGTAGCCCCTGATCTGCCCCCAGGGGGGAGGCAGAAAGTCCACTAGGCGCCAGCGATTATGCTGGCTTTTCTATTAGTAGGGGTGGGGGCTTCCCAGAATGGACATCCCAATGCCCCCACCCCCCCAAAAGAATAACCACAGTCTTTCTGCCCACCTTGGGGGCATATCGGGGCAATAGCCCCAGATTTCCCCCCTCCCCATGGCGGCAGAAAGCCCACTAGGCACTGACTTTTTTTCAGGATGTGCCTACCTGAACCCTAGCTCTGCCGGCACCTAGGGAAACCTAGCAAACCTATACATTTTTGAAAACTAGACACCCAGGGGAATCCAGGATGGTGTGACTTGTCTGGCTCTCACCAGGTTATGTTACCCAGAATCCCTTGCAAACCTCAAAATATGTTTTAAAAAAACACATTTTCCTCACATTTCTGTGGTGGAAAGTTCTGGAATCTGCGTGGATCCACAAAATTCCACCCACCCTGTATTTCCCAAAGTCTTACGAGAAAAATGGTACCTCACATTTCTGTGGTGGAAAGTTCTGGAATCTGTGTGGATCCACAAAATTCCACCCACCCCACATTCCCCAAAGTCTTCCAAGAAAAAGGGTACCTCACTTGTGTGGGTTGGCTTAGTGCCCATGACAGCAAACGGCCCAAAACGCAATGTGGACACACCACATTTTCACAGTGAAAACGGACCCTTTTTTTGCAAAGTACCTAGCTGTAGATTTTGAACCCTAGCTCTGCCGGCACCTAGGGAAACCTAGCAAACCTGTACATTTTTGAAAACTAGACACCCAGGGGAATCCAGGATGGGGTGGCTTGTCTGGCTCTCACCAGGTTCTGTTACCCAGAATCCCTTGCAAACCTCAAAATCTGTAAAAAAAACAAACACATTTTCCACACATTTCTGTGGTGGAAAGTTCTGGAATATGCGTGGATCCACAAAATTCCACCCACCCAGCATTCCCCAAAGTCTTCCGAGAAAAATGGTACCTCACTTGTGTGGGTAGGCCTAGTGCCCGCAACAGGAAACGGCCCAAAACGCAACGTGGACAAACCACATTTTCACAGTGAAAACTGACCCTTTTTTTGCAAAGTGCCTAGCTGTAGATTTTGAACCCTAGCTCTGCCGGCACCTAGGGAAACCTAGCAAACCTATACATTTTTGAAAACTAGACACCCAGGGGAATCCAGGATGGGGTGACTTGTCTGGCTCACACCAGGTTCTGTTACCCAGAATCCCTTGCAAACCTCAAAATTTGTCAAAAAAACCACATTTTCCTCACATTTCTGTGGTGGAAAGTTCTGGAATCTGCGTGGATCCACAAAATTCCACCCGCCCCGCATTCCCCAAAGTCCTCCGAGAAAAATGGTATCTCACTTGTGTGGGTTGGCCTAGTGCCAATGACAGGAAATGGCCCAAAACGCAATGTGGACACACCACATTTTCAAACTGAAAACGGACCCTTTTTTTGCAAAGTGCCTAGCTGTAGATTTTGAACCCTAGCTCTGCCGGCACCTAGGGAAACCTAGCAAACCTATACATTTTTGAAAGCTAGACACCCAGGGGAATCTAGGATGGGGTGACTTGTCTGGCTCTCACCAGGTTCTGTTACCCAGAATCCCTTGCAAACCTCAACATTTGTAAAAAAACAAAAACATTTTCCTCACATTTCTGTGGTGGAAAGTTCTGGAATCTGTGTGGATCCACAAAATTCCCCCCACCCCGCATTCCCCAAAGTCTTCAGAGAAAAATGGTACCTCACTTGTGTGGGTGGGTCAAGTACCCACGACAGGCAAGGGCCCAAAACCTATTGAGGCGACATCAAAATTACCTATCACAAAACAACCTGGTTTTGCAAGGGGGGGTCCCATGAGTTTTTGGCCCCGGGCTCGGCAGCCATCTAGGGAAACCTACCAAACCCACACATTTCTGAAACCTAGACACCCGGGGACGTCCAGCAAGGTATGACTTGCGAGGGTCCCCCCACATTTCCCTACCCAGAATCCCCTGCAAACCTCAAATTTAGCTCAAAAAAGCACTTTTTTCTCAAATTTCTGTGTGGGAAAGTTCTGGAATCTGCGTGGATCCACAAATTTCCTACCACCCAGCGTTCCCCCAGGTCTCCCGATAAAAATTATACCTCACTCGCGTGGGTGGGTCAAGTACCCGCGACAGGCAAGGGCCCAAAATCTATTGAGGCGACATAAAAATTACCTATCACAAAACAACCTGGTTTTGCAAGGAGGTCCCATGAGTTTTTGGCCCCGGGCTCGGCGGCCATCTAGGGAAACCTACCAAACCCACACATTTCTGAAAACTAGACACCCGGGGGAGTCCAGCAAGGTATGGCTTGCGTGGGTCCCCCAACATTTCCCTACCCAGAATCCCCTGAAAACCTCAGATTTTGTTGAAAAAATCAATTTTTTCTCACATTTCTGTGTGAGAAAGTTGTAGGATCAATGGGCTGACACAAATTTCCTACTACCCAGTGTTCCCCCAGGTCTCCCGATAAAAATGGTACCTCACATGTGTGGGTAGGCATAGTAGCTGCAACAGGAAATGGCCCAAATCGTACTGTGGAGACTTCAAAATTACCTATAACAAAACTACCTGGTTTTGGGGGGCACCTGGTTTTTTGGCCCCGGGCTCACCGCCATCTAGGGAAACCTACCAAACCCACACATTTCTGAAAACTAGACACCCTGGGGAGTCCAGTGAGGTATGGGTTGCGTGGATCCCCCAACGTTTCCCTACCCAGAATCCCCTGCAAACCTCAAATTTAGCTTAAAAAAACACATTTTCCACATATGTTTGTGTGGAATCACCGTGCCGGCACAAATGTCCTACCCCACAGCATTCTCCTTAGTGTCCCGAGTAAAATGATACCTCACTTGTGTGGGTTTCCAATGCAGAATTGGCTAAAAACGTATTTTTTTAAAAATGTAGCGCTTAGAATTGTCGGTGCTATACCCTAAATCCCTATGTTTTGGGCTCTTCCCAGTCACAGGCCCTTGCCCCACCCACACAAGTGAGGTATCATTTTACTCAGGAGACTGAGAGGAACGCTGTGGGGTAGGACATTTGTGCGGGCACGGTGATTCTACCCAAAAATATGTGGAAAATGTGTTGATCCTACAACTTTCTCACACAGAAATGTGAGAAAAAATTGATTTTTTTCAACAAAATTTGAGGTTTGCAGGGCATTCTGTGTAGGGAAACATTGGGGGATCCACACAAGCTATACCTCGCTGGACTCCCCCGGGTGTCTAGTTTTCAGAAATGTGTGGGTTTGGTAGTTTCCGAAGATGGCCGCCGAGCCCGGGGCCAAAAACCCAGGTGACCCGCCTTGCAAAACCAGGTTGTTTTGTGGTAGCTAATTTTGATGTCTCCTGAATAGGTTTTGGGCTCTTGCCTGTCGCCGGTACTTCACCCACCCACGCAAGTGTGGTATCATTTTTATCAGGAGACCTGGGGGAACGCTGGGTGGTAGGAAATTTGTTGATCCACGTAGATTCCAGAACTTTCCCAGACAGAAATTTGAGAAAAAAGTGATTTTTTCAGCTAAATTTGAGGTTTGCAGGAGATTCTGGGTAGGAAAATGTTGGGGGACCCACGCAAGCCATACCTCGCAGGACTCCCCTGGGTGTCTAGTTTTCAGAAATGTATGGGTTTGGTAGTTTCCCAAGATGGCCGCCGAGCCCGGGGTCAAAAACCCAGGTGACTCCCCTTGCAAAACCAGGTTGTTTTGTGATGGGTCATTTTGATGTCTCCTCAATACGTTTTGGGTCCTTGCCTGTCGCGGGTACTTGACCCATCCACACGTGTGAGGTATCATTTTTATCGGGAGACCTGGGGGAACGTTGGGTGGTAGGAAATTTGTGGATCCACGTAGATTCTAGAACTTTCCCACACAGAAATTTGAGAAAATTGTGATTTTTTTCATCAAAATATGAGGTTTGCTGGGGATTCTGTGTAGGGAAACGTTGGGGGATCCAAGCAGGCCATGCCTCCCTGGACTCCCCTGGGTCTCTAGTTTTCAGAAATGTGTGGGTTTGGTAGGTTTCCTTAGATGGATGCCGACCCCGGGACCAAAAACGCAGATGCCCCCTATGTATCAGAAAATGATCTGGGGGCATATTAGCAAGGGCACTATCGCCGCTTTAGCGGCACTTTTTGCCGCTAAAGCGGCGATATTTATATCGCCCTATCAGCAAACTGTCTCTAACAGCAGTTAGCGACAGTTTGCGGGCATTAGCGCCCGTTTTTTTACCGCTTTGCATGTCAGGGATATTTATCGCTAATGACATGCAAATGGGGCGTTCCCGACGAACAAACCTGGGAAACACTCGCTTACAGGCCTATCGCCTATTAGCAAGGTGGCCATGGCCCCAGTTAGCGACGTGAAAAGTCGCGCTAACCGGGGTCATCGCCATTTATTGAACACCTGCAATTAGCAGGTGTTAGCCATACCTAACATGGGGGGGTGGATTATGCTGATACGACCACAGGGTCGTATCAGCAAGGTGTTCTCCCTTCTCCATGCAACATCGCTGGTTTTTCAGCGATGTTGGCCCATTTCCCCAGCTATCGCTGGAATATTCATCGCCATAGCGCTAATCGTTGCTAATACAGCGTTAGCGTGGCGATATATTCCAGCGATAGCCGGCGATAAAAAAAATCACGATAAGCAGGGTTAGCGATGATTATCGCCTCTTCTTGCTAATATGCCCCTTGGTTTTGCAAGGGGGGTCACATGAGTTTTTGGTCCCAGGCTTGGCGGCCATCTAGGGATACCTACCAAACCCACACATTTCTAAAAACTAGAGACCCAGGGGAGTCCAGGGAGGTATGGCTTGCTTGGATCCCCCAAAGTTTCTCTACACAGAATCCCCAGCAAACCTCATATTTTGATGAAAAAATCACAATTTTCTCAAATTTCTGTGTGGGAAAGATCTAGAATCTACGTGGATCCACAAATTTCCTATCACCCAGCGTTCCCCCAGGTCTCCCGATAAAAATGATACCTCACACGTGTGGTTGGGTCAAGTACCCACGACAGGCAAAGGCCAAGACGTATTGAGGAGACATCAAAATGACCTATCACAAAACAACCTGGTTTTGCAAGGGGGGACACCTGGGTTTTTGGCCCCGGGCTCGGCGGCCATCCTGGGAAACTACCAAACCCACACATTTCTGAAGTCTAGACGCCCGGGGGAGTCCAGCGAGGTATGGCTTGCGTGGGACCCCCAACGTTTTCCTACCCAGAATCCCCTGCAAACCTCAAATTTAGATGAACAAATCACTTTTTTCTCAAATTTCTGTCTGGGAAACTTCTGGAATCTACGTGGATCCACAAATTTCCTACCCCCCAGCGTTTCCCCAGGTCGCCTGATAAAAATGATACCTCACTCGCATGGGTGGGTCAAGTACCCGTGACAGGCAAGGGCCCAAAACGTATTGAGAAGACATCAAAATGACCTATCACAAAACAACCTGGTTTTGCAAGGGGAGTCGCCTGGGTTTTTGACCCCGGGCTTGGCGGCCATCTTGGGAAAGTACCAAACCCACACATTTCTGAAAACTAGACACCCGGGGGAGTCCAACAAGGTATGGCTTGCGTGGGTCCCTCAATGTTTTCCTACCCAGAATCCCCTGCAAACCTCAAATTTAGCTGAATAAATCAATTGTTTCTCAAATTTCTGTCTGGGAAAGTTCTGGAATCTATGTGGATCCACAAATTTCCTACCACCCAGCGTTCCCCCAGGTCTCCCGATAAAAATGATACCTCATTTGTGTGGGTGGGTCAAGTACCCTCGACAGGCAAGGGCCCAACACGTATTGAGGAGACATCAAAATGACCTATCACAAAACAACCTTGTTTTGCAAGGGGGGTCACCTGGATTTTTGGGCCCGTGCTCGGCGGCCATCTTGGGAAACTACCAAACCCACACATTTCTGAAAACTAGACACCCGGGGCAGTCCAGCGAGGTTTGGCTTGCGTGGGTCCCCCAATGTTTCCCTACCCAGAATGCCCTGCAAACCTCAAAATTAGCTGGAAAAAAACACATTTTTCACATGTTTTTGGGTGAAATCACTGTGCCGGCACAAATGTCCTACCCCACAGCATTCTTCTCAGTCTCCCGAGTAAAATGATATCTCACTTGTGTGGGTGGGGCAAGGGCCTGTGACTGGGAAGAGCCGAAAACACAGGGATTTAGGGTATAGCACCGACAATTCTAAGCGCTACATTTTGTTTAAAAATGCGTTTTTAGCCATTTCTGCATTGGACACCCACACAAGTGAGGTATCATTTTACTCGGGACACTGAGGAGAATGCTGTGGGGTAGGGCATTTGTACCGGCACGGTGATTCCACACAAAAATATTTGGAAAATATGGTTTTTCAGCTCAATTTGAGGTTTGCAGGGGATTCTGGGTAGGGAAACATTGGGGGATCCACGCAAGCCATACCTCATTGGACTCCCCAGGGTGTCTAGTTTTCAGAAAAGTGTGCGTTTGGTAGGTTTCCCTAGATGGCGGCGAGCCCGGGGCAAAAGAACCAGGTCCCCCCCCCAAAAACAGGTAGTTTTGTTATAGGTAATTTTGAAGTCTCCACAGTATGATTTGGGCCATTTCCTGTTGCAGCCACTATGCCTACCCACACAAGTGAGGTACCATTTTATCGGGAGACCTGGGGGAACGCTGGGTGGTAGGAAATTTGTGTCAGCCTGGTGATCCTACATCTTCCCCACACAGGAATGTGAGAAAAAATTGATTTTTTCAACAAAATTTGAGGTTTGCAGGGGAGTCTGGGTAGGGAAATGTTGGGGGACCCACGCAAGCCATACCTTGCTGGACTCCCCCGGGTGTCTAGTATTCAGAAATGTGTGGGTTTGGTAGGTTTCCTATATGGCCACCGAGCCCGGGGCCAAAAACCCAAGTGACCCCTTGCAAAACCAGGTTGTTTTGTGATAGGTCATTTTGATGTCCCCTCAATACGTTTTGGGCCCTTGCCTGTCGCGGGTACTTGACCCACCCACACAAGTGAGGTACCATTTTTATCGAGAGACCTGGGGAAATGCCGTTTAGAAGGAAATTTGTGGATCCACGCAGATTCCAGAACTTTCCCACACAGAAATTTGAGAAAAAAATGATTTTTTCAGCTAAATTTGAGCTTTGCAGGGATTCTGGGTGGAAATGTTGGGGACCCACGCAAGCCATACCTTGCTGGACTCCCCGGGTGTCTAGTTTTCAGAAATGTGTGGGTTTGGTAGTGTTCCCTAGATGGCCGCCGAGCCCGGGCCAAAACTCATGGGACTCCCTTGCAAAACCAGGTTGTTTTGTGATAGGTAATTTTGATGTCGCCTCAATAGGTTTTAGGCCCTTGCCTGTCGCGGGTACTTGACCCACCCACACAAGTGAGGTACCATTTTTCTCGGAAGACTTTGGGGAATGTGGGGTGGGTGGAATTTTGTGGATCCACACACATTCCAGAACTTTTCACCACAGAAATGTGAGGAAAATGTGGTTTGTTTTTTTCAAATTTTGAGGTTTGCAAGGGATTCTGGGTAACAGAACCTGGTGAGAGCCAGATAAGTCACCCCATCCTGGATTCCCCTGGGTGTCTAGTTTTCAAAAATGTATAGGTTTGCTAGGTTTCCCTAGGTGCCGGCAGAGCTAGGGTTCAAAATCTACAGCTACGCACTTTGCAAAAAAAGGGTCCGTTTTCACTGTAAAAATGTGGTGTGTCCACGTTGCGTTTTGGGCCGTTTCCTGTCGCGGGCACTTGGCCTACCCACACAAGTGAGGTACCATTTTTCTCGGAAGACTTTGGGGAATGCGGGGTGGGTGGAATTTTGTGGATCCACGCAGATTCCAGAACTTTCCACCACAGAAATGTGAGGAAAATGTGTTTTTGTTTTACAAATTTTGAGGTTTGCAAGGGATTCTGGGTAACAGAACCTGGTGAGAGCCAGACAAGTCACCCCATCCTGGATTCCCCTGGGTGTCCAGTTTTCAAAAATGTATAGGTTTGCTAGGTTTCAATAGGTGCCGGCAGAGCTAGGGTTCAAAATCTACAGCTAGGCACTTTGCAAAATAGTGTCAGTTTTCACTGTAAAATGCTGTGTGTCCACGTTGCGTTTTGGGCCGTTTCCTGTCGCGGGCACTAGGCCTACCCACACAAGTGAGGTACCATTTTTCTCAGAAGACTTTGGGAAATGCGGGGTGAGGGGAATTTTCTGGATCCAGGCAGATTCCAGAACTTTCCACCACAGAAATGTGAGGAAAATGTGTTTTTTTGTACACATTTTGAGGTTTGCAAGGGATTCTGGGTAACAGAACCTGGTGAGAGCCAGTCAAGTCACCCCATCCTGGATTCCCCTGCGTGTCTAGTTTTCAAAAATGTATATGGTTGCTAGGTTTCCCTAGGTGCTGGCAGAGTTAGGGTTCAAAATCTACAGCTAGGCACTTTGCAAAAAAAGGGTCCGTTTTCACTGTGAAAATGTGGTATGTCCACGTTGCATTTTGGGCCGTTTCCTGTCGCGGGCACTAGGCCTACCCACACAAGTGAGGTACCATTTTTCTTACAAGACTTTGGGGAACGCGGGGTGGGTGGAATTTTGTGGATCCTCGCAGATTCCAGAACTTTCCACCACAGAAATGTGAGGAAAATGTGTTTTTTTGGACACATTTTTAGGTTTGCAAGGGATTCTGGGTAACAGAACCTGGTGATAACCAGTCAAGTCACCCCATCCTGGATTCCCCTCGGTGTCTAGTTTTAAAAAATGTATAGGTTTGCTAGGTTTCCCTAGGTGCTGGCAGAGTTAGGGTTCAAAATCTACAGCTAGGCACTTTGCAAAAAAAGGGTCCGTTTTCACTGTGAAAATGTGGTGTGTCCATGTTGCGTTTTGGGCCGTTTGCTGTCATGGGCACTAAGCCAACCCACACAAGTGAGGTACCATTTTTCTTGGAAGACTTTGGGGAATGCGGGGTGGGTGGAATTTTGTGGATCCACGCAGATTCCAGAACTTTCCACCACAGAAATGTGAGGTACCATTTTTCTCGTAAGACTTTGGGAAATACAGGGTGGGTGGAATTTTGTGGATCCACGCAGATTCCAGAACTTTCCACCACAGAAATGTGAGGAAAATGTGTTTTGTTTTACATATTTTGAGGTTTGCAAGGGATTCTGGGTAACAGAACCTGGTGAGAGCCAGACAAGTCACCCCATCCTGCATTCCCTGGGTGTCTAGTTTTCAAAAATGTATAGGTTTGCTAGGTTTCCCTAGGTGCCGGCAGAGCTAGGGTTCAAAATCTACAGCTAGGCACTTTGCAAAAAAAGGGTCAGTTTTCACTGTAAAAATAAAGGGTGTCCATATTGCGTTTTGAGCCGTTTCCTGTCGCGGACACTAGGCCTACCCACACAAGTGAGGTACCATTTTTATCGGGAGACTTAGGGTAACACAGAATTGTAGTGCAACTGTTATTACCTATTGGCTTTCGATGCAGTTCTGCCTTCCAAATGAAAAACATGTGTAAAAAAGAAGTCATTTTGAAAAATGACCTATAATTCTCATGCTAGTATGGGTACTCAATCAGGGGTTTGTTAAAGCGCGACTACTCACCCGTAAGGGTCTCAAGGCGCTAGGGGTGGGGTTGGGGGTGCAGGTTCCATTCCATCAAGGAGGGGGTCTGTTGAAGAGCCAGGTTTTGAGGTTTCTTGCGAAGATGGGGAGCGATGTTGTCTGTCTGAGGTGGAGCGGAAGGTCGTTCCATGCTTTGGCCGCGAGGAAGGAGAAGGAGCGGCCTCCCGATCTGGTCTTTCTGGTGCGGGGGACCACGGCGTAGGAGAGCTGGGCTGATCGTAGGGTCCTTTGGGGTGCGTGGCATTTGAATCGGCTGTTCAGGTATGCTGGTCCGGTGCCGTGGAGGGCCTTGTGTGCGTGGGTGACCATCTTGAAGGTGATTCTCGCCGCGACGGGGAGCCAGTGGAGTGTGCGCAGGTGCTGGGAGATGTGGCAGTGTTTTGGCAGGTTGAGGACCAGTCTTGCGGCGGCGTTCTGGATGTTCTGTAGCTTGCGGGTGAGGTTTTTGTTTATTCTGGCGTAGAGTGCGTTGCCGTAGTCGAGTCTGCTGGTGACCAGGGCGTGAGTGGCGGTCTTTCGGTGTTCGAGGGGGATCCGTTTGAAGGTCTTACGAAGGAGGCGGAGGGTGTGGAAGCAGGAAGACGAGACAGAGTTGATCTGGCGGTCCATTTTGAGCTCGGAGTCCAGGATGATTCCCAGGTTGCGTGCGTGGTCCGTGGGGGTTGGCGGGTTTCCGAGGGCGGGGGGCCACCATGTGTCGCTCCAGGCGTCGGGGTTTGGGCCCATGATGAGTACTTCTGTTTTGTTGGTGTTTAGTTGTAGGCAGCTGTTTTTCATCCATTTGGCGACGGCTTCCATGCCTTCCATGGTACTCACAATTTCGGAAATGTGCAAATATCTACTGTTTCTAAACTCTATATTTTGTTCCAAATTCAGAAATGCATAGGTGTCTCTCATACCAATTTTTCCATGTATATATTTTCCCAAATTAATTGCTATATACCCGGTACATAAGAAAAAACTATTGCAAGACGCCGCTCAGTTATTGGCTCTGGGTTCGTCGGGTTCTTGGTGCACCTACAAGTCCTATATATCCCCACAACCAGAAAGGTCCAGCGGATGTAACGGTATATTGTTTTCAAACAGCTGTCATAATTAGAAGAAGTTACAGGTGAAAACGTTGACACAAATGGCTGTTTTTTTCATTTAATTTTCAATTTTTCCTATATTCATCGGTTAGTTTCTATAAAGAAACCTTGAAGGATCTACACAAATGACCCCTTGCTGAATTCAGAATTGTATCTACTTTTCTAAAATGTATAGCTTTCCAGGATCCATTATTGCTTTAATACCCATTTCTACCATTAACTGGAAGGAGGTTGAAAGCACAAAAAATAGCAAAAATAGGCTATGTCCCAGAAAAATGCCAAAACTGTGTAAAATATTTTGGTTTTCTGACAAAAGTCTGCTTGTCCCTGAAAGCTGGGAAGATGGTGATTTCAGCACCACAACCCCTTTTTTGATACCATTTGCAGGGAAAAAACTAGACGCTTTCATCTGTAGCCCTTTTTTCCCATTTTTCAAAAAACAAAAAACATGTAGCTGTATTTTGGCTAATTTCTGGGTCCCCTCCAGGGGAATCCACAAACCCTGGGTACCTTTAGAATCCCCATGATGTTGGAAGAAAAGGACGCAAATTTGGCGTGGATACCTTATGTGGTCAAAAAGTTACAGGGACCTATGCACGAACTACCCCAAATAGCCAAAAAAAGGCTTAGCACAGGGGGGGAAAAGGCCTAGCAGCGAAGGGGTTAAAAGTCCAATTGATTTCATAGGAAGTAGATCTAGAAGGGAGGTGGCTATTGTTTAAATTATTGATTAACAAGGTTCCACTTACTATAATTAACATATATGGTCCTAAGGCTCTTGACTGTCAATTTTGGTCTAACATTGCTCAGAAACTTCTTCAACATC
Source organism: Calotriton arnoldi (assembly GCA_963921515.1). Classification (NCBI taxonomy): domain Eukaryota; kingdom Metazoa; phylum Chordata; class Amphibia; order Caudata; family Salamandridae; genus Calotriton; species Calotriton arnoldi. The sequence continues at coordinate 229,243 of CAWUFW010005212.1, read as the reverse complement.
CTGAACATAATCTTATACTAGCAGGGGACTGCAATCATTTTGCTGGTCCTTTTCTTGATAGACATTCACTGTCTCACTATATCCCAAACACGTCGCAAAAAGCATTTTTACATGCTGTCCACCAACACCACTTGACTGATGCTTGGTGATTATGTAGTCCTACTCTGAGAGAACACACATATTTTTCCCCAGTTCATCACACATAATCCAGGATAGATTATATTTTTATTTCTCATCACCTAACTCAGTCTCTCGATGCTGCGGACATTGGCTCTATCCTAATTTCTGATCATGCCACAGTATCGGTCCAATCGGACCCATTACCTAAATGTGATTTGGCTAAAAGAGGGAGATTTAACAATTCTTTGCTATTAGATACTAATTTCACTTCTTCTTTTACCTCCATCTTTCACAAATATTTTCATTTTAACACTTCTAATAATACTCCCTTTCATGTCATTTGGGATGCTTTTAAAGCTTTCGCACATAATTTTATCATTAGTTTTGTGTCCAAGAAAAAGAAAAGATTTAAGGACCAATCTGCAAAATCACTTCAAGATATCAAATGCCTTCAACATACTTATTACACTTCCCACACGCAACACTCCTTACAACAGCTTACTAATGCTAAACTGCATTTTAATAAGGTATCTTCAGATTCTGCCTCGCCTTATCTCCTCAAAACTAGTGCTAAATATTATGGATCACTGACAGAATATCGACGACAGGAATATCGACCTACACAAATATCGTGTTCAAAATATCGATGTCAAGAATATCGACATCCTATCTTTACAATGGTAAGTACAAAAATATCGAAACAAAAATATCGTTGTTAAAAATATCGTTGTTTAAAATATCGTTTTTTAAAAAATCTCTAATAAATAATTTTAAATAAATTAAATAATACATATAATTAATAAAAACATAGGGGCCCATTATGATATCGGGCGGATCGCCATCGTCGGGCCGGCGGTGGTGATCCGCCCGCCAGATGCTCCCATTTCACCCCCGCCATATTAGTAAGGCGGGGGGCACCGCGGCGGACGGTAAGACCGTCCAACGCTTTTCCGCCGGTCGGATTCCCGGCCGGGCGGAAAAGGACCTCAATATGGTGGCACCGCCATCCATATTAGGATGTGCAATTACAAAGGCCTTTCCATTGCGGCGATGCCGCAATGGAAAGGCATGCGGGAATTGCTTTGGGGGCCCGTTACGGGCCCTCGGGGGGTGGGGGGCTGCACTTCATTGGCATAGACAAGGTGCCTGTCACGTTGTGCATGCCAATGCACAACATGCCTTTTTAACATTGTGGCGGGTGCTGTTTACAGCACCGCCCGCGACAATGTTAAATATGCGGAATGCGACCGCCAGGGTGGCGGTCGCATCCTAATAGGCAGAGCGGGACCGCCGCATCTCTGGCGGTTGGTCCCGTGTACCGTTACGGTGTCTGCCCGCCATTGTAATAGACCCCTTAGTTATTAAAAAAAAAAAATGTAATGTAAAAATAAATTAAACATACATATATAAAAATTATTATATATATATTTACTGAATAATATTAATAAATAATTATTATAATAAATTATAAAATGTTAGAAACATAATACAAATTATAAATACATATATATATACATACACCTGTAACATAAACATAAAAATAAAATATATATATAATAAATTAGAATATTAAAATAATTTTTTTATTTTATAACAGCATTTTACACTACATTAACTGAAACAGTAGGGAAAATGTTGGATAGCGTAGGGGATAAAACTACTATTCCCACTCCAGGAAGTGCTAGAGTAGGGAAAGTGTTGGATAGCGGAGGGAATAAAATTATTATTCCCACTCCAGGGAGTGCAACAGTAGGGAAAGTGTTGGATAGCGGAGGGGATAAAAGTACTATTCCCACTCCAGTGAGTGCAACAGTAGGGAAAGTATTGGATAGCGGAGGGGTAAAAATTACTATTCCCACTCCAGCAAGTGCAACAGTAGGGAAAGTGTTGGATAGCGTAGGGGAATAATATACTAGTCCCACTCCAGAGAGTGCAACAGTAGGAAAAGTGTTGGATAGCGGAGGTGATAAAATTAATATTCCCACTCCAGATAGTGCAACAGTAGGGAAAGTATTGGATAGCGGAGGGAATAAAATTACTATTCCGACTCCAGCGAGAGCAACAATAGAGAAAGTGTTGGATAGCGGAGGGGTTGATATTTTCTATTTCCACACCAGAGAGTGCAACAGTAGGGATAGTGTTGGATAGCGGAGTGGATAAAATTACTATTCCCACTCCAGATAGTGCAACAGTAGGGAAATTGTTGGATAGCGGAGAAGATAAAATTACTATTCCCACTCCAGCGAGTGCAACAGTAGGAAAAGTGTTGGATAGTGGAGGGGTAGAAATTACTATTCCCACTCCAGCAAGTGCAACAGTAGGGAAAGTGTTGGATAGCGGAGGGGAATAATTTACTAGTCCCACTCCAGAGAGTGCAACAGTAGGGAAAGTGTTGGATAGCGTAGGGGATAAAATTACTATTCCCACTCCAGCGTGTGCAACAGTAGGGAAAGTGTTGGATAGCGGAGGGGATAAAATTACTATTCCCACTCCAGATAGTGCAACAGTAGGGAAAGTGTTGGATAGCGGAGGGGATAAAATTACTATTACCACTCCAGCGAGTGCAACAGTAGGGAAAGTGTTGGATAGCGGAGGGGTTAAAATTACTATTCCCACTCCAGCAAGTGCAACGGTAGGAAAGTGTTGGATAGCGGAGGGGAATAATTTACTATTCCCACTCCAGCAAGTGCACCAGTAGGGAAAGTGTTGGAGAGCGGAGGGGAATAATTTACTATTCCCACTCCAGGGAGTGCAACAGTAGGGAAAGTGTTGGATAGCGGAGGGGATAAAATTACTATTCCCACTCCAGCAAGTGCAACAGAAGGGAAAGTGTTGGATAGCGGAGGGGAATAATTTACTATTCCTACTCCAGCAAAAGAATGAACATTAATTAACAAATAATTAACTAATTAAAATTAATTTACCTCCCACCATATTCCCCTATAAATAACCCCACCAATGTTGTAAAGCATAACACAATTAACATAATAAATTAACAATTAATTAATTAACTAATAACAATTAACAAGCAAATTACAAAATAATCAGTAATAAATTAATTCACAGAATTAACACTATTAAATAAAATTAAATAAATAATATATAAATAATATTTCAAAAAATATTAAAATGTAATTACTTCTCACCCTACTCCCCTATCATCCCACAACATGCTCTTAAAAAAAAGACACAATTAACATAATTAATAATTAATTAATAATTATTAATGACCAATTTATAACTAATTAATAACAAAATAATAACCACATTTAACAATATAAAATATGAAATACATAAATATTAATTAATAACAATTATTAATTAATTAATTATAATTGAATTACTTCCCACCCTCCTCCCCTATAAACCCACAACCCACTCCTAAAAAAATAACACAATTAACATGTTTACCAATTAATTATTAATAATTAATAACCAATTAATAACTAATTAATACCAAATTAATTATCACAATTAACAATATAAAATTATAAATACATAAATATTAATTAGTTAAAAATATTAATTAATTAATTATAATTAATTTACTTCCCACCCTATTCCCCTATAAACCCACAACCCGCTCCTAAAAAAATGACACAATTAACATATTAACCAATTAATTATTAATAAATAATAACCAATTAATAACTAATTAATAACAATTAAATTATCACAATTAACAATATAAAATATTAAATACATAAATATTAATTAATATAAAATATTAATTAATTAATTAGAATTAAATTACTTCCCACCCTATTCCCCTGTAAACCCACAACCCGCTATGGAACTAAAACGCAAAATGTATTTTAAAAAAAATTAATAACTTCTAAAAATTATTAATAAATGTATTCTAATTAAATTACTTCCCACCCTATTCCCTATAAACCCACAACCCACTACGGAACTAAAATACACAAAAATTAATTAACATAAAATTAAGTACTCCTAAAAACTTCACACATACATTAAATAAATAAGCTATACTTATACAAAATAATTACATCACATACTTTAAACACACATAGTAAAATACAAAACAGTAAAATAAATGTCGATATTATTAACAACGATATTTTTACTAACGTTATTAATAATTTTGATTTTAAAAAAACAATATTTCTTACCTTCATGTCGATATTCTGGTCGACGATATTCTTGCATGTCGATATTGTGCCACCTCGATATTAAAAACTCGATATTCTGGCACATCGATATTCCTACATCGATATTATGTCCAAATATTATGGTGGTCAAAATAAATCTGGGAAATTACTAGCAAACTACTTAAAAATTAAACAAAACAAGTTATCTATTGAATCAATTATAGATGATAATAACCAGACTCATACTAGAGATTTAGGGCCTTATTACAAGTACGGCAGACCTGGGACTGCTGTGCTCGCAGTGGGGGTCCGATCACCACCACCGTTGGCCCTAGTACGAGTGTGGCGGTGGGAGCACCACAAGACCGCGGCTCAATGATCCCCTGCGATGGCGGTCTGACAATGACCTGAATATGCAGGCGGTGCCGATGCCGGCACCATTGAGCATATTCCAACCTGCATATCCACCACCCTTTTCATGGCCAGGACCTCACCATGAAAAGGGTGGGGACATGCAGGTAAATGGGCCCTAGCAGGGCCCTGGCCGATTCTGGGCCTGGTGGTGCATACAGGGGGGGCAAATGTTGTGCCCCCCTGTAATTGTGCCCTTGTTCCGGCACGGTGTGGCATGCACGACATAGTGCATGCCACACCATGCAGAAACGTGCTGCAGGCTCTCTCAGAGCGGTGGTATGCTTGTTAGGCTCTCTTATGAGCCTACCATACCACCGCTGTGAGACTGCCGCAGCACCACCCGTCCATGCTGGATTGAAGTCATAATCCAGCAGGTGGGCTCACCACGGCCTTGGCAGTCTTCCAGGGACCGCGGCAGTGGCAGTCCCAGCTGAAGACCACCAAAGTCGTAATAAGGCTCTTAGATATTTTAGATCAATTTTGTAAATTGTATACTAATTTATACATACCTGAGCATACTCCATCAAAGCCAGACATCTTACAATATCTCTCCTCTGTTCACAAGCCAGATATATCCCATGTAGACTTTTCATCTTTAGAGGATAATATATATTTTGCAGAATTGCATCTAGCTATGCTTTTCCTTAAAAAAGATAAAGCTCCAGACCCTGATGGCTTTACAGCAAAATTTTATATTCATTTTTCTAAACTTCTTTTACCTAAATTACTCTCTTTAATTTATTTATTCTTGGACTCCTCTACTGCCTCTGGATACTTTCTTGAAGTCCTCATTTGTCTAATTCCAAAAGATGGTAAAGACTTGAACTATTTAAAAAAATACTGGCCTATCTCTTCGGTAAACTTAGACTATAAAATGTTCGCCAAAACTTTAGGTTCCAGATTACATTCCTTCCTTCCTAATCTCTTAGAAAAAGAACAATCAGGCTTTGTCACAGACAGATATCTTTCAGATAATACCGTCTGTTTAATGATATTATTTCAAAATCTGTTAATTTACCTGAACCCTTAGCAGCCGTTGCTTTAGATACCATAAAGCTTTTGACTGTGTACATTGATCTCTCTTATTTCATACCCTTTATTGGTTTGGCTTTGGTCCTAAAAGTATTAACTTAATATCCCTTCTTTGCTCATCCTCGCATCTGTGCTACAGCTTAAACCTCTGTCTATTTTACCCCAGCTAGAGGAGTACAACAAGGGCTGTCCTCTCCATTTCTCTTCAGATTGGCTCCAGAACCATTTCTATCTAAAATTAGACAATATAATCTTATTCATGGTTTCACGTACAATACTCAACAAATTAAACTGGCTGCATATGCTGAAGATATCTTCTTATTCATTTCTAATCCTCATTCCTCACTTTCAGCTTTATCGTCTGAGGTTGCATCTTATTCCTTAGTTTCTGGATATTAATGATAAATGTGTAATCTTACCTTTAAATAAATTTACTTTTAAACATGATTTTTTCTTCTTCAAACTTTAAATGGAAACCCAATCAAATAAAATATTTTGGCCTTCAATTCACTTTCTCACTTCACTCCTCTATTTCTCTTAATGTAGATGCTTGTATTCATAAGATTACATCATTAAAAAATAGATGGCATCCCTTGTACTTGTCTTGGTCGGGCTGATTAGATACCACTAAAATGATGTTACTCCCTATTATTCTCTTTACTGTATTTAACATCTGTTAAACATTACACTTGAATCATTTAAAAAAATGTATTAAATTTTATCCCACTTTCTTTGGAATAATAAAAAGCCCTGCATGTCAGTACTTAAACTGAAGCATCCTAAAGCAGAAGGTGCGAATTTCCAGAATTTTGCTATTTACCATAAAGCCTTCTTATTAAACCAATCTATATATGGGATCAAGCCTTCCCTTTCTTACACTACACTCTGGGTAGATCTGGCACATGAGTTTCTATCTCCTTTCTCCTTTAAGAACTTATATGAGAAAACCTCAAAATATACTTACCCTAATTTTCAACACATATGTAAATTACTGGCATCTGTCACTTCACACTATCCTATGGAGCTAAATACCTTTTTGGAATCCACCATCTGGCATAATCATTTTATACAAGTAAAAAATAGACCCATTTACTGGCCAATTTGGAGATCTAAGGGGCTCATTTGGTTCAAGCAAGTGTATAACAATGGCACTTTTATATCTTTTACACAAGCTCAAACATTATTTGGCCTACCATCCACTTTTCATTTTAAACATTTATGACTCTTCAAGGTATTGTTTCTCAATCATACACTCACTTTTAGTCCCACTCTCTTCCTAATACATTATCTACCATTAACCTAATTAATCTACTACATACAAACCCAAAAGCCTCTCATATTTATTCAATACTTCATCACACCCCTAAAGATTGACCTAAGCCAACTTAGTAACTTGCCTGGGAGACTGACCTTTATATCACTTACCTATATCAATTTGGCAGAAGATCTGGATCAAACTCAAGAAATCCTTTAGGGCAGCTAACACAACACAAACACTTTTCTTTATATATAATTGATTATTCATAACACCCGACCTCCTTCACAAGATTAACTCAGACACTCCAGACACCTGTTGGACATGGCAAACACAACAAGATGATGGACGGAGTGCTGAAACTTTTCAAACACTCACCCCCAGTCAAGAGATCTGGGTTAAATCCATCATTCCTTTGCTCGCCATGCCACCCCAGTGTGGACCTAGCCATATGCAAATTAGTCTTGACCCTGCTCCCCACTGGAACAGTCCAGCCCGAACTGCCAGGCTAGGTCCTCCCTGGATCAGAAACAAGCATCCTGGGACCGGTTTTGGGGTATTAACCCTCATCAACCAGGCTCGCTTGAATCCAGTGGCACAGCGAGAAAGGGACCCACGTCTGGGAATAACCTTGGCATAGGAAACACAACAAGATGATGGATGGAGTGCTGAAACGTGTTGGACATGCTCTGCTCACCAAGCTGACTTGAAACATTTGATATTTACTTGTCCTTATGTTTCCCAGTTCTGGTTACATGTTAGGTCCCAAATTAATTATATATTACGTACAAATATTCCTTATTCTATTGCTAATGTTTTCTTAGGAAGCATATCTAATGTTTGGGCTAATGTATCATTTAATGTACAAATAGTAGACCTCCTATTGGCAATTGCTTTTCAGCAAATTACTAAACATTGGAAAGACTCTAAGCAACTGTCATCTAAAGCATGGTGGTATGCAGTATGTTAAAATCATAGATTAGACACTGCATACATGCAACCTTTATCTCTTCTGTTACCAATTACACAGTTTCTAGATGACTCTGCCAAAAGATCATTTGCACACCTCCCTATTACTCAAGATGTATTTAAGCCACCCTGACTTCTATATCTAATTGTATTATCTTCTTTGTTTATGATTTAGGGGCCGATTCCGATCTCGGCCGGTAGGGCTCCGAATCGGATTCGGCTTAACCGGATCCGATTCGGAGCCCTATTGCCCGACCGATTCGTACGCGCGTCCGGGCGAGCGAGTACGATGCGAAATCGCCGACCGACTCGTCCGGGCATCCCGACCGCTCCGACCGACTCGTTCCCGGGTCTAACCGCACCGACCGACTCGCTCGGACTCGACTCGCACTGCGCAATGGAGACGTTCCCCGGCCGGGTAAGTACGATGCGCGCCGTGAGCAGTCCGACCGAGCCGCGCATGCTGGCTCCAAAGAGCAGTCGGAGCCGTACTTTGGGGGTCCGTGTCGGACCCCCCTGTACGCGTAGCCACGCGAGTCGCACACAGGGGGGACCCATGGGTCCCCCCTACCTGTGTGTGTATGGCGTGAGTCGCTTCGCCGCGTACACGCTGTAGGGGGCGCCCTTGTCCGCCTCGCACCCATTGAGTCAATGGGAGCCCGCGTGCGCGTTGTACGACAGGCTCCCATTGACTTCAATGGGAGTCCGATCGACTCGAGTCCGATGGCATACGTGTGCATCGTACTCGTTCGGTCGGGCTGCACGGGTCCGATTCGGTCAGAAATCTCTCCGGGTACGGCTCGGTCGGAGAGATTTCCGGCCCGAATCGGAATTGGCCCCATAGTGTTTCAAATGTATACTATATTCCTTATTTGTTATCTATAATCAGACCTTTGCATTTTATTATTCAATCTGTGCATAGGTTACCCTTTCCTTTTACCCTTCCTGATCTTTTTTGATCTCCCTCTTTTTTTAAGTGTTATACTTATAAACCTTTCATTGAATGTACTATTTTATATGAATAAACTTTCTCTTTAAACTTTAGAATGTATTGCAGTAGTGCTGAGAGGTGCAGGTACTCTCTCTACCAAAATAAAGAAGTGCAGGTACTCAGTACCGGATGGTACATGCCCATTTAAAGCACTTTCGGCAGGTTGATATGTTTTAGGTTGATTTTGCTCCCCAGGTTTGTCCAGCTAGTGCTCGGGAGGGTCGCCTTAAGGGAGGGAACGGGTTGGGATTGAGGAGGAGTTGCAATGTTGTTATGGCAAGTTCAACACACTGGTCAAGGGTTATTTGCAAGAGGGCCAGATTTATTGCATGATGCTTAAGAAAGTGAGGGATGGTGAGGAGGCACAATTGAGCATTGAAAAATGGGTTTAGAGGAGAGGTTGTTTTTTTTGAAGATTCATATCAATGTACAGTGAGGCATGCATATAGTCTACAAGGCAGTTGAATGGGAATGCTGGGTGTGTTGTACCAGTAACACTTTCAGAGTAGGCATCAGCAAATTTAATAGACCATGTACTATTTAATGTTGCAGTATGGTTTCTAGTTCTTGACATGGGTGTGGCTATTGGACTGGAAAGAGATCTTGACTGATTTGTTTCTTTATTCATACCACCATCATTCAAGGTAGATTGTGTGTCACCTATAGCTGAAATTGGTTTGTCTTGCAATCACAGGTTATAAAAATGAAGGATGGAAATTAATGTTACCCTGGCCCCTTGTTAGACTTGGCATCTTTTGGCGTGTTTCCCCTGTCTTTTTGCTTTCTGACCTCCCGGTTTTGACTCTGTTCTTGCTGGTTTAGTGTCTCTGCGCACTTTTTCACTGCTGTTCAGTGTTAAAGTGCAAGTGCTCCTGTTGTAAATTATGTTATGGATTGGTGTTTCCATGATTGGCATATTTAATTTACTGGTGAGGCCCTAGTAAAGTGCACTGAGAGTGCCAGGGCTGGTAAATCAAATGCTACTAGTGGGCTTGCAGCACTAGTTGTGCCAGCCACAGAAGTAGCCCTGAAAAAGTAACTCAGACCTGCCACCACAGAGTCTGTGCGCAGTTTGTAACTGCCATGTCGACCTGGCAAGTGCACCCACTTTCCAGGCCCCAACCTTCCCTTTTTCTACATGTCAGTCACCTCTAAGGTAGGCCCAAAGTACCCCTGTGGGCAGGGTGCTGTGTATGTTAGAGGTAGGACATGTACTGATGTGTGTGACATGTCCTGGTGGTGAATCACAGTGAATTTCGTTTTTCACCATTGCAAGGCTGCCTGCTCCCATAGGACAGAATGGGAAGTTTGTTTATACCATCTTATAAACATAACTGCCCCTGGGAACAAGGTAGAAAAATCAAGTTTAGTATGTCTGGACTCAGGATGTTAAAATGCATCTTTTAGTGAAGATGATTTTTACATTCTGTGTTTGAAAATACCACTTTTAGAAAGTAGGTATTTTCTTGCTTAGCCATCCTGTGTGCCTCTGCTGGGGTTGTGGATTGACTTTCTGGCTTTGGGATGACAAGGGCTGGAGAGGGGCAGTGGCTTCAGAGAGCCTGATGGGTCAGGGCTGGGCTGAATAGACCTGGGCTGCATTTAGAGTAGTGGGAGGAGATTTCCTTGCACCTGAATGGGCCTGGTCTGCCTTGCACAATGCCATCTCCACCCCCTGCCAGGAAGCTGCACCAGTGAGGACAGAACTGGTTTGGACTGGGTACAGACACTCTCTGCCTTCAGAGAACAAATGATTTGCTGGTATAAATATGGAGGCCCAGACCCCAGAACTTTAGAACTCTTTTGGACCAAGAAGACTGCCAAGAAGAAGAGCTGGAGAAGCTGTGAGGAGGAACTACCACTTTGCTTAGTGCTTTGCTGTGTTGGCCTTCAGTGGCTGCTTCTCTCTTGGGCAGTGAAAGGACTGGACTCAACATTCTGGAACTTCTTCATTGAGTATCTCCAAGGGCCTGAAATAGAGCTTGCCTCCTGTTCTGAAGTCTCAGGGACTGAAAAGACTTCACCAACCTCTAGGTTCCGCTTCTGCAACCGCTGTTTCAGTTGCCACAGAGAAGGGAAATGCAACCGACTCTGTCGCTGGCTCTGTGTCCTGATGGCACCGCAGACCGCACCGTCTGCATCTCTCACCGCAACCCTGGTCTCACTGATGACGATGACCGCCGCCACCGAGCCGCTGCTTGCACCGTGACCTGTGGGCACCACACTCCGCACCGCACCGCCTCGCTTCACTTCGCCATCCTGGTCTCACCGACGCCATCGCTGCTGCTGACTTCGACACCTGTAACTGCATCATGGCTGGGGGCACCGCTTGTAAGTTTCACGATACACCGCCTCGTCCTACACAGCCGTCTGGGCCAACCAATGCCAGCTCCTGCTAACCGGCTCTGTCGCCTGCACCGCAACCTACCAGCACTGCATCAAGCACCGTCTCACCCTGCACGTAAGCCTTGATCTCACCGACACCGTCTGGACGATCGTCACCAAGCCGCTGCCTGCACCGCATCAAGAGGACACCGCACCCTGCACCGCTTCCATTTTGCAACGCAACCGCTACTGTTGCCACGACCGGCTCGCATCACCGTGTGAGCTGCAATGAGAAAGGTACCAAGTCTGTTCACGCTTTCGCTGGCCCGTATCGACGCGGACGGCTGGAACTGTTAGACTCTGTTGTTTTCAGCATCACGGTAGCCCTGGACGGAGCTACCGACTCGAATGAACTGTGTTTTTCAAGTATTCTTGCAAAGTATACCTTTTTAAGTACTGTATTGTGGATTTTTATCGTTTTTGGTCTTGTCTTAAGTATATAAAAATATTAGATATTTTTCTAAACTGGTCTGGTGTCCCTTTTGTAGTGCTTATACTGTGTTACTGTTGGTTATGTGTAAATGCTTTACACACTGCCTCTAAGATAAGCCTGACTGCTCGTGCCAAGCTACCAAGGGGGGGTAAGCAGGGGTTATTTTAGGAGTGTAACTCCTTTATCCTGACTAGAACGAAGGGTCCCTACTTGGCAAGGTGCAAACCATTGCCAACTAGAGACCACCATTCCTAACACCCCCCTTATAATAGAAACAATTGTTGAAGATCTGAAGCACATATACAGAGCTTGACAAGATGTAGGAAAGGAGGGTGTAGTACTTTTTAAACAAACTGTTAACTCAATATCACATTATTAGGTCTGGTTTGACAGGGAAGTTGGATGATAGACCTATTATTACCAATTCTTTAAAATATTATAGAATGGGCTTTGGCTGAACTCCAGAGGAGTATTTCTCATCTCAATCTATTGACTATTTGGCCAAAGGAGTATTTCTTGTCTCAAACTATTGGCTGCTTGGCTACCTCATATGGAGGATTTGCATTGCAGTGCACGAGAGACTATTTCTCGACGTGCTTTGACTCACACATTGAATTATTTAACTAATAGATGCATTGTATTCAGAAATCAAATGTTTATGTATTGTTTTTTTCACTACAGCAGGCTTTTAAAATGTTTCCTTCAGGACTCAGAATGCAAGCTAGTCCTATTTGCTTTGCAATATTTGTTTATTTAGCTGGTTGTTGCCAAAATTAAACAGTAAAAGCACCTATGAATGGTCCTAAAGAGAAGGTGCTATAGAAAAATAAGAACTCCGTAGAGCACTAAGGGCCATATGTATCAAACACCCCTTTTGCGAATCTCTAATAGCGAATCTTAGCGAATCGCTATTAGAGATTCGCAAAACGGTATGTAAACAAAAATTTGCAAAAACATAGCGAATCGTTATAAATTGCAAAATGATTAGCGAGTAGCTAAATAGCGATTCCTTATTAGCGAAATCTATATTCTGAAAATTCGCAAAATAGCGAATTCGCAAAATAGCGAATTCGCTAAGTGCGAATCGGGGAATCAGGTGCAGGTGGATGACATCACAACCAGGAAGTGTGACTACCCATGCTGCACCTGAGTCCCAGGAGCAGAGTGAGAGAGTAGGAGTTGAGGCTGAGGCATCACTGCAGTGCTACACACATTGGAGAGAGTGGAGACATGGCCAGCAAGGACAAGCAGCAGGGGGAGACCCCCAGATTGAGGAAACAGAAGTTCACAGAAAGTGAGCAGGAGGCCCTGATACAGGGGATGGTTGTGAGCCATGAGCTCCTGTTTGGCAAGAAGTCCCTGCGTGTGCCAGAGACACGCAAGAGAAGGATATGGGCAGACATCCAGCGCAAGGTCAATGCAATTGGCGTCACACATCGTAGCGTCAAAGACCTACAGAAGCGCTGATATGACATGCGCGCGCACTCAAAGGAGAAGGTCGCTGCCAGGTTGGAGGAGGCCAACAAGACCGGTGGTGGGACCTCCACTGCCACCGCTTCAACACCACTCGAGGAAATGGTTGAGGGGACCCTGCTTCCGGAGAGTGTAATGGGCGTGTCAGACCTGGACAGCTCCGACCACCCACAACCAAGACAAGGTAAGAAGCATGCCATCACACCCCTGATACCTCCCTACATCCCCCACACACCCAGGAGAGACCCAGGGGCACAACCAAAGTATAATTCCAGTGCAGTTGCACAAGCACACACAGCAATGCATTATGGGAGATGTAGTCACATGCACCTAACAGTGGAGCAATGACACCCAGCCAGGCTCAGACAGTATGTGTGCATCATGAAAGTCAAAATACAGACAGATAGGGCCCATGTAACTCCAAACAGTGAAATGTAATGCATGACAAATGCAAGGCAGGACAGTCAATTAATGTGTGCATTTATGTCCACAGCACCAACAGAAACACAGGGAACAATCAGTGGAGGTGAGGATGAATCCCCCAGCCCAGAGGCAACAGGGCAAGAGGAGGAGGAGGAAGAGGAAGACGAGGGCAGCCCAGTTATCCCGCCAACACGCCGCAGGCGGATTGCAGTGCCACCATTGCCCCCACTGGAGGAGGAATCCCAGGACACCGATTCCAATGTCCAAACAGTCCAGGGACAGCCAGAGCCACAACCCCGTGCCCGAGCACGTGCAGCACCAATACCACCAATCCCATCCAGGCGCAGGGCACCACGGGCATCCACCAGTGCAGCAGTCACAGGAGACGACACAGTCTTCCAAGGGCTGGAGGGCCACATGTTAGAGGTCCAGCGCCTGCAGGCAAAAAACATACAGTCAATACAGAGGCAAATCAGGGTTGGCTTCATGGGCCTGAGGGGTGCCCTGGAGGCACTCTGTGCTGAACTAAGGGCGGACCGTGCTGCTAGGCGCAATGAGAGGCAGCGCCTACACACCCGCCTAGACCTCTACACCAGGGCGGTCAACCGACTTTCCTCAGCGACCTCTGTGCTGTCAAGGCGCAGCATCAGTATGCAGCACGAGGTGGCACACTGCAGCTGCCACTGCTGGCCCAGGAGTCCTCACTCCAACAGATGAGGATGCCCAATCCAGCAAGAGCAGCATTACCCCACCGCCCCCACCGGACAGGCGCCGTAGTGTGCGTCACGGCAGGCCTGCTGAGACAGGTGAAGAGGGCACTGTGCAGCCACAGCAAGGGGCTACAGGCCGACAGCGCCGCAGTTGAGGCGCCCAGACATAGACATGGATATGGGTGCACCAACCCAGTGCACACGGACACTTGCTCAGGATAGTCAATTTGCACTGTGAATCACACATGTGCGGGACTCTTAACAATACATTGTGTGCCACACAGGCTGTGTGCCAATATATATCCTGTACTAAAGGAAATTAAACACAGTCTCATATTAGATCTTTGGCATTGTGTCATCTTTTCTTACCTAGAAATAGTTGCGTGTGATCTCATCTCGCCTCTGGCGGCCAGCAGCTGCACCAATTACACCGGCTGGCATGCGTCCAGGAGCTGGCCCCTCCTCATCCGATGATTCCGATTCGGTGAGCTCCACTGGTGTGCCCTTCCTGGTGGTGATGTTGTGCAGCATGGCACATACTACCACTATCTTGCAACAGGTCTGGGGGCTGTATTGAAGTGCCCCTCCACTCTTGTGTAAGCATCGGAACCGGCTCTTGAGTATCCCGAAGGTCCTCTCGATGGTACACCTGGTCGCTATGTGGGCACTGTTGTACCTCCGCTCTCCAGCGTTGGCAGGATTAAGGTGAGGAGTGAGTAGGTAGTCCCGGACCGCATACGCACTGTCACCTGTGGTGCGAGAAAAATATGGTTGAACACTGTCCTGCCACTGCTGTGCATTACTAGTGTGTCCTTCTTTCACATGCAATTACCTAGTAGGTATCCCTCACCAAACTCCCCACTTGTGAGTCGGCGGTGTATCCCACTGTGGTGGAAGATGAATGAGTCGTGGGTGCTGCCTGGGTATTTGGCGACGATGTCGGTGATGATGTGCCTGGCATCATACACCACCTGTATGTTCAGGGAATGGTAGGACTTGCGATTCCTGTACACATACTCGTTCTGGGAGGGGGGGATATGGCGACATGGGTCCCATCTATGCATCCAATGACGTGGGGGAATTGTGCAATTTGGTAGAACTCCTGCTTGGTCTGGGCTAGTGCCTGTGGTGTGCTGGGGAAGTATATGTGGTTATGCAGCCTCTGTACCATGGCATCAAGGAACGCGACAATGCACTCTGTGAGACCCCTCCTGCTGTGGCTATCACCCCCTGAAAGCTCCCTGACGCCAAGAGGTGAAGTGAGCACAGGACCTGTATGTGGGTGGGGATTGTGTGTGTCCTGCATGTGGGGTGTTCAAGTATGGGTTGGCGCTCTGCTATTAATTCCAGGATGCTCTCTTCATCCAGCCTGTAGTTGGTATGGATCTCCTCCTCAGTCCGCTGGAACAGGGTTATGCGCGCTCTGAAGATTCTTTCCTGGCGTCTCCTCCTCTGTGCAGCAGCTCTGAGTCGCAGCCTCCTGGCTATCACGTACAGCCCAGACATTGTGGCAAACGTCAGTTGCATTGTGGGTCTCTTTAAATAGGTTGCACCTGGTTACCACCTGCTCAGACTTGGTGCTAATTGCGATTCTCTAATTTGCGAATTTCGTGTATTCGCAATTAGCGAATTTTTCATGCACCCGTTTAGCGAATTCGCAAATTGCGAGTACGCCAATTGCGATTGTCGCTGAATTTCTGTCTCTATTTGCGAATTCGCAAATAATTCGCTATTTGGGGATATTCGCTAATTTGCTAGTCGCTAATTTAGCGATTCTCAATTTTGCGATGGGTGTGTGGCTCATACATAGGGGGGCTCTGTTTTGCAATCGCAAACACCGTTTTTTTGCGATTCGGAGTGTTTGCGATCGCAAAACAGCTTCATACATATGGCCCTAAATGTGCACCATGAAAACCAAGATTTCAATGAGTTACTAGGTGTCTTGAGTAAACAGTTTAAGGGATTGATACGCCCTTAGAAAGAAGCAATCACATCAGAGAATGGGCAAATTATAAATGGCTGCTCACATTTAGAACACAAAATGCTTATATGAAATTATTTCTTGATTCTAATTGTAGAGAGCTAGTACATTGGAATTATCCATTAGACCTCAAGATGGGTGTTTCATTTCATTCAGCTGTATGCTACCGTTAAGTATAAGGAAGTGACCCATTTGAAACATCTGACCCAGGGTATGTTACAAAAGAAGCAAGGAAGTGAAGCCTCGGATATGTTTTTCACTCTGGCTTGGAGCAGCAAGGCTTAAACAAAGGAAGTCCCAATCAACAGAATAAGAAAGTCACTCAACATGAAAGAAATCCAACACCAATTTATAAAAATGCATTATATTTTTATGAATTTTTAGACATTAAGATTAACAAAATCCACCAGAGGGTTCCGGAGATATTGATTTTTAAGTAAAAGGTAAATTCAGCATTTTAGTCCAAAGAGCAAACAAGCATTTGTTACTGGGAAGTTTGAAAACTTTCTAAACTTTTAAAGGGTTGTGTTTCATTACTCCAGCCCAGACTGGGCAACCATTTCCAACAGGGAGACGGTCAGTGGATCCAATAAGAAGTAATTGGACAGTCACCTGGTCACCAAAGCAGTCTCAAGTCCAGTTCCAAACTTTATGCATGGACTACCGTAGAATTCAATGGAGTGGTCCTGATCCTGAGGATATAGGATACTGAGGATACTGCAAGATGCTCTGGGTGCTGTGCGGTCGGCAAGGGAATTTCTGAGGATTCTCCTCAGTCCAGGGTCTAGGTGAGGTGACTTTGTCCACAGAGGCAATGTCCCTCGAATTCCTCTTTGATCCAGCAAAAGTCCAGTTACGACTCGGCTACTGGTCTCTCGTCACAGCAGGTCCAGGTGTTTCCTTTGGTGGGGGCTAGTGTCACTTTTTGCAAGCAATATTCACTTTGACGACTCTCCCGGGTCCGACATACTCAGGTGCAACTTTTGAGTGCCGAGGAGTGGTCTTCTTGGCTGCATGTCAGTGGTCAGCGGTGATTCTGTGAAAGTGGCCACTGACTGACCGGAACAGGCTACTTCAGCTCTTATGGCCCTGGTGTTGGAACAGGAAGTTGACCAACTTACTCTTAGAGTTCACCTTTTCGGTATGGAGCAACCTTTGCGCGAGCCAAGCACCACAGGCACAGTCCTCTCTTTGGTAACTCAAGGAGCAGCAAGTGGAGTGCAGCGGTTGGTGCAGCCTCTCTTGCCTGGTCCAGGGGTCATTGGGGCAGTACTTCTTCAGTCCTCTCTTCAGTCAAGATGTGATCTCAGGTCAGGTGGCAGGAGTGCGATATTTATGCCCAGAAAGCGCCCTTGGGGGGATGAAGTAGTTACTAGCCAATGAGCTACCAGGTTCCCTCCTGCCTTATGACATCTTTTGGCTATGTTTGGCATCTTAGCTATCCCAGAGTGCACTATTGTGCCCACTCCTAAGATGTCTGAACCCCTCACATGGTGTGGAGAGCTTGAGAGCCCACCCTAGAGGTGTGGTTACCTGTGGGCTACATGCACATGGCAAAAATGGTTTGGAAACTGGTTCCCCTCTCTGTTCCCACCGCCAGCCTGCCTACCTGAACAAAGAGGCAGCAACTTTCGAGTGTGGCTGTCATTTGTCCATCAAAGGTGGCTTCTCCTTTGTAGCTCATCTTTTTGGTCAATACCCAGTTTGATTTCCTGCAAAGGGGAGTTAATACCTCTCTCTGTGGTAGGCCTCTATTGTTCCTGAGCTTGGGCATCGTTCACACTCCTCCCCAGTAGGGCAGAAGGCTGTCTGATAGCCAACTTCTGTGATTGGTCACCAGAATAACTGGGCAACAGAGTGGCAACTTTCTAAAAGTTGTTTGTCCTTAAAAGTGACATTAAATCCGACTTGGGCATCATGTCGGGTTTGATACCATGCTTAATTTGATACCTTGAAGTACCAACTTTAGTAGTCCATTTCAGAAGTTAGCAAGACTGAGATGTCAGCTTGTAACTCTGTACTTGCCAATGTGGCTACTAGCCCTTCCACAATAAAAACAACAATATATGTTTTTTACTGTTAGGTCATAAGAAAACATATATAAAGCACCCTGCCTTAGTGCTGATAAGCCTTCTTTAGGGGTGACTAATATATATCATTAAGGGAGATTTTGGCTTTGTCATGAGTTTAAATGGCAAAGTCAAACTATCAGTTTTAAAACTGCTTTTCTAAACTGTAGTGGCAGGCTAAGAGCCATATTGTGCTTTGCCACACTCCTGGAGGCACAATCAGGGCTGCAGCCCTGAACTGACTCTTTAACTTACCGTCCCTGGGTACTCCTTGTACCATATTATAGGGATGCAAAGTAATTTAATTTATGCCTATTGCGGGTAGCCAATTCAACATACACTTTGTAAAGGGTTAGAACACAGGAACTGAGGCCTGGTTAGCACACCTCAGGGCACTCAAAGACTCGAAAAAACAGCATCATCAGTCAAAACTTTGGCAGTGATGATAAAAGAGACCTTTCCCTACAAAGTTTAAGGACAGCAGCAACTCGTTCATATGGGAGGAGGGGCTATGCCCCCCCCTGTTTTCCAACATAAAGTGTGTCTCTCAGGCTGAGGAAAGGTTCAGCCTGACAGACACTCTTCATGTTCAGGTCAGGCAGACAGGTGCTATTTATGAGCTAAATGCTCATAAGGCCTGGTGGCCTGAGCTGAACTTTACCAAGCTGATGATGTCATAGCTTCTGTGGGCGTGACTTCTTCAGCCTACCAAAGCACATCGAGGCCCTGCCCATTGTGACGAGGGGAAGCATCATTGATAGCCTCAGAGGCTGGTCTTCATTTTTAAGCCCTGAAATACCTAGGTCTTAGTGTCTATCACTGACACCTCACCACAGAGTGGGGTGAGGTCAGCAACTCTCACTGACCCGATCCCACTCTGTGATGAGGAGGGGATTGCTACCTCCTCTTGTTGGCTGTACTCAGGTCAGTCAATGAGAGGAGGCAGCAGTCCCAACCCTCCTGAAACTTCTGAGGCTTCTCTCCACAGATGCTTCAGAGGGTAAGTGTTATGTTTTTATTTAATGTGTGATGCATGTGTGAATAAATGAATGTATGTCTATATGTGAGCACGTGATGTGAATGGGTGTGTGTGTGCATGTGTGAGTGAGTGTTTATGAATGCATGGGTGTGAGTGAGTGTGCATGCGTAGGTGTATGGCCCCCATGCTCTAATTACCCGCTGCCACTGGTTATGGACACAATACACATGGTGGTAAATTTATAATTGATAAGTAACATTTAAATCCAAATCAAAAGCATACAATTGTTCATGGTGTTTCTAGATCTGAAGTCTGCGTATGGCTTGGTGAATTGCAAACAACACTGGGACTGCTCTGAGTTATCATAAGCTACCTAAAGCAGTAATGCTACATGTCCTGTGGTTACATAACTAAACATCAGCGAGAAGTCAATATGTAAATACTGATGAATATACTCAATAATTCCTAATACCCACTGGGAGATATCTCAGATACATGCCCTCCCCCTTCTTATTTAGTTATTTTTTCGGAACAATCGTTATTTGGCTGGCAAACTTGGATATTGAAAGGTGGAAAGTGGAAAAAATGCAGAGGACATGGTCTTATGCTCATTGACCAAGTGATCCTTGCACCAACTTTGAAATATATTCCGTTACCAAGAATAACTATGCGTCTGATGAATCAGCAGATGACAATTGCACCTATCAGTTTGGAGTCTTTTTATTTTTCATGGCAACACATTATGTGTTGGACTTCGCCCTCTCTGGAGGGTTACCACATACTATTTGCCACCACCCCTGCTATTTCCCTGAATGTGTTTTTGTTGACCTTAGGACTCTGAGCACTTTAGCACTGCTAACCAGTGCTAAAGTGCTTGTGCTCACTCACTAAAACATGGTAAAGTCGGCATATTTAATTTACTTGTAAGTCCCCAGAAAGGTGTATACCATATACCCGAGGCTGGTAAATTAAATGGTTCTAGTGGGCCTGCAGCACATTTTCTGACACTCACTTAAGTAGCCCCATGTCTCAGGTCTGCCATTGCAGCCAATTCGACTTGGCAAAATAACCCCTTTTGTTGGGTATGTCCCTTCTTAGAGGATTTCCCTAAAACATTTTGCTTTTTTTACCTCCTGGTTTTTGCTGATTTTCTTTTCATGGCCTTAGGACTCTGGGCACTTTCCCACTGTAATGCAGTGTGAAAGCGCGCATGCCCTTCTCACACTTGCTAGGAAGTGGTGCTTACTTGATTGGTTTAGGTGTTGTACCTGTGAGTACCATGTAAAAAGGTACACCACATACCCAGGACAGGTGCTGCACTGGCTAATAGGGGGATGCAGCAGTGATTGTGCCACCCACCAGAATACCCTGTCAAACATGTATCTGGCCTGCCATTGCAGGCCTATGGGTGGCAAGTTGCGCTTATGCTCAGGTTGGCATTTCTCACTCATTAGCCAACACTGAGTGGGCATTCCAATATCACTAGAGCACCCCTAGGGTAAGCCCTGAGGGGTGGAGCAAGTGGCAGGCAAAAGGCAGGGTCAGGGACACATGGGTGTTCCATGCCCAGGTACTGAGGAACACTCATGTGGGTCCCATGGGACTCCACCGGGGTTTTGCTGATTCTCTGCTTGGGGCCTTAGGGCTCTGGACACTTTCCCACTGTAAATGCAGTGTGAATGTACATGCACACTTCCTACATACTTTAGGAGTGGTGCTTACCTGATGTTTTTCAATATGTCTATGTGTGCGCACTTGTACCTATGATATTTTTAAGCATGTCTCAAGCCTGCATTGGCAGGTCCATGTGTGCGCACTTGCACGTATGGTGTTTTTAAAACATGTCTCAAGCCTGCCACTGCAGTCTTGTGTGTGTGCACTTGCACCTATGATGTTTTTAAACTTGTGGCAAGCATGCCATAGCAGGCCTGTGCGTTTGCACTTATGCTTAGGTTGGCCTTTCTAAACCACTGGCCCATCCTGAGGTTACCTTTGACTACCACTAGAGCACCCCTAGGGTAGGTCTTAAGGGGTGAAGCGAGTGGTAGGTGAAAGCCTGGGCAGGTACACATGTGTGTTCCCTGCCCAGGTAGTGAAGAATGCCCATGTGTGTTTTCACTAACTATGAGGTTTACTCTTCCCATAGGTAAACAGGGGGGAATGGTTCAAATTACTTCAAGCTGCAAAAGTGACTTACAGTGGATCAGCCTCCTCATGTTTCCTATAATTGGATTCACAATGGCAAACCCTCTCCTGGGGTAAAGGTGAATTTGTCATTTATAGCTTAGAAATGCCACTTCTAGAAAGTGCTGAACACAAAACGACATCAGGTGGTTGTGAGATTTAAACGCATCTTTACTTATGCATGAGGCACATTTTACTCTATAAACATTACCTCAAATTTGATTCAGTGATATTTGAACAATAACGTTTTTTAAACTTTCACAATTGGTGCGATAAAAGAAAGGGCAATCCACAGGATCAATAGGGGATCCCAGTTCAACCAGTATCAATATGGATGTATAAATTTATTTGTCCAAAAAGAAACTATTGTAAGCCCATATTAGATACCACTGGACCCTTTAAATGTTCCAGTACTAAGAGCACTTTCTGTAAATGTATTGCTCTGGTTTTGTCAATTCTTGGATTGGTGAAGATGCAATTTAACCGAGTTTATGTATTAATTTTGTGTTACAACATTGTATGTTTCATTAATCTTTCTACACTTTATACATGGTTTTCACAAAAATCTTTCACTGTATATCCATCGAGTTGAATGTGGATTGTCCTTTCTTTTATCGCACCAATTGTGAAAGTTTAAAAAACGTTATTGTTCAAATATCACTGAAGCAAATTTGAGGTCATGTTTATAGAGTAAAATGTGCCTCATGCATAAGTAAAGATGCGTTTAAATCTCACAACCACCTGATGTCATTTTGTGTTTAGAATTGTCGAAGGCCCAAGATGGTTGTAGGTAGGGGCCAAACCCCCTAATTGACACAGACTTCTAGAAAGTGGGCATTTCTCTGCTCTAAAACTCTTTGTGTGCCTTTTAGTTTGACTCCAGCCTGCACTGAAGGCTGGGGGAGCATATCTGTGCATTCCCCAGCGGCAGCTATAAACTTTAGGCATGCAACTGGAACAAGAGACCTCTGCCATTTGAGGGCCTGGCTGGAAAGATTGGAGGGAGAAGTTTTGACACTTGGCCTCTGAGAAGCCAGATCATGGCCCCACTGAAGATTAAGATCTGCATTCCATGTCCTCATAGCAGACAGGACTGATATTATGGGAGACATCTGTGGTTCAAAAGGAAACCCTCTGAACTATCCCCAATTTCAAAGGAGCATTACAGTATAACTACTGGTGTTATACTTCAGCGGGGGAGAAATAAACTTGTGGGGACGTGGGACCGGACATGCTGGAACTGCATGGTGCACACTACCAGAGGAATCTGTTGTGCACAAGGAGGATTACTGCAATTGGAAGGGGTCGTGCACACTCCCTAAATAGTGGCTGGCCTGGGCTGACTACCTGCTGCTGTGTGAAACCCTGAAGTGACATCAACGACCTCCTGCAAGGGACCCACACCGTCTACTTGCGACATCGGGAGCATGGTACCCTCTTAAGTGCCCACATCGTCTGCTGGATCCCAACTGGTGGCGTGGCGTGAGCTCGAAACTAAGTATTGTGCCTGGAGACTGGATTGCCTTGTGAGGAACCCCAAAAGTATTGCCCGCATCTAAGGAGTGTGGCCCCTGCATCATGGAGGCATCGACACGCATAAGCGTCTTGTTGGTGGTGAGTGGACTCACCGCTTGTGGGATCCAGCATGGCTGCTTCATAGATCATGCCACATCTCTCTCGTGCGACTTGCTGACTGCATGCTCATTGCGTGCGGGGTCCAATTCACAGGTTGCGACCCTCGAAGGGAGGTTGTACCCATAGTAGTGCCTCATTCTACCTTATGCAGCACTGACGGGCATTGTCTGGTGCAAATCAGATCGACACGCGCCAGATGTTGTGCCTCATTTCCAGGGAGGTGTGGAGGAGCAGATTCGTGTTCCGTTGTGGCCAGATTGTCTGGGTGCAACTTTAATCGGCGTGTGTCTGACGGGGTGTCTCCTTCTTCTGAGAGGCTCCCCATCTTCTTTCACCATTCATCAATTATTCCTTTTATGTCCTCAGTGCGGCGGATCAACTACCCTCTCCTCACCCGGCCCCAACTAATTCATGCTGCCAGGTAGTATTGCTCAGATTGGGTCTGGGTGGCGAGAGTAATCGACTGGGCTTAGGAACGCTTCAAAGAGCGATCAGAAACAGGTTAAGAGTCTGCGCGTGCTTCAAAGAACTGGGCTGGGGCTGGAAGGCACATTGTGGAATCTTTTGATCGAACGACTATCGCCCTCAGCATGCTTCTGCTCCGCTTCCCATGGGTGAACTTCCCGAGTGGTGACCAAACCTCTATTTGTCAACTGCCTCTTAATTAGCCCTGATACCTATCCCCACCTTCTTACCTGGGACCCTGACTAAGTGTGTCTCCAGCTGCAATCGGCCTAGTATCGGGGAGGGTGGTTTATCTCTAACCCGTGGCCGTAGTGTAGTCGGGGTTAGCTGTAAAGTGGAGGAGGGCTTGGGCCACAGGCCTGCATTTGTATTATTAACTGACCTGCCGGATATCAGTGGCATCGCATTACGGTGCTGTGTGTGTGTGTGAGAATGCACTCCACACGGACCTGCCTGTTATCCGTGGCACCGCATATTGGTGATGAGTGAGTGTGTGGGAGTAACTGCAAGAGGTTCACCAGTTATTAAGTACAGCGTATGGCGGTGCTGCTTTACACGTTGATTCCTTGCCAAAAGAATACTACATTTGACATTGGTTTTTACCCGTGCAGCCATGGCCCATGGTGCTGTTTAAAAGTGTTGTAATTATCTGTGTGTACACATTTTTTATATGGTTGTGATCTGGGGTGCACCCTATAACTGTTTAGTATTGAATTATAATATTTGCCAGGATGGGCCTTATTCTGACAACGTTTTGCACCACATAAGAGTGCTGGGGGGTAAAGTAGGATCTTTCCCAAGTGTGCATACTACTGATCTCATTTTAACACGGTTGGGCCTAGTACTGCTAGTAATATTTCCAAATGAGATTTATGCCCAGAAATACATGATGTTTATATTGTGTTAATTAATGTGTGTGTTGAATACAAACTTTATTTACATACAGCATGTGTGAAGCCTCTTTTGTGACGTTCAGAGTGGTTATTGTGTGAGAGTGCAGTGCCAATGTGTTACACATTGCTTCCATGATAAGCCTGACTGCTCAGTGCCAAGCTACCCAAGGGTGAGCGCAGGTTATACAGTGAGTGTAATTACCCACCCCTGATGGAGTGGTAGGTTCTGCCTGGCTAGGGCACCACCTCAGCCAAACAGAAAGTGTCAGTCCCAACAGCTGTGCACAGCTCCACTTACACATCAATAGGCTGGGCCCTGCTCACACACAAAGAACTTCACACTAGCCTATAGCCCTGGTCAGGCTGTATTCAGAGCAGGTATGCAGGAAATTTCAGACACTTCTGTGGGGATGGATATCAGTTGCGAACATGTGGAACTGAAGTGGTATTGGGAGATGGCCGAGGCTAGTGGTTTCAGATAAATGCTAGAAAGGAATAAGGGGGAGTCACCAGGTATAAAAATGGGACCCACAGACCAACTCTTCTGTTCACTTCTGGACTTGCAGGAGGACTCTCAGTGGACTACCTGCTTCTATGGCTTGCTGTGTACTTCAGAGGGGCTCCTTTGCTGTACCAAGAAGGACTACTCTGCTTCCCGAGGCCTGCTCTGAGCCCCAGAGGTATGCCCTGCTGCTTGAGCACTGCTCTTCTCCTTGGAACCAAGACTTCCAGAAATGACTCCAAGGGCTAGTTGGCTGGCTTCCTGGTTAGAGTTTCAGGGACAACAAAGGCTCCAACCATATTCAACCCACACTTAGACTCTGCCTGAGTGAGTCCTGACCCTCCTAGTTGTGCCTCTCCAGTCCTTGACCCGTGGAAGTGGTGGTAAAGGTACCCAGAAAGCAGATATCCAAAACTTGGGACTTGGAATTTTTGGGGCTGAAAAGTGCTCTGAGAACCGAGAGGAGATTGGGATCTACCTGCTCGTTTATCCACCCAAGGTGGATCGATGATCAGCCTAACTTTGCTGCATCTCCTGTTACATTCTTCTCCGGAGAAGCAAATCCTGTTCAGCGCGTCATGGAAGAAGGGGTAGCGTGCCTCTTGAAGCCCTCATCAACAACAGCCTTCAGTTTCTTCCCAATAGAGATTTTCATTTTTCAAAAAAGAGAATAAGTCTGAATGAAGGAATCTTCACTGTAGCTTCGTCCAACGGCTCCCCGAAAACTAAGCCTGCTCCTTTGACACCGCCAGCTGCTTTTCCTTCCTGAACGTTACCTTCTCAGACCTTTTTCCTTGAAATGTCTTCTCAATCAATCAATCAATCATGTCACTTATAAAGCGCACTACATACCCGCGAGGTCCAAAGGCAAGCAGAGGCTGGGCCCAATCCACTTTGTGTATCCAAACCACACCCCATTGCAGTCGGCCATAGCTTTCGACTTTGCCCAGGTCTCAGGGGACTAGATGTCAGCGGTTGGCGCTTTGATCTTTTAGGCACTATTTTTCAGCTTCACCTTTAAAAATTGTGTTTTCACCTAATTACTGTTTGTGTGCTGCACACATACTTTACACATTGCCTCTAGGTAAGCCTAACTACTTGTGTGCCAAGCTATGAGAGGGTTACGCACGATTAGATTAGTGACATTAGAGGTGTATCCTAACTGGAATTGTGACTGTTGCTTCAGAAGAGCTCACATGCTCCTCAATCAGCAACCCAATTTCTCACATTAGGCTTATCTCATAAATGTTGAGTAGCCACACCCTTATCTTTTCAATCAATACTACTATTAAAGCATTATTTATGATGCTTTTAGGATTGAGTTGGGTGCAAAATTACACTTGCTCATTTTATTTTTGCTTTCTCCATTTTGGGTACCTGAACACTATTGCGTCTGGTTCATGATGATGTAGGTCCTTTGTGGTGTGCTCCTTTGGGTGAAATTCAAATGGCAGTGCATAATGTTCATACATGCATGCTCATCTTTGTGTGTCATCCTTCCAGTGTGTTTGTTCTTGAAACCTTTGAACCTTAGAATCAGAGATGACATGATCATCTCACTCAACAAGGGTCAATTGCAAAGATTGATCCTACACAATCTGTTAGCAGCATTTGACACAATCAAACACAAAGCACTACCAGAACAGTTATGCCACTGTTAAAAGAACAGCTCTCCATTGGTGCCAGACTTTCTTATCAGAACATAGGAAACCAATCAGAATTGGATCCGCGTCAGTGACATAGATCATAAGTGGGGTTCCACACACACCTCTGTTATCCCTATTCCTTTCTAGCATTTATCGGAAATTACTGGCCTGGCCATCTCCCAATATCACATCAGATCCAAATGTTTCAAATGATATCCATTTTAACAGTCAGCTGGGTAATCAACAAAGCAAAACAAAAACATCACTTTTTGCCTGAAACATATATACATGTGGATATGGATATGGATGGAAGTGAGCTGTCTTTGTCTGAATGGTTCCAAGGCCAAAATCCTTAGTGCTGGATATTCCTCAGCAAGATAAATGCCATGTACCTAGTCTACAGCTCTGGCAGTGTTCCCATTGCCAGAACAAGAGGTTCGAACCTTGGAATACTATTTAATAAAGGCATATAATTTGTCCAAAATGTACTGACAAGGTCTAGAATGCCAATGACTTGATCACATAATGTCCATTTCCAAAGAACTACTCTGGCTCCTAGTGTCATACAGGATACAATTGAAATAATTTTTGCAGCATATTTCAGGGATCAGAATGGCAGAGGTCTAATATACTCTCAGAGTTTATGTCCTTAACCACACGCCAAAACAACAATTTGAAATCCAATGAAGCAAACCTAATCATTCAACCCAGCTTTAATAGCACGATCTTTCAACCCAAATGTATTTGCAAGAAGCACAGAGAGATATTGATACGTGTGTTGGATCCTCACTGTAATGAGATATATGAAACCTTCCATGTCTTGCATCATTTAAGAAAAACTGAAAAACTGTTCTCATGTTTTTCACTGAAATTACTGTAGCTCTTTCTGGAGAAAAAAAGGACAGTGCCTTGCAGAACACATAATCCACTTCTATCTAAGCCTGATCCAGATTTAACCACAGGATACCTCATAAATGTGCTTTGTCTCACTTGGGAAGAGCATTGGTGTTTTTGTCATGCATACCTGTGCTCTCTGCAACAGCGCTATAGAATGAGTTTGATCCCAAGCCAGTACTCTGCAGAACACTCTCTTCCTTGGCAATAGAGAACTTGGAACTGGTACAATGAGTGGGTCCTTAAGCCCAAATTTTAGACAGATGATGTGTATCCAATGTCTGCAATTCTAGAACCAGTTTGAGTGGTTCTCCTTTCAAATGTCCTTTTCAGTCTGCTCTCCAGACTCAGCTTTTGTGAGAGTGATGCTTCTCACAGCATGGTAGTCTCCACCACGGAGTATACTCACAACAGGGACACAACGAGGGTTGAGCTTTCTGTACATAAATGTTTCCTACAGTCCACTTTCTTTTCTTCTCTGGAATATAGCTGTTTTGCTCGAGTCAGTTTCATTTAGTTGGGCTCCTTTACTGTAGGGGCTGCCTCATCATGACTTTAAGACTCATATTGTGTTGGTTAAAACTTGTCATAATATAGGATCTTTGCATCATTGCAGTCATAGACCAGTGCAATGCTACAAGCCTTGCTTACAATGTCCAGGGATGCATTGCAGTCTTTTGATGTAAGGAACTACCTTTTCCCTTCATCCTTTGCAGTCGATGTTACAAAATCATTGAGAGCAGAACTAGGAAGTGACTGCTGGCAGTAGCAGCAGCACAGAATTAAATCACAGAGGACGGGCGCTTTTTGCTCTTACCAATCTGGTTCCTTTGGCAGTCTGTTGTTCTCCTGGCATAGTGCAACTCTTCAAATCTGTAAGACAAACCAGCACGCCCTCATATCTGCTTTTTAGAGGTCTCCATGTAACATGCTGCTGAGGCTTCCCTGGATTTTAAATCAATTATCCATCACTTTCGTTTAAAAGTGAAAAATGGGAAGGAAACACCCCGAAAACGCCTCAAGGTTTTACTTCCAGGTTAAACCTGGAGGGATATTCGTGGGTGAATATTGCATGCTCTTAGCAAAATTATCACCAACCTCTGAATAACAAATCAATGCAAACACCATTTGTGTCATTACTAATTGACCAATAATTGCTGCGATATTTATTAGCAGTTACTGCACCAATCGAAATTAACTGGGCCGCTCGTAATGAGGACCTAAGTGAGAACATTTCTTAGGGCTTCGAGTGCAGGCAAATCGGCCTCTTTTTCCATCACGACATAACAGTGTTAGCAGTTTTGGATGTGGCTTAGCAAGGATTGCAAGTTGAAAATCGATTTGCCAAACTCCGAGGTTAGACAGCTTGAATTATAGACCCAGAGATGCTGTGTCACCACATACATAAAATCTCTCAGCTAAACTAGTGTGCTGTCTGCATCTTAATAAGCAGTAAAACGTGCGGCCTGTGAAAAGGCACACGGCGTATCACAGTCATTTCAAGTAATTATTAATTCTGTTGAACATGGCTTGCATGTATGAATGCCAAAATTAGTTGAACGAAACTATTACATTTGTTTCTGTTCAGGAACAGCGTGAAAATAGAGCAATTTAATGTTCCAACAGCTGCCCTGGCTTCCTAAGATGGTTACACATACATAATGAGCACACCGTAATTAATGCTGTAATTCAATAATTACAGATTTCAAAAGGATTCATTGAAAAAGTAAGTAAAGAATATTTAGCAGGCCGTCAGATTATAATCGTACAGCTGCTCAATTTAATAACTGAATTTTCTATTAAGCATTTCAATTAGAGCAAAACAAATACAGCTGCCACTGGTAAGCCTACTGTTAGAAACACTGCCTTGAAACAAGAACGAGCTCCCCAAACCTAATTTAAAGGTCCACCGTGGTATGGAATGCATAGGAAGTAAAGGATGTAATCATTTTCTCCTCCCAACATTCAACGTTGGCTTTTAAACTACTGTGTATTCTAAACATTGTGTACTTAGAAGCAACTAATTATGAGTTGCCTGTTTTGAGTAATTCTTTTGGAACATGAAAAATATTAGAAACACAAAGGATCATTGTTTTTTCTGTTAATTTAACTGCCTTTGTTTCTTATGACAGTAAAATTCCTACCTAAGTTGAAATTGTGCAATTGTCAATGTACCAACTGGAGAATTGAGATGCTAAGATATTCAACACTTCTCGACAGTCTGATGTTTAAGATTTATTATCTGCAAATAACCACTAAAAACGTTTTTTAGGTTTAAATAGCTTTATTCAAAGTAAAAAGGCATAACAATAAACTATAATGACTATATATATATATATATATATATATATATATATATATATATATATATATATATTAAAACTCTAAATTGTACATTATGTTAAAAATATATAAAGCTTTTTTAGTTTTGTAATTTATGAGAGTGGAGAAAGGAAAGGGAAATATGAAAAAAAGTCAATATTGAAGACCAAATAATAACAATAAATATGCAATACAAATATAAACAGTAGAGATAAATGGTTGATAATCATAGCAAAAAGAAAAAGTATGCAGAGAATGTACATCTTACTGTGGTTTAAAGTTCTCTGAGAATTTATAACTGGATTTTGGTACAACTGAATCTAAGCTTTTAAATTTGTTTTTATTAACTTTCCAGCACAACAATGATCAAAAAACACAGGAGTATAGTCTCTCAGTAATCCTCGCATCTGTGGCCTTCCCCTTGCTCGGTACTCTCCTCACATTCTTTGTGTAATCGCCCACAGTTCAATTATAGGATATCATTGTTCAGCAATCGGGGTTCGGCCGCTCCACGTGAACCAAGTGTCGCTATGAATTTAAAAACTAGGTGCCAACCCCCCCGCCCACCTCCCTCCCAACCCTCCCTACCCTCCCGACCCTCCCACATCTCCCTCGGCGTGTCTCTTGGTGTGCATTCTATGTAACACGTTGCAGCCTTCCTCTCAATATTACCCGACATGCCAATGCTAGTGGTCTACTCTCTAACCTCACGTTCCGTGTGCTTCAATAGCTGAGTTTCAGCAGGAACTGCTAACCTCCAAGTGCCCTCCCGGACTCAGGGCGGTAACTCCCACAGAGATAGCATGGAGCTCGCAGCCGAGTCCGCCCCCTGCGTCAGCAGCGCCACCACTATTGCCTCCCAGGCCCCTGCGGCCTCCAATGCCCTTTCATTATTAACTCGCCTGGCAGCCTGTAGTTGGATTGTACTCTCGGCCGTGGCCCATTTAAGCAATTCCGCTTTCCACCTCTTGATGTTGGGGCCTTGTGCCGCCTTCCAGTGTGCTGTAATATCCCTTTTGGCCAACAACAGCCCCAGGTCTATAAACTTGCTCGTTATCTTCGTTTTAGTTGTGTGGGGGAACCAATGAAGTAAACATGTGCCCATATCTAACTGTATTCGTCGTTCCGTAAGCTCACAGAGCTGGTTGACCACCTCCTCCCAATACGTTCCTAGCTGTGGACAGTCCCACATCATATGAGCAAATGCCGCCCCCTCTAGGCTGCATCGTGGGCACTTAGCGGTGTCCGTTATAAAATACATGTTAATTCTGGCCGGCGTAAGGTACGCCCTATGCAGTATGAAGAAATGAACTAATTGAAACCTGGCATTCCGGGTACTCTTCCACGCTCTCCTAACCAGTTGGGCCCATGTCGCTTCAGGGATCTCCTTTGCCAAGTCCGCCTCCCACTTATTCTGCAAGTTACTCAGCGGTTCTATCCCCTCTCCTATCATGTGTCTATAAAGGCATGTTATTGCCTTGTAGGTCCCCGCCGCCATAACCACATACTGGCACGTCGGCGCCGTCTCTGGTTCAGACAGGCCCCCCCTTCCAATAACGCTGTATTGCCGATATTAGGGCTGAATGGATCAAGAAATCCCCGCGAGGGAGATCATATCTGTCTCGCAGAGTCTGAAAGGGCACCAGGACGCCATCCTCATATAGATCCCCTAACACCTGGATTCCCACAGTCTCCCACTCAGAAAGAGCTGCCCAGTCACCCCCATGCGGAAGTGCACTGCACATACCCAGTGGTATCTCCGGGGCATATGGACGTGCACGCCCGGCCCTGCGCTGACTCCGGTCCCAGCAAAGTCTCATCGTCCGTATCTCTCCAGCCAGCATCCCAAGACGCATCTGTTGCCGAAGGATGATAGAAGACAATACGTGACGCGGAATCCAGCATCCGTCAGAGTTGTCTGGACCCCTAAACTCCAGCGCCACCGCTTGTGTGAGCCACTGTAGCTGGGCCGCTAAATAATATAATTCGAAGTCTGGTACTGCTAGTCCCCTATCTGCCCTCGGGCGCATCATCGTGTTCAAAGCAACCCGCCTTCTACCATTTGCCCATAGGAACCCGCCAATCATACTGCAAAGTTGTCTAAAAATCGATCCTGGAATCCAGATCGGCAATGTCCTGAAATAGTATAACAAGCGGGGAAGCTCCACCATCTTCAGGAGGGCCACTCTGCCTGCTACTGAGAGTGGCAGAGTGCTCCAAAATGAAAAGCTGCCCCGGAGCCCCCTCACAGCCCGGCCGATGTTACCCTCCAGGATGTCCGCAGTCGCATGATAGATGTTAGTGCCCAGGTACGTCAGGCAGCGGGGCTCCCACCTTATGCCATTGGTGGTGGAAAGGTCACCGTCCGGCGGAACCACCGGGAACAGGCAGGTCTTCGCCCAGCTCACTCTGAGGCCTGAAACCGCTCCGAATTCACGTAGGAGGGCTGTTGCACCCTCCAATGCCTCCCTTGTATCCGAGAGAAACATAAGCAAGTCATCAACATAGAGTGAGATGTACTGCTGAGTCCCGCGCAGGCCCAATCCCATGTAATGTCTCCCTAACCTAGCGTGAGCCGCCAATGGCTCTATGGCTAGCGCGAATAACAATGGGGAGAGTGGACACCCCTGTCGTGTCCCGCGCTCCACTAAACAAGAGGAGGAGACCTGAGTCCCGGTCCGAATCCGGGCTGTCGCCGATCTATATAGTGTTTCAGTCCACCCCACAAAGGCATCCCCAAGACCAAATGCACGCATAACGTTAAACAGATACGGCCATTCCAGACTGTTGAACGCATTTTCAATATCCACCGACAGTATTGCAGCGGAGGCAGTCTGACAAGATTACTCCCCCAATACGCGGAGCAGGCGTCTTATACTAGCAGCAGTATTTCGCGTCGGGATGAATCCCGCTTGATCACAATGTATCAATTGTACCATATGTGGTAGTAATCTAGTTGCGAGAATTTTGCTCAATATTTTATAGTCAGATGTGAGCATGGATAGGGGCCGATATGCTGCTCTGTCTGAGGGGCTCTTCCCAGGTTTCAGCAGTGGGATAATAATCGCCTCTCGAGTAGAGGCCGGCAGTACCCCACCCTTTTTTGCTTCTCTAAAAACTGCCTGCAGCTTAGGGGCCAATATATCAACATAGGTTGAATATAACTCAATTGGTAACCCATCCATACCCAGCGTTTTATTGCGCGCCATGTGTTTTATCGCGGTCCGAATTTCTCCCTGCGTAATCTCTTGTCCTAGCGCGCCCGCCTGCGCCTTCTCAAGCTGTGGTGTTCCTATGTCTAACACACAAGATGATGGACGGAATGCTGCACATTGGCAAACATTCACCCCCAGTCACAGATCTGGGTTTAATCCATCGTTATTTTGCTTCACCACGCCACCCCCGTTCAGACATAGCCATATGCAAATCAGTCTTGACCCTGTGCCTCATGGGAACAGTCCAGACCGAACTGCCAAGCCATGTCTTCCCTGGACCGGAATCAAGCATCCTAGGACCGGTTTCAGGCTATCAGCCTTCATCAGCCAGGATAGCTTGACTCCAGTGGCGTAGTGAGCACGGGACCCACGCCTGGGCATACCCTTCCCACTTAGGGCGAAATGCAAAACACACAAGATGATGGACGGAATGCTGCACATTGGCAAACATTCACCCCCAGTCACAGATCTGGGTTTAATCCATCGTTATTTTGCTTCACCACGCCACCCCAGTTCAGACATAGCCATATGCAAATCAGTCTTGACCCTGTGCCTCATGGGAACAGTCCAGACCGAACTGCCAAGCCATGTCTTCCCTGGACCGGAATCAAGCATCCTAGGACCGGTTTCAGGCTATCAGCCTTCATCAGCCAGGATAGCTTGACTCCAGTGGCGTAGTGAGCACGGGACCCACGTCTGGGCATACCCTTCCCACTTAGGGCAAAATGCAAAACACACAAGATGATGGACGGAATGCTGCACATTGGCAAACATTCACCCCCAGTCACAGATCTGGGTTTAATCCATCGTTATTTTGCTTCACCACGCCACCCCAGTTCAGACATAGTCATATGCAAATCAGTCTTGACCCTCTGCCTCATGGGAACAGTCCAGACTGAACTGCCAAGCCATGTCTTCCCTGGACCGGAATCAAGCATCCTAGGACCGGTTTCAGGCTATCAGCCTTCATCAGCCAGGATAGCTTGACTCCAGTGGCGTAGTGAGCACGGGACCCACGTCTGGGCATACCCTTCCCACTTAGGGCGAAATGCAAAACACACAAGATGATGGACGGAATGCTGCACATTGGCAAACATTCACCCCCAGTCACAGATCTGGGTTTAATCCATCGTTATTTTGCTTCACCACGCCACCTCAGTTCAGACATAGCCATATGCAAATCAGTCTTGACCCTGTGCCTCATGGGAACAGTCCAGACCGAACTGCCAAGCCATGTCTTCCCTGGACCGGAATCAAGCATCCTAGGACCGGTTTCAGGCTATCAGCCTTCATCAGCCAGGATAGCTTGACTCCAGTGGCGTAGTGAGCACGGGACCCACGTCTGGGCATACCCTTCCCACTTAGGGCGAAATGCAAAACACACAAGATGATGGACGGAATGCTGCACATTGGCAAACATTCACCCCCAGTCACAGATCTGGGTTTAATCCATCGTTATTTTGCTTCACCACGCCACCCCAGTTCAGACATAGCCATATGCAAATCAGTCTTGACCCTGTGCCTCATGGGAACAGTCCAGACCGAACTGCCAAGCCATGTCTTCCCTGGACCGGAATCAAGCATCCTAGGACCGGTTTCAGGCTATCAGCCTTCATCAGCCAGGATAGCTTGACTCCAGTGGCGTAGTGAGCACGGGACCCACGTCTGGGCATACCCTTCCCACTTAGGGCGAAATGC
The DNA here is from genome assembly GCA_963921515.1 of Calotriton arnoldi. Classification (NCBI taxonomy): domain Eukaryota; kingdom Metazoa; phylum Chordata; class Amphibia; order Caudata; family Salamandridae; genus Calotriton; species Calotriton arnoldi. The sequence goes on along the minus strand of CAWUFW010005212.1, from coordinate 194,443 downwards.
AAAACACACAAGATGATGGACGGAATGCTGCACATTGGCAAACATTCACCCCCAGTCACAGATCTGGGTTTAATCCATCGTTATTTTGCTTCACCACGCCACCCCAGTTCAGACATAGCCATATGCAAATCAGTCTTGACCCTGTGCCTCATGGGAACAGTCCAGACCGAACTGCCAAGCCATGTCTTCCCTGGACCGGAATCAAGCATCCTAGGACCGGTTTCAGGCTATCAGCCTTCATCAGCCAGGATAGCTTGACTCCAGTGGCGTAGTGAGCACGGGACCCACGTCTGGGCATACCCTTCCCACTTAGGCGAAATACAAACACACAAGATGATGGACGGAATGCTGCACATTGGCAAACATTCACCCCCAGTCACAGATCTGGGTTTAATCCATCGTTATTTTGCTTCACCACGCCACCCCAGTTCAGACATAGCCATATGCAAATCAGTCTTGACCCTGTAGCTTCATGGGAACAGTCCAGACCGAACTGCCAAGCCATGTCTTCCTGGACCGGAATCAAGCATCCTAGGACCGGTTTCAGGCTATCAGCCTTCATCAGCCAGGATAGCTTGACTCCAGTGGCGTAGTGAGCACGGGACCCACGTCTGGGCATACCCTTCCCACTTAGGGCGAAATGCAAAACACATGGGAACAGTCCAGACCGAACTGCCAAGCCATGTCTTCCCTGGACCGGAATCAAGCATCCTAGGACCGGTTTCAGGCTATCACTGGAGTCAAGCTATCCTGGCTGATGAAGGCTGATAGCCTGAAACCGGTCCTAGGATGCTTGATTCCGGGCCAGGGAAGACATGGCTTGGCAGTTCGGTCTGGACTGTTCCCATGAGGCACAGGGTCAAGACTGATTTGCATATGGCCATGTCTGAACTGGGGTGGCGTGGTGAAGCAAAATAACGATGGATTAAACCCAGATCTGTGACTGAGGGTGAATGTTTGCCAATGTGCAGCATTCCGTCCATCATCTTGTGTGTTTTGCATTTCGCCCTAAGTGGGAAGGGTATGCCCAGACGTGGTCCCGTGCTCACTACGCCACTGGAGTCAAGCTATCCTGGCTGATGAAGGCTGATAGCCTGAAACCGGTCCTAGGATGCTTGATTCCGGTCCAGGAAGACATGGCTTGGCAGTTCGGTCTGGACTGTTCCCATGAGGCACAGGGTCAAGACTGATTTGCATATGGCCATGTCTGAACTGGGGTGGCGTGGTGAAACAAAATAACGATGGATTAAACCCAGATCTGTGACTGGGGGTGAATGTTTGCCAATGTGCAGCATTCCGTCCATCATCTTGTGTGTTTTGCATTTCGCCCTAAGTGGGAAGGGTATGCCCAGATGTGGGTCCCGTGCTCACTACGCCACTGGAGTCAAGCTATCCTGGCTGATGAAGGCTGATAGCCTGAAACCGGTCCTAGGATGCTTGATTCCGGTTCAGGGAAGACATGGCTTGGCAGTTCGGTCTGGACTGTTCCCATGAGGCACAGGGTCAAGACTGATTTGCATATGGCCATGTCTGAACTGGGGTGGCGTGGTGAAGCAAAATAACGATGGATTAAACCCAGATCTGTGACTGGGGGTGAATGTTTGCCAATGTGCAGCATTCCGTCCATCATCTTGTGTGTTTTGTGTTCCTATGTCTGTCAGGAATTTCCCTATGTCGTCTCCACTAACCTGCAACTTGCTCCGATAAAGCTCTGTATAATATTCCAGAAACTGCCCGTTAATTTCCCGCTGAGTGTATACTGAATCTCCCGCCGGGGTCTTCAGTTCTAGTATGGGTGTACCTCGGGGGGCCGGATCAGCCAGCCACGCCAACAAGGTGCTGGCTTTATCCCGTTCCGCGTGTGCACGCGCCAGGTATTTTTTATGGTCAAAACATCTCAACCTCTCTACCTGCACTGCCACCGCCTCTCTAGCGTCCGAGACCTCCCCTTGACCATCAGGGCACTCAGGCCGGGCTCTCTCCGTGGTTCGCAAGCGCTGCTCTGCCTCGTCCACTTCTTGCAGTAACGTTTTCCGGACCCCCACCATTTTAGTAATACATAGCCCTCTCAGTACTACTTTAAAGGCGTCCCATTCAATTGCCAATGATGACGCTGTGCCCTCATTCTCTTCAAAGTATTGTGTAATACCCGTTCCAACCTCTGCACTGAAGACCTGGTCTTCTAGCGCCTCTGGGCGCAGTCTCCAAATCGGCCCTACTGGTCTCTCCTGGACCCACTTGATTCTCAATAATAACGGGTTATGGTCAGATATTGTTCTCGATAGGTATTCGCTGTGTTCCACCTTGGCTTGTACATCTGGTGTACACAGTATTGCGTCTAATCGCACATGCAAGTCATGCAGCGCCAAGAAGAAAGAATAATCCCTTTCGCTGGGGTGTTGCACACGCCAGGCATCTACCAGTCCCCACCTCTTCTGCCAATCCCGTCGCATTTTGGAAGTTCTATGTGTGGGTGCCTCCGGCAGTGGGGTGTGAGATCTATCCATGGTGGTGTCTACTATCGAATTAAAATCCCCCCCCATAATTACCGGGCCAATCAAATATGGCGCCAGTTTCCCCGATAGATGAGCAAAAAAGGCCGCTTGTTCCGCATTGGGTGCATATACGCTGCACAACGTCACGTCTTTACCGTTAAGGCGGCCTGCCACCACCATGTGTCTCCCCTACTTGGGTCTGCAGTGGTTGGAATGGGACCCCCGCCCTGACCCATATCAGCGCTCCCCGTGCAAAAGCAGAATATGTAGTACAAAAAATTTGCCCCCTCCATCTGCGTTGCAGTGCTAATCCCTCAGCACGGTCAATGTGTGTTTCTTGGAGAAAAGCAATCTGAACCCCTCTACGTACCATATAAGCATGGACCTTGTGGCGCCTCTGCATTGTGTGTAACCCCCTAACATTCCATGTCATGCACTTCAGATCAAGTAATGCCCCCATGTGATCCTTTAAATCCTACGCTTAACTGCAATCTCCCATTGGACACGCCGAGATCCCCTCCCTCCCCAACAGAAACCCCACTCTTCCCCCAACAACCCCACCCCAGAACAGGCACTAAAACTCTAGTTCCCATCCAAACTAACCAATAAACTATTTCCCCCAGTAACTACCGAGTAACGACTAATCAAATATTACGGGGAGATGGCCAAGTGCCAAGAAGACCAAGGCTGTTGTCACACCTTTACCGATCTCCGTTACCCCACTATGGATTGGGCCCCAATTTCTCGGAGGCCTCCCAGCTCCATGACAGTCGTTTCATATCTAGGCCCACGTAAGGCAGGACCCACCCCCGGGCCTTTTCATTACCTGTCGCTCGCCGGATCAGGACATTGATAGTGGAAGAACGAACTAGGAAGGGAGCCAACCAAAGGGCTCCACCACATCACCCCACTTCCTAAGCATCTACAATCTCGTCAGCCGTCCCAGGTGTGACATGCGGTGGCGGGAGGCTTCCCATTTCTGTCCCCTCCGAGTCAATGCCCGCAGAGCCCTTCTCCGAGTTCGTATCCATCAGTGACGGGGAAAGTCTTTCTTGTGATATCTCCGACACCGCCTGCAGCACCGCTGATCTCTCCACCTCCACCTGGGTCAGCGAGGGTCGCCCCTGGCCAACTCGCCTCCGTCTGACCCGCTGTGATCTGTGGGGGTGCTGTTCCTTCATGTCCCACGCCCCCGTGCCCGCCCTGTAAGCCTCCAACCAGGCCCAAGCCTCCTCGGGGCTATCGTTGAAATGGGTTTTGCCATCCAGCATTATTCTCAGGCGTGCGGGGAACATCAGTGAGTATTGTACGCCTGCATCCCGTAGGGGCCTTCGTTACCTCTAGGAACGATGACCGGCGCCGTTGGACTTCGAAGGTGTAGTCCGGAAATATTGAGACATTACTGTTGTCCACCTTGTAGGGGCCAGCTGAGCACGCTTTATGCAGCAGCAAGTCTCTATCCTTGTAGTGAAGTAACCGTGCCACTACTGGTCTAGGAGGTCTCCCTGGCGCCAACGGGCGAGCCTGGACCCTATGGGCTCTCTCCAGCGTATAGAAGGGAGACAAGCCCTCCGGTGCGACCTCAGTCCTCAGCCAAGCCTCCAGGTAGTCAATCATATTGGCCCCCTCCACTCCCTCCGGCAGTCCCACCACCCATATGTTGTTTCTACGGTTGCGGCCTTTAGCATCCTCAGGGCACAAGCCCGGTCCCTGCAGCCCCAGCGGCAGATTCCACAGCGAGCGGCGAGCCCCCAAACTGTTAGTAGTGTTCAGGGCAGGCCGCTGGACTCCCTCTGCTCAGCGCGGCCTCCCCAGTGCCCCTCTCCTCACCTCTAGCCAGTGCAGCATTAGGCGGGTGTCGGCGAGCTCGCAAGTGTCATGGGGAGGAGCGCATACCCCAGCACTGCGTTCCACCCATCAAATTCTTCTGCCCCTTTGGTCAGTATGCTCCGTCGCTGTGCCAGTTCAGTAGCCGTGCCGCTCCCAATAGAGAGGCCCCGAGGACCGAGCCAGCCCTACTTCGGGTGCCGCCACTCCCGCTCCCATCTTCTGATTTCTTCCAGCCCAGATCCTCCAGCGCGGCCCAAGATGGCGTCCCCCCTCCGCCTTCCAGCGCGGCCGAAATGGGGATCCAATTCACTCCCGGCGGCACTATCAGAAGCTGCGCGGCGCGCCGCGATCGGGGGATGCAAGGCCTGTTTCCAGCGGCTCCCGCTCTCCTGAGTCTGTTCAGGCCACTCTGCGTCTCTTCCCCTCTCTCCACACCACTCGCCTGCTCGCAGTTCTCCAGGAGAGCCGCCCTCGGCGGTCCGGTCCTTTCAACTCGCAGGTCGTTAGGTCTGCACTCCGCCGCCACTCCGGTGATCTGCCAGGGTCTTCCTCCACGCCTTCTCCCGGCCACGCTAGGAGTTCCGATCTGCCGCGATCGGCGCCATCTTGGAGGAGCCCGGGACCGGCGTCCCTTGTCGATCGGTCTCCCACTGGCCGCGGGGGTCTGTCCCGCTCAGGATCTCCACGCCAGGCTCTTAGAGCCAGCAGCACCAAGCATGGACCCTCCCAGTGTGGAAAGCAGCTCTTAATTCAGGATAATTGGTGGGGTCGGTGCGGAGCTCCGAGCTCACGCTTCCTTCCTCATCGGCTCCTTAGCCACGCCCCCACAACTGAATCTAAGCTTTGTATGAAATATTAGAAGAGTATTTCCAAGTAATCATGACTTGCTTAAAGGTTAAGGATAACATGAGATCTAATAATTTATTTTTATGTATTCCTAAGGAGATATTATGATAGAGGCTTCCTAAAAAGAGGATTAAAGGTGAGAAGGAACCCTGGATATTAAATATTGTTGTGAGTTGAGACCAAACTTTCCTCCAAAAGGATGCAGTAGGTGACAGAATGAAAAAGAAGGTGCATCAGGTCTCCGTTAGGGTGACTGCATGACCATCAACATTTGGATATAAAAATAGGAGTGTAATAAATCCTGTGATACAAAAAGTATAAACACTGAGTAGAGTTAGCTGCTCTAGATACGTTGTGAAATCTAGACCATACTTTATTCCAGAAGGAGATTGACCAAGCACATCCCAAATCTGCTTCCCAACTAAGTTCCGTTGTGGTTTTAACTCGAGAAATATCCGGTGAAATGAAGTACTTGTAATTCGGAGAAGTTTTAGAAGCAGAAGTCAGAAGAGTATATGAAGGAAATTCAGGTGTAAGTGTGATGGGGTCTGTGGGCAACGAATGAAGTATGTCTAGAATTATATTTATGAGAAGGGAAAACTTATAGAAAAAAGTATGTGAACAATTGAATGATGCTTGAAATTGTGGAAATGTACTTGGTGTAATACCATCAAATAAATCCTAAACCCATACCATGCCTTTTTGTCTCCAAGTTTTTCAATAGAGGGGTTTATTATTAATATTAATAAGATGATTATACCATAAGGGAGACTGTAAATAAGAGTTTCAAGACAGAATTTGTAGTTTGTAACAAGTTTTCAACAGGGAGCAAGTATGCTTAAATAGTGGTAGAGATGTAATATTATTCTTTGAGGAAAAAGAGAGAACTTCCTTAGGTGAAAAAGGAGCAAGGAATGAGTATACAATATCAAGCCATAAGGGAGTATGTAAGGAAGGTGATGTGGAGAGCCACTTAGAAGGTTGCCTTAAACAGAAAGCTTTATGATATGTCCAAAAGTGTGGAAAATTAGTACCGCCTTCCGTCTTAAGGCCTAATTACGAATTTGGCAGTCCATGGGACTGACAAACTCGCGGTGGAGGTGTGGTGGTGGTTGGGGACCGCCGCATCAGCGGTCCAACTGCCGTATTACAAGTATGGCGGTCGGACCTCCCTTGGACCGCCTCAACCACCAGGGATCCAATAGGCTTGGTGGCACCGCTGCGGCAGTAGAGGAAAAATCTTTTCCCTTTGAGGACTAAAGTTTTCACACACATTCATTCACCATTTATCACAGGGTTGCATTCCACTACACTGGGATAGATATACTTGTTTGAGCCCCCAACTAAAAACCAATATACCACCAATATATAACATCACCAATTTAATAACAAAGAATTTTCTTATAATATCATAAAAATTCAATTGATACACATTGTTTAAAAATAAGACACATGAAGATAAAACAATTAATCTATAACATATACAGTAAAAACCTATATACTCAATAAGCAAATATAAAAAAAGACAATTAAAGTAATACAAAAGACCACGAGTCCTAACAGGGAGACCCTATTGCACAGTTGTTAAAGTGCTGTTGCATGATCTGATCTGACTTAGAGCATTAATTTAGTATCCTGGTGAATACAAAACTTCATTCATCCCAGTGATTCCTCGTGATCGGATCCAGTAAAACTTAGCGTCGACGCGTTTCGGTGGATGTTATTAAATGAATCCCTTCTTCAGGACAACTAGATAAGGTTTTGTTCACTCCTGTATCGAAGTAATACATGTATACATGTATAAATAATCACTATTTGTAATGTCCACCCAAATATTGATATAATAATATGACTTTCTAATCTGGGTCATCGACCAAATCACTTTGTAGAAGGATCTCTTTTTGTCTCTTCATAAAAATTAAAGTCAGACCTCTTCAAGTTTTTGGACCACGTATTCACTGTAATCCAAAAGGTGTATTTTTTACACTTGAGGGTTGTATTGGGATACCACTAGCTGGGGGCTTACAATGTTTCCTCCTCCTGCTTACGTCCGGTTCCAGGTGAATATCATCAAATGATGGGAACAAGTCCCTTCCGTTTGTGCTTCCACGGCTTCTCCGAATGATGCAGCACCATCAAGCATATTACGAGTTTCCTCACCGCAAGCGGTCTCATAGCGGTTCTCACGCCATGAAACTTCTAGCAGCGAGGAAACAATTAGGGCCCTACAGTTCTCCCTCTTGCCCCTGTGCATGGGGGTACATGCAGGCGGGTATATGTTGTGCTCCCCTGTGTGCATGCAGCCCTGTTCCTGCACAGCATGGACTGCACTGTCCAAGCCGTGCAGGAATGTGCATTGGTGGTCCCATGGTGGTGCAGTTCTAAGGCTCACATATGAGCCTTTAAAATGCATCACCACAGGACCACCACGCCGCCGGCCCAACAAACCACAAAATAACTCGTAATCTGGCGGGCGGGATGGCAGGAGGCGGTGAGGTTTGGTGGTGTGGGAGCGGGACGGTGGTGTGGCAGCCTGCTCCCACACCGCCAAGCTTATAATCAGGCCCTTAGTCTTTTTGAGTTGTGTCAGGGATAATCTGGATTTTATATTGCACCACAGAAACTTAGACTGTATACAATCCATTTTTGAAGGCGATACAAAAACTGAACACACCCAACTCTGTTTAATCTTAAAGGCCTCCAATTCTATAAGGTGCATTTCTTGAAGAAGAACTAAGGGCCTGACTATGAGTTTGGCAGTCTGATGGACCACCAAACCCATGGTGGCGGTGCAGCAACTTCCGCACCTGTGGTCCGACGGCCGTATTATGACTTTGGTGGTCGGACCGCCATAGGACCAGTGCCACCATCAGGGATCTTTGATCCCTGGTGGTCTTGCAGCATTCTGACGCCACAATATGCTGGTGCTGCAGCTGCTGCACTGCCAAGCATAGTATACGTTTCCTCACTGCCCTCCTTAAGAGGGGGGTGATGAGGAAACTAAGGGGACCCTGCAAGGACCCCTGGTGCCTCGGTGCATGGGGGTGCATGCAGGGTGGACCATGGTGTGCCCCCCTATCTTTCTGCACCCCAGCTTCCTGCACAACATTGATTTTACAGTCCATGCCATGCTGGAACATGTTGTGGCGGTCCCACTGCATTGTCTTTCTAAGGCTCTCCTGTGAGCCTTTGAAGGCAGCGCCTTCGGCCAGCCACCGCAGGACCGCCTGCCCAGATTACAACTTGTAATCCGGAGGGCGGTCGGAGGAGGAGTTTGGCAATGTGGGAGTAGGGCGGTGGTGTGACACCCCGCTCCCACACCAGCAAACTCATAATCAGGCCCTAAATCTGCATCATTTTTGGCCAAGTGAGATAATATTCTCTGCCTTTTTATAGGATTAACAAAACCTTTTACATTCCAAGAAATAACTCTGAATTGAATACATGACAAAAAAACATACAACTATGTGGTCTACAATAATAACAAAACATAAATTAGAGAATAAAGAAAAGAAGCCAAAAAGAAGCAAGAGAGTATGGAGATAGCTCTTAGGAGAGAAGGGGGAAAAAGAAAAGAAGGGAGAGAGAAAAAATAATAAAAAATAGAAGATAGAACAATAAAAGACAGTACATGTCAGGAATAGATGACTGATAACACATACTTTGATGTGTAACACAGGTGAAGATGGCACAGACCAACAAGGGACAATGTACAACACTGGAACGTTACATAAGAAAACTGAAAGGATCAAAAAATTCTTGATTACCTGCAAGGAAAAAACTGAGATTACAGGAGGATGAACAAATGCGCAATAGCCAGTAAAAACCATCCTGTGAAGCAATCAATAAAATATAGAAGCAAAACAAGATATTGCAAAAACTAATTGCACATAGCAGGCCCAGCTGTGTCCATTGAATCTGCTGCATGGGCATTTAGAAATTTTCTGAAATCTGAGGGATCTTCGAAAGAGGTAGTCTTATTTTGGTAGGTAACAGAAAAGATGCAAGGATAGAACAGGCCAAAACTAGAACCTAAAGAACGTAGCGCAGGGCAAAGGTTAAGTGTTGGAAAACGAGGCAGTATCTGTGAGGCCTGCACAAATAACATGTCACATTTGTCCTTCACTGGGAACCAAACACCCTATTGTAGAGCTTGACTCTCAGAGGGTAGCGTTGCAGAGCAGTCTAAGGCTTACTCAAGGGAGGTGGTGTGGGCTAGTGATCGCCATTACAGGTGCACAGAAATAACACTCAATAATTGATTGTCCAGTCTGTACTTTGCTTTATAAAAGTAAGAGTACATTTATTAAACACACACACTACTTAATACTATGCAACAATTTACAAATATACATAAGCTGTTGGAATTACTTTGTGACACTGCATCACATTTCCACCACTCCCAAAGGGGGGTGGGGTCTAGTACCACCACTCCCATGTATGCACATCATCTTGCCCCCTAATGCAGTTAGTCGAACATAACCTGGAGCGAGGGCCCTGCGCACTGGCACCATCCCAGTGGCGACCCACCCCATTATCTCAACAAGCATTTAAACTAGGCACACCTGCCCTGGTGACACATAACCCTGACTGAATATGTCATACTGACCATATAGTATGCACCTCTACATCTGAGTTGTTCTTCATCTAACGCAGCAGCAAGAATACATGTTTGGGCATCACTTTAAATGAGGTACTTATCATAGAGGATAACAATTATAATGCATTGCAATCACAGCCTCTAAAAGGCATCACAGGTAAAATCACAGGATTACGCAAATACAGCCAGACACCCTAGCAGGAATGTCCAGCAACATAACCCCACTTTGCTTATGACATCACCTTGCACAGGTACTTCACATAACACATGTGACTTCCAGTCCCTCTAAAAAGAAATAACATAGATAAAAGCATTTGTGGTGCAATTACACCTCTTCACCTCCAGGGGATGCCCTTCTCCAGACATCCCCAACTCAGCCCTTCACACCTTGATGCACTTCTCAATACAACCCCATCTGTAGAACGAAAGTTCCAGCCCAGGAGGTGATTACATGCTAGCTGAGCCCTTGAGGGGTTATTTCTTCAGAGTCCCCAGAGACTTAGGGAGGGACTTTTCTTCTTCATGCTGGGGGAGGCTGCGTTTCTCCTGCAGCTCCCCCTGCACCTCTGCACACACCTCGTGGTGACCCCGTCCTCCCGGGGCCACCACACGCCGAGGACGATCGGATTTTCCTTGCAGGCCGGTCCAGGCCTGCAAGGCATTATGGGGCGCTCCTGGCACAGCCTGTGCATATTATAGCAGCGGCTCTCCCGCTGCTCCGGGGAGAGCCGCGCTGCCTTCGGCGGCCTCTGGTGCGGCCACGGGAGCCGGTGAGTCACTTTCGGTCTGCCCACTCCGGCGGGCAGACACAGAGTCTCCCGCCAGTCCGGTGGGGCCTCGGGGGAGTGCAGCGGCACTCCCCCAGCCTATTCTTCATGTCAGGGCCCGGGGATGGGGTCCCGGGCCCCCAGAGGTCACACTGCTTCACGGGGAGCGTGACGGCGCTCCCCGACTTAGCTTACGGCTTCGGGGCCCGGGGTTGGGATCCCGGGCCCCCTCCAGGCATCTTCACGGGGAGCGTGACGGCGCTCCCCGACTTGTTTTTGCCAGGGGGGTGCGACGGCGCTCCGCCTCCCCCAACGTCACCAGGGGCCAGGGTGGGCTCCTGGCCCCTTCCTGCGCAAGTTCCTGGGGAGTGCGATGGCGCTCCCCGACTTTACTCCTTCGGGGGCAGCCCCCGGGACCTGACCCACCCCGGGGGCATAGTTGCGACTGGCGACGGAGCCCCACGCGCTTCGTCGTCGGTCCCATGAGAGGTCAAAGGTCGCCTACCTTTTGGGGGGCATATCTCGGCCCCCAGGCTGCCGATTTTCTCAATCTTCACCTCTTCTCGCTCCTGGTGGCCAGCCCTAGCCACTGGGAGCACTTTCCTTCACCCTCCTGGTCTCACGGAGGGGGGATTCAGCAGGGAGCTGTCTTCACTGGCTCCCTGCACCAGCCTTTCCCCTGGCTCTCTCCCTGGGCCTCTCTTCTCCTTGCGCAGAGGCCCAGGCTTCTGCTCACTGGTCCTGGTATCCCCTCCTGGCCCACTGCAGGGTCCTGGACCAGTCTGGAGGTTCTTCCTTCCAGCTGCCCATGGCGCCAGGCTCCAGCACCAGTCTTCCTCAGCAGACCACACCCCAGAGAGAGCTCCTCTTCCTATGCAAACTCTTTTTAAGAATTGGGGAGGGGGCTGGCAGGAAGTCTCTGTTTGCCCTATCACACAGCGACACATCACTTCTCTGCCCCTGCTCCCTCCTTCCTGCCCAGGCCTCTGGGTTTGTTCAAAATGGCATCGTCCAGGGGTCTCATGCCACATGGTCTCTGAGAGCCCCTTCCCCCCTCGCTGCCTTCTGTCCAGAGCAGCTTGGTGCCTGGCACCAGGTGACAGCTGCTGATGGATGAACCTGTAGCTCCACCCATCTTCTCTTCTTGGAGTGGAGGCCTTCGCCCTTGGAATGCTTGTTGTGCAGGGCTGGCTGGGGGAGGAAGGTCATTAATTCAGCCTGGCCGGGTCAGCCCCAGCCAGGCCCTGGTTATGAGCTGACTCAGAGAAATATAACATTTCTGGATGACCCAAAAGCAGTACAAATATGACTTTGGACTCTGCAGAATACTTCTTCTCACATAAGTTACAGTGGACTTTGGTGCGTGTCTGGAATTTGTAGGCCCTAGGAAAGTAAAACTAGCCCAGGTGCTCCCATCCTCATAAGAGAATAATGGAATAAAAACAGTAAAGCACACTGACTTTCCCTCAAATGTTTCTTCCCATTGTAGAAAGCCCATTCCATGTCACCACCCAGTTCTGCATAAGTCCTGCCACACCATTCACTTTGTAGCTGCTCCTGGGCTGCGCACGCCAGGAATTTCCCCTGCGCAGCCCTTACACTTGTGCACACGCATGTACACACGTGTTTGCATGTAACCAGCCCAGTGCCCCTTACTCTGGCGGCAGCGCAGCGGCCTACTCGCGCCAGGGGGACACCGGTAAAATACACATGCAGTCCCTTTCATCATGAGTTCACTGTGGTTGAGTCCCAACTTATGAGGCTCTCCCACAGTAAAAACTCAACAAATAGGTGTTCAAAAAGCGAAAAATCCAGGTGGTTCAGATGGTCAGAACCACCTTCTAACATTAAGAAATTCTATCCGTCTGTCAGCTGCAGCATTAGAGGCATCTTGCGAAATAAAGATTCTCCTGCCTGACCACAACAGATTTCTTTTTGATTTAGCCACATTTAATACCTACAAAAGGTCAGTGAACTCCAGGAATAAGATAATCACTCCTCGAAGTTTGGCAGATGAGTTGATATTAGAGAGGTGAGGCACTAGTCTAGTTTAGATTTGTGGATGAAGGTAATTCTACCAATTGCAGCAACAGTGAAATAAAGAACGCTACAGGATCATCTCCTTTAATACCTTCAGGAAGACCATAAAAGCACAGATTTTTGCATCTGTTTTTGTTTTCTAAGTCTTCTGAGTTTTTTTTAAAGGAGCAACCTCTTTTTCTAACACAGCAATTTTATTGGATTTATTCTGTATATCACTGACACGCTGTTCTACCAAAGTCATTCTTGTTTCAATGTTTGACCATTTGTCATCGACGTGATGGATTAGTTTGTTTGTTCCCTCAACAAATGAACGTAGTGCGTGGATTTCCTCCAAAAGAGTCACTAAAGAAATGGGGGAAATTTCTTTATTCGTAAAGGGTGGGTCTTGTTTATGGCTTTTATTTGCAGAGGCTGATGAATGAGTTTTCAAGGCACTTGTAGAATGAGGGGTAATAGAATGTGCCATGTTGGTAGAAGAAAATGACATGTCTATAAAAGACTCCCCGAAGACAATCCTGAATCTTTTATGGTGATGGGCTGCGCCTTGCTTATCAAATGGGACTTCTTTAACATGCCCATACATCAGCTGATGACAATAATTCACAGAAAAGTTACTCAGAAAAGAATCTTTGTAAACTGCTGGTCTATTTATATCCACATTTTAAACAGCATGCCAACATATTCTGGTAGAGGAAGACAATTTCAAAAATAGATAGTCACTCCTGATGGACAACTGAGCTTATATTATCTGGCACACAGTAAAAATGCAGCTAAATCATTCAGAAAGACTCTCTCAGCAAGGTCCCATGTTTAATTGGCACATTAATAAAGTACTTTCCACATCCTGACAAAAAGCAGCATAGCGCAGCAAGAAGTCATTTGCCAGATATAAAGAGTCACTCTAATGTAAAGGACGACATTTTTTCTGACAGGACTTTGTAGCGTGCGTAGCATGGCTCCTTTACGGTGCCATAATATACCTAAAATGGCAGCCGCGTCAACCCACGCATTGCTGTCTGACGAAAAGAAGAGATGCAGGCATTGTTATGCAGCGGTCAAGGCCAGGCTGTTACTCAGATCATCCACCGCTCTTTACCAATGATGTAGGGTTGTAGAAAGTTTTAACACCGCATATTTTGAAGAACACAGGTTCAGTGGTTATAGAACCATAGACCATCTTGAGTGGCATCCATGCCACGCCTAACCACTAAAAAACTTTAACTCTCCATAAACTAACAATTTTCAGCTTGTGCCAAACTCAATATTACCATAATAAAAAATAGAAAATAATGGTATAAGCAAAAAATAAACTTAGAGAGTGTGAATACACCCTCAGAGCGTTGAAAGCCGTGAATCACACATTAATGGAAAAAACAAAATAAATGAATGCACACACAACCACGTCAAAATTAAAGCACACAATAGAAGAATGCAAATGCAAGTGAGTCCATCACAGACACATACTTTCACCTTTTTTCCAGACCGCTTTCTTCTAGTATAATGTAATGACTAATCCAAAGAATGAGGAATGGATTCGTAGATCACACAGACTAGCAGTGATTGGTAGCTCTCTTCCTCTCACCTACTTATCAAAATACACCATTCTTTTTACAAACTAAGCAGGAAGTAGCCACAAAGCTGATTGCAGGCCTATCAGTTCCATTGCAACAAAGTAGCCACTATTTGTGTTTGTGATCATTCCATTTGCCTCCTCTGCCTTCTCTGTTTGCCTCAGCCACAACTTGCTAGTTAAATAGAAAGGCTTCCACAGAGCATCACAGCAGATGAATGTGTCTTTAATAATGGGAGTTGAAGACTCCTCAACTATGTTAACTGCCTCATCCTTAAACAAATTCCGATCTCTGAACCCAAGAAGTGCCAACTACTACTAACACCTCTGAATGCCTGACAGTATCACCTGCAACAAAGACTACTATCATTGGTATTTGGAATACTTCTCATTGTTTCCTCAAGCAAAGTGGTCGCCTTATTCCTGGCTTCGGCTGTCCCTGCTTGCTCCCATCTACTGGCTCACTAGTCCAAAGGAAAGATGGCCAAAGGAGCAGTGCAGCAGATTTGAAAGATGCACAAAGTGCATATAACTGATTCCTCCCAGTCACTTGCCAGTTTGTCATCCAGCTGCTCCACTCTCTACACTCAAAGTGGGCAGTCAACTATAATGATGCCTGTATGCTTGCTGAATTCTTTTGCAGCAAATGTATGCTACCATTTGTGTTCTGGACCCTTCCCATTGTTTCTTGTTGAAAGTGGCAGTTTAAGTTTTGATCTTGAGGCCCTCCAATCTTGTTCCAACTGCATCAATGTTCCTGTTGAAAATAAAGGTGGCCCACAGAGCAGTATATGGCCACTGAACCATTCAGCCAGACAGAACCAGGAGCAGGGCCACCACCTGGTCCATCTCCATGCTAAAGTGTGATGTAAGTATGGTCACTGCCCTTTGGCAGCTATGTATTCCAGGATCCTAAGTGCCTGCTTTGCTCCCATACAAATGTAGATTGGGTTGCGAGCATCCCTATGAAATGTGATTTTCACCTCACAATACATCTGGATCATGGTTTTACAAACTGTGGGTCGTGACCCACTGGTGAGTTGCCACCCAATTTTTGGTGGTTCGTGAAAATGCGGTCAATAAGATTGCCTTTAAATTATGTGTTTGTCTTTCACATTTGGTGCTTCAAAGACGGAGGTCAAATGATAGACTAAATGAGATTAGTATTTACTCTTCTTTCTCCAACTGCAAATTGAGAGGAGTTTTTAAGTGATTTATGTCACAATTTTGGTGGAGTATAGGAAAGTGTGATGTCGTTTTTTTTGCTACACACACAAAAGGCCTCATTACGATGTTGGTCGGAAAGGCTCCGAATGGCATTCGGATTTTCCTAACCCGTGTCAATCAATCAATCAGGGGTTTGTTAAAGCGCGACTACTCACCCGTAAGGGTCTCAAGGCGCTAGGGGTGGGGGGGGTGCAGGTTTGGTCATTCCGACTCGGTTCTGACCGGCATTCAGAAACTCTGAGTCGGTCGGAGCCGATTCGTACTGCTCAATGGACAGCGTTTCCGACCGACCAATTACAATGTCGGATTCCGAAAGCCTTTCCGACTCGGTCTGTCCAACACAAAAAGGCTGTCAGAAACCGACTTTGGGAGCCCCTAGCAGGCCCCAGTTCATACTGAGGCCACAGGTTGGGGGCCGTGGGGGTACCAAAGGGACCCCCCTGTAGAACCATGCACAATGTGATAGGCACCATGGGGTGCCCGCCACAGGGTGCAAGGTTTTACGTGCCCGCCACAATGGGTGCAAGTGTTGTCTGTCGGAACACAGGCTCCCATTGAAGTCAATGGGAGGCTTTCCGAATGGTGTTCGGAAGCATCATAATCATTCGGTCTGAACCTCCGACCATGAGTCGGTCAAAACCGAATCCAACAAGGAGTCGGGAAGTTTAGTTTCCAACCGACATCGTAATTAGGCCCAAAATGTAGATACTTGCAAATGAACTGTATTTATTCAGCAGCTAGGAAAAGCAAAAATAGAGCACATTTTTTTGTATTTCTGAAGTGTGCTGGAAACAGAGATTGTATTAGGAACAAAACAAATCAAGGCACTTTACTTGGTGATACTCATATTATAAATATTCACAGAATCCTGATTTCCACACATTATTGTTTGTGCTCTATATAGTTTTATCAGTAAAACAGTATGTCTGTGCAAAGTTAGGGCCACACCAATAGAAAATGTGCTGTCTGTAAATGACGGCTCACTGACATAATATCGATGCATCCAATATCGATGCACAAAAATATCAGAAAATAAATATCATTAACAAAAATATGCCCCTCTTGTACTTAATCACAAATCTTGAGTACACAAATATCGTTGTTAAAAATATCAACTTTTATTCATATCAAAAACACAAATATGGGAAGTGAAAATATTGGCACCTTTAAATAAACAAATAAGTCAAACATATGGATTTACACAATATCGACTACAATAATATCACCAAAATAATTACAACATCATTAATAAATACGTAAACACTTTTTACATAAATCAATTGTTTACAATAAACATAATTTTTATACACATATTAAAATAAACATATTATATCACCTAAATATTTACAATTCTCCCCAAGAAATATATAATTAAATTCATAACAATATAACCAGAATAAATATTGCAATTATCTACAAACATATATAAATCAACTTAAATATTAATAAATGTATATATAAATAACATTAGATTTGAAACTATCAAACTATATAGCAACATATATAAATAAAATCTAAATTAGAGTTTACCATAGAAGGACATAACTGATAAAAAAATGCAAGCTAAAACTAACTAACCAATAAAATCAAACTATCTACAACCTTAACCAATAAAATCAGAAAAACAACTAAATCATCTATATAAAAGGCACACTGATTTTACCAAATAAATACTTCTGAAACAACAAACACTGCAAGACAAGGAAACTCTGCCAGATTCTCTAACTAGACTCTTAAAGAAAAACTTTACACATCTCGACAGCTACCTAACCAAGTAAGTAAAACTTATATTTAAATTAAAACTAACTTATAAATAAATTCAAAAATGTAAAATAGGCAATAATTAAGAAAATACTCTCCAACTTCAATCTCTTGAGATGTAATTCCTAAAAGAAAACACTATAACATTGAAAAGATATAACCTGCCAGAAAAAAAAACTATCACAATCCAGCAAAAAAATATAGCAAAGTAAGGGGCCTATTACGATGGCGGTCGGAAAACCTCCCCGACCGCCATGGTAACGGGAAAAGACCGCCCGCAAGGCCCGCGACATAACCGCCGGTCGCATTACGATGTTCCTTGCTCGAAATCCGACCTCTGCGGTCGGATCGCGGGCTTTAAAATTGCGGCGGTTGCTGATGCAGGCAGCACCGCCGCGATGTCAAAAGGAGTATGTCCTGCATTTCCCTGCACTGCGTGCCAGGCACTGCACAGTGCCTGCCACCTGGTACAGGGAAATGTAGGGGGGGACCATGGGTACCCCCCCAGTGCACCCACCCCCCCACCCCCCAAAACATTGGGGGCCCGCAACGAGCCCCCAGAAGACATTCTCCGCATGCCTTTCCATGGCGGTCTGACCGCTGAGGACAGGCTGGCTACCGCCGGCATCATAATCATGCCGGCGGAGCCTGCTCTGCACTGCCACCATTATCCCGGTCCTGCTCCGTCCACCAGGCAGGAGTGCGGATAGCAACCAGTGGAAAAGCGGCGGTCGGAATTTCCCACTGCCGCGGTCACCACCGCAATCCTAATTTGACCGGCAGATTTCTGGCTTGCAATCGCGGTCGGATATCCACCGCCGGTCCGGCGGGCACCACCTCCGGCCCGGCGGTGGACATCCGACCGCCATCGTAATAGACCCCTAAGTGTACAAAATGGTTAAAACAATTAGAAACTCACCCCAATAGTGAGTAAAAATAAACCTAATGACCTCCACCCCTACAAACTGCCAACAAATAAACATTTCAAATGAAACTAACTGTTTTGTTCTTACCAACAGAAATGAAAACACATGTTCAACACCCCTAACGGAAAAGCTGCAGAACAGTGTGAAACATCTAAAAAGAACATATATGTTAGTACTTACATAATTTTATATGTAAATAACAAAAGTATAAATTTGAAAAATTATATTTATGTATACTGCTAAACTACTTTCAGATACAATGACACAGCAAGCAAAATATTTCATGGCCCAGATAGGAAAGTGATTACTAGGTCACATGGGTTGCACCTACCACCAAGAAAGTGCATCGACAGAAAATGTTAATTGAAAATATGCCAAATATTATTCTAATGCATGCTATTGGAGTGCCACTACAAAAGATGATGTTGTAATTAATGTAAGAGAACACAACCAACCCCCACATGTGACAGAAATAGAAGTAAGGGAGGTATTACAGGATATAAGAGAGGCAAGCACTAGCTCCCAGGAACCCACAGCCAAAATCCTAAAAGATATTTTGCCTAAAGTTCCCGAGCATATCATAGGGCAATTACCACTTCTACCCATTTTAAAACATTTAATTGCAAGATCTGAAAAAGCTGCCAGCGATACTCCTCCTGCCTCTAGAAGATACCAAAGAACATTTAACAATAACGCATAATGAGGAACCTTTCCTTTTATATGGCAAATGAGAAATGAATCCTAATATTCTCTACAGCAAATAACTTACTCAACCCAAGCTATTGTCAAACCTGGATGATTGATGGAACCCTTCAAATGTGTCCCAACCAATCAGTCAGATATACACCATACATGGTGAATATCAAAACACAAATATGTCTTTTATATATGGCCTTCTACAAAATAAACAAAGCAGCACTTGCAATGACCTCTTAAACCCCATTAAACATAAAACAAATAACTACAACCATCAAAAATCATAGACTTTGATCAAGCCATGATTCAAACCATTTTAAACATTTACCTCTACAGAGCCCTACAAGGCTGTTACTATCATTTCCATCCAAGTATATAGAGATGCCTCTAACAATCTGCACTAAGGGACCGATTACAATGTCGGGTGGAAAGCCTCCTCCCGACAGTCAGAATTGCCTCAACCGCGTCAGAGCCCTTCCGACCGACTCGGTCGGTTTACATTCAGACTGCCCAATTATGATGTTTGCGGTCGGAATGTAAACCGCGTAGTCATTCCAAATCGGTTCCCTATGGACAGCGTTTCCGCCCTCAGGATTACAATGTTGATTTCCAATAGCCTTTCCGCGTCGGCCTGTCTGACATGGAAAGGCTGTCAGAAAGTAACTTTGGGGGGCCCTGGCAGGGACCCCTAGGCCCCACAGCCTACGGTTGATGGCCGAGGGGTACCTAAGGGACCCCCCTGTAAAACCTTGCACTGTGTGGCAGGCACCGTGGTGTGCCTGCGACAGGGTGCAGGGCTTTCTGCAAAAACCCCATTTCCCCATAGGAGCCTTTGTCATGGCCAGTTGTCGGACAGTACACAAGCTCCCATAGGGAACAATGGGACTCCGACAGAACAGGGTTCGGTCAGAGCCGCCGACCGCAAGTTGGTCGGTGTCCGGCTGAGGCTTTCCGCCTGACATCGTAATCGGGCCCTATGTGTAGAATATGCTACAAACAAACAGCCAATTCACGTTTGAAATAAAAAAATGATACCACTAGCCTATGTCCCTGTCACACAACTAGCTAACCACTACAAGTCACAAATAGAAAGCCCTTTATACCAACAAAACAAACACAACTAAGCCCCCTAATGGATTATTTCAAAGACACTTGGGTTGACAGACTGATTCGCTCCGGACACAGGCACCAACCCAAATTCCAAATACCATGGTGTAATGTCTATGACAGCACCTTGACACAGGAAGCCAAAACAAACAACGCAGTGGAAGTATGGCACAATGCCTTCCAATCCACACTAGGCAGAACCCCACCTACACTCTATACATTTATAGGAGCATTACAAAAAGAGCAAAGCTACCAACAACTTCGAATGGAGCAATCTGTTAGCCAAATTGCACCTAAAATTAGCAAACAAACCAAAAGAATGTACGACATGCTACAATTTAAAGTCAAACTGTTCATCGACAACAAAGGTGTAGATTACTTGGAAATAATAGCCAAGAGTATATGATATAGTAAATAGTAACCTAAAAAACTCCCAAAAACCTGCCACAGATTTTAAACCAAGACAGGAAATAATTTTTCATAAAAATAATAAACATAATATTTTATTGCATCAGTCTAAATATTAAATAAAACTTCAATAGTAAAAAAGACTGAGATAATAAAATGATATATATACATTATTTGCATTAGAAATATAATCCTGACCAACCCAAACGTTCGAGGAACAAACTAAATCCATCATATAAAATAAATATAACACATAAACAATGCATTTCCAAATAATAATCACATATTTACACAAACAATAAAATCTAACATTTTCTACACAAAAAATAATAAATAAATATAACTTACTTTTCAGTAGCTGCAGGTCTTTTTTTGTATTCACATAGTTAAAAAGTAATAATGCGCCAAAAATGGGAACAATAGTTTCCAAAAAAGCCCCAAAAATGCAAAAATTAAATGAATTCAATAGACATCCCATGACGCAATCCAAAGTATGTAGGAACCATTAAAAACCCAAAAAGGGTTTAAAAAATGAAACGCAACTGTAAACTTGAAAAAAAAGAAAATCAAAACTAAAAATATTGATTTAATATAAACCAAAAGTGATTTCCTTGCAGAAAAAAAAACAGTGACTCCCAATGCCCATTGGACATGTTTGTTGACATAAAACCTGTAAAGTAAGCAGAAACGCACACCCGTAAAACACAAAACATTCCCAAAAATACATATACTTTACACTGAATGATCACAAAATACTTAATATCATATAACAAAACATAATGAAACGTTTGTAAAACGATGCATGAAACCCTAAATTACACACTAGTAACAAACACTACTATTAATACAACTAAGCGCCTCCTTACAATGTCAGTCGGAAAGCATTCCGACCGACTCCATAACATAATTGTTTCCGACTGACTCGGGTTAAAGGAGTCCAATTACAATGTTTCCAAACACCGTTCGGTCAGACTCCTATTGACTTCAATGGGAGCCTGTGTTCCGACCGACAACACAGGCTCCCATAAGAAAGGGGTGGTTGTGGAAAACCTTGCAAACCATGTCGGACAAACTGATTCAGAAAGCTGTCCGAGACTGACATCATACTACATCGGTCGGAAACGCGATCCATAGACCTGTACGATTCGGCTCCGACCTACTCGGAGTCTCCGAATGCTGGTCGGAACGAAGTCAGAAAGACCGAACAGTTACTTTTCCATCGTAATCAGTCAGTCAGAAATGTTTCTGAGTCAGTCGGAAACATGGGTTCCGACACGGATTAGAAAAATCTGAATGCCGTTCAGATCCTTTCTGACCGACATCGTAATGAGGCACTAAATGTACAAAAAACCCACAAACAACATTATGTTACCTCTAGGCAATCCCCCTACACCCGCTTACACTCAAAAACACCTTTGAAAAGGACTTACCTGTTCCAACGAACAGCAACACCATACCGCGACCTCGATCCTGGACTGCAGACTAAAATGACACAAATCGAATACAAAAGAGAAGGTAGCGCAAAGAAAAAAAACTAAATGAATCTAAAGAAAAAGACTGTCTCCCCATGGAAATTAATGGGAGAAAGGGAAAAATGCTAAAAATGTATTTACAAACATTAAACAATATTATACATGTTAAACATGACAAAAATTGTTATGAAAATAGTAAAAAATGGTAAAATATAAATTGAATATTAAAATAAAATATATATAATTATTTAATTTATACTAAAAACCTTACGTCAAAACAATATTGAAAAATATATATGAAGCAATGTATGAACAGTGTGAAAAAAGTAAAACAATGTGAAAAAATGGAAATGTACAACATGCAATACAATTTAAATATGTTTTGCATTTTTATGTGATAATAAAAATGTATTCCAAAGGTTTTATGTATCTATATAATAAACGTTTATTTTTAATTGGAAAGAAATGAAGATGTAAAGATTTAATTGAAATAAACTTTGAAAACATAAATTAACTTAGAAAAATGTCTTACTTGTCTTTATTGTATCAAAATATGTAATTAATAATATTACTTATTACAAACATAAAACTAACATTTTTATTATAGTTCTTAACATCAACAATGCTAATTAGATAACAGAAACCATTTCTACTACATACAAAAACAATTCAAAAACAGTATTTCAAACTAATATTATAAAATTAAATAATCACATTCCGACATAAATCGTTTAAAAAAAAATTGGATACTAAAGGGGTGGCATTCTCTATTTCTACTCCAATCTACACCAATTTGTGGGAGGTGTTGCCCACTAAAGGGGTGACATTTATTATTCCCACTCCTACCTATACCAGTTTCAGGAAGGTGTTGGACAATAAAGGGGCGACATTTACTATTCCCACTCCTACCTATACCAGTTTTAGCAAGGTGCTAGACACTAAAGGGGTGACATTTACTACACACACTCCAACCTATAACAGTTTCAGGAAGGTGTTGACCACTAAAGGGGTGACATTTATTATTCCCACTCCTACCTATATCAGTTTCAGCAAGTTGCTAGACACTAAAGGGGTGACATTTACAATACCCACTCCAACCTATAACAGTTTCAGGAAGGTGTTGGCCACTAAAGGGGTGATGTTTGCTATTCCCACTCCATCCTATACCAGTTTCAGGAAGGTGTTGGACACTAAAGGGGTGACATTTACTATTCCCTGGCAGTTCGGGCTGGACTGTTCCCATGTGGAGCAGGGGCAAGACTGATTTGCATATGGCTGGGTTTAAACTGGAACGATGGATTTAGACCCAGATATCTGTACTGGGGTGAATGTGTGGCATTCTTCAACATTCTATTCATCAATTGTTCTTTTTGTATTTGTCATCCCGAGTGGACCGGTATGCCCAGTCGTGGGTCCTGTGCTCTCCGTGCCACTGGAGTCAAGCTAGCCTGGCTGATGAGGGGTGAAACCCCGAAACCGGTCCCGGGATGCTTGTTTCCGGTCCAGGGAGGACCTGGCCTGGCAGTTCAGCCTGGACTGTTCCCATGTGGAGCAGGGTCAAGACTGATATGCATATGGCTGGGTTCAAACTGTAATGGCATGGGGAGCAAAAGAAATGATGGATTTAGGCCCAGATCTCTGTACTGGGGTGAATGTTTGACAATGTTAAGCATTCTGTCCATTAATTGTTCTTTTTGCATTTGGACACTAAAGGGATGTCATTTACTATTCCCACTTGAACCTGTACCAATTTCAGGAAGGTGTTGGACACTAAAGGGGTGACATTTACTATTCCAACTCCAACCTATACCAATGTGTGGAAGGAGTTGGACACTAAAGAGGTGATGTTCACTATTTCACTGCAATCTATACCAATTTCAGGAAGGTATTGGACACTAACGGGGTGACATTTACTATTCCCACTCCAACCTATACCAATGTGAGGAAGGTGTTGGACACTAAAGGGGTGATATTTACCATTCCCCCTGCAATCTGTACCAATTTAAGGAAGGTGTTGGACGCTAAAGGGCTGACATTTTATAATGCCACTCCAACCTATACCAATTTCAGGAAGGTGTTAGACACTAAAGAAGTGACATTTACTAGTCCCACTCCAACCTATATCAATACCAGGAAGGTGTTGGAAAACAAAACGGGTGACATTTACTATTCCCACTCCAATCTATGCCAATTTCAGGTAGGTGTTGGACACTAAAGGGGTGACATATACTATTCCCACTCCAACCTATACCAAGTTGAAGAAGGTGCTGGACACTAAAGGGGTGACATTTACTGTTCCCATTCTAATCTATCCCACTTTCAGGAAGGTGTTGAACACTAATGGGGTGATATTTATTATTCCCACTCCAATCTATGCTAATTTTTGGAAGATGTTAAAAACTAAAGGAGTGAAAATGACTATTTCCACAACAATCCAAAACATTTTATGCAACATGCCAAAAACTAAAATGTTAGATACACAATCATTACTTCATACAAACAATATTTTTTTATATATAAACAGTAAACTAGAATTCAGTTATAAAAAAGAGTAACCAAATATACAAACCTATATATTCATGTTCAAACAGTAAACTATTAAAAAAGGTTTAACACTATTAGTACATTTTACATTTTGTAAATTATTTACTACAATTGATACTCTTAGAAGCATAAAATTAAAATAAAATCATAATCCACAATTAACAATTATAAAAATAATTTAAAAAATAAACATATATTTTCCATTTATAATATATTTTTTACAATATTAAAAAATGTAACTATTTTGTTCCTCAATTTAAATAAATATTGAACTTTATAAAATGTAGTTTTTAATATATTTTTGGAAGTTGATATTTTTATTTACATTTAATTTTTAATATTTACAATAAATTAATAATTTGTCAGTTGTATTATAATTAATATACATATTAGTTAATTATAAATTAATATTTATAAAAGGTATTGTCACAAGATAAACTCATAAACTTTACATCATTAATTTGAATATCATTTAAATATATTAACATTACATTTACTTGAAAATATCTCCCCAGCCTTATCCCCTAAAAATCCAATATTCTGCTGCTAAAAAAAATATAAATCCATTCTTTTAATAAATTAGTAAATCCAAATACACGAATTTCAACAATTTCCTAATTTCTACATTAATATCATATACAATAAAACCCAATACAATAAATTACATACAAGACACCACAAACGATATTACGTACAGCAATATTTTCTACATCGATATTTTTTACAACGATAGTAAATACACTTAAAAAGGGGGGGGCGCTAGAGGGCGCGCATGCAAGATGGCCGCACCACTGTGAGGCTCCGGTGGCCCGGGAGATACAATCCATCATCATCCTGCTCCCACATGGACTCTGATCTTAAAAATCACAGAAATTGAAATCGGAAAGTGCCTGGATATAGTTGACATGATCTGATGCGAGCAGTCGGCCGAGAATGCAGGAACCAGGCAAGACTTCCCCAGGCCCTGCAGAAGCGTGTGCGCAGGGAGCGAGAGTGAAGCCGGGTGTGCGGAGCTGAGGCCAGCCGCTGCTGGTGGGGAAGTCTGCCCTGACCTACGAGAGCACCACGGCGGATAGTGGAGTTGAACCTCTGTCTCTGTGGGCCTGGATGCTGCGATGACTGGCGGCTGAGACCGCCGCGGGACCCGAACCCTGACTACACAGGCCATACAAGTAAGAAGGCGAGGCCTTCCCCAGACCCGGGGGGAACGGGGCTTACAAAGAAGTGTGTGCGAGGTGCGAGAGCATAGTCGAGTGCGCAAGGCCGGAGCCAGCTGCTGCTGAACAGGGACGCCTACTCTGCCCTGCGAGGGAAGTGTGGTGCACGGTGGGGCCGGGCGCCCCGTCTCTGGAAGTCTAGACGCTGCGACGGCTGACGGCTGGGGCTGCTGCGTGACTTGGCCTTTGAAGACCTGCGGTGGAGAAGACGCAATCACTGGCCATACAAGCAAAAGATCGGGGCCTGCCAACATAGATGGCGAGAACGGACTGGAAAGTGTCATCTGCTCTATTACGCTAGTGTCCGAAAGCGACTAAATATGGCACCCTGCTCAACTGGAATGGAAGGCGAGGAGAGTAGTGGACCACCTCCCTCCCCAATAGCAGCACGGAGAGTCAACGCCTCATAATAGAACTACACTGCTCATTAGAAGCGGGCTACTTGCGTGGCGTATCAGTCGTCGGCGAGGAGCGACCGACGCACCAGACTCGGGTAATCTCACGGTTGCCTGGGTGGGTAATTGCTAAGAGGCGAAATTAACACGAAGCAACAGGATAAGACTCCTGATGCTGCATTGGCCCCCCCCCCTGAGCCTCTGGAGACGGTGCGAGCTTTGGTAGCTGCGCCAGCTGGATTAGACTCATCACTGAAGGGCCGTGGCAGGCAACGGCTGTGAGCCAACAACTGACATACCGAAAAGCTGCTCTAACTTAACCAGCAATTTGGGCAATACTCTCTGGCACCGACCCTCCAACAGCATACGATGCTAACAACTTCCAGTAGGCATGCAAACTAATTACCGCAACTAACTAAAAATAGCCTTGTGTGCAAACAGCATAGACATTGTATTGCTAAGTCAGATAATAAAACCGAGTGCAACAGCTGGGCAGTATGGGCTGGACAGACGCCAAGCAGGCCAAGCTGCCATTTGAGCCCCGGAAGACACCCCGAAGCCAGGGAGATAATGAGCAGCAGTCCACTGATCCACCAAACGATGCACTGCAGCCCGCAGATGATGACCTAAAAGCGCTCCTCACCACCATGAAGCACAGCCTCACCTCAATAGAGACCAAAATGGACACCATGTGCAAGCGGATAGACTTCATGACCCAAAAACTGGAGAAGCACGACGCACACATTGGGAAAGCAGAACAACAAATCTCCGATCCCGAAGACGCCGCGACAGCCAGGAAGTCACAATTGTCACAAATGGACCTTCTGTTAAAAGTCATAGCTGCCAAGTATGAGGATCTTGAAGCGCGCTCAAGGCGCAACAATATACGGATTTTGGGAGTGCCGGAAAGCACCGACACAGGAAAACTGGAAGAATATGTTGAACAAATGCTCTGCAAAGTCTTCGGCGCCGACGCATTCTCTGCCTAACTGGTGGTGAAGAGGGCACATCGCTCCCTGGGTCCCAGGCCACCTCTGGGAGCACCATCCAGGCCCATGATAGCCAAGCTGCTCAATTACAGGGACCGAGGCACAGCACAGCGGATGGCAAGAAGAAAACAGCAACTAGTGTATGAGGGACACAATATTGCTTTATACCCTGATTTCATGCTCGCAGTCCTAGAAGCCAGGAGGTAATTCGTATCGGTCAGGAAGAAACTACTCAAGGCACAAATAGACTACGTGATGATGTACCCAGCACAGCTTCGCGTCACCCATCAGGGAAAGCAACAATTCTTCACTAACCTGCAACAAGTGGAGGATTTCCTTAAGAGACTAAAGAAGCAGCGGTCGAATCGGGAGAGGGAGGACTCTGAAGACTGATTGCCATCGCAGCTGTCAGATAATGACTGACTGAAACTTTATTGGACTGGTCGTGAGTATGGGCAGTGAACTGCATGATCAAACATGCCCCTCATGCACCAAGACTAGCTTAAGGTTTTAATATTTGTAAAGCAGAAAGCCGATACAACTAATCTGTGCACTTGATTGTCTAGTTGGGCCTATGCGATTTAGTGAGCACGTATTCTTGCTCTCTTGGGCACCCTTTCTCTCTCTGAATTCGGAGGAGACGGGAGTGGGCTGACGCGCCCTCTGATGTTACCCCAAAGGGTGATCCCCGTCTCTATTTTCTCTTTCATAACACACTTGAGTGATTTAACTTAGTGTTAATCCTGTTCCTTGCTTGCTTGTTCCCCCTTTCCCCTTCGCTTTATCTTAGGGGGCTTTATTTTCTTTCTTTATATTGTAGATTATTGTATTTCTGTTTGGAACAACTGCACTGACTTATTATGGAGATTATAAGTGAATTGCATTCACTGACGAGCCAGTTGTTATTTCCAAATTTGGATTATGTGGGAGGGTATACAGATCACAACAAGTTGGGGCAGTCGATGTGGGTGGGGGAGGCAGGAGGGAATGTTTGGTCACAGGCATATCGCATAACATCGAGAGGTATGACTTGCATTTACTAGGAAGCACACAGCACACAATGATCGATTCTCTATACTCTATGATAGACTACACAGAGAGCAGAATCTCATAAACAACCAGAGATACGCTTCATAACCTGGAGCATAAGGGGACTAGGGAACCCACGTAAGTGTTGAAAAATACTGGCATACCTGGATAGACATGGTATACATGTAGCGATGGTACAAGAAACTCACCTTGACCCTAAATGGTCCCAACGATTCCCTGCCAGATGAGTGGAGCATAGCTTCTTTGCATCCTTCTCTACCTACTCGCGAGGCACAGTGATTCTAGTTAAAAAAAACACTCCATATATACATATGGGTTCCATCCCGGACCCTCAAGGCCGCTTCAGCATAATATGGGGTATGCTGGCTTCTCACCCTGTTACACTAGTTAGCTGCTACGGGCCCAATATCGATGATCCAATGTTCTTTGCCAATTTATGGGGGAAAATAATAGACATAGGCTCCACTCATGTCATTTGAACACAACACTTAACCCGGTGCTGGACAGATCACACCCACAGCCACATCATTATACCCATGTCCAACGACAAGTATGTGATATCATAACAGAGAACTGCCTAATACACACCTGGCGATATCTACATCCAGAATGGAAAGAAGGTACATATTATACTGCTGTACATGCGGCATGGTCGTGGTTGGATTACTGGGAGATCTCCAAGGGGCTCAGCACATGGCTAACGCATGTAGAACACCTTGCACGCACCTACTCGGACCACTCCCCAGTGGTCATGAGCCTCACTTCACCGGCGGGGTGCGTCCCTCATATGGCTTGGTGCCTCAACCTCACCATGCTATTAGATACGCCATTCCCAACGGAAACAGATCAGGAGATCCAAGAATATTTCCAACGTAACATGGGTACGGTTGAGCGAATGACGACAGTGTGGTAGGCATTTAAGGCCACCATCAGGGGGATATGCATTGCCAAAGGAGGTGGGGTGCTGAGGGACCTACGCTCAATGCTTGCTCGATTAGAGAGTGAGATAAAGCAAACGGAGCTAGAAATTAGTCGCTCACCGTCTGCAATCAGACAAATAGCACTCAGAGATAAGATAACTGAATACGAGACATAGCAGATAGAGAATGTTTGTTTTGAGGCAAATACTTTAAAGCTCGCAGGTATGGGGAAGCGGAAAGGCCCAGAAAGGCAATAGCCGAGCAGATCCGTAAGTCCCGCTTCTCGAACTACGTCCTGGAAATCCAATCACCAGAAGGGACGATAGTTAGAGATAAGCCAGAGATCCTCCATACATTTCAGGCCTTTTACTCCTCACTTTACACTTTACACGACAACATCCATTCATGCTGCAGCAATATCTGGAGCTGGTTGCTCTCGGCTGGCTGGGTGATGCTCAGAGGGAGTACCTCTCTGCTGAGATAGAAATAGACAAAATTCAGGCCGCCAATTATGCAACTTCGATCAGGCAAATCCCCAGGGCTAAATGGCATACCAGCTGACTTTTATAAAGCATATATTGAACACCTAGCTCCCATCCTTAAAAAGGTATATGAAGAGGCCATGGAGGAAGGTACTCTGCCTCCCACAATGCGTGAGGCATCCATTATCTCTATACTTAAACTTGGGAAGCCGGCTGATAGATGTGAATCCTACAGACCGCTTTCCATGATAAACTGCGACGTGAAAATATTAACTAAAGTACTTTCCAACCAATTGAGCCTCCTCATGGGAGCATTAGTATTACCAGACCAAGCAGGCTTTGTGCCAGGACGAGCCACCTGCCATAATCTCTGAACCCTGTTTAAGGTGATGCAAGATATCGATCCGGAACTTGCAGCGGTCGCAGTGTTTTTGGATGTCACCAAGGCGTTCAATTCGGTAGATTATCTTTTTGGAATGCTTCAGAGGATGGGAATGTTGCATAGCTTTCTGTCTTGGATACAACTGCTATACCACCAACCACAGGCCAGGGTAATAATAAATGGAGCTAGCTCTGCCCTTTTCCCCATCACGAGAGGTACGAGACAGGGGTGCTTGCTCTCTCCGCTATTATTTGCTTTAGCCATTGAACCATTGGTGGCTAAGCTCCGGCAGCACCATCGGGAGTGGGCTCTTGAGTACCCCACCAGGCACGCGTTGATTTCATTGTATGCAGATGATATCACACTCTACGTGCGGAACCTCAGCTTATCCTTAACCCCATATTGAGGGAATTTATCGCCTTTGGTGAATTGTCAGGGGTCAAAATCAACTGGGAGAAATCCCAGATGTTCCCACTTACTGCTGCTGATCAACCCTATCCCATGGACTACCCCATCATGTGGTGCCCTGACAAAGTGAAATATTTGGGGATAATTGTCACCAGAGATAGGGCAGAGCTGCTCCAAGCTAACTATGGGAGAGCACGAGAACACTTAACGGAATCGGTCGCTAGAGGGATCGCCTTGCCCTTGTCTATCGCAGGGAGGATATCCCTGATGAAAATGGTCATCCTACCTAAACTACTGTATTTATTTATTAATATCCCCTATACTCCGGGACACGTCATCTTTAAGACCTTGAAAACTCAAATGATACGGCTCGCCTGGGGGGGGAAACAACCTCGACTGAAGTGGAAGATCCTGACCTTGCCCTTTGCGCAAGGGGGGTTCGAGGCCCTTGATTTCGAACTGTATTACCTTGGTGCACAGGCACATTATGCAACGTATTGGTTTACACCCCCCCATATATGCCACATTTAGCGGTAGAACAAAAGTACATGAAGCCAACGCCAATGTCAGGATTGATAGCCACACACGTGCGAGTGAGAGATACTGATTCCACTACTGTGGCATGCACTGTGGCAGCATGGCAACAAATTGCGAAAAGACTAGGCATTGCAATTATATACTCGCCCTTGCTCCCAGTAGCTCGCCACCCCAACCTAGAAGTAACACAGGAACTAAGGTGTCGCCAACTATTAGATAAAGTTGTCACTACGAAATGGGGAGACCTCTATATTATTGAGGTCTTCCGTACCAAAGTACAGTTTTTTCACAAATATAGACCCTGCAGCGACGGATCTATTTATGTATGCTAGACTGAGACAGAGTGTGAGGGCGGCTACTCCAGAATTCCCCAACGAACCACCCACACTGATCCCACTCCACCGCTTGCTACAAAGCACAAATCCTGCGCATGTTGTATCTCTCCTATACCATAGCACGCAGACAGCAATACAGACGTTTGGGACGACAGCTCGGGTGCAATGGGAGAGGGAATTGGGTGAACCCCTTACCGAAGAAAAGTGGAGTTACTGTTGCCAACAAACTGGAAATATGTCAGCGAGCAGCCGGCTATGCATCATACATTTGAAATATCTTCATAGATTATACTACACCCCGGCTAAAATGTTCAAATTCAAGCTACGCAACAATGATGCCTGCGATAGATGCGGGCAAGAAGCGGCGGGTTTCCTACATGTTGCATGGGAATGCGCGACAATCAAATTCTTTTGGAGCCAGGTCTTTGAAGTGCTAGGACAGATGACCCTAGCGCCACTAACAGAGTCACCCGTAGTTGCGCTCCTGGGGTACACGGAAGACATACCCTCAGCATACAAACGGTATGTGGCATTGGGGTTGTTGCTGGCCAAGCGTAGGGTGGCGTGCAGATGGGATAGAGGGCGGTCACCTAAATTTAAAGAATGGATTCAAGACCTTCTCCTTTGACAGGAGCAGACTTTGACCTACGCGGAACTACTCCCTGTGTCCTCTAGGCCAAAAGACATTTGGGACACCTGTGCGCGTATTTGTTAACTAACCCAGGTGTACTAGACAGGCAGAGGACCTCCCCCCCAACGGGCAGGAATGAAGACCCCCCCTAGGATCTCAAGAGGGGAATGGGCGCATTCGAAACCTAACCTACAAGCAGGTTATACCTCGGATTCCAGGGACTTAGAAGCCATTAAAAGGCACGGGATACCAGATACTTAAGAACGTACAATTCACTCGCCTGTCACCTGAGTTATGGCATTAAGATTTAAAAATGTATATGTACTAAATTGATGTACTGTGCATTTCACTTCCTCAATGTTATTGAGATATTAATGATGTGCTCATGCTGTTGTATTCTTGTATTGTTTTGGAAATGACAAAATAAAGTTTAAAAAGAAGAAATTCTGATTTGCATGCTGATATTGCAATGATTTATTCTTTTGTCTCTCATCTCTCTCCTCTCACACTTGTTATTGAATTTTGATGTATTTGTCATGAGCTGTGTTTCCTTATAGTGAATTTACCTGTAATAACAGAATAATGAAGAATTTATATTTCATATGTACTTGTGTGTTGACCATTCATATTTTGAAATGTTAGATAAAAGTAACTTGATAAGTAAAAAAAAAACACACATAATAAGACATTTTACATTCAATATTCCTGTCAAGGATATTTTTGACAGCCCGATATTATTGACACAATGTTTTTGTATCACAATTGTTTTTCAATATTTTGTCAAAACACCGTAAATGACAGTGCGCTACAACACAATGCTTCAATTATGTTCACAAATCACACCTTCTCATGTCCATTAAAGTTAAGTGGGTCACAAACATTTGTGATTCTAAAAAGTGGGTTGTTGTTCTAAAACGTTTGGGAACTAATGGTCTGGATGAATAGTTCTCTACACTTTGTGATCTGTGACCTCCACATTGCATACAATTCCACACACCTGAGAGATTGATGTCCTGTGCACCTGTACATTTTGGCCTCCTATAACACCCCCTTCCATGCATCAGAGTGGTTGGTGCCCTGTACCTCGGTGTACTTTGACTAGCACTGTGATTTCTAGAATTTGTGTAATTATTACCTCCATGCGGTAAATGTGCACCTCATCTATTAAAGGCCAGCTGTGTATGCCACACTCAAACACTTAGCTACACTCCTCTAACATCTTGACCTTTATTCACTAATTTGCTCTCTGAACCAATTTTATATGATTTCCAAACCTGTATTGAGTTTGCTCTTTGGTACATCTGTGAGCTCTCTTGAGATACACTTGCAACAAGCTGTCAAAAATTCATACATTTTTGCAACCTGTATTGAATCTGCTCCTTAGTAAAATTAAATGTCTTGCAGTGTCAAGACTTAACAGTCTGTGAAAAAAGCCAAACATTGCCTCTGTTGCATACCCTGTATGGACAAATCTCTTCCTCTTCTTTGACAATAATCTCTTACACCATTCACCTAAGCAGCCATCTTGGTGTTTCTCACCACCAACCACCACATTGATCCCAATAATCATACCCCACACATACCCTTGTAATCACTCAACCAGAAACACTGCCCATCTAACATCATTAAGATAACTACTGTAGTCATTCAACAAACAATCGATTGTCACCCAGAATGTTCATTCATGCTCATCAACAATCATACTACCCAAAAATGTTCATTGAACATTTCCAACCACCTCACCAATCATGACATTGACATTCTTTTCATCACTGAATCCTAGATCACTCTACTTCCTCCTATAAATATATATGCATATACATATATATTCACACACATACATATCTATATATGTATGTCATGCCCCTTTTTCCACCACTCTGCAAACGCGCTTCTCGGCGCACTGCTGGTCAGGCGATGAGTTCCCCTTGCCTCAGGACTAAAGTGGACTTCATCCCCCAAGCAGCAGTGCAGGAGAAGTGTTTGCAGAGTGGTGGAGAAAGGGGGTTTGGCATCTGACCACCTCTCAGCAATCCAGCTGTGTGGGGGCCAAGAAGCCCTCGTGGTACCTCCTGTAAGTCCTACGCAGTGGAATTCCTGAGAGCTGGTTGGAGGCCTAGCCCCCTTTCTGCACCGACTTAATGCAGTACAACATCCCCAATTTGTACCCCTTTCAATTCCTCTCCCTCGATAATCTGGCTAGGATTCTCCAATTCCCCAAATCAAACTTTTATGACAAAAGGCCCTTAAAACGGT
The DNA here is from genome assembly GCA_963921515.1 of Calotriton arnoldi. NCBI lineage: Eukaryota > Metazoa > Chordata > Amphibia > Caudata > Salamandridae > Calotriton > Calotriton arnoldi. The sequence continues at coordinate 160,549 of CAWUFW010005212.1, read as the reverse complement.
AGCTCTTCAGTTCCAAACCCACATTGATTGTCACAACAACAGTCGGGCTACAGCAGTCATCTGGAGGTGGAATTTCCTGTCTGAGCTCTTTTGAGGCACTATGTCTCCCGCTGCGTGGGGCACTTCAGTTCTTACCTGGACTTCATCAACCACAGGCTAGTGGGGCTACCGCAGTCATCTGGATGCAGGTGTTCCTGTCTGAGCACTTTTAAAGTGCTGTGCCTCCTAATGCAGGAGGCACTTCAGTCCTTACCTGAACTTCATGCCCACAAGCCAGTGGGGCTACCGAAGTCATCTGGAGGCCGGATTTGCTGTCTGAGCGCGTTTAAGGCGCTGTGTCTCCTGCTGTGTGGGAAGTGCCTGGGGAGGTCCGGGTGAAGCCTAGGCCAAGAGCGGGCCGGTCTGAGCCCGGAGGAGACTGGGCTTGGTCAACTCTCTTGTCCCAATGTCTTTTTGGACCCAGGTGACATTACAGATTTTGGGAGATAGGCCGCTTTTACATTATAGATTATGGGGAAAAGAAATGCCATTTTATCTAAATTCAGTAAGGATGATATACACAAAGCTATGTCTTCTATCACCAATTATTTAAACTCAGTTCAAGGGCAATAAGATCTCAAATTGTAATGGTTGAAAGAGGGATAGATGCCATTCAGCAGCAATCTTAGCAACCCCATTTGGAACCGCAAGCGTTTGAGGAGAATCATGATCCTCAAATAGAGGAGGGGTCATTGGTAATTCACAGAGCACTGAAGAACTGCACTGGCCATCTTGCATAGTCCCCATGCTGTCAGTCATGTACAGAAAAAGGTTGTTGCAGCTGAGAAAGGGCATCTGACTTCTTTAAGTCCCCTACCAACCTTAAGAATTGGGAGGGTTGTCTTACTTTACATTCCCAAATAAAAGAAATTCAGCACTCCCCAGCAGAGGCACTCGGTAAAGCAAGGAAGCACCTGGAAAGGGAGCTCCACACTCATAAAATGAGGCACATCAAAAGGCAGTTTTCAGAATAAAGCTTGGGATTTATTAATGCAACACTCTCTAACAGACTATTCCAGATGTCAAATGAATCATATATATATATGTGTGTGTGTGTGTGCAACCAAATAATTAGGAAACACTCACAAAATAATCAAATGCATGGGATAAAACACGAGCAGATATTTATGGTAAAGCACATGCAAATAATAAACACTTACAAGTCAGATAATAATAAAACACTCACAAGTGAAATGCAAGGAAGTAAAACACAAGCAAATAACAAATGTACAGGAGAATAACTGTATGTACATAAATATATAGTTAAGAAGAGAAATTATTCACAGGCTGGTCACTCAGCACACAGACAAAAATACATGTAGAAATAACTATATATCTATACAGATATCTCAATACCGATGATCAGAGAAAATACCTCACATCTGCAATATTTACATCCTAGCCCTCACAAGACTGGGGGATCCCAAATTACAGCGCCTTGGGTCAAGAGACTCCTCAAGCCGGGAAATGCAGCACTGAGCAGATGCGTCCACCTCTCAAGAGAGAACTCAGTTTTCGAGTCATGAAACCCCAGTTTTTATAAGATTCTCAATGCATGAGAAGTTGCGAAAAAGACACCCTCTACATCAAGGAAACTTACTGAAGCTGGCCAGGCTCCTGTAAGCCTTCCAAGGCAAAGGATTCCTCATACATTCTCCTCGCACTCCCACACTCCATGTTCCTGCCCCTTATCTTAGTGAAGCTGAAGAAAGTAGAAAACATCTCAAAGAGTACAAAAACACTCTCAAGAAGGAAAACAATTCTGCACACAAATGACCCGAATAATCGTGAGTAACCTGGAGCCTGCTTGTGTGTGCAGAACTCAAGACAAACAGAGTCAGAATTCAAGATGGAGTTAGGGAATGTAAAGTCAGTAGTCAAAACATCATTTCACAGTGTACAACATAATGCACATTTGTGCACCACTGCAGACAGCACTACACTCTGAGACAGAGAAGTACATTCCACACATTAACTCTCATGCTTTTAAATGCACATGCCGCACGTTCTGTTCTAGGCAAGGCTGTTTTGCTCTGTGCTGAGGAGAAAGTAAACACTCCTACTCTGAAGCTATAAGGAGACACAAAATGAAATGCACAAGGAATGATGCTGTACATTCAAGATAGAGTACGTTAAAACATATAGAGTCAATTAAATCAAGGGTAGTCGAAGATCATCACATGATCCAAATACATATGAGTGCATATAGCACTACATTAACCCCATCACCTTTGACTACCATAACATATATATCTAAAATCAACTTTTTGAGTGAAAGCATGAATATAAAATGAAGCACATATTAAAACAGTGACATTATAAAATCATAACACATATTACTATCATTATTCAACCAAAAATAATTCATGTATATCCAATAATAACTCAGCCACAGAAATAAATGTGTGAGAAATACACAAACAGAATCAAACATGTTAACTTAATAATGCTCTAGTGTTATAAATGGCTAATCCTGGAACTTCTACTATTGAAGCACCCAAACTTATATATTTTGCCTAAAACAATAAATGAATTTCAAAATCATCTTCATCAAGCTGAACAGTTTCTCGGGGGCGTGGCTACGACAGCCACGATGGCGGACGCGCCTGCATAGAGCTCCGGCAGGTAGCCCACAATAGCGGCACTTGCTGGTGCCGGCGATTCCAGATCACCGGGCCAGAACCATTCGGTGAAAGGCAGGGACCCCAACACCCAATACCTGGCAAGATCAGCGGGACCGAGCTGCAGATACGGTCCGAGGACAGGACTGGCGAGCAGAAGGGCGGTGACAAAATGGCGACGCCCGACTCCTAGCTATCCACAGCGGAGGCGACAAGACCTGCGGCGCAAGTCAGAGAACTCACACCGACGCCTAGAGCACAGGCAGTCGGGAAACAGTGGAATCGGTGAGGAACAACGAAGGAGCAGACGCAGGGAATACCTGACGCGAAGCCTGTTGGCGTCGGAGGCTTTCACCTAAGATGGCGGCGCCCGGAGATGCGGAGGCGGCTCCGTGACACTTCCAGAGCACGGTGGGGAGACGAAATCCAACACCGATCGGAGGAGTCGAGGCGGACGCCGGCAGAGACCGCAAGCCAATCTATTAAAGGTGAGCGCCTGGGTCTGGACCAACAGCGAGGGGCCCGGTGCTCCGTCCGCGCGAAGACACCGGGGAACTGCCTCCAGGGACACTGAGAGAGGCCGAGCCCGCATCGGGGGGTCAATAGTCAGCACGCATCAGCGCCCAACCCCTTAGCCTGCAGGGAAGAGACGCTGCAGGGAGAGGACCCGCCGGCGAACGCATGGAAAAGGCCGGACAGGCCCGGGGGTATCGCACTGCCTGATTGGAACAGGTTACAGATCTGAGAAGGGCCAAGGGCCACACTGCGGTAGCAGAGCCCAACACCAGTATCCTGCGTCCTCCCTAGTAGCATCACTAACATAGTCAACGTACCCCGGAGAGGGGGGTAGAAGCGGATCCCGACGACAGGGGGGACATCACTGCGAACTTGGGCCGAGACAAAGGCACAAGGAAGGCACTTTCAGGCGCCAAGTGAGAGTCGAATCACGACGGGGAACCAGGAGGCCCTGTGTCGCCACAAGATAACCGGAAACCTTGAGACGGTGGAGGGGCAGGAATAACCCCCAGTGAACAGCACTCGCCATAACCACGCACCATCACAAATAACGACGGGGCGAGTACCCACCGTTACCTCGAATGATTGATAACTGAAAAGGGAGTATCAATCAGCCCCCCTCCTCGCACACAAAGGAGTACCCCTTTAAAAGGAACGATCACAAGAAGATCACCGAGGATCCCCTCATCCTTCCTCCCACCCTTCTCGGCCCACCGTCTCACCTCACAAGGTGGGCTCGGCAATCAGCGTCAGGACCCGAGGCGCGGTAGAAAAAGGGAAAGGCGATGAACAACGGATAGGACGCACAGCAGGGAGACGGAGGGACAGCGAAAGAAGAGAAGGAGGCCAATGCACCTCAAAACCGGGGGGACCCGGACAGCGGAGCATTGCATTAGAATAAACGCACCGACACAGGAGGGTGTATAGATAGCCAACGTACCGCCTACAACAGCGCCCTTATCGACCCCAAGAATGGGACGGCAACGCATAACCGGGAACCCACAAACGGCAGCCCACACAAGACAATATTCCCCCCCAACGAAAAGCTCCAGAACGGAAGAGGACACCGCGACACCAGCATCAATGTCAGAACCTCGCGCAGAGACATCAGTAAGAGGCCCCCCAAACCTCGAACAAATCATAGCGGAGCCCTGCAAGCGGCAGCAGAACTAGGGCCTACCATGGGAAGCTCAGACGGCGAGAGGGGCCCTCATATTTTCACATCAGAAGATGAAGTAGACTACAACAATACGCCCCGAGAGGGCTCGGTTACCCCGCCGGAGGTGACCCCACAGACTGCGGACACTTTCATTTGATAGACCTAATTTGATTTAGTGAGACCTGTAATACATCACACACCCCACTATTGTCCAGTAAGAAATTAAAGAAACACAGTCGCACCCGCCCTTCACTAAGGGTTGACTTAGAGTAGAGGATAAAACCACACTAGTGGGACTCCATTGCACACTAGCGGCGGGAATCGCCGGCACCATGCTCAATTCATGGGTCAACTAGGGCTACATAGAAAATACATCACTAGTACTTAGAACTACGACCCCCCCCTTGGTTAAAACGAATTAACGTAATCACAGTATGTCTAATTTGGACGTACTGCCGCGTGTGTTAGGTCCTCAAAGTTGGGAAGCGGTCCCCTCGTTAAATTTAACCCCTTCCCTTCAAAGAATCTTATAACACTGGTTAACAGCACCATACAGGCGGGCAGTACTGCGGTATATCTATAACCACCATCACAATGGGGAATCACCGGGCACCTTGGTCCAGCCGGGTCAGGACGCACCAGACCTCATAGACAATGCGAAATGGCCAACAGAGCAAAGACCACAGATATCAGCCTCTTAACGCTGAATGTTAGAGGCCTACATACACCAAGTAAACGTTGTTTACTCCTATACCAAGCGCCAAAATGCACAGATTGCTCTATTACAAGAGACACACTTAACTACACGGGAAATAGACAAACTACGTACCAGATGGCGCGGGACTATATGTGCCACATCATACTCTGCCTACACACAAGGGGCACTGATCTGGGTCAGACCGGGAACCCCATTTCAAGAACTCAAGAGAACGGTGGACAGGGAGGGGAGGTATGCCCTCTTGGAGGGGCTCCTCGAGGGACAACCGATACTTTTGGGTAGTATATATGCCCCAAACACCGAACAAGAAAGGTTTTGGGATCACCTTACAGGAGTCCTGGCCCAATATGCATCTATACCATGGATATTGGGAGGCGACTATAACTGCGCACTGAATCTCGCCCTAGACAGATCCCACCCGCACACTCCCCTGCCCATAAGCAAACGGAACAATATCAAACATGGATCACACACTGGGCACTCACAGACGCATGGAGGGCTCACCATCCGCAAACCAGACTATACTCGTTCTACTCCATCCCACACAATCTACGGGTAGGACTAGATAGATTTCTATGCACAGCGACGCTAGTCCCCAATATTCAGCACTCTGATTACCTAGGCCGGGTCCTCTCTGACCATGACGCCCATATACTAAGTCTACAATGGAAACCTCCCCACCCACCAGTACCCACCTGAAGATTACCACAGGAATGTCTGGCAGACCAAGTATTTAAACATGAACAGGGGCAAAGCATACAGGAATATTTCTCTAATAACGCAGGAACGGCGACATCCAAATTGGTAGAGTGGGATGCGTTCAATGTAGTAGCCCGAGGAGAGTGTATAAAACAAATAGTAGGGGCTAAGAGGACACTGGAACGAGCACTAACACAAGCCGAAACGAAGCTAGCAGCCCTAACAAAAAAGGAAGATGCCAACATGGCGACCGTAGCTCAGGTGGCAGAAGCGAAAACAGTATACGCAGCCGCTACCTTAGATCTGCGCAGATACAACTTTAAGGCATATGCAACTAGGGTACACAAGGAGAGGGATAAAACAGGGACACTACTAGCCTGGCTAGCTAGACAGGACACAGAGTTAAAACCAATCACTGAAGTGCTAGTTCCAACCGGTAATTTAGTGCGATCCCAAACAGAAATACTGCAGCTGTTCCAACAATACTACACTAAGGTATACAGAAATCCAGCACAGACCAGGCAGGAAGCAATAGAACAATTCCTAAACCCACTGACTATACCACAAATTGCAGCAGCAGAGAAAACCGCACTAGACACGGAGATACAGTCAACGGACATTACCCAAGCAATCCACGCCCTAGCCCGCAACAAAGCGCCAGGGATGGATGGTTTTCCCCTGGAATAGTATGCAACCTTTTCCTCATTGTTGGTTCCCCGCCTCGCAGAGATGTTCGCAGACGCGCTAGAAAAAGGAGAGCTCCTGGGATCCCTTAGGGAATCTGTCTTAGTAACCTTCCCAAAACCAAACCGAGACCCAAAACAGCTGCCCTCATATTGACCTATCACGTTGATATCAGCTGATTGTAAGATATTGGGGAAGATATTGGCGGACCGATATACGCAAATTCTGCAGCCACTGGTCCACCCAGACCAATGTGGATTTGTTCCATGGAGAAACACATCCCAAAATTTGCGCAGACTATTCCATGTACAAGACCAAGCAAGTGCCAAATTTCCCAGAGCGGCCTGTCTCATCTTAGATCCTCGAGAAGGCATTTGATACTCTCACGTGGCCATACCGGTTTACGATCCTACAATGGATAGGGATAGGTCTAACTCTCATAGCATACACACGACTCCTGTACACTAAACTTACCTCGCGAATACGCATGGGGCGATACATATCATCCTCCTTTAAGGCGGAGAGAGGCACGAGACAAGGTTGCCCACTCTCGCCTCTGCTATTTGCCCTAGCGGTAGAGCCCAAGGCAATACGATTACGCCTAGAGGAAGAAAACTGGGGCATCCCCATAGCGGGCGTACACATAGCGTAACCTATTGATATATGTACGGGACATCACGGCAGACCTGACGTCCATATGGACAACACTCGAAGAATTCGTAGAGGCATCAGGACTCAGAGTGAACTGGGACAAATCTACGATATATCCGCTACACCCAAACCTTACTCCTCAGGATGTTAGGATAGGAGAGCAGGGCATAGCATGGAGCGCAAGCGCCCCCGATACCTAGGAGTTTGCTTGTATCACTCCCCATCCGATATATTTGAAAGCAATCACCGCAGAGCACTGGCTGGGGTTAGATCAGCGGTGGGATTCTGGAAGAACCTTCCTTTAGCCCCGATAGGACGTGTGGCCTTGGCCAAGATGATAATAGTTCCACGACTGTTATATCACTTTACAAATTTGCCCGTAATCCCACCCGAGCCTTTTTCTGGGACTTGGACTCACTACTCAGCTCGCTAATCTGGGGAGCAGGCAGACATAGAATCGCATTGGCTAAGCTACAACTGCCCACCGACCAGGGAGGGTTGGGCGCACCTTCCTTTGAATCATACATCTTGGCAGCGCAACTACAGTGGCTGTCCTACTGGACAGCAGGCAGACACATAGGGGAGGCCCGCGCAGCGACGGGCCCTATACCCACTCCGGAAATCCGCCGATTGCTACTGCCAGGCACTAAGCCGCGGCGCACATACCCAATACAGGTGTCGGTGGCTCGTAAATGCATGCAGAGGATACATCGTATGTCCGCAGGGGTGCCTTTCTACTCTCCTCTGTTGCCTTTGATAGGATGGCCCAGACGAGAGGCGTACTATACAACCCGTATGCTACGCATATGGACAAAGCACTCACTAACGGAGATAGAATCCCTAATCGAGGACGGACAACTAAGGCCGTTCCGCCAGATAATGGAAGAATTCGCCCTTCCCCCCGGACAATTCTTACTCCATAGGCAGATCATAGCAAGCTACCTTCTATATCATGATTTGACAGAAAGAGAACCCACAACTCATCTGGTCATACACACAATCATGCACATGTGAATTGTCCGGCACCTCGTCACCTGGCTTTATAAAGCCATACTGGAGCTCATAAACAAACCACTAGATGCGCTGCGGGCAATATGGGAGGAAGAACTGGGGCGCCAGTTACACGAAAAAGAATGGGAGACAGCACTTGAATACCCCAAAAAGGTGTCCCGCAACGCGCGATTTAAAAACATACAATTTTACATATTACACAGAGCGTATCAAACACCAGCGCGTCTTCAGCGATATTATCCAACCACTCAGGTCCTATGCCCCAGATGTCAATCACCCGACACAGACTTTCATCACATGTTTTGGACATGCCCCACAATACAATCATATTGGAACACTATCCATGAGACACTAAGAGACCTCACGGGTCTGTCTAACATGGACACATGGGAGGCCTGCGCACTCGGTATCTTCCGAAGGCGGAAACAACACAAAGTACAAATCCGTTTTGCGTCCCTAGCAATACTAATAGCTAAAAGAGGAATAGCTATGCACTGGCGGGCCCCTACGGGACCCCCGATAGCAGCCTGGGTGGGAGCAGTGAGCAAATGGGCAGCAGCAGAAGAGGAGGCAAATAGGGAGGAGGAAATAAAAGGAATACGCAAATATCACATATCCATGGAGTGGGCCTTACTTTTACACCAATTCAAACAACTAACAACGCGAGGCGATCCAAGCATATCGTCGCAAGCCCCAGCAGGCTCGCAAACACAGACCCAGATCATAGGCACACACACTATTCCCCAAACAACTACAAGTGCGTAACGGCGTACGACAACTCAACCACCCACTATCTAGGTCAGCCAGAACGGCAGTGACGGCTGGATAGGTCCCAACCAGAAGAAATTAACCACACCCACAGGTAGGATACATCATGGCCCCGGCACCCCGCCTGACCCACATATCTCGGATCTCACGAACACCACCCTAGTTTAACACCCCAGTTAATAGTTAAGAACCACAACCGGTAGTTGGTACACCGGTAGTCAAAAGGAAGGAGATGCATTTTCATGTGTAAAGACATGCACAATAATGTGATAATGTATATTGAAGCGAACTGTCAGGGCACACAGAGCGTGAGCGCACAAACAGCGGACGCGGAGCGACAACGGGACGAGGAACTACAATTCCTGTCATCCGCCTGTGCTGTCAACGCACGCACGTGCTGACGATGCATGCTGTCATACGTGCCATCGGCGGAACTGGTTAACAGGAGAAGGCGCCTTCACGAAGACGCCGATTATCCTGTGGATCCCGGAGTACCTGGACGTACGGTCGGGTAAGGGTGCGTTTCGCACCGGCTTTGCTCCTTTGCTGTAGTGTGCTACGGAGGCTTCCCTAGAACGATTTCTCTGTTCCTCCCGTTGGAGGGACGCGTTCTGTCATACGGTCTCATGCGGGAGGAAACGCTGCTCTTGTTAAACACCTGAATTGGAGCATTTGACACTCTCGCTTTGAGGCAAAAGCGGGAGCGCATTATTATTTAGTTTTCCTGCTTTTCTACGCAACCTGCTTTTGTTGGCGGAAGTATAAGGCTGTTCCCCATTATCTGGTATATGCTGGTAGCTTCCTAAAGCTGGAGCCTGACTCTTTCTTCATCAAAGGTTGATGGAGGAGAACTGCTAAATGCTTTGGAGTTGCTGAATGTTAATCAAGGAACGCAGTGCTTAATCTTGTATGCCGTTGACATAGGCCTCTTTGTTATTCTTTCATTTGTAGGGGGGATCAGTTGGGGGTGTCCAGGACTGAACTGTCATAGTCTAGTGGGGACAAGTACATTCCTTACTAAGGTATGTGCCTTCCAATAGGAATATCTTTATCAGGGTCTAAACAGAGGGTGTGGTCATCCGATCACTGTGTTACATGTTTTTAACTGAACCTGTTCTTTTGTTTAGGATAGGAACATGCTGGTACCCTGTGTTCACCCTCACATCTCACCCGGTATAAGGCCATCCTTGTTTGTTTTACAGGTAGTGGGAGACCCCCTCTTTTGTGGCATCAAGTTACTTAGTAACAGAGTTAGAACAGTGACCTTGCATTAAAGCTATTTTTTTCTCTCTGTTTGTTTTCAGGTGTCCCTTCCCGCTGTTCCTACCCTTTCTTCCCTCGCTCGACCATCCCACTAGTCCGAGAGGATTTATTCTATCCGGACTTGGGGCTGTCGAGAGGTGGACCCCTTTGAGCTTCAACCCGATCCTGAGGATAACCTGGTGACCGTGACACGATCATACTGTGTAAAAGGTAGATGTTATCCCAGTCAAACAATTGTAATTACAAATGTTTAAAGCATACAAAATGAAGTCAGTTTAAATGTACTAACATGCGATATGTTACAAATACGAACATTTTAATAAAAATATTTGATAATAAAAAATAAAAAAATTTAAGCTGAACAGTTTCTCTTCAACTCTGGGTATGCAATGCGTCAATCCTAACTATGTGAATGTACACGGCCCTCCTGCTATATTTAAAATGATATCATTTCACATTTGTCATTCAAAAGTACGCTTGGCATCATCATTTCTATCAGGCTGTACTTATATTTCATTTTGAGAATCAGTCTCATTTGAGCATATTTAATATGTTCTGTTGAAAAAAGTCTGTGCTACATCCTGTCATTGGTTTGCAGTAAAAGTGCATCATCCAAGGCGTCAGTCTGCGCTGCCAAGTGGTCACTTCAGGGCTGGGGGCTCCCGCACCCTCACGGTCCCAGTCAGACACAGGTACCCACACGCCGGGGAAGGGTATTCAAGGCACCAACACTTCGCAGTATAATCTAGAAAAGAAACAAGTATCACTCTTCTTGAAAGCAAAATGTTTCAGAAAGCACCTGTTCTTCCTTTCTTGTCTTTAATCTGATGACAAAGTATTGTCTTTGATCTCTGCTGGTTCTGGGGAATGATTTGGGGATTCTACACACACTTTGGTCTCTGGGTTCTTGTTAGTGGAGTCAAACCCTCCTTCCTCTTGTACAGTAAGAAGGGCTGGGGCAGTCCCCTTCCTGACTATCTCTCCATACACTGCTGAATAAGTACACCCTTGAACATCTGGCCATATCTGTGCTGGTGATTTTCCTCTCTCCAACTGGCCCCTCATCACCTGTGGGACTAGTCTGTGTTGTGTATGCTGATAAATAGGAATCACAACTTTAATCAGGTCCAGGGGAATATGCATCCCTTCATTCTCTGACCACATGTTGATTGCTTTCTCTCCCAGGTGTCCACATTTTTGGTGTGCCCACTTAGCCATTCCCACCAAATCAGAATCCTGCGTCACCACCTCTGTCTCCGATATTTGGGCTTTTTTTGTCTGTAAGGGAATTAAACCGGCATTCTGGTGAAGTGGTAGGACAGTAAGCGTCTACATGATACACAGTGACTACGTTTTGCAGTAACATTTCCCAAATCTCTTGCCACGACTCCTTATCCCACTTCACAGGGAACTCTTGTATCTAAGACACATTCTGTGACACCCCTGTATTTTTCACTGGGAATCGCACCTGCTCATGCAAGACTGCAGTTTCTGCCTGCATGTACCACTTACATTTGATCACATTTGCTTCTTGTGCATGGCCTGTTCTGTTTGACTCCAGAGAACTCATCGTCCATTGCATTAGAGAAATTTCAAGTCTCAAAATCACATTTTGCCTTATTGCCATCTGTCCAGTGACTATCAGAGCACAACAGCATGCAAATAACTGTATCTGCCCATTGTCTACCAGAGTGCAGTGAAACATCAGCAACTGTTTTTCAAAGGGAGTAAACCACTCTCCAGCATCTAGCAATGTTTTATTCCAAAAGCCCAGGAGCATCCTCTTCTTTCCTTATTTTTCCCACATACTTCAATTAGCATACTGCCCCTGAACTGTCACATGTAACTCAATGTCTCTTTTCTGTATTGACCACACATATAAATCATGTTTTACAGCCTCTTTTGGCAACTCAAAAGCACATTACTACTGCTCTACCCACTCAGAATCATGTTTGAAAATAGCATTTTTCGTCATTTCTTCCTTCAAACTCTGCATAGCATCTCTCAATGTAAACCAAGGATTGTCATTTACTGACCAGCCTGACTTGTGACTGCACCCAGCAACCACTAATTGTAACAGGCTGATTAGTTTATCTTCTCTGTAATTTCTAAAGTATTCCTGCACATTGGAGTCAACGCTAACCGCACAAAACTGTGCTACATTTTCTCTGTTCAACATTACTTCAGAGGCTCCTAAAACAAACAAGCGCACAATCAGAGTTAGCACAGCCTCCCCTGGTTTCTGCTGGAATCCGTCCAAAATGCCATTAATGTTTTGTGAAGTAAATTCCTCCAGAGAATTAATTAAAACCTCCTGTGGGCATTGTGAATTAACCTGCAACTTTCCTTGAAGTGCTGGCTGTGCATTCCTTTCATACAACTTACTCTGGCTATCTGGAAAGTCTAGTAATTTACACTGAGTCACACATATGGTATCTAGCTCTTGCGCTGCCTGGTACATCTGCAGCTTATCTTTTAAAGATTTATGTTCACACATCAACATATTAGAATTATTTTTAACTTCAACCAATTGCTGTTGTATTTCATTACGTTCTTTTTCTAACTGCGCACATTTTTCATACATGCTACAAAAAGCACTGAAAAGAATACAACTTTTTCTCCCTGAAGTGCTAAGCTCTTTTTCCTCTCCAAAGGAAACATTCTGCAAACAATTAAATATCTGTGCTTGCTCCTCATCTGTTAAACATGCATAAGAGGCATCTTTCCACCCCAATAGCTCAGTTGGGTCCCGGGAATCTGCAACTGAAAGCATTGTCTCTTTAGAAAGCATTTTTCCCCTTTCCCTTTTAAAATCGTACCACACTCCTGGCACCAAAATGTCTTGCTTTACACTCCCAAATAAAAGAAATTCAGCACTCCCCAGCAGAGGCACTCAGTAAAGCAAGAAAATACCTGAAAAGGGGGCTCCACACTCATGAAATGAAATGAGACAGTTTTCAGAATAAAGCGTGGGGTTTTATTAACGCAACACTCTCTAACAGAAAGACTTTCCCAGATGTCAAATGAATCATGTAAAACAACATGCAAATGTAAATACACAAGCAAATAATAAATGTATAGGAGAATAACTGTATGTACATAAATATATGGTTAAGAACAGTAATACTTTAGATGCTGGCCACTCAGCACACATATAAAAACATATGTAGAAATAACTATATATCCATACGTATATCTCAATATTAATGATCAGAGAAAATACCGAACCGACTGCAATATCTTAATCTTAGCCCTCACAAGACTGGTGGATCCCAAATTATAGTCCCTGGGTTCAAGAGACTCCTCAAGCCGAGAAATGCAGCACTGAGCAGATGTGTCCACCTCTCTGGAGAGAACCCGGTTTTCGAGCCAAGAAACCCCAGTTTTTATAATATTCTCAATGCATGAGAAGTTGCGATAAAGATGCCCTCTACGTCAAGGAAACTTACAGGTGCTGGTCAGACACCTGCAAGCATTCCAAGGCAAAGGATTCCTCACACATTCTCCTCGCACTCCCACACTACATGTTCCAGCCCCTTATCTTAGTGAAACTCAAGAAAGTAGAAAACATCTCAAAGAGTACAAAAACACTGTCAAGGAGGAAAACAATTCTACACACAAATGACCTGAATAACCGTGAGTAACCAGGGGTCTGCTTGTGTGTGCAGAACTCAAGCCAGACTTCAAGATGGAGTTAGGGCACGTTAAAGTCAGTAGTCAAAACTTAATTTCCCAATGTACAACATAATGTACATTTGTACACCACTGCCTACAGCACTACACTGCGAAGCAGAGAAGTACATTCCACACATTTCTCTCGCATGCTTTCAAATGCACATCCCACACATTCTGTTCCAGGCAAGGCTGTTTTGCTCTGTGCGGAGGAGAAAATAAACACTCTTACTCTGAAGCTATAAGGAGACACAAAATGAAATCGCAAATCAAAATGCAAGTGCACAAAGAATGATGTCGTACATTCAAGATAGAGTAAGTTAAATCACATGGGGCATATTTACAAAAGAAGTGACGGAGCACGGTGTTAGCCTTGTTGGCTTAACGCCACGCTCTGACACTACTAAAACACAGGGCTGCACTGTACAAACAAGAATAAGGTGCAGCCCTGCGCTTCTCTCTGCGCTGGCACTAAATTTAGCAGCCCAACGCCAACGTAGGCATTCTTGCACCATAGTGCAAGGGTGGCGGCGTTGATGGAAAGGATTGTTTATGTGCAGGAAGGTGTTCCTTCCTGCACATAAACAATCTGAAATGGCACATAAACAATCTAAACGCCCACCACAACACCTTTTTCCCGCCCTTTCATGCTAAGCATAGCGTAAAAGGGTGCCTTATTTGCAAGGCAGATTTAAGCCACGTTCAGTGGTTTAACGATGCCTTGTAAATAAGGTGAAGCCCATATCACTATAGGAACATCACTAAAAGTGACGTTCCTGTGGCAATAGGGGCTTGTAAATATGCCCCATAGAGTTAATTAAAACAATGGTAGTCAAAGGTCATCACATGATCCCAGTACATACGAGTGCATATAGCACTGCAAGGGTACACAATAGCATGTCAAGAGCATTGGTGAAGAGCATAAGAGTAGTAACACTGAGTAAATTAATATGCAAAAAAAATTCATGGAGCTTTCCATTCAATTCTTTTCAAAACTGAAATTATTGATGAAAACATTTTGCTCAAATGTGGAAGCCAAAATCACTTTACTAGCAGATCAGATTTTAGCCGAACTGTATCTAAACCCCCTTCGGATATTTATTTGGATTCCCCCAGCTGGTGAACTCGTCTTTGCCCACTGCACCTAATATGGAGTCGGGAAATCCTAAAGTTGTGGCGTTAGAAAAAAGTTCACCCCTGGAGGCCCTCCAAATCTTTATTCGCTAGTTTTTGAAGGGGTGCTAAATGATCCTTCTCAAATAAACTCCAGAAGACCTGAATCATCTAACTCTGGTACTAGGTTCTGTAAGCCTCCGATACTAATCTTGTATCAAGCCACAGGATGGTTGAATGGGTACCAGGTTAGATATAATGTGGAGACAAGGAATAGTTATGAACCTCTAGATGCCCACAACAATATTGAGTGACTCTCAAATTCCTCTAGGACTGCTCAAGACCCTCCACCGGTAATGTTAGTAGATCCTGGCCCGTCGATGTCCTCACAAACTTTTAAGTACTCTTTGAAGTTACCACGAGGCAAAATGGCACCCACTTACCCGGGGGGAGGAGAGGCTTGAGCCTAATTTCATGGAATTTAGCTTGTGCCCATTCCAAACTGTCAAAACTGAATGGATAGCATTTGTTGGTGACCATGATATAATTTGCTGTCAAAAGACATGAATGACTGATAAATTTTACAAAGAGGGTTTTTATACTTCTTGACAACCGGCTATATCTTCCATAGCGGGCAGTACAAAAGGGGGCTTGGCTATGTCTAGCCCTGTCAAACTCACTTCCATGTGAGCTGAAGAAATTTGGAAGATAACACATTTTTTAGCCATATTGTTATCCCTCCCGGGTAATTTTGACATCTTACTTGTACACTTTTATTATAATGTATTCAACAAGAGGACTAGCTATATGATTGATTAATTTGATGTACTTTTAGAGAGTTTTGGTTCTAGATGTAAACGTAATATTTTGTTAATCTGGGCAGAAGACTGTAACATTTCACATTTTGTGAGTATAGAAGTATGCCTGTTTGTGATTTTAGAGAATCGAGTTCTGAGTGCGTGACTGATTTTAGACACTCATCTTATAGAGAGGCTTTAAACAGTTTAATTTTGAAATATCACTCAGGGCCTGATTATGATCTTGGCGGATGGGATACTCCGTCACATACATGCCGGATATCCCGTCCGCCATATTACAAGTTCCATTATATCCTATGGAACTTGTAAGCCGGTGGACGGGATAGCCGCCACTTTTGTGACGGAGTATCTCATCCGCCTAGATCTTAATCAGGCCCTTAGTCTTTGCTAGCTATAAAGGAAATGGGGAGGCATAAAACATTCCAAATTGGGTGCCCCTTTTAACTTTAAGACTACAACAATTTAGAAGAACAATTGATAATGTTTTTTGGTTTTCTCACAGGTTAGGTTATAAACCAGTGAGAGAAACGATACAGATTTATAAGAGTAAATGTATTTCAGTGCAGATTTATGGAGCGGGAATATTGGAGTATAGTAATCCTGATATTCTCCCACAGGTGAAGAATTATTTTATCTGCAGACTCTTATTAGTCCCTTGGACCACTGCCTCATTTATATCTCATGCCAAGGTAGGATTCAGCTGTTTGGAAGATGCAATTATTCTGGCCCCTTTGTTGTTATGGATTAGTAGTTGGTGTAAACCTGAGGCAGGCCTGGAGAGGTTATTTTTAAAGACTTGTTTAGCTCTGGACAACATGGATCAGATTCCCTGGCTTGCCTTCGTATGAAAGTATTTAATTTTTTGGGCAACCCAGAGTTATTTCTGAACCCTACATGTATAGTTCCAAGTTGGAAAGAGAAGGTTAAACGTCCTTATTACAATTACTGCTGTATGGTTCAGTTGGAAAGAGTACAATCCATGAAGTCAGTTGAAAACTATGTTACTGTGCCCACTTTGTGGGGATGGAACCTTATTTGGCCTTAATATCAAATACTACTTACAGATATTACCTTGCCCACTTACGATTCAACACATTGCACTTTGTGGTAGTTTTTCTGTTACAGGAACTTGGTCTGCGGACCTCCCTAAATGCCCATGTGACAAGCTTTCAAATCAAAGCACTATTTGTTTTATGCTGTTTTGCACAATATATTCTGCTCCTTGGTTCCAATCTTATGTGAAGCTGATATTAGACAGACCAGATTGAGATGGCTTTTTTTGTGGAGGACTCAGAAGGTCTTCTCTGCTGCTCTGCAGGAAGGATTGCTACTCTGTTGCCCTGTTGCTTACTGCCCTGCTGCCTGAGTGAAGGACTAGACCTACATCTTAAACTCAGGATCCCCAGAGTGAATCCAATGGCTGGTTGGCTGGCCTTATGATCAGAGCCTCAGGGACAGAACAGGCTGCAACAACCTTGAACCCAGCACCTGGACTCTGCCAGCTGTGAGTCCTGTACCCCAAAGTGGTGCCACCTCAGTCCTGGACCCTTGAAAGTGGACCTGAAGGTGTTTTGCCAGCCCATCTGTGGTCCCAACAGAACCAATGCAGTTTGGCGAATCGTCGCAAGACTCTGAATCGGAACCACTGTGCGACGCATCCCCAACGCAGGTTGTGCATTCCAGCCCACAACTCCTTTTAATCACCAAGGCACGCCACATCTCCATGCAGTACATCGTATCACCACCGTTTCTCCCCCAGAATTGCCACTGCGTGATGCATTTCCACACCTGGACCTTGCCTTGCCTCTGCTGTGCAATGCATCCTCAACACGGGACTCTGCATCACTTTGCAACCGGGATTTAAGGTGCTTTTGTCCAGCGTGCCTAACTTGGTCCCTATTGCCTGCCCGTGCTCCATCGCAGTCGCTCTGAACTTTTGCGTTTGTCCCGGTCTGGTGTGACCATGAAACCACAGTTGGTGCTTTCTGCTTTTAGGCAATGTTTTCACTTAAATGTTTAAAATTGCATATCTCCGGTTCTACTGATTGGATTTTTGGGTTTTTTGGTGCCAAATAATTTATTAAATTGTACTCTATATTTCTAACTTGGTGTGGGATTTTTCTGGTGTGGTGTTTTCACTTTATTACTGTTTAAGGTATACTTTACACATTGCCTCTAATTTAAGCCTGACTGCTTTGCCCCAAGTTGCCAGAGGATTAAGCTCAGTTAATTTTGGGTTTGCTTGTGACTTCACCCTGACAGAAATTGTGGCTGCTGCCTGAGTAGGGTTTCACCCTCCTCAACCAGTAACCCAATTTTCAACAATATCCAAGATCTGAAAAACTGTCTTCATGCCATTGAATCATAAAGGACAGCAGGACACTCATCGGCATAAATTCACCGAAATGCCAGGGGTAGCGGAAGTGACATCACACGCCCTGTGACTGCCACTTTCACTCACACACACATACTTACACATACACACAAATTAACATATGCACTCTTTCACACATAAACACACTCTCACCAGCAAGCATGCCAACAACATAAATTTAAAGGCATTGTTTGCTTGCGTCAGCTGCCATGGAAGGGCATATTCCAGCCTATTGTATACTATTAGTGAATAATATATTTTATTTATTCACTATTAGTGTATTAAAAATTGACAGAAAATAAAGAGAGTGGAGCCCCAGCTGCCTCTGTGTCCCTGGCACTGAATTTGCCACCTCTGAGGCCAGGGGTCGCAAAAGCAGTGCTATGGGTAGCAAAGGGCAAACCAGGGGTCGCAGCTGCAACCCCTAGCGACCCCTAAATGGCGTCCATGAGTACATTTGAAATTGAATACATTAAAAAGAGAGATAAACTGCAACTTCAAATTAAAAAGTGGCTCCACATCATGCAACTTGATGGACTCTCAAACCTCACTTCCCCGTACCCCACTGTACCCGAAGTGCTAAATACCTAGGCTTCCTAATTGATACCTGTCTAATCCAGGAACACAAGTTTAAAATGAATAGCTATCATGTTATTTATGAGGCCTTTTCTTGGCATTCTTTGACAGTCACTGGTTACTAGGCAGCATTCTGGTGTCCCATGGTCAACAAACCTGTTATACTCTAATGGGATAACCAATTTACTCCCATTAGGCACTTTATGGCTAGTAAAAGCAGTCAAGGAGGTGATAGGGGTTAGAAACTCGAATGTCGCATGACACAGTAAATATTTCTCAATATATTAAGGGCCTCATGTACAAAAGATGTTGCATTTTCAAAGAGGATGCACATAACTTTGTGACTGCAAAGACTCATTTTACAATGTACAAAGTAGTTCAAAGTTATTAAATGTTTGCACTGTGACTCCTTTAACAAAAAGAGCAAAGTAATAGCAGCGATAAAACTACTTTGTTTAATGCGATTGAATTGCAAACAAAAAATAGCAAGTTACCAAAAAATGCTAACACTAGACAACCCCCCACAAGCCCGCTACAGGTGAAAAAAGTCCAGACTTTAAAATGAGAGCCTTTTTTAGTCTGCAAACGTACAAAGAGGCTGGTCACACCGTACTATTTTGCATTTTGCTGCGACCAGCCTTCTCATTTGTACTACAAGGGATGTTCAAATCTCTTACATCTCAAAAAGCAACTGATCACAAAAAGTCAGAAACTGCCCACCTCATTAATATTAATGGGGGGGTTAATTTGAGCTCAAATGTTGGAACTGCTACAATGGAAGCCTGCATGGGACAGCAGAAAGCCATCCCAGTATTTACATTTACAAGATTCCTGTCCGATTAATATTAATGGGTGGGTGGTTTGTGATTATTGCAAACAGTACCATTGCACTTTTGAGGGCCTTACGCATTCCTTCCTCTGCAAAGGCTGATCACAGCACAATGGAAAACATGTTCTGTGACCAGCTTCTTTTAAGTATAAGGAGCAATTTATATTGCAGTTCATATTTTTCGTAAGGGCTGTGATCAACTAGTGCTACTCTTACTCAATTTAATGGTACTCAGATTTCTGACTTTGGAATGCTGAGTTGGCCTTGCAGGGGTTGAAATAATAACCTACATAACCATTTAAGTTATAAAACCATCCTCATAGCTTAAATGGCATGATCCTGCTTAGAGTATAATAAAACTACTGTGAACTGAATCATATATCTATAGGAAAGTTTTACTGCTTTAAGGGCCATATGTAGGAAGGCATTTTGCATTTCTTACTAGTACGAATTGCTATTTCGGGCCATTAGGAAATGCAAAATGTCATTTCGGTATGTACGAAAGGCATTTGCGGTGGTGCAAAATGTGATTTCTACCTTGTAGAAATCACATTTTGGAAATCGCTGAATAGGAAATAAAAAAAAAGTATTTCCAAATAGTGAATTGTTAACCACATGTACAAAGGATTTACTAATTGTGAATAGTTGCAAAATGGCCATTTAGGAAATGCAATTACCATTGATTCAGATCAGGTGGTAACCAGGTGCAAACTATAAAAATGCACCCAAAAGCATCTGGCTCTTTCACAATAGCAGCTTTGTATATTTTGGCTAGGAGGATGACGGTTTTGGCTGTGAGACAGAGAAGGAGACAGGAGAGGAAATTTAGGGTGAGGGTCACCCTGTTTGAACAGAGGAGGAGAATATTGAGAGGCACCGACTGAGTGATCAGGTAATACTCAATTAAACTGCTGAGTTACAACCTCAACTACAAGCCCCAACACTCAGAAGCAACACTATCCCACCACATGTGCCAGTATTGTGTTGCCTACACCTCTTAGCTTCTGGTACTTACCAGGGGGTCATAGCAGTGGTGTGAGGGGTGTCACAAAGTGCCTTTTCCAGGTTCTTTCGCAGGTATACAGGACATCATGGTGAGCAAAGTCAACCAATATATATTATTCCCCAATACCCATCAAGAATTGCAACAAACAAAATTGATGTTCTCCAGGATAGCATAGTTTCCCAATGTCATTGGCTGTGTTGATGGCACACATATTGCCATATGTCCCCCCTCAGGAACTGAATACATATACAGAAACAGGAAAAGCTCACACTCACTCAATGTGCAGGTAGTGTGTGATGCCTCCTGTATCAAAACAGACTGTGACCAGATTCCCAAGCAGCACCAATGACTCATTCATGTTCTGCCACAATGGAATACAAAACCAACTGGCACAGGGTGAATTTGGAGATGGTTTCCTACTCGGTAAGAGAATCACAGACTCAATAAATACAGTGGCCAAGACGGTGTGTGTAATGTGGCCTAATGGTTTTACGTCTCATACAGTTGAGGTGACAGTGCAGATGCCTTACATCCCTGGCTACTCACTCCATACCTTACTCCGAGGACAAGAAGTATGAGGCAGTACAACAGGGCACACAGGGCAACATGTTCAATAATAGAGAGGACCTTTGGGATTTTGAAGTCCCGCTTCCAGTGCCTCCACAAGACCAGCAGCGAACCGCTGTATAGACCGGATACATGCTGTAAGATAATCGGCACTGGTGCCATATTCCACAATATTGCAATGAAGAAGGGTCTGCACGACATTCCCATAGAGCCTGATTCCGACTTTGATGATGAATTACCACCACTATAGGTGCAGCAGGAGGGCACACATGCAGTAGAGGGACATGCACAATGCACAGAGACCACTAACAACTATTTCTGAGGTATGAGAAATTAGAACATCCAATAATGAGACATCACACATGATGGTAATGCTTCGTGTATAACTGAGAAACAGGCCTGCCAACTCCTACGGTGTCAAAGTGTGACACTCAATATCAGCTCCCATCACACGGTCACACAGTGAAGAGCCGATATCACATTAAGGCAGGGAAAATGAGCAGGAAACCACTGTAAATAGTGGATTTCCGGCTCGCTATCCGAGGCTTTGAACTGCCAATGTCCCTTAAAGAGTGGAAAAACACCCCAAGGACATTGTCACCAGCCTCAGCAAGCCTTTTATTTCGAGGAGAGGGCTTTGGGGCAAAAGTGCCTATTAGGTACTTCTTGGCATGATGCACAGCCCCCTCCAAGTCCCCACCCCCTCCTCACATTGTGAGATTTTTGTACAAGTTGGCAGGTCTTGAGAGACCACCTTTTATTCCCGTATCAACAACATTGTTTCACTCAAGGACCAACTGTATCCTTGTGGCTGTAACATTGTTAGAAAATAAACAACAAAGTAAGTAATGCCAAACTAAACAAAGGCAACTCATTCCTCTGAGTGTACAGTGGTTCACTTCTTTCGGCCTCTGGGGTTGGGTGATTTATCAGCAACAGTGGGCTGTGGGACTGGAGACATGTGAGTTGTAGAATTTGTTCTGCGTGAATGCCTGGTACTGCATGCCTCCTGAACTGATGTGCCACTGAGGCTAGATCCCTCTTCACTCTAAGGTGGGGGCAGGATGTTGGGGACACAGAGGTTGTGGGGCTGGATATTCTCAAGGGCTGTGGTCACTTGCACTAGACCATAAGAAACGTCCTGACAGCAGTGACACATGTCAGTCTAAATGTTTACAGTCCGCCTTACTAGTGTTATTGTGGCTACTGCAGGTGGTTGATGGACCGTGTGAATAAATCAAAACTTGCCAGGCACTGCCTATGCCTCTGTCTCCGAACACGGTGCTCCCTCTCCATTTCCATTAGCCACCGGTCCTGCCTTTCTCCAAATTCTGCAGTGACTTAGACATTCATTGCAGCTGCCTACTGACGGTCTGTATTTGTTTTGTCTGCAGATGCTCTACGGAGATGATGGACCTTGCCAACCCACCATACATAGGAGGACTCTCCGACATGTCATCTGACATATTCTTGGTACAGACTGCTGATCTTTGCCCTCTGTGCTTTCTATGTGTCCTGACCTCCGATGTTGTGGGGTCCCTGCTCTTTGATTGAACCTGATCACTGTCCGCAAACTCTGGCAGCGGTGAGATGGTTGCTCTCATGCCTGTAAGTTGGGGTGATGGGCAGAGGGGGTGGTTGTGTTGTTTCCTCAATTACCACATCAGTGTCAGCAGGCCCTTTGGCTGCAATGGTTCCTGACAGGTCCGAGCTGTGATCTGTGTAAATGCATGTAAATAGTTAGTGTAAATAAATGGTTTAAGTTTGCCCCTTTTACTGCTGTGACTCTGCTTCATGTATGTGTCATTTGTATGTTGTACAGATGCGTTTGATGTAGTCATCAGCACACAGTTCAGCAAGCAAATGATGTGTACTACAACTCCCATGATGCATTGCCAGGTTGGGACAAGCATCTCAATGGTGTTATTCATGCTGTAATGTGTGATATATATGGTTTTGCTAACATTACGTTTTGTTAGGTAATTAAAGGAAAGATGACTTACCCTGGCTGGTGCCTGGTGGATTTGAGGTGTCAATGTCAGCTACCTCCACCACACTCTCTGGGTCCGGGATCCCCTCTATGAGTGTCCCCATGGGAGTTGGAGGGTCCTCCACCTATTCTACATCCCTCAGTCATCCTGCTAGCCACCTTCTCTTTTGTACCGTACCTGAGGTCATACCACATTTTGCAGATCTCAGGAATGGTGCTCTGGGTGACTCCTAGGGAGTTAATCTTCTCCAGAATGCTGGTCCAGATCCATGTCTTTTGGCTCTCTGGCACGGAGATGGAGGCCTTCCCAAACAGTTAGTCCTTATGGGCCATATATTCCTCTGTCAGGAGCTCCAGCTCCTTCACAGTAAATTTGACCTTCCTCTTCCTGCTTCCTGAGTCCTTGTTTCCATCTTCTGTAGCCATGGTCTTCTCCAGGGATGGTGTTATTCGGTGGCAGTGGTGATGCAGGCACATTCCTTACTTCCAACTTAGGCCTCTGGGTTGTGGCCACATACTATGGGGCTTAGTTGCAAGCCCTTTGCGCAGCGGTGTGCCACTTTAAACATGGAGAAAAGTTGTGCTCCGGCGCCCAAGGGGCTTGTAATAAGCCCCTATATTTGTAAGCTCCTTGTCTGACATCATCATTCTGCATCCAGAAATCTCTGTTTTCTATTTTGCGATTTGCTATTAGGAAATGGCACCCTGCAAAGGACTACTGTCACCAGCCTGTGCCAAACTCAACCCATCTGTTGCATCAAATATGGTAATGAGTCAGCAACATTTTTCCCACCATGAGGACCTCCAGAAGTGTGTACAGGCCATACAGGTCATGTGTTCCTGCTAGTAGAGCCTTCTCCCAGTACGAGTCTTCGTCCAACTACTCCACCGTGTGCTTGAGCTGAGACGCTGCACAATACAGGAAAAGATCAGGCAACCCAAGGCCTCCTTTCTGTCACGGGAGCTTGAGTGTGGCCAGTTTGACTCAACTGTGGCCCCCTGTCCAAACCAGATCCCATAGCAATTTATACAGCAGCAAGAACATGGGGCCCGATTCACAGAACTAACTTAAGACAAAATCCTAAACTTACTACCATTTTGGTATTCACAGAAGGCACTTACTCATTTTGGTAGTCACAGAAGGCACTTACTCAGTTTGGTATTCACAGAAGGCACTTACTTACTCAAAATGAGTAAGTTACTCAAAATGAGTAAGTTACTCATTTTGGTATTCACAGAAGGCACTTACTCATCAATGAGTAAGTGCCTTCTGTGAATACCAAAATGAGTAAGTGCCTTCCGTGAATACCAAAATGAGTAAGTGTCTTCTGTGAATACCAAAATGAGTAAGTGCCTTCTGTGAATACCAAAATGAGTAAGTGTCTTCTGTGAATACCAAAATGAGTAAGTGCCTTCTGTGAATACCAAAATGGTAGTAAGTTTAGGATTTTGTCTTAAGTTAGTTCTGTGAATTGGGCCCATGGAGCATCCTGCAGTATGCAGAGACATTGCAGCAGGAAGACATTGTTTCTACTGCTATTTGCCCCATCATGGATATCAGGAGCATCTTCCAGAATTCAATGGATCAAGTCAGCTCCTCATCTTCTTCTCCATGTTAAGTATGTGATGGTCCCATGGGTCCCGCTCAACCCAAATTTCAAGATATTGGAAAGTGTTGTACTCCCAGTGTAATTTTAGGTCCTGAGGGAGCTGTGCACTCTCCTGTCCAAACCCAGCCAGGTGGAGCACCTTAGACTTGGCCCTGCTCATAAGCAGTCCTGAAACCTCTGCAAATTTACTCAGTTCTTCCAGCAATGCTGGTACTGACTGACTGTCAGTAGGTAGACCTGGGGTTCATCAGCGTATAAGGAAACCACATGTGGGGTTTCACCCAGGTTGAGCTCCATCGGACCAAGCCTACTTCTCAGGATACATGCCAGGGGCTCCATTGCAATCACAAACAACATAGGGGACAAAGGATAGCCCTGTCTCTTCCCCCACTCCATCTCCCAGGATTCTGAGATCACTCTCCCAGTGAGGACCTGCTCCACCGGCCACGTGTATATAAGCCTCACCCATTTTATGAAATTAGGGCCAAATCCCATATGTTGTAGGGCATACCACATGTATTGCCACTCCACCATGTTGATCACCTATTCAATATCTAGGGTCATCTCCGGGGAGGTAACCAGCACATGCATGATATGGTTTAGGTGCCTCAAGTTACACATAGTGTTCCTTCCCGGGATAAACTAACCATTTGGTCTGGGTGTATTAGTGTCTGGACCACTCACAATAGTATAGCAGCTAGGACTTTTCTCAGTATATTAAGGTCCGTATTGAGCATAGAGAGGGTCTAAATGAGGTTATCTCAGACGGATCCTTTTCTTCTTTAGTGAACAATATTATCTTCACCTCTTGTCATTACCCTGACATCCTTGTGTTCTCCCTCCTCCTGTACCTTGTGTGTTGGGGGCTTGTGGGATCAAGCACATGTCTCAATGCCTCCCTGGCTGTTCATGAGACTCATTGCCCTGTGGGCTTGACAATGTTCTTGGCATGGTAATTATCCCCCGGGACCCTAGGCCACCGAGTTATGAAACACCAAAGTACAAACTGTAACATCCCTCAGAGCCTTGAGGCGGACTCATCATGACTATGGTGATATTTGGGCTGACTCATAGGCACATGACAATGGGTATATTTGGGCTGACTCAAAGGCACATGACTATGGGCATGTTTGGGCTGACTCATAGGCACATGGCTATGGGGATATTCGGACTGACTCATAGGCACATGACTATGGGGACATTTGGGCTGACTCATCAAGATGTGGGAATGGTATTTATACTGCACTCAAACCACGAGGCAGTGCTTGGCTTACCCACTGGTTGAAGAGGACGGATCCTCTTCAGCGATCCTGCTCTCCTGAACATCTCCATTACCTGGTCGAGCTTCTTCTGCATTGCGGCTCTCCTGCAAATCTCCGACACTGCAAACATCTTCTCCCCTGCAAATCCAGCAACATAGGGAACTCCATCCCTGCAATGCCACACAGCTCTCCTGCAAATCTCTGATGCTGTGGACATCTTCTCCCCTGCAAATCCAGTGACACAGCAAACACCATCCCTGCAACGCCACACCTAAAAGGAGAAAACATGGTCAAGTACCATCCTTAAGGTTAGTGCACTAACGGAAAGCGTATCAGCCAAAGATTTGTTTTTATGATGCTGAAAATCAGAAAAAACAGAACAACTCTTGAACATTGAGACATTGGGGATATTATTTAACATGCATACCAAGGCCTTGGTATTAGCGCCCAGTGTCATTCTTATGTGCCATCCTTTATTATGCTGTAGTCTGTGAATCCAAAAGCACATTCTTGCACACCTTGTGCCTAGTGTTGAACAAACAAGGTGTACCTTAGTGTGTGATGTGGAAACAGAATATAGCTTCTGCCAGAAGTGCCGGAACTCCACGGGTAACAGTTGATATTTGGAAGTCTAGGCAGCCATAGATTCATTATCATGTAAGTTACTGTTAGTACACGTCAATGGTGGGAGGGAATATTTCATCACTACTCATTTTTTTAATAACCTCTCTACTTGTATTTGCAGTGCAGCTTACTGTGCACTACATTACGCACATGTTACAATGATACTCTCCAGGACTGAGAAGAGACATACGTATGACTCCAAGAAGATGGTGGCTGAGCTCGAAGGCACACAAGTCTTTCTGTTTGTTATTTTGTCCCAATCCCCCTTCTCTTCTGGGGCGGCAGTTGATTCACGGTTACAATTTCCTGATCAGACGCCCCCCTAGGAGAGATAGTAGGGGCCAGCATCGTCCATGCGGACATGAGCCAGGTGAGTGGCATGACACCTCTCACATGCTCTAGGGCTGCCCTCCCTGCTCCCACGCCTCTGTGTACACTTCCAATAGTTTTTCCATGGCCCCTGGGAGCAGCAGATAGAATGGCTCTGCCGGTAGGCGGTCGATCCCCGGTGTCTTCTGCCACCTCATATCCACCAGCGCTTCCTGTACCTCCTAAATCATTAAGGTGGCTTCCAGGGGCATTTGATGTTGCCAGACAAGTCTGGGTAATGTTGCCTCCCAGATGTACTCCTCTATCACATCTGTATCTGCCAGCAGCCTTCACCTACAGCCCTCCTGCAAGTACTCCACACAAGACTGACCTTCTAGTAGACTGCTCCCTTTGCTGCCAGCTCCACCTGGTAGCTGTTGCTGCCCCCGTCGCTGCTGCTGACCCTCTGGTCAGGATTTTGAGGCCCTCCTCCACCCGCAGGCTCCTGCCTGTGCCTCATCTCTGGTGGTCTAGTGGTAGAACATCACTGCTCTGCTGCTTGACTGCCCTTCTGTCTCACTTTTTTCTGCTTTCTTCTGCCTTTTTAAATTTTTCTCCTGCTTCTGCCTGTTTTGTTTTTCTTTCCTTTTCCAATGCTTTTTGCTTCTTTGTCGCGCTTGCCGCTGCGATCCCCGCGGCCCCGTCAGCCTCCAGCGACCCTTCCCGCTCCCCAATTTTCCTGCCTCCCAGCTGTCAAACCCCTGCAGCACTACTTGATGGCGGCCGCTGTGCAGTGAAAGTTCTGTCCACTGACTTTCTAGTGGACTGCTCCCTTCGCTGTGCAGCTCCACCTGGTAGCTGCTGCTGCCCCCGTTGCCAGTGCTGACCCTCTGGTCAGGGCTTCAAGGCCCTCCTCCTCATCCCTGGTGGACTAGTGGCAGAGCGGCACTGCTCTGCTTCTTGACTTCCCTTCTGTCTCACTTTTTCAGCTTTTCTCTGCCTCTTTAAATGTTTCTCCTGCTTCTGCCTTTTTTGTTTTTCTTTCCTTTTCCTGTGCTTTTTGCTTCTTTGTCACCCCTTGCTGCTGTGATCCCCCACGACCCCGTTCCCCTCCAGTGGCCCTTCCCGCTCCCCACGTTTCCCGCCTCCCAGCTGTCCAGCCCCCATCGCAGCACTACTTAATGGTGGCCGCACGCATCAGGTGTGCCAAAGGCAAGCCCATCTGCGCCCGTCCATGCCAGGACTGCTCCCAGTGCCAGGGACCCTGGTTCTTAGACCTTCCACTGCTACGACCCCAGCACCCTCCTTGCCCTCAACTCAGGACGCTACATCCGCTGCCATCTCACGTAGCCAAAGGAGACCCAAGGACCGTTCTCCTGCCGGAACTGCAGCCACACCTTCACCCACGCCAACAGGCCAGCTCCTCTCGCCACCCAGCTAACGAAAGGTGCCGACCGGCTTAAATGCATCCTCCTCAACACGTGCTCCCTCCACAAACACGCTACAGTGTGGAAGCTGAAAAAAAGAAGAAAGAAATAATACCACAAATCCAATTCTCTGTCAGCACATATGATGAGCAGAATTTATTGGAAACCAACAAGATAATGCAAAGACGTGCAGCACGGAGACAGTCAGCATAGCCACTGAATGTCCAAAGAGATGATGTTTCTGACAGCTTTCATTGACACAAACCACAAAGGAAACAGCATCATAATGCATGTAACACAGATTAAGCATTGAATATTTGTCCAACCAGGAAAGACCTAGGCTGGGTTTGACCATTTATGGTCCCAACTATACTCTTGCTGATCACGTGTCCTGAGTATGTGGCAGCTTTGGGACTTTCCACTGTAATGCAAAGTATTAGCTCTGGTACTTTTCCATAGAAATAATAGCAATATCATAGCACCTACCAGAAATATTTCAAAATGTGATATGCTGAAATACTTGCGGCTAAGCTAGCATCCTGCTCTTTTCTCGTATCTTTCTTGGGCAAGCCTTGCGTTACAAAAGCAGCTTTTCTTCTAAATCATAGAAACGTACAAGCATTTTTATAATGATTCTTATGTCAACTTAACAGGGCCTTAGACATTTGGTATCACTAATTAGGATGGTTTCCACAACAGAAATCTCACACCATCTCCTTCTTCACGGCAACCTGCACCAACCCCTGTTCTGGACCGGACATCGGCACCACCATCCCCGATGGCTACAAAATCACCCGCAAGGACTGTGCTGACCGACCAGGAGGAGGCATCGCCATCGTCGACAAGAACACCCTTCGACTGACCACTTACTCGAATGACCCAACGACAACCATGGAACACCTCCACTTCCAGATCCAGAACAACCCCAGCACCACCCTCCGTGGCACCCTTGTCTACAGGTCCCCTGGCCCCTGCCCGCACTTCACCGACGCCATCATAGACCTCATCGCACCCCAGGCTCTCGCATCCACCAATTCAGAGACCTCAACTTCCACCTGGACAACCCCAGAGACCAGAACACCACCTCCCTACTGGAGAATCTCACCAACATCGGACTCAAGCAGCTAGTCACCGCACCAAACCACACAGCCAGACACACCTTCGACCCTGTCTTCTCCGCCAGTGGGAACATCACCTACATCCACACCATAAAACTCCTCTGGACCAACCACCACTGCGTGCACTTTGCCTTCGCCATTTCCACCGGTCACCACCGCCCTCATTGCCCCCCATTGTAGCTGAAACAAGGCCACCGAAGAACTTCTCAGTGACTTCCTCAGCACGACCACACCACCAACAGATGCCAACACCACAGCACACAACCTCCACCAATGGATCTCCAACTGCAACAACACTGTGGCACCCCTCAAGAATACAGTAGGCAAGCAACACTCCAAGAAAGCCAGCTGGTTCAATCCCGCCCTCCACAAGTCCAGACGCACCTGCAGATGACTCGAGAAGAGATGGAGGAACAACAAAACCCCAGAAACCCACACAACCTTCAAAACCGCTGTCAACGCACACCACCGTCTCCTCAAAACCACAAAGAAAACAGCCCTCCAACACAGAATCAATGCCAACGCACACAACAGCAAAGAACTCTTCGCCATCATCAAGGAGTTCGCCAGGCCCAACAGCAAGACCACTGACATCCCACCCACCCAAGACCTCTGCAACAAACTCAACCACTTCTTCCACCACAAGAGTAGGCAGACCTACAACAGCTTTGACACCCTAGACCCTACCACAACGCCTGCCACCACTGCACGCACCCACGCCAGACCCCAACAGATCATGCTCAACTGGAGTCCGCTCACCACAGACGACACACTCAAGACCATGAGGAGCATCCACTCCGGAGCCCCATCGGATCCTTGCCCGTATCACATCTTCCATAGAGCTGCCACCTCCATTGCCCCGAGCTTTGCCGCACCATCAACTACGCCATCGAAAACGCCACCTTACCCGACAACTGGAAACACACAGAGATCAACCCTCTGCTGAAGAAGCCATCCGCCGACCCGACAGGCCTCAAGAATTTCAGACCTATCTCCCTCCTCCCTTCCCAGGGAAGGTCATCAAAAAGGCAATCAACACCCAACTCTCCAAGTTCATCAAAGAGATCCTGTTAGAAATGGGGGTCTCTAGTTGGCAGAGGTAGGTACCTTTGTCCAAATAGGGACCCTTGCTTCTAGTCAGGGTAAGGGGGATACACACTTTAGATAACCCCTGCTCACCCCCTTGGTAGCTTGGCACAAGCAGACAGGCTTATCCCAAAGGCAATGTGTAAAGTATTTGTACCAACACTCACAGTGACACAGTGAAAACACCACAAAAGGACACCACACCCTTTAGAAAAATAAAGTATCTTTATCTAAACTGAACAAGACCAAAACGACAAAAGTCCAACATACACAGTTGAAAATATGACTTTCAAAAGGTTTCAAGAATTTGTACCATAGAAAATTGCGGATGCGTAACTTTTCACCAAAGTACCTGTAGATGCGTGAAAGTTCCCAAACCCAAACAGCCGCAGAGTCGGAAATCAAAGAGATGCGAAACTCCTGAGACCTTGGGGAGGCGATGCGACAGTCCCGCTGCACGCAGAGGAGGGTTGCATCGAATCTGGTCTGTATGGGGAGTGATGCGTCGATTCTTCGGTTCCGGTCCACAGGTGATGCATCGGACGAACTTGCTGCACAGGCACGATGCGTGGAAATCCGTAATGCGTCGGCAATCGATGCGGCTGCATCGAGCGGCGCTACGGCGGTCCTCTTCAGCCGCGATCCCTCAAAGCATTGATTCTTACAGCGGCGACAGGCGCTGCGGCGGATTCTGCAGCGGCGCGGCGATGCGTGGAAATTCTCCGCGCGCCATGGTGATGCATCGGGAAAACAGCCGCAAGAAGAGCGATGCATCAATTTCTGTGGTTCTTTGAGTTTCTTCTTTCTTCCAGCTCCCAAATAGCAACAACAACCTCCAAAGGCCCAACACTGGCACAGGAACCTCTTGGCAGGTCAGAACTCACAGCAGCAGAGTTCAGGGGAGCTGGGGGTGAAGTCTTTGTGTCCCTGAGGCTTCAGAACAGGCGGCCAGCACACTTCAGGCCCTTGGAGATCTCCTTCAAGCAGGGGCACAGCACACAGCAAAGTCCTTCTCCTTTCCTTGGCAGAAATAGCAACTGTAGGCCAACCCTAGCCACACAGCAAGGGCAGTAGTTCTCCTCAGTCTCTCCAGCTCCTCTCCTTGTAAATTATCCTCTTGAATTCCACGAATGATCTAAAGTTCAGTGGTTTTAGGTCAAATACTTATACCCCAAAATGTCTTTGTTCTCTTTGTACAGGGGGCTCTGAGCCGAGTTCAAACCAGTTCTTGGGGGCACTCTTCAAGTGCACAACAACATCCATTGTCAGTGTGAGCCTTAGTTCCAGACACACCACAGGGGGAGGAGCCAGCATTGTGGAAGGCAGGCACAGCCCTATTCAGGTACAGGTGCTACTCCTCACTACTCCAAATGCAGATCAGGCCTATTCAGCCTAGTGCTGACTCATCCAGACTCCTGGAGCCACTGCACCTCCCCAGCCCCTGTCACTCAAAAGCCAGACAGTCAATCCACAAACAGGCAGAGGCACACAGGATGGTTGAACAAGAAAATAGCCACTTTCTAAAAGTGCTATTTTCAATCACACAGTTTAAAAACCATCTTTACTAAAAGATGTGTTGTTAAATCCTGAGTTCAGGGATACCAAACTCCATTTTTACATCTTATCCCTATGGGAAGATATGCTTGTAAAATGTTACAAAACATTCCCCATTCTGTCCTATGGGGCAAAATAGCCTTTCAATAGTGAAAAACAAAATTGGCAGTATTTCACTATCAGGACATGTTACATACACCAGTACATGTCCTACCTTTCACATTCACTGCACCCTGCCCAGGGGGGTACCTTGGGCCTACCATAGGGGTGCCCTATATGTAAGAAAAGGGAAGGTTAAGGCCTGGCAAGTGGGTGCACTTGCCAAGTCGACATGGCAGTTAACAAACTGTGCACAGGCACCACGGTGGCAGGCTTGAGACATCTTTTCAGGGCTACTCGTGTGGGTGGCACAATCAGTGCTGCAATCCCACTAGTAGCATTTGATTTACCAGCCCTGGCACACTCAGTGCACTTTACTAGGGACCTATTGGTAAAACAAATATGCCAATCATGGAGAACTAATCACAATAACAATTTACACAGAGAGCATATGCACTTTAGCACTGATCAGCAGTGGTAAAGTGCCCAGAGTCCTAAAGCCAACAACCACCAATCAGGAAAAATTAGGAGGAAGAAGCAAAAAGTTTGGGGATAACCCTCCAAAAAGGGCAATTTCCAACAGATCCACATCCTGTATCCATCCAAATCAGGCTTCAAAAGCAACCACAGCACTCAGACCACATTCCTCGCCGCCACAGACAACATCCGCTCCCTCCTCGACTTGGGCAAAACCGCAGCCCTCATCCAACTGGACATCTCGGCCACCTTTCACACCGTCTCCCTCCGCACCCTAATCATGAGACTCCATAACGCCGGCATCTGCGACAAGGCACTGGACTGGATCCACTCCTTCCTTACCGGCCGAACACAGTGAGACAGTCTACCCTTGTACCTCTCAGAACCTACAGAGATCAGCTGCGGAGTGCCCCAGGTCTCCTCCCTGAGCCACAACCTCTTCAATGTCTACATGGCCCCCCTGGCAGCCATCGTCAGAAACCGCAGACTGAACATCATCTTTGACAACACCCAGCTTATCCTCTCCCTCACCAATGAACCCACAGCCACCAGAATCAACTTTCACAGCAGAATGAAGCCACGTGGATGAAAGACAGCTGCCTCAAGCTCAACTCGGACAAGACCGAAGTGTTCATCCTGGGACCCGCCCCTCTGCCTCGGGCGACTCCTGGTGGCCAGCTGCACTAGGAACCTCTCCCACCCCTACGTACCACACACGCAACCTCGCCATCATTATGGACTCCTCGCTCACAATGAACCGCTAAATTAACACCGTATCCTCATCCTGCTTCCACATGCTCCACCTGCTTCAAAAAACATTCAGATGGATCCCCACAGAATCCAGAAAGAGGGTCACCCAAGCACTCATTACCCACCAAACTGGACTACGGCAACACACTCCATGCCGGTGTCACCCAGAAACAGCTCAGGAAACTACAGAAAGTCCAAAACACCATAGCCAGAGTGGTCCTCGACATACCCCGCCACAGCCACATAACACAATGCCTCTGACAACTCCACTGGCTCCCAATCAACAAGAGAATCACCTTCAAGCTCCTAACACATGCCTACAAAGCTCTCCATGACACAGGACCAGCATATCTGAACCACCACCTCGCATTCCACCTACCCACTAGACAACTTCGCTCCGCCCAACTTGCCTTGGTCCCGTCCCACGGATTCACAAGACCAGAACCGGAGGTAGATCCTTCTCCTACCTCGCCGCAAAGACCTGGAACACCCTGCCCCTCTACCTCAGGCAATCCCCGTCGCTGACCTAATTTAGGAAGGACCTCAAGATCTGGCTCTTCGACTGAACCTCCACGCCCAGACTGATCAGCACCCCCCTCACTGCCTTGAGACCCTCACGGGTGAGTAGCCACGCTATACAAACTCCTGATTGATTGATTGATTGAAGCCTTATTTATCTAATTGCATGCTACCACTACTACACCATTAACAATCGTTGTAGGTATTGGGTGTGAGTGTATTTCTCAAGACAGGCCCAAGTGTCCTCTAATTGGCATCTAAGCTGTGTTTGCTAACTGCAAGCATCAGGGTCCCATATGGTGTTGCCATCCCAAGTCACCTGTTCATGTTCCATCTCTGTGAGAATGCGCTCCAGTTGCGTCCCACCCTAGGCCTAGCTCTCCCGTGCTGCTGCACCACCCTGCTTCCTCCCCATTTTTCTGAGTGCTTTCTCCTACCTTTGCCTCGTTTTTTTTATTCTTTCTCTTTCCTTCCCCACCCCCATTTTTTCTGAGTGTTTTTCCTGCTTTCGCCTTGTTTTTAACTGTTTTCTCCTTCCTATTCCCCGCTGTTCTGTGTGCTTTTCCTGCTTTTGCCTAGTTTTTTTTTACTGCTTTCTCCTTCCTTTCCCCCTGTTTTTCTGAGTGCTTTTCCTGCTTTTGCCTAATTTATGACTGCTTTTTCTGTCCTTTCCCCATTGTTCTGAGTGCTTTTCCTGCTTTTGCCTCATTTTTTACTGCTTTCTTCCTCCTTTCCTCCCCTTTTTCTGAGTGCTTTCTCCTGCTTTTGCCTAGTTTTTTTTACTGCTTTCTCCTTCTTCTCCCCATTTTTGACTGCTTTCTCCTGCTTTTGCCTCATTTTTCACTACTTCTCCTGTTTTCCCTCAATTGTCACTCCCACCTGCTGCCCGTTTTCCCACCTTCCGCCTAGCCCCGCTCACCACCTCACAGCACCCCTCCCTCCTCCCAGAACCTACTTAGTGGAAGCCATAGCACGACGCCATTGGCCAGGCTACAGGCCCAGCTCTCCCGTGCTGCTGCACCGGTCCGCTTCCTCCCCATTTTTACGAGTGCTTTCTCCTGCATTTGCCTCTTTTTAAACTTTTTTATCCTTTCTCCTCCCATTTTCCTGAGTGTTTTCCCTGCTTTTTTTCTCGTTTTTACTGCTTTCTCCGTCCTTCCACCCCGTTTCTCTGACTGCTTTTCCTGCTTTTGCATTGTTTTTTTACTACTTTCTCCTTCCCCCCCTGTTTTTCTAAGTGCTTTTCTTTCTTTTATCTCACATATTAACTGATTTCTCCTACCTCCCCACGTTTTACTAAATGTTTTTCCTGCTTTTGTCTTATTTTTTACTGCTTTCTCCATGAAGCAGCAAGCAACTCCAGCACTTTGAGAGCCTCACGGGTGATTTGCTGCGACTTATAAATCCTGATTGATTGAGTGATGTCTGTAACCTATACACTCTCCTCTCAGCGCGACATTGTATACCTCCCATTCTGTCATCCTGGTGTTTGTGGTGTGTGAATTCTCGCAAAAGAAATAAGTGGTGAACTCCTTCACATGCTCTTGGAACGGTACATCCTTGAGCACCTCTACACTGAGTCACCACAGCAGGATTCTAGGCCTAACCCACCCAGATAATAGCGTGACCAACAGTGGTCTAATAAGTAATGGATAAGGTGTGTAGTGTTTCTAAACATGTCTATGTCTTCTGCCCTCCCCAGCAACATGTCTAGAAACTTGTTTTTGGGTGATCCTGCCCAAGCCTATGATTCCCGAGGACTCGGATCTCGAGCCGGGACTGGAACTTACCCAATACCCTGATACTGGGGTTATAATCCTGATGAAGTTACCATGATTCCTTTCCACAAGCGTGAATACACTATTTAATATTTTGAGCCCTGACGAAGTTCCTACTAGATAGGAACGAAACGCGTTGGCTGATGGCTAATTTTAAAGTTTATGATCAATAATTTTCGTTAATAAAAAGAAGATGATGAACTGACACTGGCAATACTGAATCTTTTTCTGGTGCAGCTTCCTAATTGGCATATATAGTGGTCTAATAAGTAATGGATAAGTTATGTAGTGTTTCTAAACATGTCTATGTCTTCTGCCCTCCCCAGCAACATGTCTAGTCTGCTATGCACCCCATGTACAGGGGAATAAAATGAAAAGCCACTCTCCGTCAGGTGTTGGCGCTGCCAAATCTCTAGCAGGTTGAGTCCCTCTATCACCTTCCCCAGCGAGGCTTCATGTGAGGCTTAGGGCTCTGCCAATTTAGCATACAATTAAAATCTCCCACCTTCAACAGTCGCATGTGTATATATGGGGCGACTGTTTCAAAAGCTTGGAATAGAACTCCCTATCATCTACATTGGGTGCATAAGTGTTTACGGTGTAGGTATCAAACCCTTCCAGTGTATCCACCACTATGACTTCCCTGGGGGTCCGAGTGTACCTTGTGCTGCATAAAGGGGGCTCCCGTCACTATCCATGTCAACACCCCACAGGCAAAATTGAAGTATGTGACTGCAAAGAGGGGGCCTCGCCACTGTTTCCCAGGCACACAGCCTCCATCCTCATCAAGTGTGTCTCCTGGAGGAGGGCCACCTGCACCCTATACCTCGAGAGATGGGAGAGCATGCAGTAATATTTTGTACAGTTATTCAACCCCCAGACACTCCATGTGACTAATGTAGTGTTCCTCATGTGTTGTGGTTACTGTGATGGTCCAGGGGGGGGGGACACCTGTGGGTGTTCACCTGTGAGGCTGAGTGGGCCATTGTGTATTTCATCCCAGTCATTTCTCTCCAGAGTCTGAACCTGTGTCCTGGCTGTATCTGATCTCAAACTGCAAACTAGCATTCATCATAAACCCTCAACTATCCCCACCCCTCCCTCACCCTCTGCGCAGTCAATTCCCTGTCCCCAACTTGGGCCCCGCCAGAGTGTGTCATCTAGGTGTCCAGTCATGGACTCTACTGCACAAATCCCCTCCCTCCTTCACTTAACTAGATAGCCCCTCTGACTCCCATCCAGGTCAGAGTGGAAGTAGAACTTTAAGAAATAAGAGTGATAGAAGCAAACTTTAAGTGTGTGGGCACGGATACCTGCCTTTTCCTTGCCAGCGGGGCCTTCCAGACCGGTACCATCTTACCCATCATCAGCCTCCGAATGAGGCAATGGGGGAAATATGATGTGTCTCTCTGAGCCCTATTACTCAGGGAACACTCTGTTCCCTCTCACAAAATACCCCCACAGCCCTGATGGCAGTTCCGGCGCCATCTCATACCTTTAGAGGTTTTCCCATAGCTGGAACAACCCAGTCCAAGTTCACAGTTCTATTCACCATCTATGGCTAAACTCCAGCTTCACAGGAGGACTAGGTATCAAGGCAGTACAACTTCACTTGTGGGCTGCGACTCAGTTCTCCCCGTCTCCCCTCCTCCAGTTACCTCCATGCTGTTTTTCGCTTGAGGGTTATGAGGAATTTTCTCCTCCAATGAGGAGTCATTCTCCCTGTCCATCATGCCATTCGGGCAAATGATTATTCAGGGTGAACCAGAGCTTTCCTTCCCCCCAGCATCTAGAGTGTCTCCTATTCCTGCCGCTCACTCTTCCCACTGTGTGCTCCCTCCGTTAATGCACTGGGAGCCCATCTGCCTAGGGCCTGCCCTATACCATACCTCCAGCCAGGCTGGTGCCTCCTTGGGCAGTTAAAAAAGTGGCTTTTACCTTGGGACATCACCTTGAGGCAGGCAGGGAAGAGCAACATATATTTAAGTTTCATTGCTTTTAGTTTCATTGCTTTTAGTTTCCTTTTCACTTTGGCGTAATATTTTTGCTGAAATTTTATTTTCCTAGTGCAATCTGGGTAATTAGAGATGGATGTGTCAAAGGGCAGCTGGTCTGCCTCCATGGCTGCCTTCAGGATAAAATCATGATCTCTTTAATTGAGAACTCAGGCAAACAGAGCTCTAGGCGGTGAGCCTGGGGGTGCAGCAGCATCAGCACGTTATGGACTCGCTCCAGCACAAACATCTCGGAGAGACCCCTCAGCCGCAGCTCACTAGAAATTCAGATTTCCAGAGAAAGCGTTGCGTAAGTGCCCTAAGGTTTCTCTGGGAAGCCCAGAAAGCACAAGTTGTTTCATCAGGAGTGACTCTCTGCATTCTCCACCCTGTGCTCCAACTGGGCGAATGTCAATTTCAAGGAGGTCACCTGAGTCCGCAGTGTCTGCCTCTCAGTTTGTAGGCCTATTACCAAACCTTACACATGTGTAGTGTGGACCCTTTCGGCCACTTTTCACAAGTTGGTGCTAACCAGATTCATGTACATTGCAATTTTCAATATCCATCCCTCCAGCGCCTCAGTGGATCTCTGTTTCGCAACCAGGAGGTCTGCCCATTTGGGCTCCCCTTTTCCTGCCCCCTCTGAGACCCTGTCTGCTACATGGTACAATGGGGAGCTGTGCAGTGGGTGATCATGTTGGTTTGCTCTGACTTGGGAGTCTTTTCACAGTGTCCACCAGCAAATTAGTCAGAGTGCTCTTCAACTCAGGGTCCGGGGCACCAGGCTCCTCATTTCTCTGTGGCCTTGCCTCTAAGAGTGGTCAATCAGTCCTCACCAGTAATCGGGACAGTGCCCCCTGTATATATTCTTTTAGTTAATGGGATCAGAATTCCCTGATGTATAGCATTTCCTCCATGAGAGTTATGATGTACAATTAGCCAACTAGCACATTTCACCCTATTTCGGCATGATGGCCCCATCTTTTTTCAAGTGAATTGCAAAATCATATTAATTTAGTTTGGCTTTAATCCAGAATACAGCTGCAAATAACACCAGCAGATCTTGGGTAGATTGAGCAGGAAACTATAATTAGAGCGCTTCTCCAAGATCACAAGAACACAAGAAACTGGGATAAAAATAATTGCAACAAGGGGAAAAGCATATTAATGTTCAGATTGTGTGTTGCAGCAGTTTCTCTTTCTGATGACAACTGTTTTGATATGGTGGTCTGTGGTATTAGGAAGTTATAGTTTAAAATAATGAATGTTATTGACTATGATGTCCTCACTGTCATTTGCCAGTATCTCCCAACCATCTCGGATGATCTCTGCATGGTCTTTGAAAATGGCACATCATAGGTTACGGAGCTGGTATAAGGGTCTGTGGAACAACATGTTCCCTCCTTATTTCAAGGCATGAGCGCAGCTGAATGTCCACAACTACCCCAGGAGCCATCTTACACCACCAGCACAGACTAGCCAAAAGAAAAGAAATGTTTTTCAATTTGTTATTTTAGCTAATTTTTGCAAAACCTAGTGTAGTTATAGGCTAAGCCTATTATCGAATTTTAGTGATTCGCTAATGAACAACCTATTTCTAAGTATACAAGACACAAAAGCGATTGGAATTCCTTATAATTTGCTATTTTTGCAAATGTGCACAGCTAATGGTATAGCAGGCTGTTAGTGTGCAGCTAGTGCTGTAATTTCAAAAAATACTACGGAATTCATTTACAAGTAAGAATACTATGGATTTAATTCACAGGAGCACAGGTCCTCAAATAGTCTTTGAAGTTCCAGCCAGTAAGACAGAGGTGCAGAACAAAAAACTATAATGTAGTAATTTTGCTATGATATGTTTGGTCCTTCCTTTCCAGTTGTGATTGAGCCAAAATCAAAATTGTTCTTAATATCCAAAACCGAGCACCCAAACTTCAATTGTCCAGCTAAGTAAAATCAATAGCCTCGTTTTAGGCTGACAAGAGCCTTAATATCCAAGTTAGTGGCAACCAGGAATCTTGCTCCTGGTGTATAAGTGGGACAAAGTTCCAATCAAAAACCAGTTAGGGACCCACATGATTTCAAATGATTTTCAAAGGGGTCTAAAATAGGAATGGATCAGCACACATTGTGATATACCTCGGAGGTACATTCTCTTGAGGAGCTCACACTTAGAGAAATACCTATCACGGTCAGACCTAATTTATTGCAAGTTACCCATGGGATTTAGTGCAGCCACTTAACCTCAGAATTTAACAAGATCCAATTGGGAACCAGATTTTAGTGCTAAGCACACATCACAAATAAAATGATTAAATCCCCGAAACTGTAAAGACTAGAGGGATGGTACAGATTTTTCTTAAATTAGAAGTGGACCCCAAACCAGTAATGGGAAGGTATTTGAAACTTAAGGACCTTTTCAAAGTGAAGGACAGTGACATAGGCAGGAGGGAGGCTGTGCAGGCCCAAACAGTAGTTCGGGAAAGAGTCTCTGCAGCTCTTTGACTTGGGTGCTCCTTATCCATGGTCTTGCTTCTTCCAGGCCAGTGTCAGGAAAGGGTCCTGCCAGTAAGCTGCACATTTGCTATGTGGTCATCCAACCCTTGAGTAGATCATCATTGGTCATGGACAGCTTCTCTCCTTAAAGCGCAGTCTGTTATTATGAAACATGTACACACAATATACACAACTCACATATCCCACACACGAGGGTAGCCTAGGCTACCCAGTTATGTGAGACAGCACCGATCTTTACAGTAGGGGCATCAATTAGGTAGACTATACTCAGGGTTACAGAACCTGCTTCCCATGGACAAGAATTACATTGCCACCACTGCCAGTAACCTCATGGTCTGGGATGAGAAGCCAGGAGCCATTTGTATTGAAAAAGAGGGTACAATTTGATGATCCACAGGTCAGCAAAGCATAGCTCTGTAGATGAACAGCTAAGCAAACAAAATGAAGCACTTCCA
The DNA here is from genome assembly GCA_963921515.1 of Calotriton arnoldi. NCBI lineage: Eukaryota > Metazoa > Chordata > Amphibia > Caudata > Salamandridae > Calotriton > Calotriton arnoldi. The sequence continues at coordinate 119,896 of CAWUFW010005212.1, read as the reverse complement.
TTGAATTGCGGGTTCACTAGATTACAAATATAGGGCAGGACAGAACTAAGAACCTGTCAAGGTTGCGCAGGTTTCTTAAACCTGGCAGAGAACTTTCACCCAAGAATATCAGAACATCTCACTTAGGTGGCTTTGAAAATTGCTTGCTTACTTGTTTCCTAAACTCCGACCTCACACCACTAAAAGTGGACTTTAACGACATCAAATATTTGACCACTGGTTCAACCTCTAGTTCCACCTCACAGCTTTCATAAAACACATAGGTCCAGATGTACTAACATTAGGAATACCGATTTTCTAATTGCGATTCTTTCCGAATTGCAATTAGGAAATCGTTATTCCAGAGTGTATGAAACTCTTTTGAGTTTCATTAGCGATTCCTAGTGGCTCACAAATAGACTCACCTCATGCATAATAATTAGGTAGGTTGCAATTTGCGACCCATTAGAAATTGCTGCAATCAACGGTATGGTGGTATTCTGAGGTCAGCAGATCACCATGTCTTTGATTGTTTTTTAATATAGCAATCTTTATATTTAATATAGCAAGTTTTCCTTAAGGAAAACAGGATGCTTTTAAAAAGAAAAAATGAAACTTTGCAGTTTAATTTTTTAAGAGTAGGCAGTGGTCCTTGGACCACTGCCTGCTCTTAAAAAATATTAGTTTTTTCCATTCTCAAAGGAGAAAGGGTCCCCAGAGGACCCCTTTCCGTTTACGAATGGGTTACCACCTCCTTCAAGGAGTCAGTAAAATATTAACGTTTTGCAACTGTAATTTGGTCGCAAAACATTCATACATCCTGTTCAGATTCGATATTTGGAAAGGACCCCCTAAACACATCCCTTCCAAATACCGCATCGCACACACAAATTGTGATTAACGAGTTACCAAAACGCAATTTGTGTTTTGTACATATATAAAAGCATTTTTGAGGTCGGAAACGACCAGATCGGACGTTGCCGACCGCAAAAATGCTTCGTACATGTGGCCCATATCTCTGTACCATAACGTAGTACATACCAGAAAATCAACTAACGTTACACAGACTATTGTCTCTTATCACTAAAGGTTTGATCGTATATCTTGTGTATCCTCTATTCAGTGAAAACAACTGTCAACTATTTAATGCGGGATGTATTTTTATATATGTTGAAATATTAACCCAAATGGATGGAAAAATAAAGAAAATACCTATATAGATTTAGTCAGCAAAATGTAATCATGAGCATTAGGTGAATCTGAGAACTGAAAAAACATGTATTCATAAAAACTGAACTATCATGAACGCCCCATTTGGCTTTAATTGAAACAATTCCAACTCTGAAAATTTCACAATGGAGTTAAAACTGTGAAGTCACAGATGTTTACTATAATCATTAGCATCCTGTTTCTCCACTGTTTTTAATTTAATTTAAGAATATTATAAAGTCTCAAGCGTTTCCAATTTGTTTAATACAAACCGAATCCATTCAGAACCAAGCGCACACATACATCCATTGTTATTAAATTGCGTATAATTGTCTGATATAATTATTTGCTCAATTGTCAATGTTCTGGAAAAGTACAAATTTGATTTGGAATGGTCTAAAGAAATAGTGCTGAAATTCTTCAATGTGAAGAATGCCTAGTTTTTCCTAAAAGTTTATTGTTTTAAATTCTGCTAACTAGAGAAAATATCAGTAAAAAGCTGGTTTGTGGCTCTGTATGAGTTGAGAACGTTTTCTCGTATATATTTTTAAGAGATTAGCGGTTTTATTTAGAAGGCTAAGGAGAACTCAGAATAGTAAAAGATTCTGGGCCTGATTCACAAAGGTAAACGTACGCTTTTGTGTAAGTTTACGACTGTTTGCTAATCACAAAGGGATTTACGGGTAACATCTCTACGCAGATTCTCCGCTCATAAAAAGGTATTTTTATGTGGGGGGGGGGGCTCCGCACTTGTAAAGATACTACTCGTAAATCCCTTTGTGAATAGCAAACAATCGTAAACGTACACAAAAGTGTAAGTTTACCTTTGGAATCAGGCCCTAAATGTTTAACTACGATCCAGAGATGGCGAGCTACATTTACAAATGTACTCAATTATGTCTGTTTTCATATTAAGTCCCCGTTTGAAACAGTTAAGACTAAAGACTTGGCGTGAGAACCGTATATGCACACACCATTTCGCCATTAGAAACAGGGAGAACATTGTAGAAGTGCCACGGAGTGGACCCATAGGAAAAAAATTCACCTAAATTTTCTGCCACTCGGGCCAGCCAGTAGTTGTAAAAATGTCTAGCTCGTCGGACATTCATCTGGGGATAAGGTGCCAAGATTAGTGTTGCATCAAGAGATAAAAGAGAGTTTGAGGCTTTTCTTGACTTTTGACTCACCGTCCCAGTACTGGCTTTCTGAGACTCCTGGGGGTGTTTCCCATAGTGGCCTGATGCTAAGAGAGAAGCTGGTTCCTGGTAGATCCGCCCTAATTCCAGATCAAGCAATAGTGTGGGAGCTGGACATTGCCTCTGACTTCTGGGTCCTCACAAACGGATATAGCCAATCAAAAGAAATTAAGCTGCCGACACAACCACTTGCCATAAAGTAGAATTAACTAACACCCAAAAACGTTTCCCACCATGGCTCTGAAAAGTGTTTATATTGATTCCTAAGGAGAACATAAGGGATTTCCCTTATGAACACAACACAATAGATAATTCTTCCACAAATTACAGGTAATTTCATGTACTCACAATAGTGCGCAATCCCACACATTCATCATGGTATGAGTTCAAATTGGAATGTTTTAATTTGATTAAGGTAGCGGGCGCTCTTACTTGAATTACCGTCACCATCAGAGAATACTATACAAATCTTGAATAACAGTTTTTTCTTCTCACAACATAACATATTGGGAGGCACACTTAATTAAAAAAAAATCACAAAAATCATGTACGCTTTTAGGAATATACACATTGCAAATATTAAACGCTCAAATTCCAAAAGAGACTCGCACGCACTCGCACACAGCTAATAATGCTTGTAAATTTGGAAGTGCAAGGGCCCTAGGCACACGAATATGAAATACATTATTTTTGACAAAGAGATTTCAAGGTAAAATGTGTCTTGTAAACATGTGCAGTCTGAAGACAGTAGCAGGTCTAAAAGTATCTGAAAAATGTAAATGTGATTTGTTACTGGGTCTTTCCCTGTTTATACAAGTACATTGTGTATTCAGAGATTGAGAGTTCCGTCATGTAGCGCGGCGGGGCCCAGGGGTATAAGGGCCGCAAGGGCGCTGTAAATAAAGTGTGACACACACACACCACAGTTACTATCTGGTGGGAAGACTCCGAGCGGTCCCTCACCGTTTATTTATCCCCTCGGGTCGAGCCCACCCCGAGGGGTGTATGCAAGTGTGCAGTTGCAACAAAGTAGTGGAGAGCCCGGCTGGCTCTCTACATCCCTCCTTTCTTTTAGTGACAGGCCACCATGTTCATGGGGATGTGCACACAAAGTCTCTCAGTCTCTGGCTAGGGGCAGGGTTACGCCGGAGACCATACCTCTGGCTCCGGGAGCTGGAACTAACCACTGCCTCTGTCTGAGCATTCGGTGGTGAAACAGTCTCTGCCTCTTGGCGGGCCCTTCCGGCATCTGGGACAGTCACCGCCCTCTCGGTTTGCGTTCCTCTCGGTGGGGAAATCAGCAACCCTGGTGAGCCGGGCGGAGTGAGAATTGGGGTATCTTCCAGTCCCTCCGACTCTTCTTGGCCAGCGTCTAACTCTTGAGCCTTTTTGAAACTGGACACTTTTCTTGTGACAAACTGTGATCCTCGCTGGGCGGTGACCATGGTCCCTTGTACTTTCACAACAGTCCACCTTTCTGGCTCGTAGGGGGTCCTGAATTTCCAGCCGGGGTACCTGTCCTTGACCACGACACAGTACCCCACCTCCAACTGCGGTTCTTTTGCCCTGCGGGCTGCACTCGCCTTTTGATTCATTGCAGTTCTTCTCACTTGGACAGCTTCATTGTCCTGTTCCGGGGGTTTCCATGTTGGGTCAGTCGGGATGCTGTCCCTCGGAGGCTTTTGAAGAGCAGGTGAGCAGGAGCACACTTGGTCGTGCTGTGTCGCGTCTGCCTGTAGGCGTCAAGGAACTGGTCGAGTGCAGATTCTGCATCTGCCACTTGATCGACGGCAATGCGCAGAGCCCGGTTGAGTGTCCGCATAAGACGTTCCACCTCCCCGTTGGCTTGTGGCCACAGAGGGGTGATCTTCCTGTGGTGAATCGCCTTCCTCTCCAAGTATTCCTGGAACTCACGGCCCTGGAACGGAGGTACATTGTCTGAGCGGATCTCATCGGGTAGACCCATGAGCGTGAATGTCTTCTCAAGGACTCTTCGTACATGCACGAACGCCGTCGACGACACCACCTCCACGATCGGGAACTTTGAGAAGGAGTCAACCAGCACTAACATGGTGCGACCATCCGGGAAGCTCCCGAAGTCGAGACTGACCTTGGCCCATGGAAGTTCGCTTGGCTCTTCCGTGATTACCGGCGCCGGCGCCGGGTCCCCACCAGTGATGGTGCAAACGTGGCATTGTCTCACCATGTCCTCCACCATGGCATCCATGGCTGGGAACCACACCTTGTTCCGCAGTCTGGCTTTTGTCTTCGCCATTCCTTGGTGGCCAACATGTGCTAGCTGGAGGATCCGGTGTTGTAGTCTCTTCGGGATTATGATGATGTGTCCCCTCAGAACAACTCCCTGTTCTCCCACACTTAGTTCATGGCGAACCTGCCAGATCTGTTGCCGAGCATGGCTGTCTTCGGCTCGGAGTGCCTGAACCCCGTCCAGGAAGTGTGTCCATCCGTTGCTCAGCAGGGTGGATTTCACTCTGGTCAGTGTTTCGTCTTCCTCCGTTGCTTGGCCAATCTCCTCTAGCATCAAGGCGGTGGGGCATGCCTCCTGCGAGACCATTTTCACAAATGCTTCGGAGTACGCCACATCCACCGGTGGGCTTCGAGGGACATGGGACTCCGGGTGTCTCGAGTGGTAGTCCGCCGGATTGTGTGCACCAGGACGGAAGTCAACTTTGAAATTGTATGCCTGTAGCTGTACGGCCCATCTCTCTATTCTCGGAGAGGCCAGTCTCGATGACCCTGCAAAGAGCAGGAGCAGTGGCTTGTGGTCGGTTATCACTTGAAACTCTTGTCCGAACAAGTACAGGTGAAAATGCTGGCATGCCCATTTTATTGCCAGCGCCTCCCTTTCGATTTGGGCGTACCTTGTCTCAGTGTCCAATAGTGCCCTGCTGGCGTACGCCACTGGCCTCCAGGTCTCTTGACTATGCTCCTGAAGGAGGACTGCTCCAAGGCCTTCTGGGCTGGCATCGACTACCAGCTCGGTGCGCCGCCCCGGGTGAAAGTAGGCCATCTCCGTCTTGTCCATGAGCGCAGCCTTGATGTTGTTGAATGCAGTGTTAGCAGCTACGGTCCATTCCCACTTGTGGTCACTGCGGGTGAGGGTGCGGAGTGGTTCTGACAGAGAGGCCAGATTCGGACTGAATCTTCCACAGTATGTGGCCATGCCGAGGAAACTGCGAACCTCCGTGGGAGTCTTTGGAGTGCTGGCTGCTCGTATGGCTACTGCCTTCTTGGGGTCCACCTGCAGTCCTTCCCTCGTGAAAACGTACCCGAAGAAGTCAACAGACTCCTGGTAGAATGAACACTTTGCTTTGTGCAGGGTCAGTCCGCAATCTTCGAGTCGCTGGAGGGTGGCCCGGAGGTGAGTGTGGTGTTCTTCCAGGGTGTTCGAGAACACCAGGATGTCGTCGCTCAGGTTGATGACACCCTGCAAGCCCGATAGTGCTTCCCTGATGGCATTCTGGAAGACTTCGGCTGCCGACAACACCCCAAAACTCAGTCTCTTGTACCTCCTAAGGCCAACGTGAGTTGAGAACGTGGTGATATACCTGCTCTCGGGTTCGAGCTCCAACTGGTGGTACCCCGCGTTTAGGTCCAGCTTTGAAAACCACTTGGCTCCGTTCAAATCCGCCACGATGTCATCCACAGTGGGCGTAAGGTGGCGTTCCCTCTTGACCACCAGGTTCGGGAGCCTCATGTCCACACAGAGCCGGATGGCTCCGGGCTGCTTTGGCTTGGGAGCCATGACCAGCGGGGACACCCATGGAGTCAGGCCGGACACCTTCTCAATGACATCGAGGTCTTCCAGCTTCTTCAACTCTTCTTCCACTTGCGGGCGGAGATTGAACGGCACTCTCCTGTGCCTCAGGGCGGTAGGCCTCACCGTGGTGTCTATGTGAAGCTTGAACCGTTTCCCTTTCAGCTTGCCGAGCCCAGTGAACAGCGCCGGGAACTCCCTCAGGATGGTTTCGGCATGGGATTCGTGGAACTGGTTTGCAAAGAAGACCAGGCCTAGATCCTCCGCCGTGTGGCAGCTGAGTAGTGTGCCTTTTCTCCCTTCCATGACGTGGAACCGAGCCACTGTGACGTGCTTTCCGCTGGCGATCTTGGCTTCGATGACTCCTCAAAGGGGGAGTGGGTCTGTTCCTCCGTAGGTGTATATCCGTGCCTTCGTGGGTGCGAGCGGGGGCCGTGGCGACAGACGATCATACTGTTCCGAATCCATAACGTTAACCGATGCGCCCGTGTCATTGAGCGCCCGGGCAGCGGACCCTTCAACTAGAACAGAGCACATCGGTGGCGGCCTACGGCGGTTGTCGGACCTGCTGACAAAAGACACGATGAACACTTCATCATCATCGTCTTCTAGGGTGAGGCAGCGCTCCCGTGGCGGGTCGTCTTCTCGCGATTGCGGGTCTTCGAGTGAGACTTGGTGCAGGCATTGTGACATCCCTCGTGATCTTTGAGGGGCCTGCCGGGGCCGGCTACTTCGACACACCCTTGCGAAGTGGTTCATCTTCCCACAGTGGGAGCACGACTTCCCCCTTGCTCCACACACTGCCGTCGTCGGGTGGTCCTCTCCGCAGTTGCCGCATGTCGCGCCGGTTGTTGTCCTCGGTGCCTGGCGAGCCATGGTAGGGCACCGTTGTATCGCCTCAACCCTTTCTTCTTTAACAGGTGCGTATCGTGGGGCGTGTGTCGCCGCGACAGACTTGTGCAGAGCAGCTTCCATCTCGCCAGCCCGGATGTCCGACAGCTCATGAGACCTGGCCAGGATGAGGATCTCGTCCAGCTAGATCCCTGGTTGTCGAAGTATTAGCTTCCGCAGCAGTGTCGAGCGGCACCCCTAGATGACTTGGCCGCGTATTTCCTCCCGTTGGTCCAGGAAGGCCCACGTGCTGGCTAGCCTGCGCAGCCGCGCATAAAACATGTCTACAGACTCCGTGTCTGACTGCGACGCCTGTCTAAACTTGAACCGCTCGAAGTAGGGGTTAAGTTGCGGGTCGAAGTGCCTGTTGAGCGCGGCGACCGCCGCCTCATAGTCGTCATCGTTACCTGTGTTGGGCAGGGTTTCGAAAAGATTGTAGATCTCTGCGCCGCCATAGCATATGAGCAGCGACCACTTCACAGTATCGTCCATTTCTCTGGTGCCTTTGAAATAGTGGTTCAGCCATCCGATCCACGCTGCCGCCGTGGCAGGGTCAGCGGTTTCGCTGAATGGCGGTAGTGGGGAGACAACTGTGTGACTGTGACCGGGAGGTGGTGCATTGGCGTCCCTGTGTGGGTTGTCCGCTTCGGCCTGCTGGCCGGATGCGCCTGCTGCGGCTGGCGTAGTCATGGCTAGGGCGCGCCTGGGCATGAGTGCGGTGTTGCTGTGCTGATGCTAGGGGTCCTGGATGCAGGGTGTGTGTCGGTGCATAGCCACGTGCGTGCCGGGCTTGGCGAGGCGCAACTCTGTTGGGCCTGGTTGTCTTGGGTGATCTGACTCAGTTCCTCTGCAAACTGTGCGTGCTCTTTTCTTTTTTTTTTCTGTCTGCAGGGTGCCCTTGTGCTTCTTCTGATGGTCTGGGGACCAGGTGGCTTCCTTTCACTTGCAGGCAGTGTAGGGCTCACTGGGGCCTCCCTCAGCTGGATGCAGTCAGTACAGGGGGGCTCCTGGGCTCTAATCGGCTTGCTGCCTGTGGCTGCCACCACTGTGCTTGACGGGGAGACACAGGCCATGTGGCAGGCTCTTCTGCTTCCCTCACAATTTCCTTGCCTGCAGTACTGCCGCACACCACCGCATGCACTCCCCCCAGGCAGCGCGACTCACCTGGAGGCGGCAGGAGAAGATCCCTCGGTCGCGCGCGCACCGCCGGCTTGAGCATGCTCCCTCCAGTCCAGGGAAGCCTGCCGGCAGGTGCGGGACGTGTAGATGGTGCCGGCCCGGCAGCGGGTGACAGTCTGGGGCCACAGATCCGGAGGCCAGGTGAGAGACCTCGTGGCAGCGCAGGGCACAGGGGGCGCGGCCCAGGCCACGGGAGGCAGCGGGCGCGGGTTTCCTTATCGGCCTTCAGCCCAGGGACAACGGAGCGCAGCGGGAGGGCACCCCAAGCTCCTACTGGCAGATCAGTGCACTGGGTCCGACCGGCCTCGTCGCCAGTGTAGCGCGGCGGGGCCCAGGGGTATATGGGCCGCAAGGGCGCTCTAAATAAAGTGTGACACACATACCACAGCTACTATCTGGTGGGAAGACCCCGAGCGGTCCCTCACCGTTTATTTATCCCCTCGGGTCGAGCCTGCCCCGAGGGGTGTATGCAAGTGTTCAGTTGCAACAAAGTAGTGGAGAGCCCGGCAGGCTCTCTACACTTCAGAAGTTAAATAAAGATTGTACAAGCATAAAAGGTTTTAGATGTTATAATGCTGACGACTTTTTTGCATGTTTTTTGAGCCGGGTGCGGCAACTGAAATGCGCTTCTTTAAGTAGTCAAGGCCAACATTATTTATAAAGGTTACAAAAGCCGGGCGAAGCGGTGCATTCCTTGCTTGTAAGAGAGATCACGCTAAACGTGAGAATGTTTGCTCAGTTTGTTGTAATGGTATCTTGGCTTCTAAATAAGAATTAACAGTTTTTTGAGCCAAAACATTTTATTGCATTTTTTAAAAGGAAATAGGCAGTATCATTGTAACAGAACATGTTTCACTTTTCCCAATATTCTTATGAATTGCTGTAGGTGTCATACATTCAAGGATCATGCAGAAAGCATTTACAAATATCATAAATTAGATTAGGCATTCATGAAACTTGAACATGAGTGCCACAACATGTTACTATAGTGATCGCCTGATTGAGCAGTAGGCATCATGCCAACATGATAGCTTCAACAGATAGGTGTAGTATGCAAATTCAATAAAAGCATAAAATCAAAAAGCACAGGGATCAGACTTCTAGTGTACAGTATATACATCCAATACCTAGTCAGACTTGTCCGGCCAGAATGTCAGGGTTATTGAGGACCACAGAAGACAGATAGGATATACCACAGGGGAGGGCACCTCACAGGGATTTTACTTCTGCATGTTGAAGTCTTTTTGTGATGCATTTGTATTTTGCATGAAATTACACCCAGGTGCTTCAAGGCATTACAATCTGTGCGACTAGAGGAACACAGCTAGTCACATCGTGTGTATAGATGTGTTGCTTGTTGATTTCCATTTAGGTTGGATGATTTAACTCAAAAACAAAGGAACAGATTGACCAACATGAGGTCAGGTGGATTTTAATGGTGTAGATCAGTGATTGTATGCACACCCAGACGCACCAGATTTAGAGCTAACTTAACCTGAAACATATCCTCAATGTAAGACCTGATCTCCTGCCCCGGAGTATTGACCTACTTACATACAAACAGCATGTGGGATATGTCACCTCTAATTTCTCTGCCCTTTCAGCATAGATCATTAGGACGAGGAGGAACCAACTTGTGTAAAATAGTCTGCGTCCTCTCTGCTGTCTGGACAGTTAAGTGCCCGCTTGGACTAAAGTATTGTATTGTAAATGCAGCCCTTACGAGCAGCTGCAGCCCATACAGGTAAGAGTGGTGGGGATGTGGGGCCGGTTGGGGGGGGGGGAATATCGATGGACGACGATGAGGTAAAATTAATTATTTATTTAATTTTCTCTCGTTATCATCTGTGGAAATCCCCCACCACCCGGCCCCACCGCTCTTATCTACATGGGCCGCGACTGCTTAAAACACTATAAACGTTTGATACAGGGTGGCCTGGTGTTTTTAACTTTAGTAATAGAGGAGTTCGAAATGGAAACCCATATTTATCCTGTAAGATAAAAATGCGTAACCATGGGAATGAACACAAAGCGCTGAGAGGGCAGTGTGAACTCCAGACTAAAATGTACACATGATTGTGTATGCCGAAATTACAATTCTTCTATGTGCATGGGCTTTTAGTTCTGTGGACGTATTGTATGAACGTCATGTTGGACGGCTAACTTTAGTAATAGAGGAGTTCGAAATGGAAACCCATATTTATCCTGTAAGATAAAGATGCGTAACCATGGGAATGAAGATGAAGAGCTGAGAGGGCAGTGTGGACTCCCGACTAAAATGTACACATGATTGTGTATGCCGAAATGACAATTCTTCTACGTGCATGGGCTTTTAGTTCTGTTGACGTATTGTATGAACGTCATGTTGGATGGCTATAATTACAAATAAAGATGCTAAATAAAAAAAACTTTAGTAATAATTTAGAAAGCTTAGTTTGGTAGGTTGATCAAGTCTGGAAAGAGCAACTTTTAATTAAAAAAGTATATACAAGTCAAGGTTGTCTAAGTTATATTTATGTTGTACATTAGCATAAGACATGGGTATTTTTCATGACCCTAGATGCCAGACCATAGAGATGCACTAGAATGCCTAATTTTCCCAAAAGAATTTAGAGCCATCAAATGTGATTCTCTTATTGTGCTATAGAGATATTAGATATTTTCATCCTGTGAATGAACATTTTACCTAATTAAAGTAAGGCATTGGCCGTGTCTATCAGACTGGTTCTAAAGTGTGTCCTCCTGCATTAGCTAGTAGTGAGATTCAAAATGAGTGGCTGACGGGTAAGAATTTAATTCTATATTTGTAACCATTCAGGGATAAGTGTGTTAGCAGTCTGAAACCAAAAAGATCTCTGGCACATGACAAATGCTGTTTGGTAAAGTGAAAAATTATCTTAACTTGTGCTTCCCAAGTTTTTTCTCCGATGCAATTTTTTTCAGGGAGTTTCTAAGGAACATATTCAGGAACGCATTTAAATTTACCATTGGTGCGACTAGCGTTTTCACTGCTTCTATCTACCTCTGTCTTTTAAATTTGGCAGACCAGTTACCTTGGAGGTTAGTGATTTTATCAGTAACCTTTTCATTGTGACTAGCTGATTCTAGTATGTCCACATAGAATCAGACACCAAGGTACTTAAGATATTTCAGCTGCCTACTTAGACCTGTTGCAGTGGAAGCTCTTTTTGTTTTCAATTACTGGGCCCATACAGTTATTATACTAACATATTCACTTTACTCAGATTCTATACTTCACCGACAGAGGCACTGGTCCTCTGATAGACCTTGCTTCGTAGTAGCAAGGGGTGAGAAATCAGGGTGTCAAACTGTTGAATACCCAATGAGGACCATTAATTGATAGCCAACTCACAACTTGGACATTAGGATTAAGTACACTACTCTCAGAACCATGCTATTGAAATAGAGTTATGCAATTGGAAGACCCAACCTTCTAAATAAGTTCAATCTTACAAGAATTATACAAACCAGAAGCTCTGCTGTGGCCACACAGAATAAGAGCAAAAGAACCTGATGTTCTGAAAATAATCTATGACACTCTCTATCATGCATTAGAAATCAGATAGTTGTAAGCACAGTTTCTGCGGAAAGAACATTAAGATACAATAAAAGACTCAGACAGTTTTAGATAATTTGGTTATTGTATTAAAGATCCAAAATCAATGCATATAAATAACATTTTAAGTAGTATAGTCATCAGTCTCACAGCACGTAGTATAAAACCACATATTTAGTCAAAGTAAATCTATTTATAAATAAATGTATCCATAAGAGGATGGTAAAGGTTAGAGATTCCTTCCACCAACAAAGGCAAGAGGATGGTCAAAAGAGTTTTCGTTTAATTGGCAAAGGGATCAGTCCACTCAGGAAAAGTCCCTGTGCATGGGCTAGGGGAATGGAGCAATAATCAGGAAAGTTCAGTTCTGCTCTCACCTGACAGCTCCAAATAGTCCAGTAGGCAAGTTCATCAGCAAAGGGAAAAAGGCAAGGGCATGGAAAAGGTAATTAGGCAGGCAGTTGAAAAGGATTCCAATCAATCTGCTAAAAAGAAGAAGCCACCCCTCTCCTTGGAAAGTCACTTTTTATACTCCAAATAGTCCATTTGTGACATCAGTTGTCACCATACAATGGTCTGATAGTCATGTGACCATTTTCTGTTCACCAGGTACCAGATTGATACTCCAACATATTTTCCCATGTTGCTCATGAGAAACAACTGTCCAGTCCGTCCTCACAGGTTAATTGCCAAAGAGCTTATTTACTTTATTGCTCTCCATGGATCAAGTCAAGAGGTCAAATTCCCATCAACTCACAAACAATGAAGTACTGGAAAAGTGGTTTAGTGATTAAAGAATGTTACATAAACAGAACAGCTATAGCAACATTTGGGGAAACGTAACAAAAATCCATTACACCAGGCTATGAAATAATGCACCCTAAGGAAAAAGGCAATGCAATGCATTTAATTGTTAGCATTTTTATTTAGTAAAATAAACTCATAATTTAGTTCAAGAATATCATGTATGGAAATATTTGTAACATTGTCAGTGATTATTAGACAAAAATGTTTAACTCTATTTATGGCCTACTACCAAATTTTAAAAGTACCTACGTCCAAACTATTTCTAAAATGTTTTAAGAAATATAAGACCCTAATAATGTCTAGCTCTCATACTGAAAGTTACAGTCATATTCCACACTGCATAAATCTTTTGCACCACTTTCCATTATGTTATGGTGCGTTACGATGAAGGCAATGGAGATGCTACGTTTCATCATTAATTTTTCATAATGACTTTGTTAAACATATAAGGTAATCATTTAATAAACATGTTAAATTCATTATTCTATTAATCTTGTTATTTCTACACATCCAAACACACTTTTACGGTGTTGCTACTTCAACCTTTCTCAGTTTCAGTGTTGTTTTAAACGTGTGAGGATTTTGGTAGTTATTTTCCCTGGAAGGGGGAAAACAAGTAGCGTTGGACTCAATATTCCTGGGTCCATGCATGTATGATTCCCAATTCCAGGGGAAATAACTTGTAAACCTCAGATATAGATGCAGGAATTCCAGCTGGAATCAGAGATTCTGGTTTGCTGGTATCTCCACTCCTAAATCTTGTAACATTGGCCTAAGTCCAATATTCCCAGTCTTTGATATTGTACATAGCACATTAAGAGTAACCCTGGGCGTAGTTGGCGTAGCGGGACTACGCGCATTTCCACGGAGTTGGGAACAAACTCTGTGGAAGTCTGCTCCACTCGGCCACCCGCCTCCACCCCCCCTATTAACAATGAATTAGACTTTAATGAAAAGTAAAATAAAAACCACTTACCTTTACTGCGGCGTCCCCGGGCTGCCCTCTTCCTCGCTGTCTCTGGGTAATCCTTGCGAAAACTGCGCATGCGCGCACGCCCGCGCATGCGCATTTCTTGTGAGAAATGCGCATGTGTTCGAGCGCGCGCATGCGCAGTTTTCACAAGGATTACCCAGAGACGGCGAGGAAGAGGAGGAGGGCAGCACAGGGACGCCGCAGTAGAGGTAAGTGGTTTTTATTTTACTTTTCAATAAAGTCTAATTCATTGTTAATAGAGGGGGTGGAGGTGGGGGCTGGCCAACTCCGCTCCGCTGCGGAGTGTGCGGAGATTTGCCTACTCCGCGTTCTCCGCGGAACGCGGAGTAGGCAAATCTCCACACACTCCGCGGGCGGAGCAGAGTTCTCCGCCCGCGGTTAATTAAGAGGATGAATTTCTGATTTATTCTGTTTTGTTTCTATCCAGAGGCTAGGACATATTCATAGAATCAAGGAACACAGATATTGAAGTGTTAGCATCTTCAGCATAGATTACTTGAGTTAAACCTAAGCACAGGACCTCGTCTTAGGTCCTGGGCTTTCCTGTCGACTATGTTTAGTCGCCAGGTATGGCTCAATTTCTAGCAAAAATAAAGGTGGTGACTACGGCCATGGGGTGCCAGATATCCTGACTTTAGCTGAGGAGTTATCACGTAGGGCTAATGACATTGGTAGGAAACTGTGATCACATTGAAAGCTTTGGAGCACTGAAAACAGACAAACTCACACTACCTTATCAAAGGCCTTATCTGTGTCCAGTGTTATCGCTGCAGCTGAAATTGTGATTTGTTTTGCTCTATCGCTTGCCAAAAGGTCCTTATTTACAATCATGATCTGATATTACCATAGGTTCTACATATAAATCTTCCATCTGGGCTAGGTGAATACCCTTAATAAGTAGTTATTTCATTTAAGAGTAGGTTTGTTGTGGGATTGAGAAGAAAGTGGCTTACCTCTCATCTGGATAATGTATTCTCCACATATGTCTCAGGTCAAATTAGGCCTAGAGTTTTCTCATCAACATGTGTGACTTTATAGTTTTAATGTCTATCTAACTCACCCTTAGAAGTATAGTAGTATCAGGAGGTTGATGAAAAATTTATGAAAAAAGAAAAAATCTCTGACATGTAGTAACATAGTTGGAGATGATTAAAAGAAATATAAAATGAATATGGCAGCTAAATGATTCCATGTACTTTTCGCATTTTGATATAAGTAATACAACAAGAAATTGTGTATTGAAAAATATTTTTGTAAAGAAATGCAAAAAAGTCTTAAGACATATGGAACTTTCCATCATATAATATGTGAAACTATAAGCAGTTCATAGTACACGGAATGTTTTAAGATGGCCGCCGTATTTCTACTATGTATCAGCAACTTTCACAACTATGTAAAATGTAAGTCAGTTTTTAGTGTTTATGCCTCTGCACTGAATGTTTTTGTTTTTTTGTATTTAATGAAACTTTGTATGTGGCTCAAACATTGTGAACAAGGCCGTGATGTAACGGCTGAAACGCGCAGATGTAACTCACTCAATAAAGCAGCCAGACTGTAATCCTATGGAGTGCCGATTCCGCTTCTTGCATTGTATTGGAGGCGCATTTTTTTAATGTTTAAGGGCGCTGGTGGAAGCCCCTGACCGGCACCTATGACGATAGGGAAGCACGCCAGTAACCACTGCAACGTATGGAAGAAGAGACGCCACGAGTCAGGCGTGCCCACTGGGACTCACAAAGGACTGTGAGCAAGCAAGCTAAGCTCTGGAGACAGAGGGAATTGACGACGCGGGGATCGGAGGGTTCCAGACGACGGCTTCTCAAGAATCCCGGTAAGCGATACGGAGTGTTGGGGAACGGGTGTCAGAAGCGTAGCTGATGGCTCCCGGAGACGAGAGGGAGAGATTTAACAGTGAGGCGGCATAGGAGGAAATCGGCTGGAATTTCAGGATGAGTGAGGACGAATGTGCAATACAGGAACAGGAGGCATTGAAGCTCTTTACAGATTCAGTCTCTTTAAGGGCAAGCAATGAAGGAGGAAGTACCTCAATGCAGGCAATAAATAATGATGTTGGCAAAAATCTACAAATACTGGAGAAATTAAAGAGAAGGGAAATCTCACGATGGTGGGAGATTGCTTCCCTTAAGCAACACATACAAGTGGGCCGTGTACCCAGGGGACTTAGGATAATGATAACCCCCACTAATGAAAATCCAAACCCAGGACTTTTTAAAAGAATGGGCAGAGAACAACGCGGAAAGCTCAAATAATATGATAAAAATACTAATAAAATATGCAGAAATTGAAAGAACTGAAGTCCTAAATGAATTAAAAGAAATGTTATCTGCATTGGATGGGGAAGCTGACCAAACAAGAATTAATAAATTTAAAAGTGATATGAAAAATCGACTGGAGAAATATGAAAAAAGGATTAAAGATAGGAAAGCAACAAAATTTTTAAGGGACAGGCTTGATTATGAAAATGAGCAGATTTACACCTTTGCCAGAAGGTTTGATACCACAAGAAGACAGAAAGTTCAAAGTGGAAATACGAACAGACAAGCAAGCTCACAGAGTGAAATGAGCTCAGATACAGGATCTGAGGGGGAACAAGGTGATGACAGCAAAAGGAGAACAGGGAAAATGAAGCTTACAGTCTCTGATGAGCTGCATTTTTTACAGTTGAACCAGAGAGCAGACCACCGCCCCACGCGGGGGAGAGGAAGAGGAAACAGAGGCAAGGAGAGGAGGGATATCGAAGAAACAGCAGGAGACAAGCCAGGGAGATCGATGCGGTCCAATACAAAGAAATAGAACAAGGAAAAAGAAAAAATAATACTATTATCAACCTGAGCTCCACTGAGTTAACAGAGGAAGATAAAGAGACCTTGGAACTGGGTTTGTCTTATTGTCATCAAACAGATTTCAACTATGCAAATAGTAGAATGGACTTATATCGATTTGTCCGGAAATTGAAATTGACTAAAGTTCATAAATTAAGATCAACAGAAAGGAATCAAGAAATTAGAACTGATGTTCAATTGTCCTAACCCCCAGGAAATCTAGTGGTCTCGGACCTGCCCATCTTGGAGGATACGTGGGAACTACAGAATGAGAACGAACAAGACACCACAATCACTGGCCAATCTGTAGCACTATGAAACCTTACATTACTTGAAGGAGACCACACTCCCTTTCGACCACGATCTAGATTCATCCCGCAGCTAACTAGAGACAATATAGATATTTTTTCGGACAATGTCACCAAAGACTTAAGACTACTGTACTTGGAAGGAGGTAAATCCAAAAGAAAAATCAATACACAAGAGAACAAAATATTTCGTACAATAAATAAAATAATGAAGGACTCTGACACGATTATAAAACCCTCGGATAAGGGAGGGAATGTAGTACTCTGGGGGAAAGAACTGTATGAAAATGTAGCCCTACTCCAACTAAGCAACACAGAATGCTACAAAAGGATAGCAATGATGGAGTACGAAGAAGTACAAGATAAATTTTCTGAAAGGTTGCGATACTGGCATGAACAAGAGCTTTTAACATGGGACGAACATCAGTTTTTAAAGCAAAAATATCCAGTCATTCCTGTGTTTTATATGATCCCAAAGGTTCATAAAAACTTGAATAAACCACCTGGGAGACCAATAATATCCGCCCAACAAAGCCTATTGGAAATGTATCGAAGTATATTGATTTTTACTTAACTCCATTGGTAAAAACACTTCCGTCATATCTGAGGGACTCAAGTGATTTTTTGAAGAAAAGTTATGATGTCAAGTGGGAAAAGGACATGGTACTTGTAACATTGGACATATCTACGTTATATACAAGCATCCGGCACAGGGATGGACTAAAAGCCACAGAACATTTCCTAAGGATGAGACCCATGAGATTTGTCAATCACAATTCTATGATCCTCGAAATGATGGAATGGTGTCTGACCAAAAACATATTTCTTTTTGGTAAAGATTTGTTCCAACAGGAGCAAGATATGGCAATGGGCACCTGCTTCACCCCCAGTTATGCTAATTTACATCTAGGCTGGTGGGAGGAGCAGGTGCTCGGAGGCTGTACACTTGAGCATTGGTCAGAAAAGATTCTAATATGGTCTCGATTTATTGATGACATCTTCGTGCTGTGGCAGGGCACGGAGACAGAAGTAGTTCAGTTCATCAACGAATTAAATAACAATGACCTGAATCTTAATTTTGTTGGACACAGTAGTAAGACATCAATTGAATTTTTAGATATTAAGGTGTGTGTGGAAGGGGAGAAATTGGAGACTACGGTTTTTAGAAAGCCTACTGCTGGAAATACTATTTTACATGTAGGTAGTTCTCACCCTACCCCCCTTATAAGAAGTATCCCATTTGGCGAATTCTCTAGAGCTAGAAGAGCGAGTAGCACCCCTCAAGAATATGATAAAATAGAGAATGAAATGTAACATCGTTTTATGGAAAGGGGGTACCCCATCAATGTTTTAGAAACAGCATCTAGGAAAGCTAAAAACCTGAATAGAGAGGAGGTGCTGTGTTCCAACCATCCAAAACAACATTAAGGAAGCAGAATAGGAATCAGAGCAGTACACATAGATTCATAACAACATACAATGCTAATCACAAGAAAATAAGACAGGTTTTAAACACGCACTGGCACTTTATTGTAGAAGACCCAATATTGGGACAAGAAGTAAAAAAGAGACCAGAGACTACATATAGAAAATCGAAGTCATTAAGGGACTATTTAGTCAAGAGTGAATATGTGGGGACAGCCCCACAACAAACTTGGCTACGTAAGAACGAGGGCTTTCAAAGATGTTCCAAATGTAAGGCTTGCCAACATGGGGAAAACTTGTCATCATTAAAAACAGCCTTCAACAAGACAGTCAAAATTAAAGGGAGTCTATCATGCAAGTCAAATTTTGTGGTGTACATTTTAAGGTGCCCATGTAGGAAAATGTATGTGGGTAGTACCACACTTCCAGTTAATAGAAGGATACTGCAACATAGGAGAGCTATTGTTAATAAGGACAGAAGCTATCCAATAGCTAGACACTTTGAAAAAGAACGTCAGAGTGATCCAGCAACTATGACATACAGCTGCCTAGCACAAGTGCCCAAAAAGAGGAGGGGAGGAGATAGAGAAAGGGAACTGAGGAAACTAGAAACCTTTTTCATCCTCGAACTAGATACTAAAGAACCTAATGGTTTCAATCTGGATGAAGAGTTGTTTACATGCCTATACTGAATAACACTTAAGAAAATCTCGCATTGCAACAATCGTCAGTAGGAGTGACATAAAGGAAGTTAGAATAATGAATTATTTTTATATCATTTAGAAAACTACATGAGGGATAATGAGCACTAGCACTTTAATGAATAAAAAAAGAAAAAATAGAGCACTTTAATAGATATGGCAATTTCTTTGGTAATAATTCATGTTTATAGAAGAGGAGATAATATATATATCTCTATTTTTTGTAGGAGGTATTTCACTCTGAGAAAAAGTGAATTTTCCGTTAAGAAATAAATGCCATGCACTTTAATGAATAGTTTTGCACAATATAAGCACTAGCACTTTATATATGTTAAGCACTAGCACGTTCAAAATTGATGAAAAAAGAAAAAATCCCTGACATGTAGTAACATAGTTGGAGATGATTAAAAGAAATATAAAATGAATATGGCAGCTAAATGATTCCATGTACTTTTCGCATTTTGATATAAGTAATACAACAAGAAATTGTGTATTGAAAAATATTTTTGTAAAGAAATGCAAAAAAGTCTTAAGACATATGGAACTTTCCATCATTTAATATGTGAAACTATAAGCAGTTCATAGTACACGGAATGTTTTAAGATGGCCACCGTATTTCTACTATGTATCAGCAACTTTCACAACTATTTAAAATGTAAGTCCGTTTTTAGTGTTTATGCCTCTGCACTGAATGTTTTTTTTGTATTTAATGAAACTTTGTATGTGGCTCAAACGTCGTGAACAAGGCCGTGAGGTAACAGCTGAAACGCGTAGATGTAACTCACTCAATAAAGCAGCCAGACTGTAATCCTATGGAGTGCCGATTCCGCTTCTTGCATGGTATTGGAGGCGCAATTTTTTAGTATCAGGAGGTATGCATGACATTTTCTTTCACAACTCCAGGAGTCAGGGGTGGCAGCATTGGGAACAGAGATACTGATGGCATAAATCATTTGTCAATCATTGACCATCCTCATCTGACTTTGCTGACATAACCTCAAGTTTGGATTTCTTAGCCGCTAGTTTTATTACATCACTTTTTATCCATAGTTTTGGAACAGGTCATATCTTCAATCCAGCTATTCCTCAAAACCAGGTTCTGGGATTTAATCCAAGCCATAAATGTTCATGTGATCCTGAATGAATAGCTGTCTCACTACTGTCTTTTGAATCTCCTTGTTTCTATTTACTTTTTATCTCTATTGTTTCCCACTCTTTCTGTTTTCTTTTACTTAACTTGCCCTTTCTGTAATTCTTTTTGTCTTCTCTATTTCTTTTTTCCCCCTCATCATTAGTCGTCACAACATGATGAAAAAGACAAACCACATGATACTAGAAATCCTCCTTTGCTCCATCAATGTATAGTAAGCTACAGGTCAATTTCACATTGGTGCTTTCTCCATCCATCTCCTATCCTGCTGACCTCCTCCTTCTTTCAATGCCCCCACAATTGTTAACACCCTACCAACCCTCATTATCTAGTTTGATCAACACTGACCATGAGCTCCATACAGATGACACTCAGACCGATTGCCTGCTACTTCCACCAACTACTACTTGCACTTTCCTGTCCTCTTTGGGCCCCTGAAGAGTTGAGTTCTGGGTCTTTAACTGTTGCTCTTCGTTCTTCTTTTGCTGGATGTTTTTTGGGGACCTGAAAATATTTCAAGGCTGGCCTTTTCTCTTGCCTACTGCTCATACTGTATTGGTGGTAATGGCAGGATTTCGTTCATAAGGAGGTAAGTGCTCCAAGCCAACTATGTGTGTCACTAAACAATGCTGTAACTGCATTGTAACTTTGCTGTAACAGCATTGTAACTTTGCTGTAGCCCTCTTAAGCTCTTTGGTGAAGTCTCAATGTTGACTCTGACACTGACATTGTTGATCCTGTCCTGGAGCCCAGAGATGTAGTGCAACTAGTGGCCGTGGAGTGTGCTGTTGCCTTTATGGAAGCTGCAAGTGGTCCCGAGATCATCAATGGCCATAGGCCTTGAGGGGTGGAGTGGTGAGGGAAAGTGAGAGGTGCCCCCTCCAGAACACCTTTTAGCACTTGACATACTTGTGCCCCTGTTGTTGCCCAGGAGAGCACCTTTTGGCCTACTGGCCCTTCATCCTTGCCTTCCTTCGCTCTTGCTCTCTGGCCCTGAGGTCTACAATTTTTTTTTAGTGCTCTCACCTTTGCACTAGACTTTGGGCTCCAGGCTGTTATTGGGTGATTCTGGATGAGGAGCTTCTACACAAGCACGAGGGTACCCTCCTAACTCCCTCTCCCAGTCCATGTGGTTAGATGGGTTTCTGCAGCATGCCATTGGAGTGATCAGCAAGGAAATTGAATTGACCAAACACCGACTCTCTTCTACATCTGACTCGCTGGGTCATCCAGTGTACTCTCGATCCCGTTGTCCACCTCCCTTGGAAATCCATTGTCATTTGCTCAGGATCACATGTCAGAGCCATCAAGTCATTCTCCTGTTTTACATTCACCTCTAAATCACTTGTCACATTCATCCAACAGGGAACCGCCTGTTAAGAGGAGGAGGGGCCTGCCCTCTGCTAGAGCTAAGGGCAAACATCCAGCAACTCCTGCCACCCAGCAAGACTCAAACGTATGAGACTTGGTAGACTTGTCAGCTGTTGATGGGTTACTAGGTGGGAAACTATCAGCAATATTGGAGGCCAAGCTGCAACCCGTTTACGACAGCTTGGGCTCCATTGAACATGAATTGTCCAAGTTGGCCCCAATTTTACTGCCTCACTTTGTTTCTCCCCACCCAGCCTGCTGGTCAAGTCAATCTTAGCCTCAAAGGGCCCATTCTTATGGAGGGTCACAGTTTGACTGTTCCAAACGCAGTTGGACTGGGGAATCCAAGGAGCCCAAACATTATTTCTAAAACCCTATTGCGTGCTCATGCTAGCGATGTAGGAGGAGGGGGAGACACGTTGAGAGACAAGCGGACAGTTGGAAATGTTTCAAATATTGTAAACGTTGAAAATGTCTGCAAAGTGAGGTCTGCAGTTTGACAGGATATGAATTGCTCTACCCTTAGCCACCCACCTGGTGCTCGTCCATATGTTGTTGTGATGTTCAACGTGCCGCTCTGAGCGACAAGTGCTATTGAATCTCCAGTAAAAAATTAGATGCTCCATTGACTTCATACTGACAGAAATTTCCGTGTCACTGCTGCACTTAACATTTTGGTTGTTCATACCCCTAAAGAAGAACATTGAGGGGGATTGTGTAGTCATTAATTACAGGCACGCAAGCATTGCACTTGTGCTCCTCTCCAAGCGCATTCACCTTCTTTGGAGTCATAGTCTAATCAAGTTTTTTCCATTGGTTATTGCTGGAAAGTGAGTTATTAGTAGTGGTAAATACGCATCTAACACCTGCAATAAGGCCACTAACACGGTGTGGGGCTCAGTATAGGTCTCAATAAATTATTCCCATGCTCAACCCTTGGTAGCTTTGCTGCGAGCAGGCAGGCCTAACTTAGGAGACAAGTATGTAAAGCATTTAAAAACACCAATTCCGTAAATAATTAAGACACAGCACACAATAAAAATCCCACACCAATTTATAAAAATTGGAATTATTTTTATCTTTAAAATATCACCAAAATGACAAATATCCAATGTAGGGAAACAGAGATGTGGATTTTGAAAGAATTACCACTTTATAGTGCGTAAAAGCCAATAGCGCCACTCTGTAACTTCTGGTCGCACTTGACCAGGAGAAAGTCAAAATTTCAGGCCGACCGTGATGGAGCCCTGGCCGGATATACTTAGCGGGAGGCACCGGTCAAAATTTTACTTTCGCACTTAGACATTTTTCTGAAGCTTTTTCTTCCGACCCCCCTCGCTGCTCCTCACCAGGCTGGAGAGAGTTCCCCAGCTTGAGTTTCCACGAGACCCCGGTCAAATCCTGGAAGTCTGAGTTCCGGAGCTTTTCAGCAGAGCAAACCAGAAGCCCAGGCAGAGTCGCGGTTGAAGGAGGCCGGCTTGGCTCTCCCGGTCGAGTCGGTCCCCTTCTGGAGCTTTTTTCCAAAAGTTCTCCAAACTTTAGGAGGTGTTTCCTGAAGGTCTCCTTGTGGGTTCAAAGTGTCCAAAACACAAATCCAAGGGTTTGGAATCTTCTGAATGGTCCTTGGAAGGTTGGGACCACAATTCCCACAATGCACCTGTCCAATTCCTTAAAAGTCCACTGGATGCACTCCAGGCTGGGGACTCTTGGTGGAGATGGTGCAGGTGATATCTGTTAACATGTAGCTTGCAGGGAGTCCACTCTTTAATCCTTTTGAATCCAGGTACATCCACAGGGCTGTAGTTCCAGATAGTGCAGCAGACGCAGTCCATCAGAATGCAGCGCCTGGTGGTGCAAATCAAATTTCTAGCATTGCAATCCTTCTTCTTCTCATAGTTCAAACAGCAGATCTCACATATTTATTCAGTGTTCTCTGGGGTCAAGCAGGAGAGCACTCCTGTCTAACGAGGTGCAAGGCAACACCCCAGAGCATGACAACTTCCTCCAAAGTGTGCATATTCTTGTCCAAGAAAGTACCATTCCTCCAAAATTCATGATGGCTGAAATCAGAGGAGCAAGAACTAGCTAAACCACCCTCCAGTGTGGCTCATTTCCATAGCTCTCCTCCTCCTAACATCTGCAGATTCCTTCCTTAAGCCTGCTAGCTCGCTGGGTCAGAGGGGATGGGGGTATCCCTGCCTGTCCTGTTCCTCCATTGAAGCCAAATGTTTTACAACCCCTGCCCCCTGCTCTGGCATTCCTGTATAGCAGAGCCCTTTCCAGCAGACATCCAATCCCCTGGTGAGCCACTTATCACTTCATCAAAGCAGCCTGGCTAATCCTGTTAACTCTGACCAATCAGGGAAGACTGCAGGAAGGCTGCATTTTGGCTTACAGACACAAAAGTCTTATAACTTCTTTTCTGTACAACTTATGATACATTCAGCAATTGCATATTGCTGGATTTGTCAATATCATTCTCCTAAGTCATTGAATGATATTTTCATTCAATTCCTAGCAATATGTGGCTAGGTATCTACAATGAGGAATATGAAATGTGCAATTTCTCCATCACCAGGGCACATAAAACATCTGTGATAAAGGCCTTGCTTATAGTTACATGACCCCCCACCCCTGGGGCACCAAGGGGGAGACCTTGGGGGTCCTGAATATGCAAATATAATGTTGCTCCTCACTCCAGAGTGCTCATCGCACCAAAGTTGATTTTGCGAGGGACTTTACTACAATGGGGGAAGTGAAATGTGCAATTTCTCTATCCCCAGGGCATATAAACCATCTTTTATAATTACCCTGCTTATAATTACATGACCCCCCACCCTTGGGACACCTAGGGGAAACCCTGGGATAATTAATATATAAAAAATAATGTAAATTATCACTTTATAAGTCCCCTACCACCAAAGTCAAGTTTGGGCACAGTATACATTTAAAAGCAGTGCTGCAGAGCACGACTGCTTTTAAAATGACATCAGGCACTCAGCAATGCACACGTACAACAAAGGTTGCTGGTCTCTAACCGTCCATGCCCTATTATATACTATGGACTTAACGGGAGTTTTAATCCCCCTTGCCCTATTATACACCAAGGACTTATAGGGGAGGTCATGCCAATTATAGGTGTACCCTAATACATAGTGCACCCTAATGCATGTGTGTGTTTTCACTTGTGTTTTTAACATAGCACTGGCCTACACCTGTCAACAGAGCCCAGGGCACAGTCAGAGTCAGTTACCACAAGTATCATTCAGCAACCAAATGGTGGTGCACAGGGCACACAGGATGATTTTGCAACAGTTATTTTTATCGTCATCACCACCCGGAGCTGATGAGACCCAACCAACATCCCATGGCTGCCCCTTCCTCTATTATCGCTACCAATCATTTCTCTGCACTCAGAAATCTTACCAAGAATGATTGACTCACAACCAGTCTTGAATGTTCTAGTGCCCCCCATATATCTCTCCTCATTGAAGTTTGTCTGTGGCCTCCTTATGTTCCCGAAACAGGAACTTACAAAACCCCCTCTATAACTTGTCTCTCTCCTTTGACTTTATCTTTATTTCCAGTGGCCCACACTAGCCCCCTCCACGTCAAACCTCTTTCCACTATTGCTGCCCTCTCTGCCTGACATTCATACTAATGCCATTCCCTCTGACCCCTAGTTGCTCAATGTACTCATCTTGGCCATTTTTACTTGGAATGTAGCACGAATTCAATCAACATTAAGGGATATTGATTAGGGCCAATTCATAGATTTACAAATTAGTTGCATGTTTTAGAAGACCAAAGGCTTAGAGAGTGTTTTTATAAGTGGCTTTAAGAGTTTCTTCGTGCCTGTCGTAAGATCCTCCATTGGGCACCGATCGGAGGGTTGGGGGGGTTTGTAATTTGGTGGAGAATATCACTGACCTGGTCTGGAAAAGAGCTGTCCCTTGTGTCACCCGACATTCAGGGGCTTATACTAATCCCCCCTCTTTCAGGTACACCCCTTTTGTTAATTAACATTTACAGCCGAAGTCTTAGCAGGGCTGGGAATCTCTCACATCCACACTTTGGGTACAATCTTGTCCCCTTATGCAAGTTCTTATCACATCATTGTTCGTCTCATTGACTTCTGACACAAGAGACCGAAACATTGACGCCAAGTCCAGCTCCATTTACATGAATCAATTAGAGCTTCACCACTTTATTGTTTAGTCTTTATAGTGGACTTTGATATTTATTAAAGTGGACTTTTGGGATATTAATCTTTGTTTTTTTCACTCTAATATTGAAATTCATTTGTCAATGTTAATATTCTTTTGGAATTTTCTGATTTGTACCCCTTATATCAAATATATTGAATACTGGACTCATTTACTTTTGTGTGCGCCTTCTTTAGGATTAATTTTGTTACAAATAGACACAATTTTGGTCGCCATTCACTTGCCAACTGTCACTTGTGGGACAAACAGCTCGTTCAATTTATTTCTCTCTGTTTGTAAATAATTCCCTTGTTGGCTCTTGACCTTTAATCAAATCTGCAAAAGCGTACTCGAAAAGTAAATGTGGGACCCCCTATAGGAAGCCCCCAAAAATAGATATTATAAATCCTTTTGGTAGAAGAGTGGAAAGAATCTGGTCAAACCCCTGGAAACGTCCATCCAGCCATGTGAGTGGATAGCCCATTTTGTGAACCTTTACTCCATTCACCTGTTGCCTACTCAGGGGCAGCTCCCACTGGGCCAGGAGCTGTACATACCTTATTCCTGTCCTCTCCTCAAGTCTCTTTTACTCTAGCAGAGACTCTGGCAGTGGTTTCCTTACAAAGGTTGGAAAGGCCTCCGGGTTAGACAAGATTCCTACTGACCTGTTTTGTTTTGAGCTGCTCATCTGGGCATCTTATATCAACATGGTCGCTAATGCAATTGCCTCAGGTGCCGTGATGCCTCTCACCTGAAAGGGCGCCAAGATAATTCCAGTTTTTAAAAAGTCAACCGTAATCTACAAGGAAATTATTGACCTATTCATTTGCTAGATAACCTTCAGAGGATCTTTTGCAAACATGTTTTGGGGCAGTTGCAAGAGTGGATCAATGAGAATAAGGTCTTATCTCATTTTCAGGCTGGTTTCAGACCTAAGACTGGAACCGTAGACCAGGTCTTCCACTTTCTAATGCCTAAATGGTAGATGGTCGGCATTGGTAGTTGGCACTTTTTGTGGACTTTATTGACTGCCGAGTAGCTTTTGATTTGGTCCCACAAAGCAAACTTATGGGAGCTTCTTTCTGCCTTGGGCATTCCAAATAGCCTGCTCAACATTATTATTCATCTTCACAAGGGGACTTATGCTAAGATTCAGTGGGGTCCCACCGGTGAATGGGCCAAGGAAATCACCATTGACAAAGGAGTCTGTCAGGGTTTCGTCTAGCCCTATTTTTTTCGATTATTCATCAATAACTTTCTTAAATTTTTGCTGAACTGTGCCAGTGACCCACCTACCTTGGCCGGCCAAATAATCCTAAATTTGCTACTCGTAAATGAAGCACTAATGGCCTATAAACCCTTGTTAGTAGGTTCTAGCTGTTTTGTGAGTTGCATGGATTAGAGATCAATGTGCAAAAAACCCAAACTTATTGTATGTTAGGGGAACCATTCTTTCGGACAGCGAATCGTTAGAGAGAATAAAATAATTTTACTGCTTGGGGATCTGACTATCGAACTTAGAGTCATGGGATCCTCAGTTCTCCAAGGGAAGCCTCTTGATTGTGCATCGTGCCTCAGCCATTTTCATTCTGTCATTGTTAGATTTGCTAAGAGGGCCCTCTGCCATCCAATCTAACCAGCAATAGAAATACATAATGCCCAAGCCAGGAGTTCTGGGCTCTATGGAGCAAAGCTATGTGGCCATTTCTCTAATACATCCTTAGGGTTGCGCGAGGCACTAGTATGTATGGGGCGAAGGACCCCCTTACTCTCCCCTTAAGCCTATTACAGAGTTGGTCAGGGTAAGACCAATAGTTGCCTGGCTCTGCACTTGGTCTACAGAAGAACTACAACCCTACAGGGACGCTCTCAGCTATATCCTAAGCTGTGGTAGCACTCAGAAGATCCCTTGACTGGCCCATGTTAAGATGTTGCTCAATGATTTGGGGCTAGGCAACCTCTGGCCAGACCATTCTTCTATCAAATCATCATCACAGGCCTATTTGTTACGAGGTCTCTAATTCCATGGGTATCTGCTCCAGGGCCTTTCTTTTACACAAAAATGTTTTAAGGGATGAGGAATACTTAGATTGCATCACCCTCCTGCGTGCTAGATCTCTGTTTTTGCAATTTAGATATGGTACTTTGTCAGTTGCAACACTTATTTTTGCATGGCCATCATCGCTGAACAAATCCAACCTGTGCCTGGCTTGTCGCCTAGTGGATGAGACAGGAGAATATTCATTTTTTGCAGGTCCAACTCCAAACCACGATCCAGGTCGATTGCACCAATGACAGACTGTGTAAATGCATTGAGAATTTGCAAAAGTGTTCCGATGGGAATGGTGGTGACTTCAGTACAGTGTCAGTATTCTTGCAAACACCTTGGTCCATTAGGCATAACGCAATGTCAGTCCCCTGTATGATTCCCCCCAAAAGCACCACAGTCTGCGCCTATTATTTTGATAGTGGTGTTATTTCCTTACTGCGTAATTGTATCCCACAGTCAATTTTTATCTCGTGATGTACTAACTTTTATTACCCTTGAGGGTTGTCACTCCGCTGTTTTTATATTTTTATGCTCTTTGTATGATCAAGCTACATTGGTTCGCTGAATATTGTCAATGTGTATTTATGACAGCTCGCCCAAGTTACCTTTCTGTGTTTTAGCTTTGCACAAGTCTCATTTTTGTTATAGTGCGTTTTTTTTTTATCTCTGGCAGAATCTTCATAATGTAACATTTTATGAATCGTGTAGCCATCATTTTTATGTTTTTAATTTATGTTTAGAGATGTGATTTTATCGTAAATTTGTCAATGAACTACAATATTCGATCTGTCAACCAGTCCACATTGGTATGAATCACCAAAACCTATACATTCTAGAATCTCATCACAAGCAAAGAAACCTCAATGCATTTTTATTGCACACAAAAAGCCATTTGTTTAAGGATGTAACTAGGGGAGGCTCCTCCGCTATGGTGGCGGAGCGTCGCCCCACTGTTTTTAAGCAGTGCACTGCAAAGTAAAGGAAATATAAAATGATAATGATAATAACTTTGAGTTATTATCATTTTATGTTTCCTGCTGCTTTGAGGGCGGGTGGGAGGGCGGGGCTGCTCTGCTCTCGGAGCAGGGCAGGGGATGAGTGGTTTGCCCACTTCTGAATGCACAATGACTGTTTGGCTGGCCCTCTCAGGTCGCCCAAACCAGTCATGCGCACTTTCCCCGTTCACCATGCAGGCTTCATTATAGCCTGAGTGGAGAACAAGCCCAGGCCCCCATTCCCTGGTTGAGTACCAAACCAGGATGCTCAAAACCAATCACAATGCTGCATTTCAGAGTTGTAATTGGTCAGGGGAGCCTGGGTGCTTACCAATCACAACGCTGCATTGCAGTGTTGTGATTGGTCAGGGGAGCCTTTTTCTGTGCTTACTGTGCCTCGGTCTGAAGAGGAGAGCAGGAGCAGAGATGCGGGACTGGCACGGCAAGGTAAGTGTTTCTTTTATATATTTTTTTCACCGTTTCCCCCACCCCTCCCGCTCCCGACCCGCCGCGCCCGCCTCGCCACCCACGAACCATGCCGGCCGCCACTCGATGCAACAACTTACAAGAGCAAACTACCAGAACCAGGAAAGTTTGTGCTAGTACAAAGTCAAAGTCCATCCATCCTACATATGGACACTCAGGTTAATGTGCAGTCATCATAGCATACCCAATTATAAACAAACAAAAAAATCCAAAAGTTTTCACATCTCAGTCATTGTCTGCCAGGGTGTGGTACCTCTCACAGCGCATCTGCCTGCATCTATAAATATACCAAAACAGAGAATAAGTCAGTCACCCCTACCACTGCTTTTAAAATGCTGATATCATGGGGACATTGCTGACAATAAGTAATTTTGATGGTAGGGCAGTGAGGATTTGTTTTGAGTTTGACTTCACACTGCAGTACGCAAGGCAACCTGGTAGGTAAAACCTCAATTATAAGGAATATGATGACAATGAGAGGAAGCGGGATAATAGAATACATGGCCAAAAATCACTAGATTCATTTTTGGATGCCGCTCCTGTGTGCTTGCACATGGGCTCTAGGCAGGACCGGACTGTCCGTAGCAGGCACTGGGTGTTTTCCCGGTGGGCCGGAAGGGTTGGGGGCCGGTTTTGTTACTGGGGGCTGCGATATCGGCCCCGGTAACAAAACGGGCAGCAGTGTTAAAGCGGAAGCAGTGCTGCTTCTCGCTAGCAGTCCCGCCCCGCCCCACCCGCACAGCAGGTCCGGCAGGATTGCCAGGGCTGGTTTGTGTTCCCAGTCCGGACCTGGCTCTTGGACACAGCCACGCTCACTCGGTTTCAGCCCCATATGCTCCAGAGGCGAGGTATACATGTTCAGTTCTGAAAAGGAGAGGCGTGCTGACACAATTCTTTCAAGGAAGGGTTTAGTCGCGCTCCACCTGGGGAAGTAGATATTAATTCTGGATCTTCCTTGGCCCATATTCAACCATACCTCCCACAAAAGTTAAGAGCCTATCACATTTTGATGTGGTGACCAAGGTCAAGGGTCTGCGATTCCTAACAGAAGGGCTTTATGAGGGATGAAAAAAGTGGGGGGGTCTCTAAAACGGCCGTGGCCTATGCACTTATAAGCGTACCTTAAACACGTAAACTAAATTTCCGTGATTCCCATAGTGCGCACCAGACCAGTATTTTAGTTCCTCTCTGAGCTTTCTGTTATTGATTCCAGATATAAAACAATTTATATACACCTAAACCCAGCCACGACTGTTGGCTTTGTCAATGGTTTTCTGTGTTCGCTCTGCAGAGAGGCCAAGGATTGGGTGACCATGTATTATGAACACATTTTTGATCCACTGACAGACACTGTGGGAAACTCGCACCGCCTTCAGCCTGAACATTAGAGCTCTCTTTCGTGGTCATTATATGCACAATAAAAGAGTAATACCTTGAACGAAAAAATACATACAAAACACAACATCATGGGAATAGCTAACACTCTAATGGATTGCAAGGTTCAGTAAAATTTGTGAAATATAAACGGGAACTAAATTACTGAGATAGATTACATGAACATTTATTACATGAATTGTTCAGAAATTTTGGGGGGTTTTCTTTGTAAAGTTAAGGACGTGAATATAAAGGGCCTGATAGGGACCCGTTCCAATGTCCATTTAAAAATACTACCGGGTCTAAGACCCGAAGGTACCCGGCACACTTCGGGGTATATTCACAAGAACGTGTGATAAACATCGCCAAAATAGCTTACCGCAACTTCTCACATCGCAGTTCATCGCGGGAAAATAACGCTGTGTTAACGTGCCATTCACAACATGGCGATACAGTGCGATATCCGCACAATAACGCATCAAGTGTCCACGAAACAACTACTGCGACGGCGATAAAAACCCAAACCCGAACGCGAAAAAAACTGCGATGCGCCCAATGGCGATGAAACAACCATGATAACCAGCAGGAGGCCAGCAATGCCCACGCACCATGCATGAAGAGGCGCCATAAAAGCACCCAAAAAAACACACCAACAAGTAAACGAACTGCGGAGCACCATGGAAGCCCCTGGCCCGAGTGCTGATGCCAACTCGAACCCCACAAGCACAACTGAGGACCAGCCCGGAACCCCGGGTCGGGGAAGGGCAAGGAGAAGAGGAAGAGGAAGACGGGGCCCCACACCGCAGGAAAACCGGATCCACCGCACGGTGTGGACAGAACACCACCAACAACTGTCCTCCACCACCACCGTGTCATTGGCAATACAAATTGAAAAATGGCAGTCCAAAGAGATGACTGCGGAGGACTGAACTAGCTGTGGGCACATCACCCCTGAACATCAAACTCGCAACCCCCCAACATAGCCCCACGTCCATGTAGGAAAGAGGTCTGTGTGAAAAGATGTCAAAGTCGGTAGCAGGCCTGAAGGTGTGTCCACGATCACATGTGACAACAGTACCTACCGTCGCATACCCACCCACACCCACCTGGGCGGACACAGACTGACCAGAAGGATCACAGTGACCCACATGCCAAGAAATCCGAGCCCCTACTCACAATGGTGACGTCACGGAGCTGCACAGGTCTACCAGCAACCATCCCAAACCACAAAGTCTGGCGCACAGAGGTGGACCTGCCAATAGGGACTCACCCCTAAATGAAAAGCGTCATCCAGTCCCACCCTGTGTTTGGACAATGCCCAATGGGCGGCGGGAGGGGCTGGGGTGGGGGGGTCCTGGGGGTGGTGGCGGTGGGTGTTGTGGGCCTCTGGGGTCTCCGAGCTGCATGAGCAGTGGCTCCATGGCATCTGTTGTTCTTCAGGTGTGGCTGTGGGCTGGGCTCCCTTTTGTGGTGCAGGTAGTCGTCCTGCTTAATACCAGCAGAGAGCAGGTGTAAGATCGCTGATGCTAGCGCGGCTTATCGCCTGTTTTTGGTTCGCATCGCGGATCTGGCTGTTCGTTGTGAATGTCGCGGTGTGGTGTTTTCGTGTGTTTTTGCATGGGAACGCCTACTCTGCATCTCATTAGCGTTAGTTGGCGGTGTCATCCGTGGCGATGTTTTTTGCGGCAGCTATCGCTGGATATGTGGCGATGTGGGCAGTTAGCACCAGCTTGTGAATGGGGCGATAATTCTATCGCCACTTTTGCTGCGCTAAAGTGCCGATAACTCGGCGATAAGTCCTTGTGAATATGCCCCGTCCTGCCTAACAGTGGATTACACACAATGGAAGTTTTTACTAGCACCACGCTGTCACAGGCTTTACAGCGTCTTTGGATGAAACTGCCAAATATGGATGGAATTTTCTTTAGCGTCAAGCTGCCACAGGCGCTTCTGCTCCTTTTGGTCAATCCGCAGTGCAAAGTTGTGATTTTCCTTAGTGCCATTCTGTCTCAGGTTCTTCTGCTTCCTTGCCTGAAACCATTCTGTGTGATTATAAAGAAGAAAAAAGGTTCAGAAAGAAAGGTTCTGATTATAAATACTGTATAGTGGGGCTGGATCATAGAATTGCTTTGTTTTTCTTTCCCAGGTTTAAATGTATCATCCTAAAATCATCTCCAAAAACGTTAATAGGGTAAATAACATCCATAACAAGAGAGGATTAATGTTAGAAATTGGGTCTCTGGTGTGCACCCTGTACAAGTAGTGACCACAATCCTAGTCACGGTAGGTCACAACACAACCTAAATTTTCCTGTGCTCACCCTCTGGTAACTTGGCACAGAGCAGGCAAGCTTAACTTAGAAGGCAATGTTTAAAGTATTTGTGTAATGACTCATACAGTAACACAGTGAAAACACCAAAAAAAGACTCCACAACAGTTTAGAAAAAGAAACTATGACTTATAAATAAAACAAGACCCAAATGACAAAAATCCAATATGTAGAAGTTGAGATATTGAATTGTAAAGAAATAAATGCAGTAAAGCGCTTAGAAGCAAGTAGCGCTA
This sequence comes from Calotriton arnoldi, assembly GCA_963921515.1. Classification (NCBI taxonomy): domain Eukaryota; kingdom Metazoa; phylum Chordata; class Amphibia; order Caudata; family Salamandridae; genus Calotriton; species Calotriton arnoldi. Next base: position 86,813 of record CAWUFW010005212.1, on the reverse strand, counting down.
AAAAGGTTACTTGAGGTAGCGCTGGACTAAGGCAAAATTAAAGCAAAGTTTGGGCCAACCACAATGGGTTGGCATGCCGTCTACAGGATCCATGCAGGCCCTGGTGAACAAAGCACCTTTCTTGGTCGCAAGCAGCAAGATGCGTTGATCTTCTCCATGCAGTAAAGGCAATGCGTCAGTTCCACAGACAGGTGCTGGAGTCGAAAGGTGTCGAGCGATTTCTGCCGTGCAGTCGAGGGGGTGCATCGATCTCACCAAGCTGCAGCGGCCGCAATATGCTGTCCAATACGTCGATCTCTGGAGGCAAATCGCTGGTTCTGAAGTGATGCACAGATTTTACTCCTGCAGCAGAGTCGATGCGCTGTTTCTGCTACACACAGACAGAAGATGTGTCAAAATCTGTGTTGTAAGTAACCGGGCCACTTCCAGTGAGCCAGGCACCGGAGCAGGGGTAGAGACTTTGATATCCCTGAGTGTCAAGCAACAGGAGGCAAGCCAACAAGCCCTTAGAGATCACTTGGAAGAAGCAGAGTCCAGCTCTCCATCAGCAGCAGAGTCAGAGAGCAGAATACAGCAGGGTGACAAACAGAAAAGCAGGCCTTCAAGATCAGCAGTCCAGCTGAGTCCTTTGAGCAGCACAGAAGTTCTTCTGATAGAGGTTCAGGAAGTGACTGATATGCTGGGGTCAGAGAAGTGGGGAAGGCCTCAAAGAATAGCTTTGAAGTGTACCAGTATATTTTTCAACCCATTCCTGTCTGCCAGGCTATCTGTGGTCGGTAATCAGTCCTTTGTGTGGGATCAGGCCACTACACTTTGAAGTGTAAGTGTCAGCCCCTTCCTCCCTTCCAGCCCAAGAATGGCTCATCAGAATACAGAAGTATGTAGATGGGTACTCAGCTACACATAGCCTTCCTGTGTTTGTGACTGTCTGGAGGGAATTCACAAAGTGTAACTGTCACCCAGCACAGATGTGTATTGGAGACCGGCTGCAAGGTACACAGAGCAGTAACAGCAAAGAAATGTCCACTTTCTAAAAGTGCAAAAAGAACAATTGATGGACAGATGCTGAGCAGTGTCAAACACTCACCCCCAGTACAGAGATCTGGACCTAAATCCATTGTTTGTTTTGCTCACCACGCCGCCCCAGTTTGGACCTAGCCATATGCAAACCAGTCTTGACCATTCTCCCCATGGGAACAGTTCAGCCTGAACTGCCAAGTCAGGTCCTCCCTGGACCGGAAGCAAGCATCCTAGGACCAGGATAGCTTGATTCCAATGGCATGGCGAGCACATGGGTCCCGTGCTCACTGTGCCACTGGATTAAAGCTAGCCTGGCTGATGAGGGGTGATACCCGGAAACCGGTCCCAGGATGCTTGTTTTCAGTCCAGGGAGGATCTGGCTTGGCAGTTTGGGCAGGACTGTTCCCATGAGTAGCAGCATTAAGACTGAATTCACTATGGCTAGGTCCAAACTAGGGTTGGGTGGTGAGCAAAAAAACAGTGGATGAAACCCAGATCTTTGTGACTGGGAGTGAATGTTTGCATTGCTCTGCATTCCGTCCATCATTTATTCTTTTCGCTTTTGTCACCATAAGTGGGAAGGGTATGCCCAGATGTGGGTCCTGTGCTCACTGCGCCACTTAATTCAAGCTAGTCTGGCTGATGAGGGGTGATACCCCCAAAACTGATCCCAGGATGCCTGTTTCTAGTCCAGTGAGGACCTGGCTTGGCAGTTCTGGCCAAACTGTTCTCATGAGGAGCAGGGTCTGATTTGCATATGGCTGGATCCCAACTGGGGTGGTGTGGTGAGCAAAAAAACAAGGGATTAGACCAGGTTCTTTGTAACTGGGGATGAATGTTTGCATTGTTCAGCATTCAGTCCATCATTTTTTCTTTTCACTTTCTAAAAGTGGTATTCCTAAAATAGTACTATTAAATCTGACTTTACCAGTAAAGAGGATTTATCATTACCATTCCAAAGATATAAAACATGATGCAGCTACTTCTTTCTAATCCGGAGTTACAGCTTAAAGGTATTTTAAGGCATTCCCATTGTTAGCCTATGAGAAGCCACTAGAAGCCCAGGTTAGATGTCCTGCACATCTAACCTGGGCTTCTATTGGAATTCTATAACGCATATTAGCAAGCCCATTATCGCCATTTTAGCGGCAGTTTCCTGCCGCTAAAACGGTGATAATTTTATCGCCGGTCTTGCTAATATGCCCCAAAATGTCTATGAAAAGGTGCAAGTTGGTTTTGTAAATATGACGCGGCCGCCATTGGTAAAAAAATATAAAAGCGGGCGCCATGCTGCGTTGAAGGAAAGCATGTTGTGGGTGGAATAGGAGAAATCATTAAAAAAAATAGTGCTCACAGACTAAATGAAACATACCAAGTAACAACACAAGTAAAAGGGCCAGTCCTCATGGGAGGTTACAAATGTAGAAAAGGCAGTACTAAGAAGGGACTACTAAGCCTATTTATGAATCAAAAGCAACCAATTAGAAAGGACAGTAACAGGAGCCAATTGAAAAGATGGGCAAAAAATGGGCGGAGCTTCAAGTTCATACCTGAATACAGCATGCCTCGCAGAGCAGCACATGCGCTGCTTAGGCTCAACCTAAAAAGGGGGTACCAAAAAAAAATAAGTGTCTTTAAGCTCTTAAAGGTGATTCAGGTCTGATATATCTGTGGAGAACTAACAACCCAGCAGATCAGCAATATGCTAATTTCTCTAAAAGGTTTCAATCAGCCTCAAAAATCGTTTTTTTCTAACTTCTCAACTAGGGCAAGATGGGCGCTGTAGTTTTTTTACCCGTATCAATAATGTATTTAGAAAAAGTCAAATAATTATGGCTGTCGCAATTTACAATCTCAATTTCACTATGAAATACGTGACTGTGGTGAAAAAGTGACATGTGGTGGTTGGTGATAAAGACAGTACACTATATACAGAAACAATTAAGGGGCCGATTCCGATCTCGGCCGGTAGGGCTCCGAATCGAATTCGGCTTTACCGGATCCGATTCGGAGCCCTGTTTCCCGACCGATTCGTACGTGCGTCCGGGCGAGCGAATACGATGCGAAAACTCCGACCGACTCGTTCGCGAGACCCAACCGCACCGACCGACTCGTACGCGAAAGCCGACCTCTCTGACCGACTCACTCGGACACGCCTCGCACCGCGCAATGTAGACGTTCCCCGGCCGGGCAAGTACGATGCGCGCCGCGAGCAGTCCGACCGACTCGCGCCGTCCGGCTCGAAGGAGCAGTCGGAGCCATACTTTGGGGGTCCGTGTCGGACCCCCCTGTACGCGTAGCCGCGCGGGTCGCACACAGGGGGGACCCATGGGTCCCCCCTACCTGTGCGTGTACGGCGCGAGTCGCTTCGCCGCGTACACGCTGTAGGGGGCGCCCCTGTTCGCCTCGCACCCATTGAGTCAATGGGAGCCCGCGTACGCGTTGTACGACAGGCTCCCATTGACTTCAATGGGAGTCCGACCGAATCGAGTCCGATGGCATACGTGCGCATCGTACTCGTTCGGTCGGGCTGCTAGGGTCCGATTCGGTCGGAAATCTCTCCGAGTCCGGCTCGGTCGGAGAGATTTCCGGCCCGAATCGGAATCGGACCCTAAGTGTGCAATAAAAGAAGGGGAGAAAGATTTTATTGTATGTCCTTGTTATGTGACTGTTCAAACAAAGCTGCTGACGGACGGACGCTTGTTTCTTTGCCAGATCACGAAAATCACTCGACTGGCAAAAAATTACAGACTCCAACCGACGGGTGGAAGTCTTTTACAGAATGAGTTTTGAGGCTCCAACCGGCTGGGGGAGATTTTATTCCTAAACCCATATTTAATTAAGGAGGCATTTGATAACTTGCAGAGATACTAAAGAATCTGCTTATTGGCTGCCCTCCCCCCCTCCTGTCCTGAAGAAGACCCACCTTGACGCATTTCACTTTTGCGCAACTTACGTGGTCAAAACGTCAACGTACTACATATGTCTACGCAACGCTCATGATCACAGTCTTATTTGTCATTTGGATCCTGAAGCATATGTGCTAAAATAACAAGGACATACGATAAAATCTTTCTCCCCTTCTTTTATTGCACACTTGTTTCTGTATATAGTGTACTGTCTTTATCACCAACCACCACATGTCACTTTTTCACCACAGTCACGTATTTCATAGTGAAATTGAAATTGTAAATTGCGACAGCCATAATTATTTGACTTTTTCTAAATACATTATTGAATTCTAATTTTGGTGTGTGTTATATATTTTCTTCCTTTGCAAATCATTGATATGTGTTATAAGTAAGCTAGAGCTACTTGCCCTAAGAAATTGAAAACCCCGACAGAACCATTGTTTACTTTAATACGTATACCCAGGTTCTGAGGGACACCGGGTTGCCCCATTATGTTCATTACTGTAGTTTTTTTACCCAGCTGTTTTACTGACCATACTGCCCCTATTCTCTATTTATTTTTTGCACACTAAGCAACAGTGGTGCCAATGTGGAAATTAAATCAGACCAATCTCTGCTGTTGGACAATGATTTTTCTGCAGTTATTAAGAACGAGAGCTTTTTTTTTTTTTTTAGATTAACCTGGATTCCACTCCGTTGGAGACTGTCTGGGAAGTTTATAAGGCTACTTTACAAGGGGAAGTGATTTCATTAGATTCCCTGCAAAGGAAAAACAGGTACAAGAGTTCTATTTGAAACAGAACAGACTTTTGCAAAGAGAAGCCGAACTTAATAGCTTCCCAAACAATGAAAATAAAAGCCCTGATGACACAATTTTTCAATCATATTTTATTTGGCTACAATATTTCAGCATGAATATTGCTTGGTTCCTGAAGAAAGCGAAATATCCTCTAATTCAAATTCTTATTGACCTATAATTAGGGCTCCCGGTTTTATGGTATTTATTTTTATAACATTTCCGTCTGTATTTATCCATATTTATTTTTGGGCTATTTTGTCTGTATTTATCCATATTTATTTTGTGTTTTGCGTATAAATGTAGTTGTAAAACTGTACATTTCCGTATTTATTTAAATGACAGACGCGCACTCATACTATGATGTCCGTTGTGTTTTAGCTATTTAAGTTGCTAAATATTACATAACAGTACATCCATTGGCAAATATTCGCATTATGCCACAAATGTATATTGATACATGCAGTTATTTAAAGAAATGTCATCCTGTTTTGTAATTTCCCATGCTGTCCATCTGCTCAGCTGTTGGGCTATAATTCATGAAAGACAGCACGAAGAGTCACTTGAAAGAAGCACATTTCCTGTATTTATCCACTTTTAAAAATAAATGCAGACAGAAAACACATTGTTTTCTGTCTGTATTTATCTGTAAAAATCCATAAAAACGGAAAACAGGGAGCCTTACCTATAATGCTCCTCAATACTGACTATAAAATCTTGGCTACAGTAATTGCTACAAGGCTTGCTACGGCATTGCCCCAAATTATTCATCAAGATCAGAACAGCTTTCTGCCTGGATGGCAGCTCTATGTTAACAGAAGCAATTTATTATGTTTCAGCTCACAAAATCCTAGCTCCCTTTATTTTTTAATAGATGAGGAAAAAGTATCTGACATTGTTATATTCCCGTGTTCGGCCCATATAGCGGAGCAGCTTATTTCTTACATTGTCCTTACGAATAACATTTCCAAGTTGTGACCTTTTACATACATTTGAACGCACGACAATGTTGGATTAGTTTCTTTGAAACTAAACTTGTTTTACATCTAGCTTCACATAACATTATCACAACGCCCTGAACATCATGTACAAGGTCTTGTTCCTTACTACGTACAAATGTCATTACTATCTTCATCCACGGGTTGACAGGGCTATCTATATATCCACAACATCACTAATCTAATGCATACATCGCAAGGCTGCTTTCTATTATAAAAGATGAGCATCTCTACAGATTAGTAGAGGAGGTACTTCCGCTGACACCAATGGTCCTTGCATGCTGAGAAATCACCAAGCAGCAACCTGACATCTCATGAGGGTTGTCCAGTTCGTGGCCAAGACGGGGTCCTTCACTCTATCCCATCAGGTAATAGGGTTTGATCGTCCCTTGGGGGGATTCTTGGCTCTACACCTACATACACTCTAGGTACACTTAGAGTAGGGTTCGCATAGCAGAGTACGCTAGATTACTGTCTTGTTTATATGCCTGCATATATACAATTGTTTAGCAACATGGTAAAACTATATATACTATTTACGTCCTTGGTGCTTGTAATCACGTGTATCTGCGTCTGTCTACTAATCATTGCAAAACACGTATTTTCTGCAAGAATAACGTTGGTTCAATAAATGTTATTGAAAACGTCCCACTGTGTATTCTCTGTATATTTTTCTGAGAATAAGTGAGCAGGAGTGACTGAGTGAAAGGTTCTGTACTGTTTCCATGATTCATGAGGAATCAGGGTTGTCATGTTCAGTGGTTGCCAGAAACCATTCACGCCCTGGTAGGTTAGGGGGGCTTCTGGTGGCACTATGAGCTAGCTGGTCTATAGGCCAACATATCCTAAAGGGGTGCCTGGAATCAGTCTTGACACCAAGCCCTGAGTTTATGTTGTCCGAACAATGCAGAGGTCCTATGGATTAGTAGGAACTACACTACAACATGGTCCGTTGGACATTTTTGTTCACTGTATTTAACCAAAGTAAGGCCCCCAGCTCAGCTTATAGATGCCTTAAACATTTTGTATAAAGGTGCTACTGCCTCGGTTAGCATAAATGGGAAAAGCACAGACAGAGTACAAATTTCTAGGGGCACCAGACAAAGGTGCCCTTTACCTCCCAAATTATTTGCTATCTATATCGAGCCACTGACCATGGCTACTAGACCCTCCTCACAGGTAGAGGCAATAGCTCCTGGTGCCCCGAAACGTAAACTTTCCGCGGATGATCTTTTGATATACATCTCTTCATAGACTCAATAAATCAAGGCGTTGTTTGAAATAATGTCCAACTTTACTGAGTTAGGGGGGGATATAAAATCAACAAAGCTAAAACTGAGCTTCTATTATTTCATTTCCCAACAGAAATTCTTCCCAGGGATTTGTCTGCTGCCTACAGTAACAATCCTAAGAGATATTTGGGAATATGGTTTTTGCAAGAGTTAGATGGTGTTTACAGTTGAAACTTCTGTCCTCTAATCTTCAAAATTCAATCACTTGTAAATAACTGGAGTCACTTGCCCATCTCCATAGCTGGCAGAGATAAATTGATTACAATGAAGGTAGCTAGTTGTTTACCAGCTGTCTGCCCTCCCAACATTTTTATAATATTGAGCTTTAAAACATTTTTTAGAAGGTAGGAACACAGGTGAACAAAAAAAAAGTGATTAAAATGAAAGCACTGTGGGTGGTGTCTTTAAATGTTTACCTGACACTAAAATCAAGCTCTACTGTTTTTCGAGTAGACCTCTAATTACTGCTTTTAACGATGGGGATTGAGTGATAACAACGAAGACACACAGAGTTGTTTTCAGTCGCATCGCCTTTAAGCTGTCAGTAAAAGAGACAGTTTATTTCAGATGAATGAGAACACACTACACAGCCTGGCGGCGAGGCATCTGTCGCCGGAAACCATCTTGCAGCATCACAGCAGGATCCTCTGTGCCCACTTGCCAATTATTAGATCCTTTTCAGAAAGGAAAACATTAGTAAAATGATTTTCTTTTGAGAGGAAAAGCTGAAAGAGGTCTTCGAACAAAGGTGTTGCATGAAAAAGAACATATTTGATTTTTATTGACATGTCATGCTGGAAAGCAGCAGGTAAGCAAATAATGAGAAGAACATTCTGATTGAACCGCTTTGGAAAAGCATCTGTCTGAAGATAAGATATAAACATAAAATTTACGTATTAGGACTGTTTTTGTTTTACTGAAACACATTGAACAATGTACTGACTACTTTGTATACACGGATTCCCAAAATCAAACAAGCATCAGAAAAACAATGGGCCAGATGTACGACGCCTTTTATCGTGCGCAAACGGGTCTTAGACCCGTTTGCGCATGCTAAAAAGCATGGGCCCATTTACAAACAGTATTTTGCCACTCGCAAATAAATTGCGACTCGCAAAATACTGTTTTGCGACTCGCTATTAGGAAGGGACGTTCCCTTCCTAATAGCGACCGCAAAGCAATGTACCAATGTTTTGCGGTCGCAAAACACTCGCAAATTACCACCTACTTCAAGTAGGTGGTAATGCATTCGCAAATGGGAAGGGGTCTCCAGAGGACCACTTCCCCTTTGCAAATGCATGCAATATTATTTTTTAAGGGCAAGCAGTGGTCCCGGGGACCACTGCCTGCCCTTAAAAAATGAAACGAAAACGTTACATATTTTTTTTTTATATGCATCCCATTTTCCTGTAAGGAAAACGGGCTGCTTTAAAAAAAAAAAAAAGCTGGTTTATTTAAAGCAGTCCCAGACATGGTGGTCTGCTGAGCCCAGCAGGCCACCATCCCTGGAAGGGCCTGTCATTCCCAATGGGCTCGCAAATTGCGAGAGGCTCATTAATATTCATGAGCCTCGCAAACACACTGTTGTACATGCCAAATAGCACCTCGCAAATTGCTAGTCGCAAATGCGACGCAATGTGCGAGGCGCTATTTGGCAGGTCGTACATCTAGCCCAATATGTCTTGCCTATAAGACTATGGCCGTGGGCCGGGAGGGCGAAGACGGACCACATAAGGGCACCTGATGAACGCGTACAGAGGGTGGAGGTGAGCGGGAGGAAAAGCCAGCAAAAATGCACGCCAGCGATTGGGTGGCATGCTGTGAATCGTCCAGTGCTGTAACAGGGGCGAGGAAAGAGGGAGAGGTCATAAGCAAAGGCACGGGGACCCACCTGCAAAATTGACCTCTTCACAAGAAAGCCCATCCACACACATCAGAATGCAGGACTCACAGCCGCAAGGGAATTGGGAGGCGGGGAAGAAAAGACAGCAAGCAAAGACAAACACAAAAGATCAGTAGCTCAGTAGAAAGAGTGGCTAAAACAGTGTCCTTTTGGATGCCTCATGGCAATGGCACTGTGAGCAGGTATTTGTCAGTGTCCTGGGGATGCCACACGGCAGGGGCACAGGGAGCAGGCGATTGGTCAGCAAGGGTCAGGTTCAGGCGGACACGGCACTTACAGCCGTGGTGGACGTGATGGCCACCCACACATATCTTGGTAGCAAGGGAAGTCTAGGAGCCACAAACACTAGACACTTGCGAAGGGTCCATAACGCAGAGCTGGGACAAGTTGTGCTGGTAAAGTAACAGTGGGAACAAAACCTGTGTAAAAACTGTCCAATTATGCTTTATGGTTTACAATGGCCAAGTATTATGTTTTTGATAAACCATGTGTTATTAGAAATATAATAAACTGCAGCCAATTTGAACCAAAAGTGGTTTCAGTATATTCAATAAGTATGGGGGATCAGGTCGGTCGGGATGGGACAAGGACCACTCGTATGTCTGGGAGGGGTGTTGGCTTTGCCAATGTTCTCTCAGCCATGCAGAACAATATCGAGGATGCTGTAGTGAAGCGGCCATCGCATCATTTTGTAGGCATGTGCATGCATTCAACAGGTATCTATAAGCCTACAAAGGGATACTGGCTTTTTTTTATTGACCAATCTCAGACGGATCAGTAAATAAATAAAGTATCATGAAAGTGCTATTTTTAAACATATGATAGAGTTTTAAAAAAAAAAACATGAATAAACGGATGAGCTGGTTGTGGGAGCAGGTTGGGAAGGGGTTGGGGTGAAGGAATGCTGAGGACAGGGATTGAAGCATCACAGCAGGTGGAGAAAAGCTACATGGCGGACGAGTGGAAGAGAAGTAACACAGGGGAAGGGGAAAGAAGCAACACGAGAAAGATAACACAGGAGAAAGGCAGCAGCTTAGAGGACGAGCAGTGAAACACAGAGACAAGAGAGAGTAACACAATTGTAGTTGGGGATAGAAGCACATGGCTGAGATACAGTACCTGGAGGAGCAGCTCAAGAGGGAGACAGCTAGATAACACATGCACTTTCATGGAGTGCTTAAACAAACAAAAACTGGCACTGGCAAAGCCGATAAGTTTGGCATTGGCTGCCAGCATTCTGACAATTCTTATTTTGTTTTGTCATGGTTTTTGCAAAAGTTTATTGTATGGGAATATGCCAGGCCCTCTTCAATCTAAAAAAAACTGTTAATATAATTCTCCCTGACACTGAACAGAACTACTTTGTGTGTGGATGTGTTCCTTGTAAAAGGGCAACATGCTATAACTCATAACAAAGTACGCCAATTGCTGAAGTGGGCTGATATATTGCCCCTTAAAGCATGCTGGAGTGGATGGAAGAAAATTTGAATGACCCAAACTACAGAATAATGGATGAAGTCTGGTTGAAACCCCTATAAGTAGCTATGAAATGAAATTTGTACTTGTAAAGCGCACCCATACCCCCAAAGGGGTGTCCAGGCGCTGTACACATACCGCTGTGGAACCCTTCCTGGCTTTTCCCTGTGAAATGTCCACTCCTGGGCACCCCCAGGGTGAAGCCAGGCATCCCAGCGCTGTTGGGGCCGTTGTGGAGATTAAGCAAGCTATTGCCCAGAGTTGCAGAGTGGGACCCATGATTAGAATAGGCACCGAGGCGAGAATTATCAGGTCCGAGGAAATTGAGCCCAAGACCCGCCGAGGCGGGAATTGAACCCTGGTCCCGGGCCAGATTTCTGCATCAGGGTCTGCCGCTCTAACCATTGAGCCACACTTCTCCACTAAGGCTATGGGGCCTATTACGATGGCAGTCGGAAAACTTAATACAGAACAGTTAGGAATGGACACAATCTGGTACGCTGCGCTGTGAAATAGCAGTAGTCAGAAAATCAGAAAACTCCAAAAGGAATTTATTAAATGAATTGGCAGGAGAAGGGATCTGATAAAGTTGGAATGTGCATCAGAAGTGTCCTGCTATCACATCAAGCTCTAAACACAAAAGGAACACTAAAGTAATTATAAAGTAAAAACCAAAACACCAACACAAGGGAACTAGCTTGTGTGTGGATGTGTTCCATGTACGAGTGCAAAATTAACTCAAAGTGAAGTTAACTAGATGCTAACCCACTGCCCCATGCTGAATGCTGTAATTGACGAAAACAAAATGTGAATGACAGGACAAAAGAACCAATGAATGAAGAGAGGTGGCTGAAAGCCCCTATTTGTAAGTATACATATTTTAGTAAAATCAATAGGTCTTGGGTAACACCAAGAGCTAAAACATGGTTCCCTAAAAACAAGCAGAGGGAACATGGATGCCAAGAGGTGGTGCTCCATTGGAGGAAAAGACACAAGATGGACAGACTGAAACAAGGAAAGCCACCCAATAAAAAGCAAGCAAATAAGAGTGACAGTAAAGCCAATTAATGGTAAGCAATGTACAGGCAGCAAGCCCTTATATGTTCTTTGTAAGCCCACAATATGTTTTTCACAACCAGACAGCTTTCGCTGTCTGGAAGGTTTGACTTGAAAATGAACGCAAACACATTAAAAACAAACATTGCGAAAGCCAATAGGACTGGCTAATTGCTAAGTTACATTTCGTGTACATTGATTGGTTTGTTTCTGTCAGTTTTTGAGTCAATGAATGAGTGAATGTGACTGTGAAAAAACTTGATGGATAAGTGAGTGCAGTGAGTGCATGGATGGGTGAATGAGTGATTGAATGCATCAGTCAGTGAATGCACCGATGAACACCTCAGTTAGCATACATGGATGATATTATGCCAGTTCAATTATTACACCGGGGCTGTGCACTATTGTGCCAACAATGCTTACAAATATATAATGAATTTACAACATGATGCCTGCTCAAGCATTATGAAGAAGTGGCCTCCCTGTACATTTCCGGAGTATGGATAACTATCTGGCATTTTGGAAAGCACTGAAGACACATCTCTTCCCTTCTCTTTAGGGTTTTTTGTAGTCCACGCCTTTCTGTCTGCCTCTTTGGCTCTTAATGGCCCACTTGTCTTCTTTTCTTCTCTCATCATGTTGGGTTCGTTGCTGTCAGCTGCTATTACTGCTCTTAGCGCCGGGACGCCCCTTTGCTGGGGCAGCTGCGTGCTCTACAAGACATCCTAACATAACATAACATTACCATGCCCTTAGTGTCTGCAGTATGCAAAGAACTACTGCCATTATACCGATGACAACTTTCTGCTCATGATAGTAATGAAAATGCCATGGATGTCCACATTCTGACAAGGATTACCACCAGTATGCCACGAATTTCCACCATAATGTCAGAAGGAGCATTATGCTAGTAATGAGTACAATTATGTCATGGGCATTCACATTATGCAAATAGCTAGCACCATTATGTTGGAAGCTGCACTGTGCTATGGTTGACCTCATGCCTTGAATATCCACATCACGCCTTGCTTATAAGTTACATTCAAGTACATATGAATGCAAAGAATAATATGTTGCCCACAAAAACACACACCAAGCACAAATCAAAACTACATTAGCACTGTATTGCAAGCAGATGCATGCACATTGCCAATGTTCCTTGGGTCAAAAAAGGCTGCCAATTCATGGCCTTCCTGCCAACAAAAAGGCCTTGATTTATTGTGTCTTTTAAAAATACTGGCGAAATCCCAGCTGAAGCTCCAAAGCAATACAATAATACAGCATGACAATACAACACATCAACACAATAGCACATCACAATAGCAATGCACCAACACATCAACACATTAAGAAAGCAAAACAACATATCACAAAAACATGACAAAATCTAACACTACTCAGTTGCACAACACAGTTGCATTCTTGTTATGTGTTTTTTTGTTTTTTGTGCTATGTTTTTTATGTTGTGTTGCTTTGTATTATTTTCATAGTAGTTTGCTGTGCCGTTTTGATGATGTTTCTTGTTGAGTGTAGTGTTAGTGGATTTTTTGTTGTTGTACTCTATTTTTATGGGTGTGCAGACAGAATAACGAGTTTAAAATATCGAGTTGCACAAATATAAAGTCAGAAATATAGTGGTTCAGAAATATCGACAGCAAGAATATCGTGGTCAAGAATATCGACTTAAGGTAAGTAATATCGATTTTAAAAATATCGAAGTGTTTAATATCGTTTGCAAAAAAATAGTTGTTAAAATATCGATTTTTTTGTTAATGTTATGTATTTTAGTATATGTTTTAAATGTATGTGATGTATGTTTTTTTGTATTAGAATTGTTTGTATTTTTTATATATGTGTTAAATTTTTAGTAGTTATTAATTTTTAATTTTTTTTTATTTTGCCTTTTTAGTTCCGTAGCGAGTTGTGGGTTTATAGGGGAATAGTGTGGGAAGTAATTTAATTATATTAAATTAATTGATTCTTTTTTACTTAATTAATATGTCTTTAATTGAGATTTTATAGTGTTAAATGTGTAAAGTAATTTTTATTAATTAATTAATAATTTGTTGTTGGTTAATAATAATTATTTAATTTGTAATTAATTATGGTAATTGTGTAATTAATTTTAGGTGTGTGTTTTGGTGTTTATAGGTGTAAAGGGTGGGAAGTAATTTATTTTTAATTGATGAATTATTAATTCGTTGTAAATTAATACACCGGCGGAAGTCCGCCGTCTACTCGCCATATTACTGCTGCTGGCAAAATGCAGGGTGGCTATGCATTGGATTAAACCTACCACCCCATCGGTAAAAAGCTGGCTACAAGACATCACCTCCTGTCATACCCAATTATCGTTATTCTGGGAATTAATGCCCACTACTTCCAGACCCAAAGACATTTGGGAGCCAGTATTGTCTTGGCTCCGTAATAACCCAATCGAAGACGCTCACAGGCACAGCCCCGCAGCAACTGCGACACACGTTTAACCGCACTTCTCAGACCCCCCAGGACATAGAAGAGAGGTTCCCTTAGAAACTCTAGGCGTGATGAACAAAGTTGTACTAGGCCAATGTTAGTGTAACATGCTATTGTCATTTCGTTGTACAGAGATGTTTTGACACTCTTAAGAATTTTGCTCATGCACTGACCTGTTGTTAACTGTTCAGTTGGTTGTTAAGCAACATCCATTATAAGCGCCATATTTGGCGGAGCTCATTATTCAATACTGCAATAATGCTGTATGTTAAAATGCCAATAAACAAATTTTTAAAACAAATTTTAGGTGTGTGTGTTGGTGATTATAGGTGTAAAGGGTGGGAAGTAATTTATTTTTAATTGATGAATTAATAGTTGGTTGTTAATTAATTATAATTAATTAATTGGTAATTAATTATGGTAATTGTGTAATTAATTTTAGGTGTGTGTTTTGGGTTTTATAGGGGTAAAGGGTGTTACGTAGTTTATTTATTTTTTATTAATAAATATTTGTTAAATGATATTAATTAAATTAATTAAAAATGTATTATGGCTATTGTGTAATTAATTTTAGGTGTGTGTTGTGGTGTTTATAGGGGTAATGGATGGGAATTAATTTGTGTTTAATTAATTAATATATATAGTTGTTAATTAATGTTAAATGTTTGATATTTATTTCGGGTAATTGTTTATTTTTTGTGTGTTGTTTTTACTTTTAAAGGGGTAAAGGGTGGGTATTAAATACATTTTAATTACTTTATAATTAGTTGTTAATAGTCATAGGGGCCCATTACGATACCCGGCGTAAAAAAATCCGCCAGGCATGGAAGCGGCAAAAATCCGCCCGCACACACCGTCTGAACACCGACCACGCCATTACGATTACACAAACCGAAAACCGCCATCGGCGGAAAAATCACACAAAATACCGCCCGCCATCGTCCGAGTCGGAGTCAAACCGCCCGCCACGGACGGAAACACGCCCGACAACACAAAACCGCCCGCCCTCACGGCCGACACACCGCACGTGAGATTACGATCGCACCGCCATGAGCGCGGGAAAACTACAAATATACCGCCCGCCAGCGCAAACAACGCCGATGAGAATCGACACGGCAGAAGCCATGGCGCCCACGTCCCTGCACAGAAACCATCCGCTCACAAAACCAATCGCACACAACATGGCCAACAAGTCCACACAGCAAGGCACGCACAAATACACAAGCACAGTACACATCCCGAAAACACCCCCTGGACAAACAAAAACTACAAAGGCCAGAACCCCAGACACAACACACCTGAAAACAACAGACCATGAGGACACACCCACATAGGTAAGTACAAAAGCAGCACTCCCACAGACCACAACCCCTTGCAACATTGCAAACCAGAGAGGAGAGGAGAGGACACAGTGACACAGCAAGGACAGCAGCACACCACAGAAACGCACACATCACCACCACCACCACCACCACCACCACCACCACCAACCCCCTGCACATTACACAACACACACCGCACCAGCACCACAAACACCATGGCACCACAAAGAATGCCCAAGTTCACGCCCATTGAGCTGACGGTCATGGTCGACGAGATCATCAAGGTGCACCCACAAATCTATGGGAACATGGTCCAGCACACACCACTAGCCACCAGAAACAGAATGTGGAACCGGATCGTAGACCAGGTCAATGCAGTCGGGACCCTGCCCAGGAACAGAGTCGAAATAAACAAACGGTGGAATGACGTCAAGAGCCTGGTCAAGAAGAAGGAGACCAAGAACAGAGAGCTGGCAGCCGTCACTGGCGGAGGGAATCCCGCGCTCTTCAAGACCTTCAAAGCGTGGGAGGAGAAGGTGCGAGTCATCATACATCCCGAGATCCTCGCCGGATTAGCAGGGGGAGTGGAGGCTGGTAAGTACAAACTAATGTATACCAGCACACCGCTATGTACTCACATGCACTACCACCATGCCACAGCTCCCAGGGACAAACACCCCCATGTCCAGCACACAATACACAACACATCACACACACATGCAACAGACACCACCACACACAGCCCAAACAGAACAACTGTAAGATGCGTGGGGACATGTGTACACTCAGCCAGCCACGTAACCACCAACAGGTCCCCAAATATGCCAGAAGCGCCACAACGAGCACCCACCACACCCATGTGTCCGCCACAGCTGCACTAACCGACAAGTAACAGGTAAGTGGCAGGAACACAAAGTGCAGTGGGTGGGAGGGTGGACAGCCCAAGTACAACACACACCAGGCCCCTAGTCCCACAGCACAGCAAGGAGGAGCATCCCCCACACCCCACAGCCACGTGTCAGCCACCGCAGTGCACAACGACAGCCGAAAGGTAGACATCACGGTCCACAGCAATCGGTGTCAGTGGGTGTCCAGCCACCACCACGACCCACAACACCCCCCACCCCCACAAATCTGCAATATGGAGCACCCCCGCTTAGAACCATGTGGCATCCAGTACAGTGCACGCCCGAACAACCTGCAGGTGGGAAACTGGACAGGGCTGGATTACTGGAGGCATGAGGACCGTAACACGACCAACACATGGGACATGTCACGTAGCAGACGAACACGCAGCACCGCCCACCGTCACGAACAAGTGAACAATGTGCACACGGACATGAACCACAGACTCACACCTCACATGACCCATCACAGACACAGCAACACCCAAGGAGCCACGTCTGCATGCACAAGCCACACTGAATATAGTACCACACGGCAGCCACTGTGCAACTCATCACACACAACCGAAACACCATTGAAGTCCTGTCCATGTAGCCCCTACTGCCTGTCAACCACACACCCCACAACTACGCCTATGTAAGACAAACAACACTAGACGCAACAGAGCGGAACAACATAAATGCACACGAACACCACTGAACCCATCAAACACACAGACACACCATGCACATACAACATACCATCCATCCCATCCGTCAGCCCCAGTCTCATGAAAGGCATGTCATCCGCACAGCTGCCACACATACAGCAGTCACGCTAAGATACATGCCCATGACCAACCATGTGCCAGAAGTCAATGAAGCGCACGACACACTGTGAGCAGCAACACACAACATGGGCCACACCCCCCCACGAGCACTGCAGTGATGCACATGGCACAGGGCAGCACGCACACCAAGGAGATGGGACAACTGCAATACGTTGGCTGGCACACAACCAACACTCACTCATAACGATGCGTCCAATGCCATGTCCAGTAATCACAACAGACAGCAAATATGCAGGCCATGTCAGGCATGCACACACCTCAGACCATGCACTGTCATGCTGCCACAACACATGTCACGTTCGGCACCCATGGCTCACAGCATGTACCCCAAAAGCATATTCCCTCCCAAATGCGAATCTGGGGCATGGCCCCCATGTTGCCATATGCGTTCCTAAGCGTCCCATTTGAACCCCAAAAGCATATTCCCTCCCAAAAGCGAATCTGGGGCATGGCCCCCATGTTGCCATATGCGTTCCTAAGCGTCCCATTTGAACCCCAAAAGCATATTCCCTCCCAAAAGCGAATCTGGGGCATGGCCCCCATGTTGCCATATGCGTTCCTAAGCGTTCCATTTGAACCCCAAAAGCATATTCCCTCCCAAAAGCGAATCTGGGGCATGGCCCCCATGTTGCCATATGCGTTCCTAAGCGTCCCATTTGAACCCCAAAAGCATATTCCCTCCCAAAAGCGAATCTGGGGCATGGCCCCCATGTTGCCATATGCGTTCCTAAGCGTCCCATTTGAACCCCAAAAGCATATTCCCTCCCAAAGGCGAATCTGGGGCATGGCCCCCATGTTGCCATATGCGTTCCTAAGCGTTCCATTTGAACCCCAAAAGCATATTCCCTCCCAAAAGCGAATCTGGGGCATGGCCCCCATGTTGCCATATGCGTTCCTAAGCGTCCCATTTGAACCCCAAAAGCATATTCCCTCCCAAAAGCGAATCTGGGGCATGGCCCCCATGTTGCCATATGCGTTCCTAAGCGTTCCATTTGAACCCCAAAAGCATATTCCCTCCCAAAGCGAATCTGGGGCATGGCCCCCATGTTGCCATATGCGTTCCTAAGCGTTCCATTTGAACCCCAAAAGCATATTCCCTCCCAAATGCGAATCTGGGGCATGGCCCCCATGTTGCCATATGCGTTCCTAAGCGTCCCATTTGAACACCAAAAGCAAAGTACAAACCAGACCCAGGATGGGCCAGGAGCCCGCATACACCAGAGTCACAATAAGTAGGGGCACAGCAACACACCCATCGGCATGGCCAATCCGTCCCATGCCACATGTGCACAGCACACAGTCCCATTGCCAAGCACACACAACTACAAATGCTACAGCCACACACACGCCTCCGGGAAACCCATGTACGAGATTGCACGAACTGTTAATGTCAGACGACAAATACATACTTCGCAAGGTGCAACACAATAACAAATCATCATTCTCTCCACAGGTGACGAACTGCTGGATGCTGGGGATGGAGCCAGCAGCCAGCACAGCCAGCCTACAAGCCCCCAACGAGGACACACGGATGTGGAGGATCTGTCCTCCTCTTCGGACACGGACCACCAAGCAGGCCCATCTGGTGTGGCAGGGCCCAGCCGCTCCCCAGGACTCCTCCTACCCACCAACCCATCATCCAGGGCTGCTGAACATTCCCAGCCCCCTGCTGCCACTGTCGTTGCGGCCACACCCACGGTCATTGCGGCCACACCCACGGTCATTGCGGCCACACCCACGGTCATTGCGGCCACTACCACTGCCGCAACCGCCACCATCGCCGCACCGACCACCACCGCCGCCACCACCACCACGTCTTCGCTGGCACCAGCCCCAGCGCAGGTGGTGGCCCGGCCGACTGGATCCACCCTGGGAGCCACAGCGAGGACCGTGGTGAGCAATGTGGCTAGTGGGCAGGCCGGTGGCAGCAGGACTGGTAGGAGGAGCAGGGTCAGGGAAACGCCAGCCTCCCCTGGGAGCCATGCCCTGCCTCAAATGGCCAGAGTCCTTGGGGCCTATGAAGAGGCCCAAGGACAATGGGCCAGGTCAGCTACAGACACGCGTGAGGTGCTGGGGGTGCTGAGGTCCATGGACGCCCGTATGGGCCAACTCGTGGACCTCATGGGCCAGCTGGTGGTGGCGGTGAGGTCACAGCCAGGGACAGCAGCTCCCCTCCACCACCACCTGCCGGGGCGCAGGGTCGAGCAGCAGTGTCCAGTTCCCCTGCGTCCACAGCCAGTGAGCACACCTCAACCACCAGCATGTCGCAAGCAGGCACCCCCCTCGCAAACGTGGAAGGGGCCGTCCGAAGTGGAAACAGGTCTCCCGGGAGGACTTCGCACGCTCCAGACGCAAGTGAGGCAGCCAGCCAGCCTTCCTTGACCACCCACTGCATTGACTTGGACTACGATCCCACTCCACACAGCCATCTGGATGGCATGTGTGTGTTGGACTATGGACATAGAACCAGTGGGTACACCCTGAGCATCACGCAGCCATGACCGACAGCTCATTGTCACTGCACGCACCACTTTTGTCATCACCTTACACACAATCACATGTCACAGTTTGAAATAAATGCACCTCTTACACAAACTGCTGTTTGTGCCCTGTGTTTTATTTGTACGGAATACAACGGCCACCTTGGGCGGAAAGGCACCTGATGCGTGGCATGGCAATGGAACCGGAGGGCCTGTAGGGACCTAGGGGTGGGAGACAGAACAGGAGCACATTCAATGAGTGTGTCACACACCCATCACACAGTACATGTCAACAACTACAAGCAATGTACACACATCGCACAGAGCAATAGGGCACAATGCCACAGCCACCAACAGTGGCATACTACCCTGGCCATGGAGCGTTGACACACAGCACGCAGTGAACAAACGGCCACCCTGACACAGCACACACACACCTGCACAGATACAGCCACATCAGCCGTCGTACATGGACACTCACCGTCAAGTGAAGTAGCGGGCGATGAGCTGCTGCCGCACATTCCCAGCTTCCTCCTCTCCGCTGTCCACCTCACTCGAGCTGTCCTGGTCTGCGGGCTGGGGCCCTGGTTGATCTCCGTCATCCACGATGAGGGGGATCTGCTTCCGAATGGCCAGATTGTGCAGCATGCAGCACGCCACCACTATCTGGCACACCTTCTGTGGGGAGTACGCCAGCGCACCCCCGGTGCGGTCCAGGCACCTGAACCTGGACTTGAGGAGGCCAAAGGTACGCTCGACCACACGTCTGGTCCTCCCATGTGCCTCATTGTAGCGATCGTCTGCTGGGGTGCGAGGATTCCTCAATGGACTGAGCAGCCATGCCCCATTCGGGTACGCAGAGTCACCTGGGTGTGAGGGACACAGAGAACCGTTGCTATTCCAACTGGACAGGGGACAGCATCGCACAACCAGCACGCTACACAACTCCACATACTCACCGACAATACAGCCACGATCCTGTTGCAGATTGGACATCAGTCGTGGCAAGATGCTGTTGCGCATTATGTGTGCGTCATGGGCCGAGCCTGGGAACTTTGCACACACGTGGGTGATCACCATGTCCGCAAGGCACACCACTTGCACATTCAGGGAGTGCGTGTGCTTCCTGTTGCGGTACAGGTGCTCAGTGGCCTGTGGTGGAACAAGGCCAACATGTGTGCAGTCAATGGCTCCAACGACGTGTGGGATTCTGCCAAGGGCATAGAATGCACCCTTCACTGCCGCCAATTCACGAGCCCTGGGGAAGCGGATGTACCTGTTTCGGTACAGCATCATGGCTGCCAGTACATCCCTCAGCACCTTGCTGAACATGGGCTGGGACATCCCTCCTCCACTGCCCACTGTGTGCTGGAATGACCCAGTGGCGAAGAAATGCATGGCGGCCATCACCTTAGCCGTGGGGGTGACAGCAGTCGGATACACCCTGCGGGGACGGAGATGGGGTTCTAACATGGCACACAGTCGATGCAGGGTTGGCCTGTCCAGCCGAAACTTCCTAATGACCTCTGTATCGTCCATGTCCGCCAGCAATTGGTATGGGCGGTCAATGTTCGGTCTCCGCCTAGGGAAAATGGCAGTGGACACATGTCAAAGCAACACAACACATAGCAATTTCGCATACACATCACTGACATGACTGAGCAGGCACATGAGCCACAGCCCAGCTGTCAAGCTGGGACGGCACGGCCACAATACACTTACACAGGTCTCCCAACAATGGCAATGGCTAGTGAGACAAACCACTGCCATGTGCATGCACATGGGGATCTAGGCCCCAATGACTTGCGGTGCGTGCTGATGGGGACTGACTGCATATTCGTCAAGCGGCAACGCCACGGCAACATGAATGTCTGCTGAGCATGGAACTGCTTCCGAGGCTGGATGAGTATGGCACACGACGACGACGATGTGGGCACAGGCTGAGCGGCCAAAACAAGTGGGACCTGTGGCACGAGGGGATATGAGACACTAGTAGGTGTCAGCACTGCACCCTATGTACAGCACTGTACGGATCACACCTCCCGAAACATTGACAGGTGTCCACATTGACAGCCCCATGCCAAGACGGCTGTGTGCTTGCAGTCACACGTCACAGGTGAGAGGTTACATTGCACGTGCCAGGTGGCAGACGTACATAGTGGGAGCTGGCATGTGTGTGCATGTGTCTCCTGTTCAGGATCCACCAGATCTGTACTGAGCATTGGACACAGCATGTTCCGTGGAAGGCTTGTGTGTGTGGGATGGTGGCACTGGATGTGCCTCCGTTGGGTGGGGGGCCATGCACAGGGCGGGTACGTCGATGATTGCGCATTGTTGGTCACGGTGGGTGCACCCACTAAGATGTGTTGCCCTGTGTTCAATTCCTATGTCCGCATGATGATGGACTGTAGATGTGGGCAGACTACACATTGGTCGATGTGCTGTCTATATGCATGTGCCTTCACACCAGGCACAGCTGCCCCTGCACATGTGACCCCTGCTGGACTCGCTGCTGGGTCTGTGGAGCTGATGCACCTTCTGTGCGTGGGGCGGACAGCTCTCCTCACTTCCCACATTGCGCATGTCATGACTTTGCCGCAGGTGACATGGATCATGGAGGGCCCACATGTACGCGTGGGTAGGCTACACATGATTGTTCACTGGTCGCCACCCCCAGTCAGTGTTTCGAATGGGAAGGTTGTCGTGCTGGTGGTATATTCGATGTGGCGGATGGGCGGGCCTAGGTGCAGGCTTACATTCCGGACATGGGGGGTAGTTGGATTGGCGACTAGTTGCAGTACACACGGGACACGTCTCTTCCTTTCCACATCTGGGTCATCCCTTGTACTCACTGACAGTGATACAGTCATCTTCGCCCCAGCCCTCATGTCCTCCCCTCGCTCCCCCAATATGCATGTGCACCTGCGAGGCTAGCGCTTGCACAGGCAGCCCCAAGCTCGCACCAGAGAGGGCAAGGAGTGTATGTGTGGGTCCAGTTGCACAAGTGGGCTGTCTCAGGGTATGATGTGTTACGGGACGCCGTCCACCTGCGTGGTGCCCCAAATGGAGACCCGGCCTGCATGGACTATGCATCACAGTCTTCGCCTTCCGGATCCGCCACCTGCGACACCCAGTGGCTGTGGCTGCCCTTGCGGCCAGGCCGCGTCCGTCTGTGACTGATGGCCCACACATTCACTCTTTGGCCTCTCTGGGGAGGGCTCGGGGGTGGTGGCGCACGCGCTTGCACTTAGTCGCAATGGCATGTGTCGTGGTTGGTATGATGGGCAATGGATGGGATGGTGCGAGCCACCTCCCGTGGCGTCAGTGCTGCTCGTGCTGTGGTGCGTCCCCCTACACTTCCATCTGACTTGTGCCATGCTAGACGTTGAGGTTCTATTGCCTGCGTGATATGACCAGGAGGAGCGCGAGGAGACCTCTCACACACCATGCTCCACTGCCATCCCGTGCCCTGTATCGCCTGTGCGGATTGACTATGTTGGGGTTACACCTGGTCGACTGGGGCTGTGTGTGCCTTGTCAAGGGGCATGGCGGGCGCATAACAGGATCCAGCTTGTCCACAGAGGGTGGGCTGAGGTGCGCCTGGTACCGCTTTGTACGTGTGCCCGGCTGCTGTGCACACACGTGTTCACTCCCCCCGACAGGTGTCCTCTCACAATGCCCAGGGAAGCGGTGGTGTACTGTTCATGACCCCTCCCAACACGGCGTGCTCCAACTTGGCATGTGCGCATCTACCCGTCACACCCACCCACCTGAGCACTGCGTCCATACGACTTCACACGACACATGTGTGTCTTCCACAGTTGTGCTACTCATTTGCGTTGACATCCAATACCAGTGGACTACATGGTCATGTCACGACTGCAGTGTACTTCACATACTCCCATCCTCTCTCATTCGTACTTGTGAAATGAGTCAGCGGAGACAGTTTTGGTTTCAAACATTATATTGAGTCTTCTGTCCTCTGTGATGCAGTATAGTGGACACTACTGGCAGCGGAATACATGTTGAGGATATACTGAGCATTATTGCAAATGGGATAGGGTGTGGGGTTACATGTGATTGGCTGTTGCATGTGGGATGTGGGCTTCAGAGTTACATCTGCTTGGCCAAGGCTGTGCTAATGTACATTTACGTATAGCTGCGGAGCTGCGGACTTTGACACAGACGGTATACATGTAGCCTACCAGACCGCTTGGCATCATGGGCACAGTCCATCTCAGTTCCATGTGACAGGTTTGCTGCGGTTGTTCCTCATGCACGCGTGCATGTGAGATGACATCAGGGCATGGGCTTGCGTGCATGCAGCGGCGTGCCACTTGTTGTTGCAATGTGGTGGTTACTGGACATGTCACAGTCACTGGGGTCGTGTTGTTGTTGTATGCACTTGTCTTCCATGCAAAGGTCCTGGTATGGGTTTCCCGGGGCGGGGGTGGGAGGGGTGCAGCACCCACAGACTCCAGGCGACCTATTCATGTCCACTGAGCGGTGTGTGTGTCCATGGGCGCTGGATCCATGTCGTGTCCTGGTTGTTCGTGCAGTTCCGTCCATGTGGGTGCGATACACAGACCCCATGCCACTGCCTCCCACGATGCATGCGGTGTTCCTGGATGTGATGGGGAACAGTGTGCATGTCCCGGTCATATCCGATGTCATGGCGATGTCGTTGATGGTGTGGTTACAGTTGCCGGTCGTTTGGTATGGCTGTTGTGGTGGTGACTGGCCAGTCCGTGCGGAAGCTAAGCATGGGTGCGGGGTTGGACATCATAGGTCAATCGGGGAACCTGCGTTGTGGTCCGACGAATTTACAGGTTGTCAGGTATGCGATGCCGTCCAGCAGGGCTTCCATGTCATTGGTGGTGTACATGTTTGCCAGCCAATGTAGCGGATGGTGGCTGTCAAGGTGTTGTTCGTAAGTTGTCCCTTGGAGGACCATGATGGGGCATGCTGGGTGACATTCGATGTAGCTGTTCTCGATGATCCGTCGTGTGGAGGCACAGTGGTCCCATTTCAGTGCGGGTGCGATGTTGGCCACATACGCCATGCCCCCATAGGCAGAGCAGGCCCTGTCGTGTGCGTCCAGAGGGAGGAGTAGTGGTAGCAGGTCCGCCTTCAGACATGCCGGGTTGGAGAGGCATATCTCCACTGGATGCTGGTAGGGACACCTCCGACAGTAGAAGACGGGCATGACGCAGCTGAACAATGTGATGCGGTAAGTCAGTCGGTAACTTACGTTCAGCAGGGACAGGAGATCGCATCCCAATGTATGTAACAGGTTGGTTTTGTACAGCTTGAGCTGTCCGGCGTAGTTGGGTAGGTGTGTTGCGGTTGCCATTTCGCAGCGGTGCGTTGTGGTGGCGTGCTCCGGCTGTGTGTGCAGTCTGCAATGTGCACGCTCCGAGGTTGCTGTGAGCTCTGTGTAGTCGTAGGGAGACAGGACTTGTGTTCTGTTGGCTTGTTTGGAGGACACGGGCCCTCATCCCACATGCTTCTCAGACAGTTCAAGGTCAGTGATGTGTGACTCCTTCCAATTAACTTGCATGTGGCCGACATGGGGGAGTGTTTTCTTTTTTCTTCCCCGTCCGTTGTGTGCTTCTGTGATATGCGCTATCTGCCCTGTGGTCGGTCTCCTCGGCATGCCTGTGTTGGTCTATTCTTGGACAATGGCTGTATTCACCGGCTTCTGTCGTAGGGCTGTGGTTTCGGAGTTGGAATGGAAGGTCATTCAGTGCTGTCTGCTCTCCCTTGTGTGGGCGGCAGGCTGCCTTTCCGCTCTGCGTTGGGCCTTGTGTGTGGATGTTATTCTTGGGCCACCTGTTGTCGGTCCCCGGGCTCTTTGGTGTTCCGTTTTATATGTCTTGTTCATATGTGCAGGGTGGTATGGGTGTTTCAGTGTGGTACTGGCGTTCCTCTTCCCGAAAGGGCCCTGCTTCTCCTAGTTGGTGTTGCCGCCGCTGTGTGCTACGCCATGTTTGTTACACTGGGGTGTGTCCTGCTGTTGCGTGACTTCACTGACATGTGTGCGTCGGTTGTGTGGCGTTGGGTGTTGTCCGTGAATTGGGCGTTGGGGACATGTCTGTGGCAGGCCTGTCACGTGTCATGTGCGTTCGGGGTGGGGCTGATGTGTGTGCTGCTTGGTTGTGTCCCTGTGTCTGTGTGCGACGCATGCATGGCGCTGCGGTTGGCCTCTGCGTTGTGCGCATGTGTGGCGGCGTCATCGGCGCTTTGGGGCCGTGACGGGGTGGTTGGTTCCTAGTCCCAGGTGGTGTGTACACATGTGTTACGCGATGTTACGATTTGGCCTGTGTGTCATATGTGGATGCAATGGTGGATGTGTAGTGTACACGCGCTGGTGGGGGGTTGTCCGCTTTTCCGCCCTTGCACTGTGTGCGCTGTTTGCGTGCACTTGTTGTGTGTGTGCCTACCTGCGTCTCCGCGGTACGTTGCGTCCTTGGTGGTGCATCAGCAGGAGCATGGGGAGGGCCTGCAGTGCTGGATTCATGCTCGGGGGAGCCGCTTCTTCGTTGTCCGTGCTCGGCGTCCGTGTTACCGCTTCGGTTTGTCGTACGGTATCTCTTGGCCGTGGGAGCCGTTTGTTTGCGGCATCGTAATTTATACGCCGGGCGGGACGTGTTTCGTCGGACGGTGTGTGTCAATTAGGCTGCGCCGCTACGTGTACGGGCGCACTTTGATGGCGGACGGTGTTGCTGGCTTGCCGGCGGTGTTTGGCCTACTTTTCGCATCGTAATTGGGCGGGCGTGTGGACTGCTGCGTGCCGGCGGTAACTGGTGGTTTTTGCATCCGCCAGCACGGCGGTTGTGCTTCCGCCCGACATCGTAATGAGCCCCATAGTTTTTAATTTAAAAATATGTTTTAATTATGTTTTATTATTTTATAGTTTACTTTAGGTGTGTGTTGTGGACATTATAGTGTTAAAGTGTGTGTAGTTAATTAATGTTTATTTTTTATTTTTTTATTAATAATATTCTTTTAATTGATTATTAATTATGTTAATTATGGAAATAAATGTTATTAAACATTTTGAAGTGTGATGGTTTTTGGTGTGGTGTAATAAGGGTAGGAAATAAAATAAATACATTTATGTATTAATTATAGTTTTTATTTGTACTTATTTTCTAGTTTAATATATAACATTTTTTACATGTATTTATTATTTTATTTTATATAACATTTGTAGGTATTTGTTATATGTAATTAGTATTATAATATGTTTTCTTTTATATATTCAATACATTTGATTTTTTAAATATTATTTATTTATTTTTATAATTTTTTAATTATTTAAAATAACTATGGGGCCCATTAGGATGGCGGGCGGAAGCACCACTGCCGTGCTGACGGATGCAAAAAGCACCAGCTACCGTCCGCCCGCCACAGCACACACGCCCGCCCAATTAGGATGTGAAAAGTCAGCCAAACACCGCCCGTAAGCCAGCTACGCCGTCCACCATCAAAGTGCGCCCGTTCACGGAGCGTCGCGGCCTAATGGAGACACACCGCCCGACGAAATCACGTACCGCCCGGCGTACAAATTACGATGCCAGAACCAAACAGTTCCCCCGGCTAAGAGACACCGCACGTGAAAGCAAGGCGGAAAACCGAACGCACAGTACGGATAGCAAAGAGGCGGACCCCCCGAGCATGAATCCAGCACTGCAGGCCCTCCCCATGCTCTACCTGATGCAGCACCCAGGAGTCAACGCACCGCGGCGACGCAGGTAGGCAGACACACAACAGGGGCACGCAAACAGCGCACACAGTGCAAGGGCGGGAAAACTGTATATGGCCCCCCGACACCCCTGCGTGGACACGACACATCCACCACTGCACCCACACATGCGCACAACGCAGAGGCCAACGGCAGCGCAATGCATGCGCCGCACACAAACAACACAGGGTCACAACCAAACACCACACACACCAGCACCACCCAGAACGCACATGTCACGTGACAGCCCTGCCACAGTCATGTCCCCAACCGGCAATTCACTGTTGCCAACCTGACGTCACACAAGTGACCCGAACATGTCAGTGACGTCACGCCAAATTAGGACACACCCCTGTGTGCAAAACACGGCGAAGCACACAGCGGCGGCAACATCACCCAGCAGAATATGGACCCCGTCGGCAAAAGGTACGCCAGTACCACACAGAAACACCGATGCCACCCTGCACCCAATAACAAGACATGCAATACGTAACATCAAAGATACCGGGGACAGACAACAGGTGGTACCAATTATAACACAAGGCCCAACGTATAGCGGAAACGCAGCCTGCCGCCCACACACGGGAGAGGAGACAGCACTGAATGACCTTCCATTCCCACTCTGAAACCACATCCCGACTAAACAAGCCGGAGAAAACAGTCATTGCACCAAAAAAGCCCAACACAGGCATGCAGAGGGAAGCGGCCACAGGGCAGATAGCGCATAACACCAAAGAACATTCAGAACGGAAAAAAGAAATGATAACACTCCCCCATGTGGTTCACATGCAAGTTATCTGGAAGGAGTCAGACACCACTGACCTTGACCATTCAGAGAAGCATGTGGGATGAGGGCCCGTGTCCTCCGCACAAGCTAACATAACACAAGTCCTGCCTCCCTACGACCATTACAGAATTCCCAGCAACGTCGGAGGTTGCACCCTGCAGACTGCACAGACAGCCGGAGCACGCCACCACATCGCCCTGCAGCAAAATGGCACTTGCACCACACCTACCCAACTACGCCGGACAGATTAAGCTGTACAAACATAACCTGATACAGATATTGGGATGTGACAATCTGGCCTTGCTGAACGTAAGTTACCGACTAACTTACCGCATCGCATTGTTCAGCTGCGTCATCCCCGTCTTCTACTGTCGGAGGTGTCCCTTCTACTATCCTGTGGATTTATGTCTCTCCAACCCGGCATGTCCAAGGGCGGACCTGCTACAACTATTCAACCCCTGGACGTCCACGACAGGGTCTGTTCAGCCTATGGGGGCATGGCGTATGTGGCTACTATCGGACCCACACTGCAATGGGACCACTGTGCCTCCACACGACGGATAATGGATCACAGTTACATCGAATGTCATCCAACATGTCCCATCATGCTCCTACAAGGGACAACTCACGACCAACACCTTGACAGCCACCATCCGCTACATTGGATGGCATCCATGTTTACCACCAATGCCATGGAAGCCCTGCTGGAAGGTATCGCATACCTGACAACCTGTCAATTCGTCGGGCCCCGCCGCCATACCCCCAATTGAACAATGATGTCCCACACCGTACCCATGCATGGCCTCCGCACGGACTGGGCAGTTACCAGTACAACAACTATACCATACAACCTGCAACTGACACCACACCATCAACTACACTGCAATGACATCGGATATATTCGGGACATGCACTCTGTTCCTCATCACATCCAGTAACTCTGCATGAACAGGGGGAGGCAGAGGCATGGGATTTGTGTATGGCAACCACATGGACAGAACTGCACGTACAACCATGCCATAATATGCATCCTGCGCCCATGAACATATGCACCGGTCAGTGGACAGTAATCGTCCGGCTGTAGTATGTGAGAGCTGTCACCTCACCTCCCCCTGAACTTCCGTGCCAGGACCTTTGCATGGACAACAAGTGCATCCACCAACAACATGACCCCAGTGACTGTGACATGTCCAGTAGCCACCACATCGCAACAACAAGTGGGACGCCGTTGCATGCACGTAAGTCCATGCCCTGATGTCACCTCCACGCACGTGTGTATGAGTAACTATAGCAGCAAACCTGTAACATGGAACTGAGATGCACTGTGCCCATGATGACAAGCGGACTGGTAGGCTAAATGTATACTGTCTGTGTCAAAGTCAGCAGCACCTCAGTAAGTAGCAAATGTACATTAGCACAGCAACGGCTAAGCAGTCGTAACTCTGAAGCCCACATCCCACAGTCAACAACTAATCACATCTACCCCTACACCCTATGCCATGTGTAATCATGCTGAGTATATCCTCCACATGCATTTCGCTGCCAGTAGTGTCCACTATACTGCATCACAGAGGACATAAGTACCAATACATGTCTAGAAGCAAAAATGTGTCTCTGCTGATTCATTTCACAAGTACGAATGAGAGAGGATGAGAGTGTGAGAAGTACACGGCAGTTGTGAGATGACCATGTAGTCCACTGTAATTGGATGTCAACGCAAATGAGTAGCACAACTGTGGAAGACACACATGTGTCATGTGAAGCGGGAGTCACGCATGGCTCAGGTGGGTGGGTGTGACGGGTAGGTGCGCACATGCAATGTTGAAACACGCTGTGTTGGGAGGATACAGGAACAGTACATTGGCGCTCTCCTGGGAATTTGTAAAGACCACCTGTCTGGGGATGAATGTGAACTCGTGTGTGCACAACAGGCGGGCACACGATCAATGCTGCATCAAGTGTAGACGTCAGCCCACCCTCCGTGGACATGCTGGATACTGCTGTGCGTCCGCAAGGCTCTTGCCAAGGCACTCACATCCCCTGTCGACCAGGTGTATCCACAACATTGTCCACCTGCACAGGCAATCCAGGACACGGGATGGCAGTGGAGCATGGTGGGTGAGAGGTCATGGCGCGCTCCTCCTGGTCACATCACGCAGGCAACACATCCCCAATGTGTAGTATGGCACAAGTCATATGGAAGTAGTGGGGGGACGCACACATCACGAGCAGTAGTGACGTCACGGAAGGTGGCTCGCACCATCCCACCCATTGCCTAGATCTCCACACACGTTACATGCCATTGCAACAGAGAAGCCAGCGCGTGCACAAGCAGCTCCGAGCTCGCCCCAGAGAGGCCAAAGAGTGAATGTGTGGGTCCATGAGCTCCAGTTGGACGCGGCCTGGGCCGCTAGGGCAGCTACAGCCTCTGTGTGTTGCAGGTGGTGTATCCGGACTGCGGAGCCTGTCATGCATTGTCAATGTTGCCCGGGTCTCGAGTCGGGGCACCACGCAGGTGGACGGCGTCCCGCCACATATCATACCGTGAGACAGACCACTTGTTCAACTGGACCCACACATACACTCCTTGGCCTCTCTGGGGCGAGCTTGGAGCTGCTTGTGCATGCGCTAGCTTCTCATGTGCAAATGCATATTGGTGTGAGCGAGGGGAGGCCATGAGGACAGTGTAAAAGATAACTGTTTGACTTTCAGTTAGTTTAAGGAATGCCCCTGATGTGGTCAGAAAAAGACGTGTCTTGTGTGTATTGCAACTAGTAGATAAGCCGATGACCTTCCCATGTCTTGCATGTAGCCCCGCACCTAGCCCCGCACACTCGACACATCAAAATGAGTACCAGCACCACATTCTTCCCATTCGAAGCACTGACTGGGGGTGACAACCATTGGACAGTCTTGTGTAGTCCACCCACGCGTACATGTGGGCCCTCCATGATCCATGTCACCTGCGGCAAAGTGATGTCATGGACAATGACGGTAGTGAGCAGAGCTGTCTGCCCCACGCACAGATGGTGCATCAGCTCAACAGACCCAGCACTGAGGGCAGCAGGGGTCAGATGTGCAGGGGCAGCTGTGCCTGTTGTGAAGGCACATGCATATAGACAGCACATCGTCCAATGTGTAGTCTGCCCACATCTACAGTCCATTGTCAGGCGGACCTAGCAAAAGATCACAAGACAACACATCTGTGTGGGTGTACCCACTGTGACCAACACTGCGCAACAATCAACGTACCCGCCCTGTGCATGGCCCACCCCGCAACGGAGGTCACATTCAGTGCCACTATCTCACACACACATCCCTGTCACGAGGCATGGTGTGTCCAATAGACAGGACTGAGTGAGCGCCCATCCGGAGGGTCCTGAACAGGAGACACATGTAACCCACTAGGCAGTCTGTGTTGTCACCTACTGGCATTGTGCAGTCAATGTGCAGGCCAGGCCTGCTGGGACTGAGAAGGGCAGCATGGCCCCAGCCTGACATTCACACGACCAACAAGTGCACTGAGACCTGCATTGCCAATTGGCTGGGTCACTGGATGTCTGACATGAAGTTGCCATGTACCACCACTCGGGAGGGACAGACAGGTCAAAGCGCCCGAGAGCACACATACCCATGCCACCTGCAGTCAGCATGGTGAGCAGTGGATGTTTGAACACCACAGGCTCTGACTCATAGTGCTGCGGATCAACGACATGTGTGTCACCCACATGCACCCCCACACACACTGCAGCTGTCTCCCACACACAAATTTCGCAAGGAATAGCCATGTGCAGTGTGCGTGGAGCTCGGAATCCAGGATCTCCAGCTCCTCGCTGGTGAGTGGACCTGGACATGTCCTCAGCGTCATCGACGTGTAGGTGGAGAGGTGGCAGCAGCATGTGTTCTCGAGGGGTGCCAGGCTGCAGTTCCAGGTAGATGTGGTAATGCCTGTCCCACTCACACACACATATAACCCCCTGGGTCAGTTACAGTGGGTCCAAGCTGCTGCAATCCGTGTACCATGTCTGGCAGCTTCAATTGCAGACGTTGGCCTGCTCCCAGCTGGCCCGGGACGCTTCCCTCCATAGTGGAACACGCAGGGTGCAACCGCGAGGGACATTGGAGTTGGCCGTAAGGGCCTGGACCATGGCGGGTACAGTCCGCTGATGCCATGTGCACCACACAGTATGATGTGCGCACTGCATCTGCAGGTGTGGCCATGATTTGTGTGTGGGTGCAGGTGCACAATGGACGGGGCCACAACATGCTGTGTGCATAGGCAGGGACGGCCAGTGGCCAGCCTCCACATGTCTGTTGGCACATCATCATGTACACATTGGCATGGGTGCATGGGATATGCATATGCACACACATGCCATCTTTCACTATGTACATCTGCCACTTGGCACGTGCAATGTTACGTGTCACTTGTGATGTGTATTTGCAAGCACACAGCCGTGTTGGCATGGGGCTGTCAATGTGTACACCTGTCAATG
Organism: Calotriton arnoldi; assembly: GCA_963921515.1. Lineage (NCBI taxonomy): Eukaryota > Metazoa > Chordata > Amphibia > Caudata > Salamandridae > Calotriton > Calotriton arnoldi. The sequence continues at coordinate 54,318 of CAWUFW010005212.1, read as the reverse complement.
TTTCTGGAGGTGTGATCCGTACAGTGCTGTACATAGGGTGCAGTGGTGACACCAATGACTGTCTCATATCCCCTCGTGCCACAGGTCCCACTTGTTTTGGCCGCTCAGCCTGTGTCCATAGCGTTGTTGGTGTGTGCCATACTCACCCAGCCTCGGAAGCAGTGTGATGCACAGCAGCAAGTCATGTTGCCGCGGTGTTGCCGCTTGCCGAATATGCAGTCTGTTACCATCAGCATGCCTTACAAGTCATTGAGGCCTAGATCCCCATGTGCATGCTCATAGCAATGGTGTGTGTCACTGCCCATTGCTATTGGTAGGGGACCTGTGTAAGTGTATTGTGGCTGTGCTGTCCCTACTTGTCAGCTGTTCTGTGATTCAAGTGCTTGCTCAGTCATTTTTGTTTTGTGTATGTGAATATGCCATGTGGCGTCTTGCTTTGACATGTGTCCACTTCCATCTTTCCTAGGCGGAGACCAAACATTCATCGCCCCTACCAATTGCTGTCAGACATGGAGGATGTAGAGGTCATCCGTAAATATCGTCTGGACCGACCCACCCTGCATCGTCTATGTGCCATGTTGGAACCCCACCTCCGTCCTCGCAGGGTGTATCCAACAGCATTCACCCACACGGCTAAGGTGATGGCTGCACTGCATTTCTTCGCCACTGGGTCATTCCAACACACAGTGGGCAGTGGAGGTGGGATGTCCCAGCCCATGTTCAGCATGGTGCTGAGGGATGTACTGTCAGCTATGATGCTGTACAGGAACAGATACGTCCGATTCCCCAGGGCTCGTGAATTGGCGGCAGTGAAGGGTGCTTTCTATGCCCTTGGACGGATCCCCCACGTCGTTGGTGCTATAGATTGCACCCATGTTGGCCTTGTTCCACCACAGGCCACTGAGCAGCTCTACCGCAACCGGAAGCACACGCACTCCCTGAATGTGCAAGTGGTGTGCCTTGCGGACATGGTGATTTCCCACGTGTGTGCCAAGTTCCCAGGATCGGCACATGACGCGCACATCATGCGCAACAGCATCCTACCACGACTGATGGCCAATCTGCAACCGGACCGTGGCTGGATTGTCGGTGAGTATGTGGAGTAGTGTAGCGTGCTGGCTGTGCGATGCTGTCTTGTGTCCAGTTGGAATTGCAACGGTTCTCTGTGTCCCTCACACCCAGGTGACTCTGCTTACCCGAATGGGCCCTGGCTGCTCAGCCCATTGCGACGTCCTGGGAGCCCAGCTGATGTCCGCTACAATGAGGCACATGGGAGGACCAGACGTGTGGTTGAGCGTACCTTTGGCCTCCTCAAGTCCAGGTTCAGATGCCTGGACCGCACCGGGGTGCACTGGCGTACTCCCCACAGAAGGTGTGCCAGATAATAGTGGCTTGCTGCATGCTGCACAATATGGCTATTCGCAAGCAGATCCCCCTAATTGTGGATGACGGAGATCAACCAGGGCCCCAGCCTGCAGACCAGGACAGCTCGAGTGAAGAGGACAGTGGAGAGGAGGAAGCTGTGAATGTGCGTCAGCAGCTCATCGCCCGCTACTTCACTTGACGGTGAGTGTCCATGTACGACGGCTGATGTAGCTGTAGTTGTGCAGGTGTATGTGTGCTCTGTCACGGGGGCCTTTTGTTCACTGAGTGCTGTGTGTCAATGGTCCATGTCCAGGTTGGTATGCCACTGGCAGCGGCTGTAGCAGTGTGCCCTGTTGCTCTGTGTGATGTGTGTACATTGCTTGTAGTTGGTGACAAGTACTGTGTGATGAGTGTGTGACACACTCATTGAATGTACTCTTGTTCTGTTTTTCACCCCTAGGTCCCTACAGCCTCTCCTGTCCCATCGACATACCACACAGCAGATGCATTTCTGCTCATGGTGGCGATTGCACATCGTTGAATAAACCCAGGACACATGAAGCAGATTGTGATCAAGGTGTATTTATTTACAGCGGTGACATGTGATTGTGTGCAAGGTGATGACAAACGTGGTGCATGCTGTGACAATGAGTTGACGGTCATGGCTGCGTGATGGTCAGGGTGTACCCATGAAGTTCTATGTCCACAGTCCAACAGACACATGCCATTCACATGGCAGTGTGGGGTAGGATCGTAGTACAAGTCAATGCAGTAGGTGGTCAAGGTGGCTGGCTGACTCACTGGCGTTTGGTGCGTGCGAAGTCCTCTCTGGACACCTGTTTCCTCTTCGGACGGCCCCTTCCACGTTTGGTAGGGGGTGTGTTGATGTGCCGCTGGTGGTGGCTGAGGAGTGCTCACTCGCTGTGGACGCAGGGGAACGCGATGCTGCACGACCCTGCGCCACAGCAGGTGGTGGCGGAGGTGGTGTTGCTGGCCTTGCTTGTGCCCTCACCACCACCACCAGCTGGCCCATTAGGTCCACAAGTTGGTCCATACGGGTCACGAATTGTCCCATATGGGCGTCCATGGACCTCAACACCCCAAGGACCTCCCGCGTGTCGGTAGCCGACCTGGCCCATTGTCCTTGGGCCTCTTCATAGGCCCCAAGGACTCTGGCGATTTGCGGCAGGGCTTGGCTCCCAGGCTCAGATGGCGTTGGCCTGGCCCTGCTCCTCCTACCAGTACTGCTGCCACCGACCTGCCCACTAGCCACATTGCTCACCACGGTCCTCGCTCTGGCTCCCAGGGTGGAGCCCGACGGCCGTGCCACCGCTTGCGCAGGGGCTGTGGCCAGGGATGGCGTGGTGGTGGTGGTTGCGGCGGTGGTGGTGCTTGCGGCGGTGGTGGTGGTTGCGGCGGTGGTGGTGGCCGCAACGACCGTGGCAGCAGGGGTCTGTGACTGGTCAGCAGCCCTGGGTGATGGGTTGGTGGGCAGGAGGGGCCCTGGGGAGCGGTTGTGCCCTGCCACTGCAGATGGGCCTGCTGGGTGGTCCGCGTCCAGAAGAGGTGTCCAGCTCCTCTACATCCGTGAGTCCGGGTCGGGGGCTTGCGGACTGGCTGTGCTGGCTGCTGTCTCCCTCTACAGCATCCAGCAGTTCGGCACCTGTGGGGAGAATGAGATAGGTCATTGTGTTGCACCTAGCAAAGTATGTATTGGTTGTCTGACATTCACAGTTCGTGCACTGTCGTGCACAGGTTTCCCAGTGGCGTGTGTGTGGATGTACGATGTGTGTATGCGTGGGCTAGGCAATGGAACTGTGTGATGTGGACATGTGGCATGGGACGGATTAGCAATGCCGATGGGTGTGTGTTGCTATGCTCCTACATTTTGTGGCTCGGGTGTATGCGTGCTCCAGGACCATCGACGATGTTGGGTTGAACGATGGTTTAGGGGGAAGGATGGAACGCTTAGAAACGCTGATGCCAAAAGGGGGTACAGCCCCCTAAACGCTCTTGGGTTGAAATATGCTTTTGGGGTACATACTGTGAGTAATGGGTGCAGAACGTGACGTGTTCTGGCAACATGACAGTGCATAGACAAAGGTGTGTGTCTGTCTCACATGCCCGGAATATCTGCTGACTGTTATCATTCATGGACATCACATTGGTAGCATTGTGAGTTCGTGCTTGTTGTGTGCCACATGACGTATTGCAGATGGGCCAAATCCTTTGTGTGCGTGCTGCCCTGGTACATGTGCATCAGTGCTGTGCTCTTGGGGTGTTGACTATATTATGTGTGTTGTTACTCGCAGTGTGACGTGCGCTTCAGTCACTGCAGGAACATGATTTGTCATGGGCAGGTATCTTTGCATGACTACTGTATGAGGGCCAGCTGTTCGGATGACATACCTTTCATGACACTGTGGCTGAGAGATGAGATGGATGATATGTTGAATGTGCATTGTGTGCCTGTGTGTTTCATGGGTCCAGTTGTCTTTGTGTGCAATATTGTGGTTCCAAGCTGTTACTTCTAGTACGGTCTGTCTTACGTGGGCGTTGTTGTACGATGTGTAGGTGACAGGCAGTGAGGACTACATGGACAGGACTTCGATGGTGTTGCTGATGTGTGTGATGGGTGGCACAGTGCCTGCCGTGTGGGTCTGTGCTCCAGTGGGACTTGTGCATGCAGACGTGGCTCCTTAGGTGTTGCTGTATCTGTGATGGGTCATGTGAGGTTTGACTCTGTTGAACATGTCTGTGTGCACATTGGTCTCATGATTGTGACTGGGAGCAGTGCTGCGTGTTCCTCTCCTACGTGACATGTCCCATGTGTCAGTCGCAGTACAGTCCTCATGCCTACAGACGCCCCGCCCTGTACAGTTTCCCACCTACAGGTTGTTTCTGAGTGCGCAATGCAATGGATGCCACATGGTACTGGGAGGGAGGGGTGCTCCACCTTGCTGGTCTGTGGGAGTGGGGGCCTGGTGGGTGTTTTACTTCAGCTGTCCCCCCTCCGACCTACTGTCTTTGTGTTCCGGCTACTTACCTGTTACTTGTCGGTCAGTACAGCTATGGTGGACACATGGATGTGGGGTGTGCTTCACCTTGCTGGTCTGTGGTAATGGGGGCCTGGTGGGTGTTTTACTTCAGCTGTCCCCCCTCCGACCCACTGGCTTTGTGTTCCGGCTACTTACCTGTTACTTGTCGGTCAGTGCAGCTATGGCGGACACATGGATGTGGGGTGTGCTCCACCTTGCTGGTCTGTGGTAGTGGGGGCCTGGTGGGTGTTTTACTTCAGCTGTCCCCCTCCGACCCACTGTCTTTGTGTTCCGGCTACTTACCTGTTACTTGTCGGTCAGTGCAGCTATGGCAGACACATGGATGTGGGGTGTGCTCCACCTTGCTGGTCTGTGGTAGTGGGGGCCTGGTGGGTGTTTTACTTCAGCTGTCCCCCTCCGACCCACTGCCTTTGTGTTCCGGCTACTTACCTGTTACTTGTCGGTCAGTGCAGCTATGGCGGACACATGGATGTGGGTGTGGGGAGTGCTCATTCTGGCGCATCTGGAGTACAAGGGGACCTGGTGGAAGTTGCGGTGCTGGCTGACTGTACACATGCCCCCATGGTTTTGTTAGTTGGTAGCTTTGGGCTGAGTGTGTGTGAGTGTCTGTTGCATGTGTGGGTGATGTCTTGTGTATTGTGTACTGGACATGGGGGTGTTTGTCCCTAGGAGCTATGGCATGGTGGTAGTGCATGTGATTACATAGCGGTGTGCTGGTATACGTTTGTTTGTACTTACCAGCCTCCACTCCCCCTGGTAATCCGGTGAGGATCTCCGGATGTATGATGACTCGCACCTTCTCCTCCCACGCCTTGAAGGTCTTGAATACCGTGGGATTCCCTCCGCCAGTCCTGGCAGCCAGCTCTCGATTTTTGCTCTCCTTCTTCTTGACCACGCTTTTGAGGTCGTTCCACCTTTTGTTAATTTCTCCTCTGTTGCGTGGAACGTTCCCGACTGCATTGACCTGGTCTACGATCCTGCTCCACAACCGGTTTCTGGTGGATAGTGGTGTCTGTTGGACCTGGTTGCCATAGATTTGTGGGTGCACCTTGACGATCTCGTAGACCATGACCGTCAGCTCGGTGGAAGTGAATTTGGGCATTCTGTGTGGTGCCATGGTGTGTGTTTTGGTGTTTGTGGTGCTAGTGCGGTGTGTGGTGTGTGATGTGCAGGGGGTTTGTGTGGCCGGTGTTTGGTGGTGGTGGTGGTGATGGGTGTGATAGGTGCGTGTCTGTGGTGTGCTGCTGTCCTTTCTGTCTCGCTGTGTTGTGTGCTTTCGTCCTCAGTTTGTAATGTTGCAGGGGGTTGTGGTCTGTGAAGGGGCTGGTTTTGTACTTACCTATGTGAGTGTGTCATGATGGTCTGTTGTTTTCAGGTGTGTTGTGGCTGGTGTTCTGGGATTTGTAGTTGATTTTTTTGTCCAGGGGGGGGGTGTTTCCGGGATGTGTACTGTGTTTGGGAATTTGTGCGTGGGTTGCTGTGTGGCCTTGTTGGCCATGTTGTGTGTGTTTGTTTTTGTCAGCGGATGATTTCTGTGCATGGACGTGGCCGCCAGAGCTTCCGCCGTGTCCATTTTCATCACTGTTGTTTGCGCTGGCGGGCGGTGTATTTGTGGATTTTCCGCGCTCATGTCGGTACGATCCTAATTTCACGGGCGGTGTCTCGGTCGTCAGGGCGGGCGGTTTTGGGTTGTCGTGCGTCTTTCCGTCCGTGGCGGGCGGATGGACTTAGACTCGGACATGGGCGGGCGGTATTTTCTGTTTATTTTCCGCCTCCGGCGGTTTTTGGTTCGCGGCATCATAATTGCTCGGTCGGTATTCAGACGGTGTAGGCGGGCGGATTTTTACCACTGTGGTTGATGGCGGATTTTTTACCGCCCGACATCATAATGGACACCTATATTTTTAACTGTTGGAGTGTGCATAGTATTTTTTACCCCTCCAACACTTTCCCTACTGTTGCACTCACTGGAGTGGGAATAGTAAATTTTACCCCTCGGGTATCCAACACTTTCCCTGCTGTTGCACTCACCGGAGTGGGAATAGTAATTTTTACCCCTCCGCTATCCAACACTTTCCCTACTGTTGCACTCACCGGAGTGGGAATAGTACATTTTACCCCTCCTCAATCCAACACTTATCCTACTGTTGTACTCAGTGGAGTGGCAATAGTAGTTTTTACCCCTCCGCTATCCAACACTTTCCCTTCTGTTACACTCTTTGGAGTGGGAATAGTAATTTTCATCCCTGCGCTATCCAACGCTTTCCCTACTGTGGCACTCTTTGGAGTGGGAATAGTAATTTTTGCCCCTCCGCTATCCAACACTTTCCCTACTGTTGCTTTCACTGGAGTGGGAATAGTAATTTTTACCACTCCGCTATCCAACACTTTCCCTATTGTTGCACTCACTGGAGTGGGAATAGTTATTTTTACCACTCCTCTATCCCTCCTGTTGCACTGTATTGTGAAATTCAAGTTTAAATATTTATTAATAGTTTAATCTTTTAATTTATTATAGATTTTTGTTTTTTTATATTTTAAATCATTGATATACATTTTTATTTTTGATATAATTTATACTTTTAACATAAATTAAAAATAATAGTTTATTAATTGTTTTAAAGTAAATATATATGTATAAAATATTTTTTATAAAAACATTTTTATTAAGTTTATTTGTTATATTTTATTAAAATGTATATTACATATATTTTATTTTGTTAAAATTTAATTTAATATTTAATATATATATATATATATATTTTTTAATATTTATATAAAAGTCGATATTTCATACATCTATATTTTTAAATCAATATTTTTTAGTCAATATTTTTGTACTTACCTGTTTAAGTAGAGTCGATATTTTTGTTGTCTATATTTTTTACTCGATATTTTTTACATCGATATTTATTACATCAATGTTGTGTCAGTGAACCATTTTCATGTTGTGTTGTTGTTGTGTTAGATAGATAGATAGATAGAAATGTTATTGCACAATTAATTAAAATCATTGCAATCGCTAATAATGAGGTACAGAATAAAGTGCATAAGTTTCAATTTTAAAAATGTAGGCGTTTACATTAAAAAGGGATTAAAACTGATAGTGGTGGAATGAGCTTTATGGTTCTATGGATTTTTCGGAGGCCAGAATGTCCTTTGTGGCCATCAGAAATTTCATAAAGCGCACTGACAACTGTGCTGAATCACCCTTCAAACATTCCATCAGGGCGTCCTGACATGTCCGCATGTTTAAAATGCGCCAGATGGGTCGAAGCCAATAAGTTCTTAATGGGCGCAGTGTCTCGCAGATACATAATATGTGAGTTATTAATTCTTCTTCTCCCCCACAAGCACGGCACTGCGTGGCTGCCATTTCTTTGTAACCTTGCCCATACTTGTATGCCAATAGGGGGATCAAGCCGAATCGTAGCCTCATTAGTTGGCACTTCATTGTTAGCTTTAGGGGGGACGACAGATAATGTGGTAAACCTCTGCTATTGTATAGTTTTAGAGGCCAGCTTCCGTGCTTGAGTTTTTTCAAGCTTGTTGCATCATTGACCTCTGACATTATTTTTGCCTGTTTTATTAAAAGTTTTGCTGCCACCGGTATGGATATGGGGGCGGCCCATATCTCACAGGCTTGCAATGTTTCAACAGAGTGAGTAAAAAAATTGTTCCAGGATGACCCGGGTTTGTTAATCATTAGCCAGATGTCATTTTTTAATGAGTTTTCCCGTGCTTGTTTGGGCTTTAGACAGAATGCTATGAATCGTGCTTTAAGGATCAGCTTTTGAGATGTTAAGTTGAATTCTTTACGAATTTGCACATGCGGAGTGGAAGAGGGTAAAAGGAAAACTTTACGGAAGCAGGCAGATTGAGCTCTGTCCAGCCACGGTGACATCTTGTCTTTAAAGGCTATAGCGCCATGGGACACGGACAGTAGAAATTTTGCCCCCATTGCTTGGATTAAAGGGATGAGGTCGGGTGAGCACATGGATTTCCTTGTTCTGCTGAAGGCAACCTCCAGGGATTGTGCCAGGCTGTGCATCGCTGTGCTGTGTGTGGACTGCCTTCCTTTATGGTCGATCCATACACCAAGGTACTTATAAGTTGGGACTGTCTCGATGGATTTGCCGTCAACTTGCCATAGACCTCTTCTCTTCGTTTGTCTAGAGATTATCATCGTCTTTGTTTTTGCCATGTTTATTTTCAATTTATTTGCTTTGCAGTATGACGACAATGCAGTTAGGAGTCGCTGTAGACCAATTGGGGTTTGATCTAGCTGAATGGTATCATCTGCGTATTGCAGCGATTGGATTTTAGATCCAGCGGGTTTGGGAAGGAATGCTCGAACCTCCGCCAGGGAATCAGGTAGGTCGGCTAAATACAGGTTAAAAAGCATTGGGGCCAGTATGCAACCTTGCTTTAGCCCTTTGTTAGTTTGTATCTTTTTTGTTGTTGACCAGTCGGCGGACACTCTGATTTTGACCCAGGTTTCAGAGTATAGAGCAACTAGTGCATTTAATAGTGAGTTGTTAATGCCCCAGTTTTTTTATTTCATCCATAGTCTTGAACGGTCCACGCTATCGAAGGCTGTTTGGAAATCAATATAAGCTAGATAGAGTGTCTTCCCTTTCTTGTCCAAAGTTGTTTCTATTAAGTAGGACACGCAGATTAAGTTATCTTCGATGCTAGACCCCTTTTGGAAGCCAATTTGCATGAACTGGATCACATTTTGTGCTTTAGCCCAAGCTGTCAGTTCTTTTAGCAGCAGGTTAGCGTAGCATTTCCCATCGACATCCAAAAGGGCGATCATACGATAATTTTCTGGGTTCTATCACATCCCTTTTTTGTGTATTGGGACTAGAAAGGAGCCCGTCCATGACTCGGGAATGTACCTTCCTGATCTATACTCTGTGAATAATGGCACCATAATGGTTGCCCATTTACGGACTGTTCCTTTATATACCATTGGAGGAATGCCATTTGGGCCTGGTGCCCCGCCGGGGCGCATTTTGTTTATGATGGACATGACCATATCTTCTGGTATTTCCTTCTGGTCCCTTGGTCCATGTGGTGGCTCAAAACACGATGGTATATTGGAGGAGGTAGCCGATTTGTGACTTGTGCTGTCTTCACTGGGCGGGTCCACGTAGAGAGCGTATATGTGATTTTCCCACCCTTGGGCCGAGATATTTGTGACAGTGGGTTGCAGATTGGGTTTGAAGCAGTTATTCATCCACTTCCAGAATCTCTTCTGATCCCGAGACTTTATGATTTCGTGAGCTTTGATCCAGTGAGTTTCTTCAGTCATTCTTCGAAGAGAGAATCTTGCCTTCCTGTAGCTGTGGCGAATTGCTGCCACCTTTTCCTGGGCGAATCTATGCTCAGAGATCTCATTGGTGATATTTCGCATGGTGTAGTTTAATTTGCGTTTAATCGCCAATATTAACTCTTTTTGTTTTTTGAGACGGCCATCTTTTAAGTGTGATGTGCACGAATTTCACTTCGTCCCTCTGAGTTTATCTCTAATCTCTCCTAGAAGTTGTTCCCATGATATTGTCGGGATTAAATTACCATTTTCCTCAGTTGCTCTAGACAGAATTAGTCCTACTTCTCCTTCCATTTTTTCTTTGTGTTCAGTCAACCACCTTATTTTCTTGATTGGCTCCAGATTGGCCTCCTCTCCGATCAATTAGTTTTAGGGCGATGGCATTGTAATGATAGAATATGGCAGGCGATGATGGCGTGGTCACTTGCCAATGAGGGAATTACAGCAAAATCTTGTGCTGCATGAAAATGCGCAATCAAAATCCAAATGTAGTCTGGAGTGCGAGAAGTGAGTGTAGGCTGCTGGTCAGTCTGAGGGTGATCTTCCATTTAAGACTCGGAGGCCCAGTTGGTTGAAATAGGCTGACAGTTCAAGTCCATGGCTGTCCTTTCGTTGGTACTTGCTGCTTATTTCTGGAATAGACCAGGTTAAATCGTCCAAAGCTACCAGGGAGGAATTTAAGTCTGATTCCATTAGATTTGCGTTAAAATCACCCATGATTAGCCATAGATTGTCCGGGTGTTCAGCATGTAAATCGCTGATTATTGGCAGCATTCTGTTTAAAGTTGTTTCTCTTTTGGGCTTAGATGGGTGAAGGTAGATACAGACTAGGATCATTTGACGCTGATCCTGGCTAAATGTATCGGAATTTAGGAGCCTTGTTTTAAGGAGTATATAATCACCATTTCCCTCACATACTAGGGATACCTGGATTGTCAGGTTGTTCTTGATGTAAATTGCCACTCCTCCCGAAGCATGGCCCCCAGCTTGTGGGGGTGTAGCAAGCGATTCGTAGCCGGTATTGTCTGCCCAGGGAGTTGAGCTCAGGGCCCAGGTTTCTTACACCGCTATGATGTCGTATCCCTTCAGTGATTGTAGTGCATCCGTTTTATCTTCGTGGTCGATTAGACCCCGGGCATTCCAAGAGCAGATTTTTAACTTAAAAGTTGAGTTGCTCTTGTCAGCGGCGAGTCCCCTGTTGTTAGGAGCAAGAGTTTAGAGCCCTCGGTACCCAGGGCTTCAAGTGGTTTTTTTTGTATTATTATTTGTCTGCTTTTACTGCAATGTTTAGCTCTGTAGTCATGTTTTGTTGTGTATTGTATATTTTTTGTAGAACTCAGCTTTTATTACAGTTTTATCGAGTATTGTGTGTCGTTTCTGTGTTTTGTTGTATTGCTGCTGTGTTGATGTGCTGTTGTTGTAATCTTACTGTGTTGTGCTGATGTCTCTTATTAAGTTCTATGTCTTGTGTGTAGGTGGGTTAGGTTATTTATTGTGTTGTTATTGTGGTGCCTCTCTTGTGTAAAGTGTTGTGGTTTTGTGTTGCTTGATTTTGTGATTATGTTTGAAGAGATGTATGCTGTTGTGTTATCTGGTGTATTTTCTTGTGGTCTACTGAATTATTTTATTATGTTTGCTTTTTTCTTGTGTTTTCTGATGTATTGTCTGTGGTGCTGTATGTTCCTTTTTGTGGTTGTGCTGTTGTGGGTGTTATGTTGTTGTTATCGTGGTATCATTTTATTCTAACAAAGTGTTATAGTGTTTTGTTATTGCTGTTCCTCAACTGTAGTCCTTCTGCAGTGTGGGCATGTAGTACATTGTGGGGGGTTTCGATGTTAGCGGTAATGTAGATTTTCCTAATAGATTATGACGGAAAGTCTTAATTTTATTAAAGACACGGAGGCGAGTATTAGGCCTTCTTATCTTGCTTTATTTTCTACAGCAGCCAAGATAAGTAAAGATACTACAGTTCCCAGAGGGCCAAGCAGAACCACTGGCCAATGGGAACACGATAAAAGAAAACCTTATAACCAATCAGGACATATCACAAAGAGTGACGTCACAATCTGACTGCGAACATTCCTCTTTTTGCTAGCGAGCATCAGATAGAGTAAATAAACAGAGGAACCATCGAAGACATCATACAAAAAGCTAAAGTCCAGGAACAAAACTCCAGAGCAAAATTAAACCAGGATTGCCGAACTGTGGGAGTCGCCGTAGAAGAATCCAAACAGGAAGGAGAGACGTCCAGCTGAGGTGGAAGACGTTCTTGCAGGCCATTAGTCCCATCACGAAGATGCAGGAGGCAACGCTGGAGTCGCTGAAGGGAGGGAGAAAAACACACAGATTAGAAGTGTTGTGGCGGGATAATACTCGCCTCCGTGTCTTTAATAAAATTAAGACTTTCCGTCATAATCTATTAGGAAAATCTACATTTTATGGCAAGACCGGAGGCTCCTATTATGCTTGTTCAAAGCATCTCAACAACTAAAGAAGTAGCAGTAACAACAGGTTTGCAATAAAACATTCCGAAAACATTGTCATTAGACCAATCTGCTGATCTCAGAATGTCCTCCAAACGAGAGCCTGCCCAAAAAGCTTTGGAGGCCATGGCTCCCCTGGTGGAATGGGCTACGAACACGGAGACGTCAATGCCTGCAAGGGACATGATCCAACGAACCCAACGGGCAAGGGTAGCAGAGGAGACAGGACGATGGGGCTTACGAAAAGAAATGAGGAGCTGGGAGTGGGAGGACGTTCTGAGATCAGAGGTTCTTTGTTCATAAACTTTGAGGCATTGACCGACACACAATTTAGGATGAGAAGGGCAATAAGGATAAAAAATAGAGTTTAGGTTTGTTTTTGTTCGTCTGTTAATTTGAAACAAAACACCTTGAGGAGAAAACTGACGAGAGGAAATATCTAATGCTCTCACGTCTGAAACACGTTTGATAGAAACAAGACATAATAACATGGTAAGCTTGGCAGATAACATTTTTAGGGAAAGATCAGAATTGTCTGGCCAGTCAGAAAACAACTTAAGAACTACATTAACATCCCTTAAAATCGAATACTTAGCCAACGGAGGTTTGGAAAACCGGACTCCTCTCAGAAGGCGACAGATCAAAGGATGAACGCCAACAGGCTTGCCGTCGATTGGGGTATGATTAAGAGAAATGGCCGATCTGTACAAATTGACTGTTCTGTAGGACTTACCTGCACTGGCTTCAGATGCCAAGAAGTTGACCACAAAATTCAGAGGGGCTGAAAAGGGATCGACGTGCCTTTCCAGACACCAGCTTGCCCATAAAGACCAAGCGGATTTGTAAGCCTTGGAGGTCCCAGGGGCCCAGGCTTTGCTGATAAAAAGAGAAGCTTCCTGTGAAATGAGGAGGTCAGGAGGGACAGGCCGGAAACTTTCCAAGCCGACAGAACCAGCGAGTTGTCCAGAATGAGACTGTGTGGGAGACCTAGGGGGTTCCGAAGTAAATCGTTGTGAACAGGGAGGAGAACTGGGAAGTCCATTGCCATTTCCAGAAGTGAAGGGAACCAAATCTGAGACTGCCAGAAAGGAACCACGATAACCAAGGTCGTCAATTGGCGACGTACTTGAGAAAGTACTCTGTTGATCAAGAGAAAAGGAGGAAAAGCATAATTGAGATGGAGGGACCAATCCTGAAGAAAAGCATCCGTAGCAAGAGCCGAAGGATCTGGACGGCAACTGAAGAACCGAGGTAATTGGGAGTTGAGGCGAGAAGCAAAAAGATCGTTATAAAAAGGGCCCCATATTCGAGATAGAGATTGGAAGACGGATGGAAGAAGCATCCAATCGCTGGAATCCCGGAGTGCCAATCTGCTATAGAATTGAGATCTCCTGGAAGATACTCCGCTGTCAGCGATAGATGGTTTGAGAGACAAAACTCCCAAAGGCTCTTTGCCAGTTCTGCAAGGGGGTTGGATTTTGTGCCACCTAGATGGTTGATGTAGCGCACCGCAGAAACATTGTCCATACGCAGGAGAATGGAACACCGAACCCTGTTTTTTGTAAGGCTTTGGATCGCAAAGGAGCCTGCAAGCATCTCTAAACAATTGATGTGCAATTTCGACTCCTCTCGAGACCATGTACCGCCAGTCGAGATTGGTCCACAACGGGCGCCCCAACCCGACAGGCTTGCATCTGATTCTAACACAAGATCTCCTGGTGGCCAACATCACTGGGAACAGCCCCGCCACCCACCGACCACGTACGCAACCTAGGGGTCATCCTCGACCCCACCCTCTCCATGACTAAGCAGGTCAACGCCGTTTCCTCATCCTGCTTCAACATCCTCCGAATGCTCCGCAGGATCTTCAAGTGGATCCCCACCGAAACAAGAAAAACAGTCACCCAGGCCCTCGTCACCAGCAGGCTGGACTACGGAAACGCCCTCTACGCAGGAACGACGGCTAAGCTCCTGAGACGGCTGCAACGCATCCAGAACGCCTCTGCACGTCTTATCCTCGACATCCCCCGACGCAGCCACATCACACCCCACCTGAGAGACCTGCACTGGCTCCCTGTCAACAAGAGGATAACCTTCAAGCTCCTCACCCACGCACACAAAGCACTCCACAACTCCGGACCAGCCTACCTCAACAGACGACTCAGCTTCTACACCCCCACCCGCCAGCTCCGCTCGACCAGCCTCGCCCTCGCCACAGTCCCCCGCATCCGGAAAACGACCGCCGGCGGCAGATCCTTCTCCCACCTCGCCGCCAAGACCTGGAACACCCTCCCCACCAACCTCCGACAGACCCAAGACCTACTGGCCTTCAGAAGACTCCTCAAGACCTGGCTCTTCGATCAGTAGCAGCACCACCCCTCTCTTCCCCCAGCGCCTTGAGACCCTCGCGGGTATGTAGTGCGCTTTATAAGTGACATGATTGATTGATTGATTGATTGATTGAAGATCTGGGGCTGAAGCGAAGATAGTTCGCCCGTTCCAGGCATCTAAATGGTCGATCCACCACTGAAGTTCGACGCGAGATTCTTGATCTACAGGAATAAGATCGTCGTAGGCTAACCCTTGTCGAAGATGTCTGATTTTTAGACGTTGAAGGGCCCGATAATGGAGGGGACCTGGAAAGATAGCCTGGATGGAGGCGGAGAGAAGGCCTACGATTCTTGATAAAGATCTGAGAGAAATGAGGGAGGTCCGAAGCACACGAGAGATCTCTGACTTGATGGTTGAGACCTTTGACTGTGGGAGTAGGAGAGACGCTGTAGAAGAGTCCACGAGAAAGCCCAAGAACTCTATGTGCTGGGAAGGAATGAGCATGGACTTGTCGAGATTGATGAGAAAGCCCAGATCTTGGAGAAGAGATTGAGTAACATTGAGTTCGGACAGAAGAAGCTGTTTGTCGGTGTTCATTATCAGAACATCGTCCAGATAAATTATAAGTCGGATCCCCAGGGATCGAAGGAAAGCCACCACTGGTTTCATGACTTTTGTAAAGCACCATGGTGCTGACGACAGACCGAAAGGAAGAGAAGTGAAGCAATAGGTTATGCCTAGCCATTGGAATTGAAGAAATTTGGTATGAGAAGGATGAATCGGAATGGTGAGGTAAGCGTCCTGCAAATCTAACCTGATCATCCAGTCGTTTAGACGTAGGGTATCTCATAAGTGGATGATGGTCTCCATTTTGAAGTGGCGATAAACCACGAATTGGTTGAACCATTTCAGATTTATCACTGGACGCATCTTTTTGTTCTTTTTCTGCACCAGGAAAATAGAACTGAGAAAACCGGAAGGATCCAAGGGGGCGACTTGAATCGCTTGTTTTTGGAGGAGGCCTTGTATCTCCAGGTAGATGAGCTGAGACATTTCCATCGAGAACACCAGAGGAGGAGGGAACACAGTTTGGGAAGGCAGCGCATAAAGCTCTATAAGATAGCCTTGAACTGTATTGAGAACCCAAGGGTCTGCGCTGAGAGATTGCCACTTTAGTAGAAATTTTTTTAGACGACCTCCTACAGGGGGAGGTGATAAAGGATCTACCTTGTTGGTTGTTGTTGTTGCGGAAATTCTTTTGACCCCGGCCTCTGTATCCACGGCCTCTTTGCGGGTAGCATTGGGGTTTGTAGTCTTGGAAACCGGAGTTGAAGGAACCTCTGGAGCCTTGATTGGAAAAAGAACGGCCGGAAGAGCGACCCCTTCCTCTGCCGGCCCGTCCAAAAACCCGAGGAGAAAAACTTTTAATTGATTGTTGCGCCTTATCTAAAGAGGCGAAAGTAGAAACAAATCTGCTGAGATCCTTAACTAATGAATCACCAAAGAGAAGACCATTCGCTTTGATACCAGGATCTTGAGAAGCCAAATTGGCCAATTTGGGGTCAAGTTTAATCAACAGCCCTTTGCGGCGTTCATGTGTAAACGCAGCATTCGCATTCCCTAAAAGACAAAAGGCTCGCTGGACCCACAAGGAGATATCATCTGCGGACAACTCAGAACCCTCCAGGCGAGCAGATTCAGCCAAATCAAATATACGAGCCAAAGGAGCCACAACATCAAGTAATTTATCCTGACAGGTGGACCAGGCTTTGTCCACCCCTTTGCGCGGGTCCTTGCCAAACTTTGAGAAAAAGGTGAGTAAAGGTTGGTCAATAGCAGGTACAATGGTAACCTTGTCAGCTAAGGAGGGTTTTGGACACTCAGATTTTAACCTAGATCTAGCCGAAGCGTCCAAAGGTAGACGAAGTCTGGCGGAAATATAATCACCTACGTGGGAGGCGGGAAACCACTCAGTGGAATTAGGGTGTCGAATGGAAGAAGGGTCGAACATGGGAACCCCTTCCGAGTCCAAGACAGGTTCAAAATTAAAAGAATGTGACTTGGGTTTTTTAGCAGGAGGGGAGGGAGGGTCAGACACATCAAATAAATCAAATAAATCATCTGCGTCATCCATGTCATCGTCCGTGTCTAATATGGTAGAAATAACCAACTTTTTGGGTACCTCTGTATGCTTCAATTTATCTTTGCGTTTACCATCTGAGTTTAATAATAACCCCTCCTTAGAAGGAGGCCTGGGAGGCACAAAGTCCTCAATCAAATGCGAGGAAACCTCGCTATTCAAATGTGACGCAGTTTTTGAAACAGAAATAGAAGCAGAGGGAGCCACTTTTCTTTTTCTGCTATCCCCCGCAGACTGGGCCAAAGCTTTAGACAACAGACTCATCATGGAATTCTCCATGCCTTTAGAAAAACGTCTCATGGACGTTTCAACTGCAGACTCCACTGAAGTATTAATACATTTATTCAAGTCATTTTTGAAGGCAGCGCCTTCGTCATGTTGCCGGTCTGAACCGGGAGAGCTTTCACATTCCATAGCTTGTGAGGAGAATGAAAAAGGTGAGGCAAGGGTTAAAAGAACAGCGAAGGGCGGGGACACCAGTGAGAAACTCCCCTTCTGGGCGTAGCAGCACAAGGAACAGAAGCTCCGGTGAAGCCAAACGAGCCGACAGAAGCTCTGCCACCAACCGCCGAAACGGTAAGGAAACGCGCGCTCTATAAGGGAAAGCAGCGATAGAAACCGGCACTGCGCGACGGTTGCAACCAAATGCAACCCCCGCGCATGGGGGGAAACAAGAAGGTAATGAACCGCCCGAGACAAAGACAAGCGCTAATGAGGCAGCGGCGAGCGCCGTATAAAAGAAAATGTAATACGAGTGGAAAACAGCACAATATGACACCAATAAGACAAATATTGAAAAAAATGGAAGAGCAACGAAGAAAAGTCACTTATCTGACTGCGAGTAGCAAGAAAAGAGGAATGTTCGCAGTCAGATTGTGACGTTACTCTTTGTGATATGTCCTGATTGGTTATAAGGTTTTGTTTTATCGTGTTCCCATTGGCCAGTGGTTCTGCTTGGCCCTCTGGGAACTGTAGTATCTTTACTTATCTTGGCTGCTGTAGAAAATAAAGCAAGATAAGAAGGCCTAATAGGAGCCTCCGGTCTTGCCATAAAATTTGGTTCTAAAACTGACAAATTCAGAGGTAAAGGCGGAAAGGGTACTGGTGTTCAGCACAGTTTATATGTGGGAGCTGTTGCTTTGGTTGTGTGCAGAGCAAAAGACAGAACAAATGGTTCAGTGGGACTCCTTTGTCTTTAATAGTAATGCACTTTCCTACCACATTCCAATCAAAACTTGATTTTTATTCTCAACGTAGATATAGTCTATTACATACAATTAAAATGATGCAGACAGTGAAGTGCTCAGTGTGCAGTGGTGTGCAAAATTAGACAATGATACGTATATACATTAGGGATATCCTATATATTTCCCTCTATACAACAGTAATACGGTGTGTGTTCCTTATTTATTGTCTCAAATTTTATTAGGGTGTTTTTCACATGAGTACATGGTGTAACCTTATGCTGGGTGCCCGTTTCTTTCAATGCTCTGTGATAGTATAGCAGTGGCAGTTGTGGGCCTATGCCTAATCACACATATTATTTTCTTCATAGCTGGGGAGACTGTGAGCTTCTAACAATTACCACCCCTACATACGCATAATGCATACTCCGGAAAGGTAAGTCGTGGTGTTTCCATTCATTGGGTCATCAGTACAGAAATGCCTGATACATACATTAAATAGCCTATCTCCACATTCTATCCAATAAGTATTGAGCCATATGGTATGCTTATGTTCTGAAGAAACGCTGGTAAAGATCACATAAGGAGGAAACATTGACAATTTTGACAGGAATTGTCTTTTACCCTAAATAAATTGGAGACAGCAAACAAGGAATACACACCGTATTAATATTGTATAGAGAGAAATATATAGGACATCCCTTATGTATATATGTATCATTGTCTAATTCTCCACACCACTGCACACTGAGAACTGTGCCATCTGCACCATTTTAATTGTATATAATGAACTATATCTATGGTGAGAATAAAAATCGAGTTTTGCTTAGAATGTGGTTGGAAAGTGCTTTATTAGAGACACAGGAGTCCCACAGAACCATTTGTTTTGTCTTTTGCTTATTACCCAGTGTAATCCAGCACACGCAGTAAAAACGATTTCCAAGATGGCCGCCGTCAATTGCCCTCAGAATTAGGGTAGCGACGTACCGGTGTTTCAGGGAATCCCTGCGATGACATCGACCAATGGGCTTTTGAAAAGCCACGACACGCTTATGGTGTTCGTTGGAGACATCCACAGCAAGGAGAGCGGCGAGGAGGTCAACATAGAAGACCCAGAGATCATGAGGAAATCTGTTGAAGAGCATGCGAAACTGGAAACCGACTCTGCGAGAGAGCCCAACAAAGTGGAGCACAAGAGGAAGGGAGTCCGGAGCAAAGAACCTGCCAGCAGCCAGTGGATAAGTATCAAGCCCAGGTCCAGCGGTCCCGGTGAGGAGGAGGCTGCTGTGACATCCCCTGCCACGACCCAGGAGGGCCATGGTCTCAGGCAGGTGCCCATGTTTCACTATTTTTCACTAAGGAGGTGGTGGGAAGGGAATGAGATAACTCTCACGTGTTCACAAAAAAAAAGAAGGAAAGAGGAGCACAGAGCACAAAGTCACAGGTTTGCTGACAGCATGGTGGTCAGGCACATTAGCCAAAGTCTTTGACTAGCGTACTGATCCTATACGTTGTTTGTGTTCGATGGGGAGATCCTGTGCCTCGTCCCGGGACCTGAGGAAAAAGGCCACAAGGAGGACACCCATAATTGAGCCACAGAGAGGGAAAATGTGTCCCAGGAGCAACAAGGGAAAGAAAACCCTATACTGAAACGTGAGGAAAAAAACCAGAATAGCAATTTGTGCAAATAAACATCATACATAAATCCCACTTAAGCCTGGACAGTGGTGATGTGTTGGACTGCTGCATGACCACACCCAGGTTCCTGTTTTGGGCATATGGGTTTGGCTTTGTACATTTTATTGATTCTGTGCAGAGACAGTGCCTTGATGGAGGAGGTCGTGTTGTGATGGAATGTGGTAGCACAGTGGTGAAGTTTGGCAATGTGGTGATGGTGTGTTGTATTGTGGTTGCGTCGAGTAGTAGTACTGTGGTGGGTTTACAGTGCAGTGATGGATTGTGGTACTGATAATTTAGCCCATGGTGCTGTGAGGTGGTTTTGTAGTAGGTCTACTAATTCCATGGGGGGGGGTTTATAGTGTTCTGCTCTAGGTTGTTCATTTGGTAATTTGAAGTATGAGGTGGTAGTGAAGTTCAGTGGAGGCACAGTGGTTCTGGGTTGGCTGCAGTGTGGTAATCTGGTGGTGATGAGTGATACTGAGGGACTTTCAGGCAGAAGTTTATGTGTGGAAAAATACTACACTAATGGTGTGTAGCAATGTCAGGGTGATGAAGGTAGTGTGTTACTGCGAGGCATTTTTACAGAGATGGAAGAAGATAGTGCAGAGGGGGAGTGCTTGTGTAAAGCTTTTGGGGAAAGAGGATGCTGAGGTAGTAGAACAGCAGTGCAGAGGTGTATGGAGATGATGAACTGGTAGTATGGATTGGGAGTGTGGTGGCATTATATTGTAGTGCAATGCTGCTGCTGGTACTGCCATGACAATGTTGATAATCATGTGGTGGCAGTGACAAAAAAGTGGATTAACTGTGAGAAAAAGTGTGATGATTCATTATAGTTTTGAAATGTAAAATAGTCACTGTCTAAGCCTCACGAACTGCAATTGAAGCACTCCATGCAGAATGATATAACTCTGTAGGGGAAGAGTGAGAAGCACCTGACAATTCTTTTATCCCGAAAGGGCACAGTTTGCTTTTCAAGTTAAGGGGATTATTGGAGATGTGACCCTAATAAATTGGGGTTAACTTGACAACATCCTCCCTTAGCAAGGATATTTCTTTCTTTGGCTTCTCCTATCTTCTGAATACACATGACACATAAATATTTCTTTCATTCTCTACATTTACCCCTTGGATTGCCTTTCACGCGTTTGAACTAAGATTATCCAAAACTGAAATAATATTTTTCCTGCCAACTCAGCACCTCCCTTTTTCCATTTTTGTCCACTTCACACACACACTGTGACCACAACATCATCTGCCAGAAATCTTGGCATATACTTTGATTTCAAAATGAACATAGGAAAGTTCATAACCAATACAGCCTCTGCTGCAAAATTCCAACTACTAAACATCCGTAAAATACGCTTCACCATTCCTTTCTATCGATACACTAATTTCCTCATTAGCCCTCAGCAAGTTAGACTATTGCAGCAGACTATTAGTTAGACTGAGGGGCATAGCTATCAATAGTGCAGCAGGTGCAGTGGTACCAGGACTCAGGGTTCTGAGGGGCCCAGTGCATCCCAGTTATACCTGTTGTTTAGTTCCAACCCAAATGATGGGTTCCATTTCCCTCTGTTGCTTTAGGACTCATGGCACACTTGCTATATCTTTGATTACACTTCTGTATATTCTTTCACACCAATTGACAAAGTCCCAAACTTGCCATTTGGACCATCTTCAATCTTCTCAACCTTAAGCCCACATTATAGTACCATTGTCAAAACAATTGGTTATCAGCAAAAAGAGAGACATCTACTAACTCTAATCTTGATTCTCAAGCCATAAGCGGCACCACCTAGCAACACTTCTTATTCGTTACACTGCAAATCACGCTCTATGATCTGCCAATCAGACTTGCTGGCTACACAAAAACCTGTGTGCAGGACATCTAGATACTGCTCATTCTACAGACTAGGGGCCATTTTATCAAAGTGTTGCTTTGCCCACGCATGGTAACACAAAACCTAGATAAAATTTTGCAGCTCACGTAGAAAGAGGAAAAGGCCTCAAAGGATTGCTTTTGTTCAGGAAGGTATCCCTTCATGCACAAAAGCAGTCCTGCCTGCAATGCAGGCACCCGTGCACCATGGTGCAAGGAGGCCAATGTTAGTGCTATGCAGCCAAAAGTGCGCCAGCGCAAGCAGAGAGCAGGAATGCGCCGTATCTTGATAGATATGGTGCATTTCTGCCCTCTCCCTTGCAAGCAGCTGCGCAAGAAAAATTGATAAATATGGCCTGTGGAATGCTACAAACCACCTCTCTTCCCATTAAGCTAATCTCAGTTAATTTATTAAACTTATTTAAGATTGCCTTTAAGGAACATCTCATCTCACAAAAACAATTATACCTATTCACTCAAAAGCACATGTTACAGCAACGTCCTTACTGTAAATATATAGGGCCATATTTATGTTTATTTAATGCAACACAATGTAGCAAGGCGCTGCACTGCATGATTGGAAGAGGGCAGGAATGTGCCATATCTGTCAAGATATGATGCATTCCTGTTCTCTGCCTGCGTTAGAGCACAAGCTGCTGACTAGCGCTAATGCAGGCACCCTTGCACCGTGCTGCAATGTTGCCTGCGTGGCAGACAGGATTATTTCTGCGCAGGAAGGGACACCTTTCTGTACAAAAACAATCCTATGAGGCATTTTCCACTTTCTATGTGTGGTCCAGAATGCAGCACAAATAGAAACAGGAAAAATGAGGTGAGATAAAGATTTTTCTCCTCATTACACCTCTCCTGGGAAGACGTAGCATTTTGAAGCATTCCCAGATTTTCCAGTCTTGGTGAATCTGGTACAGCAAAAAATAAGGAGCAGGAGAGGGGCTAAGGCCAGGTTGCCCTCCACTCATAGAATTCAACCACAAATAACCTGGTCATATGGAACACATTATGGACTTTATACTTTATGTGTAATGGGTATTAAATACTCCCAGGTAGGGCTACATTAAATTGTCCAATCAGGCCTACCTATAAGTGTTCCTCATTAAGAATTGTTATCAACCATCCACATCTACTCTCCCATTCACCAAGAAAAAAGCTGAGAGAAGTCAGAAAGTGCCTCACATAAGCACCACCCATGGAGCTACTGGTTGGTACTCACCAGTTTGCTCATTCTGTCATCATTGGCAACTTTCTTGACAGAAAGAAAAAGTGTGTGACCTAATCCTTTAGGCTCATGTGAAGTGGTAAAAAAGAATAGTGACGTGTAATTGATCGTATCATCTATTGTACATCTAAGCCCCATAGTGTAAAAAGGTGAAGAAATCTCCTTATAAAACTGAGTTATGAACATCTATTCTGCACATACTTTATTTCCATAGTGTCTACACTCGGTTAAAAGAAACGGCAAGTTATGACCATCTTAGCTTGAATGTCCGACATGTTTCATTGCCCAGACACTTTGAGGCAATTTCATCAGGGCACGGGGATGCTTAAAATCTATGGTGGTTATTAAAAACAGGAATGATAGTGCCAGAGACAAACAAAAGAAGCCATAAACATAATGATCAATTATGATATGTTGACAAGTTTCAAAATGCAACACAGCTCATGTTTGTGTTTTCACATATTTCCATAATTACCAGGTGGTTGCCTGGTGACTCCTGCCAGCAACACACCAACAGGGGCTAGCAAACAGCCTCCACTGCAGATTTCGGTACAACACAGGCGAAAAAGTACCTGCAGATAAACATACATGTTTATTTTGCCTTTCTCATCCCAATACCGTACACATAAGGAGTCTCAAGTGCACCTCTAGTATCTGCAGGAATAAGAATCACAAAGTATATTCAAAAGTGCCCGCTATCTATATTCAAATCAAGCACCCACGTACTGTTTTATTGTTAGGGCAACCTTTTGAAAAAAGGAACAAGTGACCGAAAATGCTGACCAGTCCTTATCGTGTCAGGATACTCATTCGTTTCGCCCACTACTGCCTTACATGAACGCCCCGCTTACCTGCTCAAGCAAGGCAAGCGACGTGACACATAGCCGTCCAGACTCGGACGACCTCCCCCTTACCGCTACTCCGGCAGTTCGTGCTCCGATACTCCTCATGCGCTGGTGACTTCTGCGCCCTGAGAAGTACCGGCCCGTGACCTGGAAGTCAGGCGGAGGCCCCTCCCAAACTCCGGAAGGACAAGGATCTATACCCCATTGGATAATGGAACGAATCTCCTTGTGATCATTCGGTGACTCCGGAGATAAAATGGAAACCATCTGGGTTCATAGGGAATGTCAGTGTAATAGCATTCGCCCCCATCACATTTTCACGTTCCAGCACAAGTGGGCTTACTAAGTTCTTAATCATATATCACAAGCCACATCAACAGTACTTATCAAACCCCAATTGTGCTTTCTGTTGTGGGATAAAGTCAGCCAATCCTTTTCTTAGCTAAAGGCATGACAACATAGTATACAGGGCACAACCTCCGAGGGCGAGCTGAGATATACATGAACAAGGGAAAATGAAAGTGTATCTTTCTCCTATCGATACAAGATGGATATTATTAGATGAAAGGCACTAGTTGGTTTTACAGAGAAGTCATGGCCATGAGGAGACAATTCTTAAATTCATAGACATATATAAAGACCATCCCCAGATGTAAAAGCACTGATCTGCGCTGCTCGCATTCAAGTTCCACCCCTTTTAAAACTGGTGCACCTCCAGACCAGCGCAAGGTAATGACAGCCATGATTAATGTAATAGATATCTCTCTCTTGTGTGTGCACCACCAAGTAGCCTATAATGGTGTCAACTGCATCGTCTATTCTGTTATGATACCCCAACCTTTCTATACAAGTCGTGTATATATCACCTCTTGACAGTGTGTCACAATAAATGTAACAAACATTATTTGCCCACCCTGTTCCTTTCAATAGAATCATTCAGGACCACCTGGTCTACTTTTTCAGAAAAAATCCAGCGAGCCTCTTTTTGGACCAGCCTGGTCTCAATCGTATGTGCCTCCCCTGTTACTTTTTCCAAAATTGTCCATTTCAGATCACTACAGTTATGGTTTACTTCTTGAAAATGGCGGACAAGACGTGTAGTCAGTTTTCCTGCCTTAAGAGTGCTGATGTGTTCTTGGACTCGCACCTTAATTTTCCTTGAGGTAAGACCAATATAATGTAACCTACAATCACATGTCAACGGTAGATAACATTAGTGGTATTACAATTGCTGAACTTATTTTGGAACCAGGTCCTCCCATCGGCCAAAATGACAATTTTGGACGCTTGAGTCAAATTGCACACTGTACAGTTCCCACACGGGAAATGTCCCGATGGAACCCCAGTTTCCTGTTTTCGTATGAAGTTTTGCCACGTATGAACCAACCGGTCCCTTAGATTGGTAGCTCTTTTGAAGGCAAATCTCGGTTGGGGCATTTTCTTTGATCCTATGTCCAACAGATGCCAATGTTTCCTAATGATTTGTCTAATCCTAGTAGACAAAGGGTCAAATGTGGTCACAACGGGGAGGCATTCATCTTTATTTCTTCTACTCCTTTCCAGGAGAGCCTCTCTTGGGGTGATTAGTGCTCTTTTGTGTGCCCTCTTGATCGTCTTGGAGGGGTATGCTCTTTCCTTGAAACGTTGGGCAAGACATTCAGATTGTACAACAAACGTCTCTGTGTTGGTACAGTTCCTCCAATATCGGAAAAACTGACCCACCGGGAGATTATCCCGCAAAGCCCTGGGATGAAATGACCAATAGTGCAGTAACGAGTTTCTGTCTATCGGCTTCTGATGGACAGTGGTGCACAATTTTTTGTCCTTTGCTGTAATATCCAGATCCAGATAAACTGCTGATCGCCTATCTATGGTCCATGTAAAACGTAGGCAACTATCGGCTTCATTCAACCATTGGAGGAAGTCATGTAAACGATCCTCTGGTCCAGTCCAGATACATAACATGTCATCAATATATCTCTTCCAGAGAGATATATATTGGGAGAATGGATTAGAAACATGATGTATAAAGTTCTCCTCAAATTGACCGACAAAGATGCATGCCAGGCTAGGCGCAAAGGTTGCCCCCATTGATGTCCCAGAGACCTGAAGGTATAGCTGATTCTTATAACCCAAATTTTTTTTGTGAGAGCTAGTTCGATACACTTAAGAACAAAGGAAGGTGGTGTATCACAGAACCACTCGCACACCCCAAGTGCACGCGCTGCTGCCACCAGCTTGGCATCTTAGGGAATGCTGGTATACAGAGACTCAATGTCAATGGTAACCAGAAATTGATTAGATGGATCATATTCCAAAGGCTCCAAAATGTTCAGGATATCAGTGGTATCCTGCACATAGGACGGTTAATTGATGACAGTCTAGCCTCAGAAAGAAATCTGCAAACTGTGACAGGTGTTCCAACAATGATTGGACACCCGACACAATCGGGGTCCAGGAGGTGGACGTAAGGCCTTATGAATTTTAGGCAGAATGTAAAACGCAGGAGTTCTTGGTTTAGAATTGAACAGAAACTTAACTTCCTTGTGAGTTATCCATTTCTTTTCTTTGGCATCTGCAACCATTGCCCTGATTATGTCTTGAAGTTCACCCGTAGGATCTCTCATAATTGGCATGTAATTTGAACGTACCCCCAGTAGTCTTAGTACCTCATTTTCATTGTCTTCAAGGTTAAGGACCACAATCGCACCACCTTTGTCAGCCAGTTTAATTATTATTTTTTCATTCGCCTGTGGAGATTTAATAGCTTCCCAGTCATTTTTTCTCATATTCTAGTAAGTGTGCTGACCATGCGACTCTTCCAAGATGGTGATGTCTTTCAGCACCTGTTGTTCAAAAACAGTAACCTCAGGGCCCAGGGATGAATTTGGGGGACAAAAAGTCAAGGGACGGTGCAGATTATTGGAAAATGCTGAGGGGCGGTCCAGTATCTTCTCCTCAAAAAACTTATGAAGACGGAGATGGCAATATGTGAAACCACAAACACGAGCTGTGTTGCATTTTGAAACTTGTCAACATATCATAAATGATCATTATGTTTATGGCTTCATTTGTTTGTTTCTGGCACTATCATTCCTGTTTTTATCAACCACCACAGATTTTAAGCATCAGTGAGGTGGCGATGCATCCCTGTGCCCTGATGAAATTGCCTCAAAGTGTCTGGGCAATGAAACATGTCGGCTGTTCAAGCTAAGATGGTCATAACATGCCGTTTCTTTTAACTGAGTGTGGACACTAGGAAAATAAAGTATGTGCAGAATAGATGTTCATAACTCAATTTTATAAGGAAATTTCTGAATGAGTACCAACCAGAAGCTCCATGGGTGGGGCTTACGTGAGGCACTTTCTGACTTCTCTCACCTTTTTTCTTGGTGAATGGGAGAGTAGATGTGAATAGTTGATAACAATTTTTAATGAGGAACACTTATAGGTAGGCGTGATTGGACAATTTAACGTAGCCCTACCTGGGAGTATTTAATACCCATTACACATAAAGTATAAAGTCCATAATGTGCTCCGTATGACCAGGTTATTTGTGGTTGAACTCTGGTACCGCACCAGAATCCATGGGTGTTTGAGTGGAAACATTTATACTCCACCCATGGATGCCTTGCTGGGGCAGAGTAGTGCAGGGCAGTTACTTGCACTGCCTTGTGTTACTCCAGATTTACCAAGTCACACAGGGCCATGCAAGGTGCCTTGCGTGGCTTGGTAAATATCAGTCTAGGTTTTGCATTACACTTACACTATCTTACGTGGCTCAAGGGCAAAGCAAACTTTGATAAATATGCCCCTCACTTTTAAAAAAAAAAATTGCAATGTTTTAAATTCATACTTTGCCATCAAGGAACCCTTCAATTCCAACATAATCTATGTATGGACCCACCAAAAACTGTTTGACCTATGTACCATTTGAAAATATACTTTTGCACTTTGTTTATTGACAGATTACTTCTGTTGCTGAGAAATGCATACTTGTTTGAAAATGGCCCTTCCTGCAGGGTCATCACCAAATGTTTTGCCCTCCTCTGCCAATTTTTACTGACTTAATTTTTGTTGGCGTTAGGACTCTGAGCACTTTACCACTGCTAACCAGTGCTAAAGTGCATGTGCTTTCTCCCTAAAACATGGTAACACTGACTCATACCCAATCTGCATGCATAATTTACTTATGAATCTCTAATAAAGTGCACTACATGTGTCCAGGGCCTGTAAATTAAATGCTACTAGTAGGCCTGCAGCACTGCTTGTGCCACCCAAGCCCTCTAACCATGTCTCAGGCCTGCAATTGCAGAGCCTGTGCGTGCAGTTTAAACTGCCATGTCGACCTGACAAGATAACCCCTTTGCCAGGTCCATACCTTCCCTTTTTATACATATAAGTCACACCTAAGATAGGTCTTAGACAACCCAGAGAACAGGGTGCAGACATGTACTTGTTAGAGTCTAGGCCCATTTACACAATTCTCTCCTGAGGGGACAGGTCTTTCTAGTGGAGTGAGCAGTGAAAGGAATCAAATCACTGGTTATCATTTGAATACAGTGCAACCAATGTGGCTACACATTAATCCAATCGCATCTTTGATCTGAGTTTAGTAGGTTTAATTATGAGTTCGGAAACAAATCAATATAGATTAGTCTCAGTATAATGATATAAAATACAAAAAGATCAAAGTATGTCCAAATCTCCTTAAGAGATGTACCCTATATAGTACAAAGCAAATTACTAACTCTAAAATAATGACGCAGGTAATCAGAAAGAAGAAATTAAGGTTAAATTGCATCAGATGATTCTCTTTAATGAGCATGAGTAACCTAACTTTCCCTACTCTACCTTAAAAGGGCAACTCTGCACTAAAGCATTTGAGTAAGGACATAATCAAATAAGGAAAGAAGAAATGTGTCAGCCATCGGAGTCTTCAATAGAAAAACTCCAATGGGTCAAGTAGCTTAAAGCCATGCAAGCAGTAGCATAGGTCTGCTCCCTAAGGAAACACAAGATAGACTCTTTCCCCAACTAAACACAACACATAATATCGTTTTTCGTTGACGTAACACTCTCATGTGACTCCTCCTTGGGATCTTTCCGTAGCACTGGCACAACTGGATACTTTCAGCACCTTTCCACGCCAGACAGGAAAAGTTATCTCTTCTCCTCCTTGGCCATTCCTCTCCCATGAGAACTCCTCTTCTCGCTCGTTACCGCAATTCCCTCAGCCGACTCCTCCTTCACATTTGTTATCTCTTGGCACAAAACTCCTTCATTCTAATTAATGAGGCTTATCAACATCTGCAATTGAAACAACTCAGCAACATGGATTCCATAATGAAGGCTAAACGTGAATTATATAAGTTAACATGTGCACAGGGTTACAGACTATGTGCACCTTTCTACAAAACATTTTTTATGCAACTGCTTAGAGCATGGATAAATGCAATGAATTATAAACATTTCAGTGTTAATCCATCTGTACTTGATTAATTCAAATTATGCGTATAAACATTAAACATTAGTTGCACACATCCTAATTAAGTATCTAACAATATGGCATTTCATTTAATTTTTTCCTGTTGCATTAATACATAACTTGCCACGCAACTTTAATAATCATATTCTAAATACATGTATTGGAAAACAAAATACCTTTTAGCATATAATACTCTCCTCCCTTTAGTACATTAGTCACGACAGACTACATTTCAGTGCTGACTATGTGTGAATATGATGCACCCCTACATTATCTTCAGATGGGATCAAGATTACACTTCTTCATACTTTTAAACATTTTTCACTACCACAAGGCCTATATCTTCCATAGGATAACATTGGGGCAGGTGTTGTCTTCAGTCAAAGTGAAGGAGCAATAAAGATGCCTTTAAATCTTGTTTTTATCTTGCCACATTTGTTCTGTGTTCCGAAACAGAGGTCAGAAGACAGTTCACAATTACTTTTCCTTCTCTGATAGCAGAGTTCCAGGATTTTGTAAAGTGAATTGTCTGACCTGCTATAAGAGGTTTGAAATGAAAGGCTGTAGGACATCAGGTTTTTCCTAACACACATTTAAATAGCTAATAAGTCAACCATACAAACATTTCAAAATATATTTCAGTAGTTGTGAATGCCCATTTTTTGTACTTCTGTGTGCTGAAAAAATATTTTATTAAGATGAAAAACAAATCAGAACACTTTACTTGGGCATGTGCAAATGCTAAATATGTTTTCTGAAATCCAATTTTCACAGATTATTGTTATTACACTATTTAGCTTTATAAGTAAAGCAGAAAGGTAGTGGGGAGGCTTTTGGCCATTTCTTAGAAATTTTCTGTCTGGAAATGACAGTGCGCTACCACATCATGCTTTAAAAATACATTTATTAAAAGTGAATGTTTAAACATGAACTGAGAAACACTCCTGCCCCTGCCCTAATGGCAATGCTATTAGTAAACTGAGAGGCAAGTCAGGGATCATGTGTACCCTATATGCGGGCTAGATTCCTATTACACATGGATCAAATGTTTAGCCTATTTAATCAAACAAAAGAGTTTTATTTTGTACAGCAGAAATGCTGAACTCACATAGTTGAAGGTGCCCTCATATGTGAGAATGAAGAAAAAGGCAACTCTGTAAAATAAAGGGGCATATTAGCAAGACCGGCGATAAAATTATCGCCGTTTAGCGGCAGGAAACTGCCGCTAAAACGGCGATAATGGGCTTGCTAATATGCGTTATTAATTCAATAGAAGCCCAGGTTAGATGTGCAGGACATCTAACCTGGGCTTCTATTGAATTCCATAACGCATATTAGCAAGCCCATTATCGCCGTTTTAGCGGCAGTTTCCTGCCGCTAAAACGGCGATAATTTTATCGCCGGTCTTGCTAATATGCCCCAAAATATTTGCCAATAATCACACAATTTGAGACCAGTTTACGGGTCAAGTACATTACAGTTAAGTCAAGTAGAGTATTCAAGCTACTCGACCTGCAGGCCTAGTAAAAGTTTTATGATTTTTGAGGCCTGAACATCTACATGAAGTCATCACCAGCAATGATCAATGAATTTCAGTTCACATGCTATAACTTTTCAGGTGACACTCAAATACTTCTTAAACTGGAAAGCCCCAAAGACATTGGAAACTCAAAAATCTTTAGTTGCCTCAGAGATGTTGATCAGTGGATGATATGGAGCCTTCTCAAATTGAATGCTTCAAAAACTGAACTACTCACATGTGGCGATTGAAAAAATTATGACCGACTCTGCCCCTGGCCTAACGATCTGGGACCACCTTTTATAGTATCTAAGGAAGTAAGAAACATTGAAATTATCATGGACTCACAAGTTATGAATGAATGCTCAAGTGTACAAATTAGCAAGCTGAAGGTTCATTACTATGAAAATTCTGAGACGCATCATCACCCACCTGTGATTTCCACACTAGGTCCAGGCTAATATCTCTCTTGTACTGTCTAAACTTGAGTACGCCAATGCCCATTACCATGGATCATCTTTATCAACTATGAAAAGACTACAATGGATTCACAACTCTGTCACCAGACTACTACTACATGTAAGCCGCAAGCCCACATCTCCCTTGCCTTGAGGGCCCTACATTGGTTACTGGTTGTTAGACGATCCACCTTCAAGCTGCTTTGTATCACCCACAAAGAATACATGGAGCGGGACTGCTTTCCATCAGGACGCGCTCTTTGTTTGTTGTGGCCAGCGGCTGGGGGACTCCAACTACCACCATCCTTTGCTCTCCCAGGAGGGAGGAGCAAGCACGCATTCTCGCGCTTATAAGCGCTCAGCACCCCCGCAGCGCGGGACGCGCTCTTTGTTTGTTGTGGCCAGAGGCTGGGGGACTCCAACTACCACCATCCTTTGCTCTCCCAGGAGGGAGGAGCAAGCACGCATTCTCACGCTTATAAGCGCTCAGCACCCCCGCAGCGCGGGACGCGCTCTTTGATTGTTGTGGCAAGCGGCTGGGGGACTCCAACTACCACCATCCTTTGCTCTCCCAGGAGGGAGGAGCAAGCACGCATTCTCGCGCTTATAAGCGCTCAGCACCCCCGCAGCGCGGGACGCGCTCTTTGTTTATTGTGGCCAGCAGCTGGGGGACTCCAACTACCACCATCCTTTGCTCTCCCAGGAAGGAGGAGCAAGCACGCATTCTCGCGCTTATAAGCGCTCAGCACCCCCGCAGCGCGGGACGCGCTCTTTGATTGTTGTGGCAAGCGGCTGGGGGACTCCAACTACCACCATCCTTTGCTCTCCCAGGAGGGAGGAGCAAGCACGCATTCTCACGCTTATAAGCGCTCAGCACCCCCGCAGCGCGGGACGCGCTCTTTGATTGTTGTGGCAAGCGGCTGGGGACTCCAACTACCACCATCCTTTGCTCTCCCAGGAGGGAGGAGCAAGCACGCATTCTCGTGCTTATAAGCGCTCAGCACCCCCGCAGCGCGGGACGCGCTCTTTGATTGTTGTGGCAAGCGGCTGGGGGACTCCAACTACCACCATCCTTTGCTCTCCCAGGAGGGAGGAGCAAGCACGCATTCTCGCGCTTATAAGCGCTCAGCACCCCGCAGCGCGGGACGCGCTCTTTGTTTATTGTGGCCAGCAGCTGGGGGACTCCAACTACCACCATCCTTTGCTCTCCCAGGAAGGAGGAGCAAGCACGCATTCTCGCGCTTATAAGCGCTCAGCACCTCCGCAGCGCGGGACGCGCTCTTTGATTGTTGTGGCAAGCGGCTGGGGGACTCCAAGTACCACCATCCTTTGCTCTCCCAGGAGGGAGGAGCAAGCACGCATTCTCACGCTTATAAGCGCTCAGCACCCCCGCAGCGCGGGACGCGCTCTTTGATTGTTGTGGCAAGCGGCTGGGGACTCCAACTACCACCATCCTTTGCTCTCCCAGGAGGGAGGAGCAAGCACGCATTCTCGTGCTTATAAGCGCTCAGCACCCCCGCAGCGCGGGACGCGGTCTTTGTTTGTTGTGGCCAGCGGCTGGGGGACTCCAACTACCACCATCCTTTGCTCTCCCAGGAAGGAGGAGCAAGCACGCATTCTCGCACTTATAAGCGCTCAGCACCTCAGCAGCGTGGGATGCGCGCGGGCTGCGCCAGGGCAAAGCCCGGGCCAAGGGCGGGCCCGTCCTTGCCCGTTATTGCCAGGAAGAGGCAGGGCAGGGCCACCCCTCTTTCACCCAACTCCTGAGCTGTGACATCGAGCCTTTGCAACCCATCAAGGTACTGTGTTAACCACTTAAGATATCTGTAGAGCCCCTGTGCAGAGTGAAGACACCAGAAAGAGTCTATGACTATAAACTCTATGCTGGGCCCAAGGATCTACTAACTAACTATTGTGGACTTAACGTTCGATTGCCTCTTGGGTAACAGATATCTTGTGGGTTACTGCTAGCAACTAGCTACACATAATTAATACAGGCCAAAACATGGGTGAAAGGAAAACTATGGAGGGAACAGGGGTAGGAAATGGCCTTATCGGGGGAGCAGGCAAGGGGAAAAAGGCAAGGAAATCTCACAAACATGCAGCTAGCAATTGTGTGTTGGACAGAATAGACACCCTTCTTAGTGAATGCGAAGGCATTCTAGAAGCAGAACCAACAGTGCCCCACACCAACGGCCAATCCCCTTTTAAAGGCACTAGTCCTCCTCGTCCAACTATCATCCCCACAATGTTCCACAAGTCCCCCCGGAAGGGGGTTCCCACTCATAGCAAAGATACATCACTGGAGCTCACAGTAGGACAGGAGAGGGATCCTATTTCTCACCCTCCAAATCCCCCTACTAGTATTGACGAGTGCCAACCTGGTCCCTCTATCACCTGCGTAAATAGGTTTGCAGCTTTGGCAGACATGCCTGATGTCTCTAGGGACGAAATACCCCAGTCATCTCTCACGCCCCCCATTGAGATTACCGAAGAGCAAATTTCACCATCACTCGACATTTTTCAGCTTGTCAGCACTCTTAGGTCGGAGATAGGAACCATGAGGCACATGATCGAAGAACTTATTGTCCTGGTTAAACTCCTATCTTCAAAGGACATATCTCAACAGCAGCCCGTGAATCCCTTTCCCGAACAATGTTCACAAGTCCATCGGGCACGTATGCTGACTGATAAGGAAAGAGGTCCATCAGGATATGGGCCTTCTCCACCCCCCTTAGCAACCCTTAAGCAAGTCCCTCCAATTCCCAAGCCAAATCACTTAGACAATCTTAAAGCTAACACACTTAAAAATCATCATAATTTAGTTCCCTCTCAGGTTCCTATAAACCACGCCAGACCCCTTAGTCTATCACTGGTTATGCGTCCCCTTGTAAAAGACCACCTTCAGAGGAGCTACCCAGTAATCCCCCCTTTCCCACATGCGCAAAAATTCTTCATGGTTAATGTCCCCAAGCTCGACCCAACGAGTGGCCCCGAAAGTGAAGACTCCTTAACCAATAAATCCATACACTGGATCCGCCACGTTAGGGGCTGCCGTTCAGTCATACGAGAGGACATTGTCAGGGCCCGGAGATGTACGTCCCCCGCCCAACCCCTTGACTGTATTGAGCTTACTCTGTCTAAGGCCGAATTGGCCGAAAATCTTCTTGTATTGGAGCATCGCACCTGCCCTCCGGGCACCTCTTCCATACAGTTCAGGCGGCTTCCAACAATTACAGCGGCCAGGCCACTTGATAATCAATCACCCATGGCCCTAAGGGCAGGGACCTCTTTGGAAGCCATCGATTGACTGCAGCATGAATCTCAGTTACACCAGGAATCATACACCATCCCTCCAATCACTAAACACAGCCCCCAAAACACCCTACTCCCTCACACTGATCTCGAGCCATTGGCAGACAGCTCGGGAAGTAAGGGCCCAAGCAACCACCCCATAGACATCCAGAGGGCCCAGGAGGTTGAACCCCCCCCACACTGTTAGACCCCCTGACTTTGCCCCCTGCCCCAGTGTCGTCCAGCCAATACATCCCTAGCAGAGACACAATCCTTGCTCCGGCTTTACATCAGCTGAAGATTATTTCCTGGAACGTGGCAGGGCTTTGCAGCAAATTGTCATTGCCCCACTGGAACGAACTGATAGAGGGCTTTGACATTTGTATTTTCCAGGAAGCTTGCAGCTTGGTCCCATTATATAAGTCAGGCTACACTTGTTTCCACTCACCAGCTATTACCACGGGAGAGAGCGCCCTTCAGGGGGACTAATTATCTGGGTGAACATCACCTTGGGCTGCAGAATTACTGTGCAGCAAAGTGCGAGTCCTGACATCTTGAGGCTCACTATTAAGGGACCCGGGGGGGGGGTAGGGAAACTCTTGACCTGTTTAATGTCTACATAAGGGGGACCAAAGGGGGCAAACCATCGCCTATTGCCACGTCATTGGAACAAGGTCTATCCAGTTGCCCGTCCCACTCTAGAGTTGTGGTTGCAGGAGATCTTAACTGCACCTTGGAGCCTTTAAGCTCAGAGGACATGCTGGGGGTTGAGGAAGATGACAGAAAATGGGCTGTTCCCCCACTCAATGTACCTCCCGTCAAAAGATGGTCCCAGATAGCAATTCAACTCAATGCACTCACCTTGGAGTTTGGCTTGAGGGCAGCCAATGGCAGAACTTTATCAGACGCCCAGGGGGCAAATACTTACAATAGAGCCTGTTGCCCTTCTCGCATTGACTACGTCCTATTAGACATAAGTCTTTGGGGAAATATGATAGATATGGTAGTAGGCACTACCACCGATAGTGACCACAACCCCCTCTGTGTGAACATGAAGATCCCATGGGACCTTCCCTGCTCTTCTCTGAGCACTCATACGATATCTCTGACTAATGAGGTGGTTCCCTCAAATTGTAAATGGTTCCTAAAATGGCGCAAGGTCGCATTACAAGACTCAAAAATAGCAGGAATCCGGCAAGTCCTGACCAAGAACACTTTAGAGCTCCAGGAGGCAATTATAGACATAGATGGGCTGGTAAACGTCCCTGCAATCCACTCACGCACAATAGAACAGCTGAGTGTATATTTCCAAGCACCTAATTAGCGCAGTAAACCTGGTGTGAATCTAAAGAGTCGGCAGTCATGGTACACGAAGGATTGCAGGCACAAGAGGCAGGCCCTAGCCTTAGCAATTAGAAGTAAGAACTGCCCTTTGATCAAAATTGCAAGAGAGGAGTATAGAGCAGCTTTGCTTCAAGCAAAGATGAAGTGGGACGAATCTCACTGGCAGGATTTGAAGGATGCTAGCCTAGCAGGGGATACCAATTTATTTTGGACCCTTGTTAGCCGGGCGGACAAGAAGGATTCAGGTCTAATCCCCAATCACATTTCAAGCCAAGATTGGCATGATCACTTTGGGAACATCTACTCCGGGACCGAGGATGTTTGCCTGGATGGGCCATGTGACCAATTATACTCCTTCTCTGCTGGCAATACCAGAGAACCCTTTTCGTTGGTCGAAGTAGAAGCTGCAATAAGGAGGATAGTCCCCGCCAAAGCCCCTGGACCAGATGGCCTGCCTGGAGATTTGTTTCTCGCAGACCCTCAAAACTGGGCACGGTACATTTGGCTTTTAATTAACTCCATTTCCAATGGTTGCCCAGTACCAGAATCTTGGAAGGGTGCGGAGGTGGTCCCGATTTATAAAAAGGGTGCCAGAGACCACCCCGCCAACTACAGACCAATTAGTCTGATCGACGCAATGCAGAATGTAGTTGGCAGAGTCCTGTTACAGAGGATTCAATCCTGGGCAGAGGATGAAGATGTCCTTTCCCAATACCAGGCGGGATTCAGGGCCAACACTGGAACGGTTGACCAGGTATTCAGGCTTTTCCTTATATATTGGAAAGTCGTGGTGATCGGCAGAGGCAGCCTTTATCTCGCCTTTATCGATTTAAAGACTTTGACCTGGTTCCCAGGGAAAGGTTGTGGCAGATACTTGGAGACATGGGCATCCCTCCCCTAATCCTCAACTTACTGATCCGGCTTCATAAGGGTAATTATGCACAGGTGAGATGGGGGACCCAAGGCCAGATGACGGACAAGATTCCAGTTAACAGGGGAGTCCGCCAAGTCTGTGTTATGGCACCCACCCTGTTCTCCTTATACGTGAATGGGGTGTTCAGCTTCTTGCAAGAGGTTCCAGCTGACGCTCCGGCCCTGGCGGGTGACAAGGTACCGACTCTCCTGTTTGCTGATGACACCCTGCTGGTGTCTAAAACCCCAGCCGTGTTGCAAAAACTATTGAGCAGATTTCAATCTTTCTGTAATTCCCGGGGGCTGGTCATTAACACCTCTAAGACTAAGTTTATGACATTTAACCCCCATAAATCATTCAGAAACAACCTCACCTTAGATGGGACACACCTAGAGAGAGTAAGTACTTTTGATTACCTTGGTATTCGACTCTCAGATAAAATGCAGTGGAGGCCCCACCTAGCTAAAATGCTTTTGAGTCATAAACGCGCAGTCGGGGTACTAGGCAAAGAACATCGCTCTTCGCAAAGCAGGCCAGTTGCCCCGGCCCTTACGGTTTACGACACCAAGGCAGTTAGCTCAGCCCTCTAACGAGCCAAGCTATGGGGGTTTGACAATGTAGATGAGATCTGCAGATCTGAGCACAAGTTCTTGAGGGATTTGGTGATGCTCCCCCGCAATTTCCCACTAATACCCTTAATGTATGACATGGGCAGGCGTTCATTCAGAGATATCGCTAAGTTGCGCCCACTGCTTTTTTGGGCCCGCCTAAGGCGGACTCCTGAACTCACTAAATATGCCACAGTACTCACTGAGGTGATGAGCTTAGATGTCGATCACAGGGTCAATTGGATACCTAGTGTCAGGAAAACAATGACAGCTCTGGGCCTTAAGGAACTCTGGGACAGCCAAAACCCCCCCAGTAAGGCAGAGCTCAAACGTATATATTGGGACTGGATTGATACCCAGGAACTTAGTAAACCAAACATGGGAAGGCTAACGGAAGAATTCTACCAGCACAAGCAAAGTAGAAGCCTTGAACCATATCTGGATATAATGCAGGCACCACGAGATAGGGCGCTCTATATCCAGTTCAGGCTCGGATCGCTTCCGGTTCGCGCACTAACCACAAAATGGCGCCCTCCCAAACAGACAACAGAAGATTGTCTTTGCTGCGGAGCCCCGCTGGAGAGTATTGCCCACTTTATGTTTGCATGCTCAGCGTATAAAGCAGCAAGGTCTAAATGGCTAAAACCAATCTGCAGACAATTGGGCACCCTCGACCACCGGGTTGCTCTGCGCATTCTGAAGTCTGACACAAGAACTCTCTTCGTTTGTGGGGTGGCTAAGTTCCTAAGCTGTGCCTGGATAGTTAGGCAAAAAGCCTTGCGAGGGGCGATCTAATTTAATCTTTTATCTCAGGCCCCATGGAGAATATATCCCAGCACAAGATGAATGACTATCCATCGCAAGAATTAAATTTCTATGCACTGTGACTTTTCAGATGCTATATTGAGTTGCACTGTTTTTATTATAGATTTTTAATTGCTGTTTTTATCCAAAAAAAGCTATGGTCTTATTAATGAATTCTTTGGATCTACATTATATATCCTTGGCAATAATTGTTTTACTCTCTGTGATGCAATAATGTGCTCTTATGCTTTGGCCGAGTAGATACCACGGACTAGCTATGTTTTATATGACAATTCTTATTTGTTTAACTCTATTTTTTTGCAAAAAGGTTGCTTGATGCTTTTATGATATTTGTTATCGAAATAAAGCAATTGACTGACTGACTGGCTTTCCATCAGAAGTAAACTCACCATATACATTCAATGAAGTAAGCTTCGCTCAAGATTGGTACCTCGCCTCAAAACCACACTATACAAGAAAAGAACCATAGGTGGTACATCTTTCTATGTTCAAGTAGCCACACTATGGAATTCATTACCCCCAAACATAAGATCCACAGATAACTATCTTATCTTCAGAAGACTACTCAAGAGTAGGCTCTTTCCTACATAACCACAATACTCAAACACTAATGTACAGCATATCTCTGTGTTTGTAAACATTTAATAATTTGATTATATGTTTGTAACTAGATATGTGTATTTCTTTGTACAAAAATGTATATTAACTATGGTTTTTAAAATATATATTCTTTAGGTCGGCTTAACAAATATATATATATATAACGCGTCATGAAGGAGCACTGCACTTTAACTTAAATAAATTGAAATAATTTTGGCACCAGCTTAAGAAGTTGTCCGTACCTGTTTGTTTGTGCGTCAAGGGCACAAGGGAGTGTAATTGGATATATATATACATATATATTTCATATAAGTTAAATGATTAGATGTTTTGGGTCTCTGTTTTATTTATCTATCACAAGATGTAAATGTTATCATAACTATTTACTTCACTATTGAAATATTGAGAAAAAGATCAAATGAAAATGCAAACAAATAGTTATGAAAATACACAAATAAATTAGCTTCAAGTAGAGCAACACTTGAAAGTCTGAGTTTATACAATACAACTTTAAATCTTGATATATTATCTTCCTTATACATGTATACCGTTTCTATGTAGCTATGTTTCTATATATTTATTACTTTACTACTAATGTAGAAGAAGAAAAAAAGCTTTGATTCTTTCCAATGCAGTCCTCTCTCACTCTCTACCTCTCTCAATATATCCTCTACCTCCACTCTCTGGCTCATCCCAAACCTCCTTCTACTACTATGATTTCCCTAAGACCCTTTCTAGACTCTTCCCTCCTCTATCCCTCTTTGGCTCAACCCAAACCTCATTTTCCTACTGTGATCTCCCAAACATGCCTTTCTAAATTTTTCCTGCATGTATCCCTCCTTTGACTCATCCCAAACCTCATTTTCCTACTATGATCTCCCTAATCGCTTTCGAGAGACTCTTCTCTCCTCCATCTCTCCTTTTACTCAACCCAAACCTCATCTTACTACTATGATCTCCCAAATAGCACTTTCTAGACTTTTTCCCTCTTCTATCCCTCCATTATTCAATACAGCTAACAGACATTCATGTCCACTGCTCAAAGTGACTCATATATCCTTATGCTAATCCACCCTTAATCCTTTTTGGGTTATGTAGTAACATGCTACAAACCAAAAAAAGCTTTGACTCCTCGTAAGGGGTGGTAAGTGCTATATAAATACAATTACAATTATTACATTTTATGAGTGTAACTCCCAATTGTGAAAAGATAGACTTTTCGAGTTTGGTGTCTCTGGAATCACATTTTAAAATCCAAACTTATGGTGAAGTCGGATTTTAAATTACAATTCTGAAAATGCCCCTTTTAGAACATTGGTATTTCCTTACTTTAGCCATTTGGTGCCTGCTGCCTGTCTCTGATACATGTCTAGGGAGGGTGACAGATGTGCTTTGTGTATTCCTCCTAGGCAGCCACACAGAACAGGAGCTTAGGTGTGATTTGATGGGCAATCCTGGAAGGATGCGATGGAGGAGCTGGGCCCAGCCTCGCTTACACTTTAATAGGATGTGCCCTGTCCCCACGCAGAAGGCTGCATATTCCCCTGTAGTGAGTCTGGAGCCAGGGCAGGAAGGGAGGACCTCTGTGCACTTCAAAGACCTGTCTTTGAAGTTTCCCCCACTTCAAAAGTACAACTGGTTATAAGGGATCACTGACATAATATAGAATACCAAAATATAGACCTGCCAAAATATCGTGGACAAAATATAGAATGCCAGAATATCAAATTCCTATCTCCAAACAGGTAAGTAAAAAAATATCGAATCCAAAATATCGTTGTAAATAATATAGGGGCCCATTACGATGGCGGGCGGAAGCACAACCGCCGTGCTGGCGGATGCAAAAGCACCAGTTACCGCCGGCACGCAGCAGTCCACACGCCCGCCCAATTACGATGCAAAAGCAGGCCAAACACCGCCGGCAAGCCAGCAACACCGTCCGCCATCAAAGTGCGCCCGTACACGTAGCGGCGCAGCCTAACTGACACACACCGTCCGACGAAACACGTCCCGCCCGGCGCATAAATTACGATGCCGCAAACAAACGGCTCCCACGGCCAAGAGATACCGTACGACAAACCGAGGCGGTAACACGGACGCCGAGCACGGACAACGAAAAGCGGCTCCCCGAGCATGAATCCAGCACTGCAGGCCGTCCCCATGCTATTGCTGATGCACCACCAAGGACGCAACGTACCGCGGAGACGCAGGTAGGCACACACACAACAAGTGCACGCAAACAGCACACACAGTGCAAGGGCGGAAAAAGCGGACAACCCCCCACCAGCGCGTGTACACAACACATCCACCATCGCATCCACATATGACACACAGGCCAAATCGTAACATCGCAGAACACATGTGTACACACCACCTGGGACTAGGAACCAACCACCCCGTCACGGCCCCAAAGCGCCGATGACGCCGCCACACATGCGCACAACGCAGAGGCCAACCGCAGCGCCATGCATGCGTCGCACACAGACACAGGGACACAACCAAGCAGCACACACATCAGCCCCACCCCGAACGCACATGACACGTGACAGGCCGGCCACAGACATGTCCCCAACGCCCAATTCACGGACAACACCCAACGCCACACAACCGACGCACACATGTCAGTGAAGACACGCAACAGCAGGACACACCCCAGTGTAACAAACATGGCGTAGCACACAGCGGCGGCAACACCAACTAGGAGAAGCAGGGCCCCTTCGGGAAGAGGAACGCCAGTACCACACAGAAACACCCATACCACCCTGCACATATGAACAAGACATATAAAACGGAACACCAAAGAGCCCGGGGACCGACAACAGGTGGCCCAAGAATAACATCCACACACAAGGCCCAACGCAGAGCGGAAAGGCAGCCTGCTGCCCACACAAGGGAGAGCAGACAGCACTGAATGACCTTCCATTCCAACT
This sequence comes from Calotriton arnoldi, assembly GCA_963921515.1. Lineage (NCBI taxonomy): Eukaryota > Metazoa > Chordata > Amphibia > Caudata > Salamandridae > Calotriton > Calotriton arnoldi. The sequence continues at coordinate 12,798 of CAWUFW010005212.1, read as the reverse complement.
CCGAAACCACAGCCCTACGACAGAAGCCGGTGAATACAGCCATTGTCCAAGAATAGACCAACACAGGCATGCCGAGGAGACCGACCACACGGCAGATAGCGCATATCACAGAAGCACACAACGGACGGGGAAGAAAGAAGAAAACACTCCCCCATGTCGGCCACATGCAAGTTAATTGGAAGGAGTCACACAGCACTGACCTTGAACTGTCTGAGAAGCATGTGGGAAGAGGGCCCGTGTCCTCCAAACAAGCCAACAGAACACAAGTCCTGTCTCCCTACGACTACACAGAGCTCACAGCAACCCCGGAGCGTGCACATTGCAGACTGCACACACAGCCGGAGCACGCCACCTCAACGAACCGCTGCGAAATGGCAACCGCAACACACCTACCCAACTACGCCGAACAGCTCAAGCTGTACAAAACCAACCTGTGCCATACATTGGGATGCGATCTCCTGTCCCTGCTGAACGTAAGTTACCGACTGACTTACCGCATCACATTGTTCAGCTGCGTCATGCCCGTCTTCTACTGTCGGAGGTGTCCCTACCAGCATCCCGTCGAGATATGCCTCTCCAACCCGGCATGTCTGAAGGCGGACCTGCTACCACTACTCCTCCCTCTGGACGCACACGACAGGGCCTGCTCTGCCTATGGGGGCATGGCGTATGTGGCCAACATCGCACCCGCACTGAAATGGGACCACTGTGCCTCCACACGACGGATCATCGAGAACAGCTACATCGAATGTCACCCAGCATGCCCCATCATGGTCCTCCAAGGGACAACCTACGAACAACACCTTGACAGCCACCATCCGCTTCATTGGCTGGCAAACATGTACACCACCAATGACATGGAAGCCCTGCTGGACGGCATCGCATACCTGACAACCTGTAAATACGTCGGACCACAACGCAGGTTCCCCGAGTGACCTATGATGTCCAACCCCGCACCCATGCTTAGCTTCCGCACGGACTGGCCAGTCACCACCACAACAGCCATACCAAACGACCGGCAACTGTAACCACACCATCAACGACATCGCCATGACATCGGATATGACCGGGACATGCACACTGTTCCCCATCACATCCAGGAACACCGCATGCATCGTGGGAGGCAGTGGCATGGGCTCTGTGTATCGCACCCACATGGACGGAACTGCACGAACAACCAGGACACGACATGGATCCAGCGCCCATGGACACACACACCGCTCAGTGGACATGAATAGGTCGCCTGGAGTCTGTGGGTGCTGCACCCCTCCCACCCCCGCCCCGGGAATCCCATACCAGGACCTTTGCATGGACGACAAGTGCATACAACAACAACACGACCCCAGTGACTGTGACATGTCCAGTAACCACCACAGTGCAACAACAAGTGGCACGCCGCTGCATGCACGCAAGCACATGCCCTGATGTCATCTCACATGCATGCGTGCATGAGGAACAACCGCAGCAAACCTGTCACATGGAACTGAGATGGACTGTGCCCATGATGCCAAGCGGTCTGGTAGGCTACATGTATACCGTCTGTGTCAAAGTCCGCAGCTCCGCAGCTATACGTAAATGTACATTAGCACAGCCTTGGCCAAGCAGATGTCACTCTGAAGCCCACATCCCACATGCAACAGCCAATCACATGTAACCCCACTCCCTATCCCATTTGCAATCATGCTCAGTATATCCTCAACATGTATTCCGCTGCCAGTAGTGTCCACTATACTGCATCACAGAGGACAGAAGACTCAATATAATGTTTGAAACCAAAACTGTCTCCGCTGACTCATTTCACAAGTACGAATGAGAGAGGATGAGAGTATGTGAAGTACACGGCAGTCGTGACATGACCATGTAGTCCACTGGTATTGGATGTCAACGCAAATGAGTAGCACTACTGTGGAAGACACACATGTGTCGTGTGAAGTCGTATGGACGCAGTGCTCAGGTGGGTGGGTGCGACGGGTAGATGCGCACATGCCAAGTTGGAGCACGCCGTGTTGGGAGGGGTCATGAACAGTACACCACCGCTTCCCTGGGCATTGTGAGAGGACACCTGTCGGGGGGAGTGAACACGTGTGTGCATAGCAGCCGGGCACACGTACAAAGCGGTACCAGGCGCACCTCAGCCCACCCTCTGTGGACAAGCTGGATCCTGTTGTGCGCCCGCCATGCCCCTGACAAGGCACACACAGCCCCAGTCGACCAGGTGTAACCCCAACATAGTCAATCCGCACAGGCGATACAGGGCACGGGATGGCAGTGGAGCATGGTGTGTGAGAGGTCTCCTCGCGCTCCTCCTGGTCATATCACGCAGGCAATAGAACCTCAACGTCTAGCATGGCACAAGTCAGATGGAAGTGTAGGGGGACGCACCACAGCACGAGCAGCACTGACGTCACGGGAGGTGGCTCGCACCATCCCATCCATTGCCCATCATACCAACCACGCCACATGCCATTGCGACTAAGTGCAAGCGCGTGCGCCACCACCCCCGAGCCCTCCCCAGAGAGGCCAAAGAGTGAATGTGTGGGCCATCAGCCACAGACGGACGCGGCCTGGCCGCAAGGGCAGCCACAGCCACTGGGTGTCGCAGGTGGCGGATCCGGAAGGCGAAGACTGTGATGCATAGTCCATGCAGGCCGGGTCTCCATTTGGGGCACCACGCAGGTGGACGGCGTCCCGCGACACATCATACCCTGAGACAGCCCACTCGTGCAACTGGACCCACACATACACTCCTTGCCCTCTCTGGTGCGAGCTTGGGGCTGCCTGTGCAAGCGCTAGCCTCGCAGGTGAGCATGCATATTGGGGGAGCGAGGGGAGGACATGAGGGCTGGGGCGAAGATGACTGTATCACTGTCAGTTAGTACAAGGGATGACCCAGATGTGGAAAGGAAGAGACGTGTCCCGTGTGTACTGCAACTAGTCGCCAATCCAACTACCCCCATGTCCGGAATGTAAGCCCGCACCTAGGCCCGCCCATCCGCCACATCGAACATACCACCAGCACGACAACCTTCACATTCGAAACACTGACTGGGGGTGGCGACCAGTGTACAATCATGTGTAGCCTACCCACGCGTACATGTGGGCCCTCCATGATCCATGTCACCTGCGGCAAAGTCATGACATGCGCAATGAGGGAAGTGAGGAGAGCTGTCCGCCCCACGTGCAGAAGGTGCATCAGCTCCACAGACCCAGCAGCGAGTCCAGCAGGGGTCACATGTGCAGGGGCAGCTGTGCCTGGTGTGAAGGCACATGCATATAGACAGCACATCGACCAATGTGTAGTCTGCCCACATCTACAGTCCATCATCATGCGGACATAGGAATTGAACACAGGGCAACACATCTTAGTTGGTGCACCCACCGTGACCAACAATGCGCAATCATCGACGTACCCGCCCTGTGCATGGCCCCCCACCCAACGGAGGCACATCCAGTGCCACCATCCCACACACACAAGCCTTCCACGGAACATGCTGTGTCCAATGGTCAGTACAGAGTCAGCGCCCATGTGGTGGATCCTGAACAGGAGACACATGCACACACATGCCAGCTCCCACTGTGTACGTCTGCCACCTGGCACGTGCAATGTAACCTCTCACCTGTGACGTGTGACTGCAAGCACACAGCCGTCTTGGCATGGGGTTGTCAATGTGGACACCTGTCAATGTTTCGGGAGGTGTGATCCGTACAGTGCTGTACATAGGGTGCAGTGCTGACACCTACTACTGTCTCATATCCCCTCGTGCCACAGGTCCCACTTGTTTTGGCCGCTCAGCCTGTGCCCACATCGTCGTCGTCGTGTGCCATACTCATCCAGCCGCGGAAGCAGTTCCATGCTCAGCAGACATTCATGTTGCCGTGGCGTTGCCGCTTGACGGATATGCAGTCAGTCCCCATCAGCACGCCCCGCAAGTCATTGGGGCCTAGATCCCCATGTGCATGCACATGGCAGTGGTTTGTATCACTAGCCATTGCCATTGGTGGGAGACCTGTGTAAGTGTATTGTGGCCGTGCCGTCCCAGCTTGACAGCTGGGCTGTGGCTCATGTGCTTGCTCAGTCATGTCAGTGATGTGTATGAGAAATTGCTATGTGTCGTGTTGCTTTGACATGTGTCCTCTGCCATTGTCCCTAGGCGGAGACCGAACATTGACCGCCCATACCAATTGCTGGCAGACATGGAGGATACGGAGGTCATCAGGAAGTTTTGGCTGGACAGGCCAACCCTGCATCGACTGTGTGCCATGTTAGAACCCCATCTCCGTCCCCGCAGGGTGTATCCGACTGCTGTCACCCCCACGGCTAAGGTGATGGCCGCCATGCATTTCTTCGCCACTGGGTCATTCCAGCACACAGTGGGCAGTGGAGGAGGGATGTCCCAGCCCATGTTCAGCAAGGTGCTGAGGGATGTACTGGCAGCCATGATGCTGTACCGGAACAGGTACATCCAGCTTCCCCAGGGCTCGTGAATTGGCGGCAGTGAAGGGTCCATTCTATGCCCTTGGCAGAATCCCACACGTCGTTGGAGCCATTGACTGCACACATGTCGGCCTTGTTCCACCACAGGCCACTGAGCACCTGTACCGCAACAGGAAGCACACGCACTCCCTGAATGTGCAAGTGGTGTGCCTTGCGGACATGGTGATCACCCACGTGTGTGCAAAGTTCCCAGGCTCGGCCCATGACGCACACATAATGCGCAACAGCATCTTGCCACGACTGATGTCCAATATGCAACAGGATCGTGCCTGTATTGTCGGTGAGTATGTGGAGTGGTGTAGCGTGCTGGCTGTGCGATGCTGTCCCCTGTCCAGTTGGATTAGCAACGGTTCTCTGTGTCCCTCACACCCAGGTGACTCTGCGTATCCGAATGGGGCATGGCTGCTCAGTCCATTGAGGAATCCTCGCACCCCAGCAGACGATCGCTACAATGAGGCACATGGGAGGACCAGACGTGTGGTCGAGCGTACCTTTGGCCTCCTCAAGTCCAGGTTCAGGTGCCTGGACCGCACCGAGGGTGCGCTGGCGTACTCCCCACAGAAGGTGTGCCAGATAGTGGTGGCGTGCTGCATGCTGCACAATCTGGCCATTCGGAAGCAGATCCCCCTCATCGTGGATGACGGAGACCAACCAGGGCCCCAGCCCGCAGACCAGGACAGCTCGAGTGAGGAGGACAGCGGAGAGGAGGAAGCTGGTAATGTGCGGCAGCAGCTCATCGCCCGCTACTTCACTTGACGGTGAGTGTCCATGTACGACGGCTGATGTGGCTGTATCTGTGCAGGTGTGTGTGTGCTGTGTCAGGGTGGCCGTTTGTTCACTGCGTGCTGTGTGTCAACGCTCCATGGCCAGGGTAGTATGCCACTGTTGGTGGCTGTGGCATTGTGCCCTATTGCTCTGTGCGATGTGTGTACATTGCTTGTAGTTGTTGACATGTACTGTGTGATGGGTGTGTGACACACTCATTGAATGTGCTCCTGTTCTGTCTCCCACCCCTAGGTCCCTACAGGCCCTCCGGATTCAATTGCCATGCCACGCATCAGGTGCCTTTCCGCCCAAGGTGGCCGTTGTATTCCGTACAAATAAAACACAGGGCACAAACAGCAGTTAGTGAAAAAGGTGCATTTATTACGAACTGTGACATGTGATTGTGTGTAAGATGATGACAAAAGTGGTGCGTGCAGTGACATTGAGCTGTCGGTCATGGCTGCGTGATGATCAGGGTGTACCCACTGGTTCTATGTCCATAGTCCAACACACACATGCCATCCAGATGGCTGTGTGGAGTGGGATCGTAGTCCAAGTCAATGCAGTGGCTGGTCAAGGAAGGCTGGCGGAAGGCTGGCTGGCTGCCTCACTTGCGACTGGAGCGTGCGAAGTCCTCCCGGGAGATCTGTTTCCTCTTCGGACGGCCCCTTCCACGTTTGCGAGGGGGGTGCCTGCTTGCGACATGCTGGTGGTGGGTGAGGTGTGATCACTGGCTGTGGACGCAGGGGAACTGGACACTGCTGCTCCGACCCTGCGCCCCGGCAGGTGGTGGCGGAGGTGGAGTTGCTGGCCCTGGCTGTGACCTCACCGCCACCACCAGCTGTCCCATGAGGTCCACGATTTGGCCCATACGGGCGTCCATGGACCTCAGCACCCCCAGCACCTCACGCGTGTCTGTAGGCAGACCTGGACCCATTGTCCTTGGGCCTCTTCATAGGCCCCAAGGACTCTGGCCATGTGAGGCAGGGCATGGCTCCCAGGGGAGGCTGGCGTTTCCCTGACCCTGCTCCTCCTACCAGTCCTGCTGCCACCGGCCTGCCCACTAGCCACATTGCTCACCACGGTCCTCGCTGTGGCTCCCAGGGTGGATCCAGTCGGCCGGGCCACCACCTGCGCTGGGGCTGGTGCCAGCGGAGACGTGGCGGTGGTGGCGGCGGTGGTGGTCGGTGCGGCGATGGTGGCGGTTGCGGCAGTGGTAGTGGCCGCAATGACCGTGGGTGTGGCCGCAACGACAGTGGCAGCAGGGGACTGGGAATGTTCAGCAGCCCTGGATGATGGGTTGGTGGGTAGGAGGGGTCCTGGGGAGCGGCTGGGCCCTGCCACACCAGATGGGCCTGCTTGGTTGTCCGTGTCCGAAGAGGAGGACAGATCCTCCAGATCCGTGTGTCCTCGTTGGGGGCTTGTAGGCTGGCTGTGCTGGCTGCTGGCTCCATCCCCAGCATCCAGCAGTTCGTCACCTGTGGAGAGAATGAGATTAGTTATTGTGTTGCACCTGGCGAAGTATGTATTTGTCGTCTGACATTGACAGTTCGTGCAATCTCGTACATGGGTTTCCCGGAGGCGTGTGTGTGGCTGTAGCATCTGTAGTTGTGTGTGCTAGGCAATGGGACTGTGTGCTGTGCACATGTGGCATGGGACGGATTGGCCATGCCGATGGGTGTGTTGCTGTGCCCCTACTCATTGTGACTCTGGTGTATGCGGGCTCCTGGCCCATCCTGGGTCTGGTTTGTACTTTGCTTTTGGAGTTCATATGGAACGCTTAGGAACGCATATGGCAACATGGGGGCCATGCCCCAGATTCGCATTTGGGAGGGAATATGCTTTTGGGGTTCAAATGGAACGCTTAGGAACGCATATGGCAACATGGGGGCCATGCCCCAGATTCGCATTTGGGAGGGAATATGCTTTTGGGGTTCAAATGGAACGCTTAGGAACGCATATGGCAACATGGGGGCCATGCCCCAGATTCGCATTTGGGAGGGAATATGCTTTTGGGGTACATGCTGTGAGCCATGGGTGCCGAACGTGACATGTGTTGTGGCAGCATGACAGTGCATGGTTTGAGGTGTGTGCATGCTTGACATGGCCTGCATATTTGCTGTCTGTTGTGATTACTGGACATGGCATTGGACGCATCGTTATGAGTGAGTGATGGTTGTGTGCCAGGCAACGTATTGCAGTTGTCCCATCTCCTTGGTGTGCGTGCTGCCCTGTGCCATGTGCATCACTGCAGTGCTCGGGGGGGTGTGGCCCATGTTGTGTGTTGTTGCTCACAGTGTGTCGTGCGCTTCATTGACTTCTGGCACATGGTTGGTAATGGGCATGTATCTTAGCGTGACTGCTGTATGTGTGGCAGCTGTGCGGATGACATGCCTTTCATGAGACTGGGGCTGACGGATGGGATGGATGGTATGTTGTATGTGCATGGTGTGACTGTGTGTTTGATGGGTTCAGTGGTGTTCGTGTGCATTTATGTTGTTCCGCTCTGTTGCGTCTAGTGTTGTTTGTCTTACATAGGCGTAGTTGTGGGGTGTGGGGTTGACAGGCAGTGGGGGCTACATGGACAGGACTTCAATGGTGTTTCGGTTGTGTGTGATGAGTTGCACAGTGGCTGCCGTGTGGTACTATATTCAGTGTGGCTTGTGCATGCAGACGTGGCTCCTTGGGTGTTGCTATGTCTGTGATGGGTCATGTGGGGTGTGAGTCTGTTGTTCATGTCCGTGTGCACATTGTTCACTTGTTCGTGACGGTGGGCGGTGCTGCGTGTTCGTCTGCTACGTGACATGTCCCATGTGTTGGTGGTGTTATGGTCCTCATGCCTCCAGTAATCCAGCCCTGTCCAGTTTCCCACCTGCAAGTTGTTCGTGCGTGCACTGTACTGGATGCCACATGGCTCTGAGCGGGGGTGCTCCATGTTGCAGGTCTGTGGGGGTGGGAGGGTGTAGTGGGTCGTGGGGGTGGCTGGACACCCACTGACACCGATTGCTGTGGACCGTGATGTCTGCCTTTCGGCTGTCGTTGTGCACTGCGGTGGCTGACACGTGGCTGTGGGGTGTGGGGGATGCTCCTCCTTGCTGTGCTGTGGGACTGGGGCCTGGTGTGTGTTGTACTTGGGCTGTCCACCGTCCCACCCACTGCACTTTGTGTTCCTGCCACTTACCTGTTACTTGTCGGTTAGTGCAGCTGTGGCGGACACATGGGTGTGGTGGGTGCTCGTTGTGGCGCTTCTGGCATATTTGGGGACCTGTTGGTGGTTACGTGGCTGGCTTAGTGTACACATGTCCCCACGCATCTTACAGTTGTTCGGTTTGGGCTGTGTGTGGTAGTGTCTGTTGCATGTGTGTGTGATGTGTTGTGTATTGTGTGCTGGACATGGGGGTGTTTGTCCCTGGGAGCTGTGGCATGGTGGTAGTGCATGTGAGTACATAGCGGTGTGCTGGTATACATTAGTTTGTACTTACCAGCCTCCACTCCCCCTGCTAATCCGGCGAGGATCTCCGGATGGATTACGACTCGCACCTTCTCCTCCCACGCTTTGAAGGTCTTAAAGAGCGCGGGATTCCCTCCGCCAGTGACGGCAGCCAGCTCTCTGTTTTTGCCCTCCTTCTTCTTGACCAGGCTCTTGACGTCATTCCAACGTTTGTTTATCTCGACTCTGTTCCTGGGCAGGGTCCCGACTGCATTGACCTGGTCTACGATCCGGTTCCACATTCTGTTTCTGGTGGCTAGTGGTGTGTGCTGGACCATGTTCCCATAGATTTGTGGGTACACCTTGATGATCTCGTCGACCATGACCGTCAGCTCCATGGGCGTGAACTTGGGCATCCTTTGTGGTGCCATGGTGTTTGTGGTGCTGGTGCGGTGTGTGTTGTGTAATGTGCAGGGGGTTTGTGGTGCCGGTGTTTGGTGGTGGTGGTGGTGGTGGTGGTGGTTGTGATGTGTGCGTTTCTGTGGTGTGCTGCTGTCCTTGCTGTGTCACTGTGTCCTCTCCTCTCCTCTCTGGTTTGCAATGTAGCAAGGGGTTGTGGTCTGTGGGAGTGCTGCTTTTGTACTCACCTATGTGGGTGTGTCCTCATGGTCTGTTGTTTTCAGGTGTGTTGTGTCTGGGGTTCTGGCCTTTGTATTTTTTGTTTGTCCGGGGGGTGTTTTCGGGATGTGTACTGTGCTTGTGTATTTGTGTGTGCCTTGCTGTGTGGACTTGTTGGCCATGTTGTGTGCTATTGGTTTTGTGTGCGGATGGTTTCTGTGCAGGTACGTTGGCGCCATGGCTTCTGCCGTGTCGATTCTCATCGGCGTTGTTTGCGCTGGCGGGCGGTATATTTGTTGTTTTCCGCGCTCATGGCGGTGCGATCGTAATTTCACGTGCGGTGTGTCGGCCGTGTGGGCGGGCGGTTTTGTGTTGTCGTGCGTGTTTCCGTCCGTGGCGGGCGGTTTGACTCCGACTCGGACGATGGCGGGCGGTATTTTGTGTGATTTTTCCGCCGATGGCGGTATTCGGTTTGTGTACTCATAATGGCGTGGTCGGTGTTCAGGCGGTGTGTGCGGGCGGATTTTTGCCGCTTCCATGCCTGGCGGATTTATTTACGCCGGGTATCGTAATGTGCCCCATAGTATTAATAAAAATATTAAATATTTTTAGCGTAGGATAGTCGGGAGAGTAAATTTAATATTCCCACTCCAGTAAGTGCAACAGTAGAGAAAGCCTTGGATAGCGGGAGGGTAAATTACTATTCCCACTCCAGTGAGTGCAACAGTAGGCATAGCGTTGATAGCGTAGAGTAAAATTACTATTCCCACCCCAGAAAGTGCAACAGTAGGTAAACGTTGGATAGCGTAGTGGGTAAAAATTACTATTCCCACTCCAGTGAGTACAACAGTAGGGAAAGCATTGGATAGCGTAGGGGTAAAAATTACTATTCCCACTCCAGTGAGTGCAACAGTAGGGAAAGCGTTGGATAGCGTGGAGGGTAAACATTACTATTCCCACTCCAGTGAGTGCAACAGTAGGGAAAGCGTTGGATAGCGGGAGGGTAAAAATTACTATTCCCACTCCAGTGAGTGCAACAGTAGGGAAAGCGTTGGATAGCGGGAGGTTAAAAATTACTATTCCCACTCCAGTGAGTGCAACAGTAGGGAAAGCGTTGGATAGCGGGAGGGTAAAAATTACTATTCCCACTCCAGTGAGTGCAACAGTAGGGAAAGCGTTGGATAGCGGGAGGGTAAAAATTACTATTCCCACTCCAGTGAGTGCAACAGTAGGGAAAGCGTTGGATAGCGGGAGGGTAAAAATTACTATTCCCACTCCAGTGAGTGCAACAGTAGGGAAAGTGTTGGATAGCGTAGGGGTAATAATTTAATATACCCACTCCAATGAGTGCAATAGTAGAATGTAATAATTTAATATCAACAATTAATAATTATTTATTAATATTAATTTACCTACTCACCATTATTACCCTATAAACATTACCTACTAATTATTGTAACATATTAATAAATTAACATAATTAATTAACAATTAATTAATTAAATAATTACAATTAACAATATAATTAATAACAATCAAATCTAAAATTAATTAACACAATTAACACTATAAAATAACTTAACAAAATTATAATATAACAAATAATTAAAAAATATATAAAAATAAAGTACTTCCTACCCTACTCCCCTATCAACCCTCAACCCACTGAATAATAAAGTAACACAATTAACATAATTACAAAAATTAATTGTTAATTAATAAGAATTAATTCTAATTAATTACTAATTAATTAAAAAATAAATACACAATTAACATAATTACCAATTAAATTACTTCCCATATTGCTTATTAATCACATTCGTAATAAATTAATACAATTAGCATAATACAATTAATCAACTAATAAAATGTATTACAATTAATAAAATTAATTAAATTATTAAAATTAGTTAAGTAATAAATATAATAAATATATATTAATTTCAATTAAATTACTTCCCACCCTATTCCCCTATAAACCCACAACCCACTACAGACTTAAATTACGCAAATTAATATTAAACGTATAATTAATTAATTCTAAATAATGCTAAAAATATATATTATAATTAAATTACTTCCCATCCTATTCCCCTATAAACCCACAACCCGCTACGGAATTAAATTACACAAAAATTAATTATACATAAAATTCATTACTTTTACAAAATTCAAACATACATGACAAAAATAATACATACTTTTAACACATATACTAACACTTAAAACACTTACAAAAATATATTAAAAATCGATATTTATGCCTATATTACTTCGATATTTTGGAAATCGATATTTCTTACCTGCATTTCGATATTCTGCACCACTATATTTTTGTCAATTCGATATTCTGTCCATTCTATATAAAAAACTTCGATATTCTGTCCAGTCGATATTTGTTTTTCGATATTGTGACTAGTTACCGTCTTCAGGAATAGGAAATGCTACCATTCACTAAACATGCAAGTGATATGCAATGCCACACATATCATCATGGATATAGTGACCAGATTCCCAGGTAGTACACATGAATCCTTCATTTTCTGCCATAGTGGAATCTACACACATCTACTTGGTGGTGAATTTGGAGAAGGATACCTACTCGGTAAATCCATGTAACACATTTTAGCGCTCACTATGGATGCATTGACACATGACGGTGATTAACCTCTTGCCTTTTCCCCTTTAGGTGACAGTGAATATGCATTACGCTCATTCATACTCACCCCATATCTCAATCCAGCCACTCCAAGTGATCACTTTTACAATGCCGTTCACAAAAGCACACAGATCTTAATTGAGAGGACCTTTGGATTGCTCAAGAGCCGCTTCCGCTATCTCCATAAAAGTGGTGGGCACTACAGTACAGTCCTGAAACTAGCTGAAAAATTGTGGCTACATGTGCCATATTTCACAACATTGCCACGACAAGAGGCATGTCCTTGGACCTGTCTGATCCGGAATCAGATGACGAAGATGAGCCATGTCGAGCTCGTCAACCTGCAGATGGATAAAGGGCAGACAAAGACATGCAGAAATAACGTGTAATTATTTTTGACGTAAGTAATGATGAGACAATGCACTGCATACATTTGCTGCTAGTGTAAACTTTATTTCCTTGACTTCAGGTAAAGATATGTAGTCAGGCCCCCAAAAAATATTTAGGGGCCGATTCCGATTCGGGTCAGAAATCTCTCCGGCCGAACGCGGACCCGGAGAGATTTCCGACCGAAATCAGGACCCTGCAGCCCGACCGAACGAGTACGATGCGCACGTATGCCATCGGACTCGAGTCGGTCGGACTCCCCGTGAAGTCAATGGGGGCCTGTCGTACAACGCGTACGCGGGCTCCCATTGACTCAATGGAGTGCGGGCGGACAAGGGCGCCCCTACAGCGTGTACTCGGCGAAGCGACTCGCGCCGTACACGCACAGGTGAGGGGACCCATGGGTCCCCCTGTGTGCGACTCGCGCGGCTACGTGTACAGGGG